>OU824124.1:6956065-8293983 GCA_917499265.3 Mimumesa dahlbomi
ATGATATCCATTTATTTGAGTCACTTTATAAAATTTCATAAAAAATATACTTGATAAAATGACTCGAATACTGTTATTTAAATCATTGAAAAAGTGAAGAGAATATAAATTTTTTTCAGACGAATTTCAAAACTTTTAATGTATGTATTGAAAGTTTCTCAATATTAATGCATAGAAAAGTATATATTGAAAACTTGAATGTTGATGACTTGCGTAACATTATACGATATTGTACAAAATAATATTGTTCGATGTAAAATGCAATTTATAAATCAATTCATGGCAATATTCCCTTCAACAAACGCTTGGTCCTAATGGTTTTAAGTAGCATCGTACCAAGCCGGCGATGTACGATGCGGTTCGCGAGTCACATGGCCGCATTAGATAATGGAAATTATTTATATTAAAAAAAAAGAAATCGCGTGTGTCTCGTGGAGACAGTTTCGGACATTTAATTAATATATATATGTATTATAGGATAAAAACCACGTGTGTCTCTTAGAGACAGATTCGCATATTTATTGAAAAAATTGGTATAGTTCCTACACGGTATTAAAAAATGTACCTCTAATTTCGCGAAGCTAAAGGTGCAGCCAGCGGTGACAAAAAAAAACGACCCGGCGCGGATGGCAAGTGTGCAAATTTCTTCTATCTGCACACTGTTTCATACTCTACCCCTCTGCTTTTTCCAAAAATTCAATTTATCAAATTTACTCGAATCAAACTCTGGACTTTATGAATGATTAAAAAACTCGCAAAATATACTGTTTGTATTCTTAATACTCAAGTCAGAAAAGTACAAAAAATATCTCAGTAATTAGTTAAATGACTTTAAAAATCTTTGTAATTATAAAAAACAAATTAACGACTCTATTAGAAAACAAGTCAAGTGCAGCAAATATTCTAATATGAACACTTTTGAGAAATATTGAACATGAAAAATGACTCGAAAACTTTAATGCAGATCGGGGCAGAGTCTTCACGGGGAGCTCACCTCGACCCGTGGAACTAACTACTTCAAACTACTACTACTACTACTACTACTACAACTACTATTTGCGAGCATAGTGACTTAGTAGTAACGGAATGACTGCCCATTCCGGAATTGTCAAAATTAGACATTCCAAAATGGGCAGCCATTAGTTGCTGCCCTCTTCTAGACAATTTGTCGGGCCTCTTCGGCATTTAGCCTCTTCTTGCTTCAGGCCGGAGCCCAACCTGTTTCTGCAAGAACATTCGGAACCAAAATATAAGAAAACCCTAACACGCGCCTAATACAGACAAACGATGAGGCTAACAACGTGTGGACAAGTTAACAGCTTATTCTCAGAAGAATGACAACTGCAGTCCGTGCAAACGTGTTAGCCAGTAGGAGGACGAATGTTCAAGCAGAATTTACTTAATATTAAAAAGAAAAGATTATTAGCCTGACTTCCAGAAGCAGAACACCACTGGTTTCCTACAGTCGAAACAGTGATACCTGCCCTGGCCCTTCCTACTTAAAATTAATGCACACATTCCAGAATTTAAGTTACCTGCCTACCTATTACCTATATTTAAAAAAAGAATGGCAAAAACTCAAGCACACCAACACACTCTCTCCACGATTCTCAAGCAAAGTCAGTGCGGCCCCCTACGAGAGACATCCCGGGACGTCTCCGACACCGACTCGAAAAACAATGCACACCTTAAAGTACGTACCTTTTTGCTGAAATCGACTCACAAGGCCAGCGATTATTGCGATTTATGTAGACTTTATTAGAAATTTGTCTTTATTGCGAAAAATGTAAAGAAAAGATATTTATGTAAAATATGTGAATAAAAAACGGGAATTAATTCGTAGCTCGAACAATTACTACGTTTAACAATAATGCTTCTACGTGTTGACTCAAATTGTATATCAAATAAATTGTATATTGTGAAATTCGCGAGAAAATTGAACATGAATTGAATAATGTAAAATTGTGAAGAAATTAAGGTTTAATTCAATTGATAAATTGCAAGAAATATTTGACTTTCAACCGACGCACGATCCACGAAATACTTAATTACTATACACACACTCACACCGGTGTGGAACCGTACGTCGTGCACAATCGCTAACGCTTGTGAGCCGCCACAATAGTATTATTATAATTAATCAAAAAATCAGCCACGTTCACCGCCATCACCCATTCGTGCAGCACCTGGGCCCACAAATGAGTTCAAGCCAAATAGGGACATGAACGTGGCAAATATAAAACTAATTAAAACTAGTGTCGATGTATGTATGCTGAAAATCCTGAGCTAGAAAATGATTATTAACATAATGTTTACAACGATCTAATCACTCATTTAAATCTCAGTATAAAAATTCATTGAAAATATACGTGATAAAATGACTCGAATATAGTTTATTTAAATCACTCAAAAAATGAAAAGATTATTTAAGAAATATTTCAAAACTTTTAATGTATATATTGAGAAACTTTCAATATTAATATGTAAAAAAGTATATGTATATTAAGAACCTTTGAATATTTCATGTATTGAAAAAAATATATATGTGTAAAGCTTTAATGTTTAATATGGTTTTCAATATCATTAATATTAAACATCCCCATCACACGCCAATTATTCGTTAGACAATTAAAGGCAAACAAAAAGTGAAAAGTGGAAAGGTCTGGTTACTCATCGAGACAACCAACTCCATAATCAAAATCTGAACGCGGGTGATTCTAAACGTTTACCATAACGCGGCGAAAAAACAATTTACACACTTACACAGTGGCTCGTACAACGATCTTGAGAAATACCCGTTTCACACGACTTTCCCCGAATCATGGTCCACCGATACAAAGAGATTCACCTAGGGTCGATTTACAGGAAAGAAATCTCAACGAAATTCGGTCGAGGATCACTTCAAAGATGAAACAAATAAAACGCGGAACTACAGATAATTAAGACGAACTCTACACAGATTCAGTCGAATAAGCCTTATCGGTCCGGCCGCTACCGACAAGCCTGATACGGCTAATCCGAATCAAAATGGAAATTTATTAATATTAATTAAGAACGGTTTGCCCGTCTATGCGATCCCAGATCGAACCCGAGAGTTCGACTTTCCAGACAACGCTAGGCCACCCAAAATACCGATGGAACCATGATTTGACGAAAGCCACACTCCACGATTACATCGCAAGATCGCGGTTTAACCAAATAGCCGTGAGGCTATTAGGCCGACTACACGGTTTATCGTGTTGTTTTAACGCCAGGGGTATGACAAACGTGACAAATAACGAACAAATGATTCTACTTTAAACATGAAAAATTCAAGATAAATGTTTAAGTTAAAAATGAAAGTTGAAAGTTGAAGATAATAATTGTAATTAAAAGTTAAAGATCATTATGTCAGCTTAAAATTAATTTAATAACGCGGAACGAGCAAAAAAGTGATTGCCTTTATTGTTGACGGAATTTGGCGCATGATATCCCAATCCCAATGACATACATTTATTTAAATCACTTTGCAAAAATTCATTGAAAATATGCTTGATAAAATGACTCGAATATAGTTATTTAAATCATTGAAAAAGTAAAGAGAATATAAATTTATTTAAGACGAATTTCAAAACTTTTAATATAAGTACGTATTGAAAGTTTCTCAATATTAATATGCAGAAAAGTATATGTATATTGAAAACTTCAATGTTTTAATGGAAAACCCTTGTTTGATTCCTTATTCAAAGGAGGTGTTCTAAACAATGATAAATGTGTTAAAAATAATCCTTTGAAACCAGAATCTAAACACCGCGAATTGGTCTTCTTGGGTACATTCATAAAATAGAACGATTAATATGAATTTCTTCCGTTATCGGAAATCATGTTACGAAAAATATAAATCACATGAAAACTTTAATTCAATTTAATTCGTATGAACCTCATACGTGAAAATATCAAACTCTCTTCTCGAAAATATATTCCGAGTATAGTTTTATTGCAAGTACTTTACGCGAATTCAAATACAATTAAACGCAGCTTAAGGATATGAAAATTTTAATCGAATTACGAAAAAAACGTACGTGAAGCTAAAAGCCACAAGAAGACCCCTGCCTGAGCTAATTAAATATTCACAAGTAAAAGTGGTGTGTTACTACCCACAAGCGTAAAGTATCAAATACTTTACACTCGCGGTCACTATGCTCGCAAACTCAAATAAAATACAACCAATACACTCGTGCCGCTTCGGACCTTTATGTCCTACGACATGATTGAGTGATCGGAGGAACCAAAAATTTTTCGACTCACCGGCCGTAGAGTTCTTCTGCGCCTTCTAGAGTTGATACTACGACCGGTATATCTGCCGATGATCTCTGTAACGTAACAAGAAGATATTCTTTATAATTCAACTGTATTTCATTTCGCAATTTTGGTAGAGTTGGAATGGAAAGATTCCACTTTCGCTCGATCTTCCTTTTCAGAAATTTAAACAGGAATACAATTTTGGCGATATTTACCTGCTGCCTGATGCGACGACGCCCGATGGAGGTCCTCTCCGCAGCTGCTGCGTACCACTACTATATCGCGACGCATTTCAACAAACAAATAGAAAAATAAAGAGACTACACTCCCGACCGTAATTATTTCCGGCGAGCAAACTGACTCTAATGTCGCGGTTTAAAAAGTGTCAGAATTTCGCGACCGAATATGTTACGTTGTAGCAGTCCATTTCAATTCTTTCGGCGGTTTTAAACACGCGGTTATCGAACAAGCACAATTTTTAATAGCGCAACAACACTGACTCTATTTCGCGAAATACTGTCTCTCGGAGCAAGTGACTCTAAGATCGCATTGCGCGCGATCACACAAGCTGAAAATAAAGGGGAGGGTGCACACAAATATACCATATATCACGCAGAATGACACAGTTGTTGGTTTTGTAAGTCTTATTTTTTTATACCACGCGCTGTTGTTAGGAATATTGCCTTTGTCCTACTGTTTCTTGTAAATTAAAATTTAAAACGTAATCATGAATTTCTTCATATAGCAGTCAAGTATATTCTTCGCTCTAAAATTTCTCAACATTTATTTTATATTTGAAATAGCGTGAATTTTTATTCACTAAGACAAGATTTAAAAATGTAAATATGATCAGTCAAACCGATTGTCGATACGTAAAACAAATACGAGATTTGAATAAATCAATGCCAAGTTTTGTAGAAACATTCTCAAACCCTTCGCAAGGAAAATATTTCTTATATCCGGTTCGCGAATAAACAATGCGACGATGACTCGTTCGATTCGATGAAACTCACGGAAAATATAAATTCCCGTTGTAGTTGAAACGACGACAATGGTAGTTCCGACCAATGTCAAGGTCGGTAGCAAGTAAGGTGTGACCGCTGCGGTGCCCAGATTTTCTTCTTTACGTATACGTCACAAGACCGCGACGTAGTTATCTGCTACCCTCCAAGAAAATTCACCGGTGCGAACTGGATTTCTCTTTGTTGGTTGAATCTGAAATTACAGACAAAAATACGATTGGAATTATGTTCTTAGAATTTAAACTGCAAAAAGTCAAAGTATGAATAATAATGTTATGCACATTCCAACTATAAAAACAGTGAAAATGAAGATTAAATATTATGAAATTACGATTAATAGAAAATAAGGCCAAAAATGTAATGATATAAACTGTAAAGTTTGTCGAGTTGAGAAATGAATTGCAAGTATAGCTTTGATTAAGCAAAGGTAAATGTAGAGGAGTGAGATGTACCTTAGAGAGCACCAGGAAGCACCCAGGAGGAAGTCTTGACACCGCCACAGTTCGCCGATGACTGATGCGTGTCGATGTAGGTAGTACGTGACAAAATCATGTCGGACAAACTCGGTGTTATAGCGGGTGGGGGGCAGGTAGCGGAGCGTGCACATGCCCCCGGCGTCGAATATTTTCGATCTATTACAACATAATAAAACTTATACAAAACTGGAACCATGCTTAATAAAACCCTACTATCTTGATAATTTATAGCTAGCAATAAAATAATTTAACAAAATTGTGTATAAAGAAAGGGTATCGACCTTTACCAACTTCGCGCAAACTCGAACAAGATTTTATAGCTTCAATAGAAGACACCGCGTGGTAAATCACGGTTGAAAATTTATAAAAATAAATACCATTTTTCATTAATTTGTATATTTTAAATATATAAACTATTTCTCTATTAAGCGAACCGAAGCGAATCAGAAGTTATGCAAAAATTATTGTTAATAATTTTATAGTAACTAATTGTAACCGAGGGATATGTCGTACTGTATCAGTAATGTATAAGGAGTACATGAAATATAATGTAAATGATCGATACATAATGGATAAGCTTGAAATTAAATGAATTATACCAGAGGGAGACGTCCGGAGCGAGTTGGGAAGAGTAGTTGACGCCAGGACGTTCTATCACGGACTAATGGTTATCCGTGTACTTGGCAATGTCAGGTCGAGTATGTTTGAGTTTGGCCGTACTGGATCCGCTCGAGCGGAACAATTAAGGTGAGAATAACAGGTAGGGACTTGCCGGGCAGGTACGGACGGTACCGGCGGCTACGAAAAATTCTAAAAGAGTAGCTTATTGATAATTTCGCGATATTTTTCATACTCGCGACCATGCATGATTACTTTGGCTCATTATGAATAAGTATCGGTAACATTTTAATCAAATTTGTAATTTATATTGCGCTACTTTATGACAATTACGATTTTCATTTTGTACTCGTCATTTTCGCTTTCTTTTAATTATCCATCTGAATCTTCCATCACCTTATTAAGGTTCAGAATGCGCATTCGAAACATATTCGATCATTTTTATATCTTGAAAATTGCGCGAATGGCGAGCGATGTATGAAAATCGCGAAAAATCGTCAAATTATATACGGAGGGCGAATAAATGTTTTATCTTTGCTTCAATTAATATGTTTTGAATGCCTTAGACATCTTATTTGTTTTAGATTGGATGATGTATATAAGGATCACTGGGATATAGGGATTCAACGCATATCTAATCGATTGGCAAGCAAATGTAATGAAATGGATGGGCATAGTCAGGTAGATTAATTATTTGAATCTTATTATTATAAAGCAAGTTTGAATGAATAAATTTATTCACTTCGAAGTACTTAATTCGTTTATAACTGATAATAAAGAGAAATTGCAATGAAGTAGGTTTATTCATGTCAAAATATGTTATAATGTACTCCCACTGTCCCATAATACTTGATAGTTTTAGTTTCATGGCAGCAACTTATCATAATATATGGCTCAATTTCAATATTTCTTTTTCTTATGAGTTTAATATTTTTTGAACAATAAACTACTCTGAAATAAAAATAGACTAACTTTTTTTTCAAAAAATTAATTTTGAAGAAACATTCAGTAATATGGGACAAGACAAAAGGAGAAAACTATCTAGTATTATGGGACAGAGGGAGTATTTTTGAATAATTAAGGGGGAGTCTCAATGAAATCAATATTTTAAAAAATGTGTACTAATTCAAAATTCATCGTGATTGTTTCAGAGATTACAACTCCATCCGCTATAATTCAAGAAGGGACAATTATGGAACCAACACCGAAGAGTTCTGATGAACACCGGATAGACTATCATGTGAAGATGTGCTAAGATACACCAGGCCCTTAATTGAGAAGAAATTTTAAATATTGTGCTCCTTTTCTGTTTTTTTTTTAACTATTTGAGATAATAAATTTAGTATACTTTATATATTTTCTGTTATTTCTTTTAATAGCATACCTATATATATATGAGGGGGGGGGGCACATGGATTAGTGCCTATGTGTGAGTGTCACACGGATTAGTGCATGTGTGTTAACGCTCACCTACAGAGAGCTTATGTGTAGTGGTGAGACAAAGTGGTGCCATCTAGAAACTATCCGTGTTTTTGGGAACTAAAACGGGCGACCAAGCTTTTACTACGGTCGTGTCCTCCCCCTGGTTCCGACCAAACATAGTCAACCTTTTCCGGTCATCACACGGATTGGTTCTCGGTCAGATGCGTGAGTTTCTCACGCATTACGAAAACTCACGTGTAGTGGTGAGACCAAGTAGTGACATCTAGATACTGTCCGTGTTTTTGGGAACTAAAAGTCGTACCTCATTCTCCCATAAGAGTGTCCTCCCCCTGATATGTAGTATAACTCTTTCTTCGATATGTGGCGCCACAGTACCAGGCGGCAGGACTCGATAATTTTTAACATTGCCTTGTGAAACGCGTCTTTTCGTCGAGCAATAACAAAAAGACTGTGAAAATGTCGGCTGAGACAATCCACGATATGGCGTATCGCGGTAAAATAGCAGACGTTCGGCGTCTCATCAGCGAAAACGAGGAATTGAAAACTGGCACTGATAGCGTGCGTATATTTTCCGAAAAATATGCAAAATATAATAAGTTTCTGAGGTTATGTTTGGGTGACAAGTTGAAATGTGTTTGAACTAAATTTATATATGGCGCTGCCAGTAATGAAGAAATCTACTTTACAGAAGACCGGTTTGCAGTATTTTACGATTTTGTTAAGCAATAGTGTTAATTCTTTGATGTCTATTTGGGATTTTCTTCTCTTACCAAATCGAAAATATTACGATATTTTAATTGTTGAATTATCTGAAATAAATTAGTTTTTACGAAAATTTTCTGTAACGACTTTTACATTGAAAAACAATTAAATATTTGTTTGTAGAATGGACGAATGTTGATTCATTGGGCAGCGTTGGGCGGTCATGATGAGTTGGTACGATACTTGTTGTCCCTAGACGTGCCTGTGGATCCCACAGATGATGTAAGTAAGAAAATTTACCTACCTTGAAGATAAAATTGTTAATTATCCAGTGATTGTATCCTGAATCAAACAAAAATCATCTATACTGAACCAGGAAAGAGGAATTCCCACCAAGTGGGATTCCCCAAAAAACAGCTACTTTATGTCACACTGATGCTTTCTGTTGGAACCACCCAATAGTTTCTGGAAAACCTTAAATATGTATTAATTTCAACACTGTGTATTACAGTATCTTTCTTCCAATGCACAGATATGTTAACATTATATCAACACACAGGCATATATGTATACTAGATGAATATGTGATAGCCGGATACTACATAGAAACTAAATAAGAGGATAATATCAGATTATCCTCATACTCTGTTAAGTGTCATAGTTGTGTGCTCATGAACTGCACGTTTCAACAGAAATCAACGGTCTAATTGTACAAATTTATTGCCTGTATACCAATATTGCTGTTCCTACAATACATTTCTCAGATCTGTATGACTCCGTTAATTCTCGCTGCCTCCGCTGGACGCGACAAAGTCGTTTCCACATTGCTGATAGAGGGCGCATCAGTGAATGCTACTACTACAGATGGTCATTCAGCGTTACAGTACGCTGCCTCGAAAAATTGGAAATCTATCTGCATGGTGCTTTTGGAATATGACGCAAATGTGAATATTGCGGATAAACTTGGTGCAACGCCGTTGCATAGAGCTGCGTCTAAGGGAAACACTGCCATTGTAAAGCTGCTTATTGAACATGGTCGGAGTTTGAGCGTAGGTTGGTAATCCTGATCTTATAGAAAAAGTTACTAACATTGCACGTAATGTATTAAAACTTTAAAAAATTCTAATGGATTGTAAACGAATAATATTCGCGCGAAAAGACTGAGTATATTTAAATAAGGTATATACATTCTTTAGTTGATATTGCGTGGTACACACAGCTTTGAAAAATCAGAGTAGATTCTAATTGAATTGAAGGATATTTAATTACAAATGTTCGAATCATTTAAGCCATGCGTATGGATACTGAAAGAGTGCTACTACACATTTTGTAATAACAGATCGAACACGCAATTAAAAATGTTTACATCATATCAATTTCATATTACATCAACACAAGTTGGAAAAGCTGATACAAGAAATTTCGAATTAGCTTTATAAAATATCCACATTATCAAATAAAATACATAGATTTTTTAAAATATCACATAATTTCACATTGCTTAACGAAACAAAAATTATTTTTTTCAACATGAGTATGGTATCATACAGTATTTATAAAACTACATTTTGGTACTCGCCTCTGTTAAAAATCATAGAATTAGTACTTCTCAAGGTACGTTTTCAAACAAGATATAGGAATTCCTCCCTCCCCAAATTAAGTCTTGATTTACCTGATTAGAAAAGTTGTTAACTATATTCGTAAGCGTACAATTATTGTAAATTTTTAAAAATATTTTTAAACACCTCGTATGACGATTTCAGATCAGAAGGACGCCTTGGGCAATACGGCGTTGCATTTGGCTTGTGAAGCGGGTCACTTGGACGAAGCAAAGCTATTGATCACTGCCGGCGCAAGTTTATCCGTTCAAAACAAGGACAAAAAAACACCGTTGGACCTAGCGGACCGAGGATTGGCCCGGAAATTGTTGGAAATGGAAAATCTTGAACAGAAAACTTGATTCTCATAATTGGTGTTAATGCATGAAAAATCACTAATATATTTCATCCCTTATTCGGGGACTCTCATGGTTTGTGCGCAAAGAATTTAATTTTTCTAAAATTTATACGTTTCTGCTTGCAAATATGAAATGAGGCAATGACATTTTTAAGAATCGAACAAGCATAATCAGGTGAATGACAAACACTTTGTTAAATAAATGATTATTCGAAGGAATGAAAGGGAACTTCGTTTTCCAGCATTTATTATGCCATTCTCTTAATCATACTTAAGTGTATTTAATATTCCTACGCCTATATAAAATGTATCAAAAAGTTTCATCATCGTCACGAATTTTTCTTCGGTTTTCTATCTTCGTTTATTCTTCTTTCTCCCTTCCACCCGTCTTTCAAACTCGAACCAACCCTCAATTTACGTCGAAATAAGTCGCATAAATAGAACGCACCAGAATCGAGGGTTAAACACCCCTTATTTACACATTCGTCCTTTTTCTTTATTTCTTTCTACATTTCTGGGACATTTCTTAGCTCAAAAACTCACTAGAATCGTTCCTATTTATTGTTGTTTCGTGTCTAGAGACATTTTTGGTCAAAAATATATTGAAAAATGATTTGTCTTATCAGAATTTCGTTATGACTTAGAAATTTGGTTTTAAATATTCCAATCTACAGGGAAATTAAAATTTACGGGGAATATTTGAATGTGGAGGAAATGCTGGCGAAATGCAAATGCGGAATGTTCTGATAAATTACAAAAAGAAAAAAAAATGCAATAACTGGAAATGTAAACTTCAAATTTAACTGCGACATTAATCTACTTAGATATTAAGTTATCTTAATTAATTCTACTTAATTGTAAAGTGTCTTATATTTAGAAGCTAAATGCACTCTGAAATGCACTAGACCCAAAAAGTCCCTAAGAAAACCATAAATGCGTGAAGTTCTTTGTCACAATTTTTTACTATTTCGTCAACTTCCACCGGTCAGGCTCGTGTGTCTAGTGGCCTTTCAAGCTGCGAAAAATTCCCAGAAATCCTACTTGTCACTCCCGGCTCGAAAAACACCGGAAATCCGCACAGTTCAACTAAAAGGATCCGTAAATTTTCGTTAGCACATCGTCGACGTGAAAATTCCTATGATCTAAAGAATTTCCACGAAACTGCTGGAAATGCAGAGGAAAAAAATTGTTGTAATATCGAATATGCTGGCCGACGATGCTTTACATGGCAGTTTCTTTGTTTTCTTTTCGTTCGCAAATTCGAAAAAGCTTGAATAAAAACTGTCTCTAGAAAGCCGGTTTAGGTGTGTAAAACAGGCCGTAATACAATCGCTTATCAAAAAATATGATGACCTTGATATATATAAATATATATATAAAGTGTATATATATTTATATTACATATAATATGTATAATTCGCCTGCTAAAAATGCGTTTCAATCTTTACTTGTCATATTTTTGGTGATTAAGTCGCTTTTATGTTTTTGTTTCTTCCTTGCTTTAAACGAATTACATAAATTGCGATTGATGTTTTAAAAAATTCGTGTATATAAAATCGTCAGTTTACTCTTTTTTCCTGCATTCTTTTTAATGTTTGTTCTCGTAACGACTCCGCTTTTTCACCCCAAATTTCGTTCGCCTTTTTTGTTTTTAAATATGCGGTTCTAGGGAATTTCTTTTTCGGCGTGACACCATTCTCTTAGTAGAACATTTATTTTAATTTAAAAATTTGTTTTAAATTAAGTGAAGACTACCATAATTCTTCTATCAAAAGTGCCAAAGAAGTTTCCAACAAGTTTCACTGAAACTTTTTTGAACTTCCAAGAATTCTGATACCTTGCTCAAATTACCACGAACGATTCTCTAAATTTCCTAATTCAAGACATAGAACAAGTATTGCAATATGAATCAACGATAAAAGAATCATTCCATAAGTTAAAGACCAAAAGTGTTTAAATAAACCGCCTCGCTGAAAACCGAAATTCCCCAAATTCCGTTGATCTAAGTACGCGAATCCGTCAGACAATACTCAATTGTCGCTGCTGCGCCTCGTTCCGACAGGCTAGCCAACCGAGGGATGAAAAAACACGGAAAAGAAAAAAAGAGTACAACGGAGAAAAGTTTGAAGATAAGGCAGGCAAAAAAGTTCCAGGAAACACAAAAAAACGTGTGTCAAGTTGAAAAAAGAAAAAAGTGAAAACTAAATTCACAAGGTTTCTAAAATCGACTTTCATTTGGGACCGATGTGTTCGAAAAAGAAACGAAAATTAGAAAATTATTTTTGTAAAATTTTCAAATACACAGTATATTACAAAAAATCGATTTCAGAAATCCAGGTCGACAGCGTGCCGGAACGATCGGTAAAATAATTACAAAATAAAACTGCGGTAATCAATAATAATAATAATAATAATAATAATAATAATAATAATAATAATTGATAACTATAATATAATTATAATAGATATTAATGCTGCCTAAATATGGTTGTTAATTCGTTATCGATTATGCAGCCCCGAGATATATATAGATATATTTATATATATCTTATATATATATTTTTGATCCTGATTTACCCGGTATGCAAAATTCTATCTTGAAGTAGCATAAAAAATTCTTCCTGATACGGCTCCACGAAAATTGCCCGGAAGTAGATTGTCGATCGGTAACAGAGCGACGGGAATCGGCAGTGTTGACGAAACGATACTGCGGCGGTAAGAGCACGAATTCAGCCGTCACATCGATGAAATGGTAACAAAATCGATGCTACGTCGATAAAACATTGGGAAATCGATAACTATGGCAACGTGAGATAGAAAATATGGACGCTTCATCGATAAAAAAGGACTGTTACGTTAAAATGACACCATTCCTCTCAGAAAAAAACTGACGGAATTTCGTGTCATTATGAATTATAATACTATATATCCTAAAATGATGAAAATCAGACATCGTCACCGTTTCCATCATAGGTTTTCAACTTCCGGGTTTTTTTGTCGTCCCAGCAGAGCCGCGGATCCGGTATGTACAGCCATTAGCGCAGAGGGGCGGGACTTAGTTGGTTGCCTCTTCGCCGTCAATCGATTCGTCCTGCGTCGTTGAATCGTCGCCGGAGCCAGCTTGAACGGAACCGCGTTTCAAGCGGGCGGAACTTAAGGTTAGAGGGGGACCACCTCGTCTGGAAAAACGTGTAAAAATTCAGTAAGAAAACTGGGACCTCGTGTATGACAATTTCTTCATATAAAACTCACACGAGAAAGGTAAAATTGTATCAGTCTAGCGATAAAGCAATTTGTGCAAAAACTAGGATTAATCGGATGATTGGAACACATATTGAATTTGAAAATTTTGGAATTGGAATAAATCAACAGAAATATATGTTATTACAGGTTGTTGAGTTGATTTTTTTATCTTCTATAGGCATATGTCCATAAGCGCGAATTAAGTCACGGATAGTGACTTGAAATTCTAAAATGAAATTCTAAAACTAACCATGAGACTACTTGGATCAGTGAAGTTCAGGTTAGAGAACCATTCTCAAGTTGGGTAACAGCGATTTCTTTCTTCACATCTAAATATTTGTAATTGAATTAGAAATGAGCTACCCTAGCTGAAATGAGCTGACCCTAAGGTTTAATGCTTCCCTAATTTCCTGAGCGCAGTGTGCACACGCCGTACCTTCTTATCTAAATAATATAGATATTTGAGGGTCCATTTCACCAATCTCTTTCACTCAGATCTACCAAGGATAAGTGCTAGTCGAGGTTGATAAAATCGGCCATTAGCCACACATTGTTTAAGCAAACAAAACAAGTTGGAATCGAACATCTTTCACGCACATCCCCGAAAATGCAATGCATTTTTACCTCAATTTGTTTTTCAGATTAGCCACCTCCCTGGTGAGTTCCTCCTGCGACTCTAACATGTCGTCCATCTCCCTCTGTGCTTTCCTCTTCATCGCTTTGTGCCTGCTGATTTCTTCCTCTGCCTCATCCAGTTGCCTCTTCAAGGCCTTCATCCTAGCGTTCACCTTCTCCGCTTGTTCTTTATACTGATCGGAATTTCTCCTCTCATCCTCAAGTTGCAGACTTAATTCTTTTAGCTTCTTCTCCAACTTCCTGTTAATCTTCTGCTGCGCGAATCGCTCTTTCGCTTCCGTCTCCAGCTGCTCGTCTAGATTGTTGATCTTCGACTCCAGCTGTTGAATCGTGGCCTTCGTTTTGGCCCTCTGCGCAGTTTCCAATTCTGTTAATTTAGCTTTCAATTCCTTGTTTTGACGCTCCAAAAGCAGTTTGTGCGACTCCAGTTTCTGAGTTGTTGATCGCTCTGTTGTAAGATCGTTCGTTAGCTGCTCGATTGTTATTTGCGCTTTACGTGCGCGATCCATCACAACTTCGCCATTCGATTGCTCTTCCTCGAGTTCCTCTTCCAACGTGGCGATTCTGGCCTCCAGACGGCGTTTTTCGTCCAGCATTAGTGTGCCCTTGTTGGCGCTGTTATTAACTTCTTCTTGGAGTTCGTCGCGCTCGTTCTCGGCGGCTCTTCGTGCTCTTTCACTGCTAGCTAGATCCTCGGTGAGCTGCATAAGATCGGCTTCAAGGCTCTTCACTTTGCGCTCAGTCTCCTTGGCGCTGGCTGCAAGCTCGTCACGCGCCGCGCGCGCTTCTTCGGTTTCGCGTGTGGAGTCCTTCATTTGGGTTTGCAGCTTTTTAAGTTGTTTTAGGGCATCTTCTTTTACCTGTGGAGTGGTTATGATAATTATGATTATAATTATTGGTATTATTTGTTACCTAAATTCAACATTAAAAGTAAAATGTCTAACCTTATTGTGCATTTCCAGTTGTTGTTCGATGTCCTTGTAATCCGCCTCCATTTTCTTTCTCTGTGCAATAGCAGCAGCTCTCTGCTTTCTCTCATCTTCCAACTCTGCCTCAAGATCCCTTAGCTGTTTTACTAATCCACGTCTTTTCTCTTCAGCCTGTTCTTCTTTTGCTTGCAAGTCCCTTTCAAACTGTGCCCTAAGTGCCTGCGGGTTACAGATGTTAGAAGAAATTTCTTTGTGTAATTTTGATATATGTAATGTTAATGTATGTATACATATGTATACTAATCATACAGTCAATTTTCTATTTAACTGTTTTTGCTCTTGCACTTATGATAAAAATATATGTATAATGGACAATACTATTTAATAGCTTCCAAGCTAGGCTAGAGATAATCCTAGGTACACTAAAGGTGTACAAATTTTTATACACTCACCTGCATATTAACTTCCAGACGCAATTTCGCATCTTCCGTAAACTGTAACTCGTCCTCCAGCTCCTCAACCTGACTCCTTTGCTCCGCCAACTGGCTCTCAAGTGCCCTTTTGGCTTTTTCCAATTCGTGTACATTTTTATCTGCAGTTCCCTGGTTATTCACCAATTCATCTAGTTCAGATTGCAATCCTCTTCTAACGCGCTCGAGCTCTTCTACTTTTTCATGCAACTCATCAAGTTCACGAGTCAGGGACAGAACACGAGTTTCCTTCTCACGTGCTTCACGTTCTGCTGCGTCCCTCTGCTCTGCGTATTGTTCCGACACGGCTTTCTCTTCAGCAAGCACCTTAAAGATAGGGAAAGAAGTTAGTAGGTAACATTTTGATTGGAATATACCTGGTTGAAATTAAATGGGTTGCAAAGAATTTTAAACACGAGGAACTTAATGATACAAAAATTTGAACAATTGAAAATATCTAGGTCCAGAAATTTGAAGGTGCAGATATTTTAAAGACTTTAAGATTTTGTGACAATGAAATTTAACGTTTAAAAACTTTCGATTGGTAGTTATTATCTAAAGGTGAACTAAAATATGGCGGTATCTTCGGCTAAGTAATTCTGGGTTATCTGTTATTAGAAGAGAGCAATTAGATTTGCTGATCTACAAAACAATAGTTTCACAGAATTGTTTCGTGTCGTTTGAAATGAAAATAGTGGTGATGATGAATAATAATAATAACAAGAAAAAACTCACTGAGTATTCCTCAAACTATCGTTAATAATAAAAAAAGATAATAATCTCATTATTAATTAAAAATTATACTAATAATAATTTAATAAGGTTAAAATCTAAAGAAATTAATGCTTAAAATTTAAAAACATGAAGAGACCTCAAAACTTCTAGCTTAGCAATTTGAAGTATTCAAGTTTATATGTTCTAAACTTGAAAAAGACCAGAAATTTCGAATCGAAGTAAATTTAAAAAACTAGAAATTTCGGGATGCACAAATATTGTGTTCTATTACCCAACAAATACTTTATAAGAACAAACCTTGTCAAAATTCTTTTGTTTTTTCTCCAGCTCCAAAACTTTCGCTCTTTGAACTTCAAGTTCTATAATGCTGTCTTCCAATTCAGCTTGGATTTTCTTCTTGCTTTTGTCTAATTTATCATTTGCCGCTTGTAATTCTTCCAACTGCCTTTGAAGGGCTTCTAAATCTTTTTGGCTGCGTTTTCTGGCCTCCTCTAAAGCAGCGGCAGCCTCAGATTCATCCTCGGCTCGTTTTTTGGCCTCTGCTAATTGAATGTTTAATGCAGCAACCTGAAAACGAATAATAGTGAGTTAAATTGAAAATTATTATAAGATACTCACAAATTTTTATAAGATACTTTATAAGGTGTGAAGTACATTATTGCTACGAGTTCATTTCTAACAAGTTTAAAAAAAGGATAACTTATTTACCTGCTTATCGAGCGTCCTCTTTGCCTCCTCTTCTTCCTCCAGTTGATCATGCAAACCCTCCTTTTCTCCTTCCAGTGCCCTTAGTTTCGAACTGAGCGCCAACTTCTGCCTAGTCTCCTCTTCTAGCTGCTGCTGCAACTCCGTAAACTGCGTTTCGCACGTGGCGCTGGCTTTTAATGCCGCACTCGCCTTCAACTCTGCCGTTTCAAGCTGTTGCATTATGCTCTCGGATTCCTGCTGGAGTTTACCAACTCTCTCCGCGAGTTCCTGTCTATTTCTCTCCACCTCGGACAACTTTGCGTTCACCTCGGCCAGTTGCTGCTCTGCCTGCTTTCTTCTTCTGTCAGATTCCTGTCTACTTGCGCTAACTGAACGCAATTCGGTCGCCAGATCCGCATTCTCTGCTTCCAGAGTTGATTTGGCTTTTTCTAGGACAGCTTTAGTCTTCTTCAGAGCATCCATCTGTTCGTTTATAGCCGTAAGTTCTTGCGTGTGTTTGTGACGCATGTCCGAAAGCGTGGCTTCGTGGATCGAAGTCTCGTCTTCCAGATTTTTCTTCAATGTCGCTAATTCCTGCTCTCTCTTACTACGAAGTTCTTGTTGCGCGGCTGTGGTGTCTAGCGAATCTAGCAACTCATTCTTTAGGGCTTCGAGTTCCTCATTCAGGTCGCGTTTCAGTTTCTCTGCTTTGCTACGAGCCGCTTTCTCAGCCTCAAGATCCTCTTGTAGCTCAGCAAGTTGAGATTCGAGTTCGCGAAGAGCTTTTTGGGCTTGTGCTTTGGCCGCACCTTCTTCGTCCATCTTTGCCATCACTTGGTTCAGCTCTTCCTCGCGTTTTCCCAGTTGCAGTTGAAGTTCCTCTACCTGAAATTTAAGAATATCTTAATTAAATATTCTAATTTCCCTATTGCCAATAAGAAATCGCGATAAAATATCAGAAACAGCAGATTCAAATAAAAAAGAACTAAAATTACCTGTGCTTTTCGTTCCGAAAGTTGTTCTTTTAGGTCCGACACCTCTGTCTCAACTTTTCTTTTTGACCTATCCACTTCCTGCCGCTGTTGATGATCCTTCAGCAGCCTCTCTTCTAAGTCTGCGATCGTGGCCTCGTGTTTCGCTTTCAGCTTTGAAAGATGCTTCGCTTTTTCTTCTTCTTCAGCGAGTGTTTGCGACAGATCATTGGCCCTTTCCTCAAGCATCTTCTTCTCCTTGAGCAGCTTCTGATTTGTGTCATCAGACAGTGCCAGATCCTCTTCCAGTTTCTTTATTTTGGCGTCGCACTGTACTTTTTCCAGTTGCAATTTCTGTCGTGCGGCTTCTTCTTCTTCTAGCTGTTCTTCTAGATCGCTGATATTCAGCTGAAGTTTCTTTTTCTCCTGGGTTAAAGCCGCGCTGCGCTCTTCTTCTTCTTCGATTCTGGCCTCAAGATCGTGCAGGATTTCCTCCAATTCTTGTTTTCGTGCTGCGAGACGTGCACGCATCTCTTCGGCTTCAGCGCAGAGTTCCACTTCTGCCTGAAGTTGCTCTGCCAACATAGTCTTCTCCTCGATTGCCTGCTGGTATTTTCGCTCATATTCCTGAGCCGAGTGGAGCTGTAGTTCCAACTTGTCGCGCACCTGAATGTACAAATTTGATATTTAAAAGTGTGATAAATTTAAATTAAACGTTCAAGTTGCAGAAATGCAGAAAATTCAAAAGAGAAAACTCAAAACTGTTAATAATAAAACCACACTACCCCATAAAGTAAAAAAATAATTCTAATTGAATCGCAAATTATCAACTTTTTATTAAAAAACACACCTGTTTCAATTCATCCTCCTTTTGTGTAAGTTTTTCTTCCTGCTTCGTTACTTCAAGCAGTGGCTTCACTTTCGTGTACAGTCTCCACCACTGCCAATTTCGGAGTTTCAAATATGCAGCACAGTTCCGCTGGATTATCCTGATGGCGTTCAGCTGCTGCAAACGCTTCTGATAATTTCTACGCGCCAAAAAGCCGCGGCAGAAAGCTTGGAAGTTAACGATTATGTCCGTGATTTTGTAGTCTCGTTCTTCCTCCAAATGTGCAAGAACCCCGGCACGGAAAAAGATTTTCGACTGACCCACGCGGTACAAGTTTGGATCCAGTTCCAGCGCTTGAATCTGTTAACAATAAAACGTACATTATTATATTATTCACTATTTTTCTTAGAGTTTGGTGTTTTATGAAAAAGATTTAGAAATCCAAAAGAATTGGTACGTTATGCTACCATTTCAATATCTTTCAGTTCTTGGATGTCATGCTCTCTAAAAAGGATGTAAATTTCGGAGTTACAGATGTTTGTAAATTTGAAAAATGTAGAGTATCGAAAGGAAAACTTAGGAACTTTAAAGCGTAAAATTGTTAAGGGTTACTAATAATCCTTTCCCTGTTTAAATGTTTATATCTCAATTATTCCTAAAAATTGCTATTGAATAGTTTAAAACTTTACTATACCCACCATCTTTTCGCAAGCCTTCTTTCCATCCATAAATCCTTTCGGTATCGCATTCGGTGTCAGCAACTCGTACCTCTGTCTGAACTCTTGGAACGGAATCCGGTTAGGAAATCCTTGTCTGCAAATCCTGATTCCTTCCAGCACACCATTACATCTCAATTGATCCAGCACCAACGGCGCGTCAATTTTACCAGCTCTTTTCTCATGATTCGGAATGATACACCGAACAAAATTGGGATTCGTGTTTCTAAGTGTCACCATAAGCTTGGCCAGTTGTTCTTTATAAAGCTGTGAAACAGTTCTGAACATTCCTTTGCGTGTTCTGGCTCCAAATTGCGTGTCGGTCAGCGCCTGTTGCGCCATGCCAACTATCTCTGCGTCTTTCCAAATGTGGCATACAAATGGATCTTGAGATGCCTGTAATAGGCTTACAACGTTCTCGTTTAAGGGGTCCATGTTCTTCATTAGCCATTTTGCGGCGGAGTAGTCAACTTTTCCAGCGTAATGGATTATGGCGAAGTCCGCGACGCCGCGGAAGTCGGTTTTCATGAACTTCGGATGAACGCTATGCGCACCAACGAGTTTCTCGACGAATGTTTTGTCGGTAGCCTTTGGGAACCAGCACTCCTCGTCAAGTAGCGCCATTATACCTACACAAAATGTGGATATTAGGTTTTTGCATAAAATAAGAAGCCTAGAGTCGTGAAAATATAAAAATCCTAATATTCTAGAGCCCTGAAATCATAGAATTGCAGTTATTTAATATTGTTGGAAATTGTAACAATCAACGAATTGTATCAACCTAGAATTCAAGGTATTCTCTTCAAAGTATCAGGAATCCTAAATTCTTTCAATTGCAGGGACATAGAATAAGATAGAAGTGTATGGGATTGTTGGATTCTTGCGTTTATGAAGTTTTCAATATTCCTTTGCCATAGGAAATTCCCAAGTTCTTGTTTGTAGTATACTAGAATTCTAAGAATACAAAAGCACTGTGCGAATAAGAGTACAAGTATCTAAGAATGTTAAAATCTTACAAATCTTAGAATCTACAATCTGAAATACCATGAATTTTAAATTGTTATAATTCGATAAATCAAAAAATGTTGAGCCTCAAGAATCTCGATATTCCAGAATATTTGAAAACTAAGTACAAATGTTTCTTAAGTCCTATAAAATCAGACACTCAGATAGGGTCTTCTAAATGCCGAAGTCTCCGTAAATGAAAAAGTATATCAATGTCAGCACATAAACAAATATTACTCACCCATAGGTTTATCAATAAGGTCAATAGTAGGCTGTAAATCCAATCCAAAATCGATAAACTTCCACTCAATTCCCTCACGCTGATATTCCTCCTGCTCCAATATGAACATCGTATGATTAAAAAGCTGCTGCAACTTTTCGTTCGTGTAATTAATGCACAATTGTTCAAAACTGTTTAACTCGAAAATCTCAAATCCAGCCATATCAAGGATCCCGATAAAACTGGCTCCCTGTCTCTTGGTCCTGTCCAAAGATCTGTTTATTCTATTGACGAGCCATCTGAACATCCTTTCGTAACATGCCTTAGAAATCGCTTCGACCGCAAATTCAACCTGTTCTTTGGTCTGTGCCTTTGTTACAAAATCTCGTCCGACTTTGATTCGCGGTTTTAGAAATGCTTTTGTCATTTCTGTGACGCTCAGGCCAAGCAGGTGCGATATTTTCTGCGCGACTGTGTTATCAGGCAGCGTGGCCTGGTCTGAATTTCGCTCTTGACGGAACTGCATAGAGCCGAACAGCATAACTGCAGAGACGATGCGGAAAATGGAGGAGAAGTCTTCGATGGTCATGCCCATGATGTGCATGGATTTTACGGTGGAGAAAAACTCGGCTGAGTCATCAACGCCCGGGACCGGTAGCGCACCGTTGGACAGGAAAGGATAGTGTTTCGGGTCCTCCAAAATGAACTCCTCTGGAAAAACAGAAGAATTGCGTGGTTCAATTTAGCTTATTTAGGAAAATAATTGGCTCAGTTTTACTCAATAGTTCTGAATAGTACTATAGTATTTTAAGCCTGATTTAAATCTTAAACCTCTAAAAATCGGAAAACGATGATTTTTTATATTTGGCAGAAAAAAGTGCTATTAGGTGATTATAAATTCACTCACTTTTCTGTTCCGGTGAGGCACCAGCCAGCAATTGGTAGAAAATATGAAAGGTCCTTTCATCCTTCGCTTGACGAATCGCTCGTGATTTTTCGAGCAAATATGTTTCAATATTTGCTCCTGCGATATAACCGGACGCGTCGAAATTGATACGGATAAATTTGCCCTGTTTCAAACAAGAACTTTAACTCATGTTCAAATCATTGTAGACTTTGTTTAAATTTTACTGGATTTCTAATAGAGTGTTGTAGGAGACTAACAATAAAAATATCATGCTCTCGAAATTTCTAATAAATTTAAACAATTATAACTGCTTGAATTTCCACAAAGCTATGGTAATTATTATTTTTACTTACGAATCTGGATGAGTTGTCATTTTTTACTGTTTTCGCATTTCCAAAAGCTTCCAAGATTGGATTCGCTTGCAGCAGTTGTTGCTCCAATTCGCCCTATGAAAAAGATAAATTTATTATTAATAAATTACTACTTTAGTAGCAATAAACAATTAAATCTCACAAAAATTACTTTATTATATTACACTATAAAATGTTAGTACCAAATAAATGTTAAAATTAATTCAAATACTATATAGCAAGTTAATTTTTTACTAATCATTTACTTCAACTAATAATTAACAATTATTTAATAATTTACTATTATTCTACTTCTATACTACAAGGTCATTAAAATGCAAGATAAATTGTACAAACTTAATTCGTTAAGATCGATTAATTAATTAATAATGAATTACAACAGATTGATAATTATTATCGTTATTAATAAATCACAAGGAACTAGTAGAAATTCATGTTAAAAAAATAAATACATTTAAAAGATTTATTTGACTAGTATACAACACAAACTTAAAGACACAGGCACCAAGTTAATTAACTGATTAATTAATTAGTTAATTAGTCGACGCTCACGTTAATTACCGCAAACTTATCCGAAATATTTCCGGTTCCCTTGGCAGCGAATAAAAAATTAAATTTGTTAAAAAAAAGCCACCACCAGTGTTGAACTATTAATAACTTTTCATCATTTTCGTGTGGAAATTGAAATAGTTACTAAGAAAGAAGGTTAATAGTTGCAATTTAAATAGGAAAGATATTTAACAGTTAGCATTTAGTATAAGTATCTATGAATTTATAAAATGGCAATGTAAAAGATATTTCAAGTATAATTTATCAATAATGAAAAATCAATATTCTGTTTACAGACGATCCAATGGAGAATTCCAAATTAATTTTAAAATCGGATTTTATTAATTCAATTTCTACGAAAATAGTCTTTTCTTGTAAAAATCACACGATCAAAGGCTATTTATCGTATAAAGTACAAAAAAATGTTAGTGAAAGCGCAAAAATTCGAGCAAACAATGGGTGAGTAAGCATAACTCCGCGCAGCTTTTTAAATAGCTTTCAATAGACTTACTATGATTAATGCCGGACTCGGTGTCTAGGTATCGTGGTCGCCAAAAGTCAGCACCGAGAAGAAAAATTTCCCAAAATTAATTCAAACTTTGTGCAATAACAATTTGCCAAAACATAATCATCTGTTTGAAGCAAAATATTCAGGCGAATTTATTGATCGGAATTACTTTTCAATATTTTTATTTCAGTTCATTTCCTTGAATTCCGTAATTAAGAATAAGAATCAGAATTACATAAGTTAAATATCCATAATAATTACATTAATAAAATATTAGACGATATTTAACGTTTCCCATAGATTTCCATAATTTTTAATACATCTCTGCATGACCAATTTATTAAATGTTTAAATATTTGCTTAAAATTATGAAGATATCGAGAAATGAAATTATTACTTTATAAAAGGGAAAAAGTAATTCGTAAGAAATTATTTTCTTGAAATTTGTTTCGTCAATTTAAAAACGACCCACATAAACGTAATTAAATTGACAGCACATACTAATTAATTCTATTCTAACTTCCAAAGACACAGGAATTATATATAAAATTCAGAACTCATTTAATTTCAATTAACTTTCAATATATCACAGGTATTAATTAAATTTACCGTCAATAATAATTCAACATTAATCCACCCATGTATATTATTTAAAGTCTTTAAGTTCTTCCTAATTTGAAGCCAAACGAAATCTGCCACGACTCTACGTTCGCAGAATAACCATCCAATTGAATAAGGAAAAAAAACGTCGACCGGTGATTTTTTCTATATAAGAGCAACAGTTTTGTCGTGTGACTCACGATTACGTGAGTCAAGCGAAGAAGTGGATCGACGTTCCTCTCGAAAAGGAAAGATCCTTCGATCTACGATCTATCGAGAATCTAGTCAATAATGATCCACGACCGCGCCTCAAACATATTTTTACCAATTTCTCAATTAAGATTTCCGTACCCTAGAGGTAAAGTGTTGCAAACCGAATTTCGAAACCTACATAGTTGTTTTTAAATTTTATGTGAAGTTGTACTTCATTTTCTAAAGATAAACCGCTTTAAATGGACAGTTAATTATTTCACTCGTAATTAGAAATACACGATATTAGCCTAAATCATTAAAATTATGTATATTATTTAAGAGAGGATTTTTAAGTATTTCGGTTTGAATTCGACATTTTATTTCTCATTAAAAAAACGTAAAAAATTGAACATAAAGTAGTTTAATCCGTGGGACGTAGAATTTAATTTGTTTTAATTAATAATGACAGATTTAAGGTTTACGAATATCTAGATTTGTAATTATAATGTATATGACAAATAAAAAATTGTAATTTAGTAAATGTTAAAAATCAAAGTATATTTAACAATACCAATAATTCCACAATGAAAAAAGTATTTTTTCGTTCAAATTTCTCGTAGAATTTAATACTCGAAAATGCTGTGCTGCCTTTCTTTAAGGTTTCTTATTATTTGAGGTTTTCTTATCTTGCTTCCTGTACTCGTTGCGATTTTAGCTTCCGGCAAAATAATCAAAATGATACCGGGAATTCACTATTCCCACAAAATTCCAAGAAACTGGAAAATTAATGCGAATATGTCGTCATTTGAACTTTAAAGATGTAAAGTCTTTATTTTTATAATTAAGCTGAAAAGAAGTAAGTGTTTTACGAAAAATCATAACGGTATTTAAATTTACTGGAGCCCTTACTAGATTTTTAATGGCATTTTGAATTAAAAAAATTGTTTTGAAAGATTATTCCATTTATTAATGCCAACATAGTATTTAAATACAAAAATATCATTTTTTTAGTTGTTTTTCACGTTTGTACGGAACAAGTGTCAATTAATCAATTGATCATAATTATCTACTTTTTAAATTCCTAATTATTGAAACCTTTTTATACGTTTTCAAATATTTAAAAAGATGAATAAGAAATCGAAATAAAAAAATCACTTTTCCTTTCCATTTTGGATAAAAATGTACTAAAGATATTTACACGGTAAATACTAAATATTTTTTTTCAGACACTCTTCAAAAATATTTACGCAGCGTCATGCATGAAAATAGAGAGCCAAAAGTATTTACAGAAACTTTCATACACCGTGTAGAAATAAATTTACAATTTTTATATACAGTTTCATTTGAAAAACTGCCATGTTTTTTTTCGAATAAATATAGAAGAACTTGAAAATATTACTATTATACTGATAATAGTTACGATAATTCTGTATTTAGAAACAACAAGTAAACATTTTAATGATTAATAATTTCAACAACCCAAGAGGTCAAAATTTCTTTATTCTTAATTTAACCATGATTATTTTGATAAAAAAATTCATCATTTACTAAAAGTCAAATACAATATTTAGGTAATAATGAAACATCTCGTAGGAAAAGAAATATACGACAAAAAATCAATAAAAAATCAAATATCGTTACATTCTTTTCATTTCTAAATAAAAGTTTTTTTTACTGATTTGAAGATAAATTTGAACTATAAAAGAATGCTCGGAAAATTCACTTACCGCATTGGATTTTGGTTTTGAGGCAGCGACATACGCCAAATATTGGATTACTTTTTTGGTATTCTCCGTTTTCCCAGCACCAGATTCACCCGTGCAGAGAATCGATTGATCTTCGCGGTCTGCAAATAAATCGAACAAATGCAACAAATTTTCAATGACAATCACCTATCTTCCCCACGAAAAATACTATAATTTTTCATATATCAAGTTTCAGATATATCGATAAAGAACTGAGACAAAATCACTAGATTTGAAGGCTTTAAATGGCTCTCATTTTGAAGCCAAATAAATTAGTGCAATTCTATTTTGATAAATACTATTTTACTAAATTTCTTTGTAAATAAAATTAATAGAACACCAAAATTATTCAACACAGTGCTTAGTCATAAACTTAATCGTTTTCATGAGGTTTTGACATAGTTTGTTGTGGCTTTCGGATAATTTACCCTGAAGCATGGACCGGTAGGCTGTATCCGTGATGGCGAACACGTGTGGTGGCACCTCATGGCGTTTAATGCCCTTGTACCTTTCCATAATTTTCTCTGTGTAAATTGGCAACCGTTTATAAGGGTTCACCACCACACAGAAGAGGCCAGAGTAGGTCTGGAACAAAAATCAAAATATTGGATGTTAATATATGTGAGCAGTCTAGGAGGAAAAGTGTATGGGAAATCACTATTAATTTTCCACCCTACAACTGTTCGATACTTTCTGTCATAGTAATAATTTTTAATTAAGGAAACGTAAGTGATATGAAAATCAGTCGAACCGAAGAAATAATGACTTGCAGATACATTTTTATTGAACACCTACGACACTGTAGATCTTAATGAAAAAAATTAAAAGGACAATGAGAACTCAAAAATTTGCTACGTATTTTGTTTGTGTCTTCTCAATGTAATTTTATTAATTATAATAATAAATTTCAAGGATTCGGCTAGGAGAAAAATATGGATTTGAAAGGAAGAGCGCTGAATGATTTTTAATATTTATTTAAGAAATTTGTCAAGACGTAAATCATCAATATGACATAGTGAAACAAATAAATGGCTAAAATTCATGCGAGAAAGGTTTTCGCATTCGGTTCCAAAATCTCTGAAAAACCATTCGTCTCACCAAAAACTTTTACCGACTTAAACGTGCCTGTTGATCGGTTCATGTGTCCTCCACGATTTTTGTACGGAAATTTTCGCGGTGCAGTGAATAATTAACGAGCTAAACGGAACGAGAGCCAATGGTATGCGTCACCGTTCGGGACAGATGAGCAAGCGGATCGGCTTACGATGTGTAACCGCGAAAAAATGCCGAATAGGAAGCATCGCTGATTTATTGTACAAAGGGAATTTCGAAAAAGTTACAATCGCACCCTATGCAATCTATTCGTTTATAATTTTCACTCAAAACTCTCGATTTATATTCAGAGATCAATTAATAATTTTACATTAAATTTCCAATGTTATATCTAACCTTTACCGTGTACTTTTCTACGATCAGTATTGATTCAATGTATTGTAGTATACTTTTAATGAAAAATTATTAAAGGATACGCTTTTTATGGTAGAAAAAAATCAAAGTACAAATAAAATGGGGTTTCTCTTTTTTCAACTCTCTCCTCCTCCCCCTCCCCCCTCCCAAGGCCTCCGAAACCGGTCCACGTGTCAAAGACCTGGAATTCCACACAGGCGCTGTGCGCACGCACACACAACACACACGCGAGCACAGGGCCACACACACATACACACAATATTGAAAACAGTAGCGAAAACAAGGGAAAAATTGTGCTTAACGGAAAACTAAAGAAGAGTAAAGAAAGTAACCGCTGTCTTATGTAAGGAACACTATTGCAAATCAACCGAATAAAATGAAAGTGGCATACTACCATTTATGTACATCGATTTATTATTTACTTTTCAATCAACGCACAACTTGCATCACCGAACACCAAAATAAGAAACAAATCGAAAGTCCGAATAAAAAAAAAAGAGTAAAAACATCAACGATCTATCGAGTTCCCGTGAAAGAGAGCGATCAAAGAGGAGTCCTTATAAGGACTCGCGTCCTTA
The DNA here is from genome assembly GCA_917499265.3 of Mimumesa dahlbomi. Lineage (NCBI taxonomy): Eukaryota > Metazoa > Arthropoda > Insecta > Hymenoptera > Crabronidae > Mimumesa > Mimumesa dahlbomi. The sequence goes on from OU824124.1 coordinate 6,983,922, forward strand.
ACCCGCTTCCAGAGCAAGCGAGAGAGAGAGAGAGTTACCTTTTATGGAATCCGAGCCCACTTTCGGTCTTCTTTCTGTAGTACAAGTTTGTTCAAGTTTCGATGACGATTTACGGAAAAAAAACGTATTAACTAAAAAGTTGTGTAAAAGTGTCCCCGAACGTCTTTAATTCGATAAAGTTTTCAATAACGATAATAATTAGCGTGATAAACTCGGAGAAACAAAGTTGATGGTAATTAATATTTGCAGAAAAAAAATGATATTTTGAGACGTGTTTACAATAATTTTCGATGAATTTGGAAGACGTACAGTTTTATGAAAAGTTTCACAGGTGAAAGCTAAAGTATTATACAGTATCCCATGTCATTTTTACTTAATTTTATTTTTGGTAATGTTTACATGCGAAGAAGTAACTGGCATGGAAGTAGATTAGCTATCTCGCACTATTTTTTAAATTATCTTTAAAGCTGTGCAATTTATCTAAAAAAATGCATAGATATGAAACTGCAGACGTCACCCCCTGCAACTTTCATTCAACCCTGTTTTCTGCGGGCAATGGTTTTCAAGTTATACATATACCAAAATGCACATATGCACAGGAAATGTTATCAGATAAGTTTCCACGTAACCACGATGAGTCATTGCGGCATTTAGCTTTCTTTCGTGGACTCTTATCGCTGGAATTTCGTTAAAACGGGAAGAAGCGAAAAATCGATTTTACGTTGATATATTGACGTGCGATAGTCGATTTGACTAATTAGAAATTATTATGTTTGATATTTAATAGAAATACAAATTTCATGAATCCCCGTTTTTAAGGATATGTGATAAACGAATGACCAAGTGTCCATTATTTTTGTTTATTTTATGAGTAGAAAATTATTTAGGAATTGCCTTTAAAAACAAATATACTAGTATACTAGTTTGTAATATATATACATATAATGACGAATATAAGTTCAGGTTTAATGTTATCAAGTTTAATTACATTTTTATCTATTTATCATTCAGTGATAATGAAGTAGATTAAACGATTTAATATCTGATATCAGTGATTTAGTATTAACCTGATATTTATAAATTTTCACATTAATATTGATTTCAGCTTTAACCTTTTTAATAGGAGTCGCTTAGTTTGCAAACTGATTAACTCCATTAAACGAAACATGGGCACTTGTTTTTGAAAAGTTAAGTATTCATCACATCCTCGTATACTAAACTTGAAAATGTATGGAAAAGTTGAGTAAAGTGTCATTTGAGGTTCATATACTATTAACGACAACTCCAACCTGTTTCACCTCTTCAAATTAAAATTTTCCGCGAAAATTGTAATTAAATTTTATTGAATTATAAATAAAACTTTTAAAAAATTGCTATGAAGTAGTATTAATCTGAAAACGTTCCAAGTAGTTTATGATCACAGTTCTTAATGCGCGTCTTGGAACTCTAAATAAAACGAGGTAAATAATTTTCATTAAAGCATAATACTCTGTTTTTTAAAAGGATCGTAGGAATGTTTTTGGCGGACACCCGATACATGAATATCTGCTTACGCACGACAGGCATTCTAGGACACGAGAAAATGACGTCATGCGCCATTTTTCTTCTTTACTCTTTAATCTGAGTGAAAGATCATCTGGATCCATCGATCAATGGATCATTGATTATTATTATTATTATTATTTCTATAAATTACAAATTAAGTTACGAAAATTCGGTGCCTTTAAAATTCAATGTACGAAAATTTTCACGTCTTGAAAATTCGACTCTTCAATATAGTAATCACGCCAATTTCAAATATTTATCGTCTCGAGATGTTTGATTTTAAATTTATCGCAGTGATTACAGAAAATTAAAATCTGAAGACACTGTTGCGGCGGGTCAGTGTCGTGTTTACGAAAAAACTTTAATTACCGTCTTAGTACAATAATTAATTACACGGTATTATTTGATTAATTATCTCTTTCAAAAATGTAGGTTATCATTATTAAATGTCGGATACGAGATAATTGCATCCAGAACATTCACGGAAATAATTAATGAATTAATCGGCGTCTTAATTAATAGTGAAATTAATTAGATAAATGATAAACGAAAATTTTTCTCAGAACTATTCAATCATGGTAATCGGATAAACTTTAAAAATACTTGAAAATACCATGTTGGATTATAGAATATCAGAATATTTGTGTTATTATTGCTAGAATTTTTTCCAAGTAAGAAATCCTTTCATGAGTTTCTTTTAAATATAATATTTACATCTCTACCTCACCTTATATTAATATTAATTTTTCATATTATTTATTTACATTTGTTAAATTTAAATTTAGTTATTTCTCAATTTCAGTGGACATTCAATTAAATATTCATTTTAATTAATCTATTTTCATTTCAATTATAAATTTTAGTTTCGTTGCAATTCAATTTTTGATTTCTCATTAGCTTAACATTCTAATGACAGATAATTTTTTGAAAATTTATTTTAGCACAATGATATAACAATTCAAGAAAACGCTCGTATATTACTGTGGGATTAATTTGATTAACAACTGCGTCGCAGTTTGAATGATTATTTTCGTAAATTGTAATGCCTCCAGTATTAACTATCTTTAACCTGGCGCCTACTAATTATGGCTTACATACTCGAATGGAACAACGAATAGCAAAATACAGCAGCGATTAATTAGTGTAATAGTACAGTAATTAAAATTCATTCGTAAACACGGTATTAACCTGCCAGAACACTGTTTCAGATTCAAGTTTTTTGTAAGCACCGTTGTATACTTTTTATCCAAGGTGTGACAGTCGCCGACCGTTACGTTTTCAAATTTCCCTACGATCAGAGCGATCAATTACTTCCTTTTCTTACTTCGTGACAAACAAACGTTTATTCTTACCATTAAAGTTCAACAATAATTACAGTAAAAATTACTAAAACAGGTAGAAAATTTTCACTTTCGTTTATTACGCGGGAAATTTGAAAGAGAAGTCTACCATATCCGAAGTAATCCGCTTATTGGTTATTTGTGAGAAATTTAATTTAATATTATTTTTAAGGAAGTGATAAAATGTTATTGACACACTTTTTGCACAATGTAATAAACGTTTAAATCTAAAAACTTAGAATTGGGGTGACTTCCAGAAAATGTAAATTTACAGTGATATAGAAATAAATGTTATTAGATTTATGTAAAATGTAACCATATTTTTATAATTTGAGTGCACAAAAATCTGATTTTTCACAGAAGCCAATAGGTTTATGAATTAGGAAGTCAAACTAGATGCTCAATTGAATATACACTTCATGTCAGGGTATTCAAACATGCATATTTAATTGTTTACATGAATTTACATGAACCAATTAGCAGTAATTTGATAGTATAAGAAATCTCTTGCTACGAATTTGCATTTCCTTATCATTTCAAAGTAGCTTTGTTTAGAGTATTCCAGTCTTTTCTATTTCTACTGTTTGTTGAAGAAATACATGCTACTGAGCGTTAGAAATTGGAATTCCAATGCAGTAAGATTTAGTTTTTAGTAAGGGATGAAATACGAGAATAGTAAGATCTCGTCATTACTACACTTTATGCTAACTACCTATACACAGCACATTCTTTCAAGTTGTACTAACGTAACAGATTCCACAACTATCCAAAATATATATATGATCCTAGGTCATTGCTACCATCCGACAAGATATAAATATTGAGAATACAACTTCCATCCTATATTAAAACATGAAATAACATTTAACATCATCCAGTAAATTTATGTACTAAAATAAAGAGAACTTATCGCTTCGAATTCAAGTTTGTCTACTCCATTCCTACTCTCTGTACACCGTTACAACATAACAGACGAAACATTTGTCACATAGTGCTAAACGATGCATAAAACCCAGCGAAACTATGCAACGTAGCACCCAAAGTAGGAATATAATACTCCGTACAACACAATGAGATAGAGACTTACGTAGATGAGGCCGGAGTAGTATCTGTCCTTCAGGTTGTGCAGCACGGATGCCTCATTGAGGCAGGTGAGCTCGGCCATGTCCTCGACTTTGTCGAACTTGGGCGGGTTCATTTTCTGGATGTCATCCTTGGCGACCAGGACGCGTTTCCCAGTCTCGGCGATTTCTACCTCAACCTCGTCGCCGCGCTCGCCTTTGATACCCGCCGCAACGAAGCCTTGGGTATCGTGCGGCACCCAGACAAGCTTCTTCTGGGTCCATTCCGCCTGCGTGGCCGGGTCGTTGAAGTTGTTCCTGTCGACGGAGAGGAATCGGAGCTCGGGATCGGAGCGGTCCACCCGCGAGTCGACGTCCGCCATGTTTCCGAGCGACACCGACGGCACCGGGTTTACGTGAGGATTGTGGGCGGCCGGACACTCGCGAACATTAAACTCGACGCGGGTGTGGAGGGTGTTTGAGAGTCGACGGTGGCCAGGGGCTGAGGTTGTGTGCTAGACTAGACTGAGACGAGCTCTACCACCGTGCCGCGGACCTGGGATTGTTTTCTTTAACGCTCGCCGGGGACATTGCGATCGCTGCGGTGGTGCGTGATATGGTGGGGCGACTTGGTAGGGTCGCCTGATTGGCCAATCACTGACGTATCACAGGCCGTCCAATCAGCGAGCAGATGGTTTGACGTAGAGATTGTGAGCGATTTCCATGAACGTTCCGTGGGTCTGTGCTTTGTGTCATTTCTATTTATGCTGTAAATTTTTGCCAGTGTAGAATTTGTTTTATTAGTAAATGTTAATTTTTGGCAGTGTTAACATTTAGAAAGTTCGGCGTGATAAAATTTTCAGAAGCATTGGAAATTCAGGTTGTACCAACCTTGACACTCTGAAATTCCCAGACGCAGAAATTCATTGTTCGCAGCCTCATTGCGTAGCATTTCAAATCCCTAAGAAATGATCGTAGCAGTGAGCGATGTGTGATAGGGACAAAGAGGATCTAATACAGTGGAAACTCCTGTACGGAGCAATATTAAAAAATGTATGCAGTTCTTCCAACATGATGAAGTGAGCTCGGAGTAACACACATAAATTCTTTTCCCTCGCACCGCGCCAACGGTCTCGTCCAATGATGGTTCGTTTTTCAGTTCCGTTACTTAGTAAATATTCAAATCCAGCGTTGTTGCGCGAATTTGCACGAAAGAAGAAGATAGTATAAATACAGGGTAACATAAAGAAATTGTTATCCTTACGTCTGTAAATAATTTAAGAAATTCACTACATATTACTATGCAATATATATCACATTTTATTACGCTAAAATAACGGTAAACTTTCAAATGTATTTTGCATCCTTCACAAATTTGTAGAAGAAGATGTAATGGGTTAAATCCTAGAAATTGTGGCGTGGATTGCTTGTAATTATCGAGATTATAGTCTTTATCAAAAATTTAACTTTCGTGAATGTTTCATATGAAGCAGAAATAAGTTAAAATTTGTGTTTCTTAAATGACGTAAACTAATTTATCCGGCTATAAAATCTTAGCAAAAACAAAAGTTACAGATACAAATTTATCTATCGTTGTGTTAAATACATTCAGACAATATATAAATATGTAATTGAAATTACATTTACAAATGCAGTTTACAGTTCTAAATCGATGGTCATATCTGAAAATCGAAAAATATATGCACAATTTCATTACAGTGGGGCTGTATTGTTTGACATAATAGTTTTCAAAATAGCGCTGATTTCTATTAAATTGCGCTCTGCACGTTTCGCAATTTTTCCTTCGGGTAGAACGTCTGGCTCTTTTCGCAAAAGTCTGAGAGCTCCCTGCAAACACTTCTTCGATTCCTGTCATGGAAGAACTAAATTAAAATATATGAAAGCATACAACAGGTTTTTTAAGTATAACATTCTGGAAAACCGAACTATTAATATTTAAAAATTTTAAAATTATACTACATGAAAAAGTCCCACATTTTTAATTGCAATAAATGGATTACTTTTCAGTTAAAAACTGAATTAGTTTTTATCAAGGAAATTTGAATACTTCAAATCTTTTACTAAATAATAACATTACGCTGTTTTACTCGTGCAGTAAAAAGCTGTGGCTAACTCTAATTAAAATAAACATAATAAAATAGTTATTTCATTAATAAATACCACTAATAGTCCAAGATTATCTCCATCTCTGTGTCTTCTGCTGAATTCCGCTAACGCGGCGTGCATTTCGAAAAGAATTAATCCTCTTATTCGATTTTCAGCTATAATAAATAATATTAGTAAAATAAAATAAAATCATTTAAGTTCTAAACTTCAATGTGATCTGTTTCGGTGATTCTATGCGTTTAAATAGGAATACCTACCGGGCGCTAAAATTTGCAACAAATCGTCAATTTTTCTGCAAAGTCCAATTTTTTCTACCAACAGGTCTTCTGGCACACTAACTAAACCAGGTTCAGTCTGTCCAATGAACTGAGCCAATGCAATTTTTACATCTACATTATAATAATGGTTTCCATGCAAAACTTTCGAATATCTCCGTAGAAATTCTTTACTGGCTTTTACACTGTTTCGTTGCAATTGTGAAAGTTCTTGGCCTATGCGTTCTAGTAACGTTTCGATTTTCGTGTACGGTGTTATTGTGCCACAAAGTTGGCAATAGAAGTCTGGGGAGTTGTCAGTTAGGAACGACTTTGGCAAAGAATATCCCAAACAGTTCCTGAAAATTAAAAGAATTTAGTAAAATTCGTCCGAGCTCAATACAATCAGAAGAGAATGGAATATTGATACGGAATTTTGCATATTTAATCACATGATTGAAACTCTTGAAAATAGGATAGAATTTAATCTAAGAAATATTATATTTACAAAATTTTGTTATAAAATAAGCAACTTGTAGTTGATTACTTTCCTATGTGCAGATGAATAAATATAATGTTTTATTTACCCACTGGAACATTTGATAGCGTTAAACATAGTTCCAAATTCCGTAGAGTCTTTACATCTCTCACAATTACATTCAAAAAATTTCGTTCTTAAAAGATGATGCCTCCTATTCGCGGCCCCCCATAATGGGTCTGTATAACATATTGATATGTGTTCCCCTATAATTACAAAGAGTAAAAATGACAAAAAATATCTAATTTACTCTATTCTGTGGCCTTTTTAAAAGCAATACAAAATGCCTATTTATATTCATAAAATGTGTATTAAAAAAAGATTATGACCAGTACGATTTATGTATAATATTTTGAAGTCGTTAAGTAGTATAGTATATCGACAAAATAACACATGTTATAAAATTCTATGAGAAGTAATAATCTGAATTTGTCAAGTCAATAATAATTAGTAACAATAAAAATATTCGGTGATATCTTAACTCTGGAGTTTTGCACTGGTCGGTTGACTTTTAATAAATCGATAAACCATGCCATAAACATTGGAACTTGATTGATATTCTTTAATATGTCTTGCCTCACAGAATATACGTATATGTTCGACGATTGGTTCCAGACTTTTAGCATACTCTGTGATTTACCTTTTGCTATTGGGACTGCGGCATGAATAATCAATCCGCCTTCATTCGTAAAACTTTTGGAGCAATTGGCTTTGCAAGAATGTTCGATAAACGATGCCAAATCGTAAACGGCCATGTGTGCAGGTTCTGTTGTTGGAACCTCGTGCCCATTTACCTGCAAATAATAATATGTGAAGTGCTTTCATTTTGAGAAATTTGTATAGAATCGATTTCAACCATGAAACCCTGGTATATTTCCTTCACTAGGCATGAATACTTTTCGCTTTTTTATTCATTTAGGGTAGTTTAACATTTATTATTGTTATTATTATACCTGAAGCACACCAACGATTTTTGCAATTTCCTCTTCGCTAAAATCGTCGACTTTGAAAAATCTTTTTATGAACCGAACAACGTTTAATGGACTTTCGTAAACAAAGTCCCCTTGTTTTCTTAGTTCCTCGCAGTGGTCCTCGAAAGATAGTAATTTCTCGTAGGCGTCTCGATTTTTCGTTTTCAAGGTCAATGCTCTTACCACGTTTATACATTGATAAGTTGGATGCGGGACACCGAATTCCGTAATGGACACCTGAAAAATGTTTTTAAATTCTTCCAGTGTTTTATATATGTGTATTATTTCAACAAATATTTTAAGCAGAATCTCAGGTAGTAATAAAACGTAATTTTTATTTAATGGATTCCGAAACATACCGTATATGGAAATATGTGAAAATCTTACGTTAAATTAGGTCAATAAAAACCATATTTGTACCTTACTTTCCCTTCTTTCTTTAGTGAATTCACACTCAGGCCCGTGCTCTGTGCACATCCCACATAGCGGCCACCCACAATTCTTGCACGGAACTGCATTGTGTTTCCCCAGGACTACGTAACAATTCAAACATACCGGCTGCGAATTGTGCATCGGTCCGGACACAATTGGTTGTTCGTTAAAGATAATTTCGCCCAATTTTATGTTACGGGCGGCTGTGTAATGACGACCGAGGGTTTCGTTGGTACATAGCTGAAAGAATATGAAATTGAGAACGTAGTAGTGGTTGTAGAATGGTATGAGTACGTTGGGACGCAACGTTTTTTTTGTGTATTTATTATAAAATATTTGTATTTTAATTAAGTTATACCATCTCGATAGCATTTCGAAAATTGAAACTCTAATAAGCGAAGTCTAGAAAAGATTTTGTTACTTTTTTAAAAAGTCCGCCATTTAGTTTCATTCCTTAGAAATAAGTATCTAGGTGTTTGAAAATAATAATGAATATTAAACCTTGAATGCTCTGCACACTTTCGCATGTTTTTTCCAATCCTGTTTTTGGTGTTCCCTCGAACAATAGTAAACGTTTCCGCAACCGCTGCACTTTTGAACCACATCTTTACGGCAAATCGCACAAATTTTCTCTTCCATCGATTGCGATCATCTAGATCGATGGCTTGAAAAACAGATTCTCAGTTTAAAAAGAATGTGAATGTAAATTAACAAATTTTTGTTAGAAAAGATGGCGCCCTCAATTGGTAGCTTACAAGTACCACTTATTGCTTCGGCCCTGATCAAACTTGCGTACTTAAGTAATTGTGCAATATAAAAATAGTTGTCCTTATCGAGTAATTACTTTTAAGATAGAAAAACATTTTCACGAATTAAAAAAGTTAAATGTTTTCACTTGTCGGTAAACAATTACTAAACAACAACTTCTAAACTAATTGCATAGTTTGTATCACTTTAACCAATTGCTGAACCATTCATTGTAGGTCTTACCTTGGATCGAAACACACCTTCGAATGAACTTTGAGTAACTTATTCGTCGATCTCACTGTCTAGTTTCTTTCGTCTGTTTACGCTATAAAACTTCCGGATTTATCGATCGTGGATCAACGGAACGAAATTTCGCGGAAATCGCTCGCGATTACGAAACCGCCGGTGGTAAAACTGCGGTTTTCAGTGTGCTAGAGCTAACGCGCGAATGCTATTTTTAGCGCAAACGTTGAGCTATTGCTATTTGCGTGCAGTGTAACGACCTTTCGCACACAACCGCAAAAAAATTATGTTATCTATTGTCGCTAACTTATCTATAAACGTTAAACTATGGATCGGTGACGAATTTGCCGACTAAAAACAACTATACTTTGGTAAAAATCTATCAATTCAAAAGAGAAATGTTTCATGTGAAAGTTTTAGGGATTACCATAACTCACGATCTTTAGCGAATACTGTGTAATATAGTTTTGCGGATGACGTATGTAGAAGAGTATATTATGAATATCTTCCTATGTCGCTGTGTCATGCTCAACATTGTCAGCATTTGGGTATAATTCGGATTGATACTGAGTAGGACCATTTTTTTCTAAGAGGTAGCGAAACTAGACAATTAATATTCACCCATTCACGTAATTCTTGCTCCAAGAAATACAACGATGTAGTATTGGCAAAAATAGACTTTTGAGAAAAAACCTTCAAAAACTGTATTTCTCTATATTCAAATCTACTATACTAGTTTCAAAAAGTATATTATATATTATAACATTTTTCTGTGTTAGTTAATTGCAGATAGAATATCTTCAATTCACAATGGTGCAGGGAGTGCCATCTACGCAATGCACTAATAGGAAAAAGAATTTTTTTTATTATTCAAAACTTGAAAAATTGTTTTCATTATATGTAGTACAGTCTTATTCATATAAAATCATAAAAATTATCTATTTCATCGGAGAGTCTCTGTAATAGATTTTTTCAAAAAATGTACTTCAGAGGACTTACGAAGCAACATTATTTAATAAAAAGGTGTATGAGATATAATTAATTATGAGAAAGGTCATCCCTGCTATGCTTCAACAAAGTGTCAATGCGAGGTGTCATTATCGAATGAGGCATGAGCGGCTCCAATTTGCAAGCAATTTGCGATGCTCGCAATCCGGTTCGATTGAACTGCGGTCTCACGATCCATATCTCTGTTTTGCAGGAAGCACCTCATTAATTACCCTAGCGAAAATTACTAGCGAAAGTACTACGAGGAAATTGAATTAATACACGATGGGTTTGCGCTTTTAGGGATATACAGTAAGAAACTATAAGTTCTAGGGAAAAATGTTTGAAATAAAATATGAAAATTTTAATATAGTCGACAACCATTGATTCGATCATTATTTTGTAATATGCACATTGAAAGAGTTAAAAATATTTCGGTTTGAAGATTGTAGGCGTCAATAAGTATATTAAAAATGGAATTGTATTTCAAAATATATATGTACTTCGGAATATCTGAAAAACTATGTACTGTAGCAGAAAATTGTATTATTAACAAATTCTGTACTTTCTTCCACTCTACAAGTTTTACTACAAACTTTTTCCAGTGACATTTTTCAAGAATGTCACGAGTACTCAATAAATTATCATGCCTATGCATATTTAATTATATCTCAAAACGTACCTTACAAAAAAAATAATACCACACGAGAATCTTATATTCCCCCTTCTCTATAAATTCTATTTGAAACCTATTCCAATGGAACGACTCCTAAGATAAATACGCCCACGTCTTTAAGGACCCCATCCCTATTTCTCATTTAACTCTCATCTACACACAGCTGTAACCGACAGCAATTGGCGAGTCTAAGCTTTTCGCCAGGAAACCGGGGAGTGGCTAGGCGAAAGAAAACGGTCAAAGTCAATTGAGATTCCCTTGGCCGAAACGTCTATTCAGATGGGCCCTTGTTAACCAGTTAAAGCGAATCTACGCTCGGAAAGACGTTCCACCGTTGCTTCGGCTCAGTCGCAATCCATCGCTGCAATCCTCCTCTCTCTCTATCTCTTTCTATCTGTCCTCAGTCGATTCGGTTCTGAGATGCCTTCAGGACCATCTTTAATTATCGCGCTCGCGTTACTCGCCGGATTTGCACAAGCATCCATCGATAGTAAGTTCAGTTAATTACTTGATTTTGGGGGTTGCGATTTTCTAAGCGGACACTTTAGAGGTAATTTGTCAGACGAATGTAGCAAACTTTAGTACAAAGGATAATTTTGGTCTAGTTGAATTTTAAAATTCTTATTTTGTCCGATGTTTTGGCATAGTTGGATTGGTGTTTTTCATACTTCAATTTTGACAGCTACTATTGGATCTAAAGTGTAGCTATTATATTTTTCACGGTATTTATGATATTGAAGGTTTTTCATGAATGTTATGTGTAATATCAAAACCGATCAGTTATATCTACAATTGCTTTGCTTTGCGTACGATACCGTTTTTAAGAAATTTCAAACGGTATAGGACACCTGTTTTCATACTTTACGAACGGCGACAGTTGGTAGATTCTGAAAGCAACCATTATATTCACTTAAAAATGAATAAAAATTAAATTTTCAGACCACATTAAGAGGCACCAATTGTACCTAGCATTTTCATTGCTTTAAAAATCTATAGTTTAGAAGACATTTTTGCAAATGTAGTGTAATATCTTTCAAGTATAAAATTTGAAAAATCACTGGGTAAATTAGCAACAACATTCTTTTTTCAGAAAATCGGATATGGAACGAAACGTGGACAGATAAACTAAAAAAAGACCTTTTCCATAAATATGATAAATTTTCGAGACCCGCGCAGCACTATAATTTGACTACCATTGAGTTTGGTATTCAAATTCTACACGTAACTCTGGTGAGAAATTGAAAACTGTGAAAGTTATACCTACATATATCGGTTATTTATGAAATTAAAGGTAAATCTTTGATTAACAATTTTTTTTATAAAATTGTATTTCATTTCCCAGGACGAATTGAAATCCACTGTGACTGTTAATGGCTGGGCCTTTCTGGTAAGTATTATAGTTGTTTTATTTTTAAATTGATATAATAGAAATATATATATAATAAAGTGTTATATTTTTTTAATTTGAAAATGACGGCCATTTAATTAACTTGCTAATGTTACGATATACTCTGTATAGCGACGGTAATTCTCAACCGGTATTAATGGAACTGGATTTATATGTTATTTTCAGCATGAATCATTTAGAAAAATTTGTTTTTTTGTTCATTTATAGACTTGGACAGATGAAAAATTGAAATGGAACTCATCGGAATATGGCGACTTGGAAGAAATCCATGTCGGAAATCACGAAGTTTGGCAACCGGACGTTCTCTTATACAACAGGTACACAGCATTATCTTTCGCGTTACAAATATATTTGATGATATCGAAAATAATTTTAATTTGAACCCGTTTTGATAAAACATATACATCACATAATAAAATAGTTTCTTGTCTCTAACGCCAAATTTTCCGCGAACAACCAAACATTTCAAGAAATGTAGCTAGAAACTTTGTTTGCAGTGGGACGGCTAACACTATAGAGCATTATGGGGATGCACCTTGCATAGTCTATAGTTCTGGTAAGGTGCTGTGGGTACCCCCCGCGAGGTTCGTTTCATTATGTGAATTCGATTTGACACATTGGCCCTTTGACACACAGCGGTGTTCATTGAAATTCGGGTCGTGGACATTTCATGGCGAACAGGTGGATGTGAGATTAAGGCTGGATGATTCTGTGGTAAGGGAAAAAATAATTTAGAGATCACAAGTGGTAAATGAACAGCTTACGAGTGTTAAACGTTGAAAAAGAAATATACTGAAATAACATTGCACTTTACTCCTTGTTCTAGAACTTCTTCTAAACTTTTTTTTTAATTATACAAACAACTAGAAAATTACAATTCTTACTTTCTCGCTATTTAATATATCATTAATTTGTTCAGCACGATTATATTCAAACAAACAATTCCGAGTGGAGGTTGATAAACGTGACAAAATGGAGAGAAGAGACATACTATTCTTGTTGTGTACACGCCTATTCAAATGTAAATTTTCTTATAACCTTGAAAAGAAGCTCGCAGATCTATTATAGTATTTTACTTGTGCCTGCTATAGGTAAGTCAATGCGACACGTAATATTAAAACAATAATTGTTAAAACGAAAATTGTAGGATAAATTATAGAATGAATTCATTCAGAATTTCTTTTTCATTTTTCAGCGGTTGCATGTTTTACCTTGGTAACATTTTGGTTGTCACCTTGGAGCGAACTAAAGATCACAATGGCAGGTTGCACCACTTTAACAATTTGTGTGTTTTTGGTCTATTTTGGTATGAAAATTCCGGTCACACCAAATCCACCGCTCATAGGTATGATAATTCTTTGTTTATTAATTGTTAATAATAGTCGAGTTTTTCGGTATTTAAAAATCACTATAACATCTAAGGAACATGATCAGTGATTCTAATTCTATTTGTCAGTTAATGAATTTAATCACGTATGAAATATTAGTTTACGTGAAATATGTAATTTTATTATTTGAACTCGAACAATTTACAATTCTCTTTTCCCCATTTTTTTTCAGTGTATTTCTATAGCGGCTGTTTGTGTCAAGTGGCAATATCCCTTGTGATATCGGTTCTGGTTATAAATGCATGTCGTCGGCCATATTGCAAACCACTTCCTAGGGGAATTAGGTTGCTTTTAACGAGCTGGCCCGGGAAATTATTAGGATTGTCCGACCACATTGCCGCTGTAAGTTGAAACAATACTACGATACTTACGGGTGTTCCCCTTCTCAGAAAAGAATTTAACGGTTTATATCTTGTTAACCAATGCACGGAAATTTAAGAAACCGTGAACTTTTCATATGCCTTAATTATAAAGTCTAGAAACTTGAAAATATAGAGGTACCATTCAATTTTCGGATTACAATAAAATCTTTGAAAATCTATATTTATAGATTGATTCTCAAAAACCAGCGGCCGGCCAGATATTACGTGAAAAATTATCCGAAGATTTCTCGACAAATTCGACGTCAAACATCACAGAAGATTGCAGCCGGCAAGTTTTCCCGAATCCAAAAAGTATTGCTCAACTGGAGTGGATAATGGCAGCTATAGCGCTCGATAGAATTTCGTTTATTGTTTTCTCACTGGCTTTGGGAATCCTTGGCATTATTTGTTTGAGTTAGTTAAGACATTTTAGTGAGATATTATCAATTCTAATTCATATGGAAAATTGTTACATAATAAAGCTGTAGAGTAATATACATGTATGTACATACATAATACTGGTCGTTTCCCTTATTCTTATTATTTTGGCGAGATGGAAAAGTTTCAGATAAGAAAAATTTGGAAAATCATAATGTGCCATGAGACAAATTCGGAAACTGTTTACATACAACACATGTAAAATCTTCTCAAGTATTTTCAAGTATTGTCAAATTGTACAGATCTGATTAAAAAATATATTCACATTCTACGAATAAAATTGGGTTTGAAAAACTATATAGAAGAATTGCATTTCATCATATCATAAGTAAGAACACTTAAAACTGAAATATTTCTTTAGTAAATTATACAGTACAAACGAAATTTTCTTAGAAAAGATTCTTCGGTTTCGTAGAATTTAATTCTTAGTCGTTATTTTCAGTTCATGAAGAACTACATCCCCGGAAATTTTCAGAGTGTCGATTATCGATGGCTCCAATCTGTGCTTGAATTCTCCAATCATTTTACCTCCAAGCCAAATCGTGTATGCTTCGTGTTCGCAACGAATTCTAGAGAAAAAGTAATTATAACTAGGCAAATAACGTTATTTTTAGACCTTATTGTTAGTAAGATTTTGCATTTATAGGTTTGAATAAGTTATCACTTGAATAAATGAAACATGTGATTCACATTAAAAAATTCTCATGTATACACGATTCCGAATTTATTGCAAAAATAATTGATTTTTGGAAGACTTTCGTTAGATGGTCGTATTTTTTAATTTAAAAAAATAGGGTCTTTCAAAACGTTCGCATTATAGTATATATTGTAATACAATTACTTAAATAGAAAAATTGGCGGTGTCGAAACTTTCGAGGAAGTAATTTTCGCTTATATGTTTCGAGGCCCATGAACTTTGAAAAACAGAAATTGCAATGTTGAAAAATATGGGGGCAAAGAAATGTCATATTCTACTCACGTTAGTAGAAAATCACGACCTGGCATCCATGACAGTTGGCCATGATGTCTTTCCTCGTTTCCCCATGAGCCATTTGTCCAACAGTTCATAACTACGCATGGTGCACTACTACCGTAAAGAAACCTTGGATTTAAATGAAGGCCTATTACGGGATGTGGATAAATGGTGCTTCCCTTTTGTAAATTGACATAGAACCTGAGAAAATTGTAAACGTAGATTTAAAAAAATTCACACTAAATGTTCTACAGTCAAGTGTCATTTAAAATATTAAAGTGCCAATAAACAAAAAATTAAAAATTAAACAAAGATAAGATATGACAAAAACACCATACACAGTATGATAAATTGGTAACTATGAAAGATTGTACATAGAAACTCACGAATGGGGAAGAAGTTTCAATCGGCCAGCAATAGACAACCATGACCCAGTTTTGATTTGGTGGTCAATATTGAGCGTTATTGGAATGTCCTGTAAAAAATTAAGTTCAAAAAAGATAAAAAAAATGTATCATTACAGATAATTCTACAAAGAATAAGGACAGTACACTGTTGGTAATAAACTTACCAAAAATTCGACCAATGGCGCATCAGCTTTTAAAACCAATAATTTACTTGTTTTCATCTTTGGATCCGGATAAATTGAAAGATCCAATTGTCGGAATTTCGTATCCTCCAACGATCCATTAACTTCCAAGCTTGTAATTTCGTCCAATGGCATTCGGTACGCGAACGCGCAAAAATGTTCGCCGTTTACTGCAATCTAGTGACAACAAATAAATTTTTCAAAGAAAAATTAGTATGTATATTTTTTCACGCAGATTACAGATACAGATATTTTTTAAGCATTCATTTACATTTGTTTTCAGCTTCCATTCTATTTTTTATTTCCTTTGGAAAATTCCCTAGATATAATAGGTTCTTCAAGAACTTATATGTATACGATATACGTATAATAATATTATACATAGCATACGTATAGTAATTATCTATATTATATATTATACGTAGTGATCAGGAGTAGCAATCACACAAATATTGCAGAAAATGTGTACCTCGAACTCATTTGGCGTGCAGAATATCAGGATGTGAGTATATGAATTTCGGCGGAAAACACAGTTTCCGTTTCCGGCCGGAGAACAAGTTTCTTCTTCGTCCCAGGATCCTTTGAACTTTGTATTTCTGACAACATAACCTCTGTCGAGTCTGGCATCAAAATGTAACGCTGTAGTGTTTGAGGATTTTGTCAGGAGGTTTATCGTAAACCTGCAAAAATTGAGGTATAAATGTTTCGAAGGATAGAAATTTCAAGAGGTAGAATTTTGAAAACATAGGGTTTTTAACGAATAAAAGGTTATAATCCGAAGTTCTATTACCAAATTTATGAGAGAATTATCCTATGAGAGAATATAGGGATATTTTGAAATATCACTGGAGAACCTGATGTAATGTGTAATTGTCCCTAGATTCTCTCATGCAACAACTGTGGCGAACTCCAGAATGGGATTCCTTGGAACTTTAAGACGTAAAAATTACAATCCAAAAAGAATAGAACATCGATTCATAGGAAATTAATAATAGCATACAAATTTCAAAGTTTAGCGAATTTGAGGGACAGAATTTCGATTTTACTATAAAAAACATTTGAAACGTACCTTAATGCATCCGGTGGAACGTATCCGGTAACAACAATGCCAGACGTCGGGTGTAAAGGGTGAAGCGTATATGGTTTCGACAGATTCTGAAAGAATTGCAATATGTTTGATTATATGCAATATGCAGTTTGATTTATGCCAATTCACCTGTCTGTTTTCTAATATTATTGTCGTTTATAACTAAACAAATAATTTTAAATACAGAATGTTCAAAATATTAATGACCAGATTAAATAAAAAAAATCCCGAAAATGCTTTATTTATTCGAAGATAATGCTTTTTTGGAGATTAATAATTAATTAAGTAGTTTATATATACTAAAAAGGTTTGTTTTCGCAAATAGATTTGAATCCATAAACATACGTAAAATCTAGATATTGTTTGAATCCGAATCCTCGACATCCATCGAAATCATTTTGTTCCTTTTTTGGCTCTTGATTTTCATTTTCTGGGGACTTTTACAATTTTCTCTTTTTGGGAAATCTTTGAATTTTGAAGTCTACAAGATAATAATCAAATTAAAGTGTGAAAATTTATTTTAACCACTTATTATTAGATGAATTACTAATAAAGTTAATTAGGTTTATCCAATAAAAATTTTGTAAAAGTTTAAATGTCTATTCATACTTAAAATTTCGAAATAATTGTAGTTAAAGTAAATTATAAAGTTTATTTATATTTAAATCAAACTAATTCAATTAATTAGTGCTGCTTCAATTATTATTTAATGAGAAATAAATAAATATCGAATAGAGGTTAGAAACATGAATTCAATTAAAACATAATTAAATATTTTTCTATTGAGTAACATTTTTAATATAATTTTTACTTTATATCGAAGTTTTCATTTTTTTTAAATTATTCTTCATTATTAATTTTCTTCGGGAAACAAACATTTATAATTCAAAATTATGATTGTATAATAATAAACGTTCATCCAGAATTTTCCAACACATTGTTATGCTTGTCATATTGCTATTCGATACATTGAAGGTTGTGTTTTCAATGACCAACAGAGTTGAGCGCTTTAATTACTTATGATTACGGTATTATAGTCATTTTCTGTTACTAAAAGATTTTCGAAATTTGAAGCAACTTGAAAATCGTTTCACTTGGAAATTCAGTGGCGAATAAGTTTAAGTATTCTCCATTGCGAAGCCTTTCTATGATATGATATTCTATGGAAACACCGCTGATCAAATTTAACGCCCAAAAGCATATTTGAAAACATATATTTTCTTCCTATTTTTAATTATGGAAATCCGTAAAAATCATTTAGATTTTCTAACTCACAAATGTAATCCTACATATGATACAACTATGACAAATGAATTTAATAAACCATTTCTTCGATAACGTAGTACATAAAGAAAACATCAAAAAAGGCTAGCTTATGATGCCATTCAGCAATCTTCGGTGATGATAGGTTAAATATTCAAATAAAACGCGGCGCCACTATGTTCTCCTTGTCACATCATCGTGGTTCTGATAATACTTACAATTTCAGTCGCATCTTCATCGACGAAAGAAAACTCCCGTTTCGCATTTTCCTTTGTTTGAGCGAAAATCGACATCGCGTAACCTCAACACAATGCTGATAAAGTCCCGAGGTCATTGATACCTTGAGCCGCATTCGCATTAGGCGTGAAATTTTTTGCACAGTAGTGGAATTATTATAGATACATTATATGTAATGGATTAAACTGATTCATAATGTCATCAAATTATCGTAACTGAATCATTCGTAATTTTAAGACGGTATTGCTTTCAAAAACTATGAATTCTAGTAAAAATTACATTATTTACTCATAGGTTTAATTCGCTATTTATATTATGGTACTATTATTATACTATTCCCTGACTATGAAAGCTACATTAAAGAATAATAATAAAAGTAACAGTTACTAATTAAAACGACAAGTCTTTTAAGTGGAGGGTTTCGGAAGCATTGATCCATTCTTTTGGAGGATAGCAAAAGTAGACAATTAACATCCACCCGCTCAGACTTATTAAGAGGGTTATATTTTACAAAATATGAATTACTTATTATAAAGAGAAATAATATTACTACCATTAAACGATAAAGACATTTACATTTATTTATGGGTTTCAAATCACACCCATCAGTCTCAGAATATTAGGAGAGGGAAGACAACTGCAACACTAGACAACTCGATGTATGAAGAAGAATGGAGAAGGAAACGAACAAAAAGTGAAGCATAAGGGAAAAGAGAGAATAAAACGGAAGAATAAGCGGGGCAAACAGATATGGTGCTCACTAGAAGGGAAAGATCAAGGAACAGAAAAGCCACGTGGGGTACAAGACTAACAATGACTGAGGCAGGGGCAGTTATGAATTAATGTTACCAACTGGTATGAATTAGAAACATTAACAATTACGAATAAAATTAAAAGAATAAAAGTTTGAAATAATAGAACATTCCGATAAATCCGCAAAATTTATTTTGAAAACGTTCACAATAGCTTAACGTTAATAATAATTATAATAATAACAATAATGAATTTGTTTTATAGTAAATTAAATATGCAATAGATATCTCGGAAAAAAGAATAGTTAATCTCAAAATTCGAGTCTAAACGGCTTGCGTTTCTTGTAAGTCTCATTTGTAAATCTTTTTTTCTGTTTTATTTGGCGATTATTTACAAGTAGAAAAATAGAGAATTTTTTCGGCGACTAGACAACGTTGTTTTTAGAACTACATAGTGTAGTGAATTGTTTTCAAACTTTCTAAATTTGAAAATAGGAACACTCGTATTTTTCGGGGGGAGTTGTAGGCAGTTTACATTTTCTTATAAAAGTTTCTTCTGACAGACGTAACTATTTCGGATTTGGAAGTTTCTTTCGGATTACTAGATTTTGAATTTTGATTTCGGAAGTTTTTCATCGTAATCTCGATTTACAGAACTTTTGCATGCCAATAATATTGATATTCCCAATTCTATGCAGTGTAAAAACTGAAAACCATTTTCTTTTAACTTCATTATAAATTTGCACTATCAAAAGAGAGTGATTAAAGAAAAGCGAAAAAATTGTGTTATTGATAACAGTAATAACAACAATAATAATACGCAAAGAGAAATCTCTAATTATTATACAAACTAAATAAAATTAAATTTTGTATACTTGAAAATCGCGATTTAATAGTTAAACAATTAGAATCAGTTAAATTCGAAAATCAGAAATTAAAAATTGTAGATTACATATTTGAATTAATGTTCTTAATAAAAATTCACAAATTACATACATTTCTCAAAAGCACTAAAACCAGTTTTGTGTACACTAATAAATGATTAGTATTCAATACATCTCAGTTCAGTAGTTTCTTTCTTTTTTAAATCGCGATTTTCGGAATTTATACGCCGCTTTCAAATGTCGCGCGGTTCATGCGGCGCTGGAAGTCGTTGCCAAGACGGCTCCACACCCCAAATTTCACGTGCATATTCAGCAATTGTGCGATCCGATGAAAATTTACCGGAAGACGCAATATTGTGAATTGCCATCTCCACCCATTTGTTTTCATCCTAAAAAAATGGGGTACATATAAAAGTAATGAAAGTGTGAGCAGATATATGAGTATTGTTGTACATCCAAAACAATGAAATTTGTGTTTTTAGAAATTAGTAAAAAGAAAAATTTTGATGTGATAACATATCTGTGCTTTAAAAGATTATAAAACTTATAAAAAAATCAATTAGTATTACCTGATAGATTTTGCTAACACGATCTTGCATCTTCACATAGCTCTCGTAATCCGCAAATAAATAGAATCTGTCCCATTTCAGTAGTACATCAGCGATATCTTGGAATTCACCAGGATTATTTGGGCTGAAAAAGCCGCCCTGAATTTGATCAACGCACTGTTTTAGTTCTGGGAGTTTATTATAGTAATCATATGCGTTGTAGCCGCGTTTTTTCAGCTCTTCCACTTCATCTACTGTCATTCCAAAAATGAAAATGTTGTCCGTGCCCATTTCTTCCGCCATTTCGACGTTGGCTCCGTCAAGGGTACCAATCGTCAGAGCGCCATTCAACTAAAAATAAACGTGGGTCGTTAATCACTGTTAATTGGTATAACTGGACATTAGTGTTCTTCAATTCCGTTTACATTTTAATTTATAAACTGCATGTAACAAAGATTACAAAATATCCCTAAATTTTTTCAAATAGATCTCTAGAAAGCTCACCATGAATTTCATGTTTCCTGTGCCACTGGCCTCAGTTCCTGCTGTCGATATTTGCTCGCTCAAATCTGCTGCCGGGATAATTTTCTCCGCCAAAGTGACTCTATAATTCTCCAAAAATATCAGCTTCAATTTATCGCCGACAATTGGATCATTGTTCACCACGTTTCCGACACTGCAAATTAATTTGATGATCTTTTTCGCCAAATGATATCCAGGTGCTGCTTTACCGCCAATCATTACTGTGCGGGGCACAAAAGGTGCTGAGGGATCTTTCTTTATTCGATTGTAAAGTGTTATCACGTGAAGACAGTTGAGAAGCTGACGTTTGTACTCGTGGATTCGCTTTACCTATAACGTCGGGAGAGTGTCAATCATCTTTTTGTTTTATTTGTATTACCAATATATTATTGTCAGAAACACTTAATTTCTGAATATTTTCTAAAGTTTATTGCAAAATAATATTCGAGAATTAAATACCTGAATGTCAAAGATGGATGCAGGATTAACTTTGACACCATAATCCTTTTCCAACAATTGTGCTAGTCTCAGTTTATTTTCTTGTTTCACTTTTACTACACTTCGTTGAAAAGCAGGGTCTTTGGCCCATTGTTTTAATTGAGCTAATTGTTCTAAATGGACTGTCCAATCACTGCCAATTTTCTGGGGAAAAATGCATGTAATGGTACAGTAAAATAATAGAGACAACAAAAAATTCCCGATTTTGGTTCTTATGTGTTCCAGAAATCACTATGGAATTTCAAATATTTATAGATCTATAGTGTCTAACATTACAAAATTGAATTTTTTATTTTCCTCTACTGGTGTTGTGAATATTATTAAAATTAAAGGTGATAAATTAATTTACCTCTTCGATAATATCAGACAGATTCGGATTGCAGAGGAGCAACCATCTTCGTGGTGTGATGCCGTTCGTTTTGTTTTGGAACTTTTCTGGCGTCATTTCAAAAAAGTCACGGAATCTGAAATACATTTTTTATCAGTTAACACAAACAACAAGACAAATATTGAAGAAATGTAGTACAGAAACAATTATGCTGAGTTTTGGAGTTTACTGGGTCATGGATTAACATGAAAAACTCACACGCTGTCTTTCAAAATCTCCGAATGCAGTGCTGCCACACCATTAACAGCATGGCTGCCAACGATGGACAAATGCGCCATATTAATACGTTTCTCCCCCTCCTCTTCGACTAGAGACATTCTGCGTAATCTGTCCATATCACCAGGAAATTTAGCTGCCACTTGTTGAAGGTGTAGATGGTTTATATGATAGATAATTTGAAGGTGCCGCGGCAAGATGGAATCAAGCATGCTAACCGGCCAGCGTTCTAAAGCTTCTGGAAGAACTGTATGGTTTGTGTAGGCACAGGTGCGTGTAGTTATGTCCCAGGCCTAGAAATAAAATTTTTTCAATTTTGATAACGAACTTTTTTTGCTTCCTTAATTCGATTTTAAAACTTTTAAGTCTCGAAGTCTTTAGATATTTCAAATCTCCTGTGTTGAATTTTTTAGGCTGGTTAAATATTAAAAAATTCTGTATAGAACTATAATAAAAATGTAAATTCTGACCTTTTCCCATGAGAGGCCTTCAACATCGATCAGAATTCTCATTAATTCTGGAATTGCTAATGATGGATGCGTATCGTTTAACTGAATTGCAACTTTTTCGGGGAACAAATCGAAATCAGTTCTATGATGTTCCCGCGAGCCAAATTTGCTTGCCTTGTACCTAAAAAAAACAGTAATTAATATAAAAAATAATTTATCGTATGATCTCAACTTTCAATACACCAATATTTATTTATTCACTTACCTGCGAATTATGTCTTGAAGGGTAGCAGCGACCATGAAATATTCTTGTTTTAATCGAAGTTCCTTTCCTTCAAAGAAATTATCATTCGGATAAAGAACTCGTGTAATATTTTCTGCGAGGTTTCTATCGATGACTGCTTGAATGTAGTCGCCGTCGTTAACTATAAGGAATTTTGAAGTTTTTATTGTTAATTTTAATAATGTTTATATAAATATTCATAGACGCAATTAAATAAAATGTTTTTAAATATGATTTGTAATCCAATTCATTATTAATTATATTTAAAAATAAATATGTTTAGATGTAATATTTACAGAATTTCAGATTGAAATCCACAGGAGACTTAGCAGACCACAATCTCAATGTATTTACAACATTGTTTTTGTATCCCGGAATTGGGTTGTCGTAGGGCATTGCAAAAACAACCTAAAAGTAAAACAAACCGTTGTAGAAACAGTAGTCAAATCTTGTCGATATCAATAAGATAAAAACATAATCTTTTGTATAATTTGAATTCTAAAGTGATGATAATCTTTGAGGAAAAAAAAATATTTTTAAACGATTATATTTTTCATAAAACATAAGATCATTTTGATATTACGATTCGTTCATATCCAAGTCAAGTTCGGGTTATCCCCTAATGTAGCATGTTTATGTAAATAATAAAGTATAAAACTTCATATTTTTCTTATAAATGACCACGATCTTACATACAGGTCGAGCAAATAACATGTTACATAATTTCCGAAGAGCTATAAATTTGCTAAGTAAGCGAAACAAAAATATCTCGAAATATAATATTTAAAAATGTTATTATTTTGGCATAGTAATTAGTTTACTTTTGAATTTGAATATCGATATAAAATAAATTATAATTTAATACATAATATATGACAAATAGTATTTTAACTATACAAAATTTATTAAAAGAAAACAAAAACTTCCTAATCTTTCACATAATAATTCTATTACTTTTTCCATAGTAATTTCCATTATATATGTTTTAGGAAAACATAGATGTAACATTTTTCACACAATTATGATTTAAAATACACTCACCTGTGTGTCGATCCATTTCATACCACCCTGAGTCTCGACCACCCTTCCATAAAAATTCACAGGCAGCATAAACTCTGGTCTAGCTTTTTCCCATGGGTTACCATATCTGAGCCAGTCATCTGGTTCCTCAACCTGTTCACCGTCCTTTATCTTCTGAGCAAAAATACCATATTCATAGCGAATTCCATAACCGTAGGCTGCAAGACCCAGAGTAGCCATGCTGTCCAAGAAACAGGCTGCAAGGCGACCTAGACCACCATTTCCTAATCCTGCGTCTTCTTCCAATTCTTCTAATTCTTCAATGTCTAAACCCATCTGAAATAATTACGTTAATAAATATAGTTTACTTAAAATGTCAGAGTCATGAAACATACAATCCTGTCTCACATTAGAATATCTAACTTCAAGTGTAATTCATACAAGGTAAATTAGTGACAATTTTAAAATATTTTGTTTGTTGAATAAGCAAATGTTCATTCTAATGATAATTAAAATCATTATTAGAAAAAGAAATACTTATTCATCCACCTGATACATGGCTTCGTCACATGCTCCTTGAATTCCCAAATTTATCATGGTGTTTTGTAAGGTTCTGCCCATGTAGTACTCCAGAGATAAATAATACACTCTCTGAAACAAGCAAAAAATCTTTGATAAAGTACATATCTAATTATACTACTTATAACATTACTTATAAAAATAATTCCACTCAATAAAATAATAATCTCTTCTAAATTTGAAGTCCTTTGAATAAGCAGTGAAGCGTGCGGTCGGCTTTCTGGATTTTCAATAAGGTACGATAGGGAAAGGGATGAGGGTAGAAACCCATGTGGGAAAGGTAGACATAAGATGCAAAATTTGCAAACTAAGAACGTATTTTGGAAAGGTGTAGGTTGCACAAAGGAGGAAGTGGGGTTGTACAAAAAATGGGTCTCTATACACGATATGGCGTCGTTAATACGGTGTTGATAACATTACGACCATACATAGTACATATTATCATTATGTACTATAAACATTAATTCCATCGAATATTAATTGTAAATAGCATTTTAGAAGTACAATTATTACTACTTTTGTTATCAGTATTTGTCTACGTTAAATGGGAACAAATGACGAAATGGATTACTTAGACTATGATCTTCAGTTAAAAATAAACAATTGTGTTTTGAAAGGAGATAATAGGATCAAGGTCAATTAAGTTTGAATTTTAATTCGATAATACAATCGATCTGTTCAATTATCAATACTTATCTATCCTTTTATTATTAAATTAATTATTTATAGTGGTTCCGAGAATTAAACCAAATATCAGTCAATTATTGTGAAAAACGGACTAATTGGTATGTAATCATCTATTATTAATAAACGGATACAGAAAGTTATGAAATAAATGATTGGAAGTGGTCGTATGACTTGCTACAGATCGAAATAATTATTTTATGAAAATCGGAATTAAAAATTTTTGTATATAACCCTAGGTGACTATTAAAGAGTACAATACTATACAATACAGTAGTAAAAGTTTGTAATAACAAATTTGAATCCCACTGTAAGCTGGGCTTAATAATTAATTACAATATACTAATATAATAAAATTGATGTTTGGATAAGCCATCATTCGTAGTGTGGTAGAGGATTAGGATTTCAAGTCATGAAAATTTTATTGTATTTTCTTGCGTCGCGAAATAATATTATATTCAGACAAAAAATTACATAACTTCGAATAAATTCTGGCGGACCAGGAAATACAATTTAGTTTCATAATGCATTGGGATTGCTTCCAAAAAGACGCTTAAACGGCTTACAATAGTTTCGTAAATGAAGTCAGCTTCGAAATTCGTTTGTTTTTATGATGAATCAAAGATTGCAATAATTTCACCCTGTTTTGTAAATCATTTTTAATGTAATTTATCTATTTAGTTTCAGGGAAATTTATAAATTAATCTGATTATATGAGTGATAAATATGAACGATTGTGGTTAGACTATTGTACACAATGAAGTGATTAGGATTCTCTAAAATTTGTTAATTTTTAATTGAATAAATATAATATAGAATTAATATAATTTCATTTATTCAAAAATTCTTATTTATTCTTTATTATTTTAATCCTGTTATCTGAAGTATTATATTAAACATAGTGGGTGTAATTATTAAAGTACAGTCTGAAAATTTCAATTTTGTTCGTCATATTTTATCCGTTGATTTTTTTTATTATTTAATTACAATTGTTCGTGCATTGAAATGTATTAAGAGCGGTATTTGTGTATGTAACTGTCTGTTGATGCTTATAGATGTAATTGACACGTTGGCTCGAGTTTACAAGGTGGTCGAAACGTAAGTCTAATGGCAAAAAATAGATTTCAGTGCAGCGTATCTGCATTCCGACCGCCATGTTGGATTTGGATTAAGCCATTATCAATGAAAGCAATTTATCTCACTGTCAATATGACAATCTTGATTTTCGAATATTCAACTGGTAGATCTCACGTACTTTGTATATTTATAAATTATAATTAATTACAATTAAGAATAAATAGTAATAAATTTATATCAAATAGTAATACATTTAAAACTAATATTTGTTACATATATTCGATGATAACATGGATCTGAAACTCCAATTAAAAAAGTGTAAATGATAAATTATCTTATGTATATAAGTTTCAACCAGTATATTACACCTACATAATGTTCTTAGATTTTGTATTCACGAACAAATCCGCTCTTTTACCTATATTTTGAGAGTCATAACGCTTTTTTACTATTTTTCTATCATTTCAGTCAATTTCATTTCCATTGAATAATAATATCACATTTCATATAAATCTTTATTTAACGTTTATATCAATTTAATATGTTATCTTTAATTGTAATTATTTCATTCTATTATTCTTCTAATTTCATTCAGTAATTATAAATTTTATTTGATTTTCTGTTACGTTAGAAGTCATCGATCAAAATCCTCATGTAAATGACACACCTAGTGTGCAGAGGAATCCTGGCCCTTTTGGGTGGGGTCCCGGGGGGACAGATTCTCCGCACTAGCAGTTACTTTTGTCATGCGATGCGACGCAGGGACCGAGAAACGTGTTGCGCGGGGACTCTCCCCCCGCAGGCCCCGGCTAAGAGGGTCAGGATTCCTTGGACCGTCTGTACTACATGCGATATTTATGTATATCTGTCGAGTTCGATGGAAAGAAATATACGCATAAAAAAACTCAAATATTATTATATTTCATTAATATCTACAATATCGTGTGAATTATTAAACTTTATTAATAGTCTTGTTATACGAAATAGAGTTTCATTCATATGATTGTCGGTATTACTATTTATTTATTCTACTATCATGAATTACACCATTGCGAAAATCTGTAAATTTCAGTATTATTCGTATTAATAATGTAATTGTGTTTTATTAATGTGAATTGTCAAAATCTACAGTTATATAAATCGTTATAATATGTCAATCATAATGTTAAATTGATATTAATGTCATTGTGTGAGTTATTCCTGTACATGTCGGTACTCAATTATTGTACGTTATGATTATTTCCATTATTATAAAGATGATACTATTTAAATACCTTTAAAAACTCATTTTTAAATATACATATTTCATACCTACATCTATAACCGTACTTTTCGAAATCTTTTTGGAAGAGTTAACTGATAATCGGCAAACGAAAAATTCTTTATTTTTCCGTGGACCAATGGATTTTTTGTCAGGAATTCCAAGCAAATTGTCCCTCCCCTAAACAGAAAACCCGGTACGTCCTACCTTGGGGTCTTTTTCATAATAGTATTGTTGCGTCCTGATCCACCTGGACACAAGATTGTCCTTCACGGAGTGTGCTAAGGCGAAAAAATAATCTCTGCTCGTCGCCACATTCCGGTCTTTCACCAAAGTGTAATGTAGGTGTCGGTTGAACGTTTTCTTCAGGTTCGCCACATTCTCAACGTCCACGATGCCGCGCACTGAGATCTGCTTCCTCTTTTCATGTTCGTCCTCAGACATTTTCGCTGGTATTGTATATGAACAACAAGAATGTGTGTATACCTTTCCGTTAACGAGATGCGAACGTGACGGGAGTTCGCACTCGAGTGAGGAACAGCCGCGAGAGTAGTCACCTTGCGGCAAGGTCGCGCATGCGCGTTCCACTTGCGGTGCCGAGATGAAGCGTGTGAAGGAATTAGCGGGAAGATTTGACATGCGTATAAGTGGAAACGACTAGCTTTATCGTGGGACTTGTCGGTTCACTGAGAGTTGAATGTTTCTTAGACCTTTTATAGTAAAATGTTAAGTTTTTTTCTACATCTTATAAGTCTGTGTAATTAATTATTCAGAAGTGTTCGAAGAGAAACAAATTATATATATTATATACTTTACGCTTATACGTATACATTGTTTCAAACAAAATCAAATTCACAAAAGAGTATTAAAAATGTAAAGAAACGGTCTGAGTACAAGAAGATGTGGGTTTGCAAACAATTTAGCTTTTATATAAGGATTTTGCACTTCGTACAATTAATTATTCTTAATTGAGCTCTAAGGAAATTGAAATTATAATTAGTTATTTATAACCGTCCATCTATCGCTGTCAAACTTAATTCAATCATTACCTATATGTATATCCTCTATACTATAGTAAACCACTCGTTATATTTTGGATTTTTGAACGCTGCTGTCGACATCTGGGACCCAACTATTTATCTTAATGAAAATTACGGACCCGGGGCAAAGTTATTGTACGCTGAAACTTCCTGATTACGGAACGAAACATCTTATCATTACATCTTCAACGAAGGCTTTATGGTGCCTGATGGGGTTAAATGCAAGCTTATCAAAATCTTCAGGGTTTTCCCACTTCAGTAATTTAATCTTTAAATTGCTAACTTTGTTGATGACATTATTTATTTTTCTCCTGTTATACGATGACCAATATCGAGACGAGTTTAATGACATAGCACACTACGACCTTGAAATGACCTTGTGGCTAGAAATAGACGATTC
Organism: Mimumesa dahlbomi; assembly: GCA_917499265.3. Taxonomy (NCBI): domain Eukaryota; kingdom Metazoa; phylum Arthropoda; class Insecta; order Hymenoptera; family Crabronidae; genus Mimumesa; species Mimumesa dahlbomi. The sequence goes on from OU824124.1 coordinate 7,013,189, forward strand.
AATATACGTTATTTAATCAAATAAAGGATCGTTTTTATTGCCCTGTATGATGAAAGTCGTCAATGTAAGGGTGGAGTAGTTTGCCAGTAACAGAAATCGTTTGGTAAAACTAATTGATCACCTTCATCGACGTATTCCAATTTCATTAACAAATTTAAAGAGACTGATAGTGTGATAATTCAAATAAGGAAATAGAAAGAGTCACATCGTCGGAAATCATGCGATAAGAAATTATTCAATCTTGTACAATATCTTACCAGAGACAATCATTGAAATAATTGAAAATCTTATCAAACGTTCTTACACATATGTAACAGCTGAAGGTCATCAGTTTGAACAGTTAATAAAATAAAGTCATATCACGATTATAATGTGCTAGACCGCTAAAGGCGTCTCCGAGATTAAAAATACATAGTGTCATTTAAAAAAACAATTATCCCAAAACCTGTTAATATCAGTTTTGCGTGAAAGTATCAAGTGGAGTGATAGTTTTGGAGGGAAAGTCATAAAAACCCTAGTTTCGGTGTCTTATTTAATATAATTTATTTATAAATTAATCGTGCGGATGCGGATGCAATAATGAAAACGTCAATAAGCGATACGCGTATTACAATTTGCATTTTAAAAAATGCCTCCCTTTCTTTCTTTTCTTTCTCTCCTTTCGGACGCCATATTTAAAAGCAAAATCGAAAAAGGTGTTTTCGAAAATCGCGTGAATTTTCATCGAATTTTTGTTAAACCGAAATATCGTTCAAAAAAACGTTTTTATTGTAAACCCATGAAACTTAAAACATTTTATGAATTCGATGAGAATGTGAACACAAAATTTTAATTGTATTCGATGCATAAAATAGTAAATGAAATTCGAGAAATTCTGCGCGAAATGTTCGTAACACTTTTACCGATTTACAGCCAAAATTACTATAATAAATATTGTAGCAATTACTATAACATTAATTTATAGTATGTTACGCAATAACTATGAAACTGTACCGCATTATAATCACAATTAGTATTCTTCTAATCTTCGGCAACTAGAATTCAATCCAAATTTTCAATAGCAGCTATATAGCATACAGCTACTATAAAATTTGGTGAATTCAATTTTGCAATTTCAGAATGGTTGCAAAATTCAATTAGAATTTTGTATACGCTACTATGTCGTACAGTCGTTCTTATTTACGGCATAGTAGTTACTATAGTAGATAATAATTTCACTTATAGTAGCTACTATGATGAATCAGAATTCAATTTGTAATTTGAAAATCGTCACATCGTTCAAGTACAATATTTTTTACACTGCTATACACGACGGTAGTCTAATTGATAGTGTAATCGCTACAAATGTCAGGAGTTCGAACTGAATAGTTAACTAACAAGAACCTCTACGAAATAGAAATTGCACGTATAGTAGCTACTACAGTAACTTGGATTAAAATTTGTAAAATTCAGCAAAAAGGCGCAATAGCATAATAACATATAGTATAATATTTTCACTCATCACAACATTATACAGATAAACCATTAAAAAACATTCAGCTATACAGTACAAAAACTAACCCTATACATCAGATGTATTGAAGAAAAAAGCACGCATTTTACTGAAGAAGAAAAAATGGCGCAGGAAACAGTATGGTATTTATTACATACTATTCATTACAAAACAGTACAGCGTAATAGTTACAGTAATGATAACAGCGCGCGATATAGTACTCGTGAAGAATATTTATAATAATTATATAATAATAATTAAACAGAACCCATAGACGGATTCGTTTACAAATAATTATTATATAACAATTATTATATAATAATTGCATAATTATTATATAACAAATATAATGGCATAGTCGATTTAATTATAGTAATTACTACCTTAGTTTCTTTTTCTTTTTCTTCATACAGGATTATAGTAATTTCAGCACACATCGAATATTACTATAAATAGAAACTCGCCAACAATTTTCCCCCAGATGCTTAATGGTTAACCATAAGTTTAATTACACTTATTAATGTTATAGCGATAATTGGTAATTCGATTTCGGCGACCGCGGAAAAAGAACAAACGGCGCCATCTTACTTGCTTCTTTCATTTCTTCTCTCTCTTCATTCTTTAGTTTTTTTGTTTTTTATAACACACGCACGCATACCAATTTTTCTTTCGTTTCGTTTTCGAGTATCGGGGCACGATGGCGATCGAAATTGAGTAGAACTTTCATTTGCCGGCTCTTTTTCAATAATAAACATGGCGTAACGGTCGATAAAACAGAAGATTCATCGATATATCTGCCATGCCGACACAAATTTCAAATTATCGATCGATCGATGGATATCTACTTTAACGATAAATAAAAATCGAAAATTTATCGATCGTATAAAATTGTTACTAACCGAATAGATTTACCATCTATTCAATTTATTATTGACAATTATGCTTGAAATATTTTGTAAACAAACATTATAATTAATGAAACGTTAATTATCAACGACATTCCAGGTTCGATATATTCAATACTAATTATTAGAAAACTTCAACGAAAATTACTATTCCACCGATAATGAAAAAAGAAATTAATCTAACAGATATTCACTGTAATAAAAATATCTAGATTTTATTTATAGATCCTAAATTTATATAAAAAGTAGTCGGTGATTCCTAATTGATATTTTACTAGAATTAATTATAAATTAATTACAAATTAATTAACAGCCCACCTTCAGTTATTGTAATTGATAAAACTATAATTGTTAATAAGTGAAATGAATGTAGTAGTGCAACAATTGATTAATAGTGATTTAATAACAAATTTCTAATCAAAAATAGATTTCCACAAAAAATTGTAATATTCAAATATTTGAAATCCAAATAATTATTTATATAATAATATTTGATATTATAAAATTACGATTACAAGAAAATCATAGTCGATAATGAGCAATATTTGAAAATCAAACAAATTTGAGATTTATTAACATTTTCTTCAAATGTAAAATTCATTAAAATACTCAATTCACAAAGTGTTAATATAGTTCACTGAACTATCAAAATGTAAAATTAATTTAAAAATAACGTCACTCTAATCAAAGATCGAGACGGAGTCTAAACACTTCACAGAAACGTAAAATCGATTTCGAAAACTTACCACTTAACCCTTTACAAAAATGATTAAAACAGCATTTACAGGAAAGGAAAAAAACAAACAAAATTTCCCTATAACAATCAAAATTCTCAAACATCACGAAAAAACCTTCTTTTCAGATTCAACACAATTTCGATCGCTACTTTCGAAATCCCTGCGCTTTTTCTGTGGAACAGTGATTCTCAACTTTTCTCGTTTCTAGGGAATCTTTTTAGGTGGAAAATACACTTAGATCGGTTTTTATCTTGTAATAATGATTATACTTGACATTTTCTAGGAATATATTATTATTACTATATTTATAACAAATATTAGGAATAATAAATATTACCATTCTTCTGATTATCATACTTCAATAGTAATCTAATAGAAATAATAATAGTAATGATAATAATAATTATTATTATAATAATAACAATAATACAATCTACAGAAAATGTTTAACAAAAGAGAGTTAAAGTCCAGCAATAGTAAATATCATGTTCACGTTGAAGTTCAAAGTATCATTTACAAAATAAAAATAGACGTTTCATTTTCTTGATATTTTCTAGTAACTTTTCAAGTTGGGAATCACTTTTGTGGCGGGATCTAGGGAACTTTTTCTATGGACGCGTTTACATATTTCAACTCAATGAAATAACAAATTTTGTTATTGTCGCAATAAGTTAAAAGAACTTATTGCATCTAAAATTATTGCAAGTTTAACTTATTGTGGTGAATACTAAAAATTAATGAAACCTTAAAGAATTCGCTGAAAAAAAACTATAAAATGGCGACCAAAAGTTACGTATAATGCGTGTAAACGCGCCCAATTCCTTTCAATTAACATAATTCGCTGAAAACAGGTAGTTTTCTTCGTTTATTTTCCATGAATTAGGGGCACCGTGCGGATTTGGACCCGAAAGAAAACAAACACGCGCGCCTTAGACATTGTTGGATGATTATATCCACTTTCGAAACTTTTCAAAAAATCTAGTAAGTTTCCCTAGGGGCCCTAGAACTTTTTCCTAGATTCAATCTCGTCTCTTCTGGAGAACATTCTTTCGCTCCTTTCGACTGCTCACGTGAGATCCTTTTTTCTTCCACAGAGAAAAGATCTTTATCTAGGGACTTTTTCGATTACTTTTCGGAATTCTTGGGGAAAAATCTGTTTTTTATTAGTTTTTAAATAGGAAAATGGGAGAAAAAGCCAAGCGATGTTTTTCACTTGTCACTAGTTCCATTATATCCATTTTCCCTAGGTTTTCCAGTGCAGCTATTTCCTTTATTTCAGTGTATTTTAATGGATTCGAAAACATTGGATTTTCCGATATTATCACTGAAAAATCTTGTGATATTTTCAATTGTACCTCTTCTTTTATTGATTTTCCCCATCTCTTCACACTTTTATTACTTTCTGCGTGTTTCTTGCCAGCTTTCCTCGTTGTCCCTTAGATACATCTTCGAACTTTGCCTCAAAAGTTCACTTCTTTCAAATTTGTGAAAACTTTTCTCTATTTCCTGCTATTATCAGTTCTCTCTTTCTGGAATTATTAGTCGACGTGCCCCGTGTGACTGTATATTTCAATGGCCCCGCGTGGTGCTTTTCTTCCCCCTGGCCTCCTATTCCTCTTTCGTCGGTTCGGGCTTCTTGCCCAATGGTATTGCGGCTTTCACCCTGTAAATCAAAGAGAAAAAAGGAAATGATTATTGATGTCATGTCAATTTGAATGTTAACGTGAAAATTGTTGAAGATGAGAATTGGAAATACACAGAAATATACCAGCATAGAGATTTCAAGAGATACACTTACTTTGCCGTGAGCTCGTTGATTTTTCCATGAACCAAGGCCAGATTTTCGTCGATCTGGGCCTTATTCGTTTCATATACTTTTGGCAAAGTGAACAAGGCTACAACACCTGAGAAACAAAATTTATAATTACAATTAATTTCTACCAACTTTATAGAATTTCGGAGAGCATGATACATCAAGTGATTTTGTCGTATTGAAAATCATATTCTTTTTACTAACCACATTATTCTTTTACGAAGACTATGTTTTCTTGTTATAATAATAAAGTGATTTTATGACACTAAATAAATTCTGCACATTTAGTTAGTAGAAATTATATACCTTATCAGTCTAATAAAATTTACGACTGGTTAAACTATTAAATTTATGCATTATCACATAATATTGGTGTTTTGGGGTAAATCAAGTAAAAAAAATTACGCACTAATGATGATCAGTGTCATGCCGTTAAACCATGAACCCACGTAAGTGAGGCACCATAGTAAAACACCGAATTTTACAGAATCCACGAAGTCCTCGACCAAGAACAGCCTGCGAAGTTCTGATAGAATAGCGTTGGCGTGAGCAACGGCAACGTCTGCGAATTCATGGACTTTTTCCGCCGGCACCGTTAATTCAATATCGAGGATATCCCTAAAAGAAGAAATATTGGGAAAAGGTTAAAGCACAGAAAATATAACAACATAGCAATTACAGGGAACAGAAATTTGAAATGTCGTACTTATGTTTAGATAAATTACAATAGAAACTTACGAACGTTCAGACATAGAAACTTTAAGATCTAGGAATATTCAATCGAATTCTCTCAATAGATTGAATTAAATTATTTAAAAAACGTAGATATTTCCGAAAAACTGGTCGTAAAATTATAGTTCAGTATTGCACAATATTGAGCCTTTGGGTATGCATACGTGTATTTACAATTTCTTCTTATAATTTATATTATTATAAAACACGATTTTATAGTTGTGATTTTCAATTTATCGGAAAGTACGATCATTAAACCACCCTCATAAAACGACCGATGTTTTTACTGTTCTAGTAAACTTTTACTACGTTTAAATAGAAAGATACTAACTTGAAAGGATGTCCGTCGGATGTCTTTTGTACCGCCTGCAAGACGGTTTTATAGATTCTAAAGGCGATAGTCGCTGTCAGAAGAAGCAGCGACAAATACGCCAATACGCTGATTAGACTGCAGTATGCGAGGGACATTAGCACACACAAAATGCCACCGAAAACTGCGCCGGACATTTTTGGATCTCGCCAATAGATCAATGCGGCCACTGAAAATCAAAAAGTAATTTTCATTAATTTCTGCGCAACTAAATACCATATTGTCATTTCATATATTTCTTCTTTAATTGTTGGATTGTTGGTTTCTTTATTAATTCAATGAACATTAGCATAAATTTAAATGCCTGTTGAAAGTAAGTAATTTTTGTTAATATAAATTTTTAATTTTATTCTTTTTATATCGATAATATAATAATTGATTATTTTCTTGGATATTCGAGACTGGGAGAAAAGAATACAAAATAAATACCAGCCTCGAATAATTGGGAAAATAATGATTTATTACTATACATATAACGGAAGCTGATATCCTGTTATCTTGCATACCAATATATACATTTGTACATTATTCTCATTTAATATCATATTAAGATGGAACTCTCATTCAGAAAAATGGTGGGAAGTTTTAAGTTTGACGGAATATTTGTCGAAAATTATATTTCGAAACAATATTTTTTTCTACATATTTCTGAATTTTCAAGTGTACTTTCATGGAGTAAGAATATTTGTATTAATTCTCTATAGTTTTCCATGGCATGGAAAACGAGCCAATGAACAAAAATACAATTTTTTTTGATACGACCATAGGTAGATCACTAAACTGTGCAAAATCCAATAATGGTCATATTTCAAGTTTCTTATTTTCGTGAATACACTACTTTCTGCATAAAGCGATCTAATCTGCATGAAATATTGATTACGATTCAGATTCGATTTATAACACCGTTACCACCGAAAATTACCAAACATCTGGAACCGCAATTATTTTAAAAAATTATCATTTTCAGTTACGTGGCCTTCATTCACATGGTGGAAACATTTCTTATAAGGAACGACCGTCATGATAACCAAATTAGTCATTTCTCTCATCCATTTTATGAATGTAGCAACGACAATATTTCTCATATTTTACTTTTGCATACGAAAACATAAACCATGCGATTTTCGGCACCGTTTCACCGTGCGAACGATTACCGGTGCCTCGCAATTTCTACTTTGCGAGTATCTCCTACGTTCTTTACTTTCCACGTGTTGAAATTTCTGCGCGCCTAGTAGATCTTCCTCTCACATTTCCACAATTCGACACTTCTACGCGGCGAACGGCTTTTCGCTCCCGAAAACTTTCGCGAATTAAATTCTCCACGTACCACGTGTGCGCCATATGTTACTCGACACGTGCGTAATAATTTCCCCGTGACCTAAAACTAGCTCCTCAATTAACTTACCGGGACCCCTTTCGGGAAGGGCTTCGACATTCCCACCTCTTTGCACGTTCCTGCGTACCATCTTTTTCAATAACTTATAGATCACTCAGAGATTCGCAGGAGAAATTCTCGGTCGGCCGGTAGAAATGATTGAAAGCAGAACGCAACTGATCGCGTGTCAATTTCAAGCGAATGTGTGGATGTGTGGGGGGCATACGGCCAGGTGGGAGGGGGAGAAAGAAAGAGTAGAGAAGAAGAGAGAGAGTGAGGAAAGACGAAATAAGATAGGAGACAGAAGTAGATATAACATTTATTCGTTATAGGGAACGGTCGGTTTTTAAAACGGAAATATCAAACCAATAAACAGAAGAGAGTGACACAAAAGAAACGAATTATACAGTTAAGATACTAAAATTGCATTATACAGCAAATGAGCAATTTGCACCAGTAAACTTCAAGAACGCGTAAGTATAAAAATAACGCAGAAACGCTAAATAACAGATAACGCAAGTCAGCGAGTTTACTTTTAAACGGCCCGAAATAATTGAAGACAAGCAAAAAAGTTCGTTCCATAAGCACATACCCGCAACCGTAAGAGAATTATTATACGTAACTGCCCAGTACCTTAAAAAAATCAGCAAAAAACGCGTAGTTCATGATATTGTCATTCAGACTGACAAATTATACAATTAATGTTATTTTATAGGTCATGGAAGGCGACTCGTCACATCCGAGGATTTCCCCCATAACGACTTTGCTAGCCAAACGGAATTAACAGAGAGAAAACTGACTTTCTATCGACCAGTATCAGGGAAACTTCTAGTGTAGATGTTGTCCTAGAACACTAGGAAAAAGTCTGTCCTGATCCCTGCGGGGTCATCAAACAACAATCCTTAAAAAGTTCAAAAAACTCCGTCTCTGTCGTGAGACGTAAAACAAAGTAAAACGTAAAATAAAATAAAGAAATACGTATGAACCTCGATGGGAACGCTAAAAAACAAACCTAATGCAGGCATGAAAGATCTAACAAAGTGTAAGTTAGTCAGATATTCACCACACTGACATTGCGAGAAACTAGCGATCGAACGAGCTCCGCCTCGATCCCGACCGGAAACGAGAACCTGTTACAACGTAATTGCTATAGAGTACATCGAATTTTCTGATAAATCTCAATCACATAGTAGTGTTAGTACAACGTCAAGGTGATGGTCACGACTAAGGATCTGATGGATTTCATATACGTGATGGAATGAATATCAGCGATAATAAGGAAGGGGAAACCAGAGTAGATTATGATTATACAACGAGAATATCCTAGAAGTATGATCTTCGTCTTAATAATATCCCTTTTGAGTTAATGAGAAATTTGAGAGATTTGAAGTAATGTCCCTTTATTACGGTTAAACGATGCAACGGGTTGAAGAATAAACAGATAAAAAGTGCGCATAAATTTGGGTATCATTAATATATTTAATAATTATCACGTCAGGGTGAATAGAATTAAGGTAGATAGCACTAGATGAGTAGATGGATGGAAGAAGACGAAGAACGTTCCATTTTCGCTAGGCGTTGGTCGACGAAGTACCAACGTTTGCACTGTTACGAATAAAGACTCTTCGACGAGGACAATTAATCTGTTTGACCTACGGTGCGACTGTGCTTCTAACCTTGAGAATTCTGATAGGACATTGGCTATCAGATAATTAGTAAAAGGCGATTTTAGGGCAATGAGTCGCTAATTCGCATTACCATTGCAAAATCAGCCCCATTGCGAAAATGAAATTGTAATAATGTAGGAGGATTAATATTGGCAAAAAAAAATAAAATGAAAAACGTAAGGGTGGATAGATGGGATTTTATCCATAGGATAAAATGGGTTGTAGAAAAGAAAGGAAGAGAAAGAAGGGGTGAGAGAGTGAGAGAGAGATAGCGAGAGTTTAGTAATTGTTTTAAATGAAATTTTTCAACAATTTCACTTGACCTTATTATAAATACTAAAGATTTTGGTTGTAACTGGTATGAAACGGCATAAAATCATTTGGCAGACGCTTCTCGGAGACGTTTCAATGGCCGACTTAATAGACCGTTCTTTTTTGGAATCGAGACAAAGCAAAATTCGAGGTTCCGCTATTATTAGACAGCCCCCAAGCCAATTTCGTCAGATTTTCTCATTAATCAACATGGGATTCTTAATTAAGACGTTTCTGTCATTTGACCGCAATTTTTTCACACATTCCGAACAGTCGGATATATGAAAAATAATTATTATACACGTTCTCATGAATTATATCAATTCTACGATATGGTCTGTAACATCACTTTGTTCTTAATACATATTATCGTACTGATTACTGGCTTGTGCTCTTATCGGCGTAAATTCGAATGCTTCATTATCCACATTATTTTTTTATCGTTCTATAAAATTGTTGTAAATATTATGTTATGCGATATTGTACTAAATAACATTCGATTAACACTTGTATTATCAATAAAAATGGTTAAATGTCATTATTATATGAACAGCTGAATGATGAAACCCATATAACACAAATATACACTAACAGTGTTACATATTTAATCAGATGACAGACCCACATAATTTTGTGACATTACAGTGTTCTAAAAAGATTATTAGGTCAGCTGACGCTAAGAAACAAAGTATTCTGAGGAGCTAGATTTCAAAATAGCCATTATCACTCCAGCTGTATTGGTTCTCTAATGTGAGCTCCACTGTGGAACTTCTACAGTAAGAAATTTTCATTAGGTATGTTGTAGAATATCTCAGCGAAAAAGTGCCATTTTTAAGGCAGTTTAAAACTCTAATTTGCTTTTTATTTGTACAGGGTGTATAAAAATTATGGGTAAAGACCATCATAGGGGCATTCTACACCTTCGGATCGGTGGACATTTGTAAAAAAAATTGCGTGCAAAATTGTCTTTGACCTTGAAATTCAAGGTTAAATTTTTTTTGCTTGCATCGTATACTACTCGTCGCGTAGACAAAAAGTGTCAAAGGAACCATGGGTCATAGGTCAACCGTTCTCTTAAAAAATGATCTTAAAATTCCAATCCGTTTCCCACTTACTTTATTTACACTTTACGGCGAATATCATCGTCTCCTGTTCCTTCATGACCATCTACATATCGTCTATACACATATCGTCACCTGTTCCTTCATGACCGTTATAACTTTAAGAACGATGCGTTTACATTTTTTAGTCGGCTGCTTACAATTTCCTATCATTGTATCTTTCATCAATTAGTCTATCGTTGATACTGAGTCAAGTAGTGAGATATCATACAGAGTTGATACTGAGCGGAAGAGAAGTTAGAGCGAGGAAAAATAATGGCTGCTTATAAAAATATTTGGCAAATGTTACGAGCTATTGATGAAGCAGGCGGAAATTATCGGTTAGCTCGTGAAATATACCGGGAGACAGTGAGGTATAATGGAAGACTGTTACGTGCATCGGAAGTTCCAAGACACCGCCTCATTATGGTCGACCTGTTCGGCAATTTTTATATGAAATGTTCGGGACCCGGTGGATAGGACGCAGATCAGCTCCACACTTATGGCCACCTCGTTCGCCGGATTTGACGCCCTTAGACTTTTTTCTTTGGGGAGCAGTCAAAGAAATTGTTTACAGATCTGAACGGCAATTTGCATCGCCGGAGCAATTAAAACGTAAAATAGAACACGCTTTTCATCGCCTAAAAAGAAGACGAGATATAGGCGAAAAAATCCGACGAAATTTAGAAAACAGATGACAGGACTGCTTAGACCGTAATGGTGCCCATATAGAAGCTGGATCACAGGCACGCCTATTACGAATGATACGGCAAGATGGTGCAGCTCTTTAGGTCCGTAGAAAAAACAGGAGACGATGACATTCACCGTAAAGTGTAAATAAAGTAAGTGGGAAACGTATAGGAATATGAAGATCATTTTTTAAGAGAACGGTTGACCTATGACCCATGGTTCCTTTGACACTTTTTGTCTACGCGACGCGTAGAATACGATGCAAGCAAAAAAAATTTGACCTTGAATTGCAAGGTCAAGGACAATTTTGCACGCAATTTTTTTTACAAATGTCCACCGATCCGAAGGTGTAGAATCCCCCTATGATGGTCTTTACCCATAATTTTTGTACACCCTGTACATGGTCAGTGTCTGAAATAAAATTGTTGGATGTTGAAATGAAATTTGCTAAAAAGTGACAGAGTTTGGTTCGAATATCAGTTTCTGTACACGCTCCAAAAAAGATACATCTTTAGAACCAGAGTTTTCACTATTCGTCGAAACTAAAACATATATTCCCGTTTAAATTCCAAATTATTAATTAATTAATTAATTAATTTCAAAATTAATTACATTCACAGTTAACTCTGAATTGGAACTTCGTAGCGGTGGATAAGTGTAATTATAAAATTCTATGTCCGAATGTGCAGGAGCGTACCAAAAAGAGGGTCAGGGGCCCGTCGAATATTTTCCCCATAAGAGTTACGATTTTCTACGTTCAGAGGAGTCTATCAAAATCAAAGAGAGAGATTCTATGGGATTTGTATATAAATAAGTACTACGCAAACAACGGGACCTTGGATTTATTCAGTTCACTGTTCAACGTACAGAAACGAACTGAGAGAATTACAGAAAAAGTGGAATAATTAAGGGATATGTAGCACAGTGCATGGTAAACGAAAGGTACATCTTTCTACAGTACGTTGCAAAGTTTGTACACATTATACGGTGCAGGTGAACGAGCCATCGAGCGCTGAAAGTCGCGTGCCACATACCAGGCACCGCGATATAGAATAATTCATAACTTTTAACTATTCACAGAAGTACTTTGCGTGATAAAAATACTATGTGTATATTTTAAAAGATAAAGAAAGAGGTGGGGGCGTGACACGGGGAATTTAGAGAATAAATTACAATTCTAAAATACATATAAGTTTCTTCGGGTATTTATAATATAAAAAGGTTTCGTCCAATGGAAAATTCGGAATTTTTCTATAACAATTTAGCTATAACAGCTTTCCACAAGTTAACTTTCATAGTCATGTTAAGTGCCTACAATTTAAAAACCATTGAAAACTCTTGCAAAATTATAATACATTTTTCATTGCGGAAATCAAGAACATATTAAAAAATTATCAAAATAACAGTTTGAGCTTGTGATTACATTATAACATAATTACTTGATCTGCGTAAATTATCATAGTAAGTATATCAATTTGAGACAAGAGTTCTCCTCACCATATGGAAGTAAATAAAAATATCATACAGGAAAACTTCGTTCGAATGCGATAATCTAGTCTATATCTTCAAATAATTGTACTCCTGCATAAATCGTATACAAATAAAGAAATAAATAATTACACACATTAAACACCTGTCCCATAAACACACCTAGAATTTCATCAGACAATTTTTCATTTTCTTTAAACAATTCAATTTTCCAACACGTCAATTCTTCAACCATTTATTAAACGCCTAACTACAGGACCCCTTTTATCCACCCCCCTACACACTAAAGACCATAATTTTTATAGGTCCGTGTGATCACGCGACGCAGTTTGCGATGTGCGTCCATGCGCATGTATGTAAATGCACCTCATGGTTTCCCCGTGGGGTACGGGATGTGCACGGGAAGCCTTACCACTACCAACGAGTGTTTCACGTACATATTTTTCCTGCCCTCTGTTCCTTTTCTTTCGTTTCACTCTGAGGCGACTTGCAAATATGCACCGATACACAAATATGTATAGCGAACAGTCATCCATGTGATGCGAGAAAAAGTACAAACGCACAGAGAGCGAAGGAAAGATAAAGAGCAGCTAGTTATCTGCTCTTGACACGTCGATATACAGGGTGTAACAAAAATTTTGGGACACTTTAGGTTTATGGATAGAACGCATAAAAATAAGAAAAAAAAGTCTTATAAATTGTGGGCGCAACCCACCCCCTAACGAGTTACAACCCCATTTGTAAACAATTTTTTAAAAAATCATATCTCCGAAATGGTACATAGTAGAGGACTGATTTTGATTGCAATATAACCGGAAGAGACTATAGTTTACGAAAAAAATATCACTATCTACGCAAAGGAAGATTTAGTGAATGCCCTCAATTTTTCCCAAGTTATTACAAACCTGCTACGATATAGGTAATCAACGTTCTTTGGATTAAACAAAAATAAATGCTATTTAACAGCAATAATCGCAGCAATTATATTTTTTCCTATTATCTTTGATCTTCTCCGGTTATATTGCAATCAAAACGGGTCTTTTACGACGTACCATTTCGGAAATATGATTTTTGTTAAATTGTTTACAAAACAGGTTGTATCTCGATAGGTGGTGGTTTTTAGACAAAACTTTATAGACTTTTTTTTTTCATCTTTTGGTGTATACTATCGATACTGAAAAAGTATCCCAGAATTTTTGTTACACCCTGTATACGCCTGAGAGAGGAACGAGAGAAAAGAAACGGAGGGCAGAAAAACACCTAGCTGAGGCAAGCGTTAGTGATAAACTATCCGTGTCCGTCCCGTGCACACAGGTAAACCATAAACGCGGTCGATTGTACGTGGATACATGTGTTACACCTTCTGCATGCTGTGCAAGCTCGTCAACTCCCACCAACTCTACCAGACGGTCAATCCGTTTTATTTCAATGCTATCGTTTTATGCTGCATCATCGACGTACACACTTTACTACGTTATAAAACGTATAGGAGAAAAGGACGATTGTGTTGTGTTGTGCAGTTGCCCGACACACATTCGTAGGAGTTCAGTGTCGGTGTGACGATCGAAGTGCGCGTAATTTAAATTCTGTACGACTGCGACGGAGAAGAGGAGATCCAATACGGATGAATGACTGAACCATCTTCCAGTAAATGCGCGCGATTATGTTTTTAGACTTTAGAACGTTACTCATTGGAGAAAATAATGGAATAGTAGCCCTTGATATAAATGTTTGTTTAAAGCTGAGAACATGGAGTCTTGTTTAGTGTACATCGTAGGAAATATAAATTGTGCTGAATTTTCGCGGAAATCTAATTGATGGAATATTTCCGATCAGAAATTATAAAGCTACGTATGGAAGATATAAAAAAATGGAATAAGGAATATTACAGTGTCCCTAGGAGCAGCATTGCTACAACCGGTATAGAACGTTTATTTCAGGGTTAATGATAGAGCGTTCATCCGGTAAACGAAGGGTTCCGGGTTGTGTTCGAGTCTCGCATCCGGCAGAACCAACCCGTATAAGAGATTCATTTTTTTTCATGTAGAAAAATAGAGACACATATGCAAGGGGTAATGACACATATACAAAAAGTGTGCAGCCACAGAGGACAGGATTTTATAAGACATTGGTCCCCACTTGGTTATAACGGCTACAGAGTTTCAAAAACCTTCTAAAATGCATTTTTTGTGCAGTTGCGATTGAAAAAAAAGTAATAAACAATAAATTAAAAGCTTAATTATCTTTCCGACCTGCTTATATTTTTTGAAATTTATTCACTGATCCTAAAAAGTGTTTAGACACTGAAATTTCTACCGAAACGGTTTAGATCCTTGAAATATCAGCACCTGATAATCCCTACGTTTCTAAATTACTTTGTATTTCCATGTGGAAACTCTGAAATTTTCACGTATGAATTATCTACCTTGTCGTAACATTCCTAGCAGACGAAATTGTTATCGATCGTCAAGTAGAACGGCGTACTCTCCTGGTACACGTTTGATTCAAACACACCTGTACTACGAATAAACCGTTATTCCGAAACTTGTCCACCAAGAATCGTAACAGAATAGTTTATCGATTATTCAAAAGATGCTACCCCCTGAAAGGCTAATGATGGAAGAGGGTTGAACGCAGGTGTATTTCTGGCGCCGCGATGCCGGCCGTCGCCCCGGCTTGCAGGCAGACTTATTGATTTCTTACACAGGGACGGATGGTTCGAGTGGCCCACAAATGTGGTTAAAAAATTGCAATTTTGTCAACTATTGTATAGATATAAAAATATATATCGGCGTCAAAGTTAGCCAAAATTATATTTCATTAAAATATCCGGCAATTGTGGCAAAGCTGTCGAATCCTAGCGTACAAAATTTCGAGAAGAAATCATTTTATTATATAGGGGTACTAACAAGACAAAATTTCACGATGCAAAAATTTCATATAGAAAATTTCAAGGATCTAGATTCTAGTGTATTTTCGAAAACAGTGAAGGTATGCGTAGAAAATTCAAAAAAGAATTGTTAGTGCGCAAGTATTTCAAAGCGCTGGAATCATTTTCATTTCACAACGATCCAATTCGGAGCTATACGTATTACACAATAATCGTAATTAGTAGACACATTAACTGAGAATGTGAATCATTTGTTATACATACATACATATGCCAACTCATTAAGTAGTAATACTATTTTAATTACTATTACGAAATGAATCGACGTATGCCTCACGAGAAGAGAACCAGTTGCAGAATCCTCGTTTCCGAACGAGATTTGTTACCTTAAACTGTACGAGTCAGTTCGAAGGAGTAATTTAAAGAACGCTTTACTTATTTAGATAAATATCGAGGTAACTGGCCAACCGACATAAAAAATGAAAGCAAAAACACGCGATTAAAGAATAAATTAACCGATAGTAGTCACGTCACGAAACCTCGATATTGGAGAGCACGATAATAACAAATGCATTATTAAACAATTGCAGCATGAAACACTTTTTAGAATATGTTTAGAACAGAATTGATGTACTAGATTAATTTGATGTTATCATTTTCCCATTAAACTATTCGAATTTTCATATAAACATTTCGACAATACAATATATGATGAAGGAAAATCTTTTAACTACTGAATAATGAAATGTAATTAACAACAAAATTTGTTTGCGTTAGCTCAAACACCAGTGCGATTAACTCTAAACGACGAACGGAATCTCCACGTGCTAATTATCAGCATACACACATGATACTAAAATTATTTTTGGTCCAGGATCGTCAGTATATCAAACTGTTTTCTTCGTTTCAGCGAGAAGTAGAATACATAAATGAATATTTTGTTTTAAAGTCTTTCACGCGTTAATTAGCTTCCTGATATACATTCGAATTATTTGAAATTTTTTACAGGCACGCGCAGAGATTTAGAGCACTAAAGAAGAGATTTAACCAATTTGAAGCTAGTTCGATGTTCTTTCCAATGTAAACCGTATATTAATAAAAGACAATTCTCAGAAGCATGTTAAAAAATTAAAAATTCTATGAACAAAGTTTCAGCGTTTCGAGTACCGGAAGACATGCTTGGAAAACTTCCAAAAACATCGGGAAATTATGAAAGCTTAGAGTTTAGAGTTTTTTTTACGACAGACGAGTTTAACTACCCGGTGAAATCAATTTCCAACCGAATTGCCGCATTGCGGACATTCTTTTGGCCTTGAAATTTTCGGACACAACGATGCAACAATTGGGAAGAATCAAATACACATAGTTTTCATTCACCGTG
This sequence comes from Mimumesa dahlbomi, assembly GCA_917499265.3. Taxonomy (NCBI): domain Eukaryota; kingdom Metazoa; phylum Arthropoda; class Insecta; order Hymenoptera; family Crabronidae; genus Mimumesa; species Mimumesa dahlbomi. The sequence continues at coordinate 7,030,141 of OU824124.1, forward strand.
TAATAGAGCAAACAGAATTTTATCATCCCTGGGATGGTTGCCATTTTGAATCTACCGAACCAACTCTTTTCTCTGTTGTATGTCTACAAAATATTTCTATAGATTCTAAATTTCAGGGCTTTTGATATTCGAACAGACACCACAATAAAACGAAAAAAGGAATTTAACATCTGAATATCTACAATTAAAGTCATTTACATCACAATACAAATCGATATGCTGCTCGATAAATTTACCTAAAAACTTATGCTTATCAATTCAAACTATCAGTAACCATTTTTTTGAAAACGCATGAAACTACAAAGTTTAGCTCGATGGTCCCCGTTTTCACAGTTTCCCACACGAACGAGTCCCACAGCACAATTTACATCACATACAATAACATACCCCCCACATTTTCTCCCACTTTCAAATATTTTCGAAACATCGTTCTCTCCCAGCCTTCCCCTCCACCGCCACCCAAAAAATTGTCCCATCGGTAAAATTCTTCGACGCGAAATACTTTTCACCTCCGACCGGGGCACACACCACGCAGCCGTATTGTTCGTTGGGCCTACTCACATTCCTCTCTGTTCAGATTCATGGCGAACGATCCAGGATCCAGGACGAAGGATCAGAGAGATGAAAAACGGATTCCGGCGAGCGGAGACAAGCGACTGGCTGATCGGCAAGAGCCGGGCTCTGGCTTCGGGCCAAGCGAGCAGCGAGTAGCGAGTCGCTATTTTCGGATGCGAGCACAGCAATTTCGGACCTGAGAGGAGAGGAATGCGAGATACGTGCTCTAAGCACTGAGATTTTGGCGTTTTGAGATGTGTCTCTCTCTCCTTTTCCCCCTCGGATATTTGTACACGAGGCCCTTCGAAGGGTTGATCGTTTCTAGGTTTGGAAATTGGTACGCGTTCAAAGTTCGATACGGTAAAATTTATACGCCAGATTTGATATCTCTGCGTAACAAAGTTCTCTAAAATGTGATATATTTAAAATTAAAATTTATACGCCAGATTTGATATCTCTGCGTAACAAAGTTGTGTAAAATGTGATATATTTACGTGCTTGAACATCGAAGCTACAATATAAGTTTGTACGCAAGGGAATTTCTACAATTTGAAATTTCCATGCAAGAGGTGTTTCTATGATATGCAATTGCTAAAAGTTGGAAGACACGCGCTAAAATATCTACGTGCTAAATACATCATATATGAATTGCGTTCTGAAATTTACGCGGAGGAAAATTAGCACGTGTCTAAAGTTTCTATGAAGCGATATTCTTGCGCTGTGTGCGAATTAAAGTTTCAGGTATCCGCGAATTTGTACGTATTTAAACTCTTTCATGTTCGATTTGAACGTTTCAATAGATGTTCATGAAAACATATTGATTTCCTATCTATCACGTCCGCAATTACTTAGGAAACTTTAATCACATGTAAAAACACAATTAACGACACTTACGCTATTAACACGAAAATTCACAGATTCTACGCTACATAAAAAGCACATAAACAATTCGAATCATCGTTGCTAATAATAAACAAAAATAAGCAAGCGCAGGTAAAAGTAAAACGTTCCCCAGAAATTATTCTCAAATTTTAAAAAATATTAAGAACTTCAAACGCTGAATTTATTTTGATTTTACTGACTTTTGCAAGAAAAATTAATTTGGTATTCGTTTTTTTAACAAAATGGCCATCACTGGGATTTGGAAACATTTAATTTGTTTCATACAAATTTTAATTTCCGATTGTACATATTTATAAGTTTGAGAATTTGCCGCGCATTCATAGTTCTCTGTCTAGAAATCTCAATGTACATTTTTAAAGTTTTTCGCGATAAAAATTCTTTGGAAAAGATATTAGAATATCTGTGCATTCATTTTCAACGCATTAAAACTTATACGCCCCGAAATTTCCACGCAACAGTCATTGGTTTTCTGTGTGTCAAAATCTCGATTTTTCCAAACGAACATAAGCGTCTTAGAATTCGATTTTCCATCAGTGGATACATTTAGACAATGAATTAAAACAAAAAAATTAAAAAATATGTTGCCCTCTTGATTCAAACATAAAAAAACGACACACAGATTACTTTTTGATGTTTCTTACCTTTCGGATTCAGTCTTTCTGGATTAAACCATGCGTCTGTAAACAACAGAATCGGATTACGTTATTTTTTTATTATTTATTTTTTCACTTCATTTCTACTCTACGATGATCGGTGAAACCGTTATGGAAAACACGTGATGTATGCTGTGTAAACAATACAACAATAATGAAAAACATAAAAATCAAAATTGCAGGTTGTTAATATTTATTCTCCGCAACCATGAATATCAACGTTGTTTAATATTTAAACTAACTTAGCTGACATTTATGATTCAGTTGTTTTCTTTTCTAATTAATAAATTGTTGAAAAATAACGTTCGAATATGTGAATAAATATTAACAATTCCTTGAGATGATAATTTGGTCGAGTGAAAAAATAAAGGTTGTGCATATGAATTTCTACGCATTGAAATTTCTGTGTGAGGTAATTACTCGAGATAGGAATCAATCCAGGCCTATTAACCCTATCGTTAAGACAGAGTCAAGAGGAAATGTTTCACGAGAAAACATGGTTTTACTAGGTGCGAAAACGCAATAAGATTTCGCTTTGTCCTTAGTCAATATAACAGTAATAAATATATAATACGAGATATTCAGTTCCGTCCAACAAGCGAGTGACGCGATTACTGTCGATGTCCGGTTTCATCGGATTACTGTTATTTGAACCTCTGGCGATTCTTGCGTCGTAAGCGACTAACGTTGTGTGGTTCTTTCACGTTAGTAGCGAAACGACTCCCAATTGTAGGTGTCAAAATAATGTGGACTTGGAAATTTCTATGCTATGGCGATTTATACCTTGCGAAATTTCAACGGATTGAAATATCCTGACTTCCGTGATTTTACGTATGCAAAATTTTGCGCGCGTAAAAATTTCAACGTCAGGAAATTTTTATGCAAAAAAAAAATTGCTACAATATTTCGATTGGTTAAAATTCTTGGAGAACCATTGAAATTTTAGTACGTTGTGGAAATTGGTATGGTTCGAAATTCCCGTGAAATCTGAATTCAAATGCATGTATCTTGTTACCTATGTAGAGTGCTTCTTTGCAAATCTAAATAACGCAAATCATGAAACGCATCGAAAAATGCAGAATATCATTGTGGATACCCACGCTGAACAAACTGCAGATAATTAACGGTGCATATAATAAAGAAGGCCAAGTTGCGTTACGTAATCGACCTCGACTTTAATCTTTCGCACTTTGCACTTTCAAGATGACTTATCGATCTTCATAGATTATCTACCATTGTGTATCAGTATACCAAAATTCTTTAATGAAACGAATTGTAATTTATATCACTGCGTTGTTACAAGTACTTTTTAAATAAAATACATAGTCAAGTTTAAAACAGATTCTACCGTTTTCGCTGTTTAAAAGTCGTGCACCTTTTTTTCATAGTACAAAAATATTTTTAATAATACAATAAAATAAGAAATAAACTAGGCAGTCAAGTTTGAAAAATATAGTGCAGCTTTTACGCTTTAAAACTTATACGTTTCGACATTTCTCACCAGTAAAAATTGGTTGTATCCGAAAACAATTTTATGTTGCTAGTTACACGCAGGAACATTTTTACTTCTCGAATAATTTTGGTATCTTCTATTTGTACGATCGAAAGATTCTGAGGGGAAAAATTTCTGCGTCGCAATACTTCTACGCATCGACATTTCTACGCACAAAACATTTCCATGCTGGAAAGTTTTAGCACTCGAAGAAAGAGTGTAAAAAATTGGAAATTCGACACGTTATTTAATATGTAAAAAGCTTATTCTTCACGGTATGTATAATTATAAAAAGAAGCAGATCGATAATTTACTTTCAAATTTGTGCGCATGATCACAACCTGTTGGAACAACCATATTTTTATGTCAACCAACGACCCTATTTACAGTCGTGCTGTGTCCATTATATTAAAAAAACACTATACTTTCAACAGCTCATCAGATTTAAACTGAATGTATACTTTCACAATTGCAGAATCTAAACATGACGTTTTTACAGTACCTGTATATTTCAATTAGCTATCGAGAAATTATTGAACCTGATTATTAAAAAATTGGGTCCATAATTGTCCTGAATCAAACTACGAAACAATTCTTTAGCGGAAAGCTAATTAATTAGTGATAAACTTTTTTCCACCAGTTAACACGTGGATTACTTCTGTAGATGTATTTAAACCAAAGAACAATGTTTTCCGACTTTTATTTTACGTTAATTGATCGAAAATTAGTCGTGTTGAAGTACTACAATTGAGCGCGACATTTCATGCTCTATTTTTTCCTTTAACTATGCATACATTTTTTGCAGTTAAATGTCACAACATTGAAATCACATAGCGGTTTTTTTATGATGTAAACGTACCGCAATGCCGTGGCTTTTATCACAAAAACGCAGACTTCGCTCAACCGATAATCTGTACGTTTTTTCACTGATACGTAAAGCTTTTTTCTAATTTTCTCGAGCATTTTTATATTTCGCATTTATATCTCGCATTTATGTGTTTATCTAACATTCTTGCGCTTATTTCTATAATTCCTGAAGAATTACTAAAATGGCGAACAATAGTTGATGAAATTATTTTCAATTATCGTAAATATTTTTTCTCACGGATTAATATCTAATTTCAATTAGGTACTTATACGTATTTTTTCAATTTCCTGTTGCTCCATACATTATCAGTTTTATGTTTCAATACTTAAAATGATAGAAGCAAAGAAATACTATAAATTAACAGTAATAAAAGCAAATACTGAAAGCTTGTAAGTAAAAATGCCAATAATAACAAAAATATTTACAAATTATATTGCTTCGGTATACGTAGAACTAGTGTAATAATATTCGATATAATAGGTGTCACAAATTATTTAGCTCAATTTTTTTAAATGCAAAAATATACGTCCAACATTAAAATACTTGTTCCACATTATTTTTCGATGTATACAAATGATATTATGTTCGATGAATAAAATAAATGAATGAATAGGGCACTCAATGAGTTCATTGACCCGTAAAAAATTCGAAAAGCCGCTCGATAATAATAGACTGCCTATTAAAAATGTTAATAGCCGTAATAATAAGCAATCTACTACTTTTAGCCTTTTAATCTGATATTTTCATTTTTATATACATTGTTCTGCTTTAATATAATATTGTTTAAAGATTTGAATTATTATTGGTGTTATGTATTTTGCATTAATATTATATTGTGATTGGAACAATATAACTGCAATTAGGAACATTTGTATCAATATTTCAAATGCATACAGATTTGTATTATTCAATCAGATTTTCAAAACATAATATAGGAATATCAATCTTTATGATACTTATGATTATTACATTAAACTGACAATTGTGTCTAATCGTACTCCCAAATTATTACAAATTATTCTTTGGCGTGTTTCTAAACATATTTAAGCAATCTTTAATTATTTCTATTGTACGATATGTATAAAGTACTGTAATAAACAACTGTATTGTACTAGAATAGGAAATAGGTATGGTACCATCAAATATGGCACTATTAACAAATCTAATGAATATAATGAATGGATAAATGTATCACAAGTGTACTACATGTACAATACACACGACATTCAATTTACGAGAATTATTTTTCCACACACTGTCACACTTAACATTCAAACAATTCGCATTCATTCAAATTCATTCTATATAATTATCCAATATATACATTTTACACTCACCCCCCCCCCCAAATTTATAAGAGTTCGATTTCAGGTGTTTGAAACAATGAGATATAATTTGTAAATATACAGAAGAACGAAGTTGTTTGTACGTGTCAGGAAGCAACTCATAGACCATATAAAACAAAACAAAGGAACATAGTTCAAAAATACAGAATAAAACATGTATCATCACAAATTACTGTATGAGAGAAATAATAATATTAATTTAAAATGAAGTTGTTAAGATAATTAATAACTACAGAATCCATACACAGTTGTCTCTTAGATTGAAAACATATATGTATGTAATACTTTTAATAACGTGTCTAGATTGAATAACATCCCTAGCATGTTAAGCTATTGTAAATGGACAAATCATCCTATATCAGTCTCGAACAAAAGTAACACAATATACAAAAAGTATGTATATGATACAGCAAGCTCAATAGTTGCCATACAGGGCAAAGTAACTAACATTAAGACTGATTAACAGGACATAGGAGAGAGTCTAAACTTCAAACGTCAAAAGAACACTTATGCAACCCACTTTAAATTTCGATTATCAGTTTGATTTCGATAAGATTACAATGCTTAATGTAAAACCAAGTTGGGAAAACAGAATATTTTAACCATTTTATGTAACAAATAACAAAAATTCAAGGAAAGCTGACATACTGACAAAACAAGTGGAATAGCGAAGATGCATAGAGAATGAATTGCTAATTCAATGTTAACTAATAATAGGTACTATTATATTTCAATAAAATTGGAACTTCGCTGTAAGTAAGTAGTACGTATGCATAAAAAATACTCAAAAGATATAGGTTATGAAACACGGTATATATATTGTACGTTCTAATTAAAATTATTAGCTTTTATCTTTATGTTAAATGATAGAAGTTAATAGGTTTCTTTTGCGTCAATGTATTGCAAAATTAATAATGTAATAAACGTATAAGTTTTATTACAACATTTACGTTTTACGTTTTGACAACTATTATAAAGGAATACACGCGCGCACTCAAAGTCGGAGCGAAACCCGGAGCAACCTGTATCAATTTAATGCACCACCATTATTCCCATTAAAACGCGAATGATTATAGTGATAGTATAGAGGGTATCCCGCGGTTTACCGGTCAAAGTGCAGGAGAGTATATTCTGCACGTGGTAATAAGAAAAAAAATGTCATTTGAAGTTCGGTTAGAAACAACGTCTTGTTACACATTTATAAAGAAATGAATTCGAAATAGATAAACTAGCAATTTCCTTCGCAGAATATGAAAGGTCGAATGTTTTTATCTTATCATTTCAAAATGTCCTCCCTGCACGTGAATGCATGCATGATATCGATGTTTTATAGAACTAATTACGGCACAAATTTGTTGAGAATTTTCGACGTTTCATACTCTACATGAAGCTAAAGTTTGCAGTTACCTATTTCCACTTCATTCGTTTATAATTATGTAAAATAACGAATTTCAATTTTACTATGAAACTATCTTGAACTATACTAGACAAACAAGTGTATTATAGATAGAAAATTGAAAACTATTTCGTTGTGTACAAATGAGAACTCAAAATGTCAATACTAAAAAGGTATTAACAGATTTCGAACTAAAAATTATTCGACTGTCAATAATTGGTGTAACTTTAACTATTGTTCGTTTTATTACGTCAATTATTATATCACACCCGTTCGGTCGATAGTTATATATAGTCCCACATATTCATACACACATACACACACGCGCACGCGCACACACAGGCACCCGCAGCTTTCAATTGATAATTAATATAGTCACACCCAATAAAAATACAGAAAAAAATGATACACACATGCAATAAAAGATACATACGTGGATCAATAATATTCCAGAAACAGGGACTAGTGTGTTCAGTTTCTTTTTCCTTCTCCGTCTCCATTTTCGAAAACACACACACACAGAACACGCGAAACGAACAAGATTTGCGGTTTTAATGCACCGTTTGACAGAAAATAGTGCAGTGTTTCGAGACGTAATATCACGGAGGCTATTCGAAAGGCGGGGGAATACTGAGCCCGGTCGATAGAGACCAGGGGTAGCGAATCCCCACCTCTTGTTGGACCTAGAACATTTACTGTATCGCCATCTGGGCAAGTTCGACTTTGTATGTACTAAAACTCATCATGGCGTTGCAGAGCGGTCTATTTAAACTAGAAACTCATGAGTACACGTGTAACAAAAAAATAACAGAAAGTAGCAAACGGTGTTTACAGTGCTTAGAATAAAATGGTCGATAAATGAGAGAAACTTTGTTTATCAGTTACTTAAAAAATTACTTTTCCTATTTTGTCTTTTCCCTAAGTATTTCTGAATGTATGCAAGGGAAAATCATTAACGATAGTATACCATCGTGAACTATTGATTAAGATTAAAATTGGTTACCCCTGAAGACAGCCCAAACTGCGTTTTCAATCGTTGAATTGCCTCAACCATCAACAGGCTCACAGAGTGAATATCTCTGACTGAGAAATTTGTTACATACGATTCATTAATATTCTCTTGACAGATGCCAGGTCCATTCGGACTCACAATGTCAGACATGTGTCGTTTCTAATAAGTCGCAGTTGTTCAATATACATATATAAATATTGGCATACTCTTACTTTCAACCGCTACTCACAAATCACGAACGTATGGACGTTTATTTTCAGTAATGCATAAAATGGTGAGCGAAAGAAAAGAAATGTCATGCATGTTTTGTTCCTAAAATATCGAATAATATTTTCATACGCTGCTTTTACTTTGTTATTCTTACTAGCAGTAATGTATTCGTGGCAATAATAACTGATATATATTTTTCTAAAAAAAACACATATTTCTAAATATAATAATGTTCTAATGTATGTTCCATAATTGGAAAAAGACTTAATGCAATTTTTCACTGCTATCTATTAGGCCCACGTTGTAAAATCATCTGCGTTTAAGAATTAAAAATTCAAGAAATGTACTGGTTAAGATTACCTTGTTGCATCAATTTATTTAATAAGATATATATTTATTTATTATATTAATAACGTAGACGGGATATAGACGATTTCTTTTTATCTGAATAAGTGTTCGTGTTCGAGATCTGAATTACCGACGGCATATAATTCTTGTGGTTTTACTGCGCAGTTGTTAGGCTGGCGTTAAAACGAATGACGTTAACATTTCAAAAACTATTTGGCCAAAAGTTTTTATTGCACGTCTTTTTCTGTTGTATCTTGTGAAATAGGAAATTTCTGTCGAAATGTGGTAAATATAAAGTTCAGTAAAAAGAACTGAAAATTACCAATAAATAAAAAGTACACTTTCTATCATGATTCATAACTTTCATTAAAAAGCAGAGTGATGAAACGTAGTAAAATATCTGCTGTCGGTAAAAAAGAATTTGGATTGAAAAGCCAATATAATAAATATCTGATGTATGTATAATACAATTGAATTATGACTATTGCAAAAATATATAACTGCTGTATAATCTTATTGTGGCAGCTTGTATTATCCTGTTGTATAAATTAATGCTAAGAAAACATGTGTAAACTATTATTTCAAATATGATAATTCAAGGCATGCTGTACCATACTGTAAGGTCTCATTTAGTGTCGCTAGGAATTTCATAGACAAACATTTCAACATCACTTACAATATACCTTGTAGTAATTGGAAAGTGTCTTACATAGGACAGACAAAGCATTATCTAGGAAGCAGAATCAATGAACCTTGAAAAATACAAATATTGCATTCACTGACTTAGTATATCACCATTTAGAACTTGAACACAATTTTTCTCCATTCCATCAAATAACACAGGATAATAAAAGAATATTGAACCATAATGTATATGATATATTATACTACTAATATTCAATTAGTGTGCGTTAATACTCATTTAATGTGCGTTATTGTGTAATTATACTTCTTAACCATACGACAACCTCTCTGTATCTTATTAAGACTATTGGCGTCATTAACATACAATAGGTTCTAATTAAGAGCACTATGGTTTTTAAATTTTTATCTATAATCAAGACATTATTAATACTCATAATTTATTTATTCCATACCCTGGTTGATCTTAGTATTCAGTACAATAATTTAATGTCAATCTGACCCTTGTGTTTACTCAGGAAGGTCCAATGGGGACTGAAACGTCAGACTATTTTTTTGTCATAAGAACTTATTTCTCATTGTGGATATGTAAGTCAGAATTTTAATTCACACGTAATCTTTGCATTAGTTTACTTGATCATTCAATAGGTCAAGAAATATTAATTCTGTGTTTTATAAAAAAATGAAGTAGAAGATATAAGTTTCTATTAAAATTAATATAAAAACGTGAAATAGTCCAGTTTTTCCTGTATTATATAAGTTTTCTAATTATTGCATCAAACAATTAATATTCCATGAATCAGTTCAGCGAGCGAAAAGGATGCATGCAGTAAAAGAGAAAAAGTTGCGCAACACAGTCACCGATCGGAAATAATTCGTGAGTCAGCGTCGAACACTTTTTCGCAGACACACACACAAATATACACAACGCGAGGGTAACTACATATCCCGTGAGTCAGAAAGTTGACCAAATATTGTTAAAGTGTAAAAATGCCTTCGACAAAAATTCCGCTCAATATAAAAGAAATTAATAAAGTTTGCACAGCAGAGAATAATACGTTAAATGACGAAGTACGATTAGTCAGGATAATACTTTCCCTGTCGCAGTCAGTTGTTGACATGCCGGGACGCACTGAAATTTGAACACGAAGGAGTCTTTTAGTCGAACAAATTCGAAACAATGAAGTACAATAACACGTAGAAGTATTAACGCGCTGAAACTTTAGAATATAAAAAGTTCTAAGTTTAGGAACTGCCAGACAAAAATGTCAAGGCTTAAAAACTTCGGAACGTTCATATTGCAATGCGTGGAAATCTAAAGGTCTCAATTATTGTGCGAAACTAAATGATGATGCGGTATCTTTGCGTCAAGTACGGAATGCTTAAGAATGTTAAATAGTTAATTATCTAAGTTTCAGGATATTTCTCTGCGGATGACTTAACTCCGGGGTGTATGGAGTGTTCGGGATGGGTGCGAAAGAGGTCGTAAGGTATCCATGGCGATCAATATACCCACATAAAAGCAACGTACGTACACGCACTTTGATCCGGGTGTGGGGGAAACCATACGCAAAAAGCACCCCATATTATGTTGTATAACACGAAACACCTGTTCCAGCCCACTACGAACGGACATATGTATGACGGGTTTAAATGTCCAAAAAATAGTACAGAATTTCGTAGAAACATGGAACTTTGGATTTTAAATAATAATTGAAAAATTTGGGAATTTCGGAATTATAGATTATGAAGATTTGTAGCTATACAACAGTTTTACTTAACAAAAAAGGCAAACAATTTAATATATGTTTTTGATAACACAAAAAGTCATATTTACGAATATATTTGAAATTGGATTGAACAATTGAAATTAGATCTACATGTGGAAAGATTTGAGTAATTTTCTAAAGATCTTATTGGATGACTAAATATTTACATTTTTGACATATCCTTATTTTGATCATCCTATTCGTAAATCTAACTCACTTCTTAGGCTTATTTATTATCGTAAGCAAACTGAGTACCCTATAACATGTGAAACTATGATCAAAGGACTCAAAAGTAGGCGTTATGTCATAAAACCTTTCCCATATTATTCCACGGTATTAGAACAAGCATTGTACGTGCATTATACATTTTCTTTGTTTACGACCTTGTTTCTCACTGACCCTTATGATTTACGTTATATTCGCAAGCTAGAACACGAGCAACTATTAAATGTTAATATGTTATTTAAGAATTAACCTTGAAGATATGTTATGCGAAATAGTCTTCGCAATATATGGATAAAAAATTAAATTTTGTGACTTTAAAATGATTACGTGTAATATTAAAACAATTTCCATTTTTTATAAAATAGTGATTCCTTTAAAACTGTATAGGAAAATTTTTATATGACTACCATACTGAAATCAAGAAAGATAGCGATGTATAACTTTTCGTACGACTTCCATTTGAAAAATGATATTTGTTGTTGTCAGGTTGATTAAGGATGTTCCAACTGTTTCTCCGAAATACAGAACATACGCGCGCGTGTACACCCACACACCATTTGGGATGGCGATTACATAAGTGACGATCAGTGATCGTGTCTAAAAAAAACTTTTATTTTTTATAGAAACAGGTAATATATTTTTGTTATTTATATAGAATCAAGAGTTGATTGTTTACATGAAGATTCAAAAGAATGTGGAACACTCTCTAGTCTTACGGAACAAATATTAATATTTTTTCTTTGAATGCGATTACTTTACGATTGTTAATGAGATAGAAAACTAAAGTCCGAAATTAGATTGGTATAGATATTAGTAAATTGTACTGTAATAGAACTAATTCATATATTAATCCTAATTTGTTTTGCGGAATTCACGTATTTCATAAAATCTATGCGAGTATATTATGTTTAGTAAGTTCTTCAGAATCTTAGGCAAATTTTAACCAACTTTTTTCCATTCCATACCCAGCTGGGATTGATTTCTAAATATTAAATTGAATGTTAAAAATGTCCACACTTAGAAGCTTCTGTACTTCGAAAGTTGCCGAACTTTCACATTTCTACGTCAACATTTTTTTACTCCATTTCATTTCTCTAAGTCCTTTTCCCTCTTTTCAGTTCAAATTTTGAATTATAGACGATATTAATATCAATGCGGAGAGAAATTTCAATTTATACGATTTCTAAATGACATTAATGTAAACGATGGCGGCAGTATTATTTAACACGTCCCTGGGTTGAGACGTGTTCCGAATGGAAAAAGAATGTGGAATGACGAAGGAAGCGTGAAAAGAAAGATGAATAATCGGTAGCAAAACCGGAAGTGCGGCTCACTTCGCGAGGCACCGTTAACTTCATTAACGAAGCCTAGTGTAATAACTTTGAACTGGTTGGCTAATAATCGACACAACTTATACAAGGTGTCGAACAATTTATGTAGATCCTCAGAATCTTTTGTCGTTGATTTTGAAGTATTTTAACGAGATCTTTCTAATCCTATTTAAAACATGAATGAGCAAAATCCACAAATAAACAACACGTTACATGATTTCTTCAACGCCGTGAATAAAAAAAAATACCGAAATGGCAGTATCTTGGTCAAGGATATTTCTTCATATATAAAAACTGTATGGAAAGCTAAGCATTATTATGTTCCTTTTTTCGACAGTTGTCTAGAAATCTTGAATACAACTTTATCCGGAGCAACCAATGATTTATATAAAAGTTAAGTACCTTACATTTCTAATTGCCAAGCATAAATTAATTACCAAACATATAACTAAAATTCAATGAAAAAACTAAAGAACAGTTTTAAAAACTCACCAATTCCCATACTTCTGAAAATTTCTTTTGGTGCGATTTCGACATCGTCGACTTTTTTCTTTTCCACTTTCGGACTAGCAGATTTCACGCTTTTCGCGGGAGAGAATTCCTCAGTAGATTCGAAGTCAGCCTCGCTAGCTTCACTTGTGCCGTGTTTCTTCGATTCTGATTGGATCTGCGGCTCTGGCTTTTCTTCCTTTTCGGGAATCCATATGTCCGGTTTTTTTGCAACTTCCACCGGTGTTTCGTCTTTCTTTACGGGCGGTGCGGTTGGCCCGACTTTTTCAGGCTCCAGGATTGGCTGCTTTATTTTCAGTTCGCATTATTACAAATTTTTAGAACTTTTTTCAGTGAAAGTTTTCATTTAGGGTAATTTTAGTTTTGCAATGTTTTTTATTATTATTGTCTCGGAGATAATGTGTTTGTAAATACGAAATGTTTAAAGCTCAAATTTATGAAAATAACATTTTAGAATATCTGAATTTCTAATTGAAAAATTACGATTTTCTAATATTTGTAGGTAAGATAGTTGGTTAGTAAATATTACTACATAAATTATTACCGGTGAATTCAAAGTTCCCGGCAAAATTTTATAAGTTGCATTAACCTTTCTCTAGCTGTGACTTAAACAATACGGAATCTTTTAAAAATTCTGGGAAATCGTATTTTAGGGTTTTATACATGCTACGACCGTTTTAAAATCGGTGGTATACATGCAATCCATAACGGTAACATGCAACGCACCTCCCTTTTTAAAATTGAATCCTAAAATACCTTATATTTTAATACGTAAATCTCCAACGTTCTAAAATTCGATAAATTTAAAGTGTTTAAATTTCTATGTTCCGCGTCAAGAAACTTCAAAATTGTCAGACTCGGAAATAAAATATTCTTCCTGCTGGCCTCAATTTTCAAATACGCAAAACTAACGGTTTTTTCGATCCCTAAATTCAAAACCTTTTACGTTTCACAACAGAAAAGATCGGAATTTCTATAACTCCAGAATCATTTATCCAAAAACGAAGCGGTTCAACAAACCCCGTAAATCTAACCTCAATCTCCTGTTCCTTGAAAGCCGGACTCTGCGTAAGCTTTTCAGCGTCCAGCAGCATTTGCGTAGCTTTCTTCTGGTCCACATCCTCTGCGAAGCTGATCATATCTCTTTCCCGTTCCACATCTATATCCGCACCAACATTTTCCGGCTCCTTTTTGCCATCCTGAACGTCCAAATGCTCGAAATCGTCCATCGAATCGTGCTCTCTCCTGATTGGCTCCGCCATTTTATGCGAAAAATTATCCTGGCTTGTTAAAACGTGTGTTTTTTCGATTTCTGACTATCACACTGTGCACTATTTTCGAAGATTATCGAAGATATTTAGACAGAATTTCGAGATTTACTCTTTCCAAGTTTAAGGTTAAATCTCGTAAATGCGACACAACGGACGGCAGATTCGATTCTGAGAGCGGAAACTGCGCCCGACTGCGCCCAACTGCGCCGCATTTCGGCGTCGATGGAGAAATCAGGGGCGGCATTTCTGGGGGAAACAATAGTCGATACCTGGAGAAATTGCCGAGCTCGATCGAAAAGGTTTATAGGAATATTTCGTGCTAATAGCAAATTTTTAATGTCTCTACAATTTTAAAACTGGAATGTTAAAATTGTACAGTTTGCAATTTATCTACGTTCAAATTTCTTTGGCGTTTAATTCCGATTATACAAAACTTATAAAAATATAATGTTAATTTTCAATAAATCCAGAATATTACAAAAATTTACAAAAATATATCCGAACCCTATTATGGATTGTCTTTTCGTGTCAATTCAATTGAGGTTCAAGCAGATCCTAATGCTATAAAAATCAGCATGCTGTTAGTTAGAGTCTCATTGAAGTGTAATTGGGCGAAAGCTAAACAAAGAAGAACTATTATATGTACCATTATAAGATCAAATAATTAGAAAAACCTTCTCTCGTCGTAGCTGTTGTCAAACAGGATTTGAGACGCGGTTCTTACATAGACTAAATGTAAACGCTATAGATAGAATAAAGGCAATAATAACGAAATCAGTTCATTGCAAGTCAATCGAAATAGATCATCAATCGATATCGTTAATAGATTCGAACAGAGCAGTAACTGAAGAGGCACAACAAAAACATATCAACGATAAACCGAGAGTATATGTATAGATGTCCTATCTTAACATTAGAGCGTTGCTAAGTTCTCGGCGCATGCAGCATTCTGACCTAATTGTAAATCAATCCGGGGTGGGACTAATGCGCTGCTTAAACTTTGCCATTGTACTCACCCTCAGTATTGCCAAGCATTGCCACAGTTACACGCAGCAAGGCTGAAGGCCTGTTTTGCCCGCTTCGATTAATATAATTTTATAAGAATACGTCACTTGGATGTTCACGGTTAAAACAAGTATTCAAACATTACGGGAAAAAATGACAGGCATCAGATATACTGCAAACCAGTTATTGATACGACGGCGGATTTACGCAACAGTGAACTTTTAAATAAGTTCGAAACAATCGTTCTGTCTTGTACAAAAGACTTCATAACGATTTCCTAAAACGTTAATATTATTTTAGATACTATTGCTATACTATTATAAATGTTTTAAATATGAGCATTTTTTAAATTTTAATATTTCAATGAATTTTGTATGGATTCCCAATTTATTTGTAGAAAAATGCTATAAAGTTTGGAAAAGGTATTTCGTGACAGAGTTTATCCAAACTTAATTAAGCTCGGGGTCCTGAAGTCTATGGTACGGGTTTATAAACAACCAATAGGCGTCCCCGTCGATTCTGGAAACTATAAATACTTACAGAAGTAGGATTATAACCACATGCGACGTGTAGGAGTGGTCTACGTTATGACTCACAGGATAATTTTCAATGCGCGACTTTACCGACAGTATTATAAATTATTGTCACCACAGACGAGGTATTGAATATCTCTTGTCTGTATTTGTATCATAGACTACCCATAAGAGTAGACAGGACATGCTGGGCAAATTTTTGTGTCACAAAAAGGGGTTCCTAGGACCCCCTTACCATTTTCGTGTCACGCTCAACGTTACCGGCTTATGACTGGAATCACAGACGAGGTATTGGATAGACCTATCACCTTACGGGGTTCGATGTTCATGAAACTGAATTACCGACGCGATCAAATTTCAGAGGATTTACAGCGCCTCCTTGACGAAGGAGCAGAATTTTTTTAACTAAAAGAGTATCGTTGGTTCCGAAACGGGCCCCGCACCCCAATTCCTTTTGTGAGGTTGTGACAAGCCCACATGTTGCGGACCAACTTCTAGAATCCGTCCTCAGGGTCGAAAATGAATTTCGAGTATCGTGCGATGGACGGGAGCACATTAGTGGTACCTGTCGATTCGTTAGTGATGACAAAGGTATTACGAAAATCGCGAAAAATCGTCAAATTCAACCAGTTTTTTGGTCGGCATTCGCTCAATTTTTGAGATAGCGACCTGAAACTTGTACCATTGTTTTAGTTAGGAAATTCTACGGCAGATCAACCTATAATAATTGTACTTTTCGAAAATTTCATTTTTCGCAAAAATCTGAAGGGGGTAGGTCAGGATTTTTTGCGATATTCGTAAATCGCTTGCCATTTCCGTAATTTTTGAGCTATTAAAACGATCCGGGGCGTTTTGGACGCGGAATCCGAAGCCGAATAAGTCAGTGAAAGAATCATTTTGATATCTAAAAAATTGTGGAAATGGCGAGAGAATTACGAAAATCGCAAAAAATCTTGACCTACCCCCTTCAGATTTTTGCGAAAAATTAAATTTTCGAATAGTACAACTATTATACATTGATCTGGCGTAGAATTTCCCAACTGAAACAATGGTACAAGTTTCAGACGGCTATCTCAAAAATTGAGCGAATGCCGTTCAAAAAACCGCCTGAATTTGAGGATTTTTCATTTGATATCATATTAATAAGAAACAGCTCAGCAACATGTTAACTGTTGACGTAGACTGTATTATGTACCACATTATCGGAAAAGATTTGAATTATTGGTACCAAATACAATAGAATGATAATGGTTTTAAGAAAGTACAATTGTTTATAAGAAATAAAGAAAAATAGTGGAAAATGTCAATATTCATAACTTTTGTATGTATTCCGAAAAACTGAATATTCTTCTCTATAAAACAACTTACATTTGCTGTGACTTGCAGTTGTATACCTGTGAATTCACTATCCTTCTTTCGCAGTACAAAGGTCAATAATTAATACGCATAAACTATAACTTCTATATCGTATTCTTACTAATAATCGACGGACATCCTAGATTCGAACCGAAAATGGTAACGTAGCGAGTGACACTAAAATGGAAAAGCATGGGGATGATTGGTCTATCGGATAGACTCTATCCAATACCTCGTCTGTGCTGGAATCTGCATTTAATAGTACGTATACGGTATATGTATATTCTGTGAGTACTAATGATATTCTATTCCTTTTGGCGGGAGAAAAATTATATACAAGCATGAATTTAAAATGCTCTTATTCTTCAATTGCTAAGTTAAAGATCTTTCTTGATAATAAAGTTCTTAAAAAGAAACTGGTATTATAATAAAACATATGCAAAGTATAAAACAAAACTTATAATACAGCGTACTTAATATAAATAAATGGCTAAAGAACAGATGAACATATTTTCTCAAACAATTTTAATTTCTTTAACAATTGAAAATTTAATTTTGATTAAAATTTAAATCTTCTTATTTTCGGAAAAAATAGATCGTGCCAAATAAATTCAATACATGATTTCCACGCAGATTTATTCGCAGGATACAATGATGAAAGTCCAAATGCATGACTCTAAAACTGTTTAAATTAAAGATCAAAGAAATAGGTAAAACTCGTGGTTTTCTACTTGTCACTCATCAATTTCAAACATACAGATCTGGGACATTCACATTGTATTCTGTGCGAATATATAAATCTACAGTTCATTTCTCAATGTACTTTATATTTTAAAAATATTGCAATTAAATTTTCACTATTGTATTTGTGAATTAAATTTCATATTATCATGCAGACAAATTGTAAATTCGGTTAAAATACTCTTAATAGTTGCACAATGTATATAATAGTCGAGTGTGATTGTGTGTGGTCGCAAGAGGGAGAAACATTGATAAACTATCCGTAAGTATCTCTCTTACACTTTTTCGAGGTCGCCCGTACCGTCTGTACCTGCCCGAATAACTAGTACTGTATACGCGGTGTGATTGTTACGCTTGAACGCTTCAAGGATTACCGAACTCCGATACACTCGACTTGACTTTGTCAAGCGCAAGGACGGTCGTTAGTCTACGATAGAACGTCCTAGAGTCAACACGTCTTCCCAACGGGTCCCGATCACCTTCCGGAGGTATGTTTCATCACACTTGACTATTTCCTATTATCTACGGATCATTTACAGTACAATCCACTCACTATATGCACATTATCCACACCTAGTAACGTACGATTATAATTTTGGAAATAAAATTAGTTAGCATGGTTCTTTTAATAATATTCCACAAGCATTTGCGTACAATGTTCGGAATAATTTCTTCTTTCTTTGTGAAAAATCTCGAAAATTGTTTAATTGTTAACCACAAATAAGAGATAATTACGGTTCTATTCGGGAAAAGTCTTCTATATTTTTAATACTCTCTAACCGCAATTTGTAATTTGATCTTTGATATTCATTCTAATAATTTTTCTCTCGGAATTATGCGTGATTGTAGAAATAAATTCTTCTATCTTTACGCAAACTTTTGACAAATTGTTAATTATTAGTCACAAAACATGAAATAATTACCGTTCTACGAAGATCGGTTCCAGTTTCGCAATCTGTTACATATTATATTATTATAAATTAAATAAAATCCGCGCTGAGTATGTTCGAACCTGTGTTATCAAGCGTGACCGTGACATACCTGCGTTTACACGGTGTGACTTTGTCATGTACATCGAGACCCATCAGTGTCCGATAAGCCGTTGTAGTGTCAAGACGTGTTCCAAACAAGTTCCCACTGCTCTCCTAGGTATTAAATACCTTTGGAATTATATTCCTTTGCCTATTACATTAATATTTTATATTATATCATACTGTTCACGCGTCTTCTGCATACATTCTATACGTATACAATGCTACTCAAGTAGACATACTATATTATCATCTTTGGTATGATTTCTAATGAAATAATACTGAAATAAAAGAGAATATTTGAAACTTGAAATTTATTTAATTTATTTTAATCGTATTTCTATATGTGATTTCCGTAATTTTCGTAATATTCTCGGCATTTTCACAATTTTTGAGATATTGACCTGATTCTTTCACCGTCTTATTCGGCTGCGGATTACGCGTCCAAAACGCCCAGGATTATTTTAATAGCACAAAAATTACGGAACTATATGCACATTATCCACACCTAGTAACGTACGATTATAATTTTGGAAATAAAATTAGTTAGCATGGTTCTTTTAATAATATTCCACAAGCATTTGCGTACGATGTTCGGAAAAATTTTCTTCATTTTGATTAATTTCCTACCGTAACTTCCAACTACAGTTCTTAAATTCATTCGGTAAACTCTTATTCAAACGTGCGCGTGATTACAGGAATAATTTCTTCTTTCTTTGTGAAAAATCTCGAAAATTGTTTAATTGTTAACTACAAATAAGAGATAATTACGGTTCTATTCGGGAAAAGTCTTCTATATTTTTAATACTCTCTAACCGCAATTTGTAATTTGATCTTTGATATTCATTCTAATAATTTTTCGCTCGGAATTATGCGTGATTGTAGGAATAAATTCTTCTATCTTTACGCAAACTTTTGATAAATTGTTAATTATTAGTCACAAAACATGAAATAATTACCGTTCTACGAAGCTGGTAATAATTTATTAATTATTAGTTAAAAACATAAAATAATTACGGTTCTACGAAGATCCGTTTCAGTTTCGTAATCTGTTACATATTATATTATTATAAATGAAATAAAATCCGCGCTGAGTATGTTCGAACCTGTGTTATCAAGCGTGACCGTGACATACCTGCGTTTACACGGTGTGACTTTGTCAAGTACATCGAGACCCATCAGTCTCCGATAAGCCGTTGTAGTGTCAAGACGTGTTCCAAACAAGTTCCCACTGCTCTCCTAGGTATTAGATACCTTTGGAATTGTATTCCTTTGCCTATTACATTAATATTTTATATTATATCATACTGTTCACGCGTCTTCTGCATACATTCTATACGTATACAATGCTACTCAAGTAGATATACTATATTATCATCTTTGGTATGATTTCTAATGAAATAATACTGAAATAAAAGAGAATATTTGAAATTTGAAATTTATTTAATTTATTCTAATCTTATTTCTTTTTCTGATTTCAGATCCAAATACGCGAGGAGAATTCCAGTTCGTATGGGAAACTCTTGTAGCAATGATGGCCTTCCAACAAAGACTATGAGTATCACAACGGGGAGAACTACTTGTTACCGTAAATCACATCGGTCAGAGCTATAGTTCGCGTTTTCATTACAACGGGAATTTGTATTTTTCGTGAGTTATTATAAATATTTTCCTTGCAAAGCGTTTGAGAATATTTCTGCAAAACGCGGCGTGAGATTAATCATTGTAAATTCATCATTACAAAGTAAATTTCAATCTATATAAAAGTAGAAAAATGGCAATATTCCTAATAACAATGCTTGGTAATTAAACAAAAATCGGAGATTCTACGCGATATATTGTGTATACATACGTGTCGCCCCTGCATTTTATTTTCAGCTTTTTGTGGCCGCGCGCAATGCGGTCTTAGAGTCCCTTGCACCGAGAAAAAGTATTCCGCGAAATAGAGTCAGTGTTGTTGCGATATTATTAAATTATTCTTGCTCGATATCCGCGTACTTAAAACCGCCGCATGAATTTAAATGGACTGACATTCGGTCGCGAAATTCCTACATTTTTGCAATCGCGAGAGTAGAGTCAGTTTGTTCGCCGCAAATGGTTAGCCTCGGTCGGGAATGTAGTCTTTTTTTTTTTATTTTTATTTTCTGAATTATTCGCCGCGAAGTGTTAGAGGTACGCAGCAGCTGCGGAGAGGACCTCCATCGGGCGTCGTCGCATCCCGCAGCAGGTAATTATCATTAAAATTGTATTCTTCTTTCAATTTCTCAAACTAAAACTATAAAATGAAAAGACCGAGAATGACAATCAGTTGTACTATAAAGAATCTCTTTCTTGTTATGTTGCAGATATACCGGTCGCGATGTGTTAGAGGTACGCAGCAGCTGCGGAGAGGTCCTCCATCGGGCGTCGTCCCATCGAGCAGCAGGTAATTATCATTAAAATCGTACATATTTTTCTTTGAATTTCTTAAAATAAATTTGGTTAAATCCAAATCGAATTAAAACTTAAAATGAAAAGACCGAGAATGAAATACAGTTGTACTATAAAGAATCTCTTCTTGTTATGTTGCAGATGTACCGGTCGTAGTATCATCTCTAAAATGGAAGGCGCAGAAGAAATCTACGACCGGTGAGTCAAAAAATTTATGGTTCCTCCGATCACTCAATCATGTCGTAGGACGTAAAGGTCCGAAGCGGCACGAGTGTATTGGTTGTATTTTATTTGAGTTTGCGAGCATAGTGACCGCGAGTGTAAAGTATTTTATACTTGACACTCGTGGGTAGTAACACCCAATTTTTACATGTGAATATTTAATTAGCTCAGGCAGGGGTCTTCTTGTGGCTTAGTTTCACGCGTTTTGTTTATCGTAATTAAATTAGAAGTTTGCTACCGTCGAACTTCATTTCATTACATTCGCGACCGCGAAAATTAGTTCCGCATAATCGAGATGTATTTTAAAGCAAACGCGAGTAGAGTATATTTAATTTTTTCGAGCTTCAAATCGAGTCATACGTAGTTCATAGGAATTAAATTCAGTTTGAATTTTGATACTTTTCATAATTAGATTTTCAATAACTTTGAATATTCTATCAATCTTAATTGATGTCTTTTAAATGCCCAAGAAGACCAATTCGCGAATGGTCGATTCTGGTTTCAAAGTATTATTTTGAACACATTTGCCACTGTTTCGAATACCTACTTTGAATAAGGAATCAACCAAGGGTTTCAATTCAAGCTTTCATATATATTTTTCCAATATTTTAATTTTCAAAAGTTTTCAATATATACCTATATATATTTAAAGTTTTTACATTTTTCGTTACATAAATTTAACATTTTTCCTATTTTCAAATCAAAGTTTTATTCGAGTCATTTGATAAAGTAAATTTTCAAGTAATTTTTATAAAGAGAATTAAACGAACGATTAGCCCGTTAGAAGATCTAGTTTGATAATCATATTCTAGCTCAGGATTTTCAGCATACATCAAGACTTAGTTTATAATTGCCACGTTCATGTCTTTATTTTGCTTGAACTCATTCGTGTGCCCAGGTGCTACACGAATGGGTGATGGCCGTGAACGTGGTTTATAGTTTTAATTATTATAAACATGTGGCGGCTCACAAGCGTTAGCGTTTGTGCACGACGTACGGTCCACACGTGTGAGTGTGTGTGCGTGTGATATATTTATTAAATATTTCGTGGACTGTGCGTCGGTTTAGAACAATCGTTTTTATTGCAAATTCGCGATTAAATTCAACTTGAATATTTTTACGATTTTACATTTTCAATTTAAGTTCGATTATATTTCGAACTTCAGATTATTAAATTCATTTTCTTTTTAATTAGAGTCAAAATGCAAAAGCATTATCATTGAACATAATAATTTTTCCATCTAAGAATTAAATACAAGTCTTTCATTTTTATATTTTACAAATATTAGTTTTCATTAAATTCATTTCAATAAATTCTAAATAAATCGCAATAATCGCTGGCCTTGTGAGTCGATTTCAGCAAACAAGGTACGTACCTGAATGTATGTGTGGGGTTTTGAGTCGGTGTTGGAGACGTCCCGGGACGTCTCCCGTAGGGGGAAACACCGACTTTGATTGAGAATCGTGGAGAGAGTGTGTTGGTGTGCGAGAGATTTTTGCCATTTTTTAAATATAGGTAATAGGTAGGCAGGTAATTTATTCTCTGGAATGTGTGTGCTTTAATTTTAAGTAGGAAGGGCAGGGCAGGTACCACTGTTTCGACTGTAGGCAACCAGTGGTATCCTGTACCTGAAAGTCAGGCTAATAATCTTTTCTTTTTTAATAATAAGTAAATTCTGCTTGAACATTCGTCCTTAGCGGCTAACCGTTTGCACGGACTGCAGTTGTCATTCTTCTGAGAATAAGCTGTTAACTTGTCCACACGTGTTAGCCGCATTCTCTTGTCTGGTTAGGCGCGTGATAGGGTTATACCATATTATGGTTCCGAATGTTCTTGCAGAATACAGGTTGGGCTCCGGCCTGAAGCAAGAAGAGGCTTTACGCCGAAGAGGCCCGACAAACTGTCTAGAAGAGGGCAGCAACAAATGGCTATCCATTTTGGAGTGTTCAATTTTGACATTTCCAGAATGGGTGGTCATTCCGTTACTACTAAGTCACTATGCTCGTAGTAGTTGTAGAGTAATTATAGTTGTAGTAATTTGAAGTAGTTAGTACCATGGGTCGAGGTGAGCTCCCCATGAAGACTCTGCCCCGATCTGCATTAAAGTTTTCGAGTCATTTTTCTTACTGAATTATTTTCACAAGTTTTGATAATAGAATCTTGATTACGATTTGATATTAAATTTCCTTTCAAACTCAGTTATTATTTATGTTCATTATTGTTAAAGAGTTAGAGTCCAGTTTTTGATTATTATAAATTTGAGATATTAGATTCTTGAAAAAAAAGCAGAGGGGTAGAGTGTGATAGAATGAAGTAGTTAGAAGTAGTTAGTTCCACGGGTCGAGGAGAGCTCCCCGTGAAGACTCTGCCCCGGTCTGCATTAAAGTTTTCGAGTCACTTTTCTTATTAAATTATTTTAACAAGTTTTAAGTAAGAGAATTTTGCATTAAAGTTTTCGAGTCATTTTTCTTATTCAATTACGTTCACAAGTTTTGATAATAGAAGTTTTATTGCAATTTGATATTAAATTCTTTTCAAACTAAGTTATTTTGAGAGTTCCTTTTTAAGAATTGTCACTGCTAGAGTCCAATTTTTGATTATTATAAATTTGAGAGATTGAATTTTTGAAATAAGCAGAGGGGTAGAGTACGATACAGTGTGCAGATAAAAGAAATTTGCACACTTGCCATCCGCGCCGGTCGTTATTTTTTGTCACCTCTGGCTGCACTTTAGCTTCGCGAAATTTATTGATAATTTGAAATAGATTAATCGAAAGTGTCTCAACTGAGACACACTTTTTATTTTCATCCTAAAAACATAGTATTATACAATTTTCTTTTAATTAAATTCACGAATCCGTCTCAAAGAGACCCGCGTTCTTTTTACATTATATCATTTATATATTTCAATTAAATATCCGAAAGAAATGTCACCGGGACATACGCGATTTTTATTTTCTAACGTAAAATCATCGAAAAATGTAAAGCAGCCAAGTGACTCGCGAATTGCATCGTACATCGCCGACTTAGTACGATGCCATTTAAAACGATAATTCAAACAAGCATTTGTTAGAGGGAATATTGCCATGATTACATTTATAAATTGTATTTTTTATTAAAATGTGTTATTTTGTACAATGTCGTAAGACGTTGTGCAAAAATTTTCATTTCGACTACGAGTAACTTTGATCTCCTCAAGATCATTCCGCGTTTACAATTGTTTTTCGTTCTCGCGTATTACAGTTCGATCAGTCAACGCGATTATAGAATAGTAAAACATTATTTTTCGCGCGCGTAACGCGAACTCTATTCAAATGAAATTTACATTTCTTTCCGACAACATTCGTGGAGATTGCGAACAAATAGTGTTGCGAAAAATCATTTAAACTCGCGCGTAACTTTTCCATACTGATCGATGTTAATCTCGCGTGACAAGTCGGTGCTTTCCACCCATTTAATAAACTTTTCTTTCAGAGTAGAATTAAATTAAGTAGTTAGTATAAGTTTTTAGTGTTGCGTTAATTTAGAGAATTTGCCATATACAGTGGACGAAATTTGTATAGGGACACTAATTTTTTAATAAAAGGAACCAAGTACTTGCCACTGCTTTTTCTGTGCGTAAATCGTGTCAATAGTGTTTTAAACCATCAGGACCATCCAAATTAAATTTTTTCTCGTCAGAAAAAATAACATTTTTCCATTGCTCATCCCAGGTCATATGATTTTGAGCAAAATCTAATCTTGCTCTTTTGTGGTCCTTAGTAAGAGGTGGTTTTTTTGATTCTTTGGTCCACTTCAACCGCTGATCTTTATACAATATTTGCGGCACACGTCGTACAGTCACTGGCAATTGTAGAGCTTCCGTAACTTGTCTAGCACTTTTGTTTTCAGCTTTTAATTCTCTGAAAATGCGTGAATGATCGCGCCGCTGAAGTTTACTGTTGCCGCCTGCGTGGTTCTTACCATAATTTTCTCCCAATTTCACGAAATTAAGAATAACATTTACTGATCTATTGATCTTATTCGAGATCTGTCGCAGAGATAATCCGGAATCTCGATACGCTTGTATTTGTATTCGCTCTTCTGTACTTAGAATTTTTCCTCGTGGCATTCTAATAGAAGATAAGCTGTATTGAATTATTTATAAAATAGAGTATTACACTTTAGACTATTAGAGTATTACTTTCCCAATACTTACTTTTTCTAAGCTGTACACGATGTTTCTGTCTTGATTACTGCAAGAGTACTACTATCCTTATACAAATTTCGTACTTACCTTGGCAAATATTATTGTGTTTCTGGTTACCATTACTGAAACTAGAGGGTATGTTTATATTATCGCGTCGTACTATATTCAATGTCATGCTAGTAAGGTCTACGACCAATAGCTACTAGAAATTTACAGAATAAATGAATTTATTCCAGGAAATGATGGTGTCCCTATGCAAATTTCGTCCACTGTAGCCACTTGCGAGTTATATGGAGTGAAATATTAAAGTTATTTTCGCGTCGCGTTGTCATTTATCTGCATTCTAATGTTATCACACACATTAGTTTCCTGATTCGCAATGTTCTGAATAATTAGATAATATGAAATACATTCCCCTGTGGGTGGGGGACAGAATACACCCACGGTATTCCCTGCCTGTCGTACGAGGCGACTAAAAGGGACGTTTTGGCCACTATAGTGTCAAAACGTTAATTTAAGGGGATATCACACGTCAATTCCAATCCGTTTGCCGTCGACCATCGAGAAAACGCGACTTGTTTGTTCGTACCGCGATATTAGATTCATTTTTAATTTCAACTTACATTTTCAATAATTTTCACTTATTTTTACATTCAATTTTTAGTATCAGTTTATTAGCTTCAATTTTTGTTTACTCTCACTTTTTAATTTTAACTTTCACTTGTTCTAGTAGAGTCATTTGTTTTAGTAGAGTCACTTGTTTTAGTAGAGTCACTTGTTTTAGTAGAGTCAATTGTTTTAGTAGAGTCAATTGTTCGTTATTTGTCACGTTCGTCATATCCCTGCGGCAAAACAACACGATAAACGGTGTTGTCGGCCTTGTAAGCCTCACGGCTACTCGGTTAAGTCGCGATCTCGCGATATATTCACGGAGCGTGGCTTTCTGTCGTTCCATGGTTCCGTCGGTACTTTGGGTGGCCTATGGTCGTCTGGAAAGGTGAGCCCGAGTTCGTTCTGGGGACCTGTACACGGGTGGACTGCTATTCGGCGGGGTATGGGACGTATCAGGCTTATCGGTGGCGGCCGGACCGATTAGCCTGATATGGCTTAACCCGTGTACAGTTCGACTGGATGATCTATATCCTCGGATATAGATCATCTTCGATTTGTCCCTGGTTCGGATCTTTCGCGTAGGCCCTTTCCTGTAAATCGACCATACGCTTTATCCCTTCGTATCGATTAACCATGGTTCGGCCGGAAGTCACGGTTCGTGGGTACTTCTCGAGACCGTGGCACGAGCCACCGTGTAAGTGTCTAAATTGTTTTGTCGTCGAGCTATGGTGAACGTTTAGAGTCACCCGCGTTAGTATACATTTACCGAGTTGCTTTTCTCGTTGAGTCGACATTTAGAGTCATTTTTCTTTTTTTTTCTTTTTTTTTTGGGTTTATGGTGTTTTGGTGTGTGTGTGTGTGTTTTTTTTTACCGCGAGGAGTTGGCGTGTGATGGTGGTGGGGTTAGTTATAGAAATATTGAAACGTTTCGATATTTATCGTCGTGGTCCCATTGACAGACGTGTCTTTGGTATCACGGCACTTTTAGTTTCGCGTTCGCGTTCGCGTGATATTTTCATTTTCCATCTGAGAATGAAGATTTTGATCTCGTTTCGTTAATGGAGGGAGGATGGGTGCCGTGGATAGGGTGGGTCTCCATAAGTAGCAACCTCCACGTGGTGAGACCTGGATCGATATCATTTGCATCGATCGATAATTAGATTTATTAAGATTTTTTTTTTGGAAATCCGATGAACGATAGCTGTTTGTATTGAAATGTGTCGCTTCGATGCAAATGGTATCGAGCAAATTGGCTACGAATATTATATGTATGTATATCTCGTGTCTGCTTTTACTACAGTCAGAAAATAGCGAAATTCAACCAGTTTTTCGTTCGGCATTCGCTCAATTTTAGAGATAGCGATCTGAAACTTGTACCATTGTTTTAGTTAGGAAATTCTACGCCAGATCAATATATAATAGTTGTACCTTTCGAAAATTTCATTTTTCGCAAAAATCTGAAGGGGGTAGGTCAGGATTTTTTGCGATTTTCGTAAATCGCTTGCCATTTCCGTAATTTTTTAGATATCAAAATAATTCTTTCACTGTCTTATTCGGCTTCGGATTCCGCGTCCAAAACGCCCCGGATCGTTTGAATAGCTCAAAAATCACGGAAATGGCAAGCGATTTACGAAAATCGCAAAAAATCCTGACCTACCCCCTTCAGATTTTGGCGAAAAATTAAATTTTCGAAAAGTACAACTATTATACGTTGATCTGGCGTAGAACTTCCTGACTAAATCAATGGTACAAGTCCCAGGTCGCTATCTCAAAAATTGAGCGAATACCGACCAAAAAACTGGTTGAATTTGACGATATTTCGTGATTTTCGTAATTCCCTCGGCATTTCCACAATTTTTTAGACATCGATCTGATTCTTTCACTGTCTTATTCGGCTTTAAATTACACATCCAAAATGTCCTCGATCACTAAAATAGCTAAAAAATTACGGAAATGGCGAGGGAAAAACGAAAATGTGGAAGGATCCCTGACCTGCGCAATGGGATAGGTCAGGGATTTTTACCATTTTCGTTTTTCGCTCGTCATTTCCACAATTTTCGAGATATCGATCTGATTCTTTTTGCATCTTACTCGGCTTCGGATTTCGCGTCCAAAGAGCCCTGGATCATTTTAATAGCTCAAAAATTACGGAAATGGCGGCCGAATTACGAAAATCGCGGAAAATCCTGACCTACCCCCTTCAGATTTTTGCGATAAATGAAATTTTCGAAAAGTACAACTATTATACATTGATCTACCGTAGAATTTTCTAACTAATTCAATGGTACAAGTCCCAGGTCGCTATCTTTAAAATTGAGCGAATGTCGAACGAAAAACTGCTTAAATTTGACCATTTTTCGTGATTTCGCTCTTCCACAGATGAGGTATTGGATAGACCACTCATCCCCGTGCTTTTCGATGTGACTGGTTTTGAGGGCTCTAGACTCTATCCAATACCTCGTCAGAAAGTTGTCAGAAAGAGGAACATCAAGAGACTACACGTAAGTTGCTCTTTTATACTTTTTCGGGGTCGCCCCGACAAGACTGAACCTGGTATTTCCATCTTTCTTGTTGAGGCTTCACGGATCAAGTACAACCAAACTTCAAAATACACTCGACCTGACATTGCCAAGTACACGATTAACCTTTAGTCTGTGATAAAACGTCCTGGAGTCAATACCTCTTCATGACACGCTCCGGTCAACCTCCCGAAGTAAAATTCATTTATTATTCATACATTATTAGTACTGAGTAACACACCGATTGATTGCAATTGCATTAATTAATAGAGATTGATTAATAGAGGCAGTAGAAATATATTAAATATTCAAATTTTAGAAATAATTATATTTATTGTTATTAATTTGCAATCGCGATTTGCAACTTAATATTTAATATCAAGCTTATAAAATATAGTTCGAATTTGTACGATGTTATAGTCAAAAGTTTTCTTTATTTGTGCAAAATATATAATTGTTTAATTGTTAGCAATAAATCCTGAAAATGCTACGGTTTAATAACGGTCCGCTCGAGGTTAACATAGATTTTATTATGTCGTAATAGATCGAAGAAATTCGCCGGCGGGTACCTACGTACGAGTGCAACCGACCGTGACCGGCCGGCTCCCGAGTTTACCTGGCGTGACTTTGACACGGGCACGCATCAGTCTCTGTTCAGCGGCCGGGGGGTGAAGACGTACATACTCATAGGAGCTCCTGGGTGGTTTCCAATGTATGTGACATCGTTTTAGAACATTTATCTTTGTTCAATTCATTTATATTCTATATCCTATCATAATATATACGTGTATACCATACACATTCAATACATTACATTTAAAATCATGAATCGAGTTCACTTTTCTCAGTATGATTTAAACAAATAATTGTTCAACTTTTTGGAAAATACCTTCTTTATTTCTATTAATTCTTGCTTGCTATATTATCACAATTTAATTAGTTTTGTTTATGAATTTCGCTGTTTGTACTTAGAATTTGGATAAATTTGTGACTGTTAATTCTTATCGTGTTTTGGTTTCTAATTCCAGGTACTACTATACAAAGAAGCCCGGTTACTTGAGACGTAAAGAAGAACACAATGGACATCGCAGCGGTCAAAGCCTACTTGTTAACACCCTTGACATTGGTCGTATCTAACATTGTTCGCAGTACATCTGCAACGGGAATTTATATTTTCCGTGAGTTGCGTTAGATTGAATCGAGTCATCGTGCCGTTTATTTTTCGTGAACCGGATATAAGAAATATTTTTCTTGCGAAACGTTTGAGAATATTTCTACGAAACTTCGCGCCGGTTTATTAAAGTATACATCTTTCGCGACGACTATTGCGTTCACAATTTCATTTTACACCAAAGTAAGACAATGGCAATATTCCTAATAACAATGCTTGGTAATTAAATTGAAAAATACTTTAACCGAATATCTACATTTTCCGCGGTATACGCGTTCGCGATGTATTTTATTTTCAGCTTTTGTGACCGCGCGCAATGCGGTCTTAGAATCATTTTCTGCGAAACAAGTATTTCGCGAAATAGAGTCAGTGTTGTTGCGATATTAATACATTATTATTGCTCGATACTCGCGTGATTAAAACCGCCGAAAGAAATGAAATTCGGTCGCGAAATTCTCTTAATTTTTCCAATCGCGAGAGTAGAGTCAGTTTGTTCGCCGGACATTATTTCGGTCGGGAATATAGTCTTTTTTTTTTATTTTTTTTTCTTTGAATTACTCGCCGCGATGAAGTAGCGGTACGCAGCAGCTGTGGAAAGGATTTCCATCGGGCGTCGGCGCATCAGGCAGCAGGTAAATATCAGCAAAATCTACTTTTAATTCTTCTAATTAACAATGAAATTACATTTCGGAATATCGAATTCGAGTGAGAATTAAAGACGAACGATGTGAGGAATGATAGACGGTTAAGCTATAAAGACTTTTCTCCTTTTCTGTTACAGAAGACATCGCAACGATTTAGCTGGCCGAGTGCAATGCGGTCTTAGATTCACTTGATCCGAAAAAGTATATCGCGAAATAGAATCAGTGTTGTTGCGCTATTAGAAATTATGTTTGTTCGATATACGCGTGCTTAAACCCGCCGAAAGAATTGAAATGGACTGCTACAACGTAACATATTCGGTCGCGAAATTCCTGTATACTTTGAATCGCGAGAGTAGAGTCAGTTTGTTCGCCGGAAATAATTTCGGTCGGGAGTGTAGTCTGTTTATTTTTCTTTTTTTTTCTTTGAATTATTCGCCGCGATGAAGTAGAGGTACGCAGCAGCTGCGGAAAGGATTTCCATCGGGCGTCGTCGCATCAGGCAGCAGGTAAATATCGTCAAAATTCTCTACTTTTACTTCCAATCCACAGTGAAATTACATTTTGAAATATCGAACTCGAGTCGGAACTAAATACGAACTATTTGAGGAATGATAGACGGTTAAACTATAAAGACTTTGCTATTTTTCTGTTACAGATGACTTCGCAACTGCAGAGCCGGTCGTAGTATCACCTCTACAATCAAAGGTGCAGAAGAAATCTACGACCGGTGAGTCAAAAAACTTATGGTTCCTCCGATCACTCAATCATGTCGTAGGACGTAAAGGTCCGAAGCGGCACGAGTGTATTGGTTGTATTTTATTTGAGTTTGCGAGCATAGTGACCGCGAGTGTAAAGTATTTTATACTTAACATTCGTGGGTAGTAACACCCCATTGTTGTGAATATTTAATTAGCTCAGGCAGGGGTCTTCTTGTGGCTTAGCTTCACGGGCGATTTTGATGTAATTTAATTTGAAGGTTCGATACCCTCGGCCTTCATTTAATTGCATTCGCGTTCGCGTGCATTTCATATAATCACAGAATTTTAATCATACGGTGAATCATACGAATTAAATTCAGTCAGAATTTGCATATTTTTCGTGGCCGCGTTTCCTTTAACTTGTAAAGTCCTTTAAATTCTTGTATTTGAAATGCCCAAGAAGACCAATTCGCGATGGGTAGATTCTGGTTTCAAAGGCTAATTTTGAACATATTTGCATTGTTGAGAATATAACTTTGAATAAGGAATCAACCAAGGTTTTCAATTATAAATTCAAGTTTCATATATATTTTTTTTCAAATAAATTTCAATATTTTAAAGTTTTCAATATATATATTTTTAAAGTTTTCAAATTTTTCTTGCACGAGATGCAATTTATTCACTTTTTCAATTATTATTCGATATTACATTCGAGTCATTTTATAAAGTTCATTTTCAAGTAAATTCTATAAAGTCAAAGTAACGATTACTAGCTCGTTAGAAGATCTATTTGAATAATCATTTTATAGCTCAGGATTTTCAGCACACATCAAGCCTAGTATGTAGTTGCCACGTTCATGTCCCTATTTGGCTTGAACTCATTCGTGTGCCCAGGTGCTACACGAATGGGTGATGGCGGTGAACGTGGCTTATAGTTTTAAGAATTATAATTATGTGGCGGCTCACAAGCGTTAGCGATTGTGCACGACGTACGATCCACACGTGTGAGTGTGTGTGAGATAAATTTATTGAATATTTCGTGGATTGTGCGTCGGTTTTGAACAATCGTTTTTATTGCAAAATCGCGATTAAATTCAACTTGCATATTTTTACGATTTTACATTATTCAATTTAAATTCGATTATATTTCGAACCTCAGATTACTATATTCAATTACTTTTCAATTAGAGTCAAAATGCAGAAGCATTATTTTTGAACGCAGTAATTATTTCAACTACGAATTAATTACAAAACATTCATTTCTATATTTACGTCTACAAGTTTTCATTAAATTCCTTTCAAATAAAGTCTAAATAAATCGCAATAATCGCTGACCTTGTGAGTCGATTTCAGCAAAAAGGTACGTACCTGAATGTATGTGTGGGGTTTGAGTCGGTGTTGGAGACGTCCCGGGACGTCTCCCGTAGGGGGAAACACCGACTTTGATTGAGAATCGTGGAGAGAGTGTGTTGGTGTGCGAGAGATTTTTGCCATTTTTTAAATATAGGTAATAGGTAGGCAGGTAATTTATTCTCTGGAATGTATGTGCTTTAATTTTAAGTAGGAAGGGCAGGGCAGGTACCACTGTTTCGACTGTAGGCAACCAGTGGTATCCTGTACCTGAAAGTCAGGCTAATAATCTTTTCTTTTTTAATAATAAGTAAATTCTGCTTGAACATTCGTCCTTAGCGGCTAACCGTTTGCACGGACTGCAGTTGTCATTCTTCTGAGAATAAGCTGTTAACTTGTCCACACGTGTTAGCCGCATTCTCTTGTCCGGTTAGGCGCGTGTTAGGGTTATACCATATTACGGTTCCGAATGTTCTTGCAGAATACAGGTTGGGCTCCGGCCTGAAGCAAGAAGAGGCTTTACGCCGAAGAGGCTATATGCCGAAGAGGCCCGACAAACTGTCTAGAAGAGGGCAGCAACTAATGGCTATCCATTTTGGAGTGTTCAATTCCAGAATGGATGGTCATTCCGTTACTACTAAGTCACTATGCTCGTAGTAGTTGTAGAGTAATTATAGTTGTAGTAATTTGAAGTAGTTAGTACCACGGGTCGAGGTGAGCTCCCCGTGAAGACTCTGCCCCGATCTGCATTAAAGTTTTCGAGTCATTTTTCTTATTAAATTATTTTCATAAGTGTCAAGTAATAGAGTTTTGCATTAAAGTTTTCGAGTCATTTTTCTTACTGAATTATTTTCACAAGTTTTGATAATAGAATTTTGATTACAATTTGATATTAAATTCCTTTCAAACTCAGTTATTATTTTTGTTTATTATTGTTAAATAGTTAGAGTCCCGTTTTTGATTATTATAAATTTGAGAAATTAAATTTTTGAAAAAAGCAGAGGGGTAGAGTGTGATAGAATGAAGTAGTTAGAAGTAGTTAGTTCCGCGGGTCGAGGAGAGCTCCCCGTGAAGACTCTGCCCCAATCTGCACTAAAGTTTTCGAGTCATTTTTCTTATTAAATTATTCTAACAAGTATAATTAATAGAATTTTGCGTTAAAGTTTTCGAGTCATGTTTCTTATTCAGTTACATTCACAAGTTTTGATAATAGAATTTTTATTGGAATTTGATATTAAATTCTTTTGAAAGTAAGTTATTTTTCAAATTTTCTGAGAGTTCCTTTTTAATAATTTATATTATGGTCACTGATAGAGTCCAGTTTTTCAATATTATAAATTTGAGAAATCGAATTTTTGAAATAAGCAGAGGGGTAGAGTATGGATACAGTGTGCAAAATTTGCACACTTGCCATCCGCGCCGGTCGATAATATTTGTCACCTCTGGCTGCAGTTTAGCTTCGCGAAATTTATTGATAATTTGAAATAGATCATTTGAAAGTGTCTCAACTGAGACACACTTTTTATTTTCATCCTAGAAACATAGTATTATACAATTTTCTTTTAATTAAATTCACGAATCCGTCTAAAAGAGACCCGCGTTCTTTTTACATTATAATATTTATATATTTAAATTAAATATCCGAAAGAAATGTCACCGGGACATACGCGATTTTTATTTTCTAACGTAAAATCATCGAAAAATGTAAAGCAGCCAAGTGACTCGCGAATTGCATCGTACATCGCCGTTTTGGTACGATGCCACTTAAAACAAAAATTGAAACAAGCATTTGTTAGAAGGAATATTGCCATGATTACATTTATAAATTGTATTTTATATTAAAATGTGTTATTTTGTACAATGTCGTAAGACCTTGTGCAACATTTTCATTACGACTACGAATAACTTTGATCTCTTCAAGATCATTCCGCGTTTACAATCGTTTTTCAATTTCGCGTATTACAATGCTATCAGTCAACGCGATTATGAAATAGTAAAACATTATTTTTCGCGCGCGTAACGCGTACTTTTTTCAAATGAAACATACATTTCGTTCCGTCAAAATTCATGGAAATTGCGAACAAATTAGTGTTGCGAAAAATCATTTAAACTCGCGCGTAACTTTTCCATACTGATCGATGTTAATCTCGCGTGACAAGTCGGTGTTTTCCACCCATTTAATAAACTTTTCTTTCAGAGTAGAATTAAATTAAGTAGTATAAGTTCTTAGTGTTGCGTAAACTTAGAGAATTCGCCATTTAACCACTTGCGTGTTAAATTGAGTGAAATATTAAAGTTCTTTTCGCGTCGCGTTTTCATTTATCTGTATTCTGTGTTATCTCACACATGATCTTCCTGATTCGCACTATTCTGAATAATTAGAAAATATGAAATACATTCCCCTGTGGGTGGGGGACAGAATACACCCACGGTATTCCCTGCCTGTCGTACGAGGCGACTAAAAGGGACGTTTTGGCCACTATAGTGTCAAAACGTTAATTTAAGGGGATATCACACGTCAATTCCAATCCGTTTGCCGTCGGCCATCGAGAAAACGCGATTTGTTTGTTCGTACCGCGATATTAGATTCATTTTTACTTTAACTTTCATTTTCAATACTTATCACCTATTTTTACACTCAATTTTTAGTATCAGTTTCTTAGCTTCAGTTTTTTTACTCTCACTTTTTAATTTTAACTTTCACTTGTTCTAGTAGAGTCATTTGTTTTAGTAGAGTCACTTGTTTTAGTAGAGTCAATTGTTCGTTATTTGTCACGTTCGTCATATCCCTGCGGCAAAACAACACGATAAACGGTGTTGTCGGCCTTGTAAGCCTCACGGCTACTCGGTTAAGTCGCGATCTCGCGATATATTCACGGAGCGTGGCTTTCTGTCGTTCCATGGTTCCGTCGGTACTTTGGGTGGCCTATGGTCGTCTGGAAAGGTGAGCCCGAGTTCGTTCTGGGGACCTGTACACGGGTGGACTGCTATTCGGCGGGGTATGGGACGTATCAGGCTTATCGGTGGCGGCCGGACCGATTAGCCTGATATGGCTTAACCCGTGTACAGTTCGACTGGATGATCTATATCCTCGGATATAGATCATCTTCGATTTGTCCCTGGTTCGGATCTTTCGCGTAGGCCCTTTCCTGTAAATCGACCATACGCTTTATCCCTTCGTATCGATTAACCATGGTTCGGCCGGAAGTCACGGTTCGTGGGTACTTCTCGAGACCGTGGCACGAGCCACCGTGTAAGTGTCTAAATTGTTTTGTCGTCGAGCTATGGTGAACGTTTAGAGTCACCCGCGTTAGTATACATTTACCGAGTTGCTTTTCTCGTTGAGTCGACATTTAGAGTCATTTTTCTTTTTTTTTCTTTTTTTTTTGGGTTTATGGTGTTTTGGTGTGTGTGTGTGTGTTTTTTTTTACCGCGAGGAGTTGGCGTGTGATGGTGGTGGGGTTAGTTATAGAAATATTGAAACGTTTCGATATTTATCGTCGTGGTCCCATTGACAGACGTGTCTTTGGTATCACGGCACTTTTAGTTTCGCGTTCGCGTTCGCGTGATATTTTCATTTTCCATCTGAGAATGAAGATTTTGATCTCGTTTCGTTAATGGAGGGAGGATGGGTGCCGTGGATAGGGTGGGTCTCCATAAGTAGCAACCTCCACGTGGTGAGACCTGGATCGATATCGTTTGCATCGATCGATAAAGAGATTTATTAATATTTTTTGGAAATCCGATGACCGATAGCCGCGTTTTATATTGAAATGTGTCGCTTCGATGCAAATGGTATCGAGCAAATTGGCTACAAGTAGTATAGATATTCCTTTTTGTCTTTTTTTACTTTCATTGCTTGATTATCAAGAGATACATTGAGAGAGACATTGTCTCGAGTTTGTCTATATTATAGCATAGACGAGGTATGGAATAGACCTTTTGCAGCCGCATCATTTTCAGTGTCGTCGGTGTTGCGGGCTGTAGAGCCCCTTACCATTTTAGTGTCACTCCCAACGTTACCACTTTGGGTGCGAGTCTAGGATGACCATTGGTTATTAGTAAGAATACGATATAGACGTTATAGTTTATGCGTATTAATAATTGACCTTTGTATCAATAATTCAAATCTTTTCCGATAATGTGAAACATAATACAGTCTACGTCAACAGTTAGCACGTTGGTGAGCTGTTTCTTTTTAATATGATATCAAATGTAACAAAATTTGCATTATTTATAATTCATAAAAGTATGTAAAAAGACGGGTAATGTTATATAAATGTTATAGTGTTTGGTATTATTTTCACCAGAAGAACGTCACGAATATGTTAATAAAACCTTCGTGAATAAAAATACAAAAATGTAATATTTTCATAGGTGCATTAATGTCCAACGCACCGATGTACGGACCTTAACCCAATTCTCATTGTTCCTTCGTCAAGGAGGTGCTGCAAATCCTCTGAAATTTGAACGCGTCGGTAATAATAGGATATGCCCTTCATGTCAAGTACCGATAACAATAGAACATATAATTATAGACTGCAGCAGGTACAATAGATCGAGATCTGATCATAACATTCCAAGTGACCTAAAAAGTGCCTTAACCGACCCTAAGAAACTGAAGAATATAATAAATTTCCTAGCATGCATCAAATTAATAGGTGAAATCTAACATTCGAACACAGTCGCTAATAACCCTAGACGTTGATGCGACTATAAAGAAAAAGAAGAAGAGGAAAAATTGAAACAAGCATTTGTTAGAAGGAATATTGCCATGATTACATTTATAAATTGTATTTTCTATTAAAATCTGTTATTTTGTACAATGTCGTAAGACCTTGTGCAACATTTTCATTACGACTACGAATAACTTTGATCCTTTCAAGATCATTCCGCGTTTAGAATCGTTTTTCAATTTCGCGTATTACAATGCTATCAGTCAACGCGATTATGAAATAGCAAAACATTATTTTTCGCGCGCGTAACGCGTACTTTTTTCAAATGAAACATACATTTCCTTCCGACAAAATTCATGGAAATTGCGAACAAATTAGTGTTGCGAAAAATCATTTAAACTCGCGCGTAACTTTTCCATACTGATCGATGTTAATCTCGCGTGACAAGTCGGTGCTTTCCACCCATTTAATAAACTTTTCTTTCAGAGTAGAATTAAATTAAGTGGTATAAGTTTTTAGTGTTGCGTAGACTTAGAGAATTCGCCATTTAGCCACTTGCGTGTTAAACTGAGTGAAATATTAAAGTTCTTTTCGCGTCGCGTTTTCATTTATCTGTATTCTGTGTTATCTCACACATGATCTTCCTGATTCGCAGTATTCTGAATAATTAGAAAATATGAAATACATTCCCCTGTGGGTGGGGGACAGAATACACCCACGGTATTCCCTGCCTGTCGTACGAGGCGACTAAAAGGGACGTTTTGGCCACTATACTATACTATAGTGGCCAAAACGTTAATTTAAGGGGATATCACGCGTCAATTCCAATCCGTTTGCCGTCGACCATCGAGAAAACGCGACTTGTTTGTTCGTACCGCGATATTAGATTCATTTTTAACTTTAACTTTCATTTTCAATAATTTTCACTTATTTTTACATTCAATTTTTAGTATCAGTTTATTAGCTTCAATTTTTGTTTACTCTCACTTTTTAATTTTAACTTTCACTTGTTCTAGTAAAGTCATTTGTTTTAGTAGAGTCACTTGTTCTAGTAGAGTCACTTGTTCTAGTAGAGTCACTTGCTCGTTGTTTGCTACGTTCGTCATATCCCTGCGTCAAAGCAACACGAGAAACGGTGTAGTCGGCCTTGTAGCCTCACGGCTACTCGGTTAAGCCGCGATCTCGCGATATTCACGGACCGCGGCTTTCGGTCCTTCCATACTGTCGGTACGATGGGGGGCCTAAGGTCGTTGGGAAAGGGCCCGAGTCTGCTCCGGGGACCTGTACACGGGTGGACTGCTATTCGGCGGGGTATGGGACGTATCAGGCTTATCGGTGGCGGCCGGACCGATTAGCCTGATATGGCTTAACCCGTGTACAGTTCGTGATCTATGGTTTCGGGTATATTTCACATCGATTCGTCCTTTGGTCCGGATAGGCTCTTTCTTGTAAATCGACCCCAAAGTCAATCCCAGACTACCGACAGACCATGGTTCGGCCGGGAGTCCCGGTTCGTGGGTACTTCTCGAGCCCGTGGCACGAGCCACCGTGTAAGTGTGTAAATTGTTTTGGCGTCGAGCTATGGTGAACGTTTAGAGTCACCCGCGTTAGTATACATTTACCGAGTTGCTTTTCTCGTTGAGTCGACATTTAGATTCATTTCCTTTTTTTTTCTTTTTTTTGGGGGTTTATACTTAGCTTCGCGTCGCGTTCGCGTTATATTTTCATTTTCCATCTGAGAATGAAGATTTTGATCCCGTTTCGTTAATGGAGGGAGGATGGGTGCCGTGGATAGGGTGGGTCTCCATTAGTAGCAACCTCCACGTGGTGAGACCTGGATCGATATTATTTGCATCGATCTATAATGAAATTTATCAATATTTTTTTGTAAGTCCAATGACCCATAGTCGTTTATATTGAAATGTATCGCTTCGATGCAAATGGTATCGAGCAAATTGGCTACGAGTAGTATATGTATGTATATCTCGTGTTTGCTTTTACTACAGTCAGAAAAAACCTAAATTCAACCAGTTTTTTGATTGCCATTTGCTCAATTTTTGAGATAGCGATCTGAAACTTGTACCACTGATTTAGTTAGGAAATTCTACACCAGATCAACCTATAATAGTTGTACTTTTCGAAAATTTCATTTTTCGCCAAAATCTGAAGGGGGTAGGTCAGGATTTTTCGCGATTTTCGTAATTCGCTTGCCATTTCCACAATTCTTTAGATATCAACATGATTCTTTCACTGGCTTATTCCGCTTCGGATTCCGCATCCAAAACGCCCTGGATCATTTTAATAGCTCAAAAATTACGGAAATGGCAGGCGATTTACGAAAATCGCAAAAAATCCTGACCTACCCCCTTCAGATTTTTGCGAAAAATGATATTTTCGAAAAGTACAACTATTATAGGTTGATCTGGCGTAGAATTTCCTAACTAAAACAATGGTACCAGTCTCAGGTCGCTACCTCAAAAATTGAGCGAATGCTGAACGAAAAACTGCTTAAATTTGACGATTTTTCGCGATTTTCGTAATTCCTTTGTCACCACTAACGAATCGACAGGTACCACTCGGAACGAACGATACTCTTTTAGTTCAAAAAATTCTGCTCCTTCGTCAAGGAGGCGCTGCAAATCCTCTGAAATTTGAACGCGTCGGTAACTCAGTTTCATGAACATCGAACCCCGTAAGGTGATAGATCTATCCAATACCTCGTCTGTGCCGTTTATGACACTACTTGCCGACCGGGTTGTCCATGATGGGCAGGGAGCCTCGAATTACCACGGATAGATTGCCGTGGAAATCATTGAGGGGGATCTCACTGTCGAAAAAAATTGATATAGACACGCGGTTTTTGGTGACCACTGGTGACCGTCTCTATCTTCAAACACACATAGTGTTATTGAATAGATTAGTTTCCATTAAACAGAGCAGTAGAATAGTTTAAATAGTCTGCATATAAATCAAGAAAATACTCCTGCATTTTGTTGTATTTTATTATTTATATTTGTAGAAACCTAGCAGCAATGGAATTAATTATATTCTTTTATGTTTCGTTTGTAATGTCATATTAATTTTTAGTTAATCGTGCTCGATTATTTTCAAGCAGATCTTAAAGTCTAAGTAGATTCAGCTCGTTACACGAGTACACGTTTTGCAACTCTAAAAAAAATGCGCGAGCATTTGGAATCTCGCGAATGCGACGAAAAGGAAACTTGAGACTACGAAAGTTCGAACACTGTTAATCTATCTACGTTCATTAGAAATTTAAATTTCACGCTTCACTTGTATTCTGTTACATAGGATCCAAAACCTGGTTGAGTTTTGTACAAATGAAATTAATTACTGGCGTAATTACCGTGGAAACCTGTGTAAAGAGCAAACTTCCGACAGCTACATTTATTCGCTTTTAAAGCGTATTCACCGTATGTAACTTTCGTGAAATTACGCGTAAAAGAAGGAACAAGGATTTTTTTTTTCTGCATAGCGTTTGTGTAATTTTATAGCAATCTCACTCTATTCTTTTATAAAACACATTGAACCCAAATTGTATTGAATACTTAATAAGACCTCAGGTTATTACTAAGTTATAGAAATAGGTAAAAATTTACTGGATTTTCATTTCAATGTTTACACTACTGATTCCGAATTTTTGCAAATTTCCATACCACATAGACGCGTGTGTGACTGTTTTAATAGCGGCCAAGACACTGTGAGAAAGTTTTTACCTTATTAGCGTCGTACATACTTGACCCAGAAAACAGCTCACTAACAAGTGGCACTGTTAATCAGCTACAGCCCCTGGTAGATTAGTATTAATAACGTGGAAAGGGATGAATTTCGGTGTAAAACATGTAACACTTAAATATACATATATATATATATAGATATATATATATATTATATATATATATTTCGATATATAATACTCCATCGGATACAATAATACATTTGGACCTGTATAGAACAAACAAACAGATAATGCAACATCCGCATAACTGTAAGGTATACTAGGAATTAATGTATATAATATACATATATTTTCTCGTGTGTTTCCTGTGTTCCGTGAAGACTTTCGGTTAAATAGGTCTCTTTCTGCGCGAAAGGAAGGTACAGCTCGTTTTTTGTGCATTTTTTGTTGTTGTTGTTGTTGTTGTATTCTTTCATTTTACGAAATTCATTTGTTCTTCGGTTTCATCAGTTACATTTTTTTTGGTAAGCATTTGTATAATTCGCGCACGAGACGGATACAGTAAGAATTCTTTTACCCTGTAAGTTACACGCATAAATATATATATGTTTTAATTGTATACCTCATCGATTACTATTGTTTCGAACGAAATTTTGAGAGAGAAGAGAATTGTGAACGATGCTTATCGTTTCTTTTCTTTTTTTTCCCGAGTGGAATGTATAATACAAAAAGGACAAAAATACGTTAGAAATAACGTAGGCACTTGC
The DNA here is from genome assembly GCA_917499265.3 of Mimumesa dahlbomi. NCBI lineage: Eukaryota > Metazoa > Arthropoda > Insecta > Hymenoptera > Crabronidae > Mimumesa > Mimumesa dahlbomi. The sequence continues at coordinate 7,072,313 of OU824124.1, forward strand.
TTATTTTAATCTACATCTACTTATAAAGTAAAGACGTTCACGTTCAGCGTGTATTAAAATGCTACAACGTTTTATAAAAGGAAATATCTAGTTTTATTACCGAGACGCGTATTTTTTTCTCGTACATTATTTTTTTTTTAGAAGAAAGTCTGAATTAACATTCTCAGTATGTTAAGTAAATGGTTTCTCACTGCATACGTCTGACATATCGTGCGCAGAGTATTTTTTTTTCACATCGTGGCAGACCTTTCAAAGGCTCTCAAAAGATCTGCGATCTTTCTGTGTAACGACGGCTTTATACAGATTCCCTTAACATTCATTTCATGCAACATTTATTCCAGCGCCATCGCGGTTCGCCGCGAGGAAAGTTTGTCTACAATAAAAAATAACAATTCAATATGGATGGTGATATACAATTTGCTTTCCCCATAACAAACACTGCGGTAGTATTATTGCTATCTTAGGAAAACATATCGCAATTCCGATGCATTAAATTATAGATTATTATTATTATTAGTATTATTATTATTATTAGAGTACATATTTATCTACTTTTCATGAAAATAATTCTTTTCCATCGTTTTTACTAGTTATAAAAATTACCTGAACCGCGAAAGCGCTGTTTTCCTTATCTAACTTGTCAATCAATTTTATTCTCGGTTAATAAGAGCACGTTCTCATTACATATACATGATCGTAAAACCGCATATACAATCGTTAAGGAGTTTTATTACGCGATTAAATCTTGTCCTTTGGTTTTTCTTTTTTTTATAGTCGTACAATCGTGTGTGTAATGTAGAACGCGCGTCACATATTCAATTTATTTTCTTCCTTATTATTGAACACGCATTCTCTCTGAGGCAAGATATTCGTCATTTTGTTTTCTCTTTTGCTGGAGGAACGACGACTTCAGAGCACGATACACTTGTATGTTTGTAGAAGCAGATATTATTTTTCATGCATTTATCTGCATTACACGTACTTTCCGCATTTTCAATGCGAAGGGTAGGCCTGTCTAATTTATTTATATAAATAACTATTGCTAATATGTTTCCGTGATCGATCAGTAACAGATAACAGTCATTGATTTTGGCTTTACACTTTTTACACTTTACACTTGTCGTATTGTTGCGATCTTTGATATTCATTATAATAATTTTTCGTTCGGAATTGTGCGTGATTGTAGAAATAAATTCTTCTATCTTTATGGAAACTTTTGATAAATTGTTAATTATTAGTCACGAAACCTGAAATAATTACCGTTCTACGAAGCTCGTAATAATTTATTAATTGTTAGTTAAAAACATAAAATAATTACGGTTCTACGAAGATCCGTTTCAGTTTCGTAATCTGTTACATATTATATTATTATAAATGAAATAAAATCCGCGCTGAGTATGTTCGAACCTGTGTTATCAAGCGTGACCGTGACATACCTGCGTTTACACGGTGTGACTTTGTCAAGTACATCGAGACCCATCAGTCTCCGATAAGCCGTTGTAGTGTCAAGACGTGTTCCAAACAAGTTCCCACTGCTCTCCTAGGTATTAGATACCTTTGGAATTGTATTCCTTTGCCTATTACATTAATATTTTATATTATATCATACTGTTCACGCGTCTTCTGCATACATTCTATACGTATACAATGCTACTCAAGTAGATATACTATATTATCATCTTTGGTATGATTTCTAATGAAATAATACTGAAATAAAAGAGAATATTTGAAACTTGAAATTTATTTAATTTATTTTAATCGTATTTCTATTTCTGGTTTCCGTAATTTTCGCGATTTTCGTAATTTTCTCGGCATTTTCACAATTTTTGAGATATTGATCTGATTCTTTCACCGTCTTATTCGGCTGCGGATTCCGCGTTCGAAACGTCCAGGATTATTTTAATAGCACAAACATTGCGGAACTATATGCACATTATCCACACCTAGTAACGCACGATTATAATTTTGGAAATAAAATTAGTTAGCATGGTTCTTTTAATAATATTCCACAAGCATTTGCGTACGATGTTCGGAAAAATTTTCTTCATTTTGATTAATTTCCTACCGTAACTTCCAACTACAGTTCTTAAATTCATTCGGTAAACTCTTATTCAAACGTGCGCGTGATTACAGGAATAATTTCTTCTTTCTTTGTGAAAAATCTCGAAAATTGTTTAATTGTTAACTACAAATAAGAGATAATTACGGTTCTATTCGGGAAACGTCTTCTATATTTTTAATACTCTCTAACCGCAATTTGTAATTTGATCTTTGATATTCATTCTAATAATTTTTCGCTCGGAATTATGCGTGATTGTAGGAATAAATTCTTCTATCTTTACGCAAACTTTTGATAAATTGTTAATTATTAGTCACAAAACATGAAATAATTACCGTTCTACGAAGCTGGTAATAATTTATTAATTATTAGTTAAAAACATAAAATAATTACGGTTCTACGAAGATCCGTTTCAGTTTCGTAATCTGTTACATATTATATTATTATAAATGAAATAAAATCCGCGCTGAGTATGTTCGAACCTGTGTTATCAAGCGTGACCGTGACATACCTGCGTTTACACGGTGTGACTTTGTCAAGTACATCGAGACCCATCAGTCTCCGATAAGCCGTTGTAGTGTCAAGACGTGTTCCAAACAAGTTCCCACTGCTCTCCTAGGTATTAGATACCTTTGGAATTGTATTCCTTTGCCTATTACATTAATATTTTATATTATATCATACTGTTCACGCGTCTTCTGCATACATTCTATACGTATACAATGCTACTCAAGTAGATATACTATATTATCATCTTTGGTATGATTTCTAATGAAATAATACTGAAATAAAAGAGAATATTTGAAATTTGAAATTTATTTAATTTATTCTAATCTTATTTCTTTTTCTGATTTCAGATCCAAATACGCGAGGAGAATTCCAGTTCGTATGGGAAACTCTTGTAGCAATGATGGCCTTCCAACAAAGACTATGAGTATCACAACGGGGAGAACTACTTGTTACCGTAAATCACATCGGTCAGAGCTATAGTTCGCGTTTTCATTACAACGGGAATTTGTATTTTTCGTGAGTTATTATAAATATTTTCCTTGCAAAGCGTTTGAGAATATTTCTGCAAAACGCGGCGTGAGATTAATCATTGTAAATTCATCATTACAAAGTAAATTTCAATCTATATAAAAGTAGAAAAATGGCAATATTCCTAATAACAATGCTTGGTAATTAAACAAAAATCGGAGATTCTACGCGATATATTGTGTATACATACGTGTCGCCCCTGCATTTTATTTTCAGCTTTTTGTGGCCGCGCGCAATGCGGTCTTAGAGTCCCTTGCACCGAGAAAAAGTATTCCGCGAAATAGAGTCAGTGTTGTTGCGATATTATTAAATTATTCTTGCTCGATATCCGCGTACTTAAAACCGCCGCATGAATTTAAATGGACTGACATTCGGTCGCGAAATTCCTACATTTTTGCAATCGCGAGAGTAGAGTCAGTTTGTTCGCCGCAAATGGTTAGCCTCGGTCGGGAATGTAGTCTTTTTTTTTTTATTTTTATTTTCTGAATTATTCGCCGCGAAGTGTTAGAGGTACGCAGCAGCTGCGGAGAGGACCTCCATCGGGCGTCGTCGCATCCCGCAGCAGGTAATTATCATTAAAATTGTATTCTTCTTTCAATTTCTCAAACTAAAACTATAAAATGAAAAGACCGAGAATGACAATCAGTTGTACTATAAAGAATCTCTTTCTTGTTATGTTGCAGATATACCGGTCGCGATGTGTTAGAGGTACGCAGCAGCTGCGGAGAGGTCCTCCATCGGGCGTCGTCCCATCGAGCAGCAGGTAATTATCATTAAAATCGTACATATTTTTCTTTGAATTTCTTAAAATAAATTTGGTTAAATCCAAATCGAATTAAAACTTAAAATGAAAAGACCGAGAATGAAATACAGTTGTACTATAAAGAATCTCTTCTTGTTATGTTGCAGATGTACCGGTCGTAGTATCATCTCTAAAATGGAAGGCGCAGAAGAAATCTACGACCGGTGAGTCAAAAAATTTATGGTTCCTCCGATCACTCAATCATGTCGTAGGACGTAAAGGTCCGAAGCGGCACGAGTGTATTGGTTGTATTTTATTTGAGTTTGCGAGCATAGTGACCGCGAGTGTAAAGTATTTTATACTTGACACTCGTGGGTAGTAACACCCAATTTTTACATGTGAATATTTAATTAGCTCAGGCAGGGGTCTTCTTGTGGCTTAGTTTCACGCGTTTTGTTTATCGTAATTAAATTAGAAGTTTGCTACCGTCGAACTTCATTTCATTACATTCGCGACCGCGAAAATTAGTTCCGCATAATCGAGATGTATTTTAAAGCAAACGCGAGTAGAGTATATTTAATTTTTTCGAGCTTCAAATCGAGTCATACGTAGTTCATAGGAATTAAATTCAGTTTGAATTTTGATACTTTTCATAATTAGATTTTCAATAACTTTGAATATTCTATCAATCTTAATTGATGTCTTTTAAATGCCCAAGAAGACCAATTCGCGAATGGTCGATTCTGGTTTCAAAGTATTATTTTGAACACATTTGCCACTGTTTCGAATACCTACTTTGAATAAGGAATCAACCAAGGGTTTCAATTCAAGCTTTCATATATATTTTTCCAATATTTTAATTTTCAAAAGTTTTCAATATATACCTATATATATTTAAAGTTTTTACATTTTTCGTTACATAAATTTAACATTTTTCCTATTTTCAAATCAAAGTTTTATTCGAGTCATTTGATAAAGTAAATTTTCAAGTAATTTTTATAAAGAGAATTAAACGAACGATTAGCCCGTTAGAAGATCTAGTTTGATAATCATATTCTAGCTCAGGATTTTCAGCACACATCAAGACTTAGTTTATAATTGCCACGTTCATGTCTTTATTTTGCTTGAACTCATTCGTGTGCCCAGGTGCTACACGAATGGGTGATGGCCGTGAACGTGGTTTATAGTTTTAATTATTATAAACATGTGGCGGCTCACAAGCGTTAGCGTTTGTGCACGACGTACGGTCCACACGTGTGAGTGTGTGTGTGTGTGTGTGATATATTTATTAAATATTTCGTGGACTGTGCGTCGGTTTAGAACAATCGTTTTTATTGCAAATTCGCGATTAAATTCAACTTGAATATTTTTACGATTTTACATTTTCAATTTAAGTTCGATTATATTTCGAACTTCAGATTATTAAATTCATTTTCTTTTTAATTAGAGTCAAAATGCAAAAGCATTATCATTGAACATAATAATTTTTCCATCTAAGAATTAAATACAAGTCTTTCATTTTTATATTTTACAAATATTAGTTTTCATTAAATTCATTTCAATAAATTCTAAATAAATCGCAATAATCGCTGGCCTTGTGAGTCGATTTCAGCAAACAAGGTACGTACCTGAATGTATGTGTGGGGTTTTGAGTCGGTGTTGGAGACGTCCCGGGACGTCTCCCGTAGGGGGAAACACCGACTTTGATTGAGAACCGTGGAGTGAGTGTGTTGGTGTGCTTGAGATTTTTGCCCCCTTTTTAAATATAGCAATAGGTAGTCAGGTAGCTTAAACTCTGGTATGTGTGATTTAGTTTTAAGTAGGAAGGGCCAGGGTAGAATATCACTGTTTAGTCTGTAGGCTACCAGTGATATCCTGCATCTGGAAGTCAGAATAATAATCTTTTCTTTTTTTTAATATTAAATAAATTCTGCCTGAACATTCGTCTTTGCTGGCTAACACGTTTGCACTGACTGCAGTTTGATTCTTCTGAGAATAAACTGTTTGTCTACACGTGTTAGCCTAATTATTTGTCGATGTTAGGCGCGTGTTAGGGTTTTATCATATATTGGTTCCGAATGTTCTGGCAGAATTAGGTTGGGTTTCGACCCGAAGAACGAAGACATCGACATCACTTGAAGATGAAGAGGCTATATGCCGAAGAGGCCCGACAAACTGTCTTGAAGAGGGCAACTATTAATGGCTGCCCATTTTGGAATGTCCGATTTGGACACTTCCGGAATGGGTGGTCATTCTGTTACTACTTAGTCACTATGCTCGCTAATTGTAGTATTTGTAGTATTTGCTGTAGTTAGTTTCCGCGGGTTGAGGTGAGCTCCCCGCGAAGACTCTGCCCCTGTCTGCATTAAAGTATTCGAGTCATTTTTCTTATTCAATAACTTAATTAAAAGTTTTGTTAATAGAGTATTTCTTGCATTTGATATTAAATTCTTTTCAAGTAGAGTCATTAAAATTTAGTTCTATTTTATTAAAAATAGCATTTCAAGTTTTAAGAATAGAATTTCTTTTCTTTGACAAAGTCGAGTCTTTAAGTAGAGTAAATTTGATAAATTAAATTTTTTGAAAAAGCAGAGGGGTAGAGTATGAAACAGTGTGCAGATAGAACAAATTTGCACACTTGCCATCCGCGCCGGGTCGTTTTTTTTTGTCACCACTGGCTGCACTATTTAGCTCCGCGAATTTATTGATAATCTGAAATAGATTGTCCCAAAGTGTCTGAACCGAGACACGCTGTTTAATACCGCGCTAGGAACGAACTATTATTTAACTTTTTTAAATTAAATTCACGAAACTGTCTCAAAGAGACCCGCGTTCCTCTTACAAGTAGTATATATATTTCAATTCAATATCCGAAAGAAATGTCCACGAGACACGCGCGATTTTATTTTTCAATACAAAATCATCGAATCATTTAAAGCAGCCAAGTGACCCGCGAATTGTATCGTACATCGCCGATTTAGTACGATACCATTTAAAACAACAATTTTAACCAAGCATTTGTTAGAAGGAATATTGCCATAATTTCATTTATAAATTGCATTTTATATTAATATCGTACGAACTCTCTTCGTACGAACTTTGACGTAACTTTCCGTGCTGACCGATGTTGATTACGCGTGACAAGTAAGTTTCCCGTCACATTTGATAAATTTTTGTTAGCGATTAAAATTACATTAAGTAGAATCAGTTTTTAGTGTCGCGTCAACTTAGAGCAATCGCCATTTAGCCACTTTTAATAGTGTGTTAAATGGAGAGAAATATTAAAATCATTCTCGCGTCGCGGTTTCATTTACAATCTCCTTTCTATAATATCTTATCGCTTAAATTAACTTCGCGATTGAATTCAGAATAACTATAAAATATGAAACACATTCCCCTGTGGGTCGGGGACAGAATAGACCCACGGTATTCCCTGCCTGTCGTACGAGGCGACTAAAAGGGACGTTTTGGCCACTATAGTGTCAAAACGTTAATTTAAGGGGATATCACACGTCAATTCCAATCCGTTTGCCGTCGACCATCGAGAAAACGCGACTTGTTTGTTCGTACCGCGATATTAGATTCATTTTTAACTTTAACTTTCATTTTCAATACTTATCACCTATTTCTACACTCAATTTTTAGTATCAGTTTCTTAGCTTCAGTTTTTTTACTCTCACTTTTTAATTTTAACTTTCACTTGTTCTAGTAGAGTCATTTGTTTTAGTAGAGTCACTTGTTTTAGTAGAGTCACTTGTTTTAGTAGAGTCAATTGTTTTAGTAGAGTCAATTGTTCGTTATTTGTCACGTTCGTCATATCCCTGCGGCAAAACAACACGATAAACGGTGTTGTCGGCCTTGTAAGCCTCACGGCTACTCGGTTAAGCCGCGATCTCGCGATATATTCACGGAGCGTGGCTTTCTGTCGTTCCATGGTTCCGTCGGTACTTTGGGTGGCCTATGGTCGTCTGGAAAGGTGAGCCCGAGTTCGTTCTGGGGACCTGTACACGGGTGGACTGCTATTCGGCGGGGTATGGGACGTATCAGGCTTATCGGTGGCGGCCGGACCGATTAGCCTGATATGGCTTAACCCGTGTACAGTTCGACTGGATGATCTATATCCTCGGATATAGATCATCTTCGATTTGTCCCTGGTTCGGATCTTTCGCGTAGGCCCTTTCCTGTAAATCGACCATACGCTTTATCCCTTCGTATCGATTAACCATGGTTCGGCCGGAAGTCACGGTTCGTGGGTACTTCTCGAGACCGTGGCACGAGCCACCGTGTAAGTGTCTAAATTGTTTTGTCGTCGAGCTATGGTGAACGTTTAGAGTCACCCGCGTTAGTATACATTTACCGAGTTGCTTTTCTCGTTGAGTCGACATTTAGAGTCATTTTTCTTTTTTTTTCTTTTTTTTTGGGTTTATGGTGTTTTGGTGTGTGTGTGTGTGTTTTTTTTTACCGCGAGGAGTTGGCGTGTGATGGTGGTGGGGTTAGTTATAGAAATATTGAAACGTTTCGATATTTATCGTCGTGGTCCCATTGACAGACGTGTCTTTGGTATCACGGCACTTTTAGTTTCGCGTTCGCGTTCGCGTGATATTTTCATTTTCCATCTGAGAATGAAAATTTTGATCTCGTTTCGTTAATGGAGGGAGGATGGGTGCCGTGGATAGGGTGGGTCTCCATAAGTAGCAACCTCCACGTAGTGAGACCTGGATCGATATCATTTGCATCGATCGATAATTAGATTTATTAAGATTTTTTTTTTTTGGAAATCCGATGAACGATAGCTGTTTGTATTGAAATGTGTCGCTTCGATGCAAATGGTATCGAGCAAATTGGCTACGAATATTATATGTATGTATATCTCGTGTCTGCTTTTACTACAGTCAGAAAATAGCGAAATTCAACCAGTTTTTCGTTCGGCATTCGCTCAATTTTAGAGATAGCGATCTGAAACTTGTACCATTGTTTTAGTTCGGAAATTCTACGCCAGATCAATATATAATAGTTGTACCTTTCGAAAATTTCATTTTTCGCAAAAATCTGAAGGGGGTAGGTCAGGATTTTTCGCGATTTTCGTAAATCGCTTGCCATTTCCGTAATTTTTTAGCTATTAAAACGATCCGGGGCGTTTTGGACGCGGAATCCGAAGCGGAATAAGCCAGTGAAAGAATCATCTTGATATCTAAAAAATTGTGGAAATGGCAAGCGAATTACGAAAATCGCGAAAAATCCTGACCTACCCCCTTCGGATTTTTGCGAAAAATTAAATTTTCGAAAAGTACAACTGTTATATATTGATCTGGCGTAGATTTAGCTTCGCGAAATTTATTGATAATTTGAAATAGATTAATCGAAAGTGTCTCAACTGAGACACACTTTTTATTTTCGTCCTAGAAACATAGTATTATATAATTTTCTTTTAATTAAATTCACGAATCCGTCTCAAAGAGACCCGCGTTCTTTTTACATTATATCATTTATATATTTCAATTAAATATCCGAAAGAAATGTCACCGGGACATACGCGATTTTTATTTTCTAACGTAAAATCATCGAAAAATGTAAAGCAGCCAAGTGACTCGCGAATTGCATCGTACATCGCCGACTTAGTACGATGCCATTTAAAACGATAATTCAAACAAGCATTTGTTAGAGGGAATATTGCCATGATTACATTTATAAATTGTATTTTTTATTAAAATGTGTTATTTTGTACAATGTCGTAAGACGTTGTGCAAAAATTTTCATTTCGACTACGAGTAACTTTGATCTCCTCAAGATCATTCCGCGTTTACAATTGTTTTTCGTTCTCGCGTATTACAGTTCGATCAGTCAACGCGATTATAGAATAGTAAAACATTATTTTTCGCGCGCGTAACGCGAACTCTATTCAAATGAAATTTACATTTCTTTCCGACAACATTCGTGGAGATTGCGAACAAATAGTGTTGCGAAAAATCATTTAAACTCGCGCGTAACTTTTCCATACTGATCGATGTTAATCTCGCGTGACAAGTCGGTGCTTTCCACCCATTTAATAAACTTTTCTTTCAGAGTAGAATTAAATTAAGTAGTTAGTATAAGTTTTTAGTGTTGCGTTAATTTAGAGAATTTGCCATATACAGTGGACGAAATTTGTATAGGGACACTAATTTTTTAATAAAAGGAACCAAGTACTTGCCACTGCTTTTTCTGTGCGTAAATCGTGTCAATAGTGTTTTAAACCATCAGGACCATCCAAATTAAATTTTTTCTCGTCAGAAAAAATAACATTTTTCCATTGCTCATCCCAGGTCATATGATTTTGAGCAAAATCTAATCTTGCTCTTTTGTGGTCCTTAGTAAGAGGTGGTTTTTTTGATTCTTTGGTCCACTTCAACCGCTGATCTTTATACAATATTTGCGGCACACGTCGTACAGTCACTGGCAATTGTAGAGCTTCCGTAACTTGTCTAGCACTTTTGTTTTCAGCTTTTAATTCTCTGAAAATGCGTGAATGATCGCGCCGCTGAAGTTTACTGTTGCCGCCTGCGTGGTTCTTACCATAATTTTCTCCCAATTTCACGAAATTAAGAATAACATTTACTGATCTATTGATCTTATTCGAGATCTGTCGCAGAGATAATCCGGAATCTCGATACGCTTGTATTTGTATTCGCTCTTCTGTACTTAGAATTTTTCCTCGTGGCATTCTAATAGAAGATAAGCTGTATTGAATTATTTATAAAATAGAGTATTACACTTTAGACTATTAGAGTATTACTTTCCCAATACTTACTTTTTCTAAGCTGTACACGATGTTTCTGTCTTGATTACTGCAAGAGTACTACTATCCTTATACAAATTTCGTACTTACCTTGGCAAATATTATTGTGTTTCTGGTTACCATTACTGAAACTAGAGGGTATGTTTATATTATCGCGTCGTACTATATTCAATGTCATGCTAGTAAGGTCTACGACCAATAGCTACTAGAAATTTACAGAATAAATGAATTTATTCCAGGAAATGATGGTGTCCCTATGCAAATTTCGTCCACTGTAGCCACTTGCGAGTTATATGGAGTGAAATATTAAAGTTATTTTCGCGTCGCGTTGTCATTTATCTGCATTCTAATGTTATCACACACATTAGTTTCCTGATTCGCAATGTTCTGAATAATTAGATAATATGAAATACATTCCCCTGTGGGTGGGGGACAGAATACACCCACGGTATTCCCTGCCTGTCGTACGAGGCGACTAAAAGGGACGTTTTGGCCACTATAGTGTCAAAACGTTAATTTAAGGGGATATCACACGTCAATTCCAATCCGTTTGCCGTCGACCATCGAGAAAACGCGACTTGTTTGTTCGTACCGCGATATTAGATTCATTTTTAATTTCAACTTACATTTTCAATAATTTTCACTTATTTTTACATTCAATTTTTAGTATCAGTTTATTAGCTTCAATTTTTGTTTACTCTCACTTTTTAATTTTAACTTTCACTTGTTCTAGTAGAGTCATTTGTTTTAGTAGAGTCACTTGTTTTAGTAGAGTCACTTGTTTTAGTAGAGTCAATTGTTTTAGTAGAGTCAATTGTTCGTTATTTGTCACGTTCGTCATATCCCTGCGGCAAAACAACACGATAAACGGTGTTGTCGGCCTTGTAAGCCTCACGGCTACTCGGTTAAGCCGCGATCTCGCGATATATTCACGGAGCGTGGCTTTCTGTCGTTCCATGGTTCCGTCGGTACTTTGGGTGGCCTATGGTCGTCTGGAAAGGTGAGCCCGAGTTCGTTCTGGGGACCTGTACACGGGTGGACTGCTATTCGGCGGGGTATGGGACGTATCAGGCTTATCGGTGGCGGCCGGACCGATTAGCCTGATATGGCTTAACCCGTGTACAGTTCGACTGGATGATCTATATCCTCGGATATAGATCATCTTCGATTTGTCCCTGGTTCGGATCTTTCGCGTAGGCCCTTTCCTGTAAATCGACCATACGCTTTATCCCTTCGTATCGATTAACCATGGTTCGGCCGGAAGTCACGGTTCGTGGGTACTTCTCGAGACCGTGGCACGAGCCACCGTGTAAGTGTCTAAATTGTTTTGTCGTCGAGCTATGGTGAACGTTTAGAGTCACCCGCGTTAGTATACATTTACCGAGTTGCTTTTCTCGTTGAGTCGACATTTAGAGTCATTTTTCTTTTTTTTTCTTTTTTTTTGGGTTTATGGTGTTTTGGTGTGTGTGTGTGTGTTTTTTTTTACCGCGAGGAGTTGGCGTGTGATGGTGGTGGGGTTAGTTATAGAAATATTGAAACGTTTCGATATTTATCGTCGTGGTCCCATTGACAGACGTGTCTTTGGTATCACGGCACTTTTAGTTTCGCGTTCGCGTTCGCGTGATATTTTCATTTTCCATCTGAGAATGAAGATTTTGATCTCGTTTCGTTAATGGAGGGAGGATGGGTGCCGTGGATAGGGTGGGTCTCCATAAGTAGCAACCTCCACGTGGTGAGACCTGGATCGATATCATTTGCATCGATCGATAATTAGATTTATTAAGATTTTTTTTTTGGAAATCCGATGAACGATAGCTGTTTGTATTGAAATGTGTCGCTTCGATGCAAATGGTATCGAGCAAATTGGCTACGAATATTATATGTATGTATATCTCGTGTCTGCTTTTACTACAGTCAGAAAATAGCGAAATTCAACCAGTTTTTCGTTCGGCATTCGCTCAATTTTAGAGATAGCGATCTGAAACTTGTACCATTGTTTTAGTTAGGAAATTCTACGCCAGATCAATATATAATAGTTGTACCTTTCGAAAATTTCATTTTTCGCAAAAATCTGAAGGGGGTAGGTCAGGATTTTTTGCGATTTTCGTAAATCGCTTGCCATTTCCGTAATTTTTTAGATATCAAAATAATTCTTTCACTGTCTTATTCGGCTTCGGATTCCGCGTCCAAAACGCCCCGGATCGTTTGAATAGCTCAAAAATCACGGAAATGGCAAGCGATTTACGAAAATCGCAAAAAATCCTGACCTACCCCCTTCAGATTTTGGCGAAAAATTAAATTTTCGAAAAGTACAACTATTATACGTTGATCTGGCGTAGAACTTCCTGACTAAATCAATGGTACAAGTCCCAGGTCGCTATCTCAAAAATTGAGCGAATACCGACCAAAAAACTGGTTGAATTTGACGATATTTCGTGATTTTCGTAATTCCCTCGGCATTTCCACAATTTTTTAGACATCGATCTGATTCTTTCACTGTCTTATTCGGCTTTAAATTACACATCCAAAATGTCCTCGATCACTAAAATAGCTAAAAAATTACGGAAATGGCGAGGGAAAAACGAAAATGTGGAAGGATCCCTGACCTGCGCAATGGGATAGGTCAGGGATTTTTACCATTTTCGTTTTTCGCTCGTCATTTCCACAATTTTCGAGATATCGATCTGATTCTTTTTGCATCTTACTCGGCTTCGGATTTCGCGTCCAAAGAGCCCTGGATCATTTTAATAGCTCAAAAATTACGGAAATGGCGGCCGAATTACGAAAATCGCGGAAAATCCTGACCTACCCCCTTCAGATTTTTGCGATAAATGAAATTTTCGAAAAGTACAACTATTATACATTGATCTACCGTAGAATTTTCTAACTAATTCAATGGTACAAGTCCCAGGTCGCTATCTTTAAAATTGAGCGAATGTCGAACGAAAAACTGCTTAAATTTGACCATTTTTCGTGATTTCGCTCTTCCACAGATGAGGTATTGGATAGACCACTCATCCCCGTGCTTTTCGATGTGACTGGTTTTGAGGGCTCTAGACTCTATCCAATACCTCGTCAGAAAGTTGTCAGAAAGAGGAACATCAAGAGACTACACGTAAGTTGCTCTTTTATACTTTTTCGGGGTCGCCCCGACAAGACTGAACCTGGTATTTCCATCTTTCTTGTTGAGGCTTCACGGATCAAGTACAACCAAACTTCAAAATACACTCGACCTGACATTGCCAAGTACACGATTAACCTTTAGTCTGTGATAAAACGTCCTGGAGTCAATACCTCTTCATGACACGCTCCGGTCAACCTCCCGAAGTAAAATTCATTTATTATTCATACATTATTAGTACTGAGTAACACACCGATTGATTGCAATTGCATTAATTAATAGAGATTGATTAATAGAGGCAGTAGAAATATATTAAATATTCAAATTTTAGAAATAATTATATTTATTGTTATTAATTTGCAATCGCGATTTGCAACTTAATATTTAATATCAAGCTTATAAAATATAGTTCGAATTTGTACGATGTTATAGTCAAAAGTTTTCTTTATTTGTGCAAAATATATAATTGTTTAATTGTTAGCAATAAATCCTGAAAATGCTACGGTTTAATAACGGTCCGCTCGAGGTTAACATAGATTTTATTATGTCGTAATAGATCGAAGAAATTCGCCGGCGGGTACCTACGTACGAGTGCAACCGACCGTGACCGGCCGGCTCCCGAGTTTACCTGGCGTGACTTTGACACGGGCACGCATCAGTCTCTGTTCAGCGGCCGGGGGGTGAAGACGTACATACTCATAGGAGCTCCTGGGTGGTTTCCAATGTATGTGACATCGTTTTAGAACATTTATCTTTGTTCAATTCATTTATATTCTATATCCTATCATAATATATACGTGTATACCATACACATTCAATACATTACATTTAAAATCATGAATCGAGTTCACTTTTCTCAGTATGATTTAAACAAATAATTGTTCAACTTTTTGGAAAATACCTTCTTTATTTCTATTAATTCTTGCTTGCTATATTATCACAATTTAATTAGTTTTGTTTATGAATTTCGCTGTTTGTACTTAGAATTTGGATAAATTTGTGACTGTTAATTCTTATCGTGTTTTGGTTTCTAATTCCAGGTACTACTATACAAAGAAGCCCGGTTACTTGAGACGTAAAGAAGAACACAATGGACATCGCAGCGGTCAAAGCCTACTTGTTAACACCCTTGACATTGGTCGTATCTAACATTGTTCGCAGTACATCTGCAACGGGAATTTATATTTTCCGTGAGTTGCGTTAGATTGAATCGAGTCATCGTGCCGTTTATTTTTCGTGAACCGGATATAAGAAATATTTTTCTTGCGAAACGTTTGAGAATATTTCTACGAAACTTCGCGCCGGTTTATTAAAGTATACATCTTTCGCGACGACTATTGCGTTCACAATTTCATTTTACACCAAAGTAAGACAATGGCAATATTCCTAATAACAATGCTTGGTAATTAAATTGAAAAATACTTTAACCGAATATCTACATTTTCCGCGGTATACGCGTTCGCGATGTATTTTATTTTCAGCTTTTGTGACCGCGCGCAATGCGGTCTTAGAATCATTTTCTGCGAAACAAGTATTTCGCGAAATAGAGTCAGTGTTGTTGCGATATTAATACATTATTATTGCTCGATACTCGCGTGATTAAAACCGCCGAAAGAAATGAAATTCGGTCGCGAAATTCTCTTAATTTTTCCAATCGCGAGAGTAGAGTCAGTTTGTTCGCCGGACATTATTTCGGTCGGGAATATAGTCTTTTTTTTTTATTTTTTTTTCTTTGAATTACTCGCCGCGATGAAGTAGCGGTACGCAGCAGCTGTGGAAAGGATTTCCATCGGGCGTCGGCGCATCAGGCAGCAGGTAAATATCAGCAAAATCTACTTTTAATTCTTCTAATTAACAATGAAATTACATTTCGGAATATCGAATTCGAGTGAGAATTAAAGACGAACGATGTGAGGAATGATAGACGGTTAAGCTATAAAGACTTTTCTCCTTTTCTGTTACAGAAGACATCGCAACGATTTAGCTGGCCGAGTGCAATGCGGTCTTAGATTCACTTGATCCGAAAAAGTATATCGCGAAATAGAATCAGTGTTGTTGCGCTATTAGAAATTATGTTTGTTCGATATACGCGTGCTTAAACCCGCCGAAAGAATTGAAATGGACTGCTACAACGTAACATATTCGGTCGCGAAATTCCTGTATACTTTGAATCGCGAGAGTAGAGTCAGTTTGTTCGCCGGAAATAATTTCGGTCGGGAGTGTAGTCTGTTTATTTTTCTTTTTTTTTCTTTGAATTATTCGCCGCGATGAAGTAGAGGTACGCAGCAGCTGCGGAAAGGATTTCCATCGGGCGTCGTCGCATCAGGCAGCAGGTAAATATCGTCAAAATTCTCTACTTTTACTTCCAATCCACAGTGAAATTACATTTTGAAATATCGAACTCGAGTCGGAACTAAATACGAACTATTTGAGGAATGATAGACGGTTAAACTATAAAGACTTTGCTATTTTTCTGTTACAGATGACTTCGCAACTGCAGAGCCGGTCGTAGTATCACCTCTACAATCAAAGGTGCAGAAGAAATCTACGACCGGTGAGTCAAAAAACTTATGGTTCCTCCGATCACTCAATCATGTCGTAGGACGTAAAGGTCCGAAGCGGCACGAGTGTATTGGTTGTATTTTATTTGAGTTTGCGAGCATAGTGACCGCGAGTGTAAAGTATTTTATACTTAACATTCGTGGGTAGTAACACCCCATTGTTGTGAATATTTAATTAGCTCAGGCAGGGGTCTTCTTGTGGCTTAGCTTCACGGGCGATTTTGATGTAATTTAATTTGAAGGTTCGATACCCTCGGCCTTCATTTAATTGCATTCGCGTTCGCGTGCATTTCATATAATCACAGAATTTTAATCATACGGTGAATCATACGAATTAAATTCAGTCAGAATTTGCATATTTTTCGTGGCCGCGTTTCCTTTAACTTGTAAAGTCCTTTAAATTCTTGTATTTGAAATGCCCAAGAAGACCAATTCGCGATGGGTAGATTCTGGTTTCAAAGGCTAATTTTGAACATATTTGCATTGTTGAGAATATAACTTTGAATAAGGAATCAACCAAGGTTTTCAATTATAAATTCAAGTTTCATATATATTTTTTTTCAAATAAATTTCAATATTTTAAAGTTTTCAATATATATATTTTTAAAGTTTTCAAATTTTTCTTGCACGAGATGCAATTTATTCACTTTTTCAATTATTATTCGATATTACATTCGAGTCATTTTATAAAGTTCATTTTCAAGTAAATTCTATAAAGTCAAAGTAACGATTACTAGCTCGTTAGAAGATCTATTTGAATAATCATTTTATAGCTCAGGATTTTCAGCACACATCAAGCCTAGTATGTAGTTGCCACGTTCATGTCCCTATTTGGCTTGAACTCATTCGTGTGCCCAGGTGCTACACGAATGGGTGATGGCGGTGAACGTGGCTTATAGTTTTAAGAATTATAATTATGTGGCGGCTCACAAGCGTTAGCGATTGTGCACGACGTACGATCCACACGTGTGAGTGTGTGTGAGATAAATTTATTGAATATTTCGTGGATTGTGCGTCGGTTTTGAACAATCGTTTTTATTGCAAAATCGCGATTAAATTCAACTTGCATATTTTTACGATTTTACATTATTCAATTTAAATTCGATTATATTTCGAACCTCAGATTACTATATTCAATTACTTTTCAATTAGAGTCAAAATGCAGAAGCATTATTTTTGAACGCAGTAATTATTTCAACTACGAATTAATTACAAAACATTCATTTCTATATTTACGTCTACAAGTTTTCATTAAATTCCTTTCAAATAAAGTCTAAATAAATCGCAATAATCGCTGACCTTGTGAGTCGATTTCAGCAAAAAGGTACGTACCTGAATGTATGTGTGGGGTTTGAGTCGGTGTTGGAGACGTCCCGGGACGTCTCCCGTAGGGGGAAACACCGACTTTGATTGAGAATCGTGGAGAGAGTGTGTTGGTGTGCGAGAGATTTTTGCCATTTTTTAAATATAGGTAATAGGTAGGCAGGTAATTTATTCTCTGGAATGTATGTGCTTTAATTTTAAGTAGGAAGGGCAGGGCAGGTACCACTGTTTCGACTGTAGGCAACCAGTGGTATCCTGTACCTGAAAGTCAGGCTAATAATCTTTTCTTTTTTAATAATAAGTAAATTCTGCTTGAACATTCGTCCTTAGCGGCTAACCGTTTGCACGGACTGCAGTTGTCATTCTTCTGAGAATAAGCTGTTAACTTGTCCACACGTGTTAGCCGCATTCTCTTGTCCGGTTAGGCGCGTGTTAGGGTTATACCATATTACGGTTCCGAATGTTCTTGCAGAATACAGGTTGGGCTCCGGCCTGAAGCAAGAAGAGGCTTTACGCCGAAGAGGCTATATGCCGAAGAGGCCCGACAAACTGTCTAGAAGAGGGCAGCAACTAATGGCTATCCATTTTGGAGTGTTCAATTCCAGAATGGATGGTCATTCCGTTACTACTAAGTCACTATGCTCGTAGTAGTTGTAGAGTAATTATAGTTGTAGTAATTTGAAGTAGTTAGTACCACGGGTCGAGGTGAGCTCCCCGTGAAGACTCTGCCCCGATCTGCATTAAAGTTTTCGAGTCATTTTTCTTATTAAATTATTTTCATAAGTGTCAAGTAATAGAGTTTTGCATTAAAGTTTTCGAGTCATTTTTCTTACTGAATTATTTTCACAAGTTTTGATAATAGAATTTTGATTACAATTTGATATTAAATTCCTTTCAAACTCAGTTATTATTTTTGTTTATTATTGTTAAATAGTTAGAGTCCCGTTTTTGATTATTATAAATTTGAGAAATTAAATTTTTGAAAAAAGCAGAGGGGTAGAGTGTGATAGAATGAAGTAGTTAGAAGTAGTTAGTTCCGCGGGTCGAGGAGAGCTCCCCGTGAAGACTCTGCCCCAATCTGCACTAAAGTTTTCGAGTCATTTTTCTTATTAAATTATTCTAACAAGTATAATTAATAGAATTTTGCGTTAAAGTTTTCGAGTCATGTTTCTTATTCAGTTACATTCACAAGTTTTGATAATAGAATTTTTATTGGAATTTGATATTAAATTCTTTTGAAAGTAAGTTATTTTTCAAATTTTCTGAGAGTTCCTTTTTAATAATTTATATTATGGTCACTGATAGAGTCCAGTTTTTCAATATTATAAATTTGAGAAATCGAATTTTTGAAATAAGCAGAGGGGTAGAGTATGGATACAGTGTGCAAAATTTGCACACTTGCCATCCGCGCCGGTCGATAATATTTGTCACCTCTGGCTGCAGTTTAGCTTCGCGAAATTTATTGATAATTTGAAATAGATCATTTGAAAGTGTCTCAACTGAGACACACTTTTTATTTTCATCCTAGAAACATAGTATTATACAATTTTCTTTTAATTAAATTCACGAATCCGTCTCAAAGAGACCCGCGTTCTTTTTACATTATAATATTTATATATTTAAATTAAATATCCGAAAGAAATGTCACCGGGACATACGCGATTTTTATTTTCTAACGTAAAATCATCGAAAAATGTAAAGCAGCCAAGTGACTCGCGAATTGCATCGTACATCGCCGTTTTGGTACGATGCCACTTAAAACAAAAATTGAAACAAGCATTTGTTAGAAGGAATATTGCCATGATTACATTTATAAATTGTATTTTATATTAAAATGTGTTATTTTGTACAATGTCGTAAGACCTTGTGCAACATTTTCATTACGACTACGAATAACTTTGATCTCTTCAAGATCATTCCGCGTTTACAATCGTTTTTCAATTTCGCGTATTACAATGCTATCAGTCAACGCGATTATGAAATAGTAAAACATTATTTTTCGCGCGCGTAACGCGTACTTTTTTCAAATGAAACATACATTTCGTTCCGTCAAAATTCATGGAAATTGCGAACAAATTAGTGTTGCGAAAAATCATTTAAACTCGCGCGTAACTTTTCCATACTGATCGATGTTAATCTCGCGTGACAAGTCGGTGTTTTCCACCCATTTAATAAACTTTTCTTTCAGAGTAGAATTAAATTAAGTAGTATAAGTTCTTAGTGTTGCGTAAACTTAGAGAATTCGCCATTTAACCACTTGCGTGTTAAATTGAGTGAAATATTAAAGTTCTTTTCGCGTCGCGTTTTCATTTATCTGTATTCTGTGTTATCTCACACATGATCTTCCTGATTCGCACTATTCTGAATAATTAGAAAATATGAAATACATTCCCCTGTGGGTGGGGGACAGAATACACCCACGGTATTCCCTGCCTGTCGTACGAGGCGACTAAAAGGGACGTTTTGGCCACTATAGTGTCAAAACGTTAATTTAAGGGGATATCACACGTCAATTCCAATCCGTTTGCCGTCGGCCATCGAGAAAACGCGATTTGTTTGTTCGTACCGCGATATTAGATTCATTTTTACTTTAACTTTCATTTTCAATACTTATCACCTATTTTTACACTCAATTTTTAGTATCAGTTTCTTAGCTTCAGTTTTTTTACTCTCACTTTTTAATTTTAACTTTCACTTGTTCTAGTAGAGTCATTTGTTTTAGTAGAGTCACTTGTTTTAGTAGAGTCAATTGTTCGTTATTTGTCACGTTCGTCATATCCCTGCGGCAAAACAACACGATAAACGGTGTTGTCGGCCTTGTAAGCCTCACGGCTACTCGGTTAAGTCGCGATCTCGCGATATATTCACGGAGCGTGGCTTTCTGTCGTTCCATGGTTCCGTCGGTACTTTGGGTGGCCTATGGTCGTCTGGAAAGGTGAGCCCGAGTTCGTTCTGGGGACCTGTACACGGGTGGACTGCTATTCGGCGGGGTATGGGACGTATCAGGCTTATCGGTGGCGGCCGGACCGATTAGCCTGATATGGCTTAACCCGTGTACAGTTCGACTGGATGATCTATATCCTCGGATATAGATCATCTTCGATTTGTCCCTGGTTCGGATCTTTCGCGTAGGCCCTTTCCTGTAAATCGACCATACGCTTTATCCCTTCGTATCGATTAACCATGGTTCGGCCGGAAGTCACGGTTCGTGGGTACTTCTCGAGACCGTGGCACGAGCCACCGTGTAAGTGTCTAAATTGTTTTGTCGTCGAGCTATGGTGAACGTTTAGAGTCACCCGCGTTAGTATACATTTACCGAGTTGCTTTTCTCGTTGAGTCGACATTTAGAGTCATTTTTCTTTTTTTTTCTTTTTTTTTTGGGTTTATGGTGTTTTGGTGTGTGTGTGTGTGTTTTTTTTTACCGCGAGGAGTTGGCGTGTGATGGTGGTGGGGTTAGTTATAGAAATATTGAAACGTTTCGATATTTATCGTCGTGGTCCCATTGACAGACGTGTCTTTGGTATCACGGCACTTTTAGTTTCGCGTTCGCGTTCGCGTGATATTTTCATTTTCCATCTGAGAATGAAGATTTTGATCTCGTTTCGTTAATGGAGGGAGGATGGGTGCCGTGGATAGGGTGGGTCTCCATAAGTAGCAACCTCCACGTGGTGAGACCTGGATCGATATCGTTTGCATCGATCGATAAAGAGATTTATTAATATTTTTTGGAAATCCGATGACCGATAGCCGCGTTTTATATTGAAATGTGTCGCTTCGATGCAAATGGTATCGAGCAAATTGGCTACAAGTAGTATAGATATTCCTTTTTGTCTTTTTTTACTTTCATTGCTTGATTATCAAGAGATACATTGAGAGAGACATTGTCTCGAGTTTGTCTATATTATAGCATAGACGAGGTATGGAATAGACCTTTTGCAGCCGCATCATTTTCAGTGTCGTCGGTGTTGCGGGCTGTAGAGCCCCTTACCATTTTAGTGTCACTCCCAACGTTACCACTTTGGGTGCGAGTCTAGGATGACCATTGGTTATTAGTAAGAATACGATATAGACGTTATAGTTTATGCGTATTAATAATTGACCTTTGTATCAATAATTCAAATCTTTTCCGATAATGTGAAACATAATACAGTCTACGTCAACAGTTAGCACGTTGGTGAGCTGTTTCTTTTTAATATGATATCAAATGTAACAAAATTTGCATTATTTATAATTCATAAAAGTATGTAAAAAGACGGGTAATGTTATATAAATGTTATAGTGTTTGGTATTATTTTCACCAGAAGAACGTCACGAATATGTTAATAAAACCTTCGTGAATAAAAATACAAAAATGTAATATTTTCATAGGTGCATTAATGTCCAACGCACCGATGTACGGACCTTAACCCAATTCTCATTGTTCCTTCGTCAAGGAGGTGCTGCAAATCCTCTGAAATTTGAACGCGTCGGTAATAATAGGATATGCCCTTCATGTCAAGTACCGATAACAATAGAACATATAATTATAGACTGCAGCAGGTACAATAGATCGAGATCTGATCATAACATTCCAAGTGACCTAAAAAGTGCCTTAACCGACCCTAAGAAACTGAAGAATATAATAAATTTCCTAGCATGCATCAAATTAATAGGTGAAATCTAACATTCGAACACAGTCGCTAATAACCCTAGACGTTGATGCGACTATAAAGAAAAAGAAGAAGAGGAAAAATTGAAACAAGCATTTGTTAGAAGGAATATTGCCATGATTACATTTATAAATTGTATTTTCTATTAAAATCTGTTATTTTGTACAATGTCGTAAGACCTTGTGCAACATTTTCATTACGACTACGAATAACTTTGATCCTTTCAAGATCATTCCGCGTTTAGAATCGTTTTTCAATTTCGCGTATTACAATGCTATCAGTCAACGCGATTATGAAATAGCAAAACATTATTTTTCGCGCGCGTAACGCGTACTTTTTTCAAATGAAACATACATTTCCTTCCGACAAAATTCATGGAAATTGCGAACAAATTAGTGTTGCGAAAAATCATTTAAACTCGCGCGTAACTTTTCCATACTGATCGATGTTAATCTCGCGTGACAAGTCGGTGCTTTCCACCCATTTAATAAACTTTTCTTTCAGAGTAGAATTAAATTAAGTGGTATAAGTTTTTAGTGTTGCGTAGACTTAGAGAATTCGCCATTTAGCCACTTGCGTGTTAAACTGAGTGAAATATTAAAGTTCTTTTCGCGTCGCGTTTTCATTTATCTGTATTCTGTGTTATCTCACACATGATCTTCCTGATTCGCAGTATTCTGAATAATTAGAAAATATGAAATACATTCCCCTGTGGGTGGGGGACAGAATACACCCACGGTATTCCCTGCCTGTCGTACGAGGCGACTAAAAGGGACGTTTTGGCCACTATACTATACTATAGTGGCCAAAACGTTAATTTAAGGGGATATCACGCGTCAATTCCAATCCGTTTGCCGTCGACCATCGAGAAAACGCGACTTGTTTGTTCGTACCGCGATATTAGATTCATTTTTAACTTTAACTTTCATTTTCAATAATTTTCACTTATTTTTACATTCAATTTTTAGTATCAGTTTATTAGCTTCAATTTTTGTTTACTCTCACTTTTTAATTTTAACTTTCACTTGTTCTAGTAAAGTCATTTGTTTTAGTAGAGTCACTTGTTCTAGTAGAGTCACTTGTTCTAGTAGAGTCACTTGCTCGTTGTTTGCTACGTTCGTCATATCCCTGCGTCAAAGCAACACGAGAAACGGTGTAGTCGGCCTTGTAGCCTCACGGCTACTCGGTTAAGCCGCGATCTCGCGATATTCACGGACCGCGGCTTTCGGTCCTTCCATACTGTCGGTACGATGGGGGGCCTAAGGTCGTTGGGAAAGGGCCCGAGTCTGCTCCGGGGACCTGTACACGGGTGGACTGCTATTCGGCGGGGTATGGGACGTATCAGGCTTATCGGTGGCGGCCGGACCGATTAGCCTGATATGGCTTAACCCGTGTACAGTTCGTGATCTATGGTTTCGGGTATATTTCACATCGATTCGTCCTTTGGTCCGGATAGGCTCTTTCTTGTAAATCGACCCCAAAGTCAATCCCAGACTACCGACAGACCATGGTTCGGCCGGGAGTCCCGGTTCGTGGGTACTTCTCGAGCCCGTGGCACGAGCCACCGTGTAAGTGTGTAAATTGTTTTGGCGTCGAGCTATGGTGAACGTTTAGAGTCACCCGCGTTAGTATACATTTACCGAGTTGCTTTTCTCGTTGAGTCGACATTTAGATTCATTTCCTTTTTTTTTCTTTTTTTTGGGGGTTTATACTTAGCTTCGCGTCGCGTTCGCGTTATATTTTCATTTTCCATCTGAGAATGAAGATTTTGATCCCGTTTCGTTAATGGAGGGAGGATGGGTGCCGTGGATAGGGTGGGTCTCCATTAGTAGCAACCTCCACGTGGTGAGACCTGGATCGATATTATTTGCATCGATCTATAATGAAATTTATCAATATTTTTTTGTAAGTCCAATGACCCATAGTCGTTTATATTGAAATGTATCGCTTCGATGCAAATGGTATCGAGCAAATTGGCTACGAGTAGTATATGTATGTATATCTCGTGTTTGCTTTTACTACAGTCAGAAAAAACCTAAATTCAACCAGTTTTTTGATTGCCATTTGCTCAATTTTTGAGATAGCGATCTGAAACTTGTACCACTGATTTAGTTAGGAAATTCTACACCAGATCAACCTATAATAGTTGTACTTTTCGAAAATTTCATTTTTCGCCAAAATCTGAAGGGGGTAGGTCAGGATTTTTCGCGATTTTCGTAATTCGCTTGCCATTTCCACAATTCTTTAGATATCAACATGATTCTTTCACTGGCTTATTCCGCTTCGGATTCCGCATCCAAAACGCCCTGGATCATTTTAATAGCTCAAAAATTACGGAAATGGCAGGCGATTTACGAAAATCGCAAAAAATCCTGACCTACCCCCTTCAGATTTTTGCGAAAAATGATATTTTCGAAAAGTACAACTATTATAGGTTGATCTGGCGTAGAATTTCCTAACTAAAACAATGGTACCAGTCTCAGGTCGCTACCTCAAAAATTGAGCGAATGCTGAACGAAAAACTGCTTAAATTTGACGATTTTTCGCGATTTTCGTAATTCCTTTGTCACCACTAACGAATCGACAGGTACCACTCGGAACGAACGATACTCTTTTAGTTCAAAAAATTCTGCTCCTTCGTCAAGGAGGCGCTGCAAATCCTCTGAAATTTGAACGCGTCGGTAACTCAGTTTCATGAACATCGAACCCCGTAAGGTGATAGATCTATCCAATACCTCGTCTGTGCCGTTTATGACACTACTTGCCGACCGGGTTGTCCATGATGGGCAGGGAGCCTCGAATTACCACGGATAGATTGCCGTGGAAATCATTGAGGGGGATCTCACTGTCGAAAAAAATTGATATAGACACGCGGTTTTTGGTGACCACTGGTGACCGTCTCTATCTTCAAACACACATAGTGTTATTGAATAGATTAGTTTCCATTAAACAGAGCAGTAGAATAGTTTAAATAGTCTGCATATAAATCAAGAAAATACTCCTGCATTTTGTTGTATTTTATTATTTATATTTGTAGAAACCTAGCAGCAATGGAATTAATTATATTCTTTTATGTTTCGTTTGTAATGTCATATTAATTTTTAGTTAATCGTGCTCGATTATTTTCAAGCAGATCTTAAAGTCTAAGTAGATTCAGCTCGTTACACGAGTACACGTTTTGCAACTCTAAAAAAAATGCGCGAGCATTTGGAATCTCGCGAATGCGACGAAAAGGAAACTTGAGACTACGAAAGTTCGAACACTGTTAATCTATCTACGTTCATTAGAAATTTAAATTTCACGCTTCACTTGTATTCTGTTACATAGGATCCAAAACCTGGTTGAGTTTTGTACAAATGAAATTAATTACTGGCGTAATTACCGTGGAAACCTGTGTAAAGAGCAAACTTCCGACAGCTACATTTATTCGCTTTTAAAGCGTATTCACCGTATGTAACTTTCGTGAAATTACGCGTAAAAGAAGGAACAAGGATTTTTTTTTTCTGCATAGCGTTTGTGTAATTTTATAGCAATCTCACTCTATTCTTTTATAAAACACATTGAACCCAAATTGTATTGAATACTTAATAAGACCTCAGGTTATTACTAAGTTATAGAAATAGGTAAAAATTTACTGGATTTTCATTTCAATGTTTACACTACTGATTCCGAATTTTTGCAAATTTCCATACCACATAGACGCGTGTGTGACTGTTTTAATAGCGGCCAAGACACTGTGAGAAAGTTTTTACCTTATTAGCGTCGTACATACTTGACCCAGAAAACAGCTCACTAACAAGTGGCACTGTTAATCAGCTACAGCCCCTGGTAGATTAGTATTAATAACGTGGAAAGGGATGAATTTCGGTGTAAAACATGTAACACTTAAATATACATATATATATATATAGATATATATATATATTATATATATATATTTCGATATATAATACTCCATCGGATACAATAATACATTTGGACCTGTATAGAACAAACAAACAGATAATGCAACATCCGCATAACTGTAAGGTATACTAGGAATTAATGTATATAATATACATATATTTTCTCGTGTGTTTCCTGTGTTCCGTGAAGACTTTCGGTTAAATAGGTCTCTTTCTGCGCGAAAGGAAGGTACAGCTCGTTTTTTGTGCATTTTTTGTTGTTGTTGTTGTTGTTGTATTCTTTCATTTTACGAAATTCATTTGTTCTTCGGTTTCATCAGTTACATTTTTTTTGGTAAGCATTTGTATAATTCGCGCACGAGACGGATACAGTAAGAATTCTTTTACCCTGTAAGTTACACGCATAAATATATATATGTTTTAATTGTATACCTCATCGATTACTATTGTTTCGAACGAAATTTTGAGAGAGAAGAGAATTGTGAACGATGCTTATCGTTTCTTTTCTTTTTTTTCCCGAGTGGAATGTATAATACAAAAAGGACAAAAATACGTTAGAAATAACGTAGGCACTTGCTTATTTTAATCTACATCTACTTATAAAGTAAAGACGTTCACGTTCAGCGTGTATTAAAATGCTACAACGTTTTATAAAAGGAAATATCTAGTTTTATTACCGAGACGCGTATTTTTTTCTCGTACATTATTTTTTTTTTAGAAGAAAGTCTGAATTAACATTCTCAGTATGTTAAGTAAATGGTTTCTCACTGCATACGTCTGACATATCGTGCGCAGAGTATTTTTTTTTCACATCGTGGCAGACCTTTCAAAGGCTCTCAAAAGATCTGCGATCTTTCTGTGTAACGACGGCTTTATACAGATTCCCTTAACATTCATTTCATGCAACATTTATTCCAGCGCCATCGCGGTTCGCCGCGAGGAAAGTTTGTCTACAATAAAAAATAACAATTCAATATGGATGGTGATATACAATTTGCTTTCCCCATAACAAACACTGCGGTAGTATTATTGCTATCTTAGGAAAACATATCGCAATTCCGATGCATTAAATTATAGATTATTATTATTATTAGTATTATTATTATTATTAGAGTACATATTTATCTACTTTTCATGAAAATAATTCTTTTCCATCGTTTTTACTAGTTATAAAAATTACCTGAACCGCGAAAGCGCTGTTTTCCTTATCTAACTTGTCAATCAATTTTATTCTCGGTTAATAAGAGCACGTTCTCATTACATATACATGATCGTAAAACCGCATATACAATCGTTAAGGAGTTTTATTACGCGATTAAATCTTGTCCTTTGGTTTTTCTTTTTTTTATAGTCGTACAATCGTGTGTGTAATGTAGAACGCGCGTCACATATTCAATTTATTTTCTTCCTTATTATTGAACACGCATTCTCTCTGAGGCAAGATATTCGTCATTTTGTTTTCTCTTTTGCTGGAGGAACGACGACTTCAGAGCACGATACACTTGTATGTTTGTAGAAGCAGATATTATTTTTCATGCATTTATCTGCATTACACGTACTTTCCGCATTTTCAATGCGAAGGGTAGGCCTGTCTAATTTATTTATATAAATAACTATTGCTAATATGTTTCCGTGATCGATCAGTAACAGATAACAGTCATTGATTTTGGCTTTACACTTTTTATCTCTTCACTTTGTTTATTTTTTTTATTTGTGACAATGAGCATAATGTGTGTGTGTGTGTGATATTATGATGGAAAATGTTTCTTATGAAATAAGATAAAATAAATGAAGTCAACGATAATTAAATGAAATTTAATCTTAAAGACATTCGAATAAATAAAATTAATTATTACCAGATTAATTAGACAAAAATTCAAATGAAAAAGATGTATCTTGCAGTGAGTGTGTAATTTAGAATGGTTAATTTTGTGATTATTACTTTCAAGACGTGTTTCGAGTTGTAGTCGCGTGTTCTACAGTCGTCTGCGAACGAAGCTTTACGACCCTTTTAAAGGATAACGATTCGATATCCTCGTCGAAGAGCGATACAAATAAGTCAACCTCAGAGAGAAATAGAGATAGATAAATACGGCGAGGAAGATACAGAAATAAAGGGATCCTATTTCTCAAGGAATCCCTAGGAAATTGACATTGCGAAAAGGGATTTACCCTAGAGTGTCCGCACATTTTTTCATTTCTTAATCACGAGTAAAAATCTATATAATTGTCTTTTGACGGTCGAAGTTTCCATATGTATCCTTCGTACTTTGATTATCCGACTATACAAATCGTGTCGATGCGTCAAGTAAAAAGTCAAATGATTTCCATTTACAATTTTCCACTTACCGCAAAAATTACTTCCTTCATTGTTTTTGTATTAATTATATCACTCTTTATTCTGCTTAGAATTGTTTGAGTCGTTTATAATTTGAGAATAGATGGACCGTATTTTTTTCTTTCAACGAATGTACAATAGTTTATCTTACATTCAGTTTGTTAAAGATAAAAACTGAATTTTTGATTCAATTAAATATTCTTTTCTTGGTTCGTGAATTGCAGGCGGTTTAAAAGTCAATGAAATTGACGAATTATTTCGAATCCGCTGGGAAAAGGGTTAAACATGAAATTGAATCGTTTGTTACGGATGTCGGTAAATCGATTTACCATTTATTAATAATTTTTTTTATCGCGCACGTGTCAATGCATCTTGTCCCATGCTTATAAGCGGTCTAATGGATTCTGTACTTTGTGAGAAGAATACAGGTTATCGATTTATTTGCTAGCTGTTGTGGTGCCTTCCAATATTGTTCCCTTGTAACGAGCCGACTTTGAAACGTTACGCGACACACGAATTAACGACAGGTGTATGGACATGTCAGATACAAAATAAACAAGAAGTGCAAAGTTTCATCGGGAGACATCTGATTTTTATTACGCTGTCACAACGATGATGTGTCTATAGTTTCTTTACTTGCTTTTTAACTGCAATGGTTTTATGTTCTGTCACTGCCAAATTGAAAATTATCGTCACTTTTAGTAAATCTCTTCTCAATTGATAAAACAAAAGAAAGGAAATAATGAAAATTGGTATCAAAATAGGAACATTAATTTTAATGAATATTTTCATGATCAGTGTAAACAAAAAATACAATATTGTTTTTAGAAAAACTATTTTCTCAATACTATCGGAAGGGAAACATACATATATCTCTGGTTCACATATTTCGTAATGTGATTTATAGGGGAGAAATTGTTATTATTTATTTAGAAACTGTTTTAACTACGTTACAAAATATCGGCTTCAATTTTACCGGTGAATTTGTAGTCAAGGTATTCAATTGTCACCTGAATCATTTATTCAAAGTTAACCATGTCCTCGTTTTGGATTAAAGTAGATTCGTTTTCCAATACACTCGACGGAAAACGGTTTTCATTTCTGAAGGGGTAAAAAGTATTCTACGTGATTTATGCAATCTAAGGTTCACGTTATTCGCGAATAAAAGCAACAGTCGAACTCCGATCGGCTTTTCGTAACCGCAATTCGCGTATCAATTATCGAGGATGAATTCAGAGTCATGGATGCATGCAAAATCGCTTAGAATTTACTACATCGCCGTTCGTACTTTAATTTTCGCTTTAAATCATTGTACTCCGGGTGTTGTTTATTTAAATGATAAATTCAATAATTCTGAAATCGTTCGGAAAATTCTGCTACCAATTTGTTAGATTGTTTTTTTATTCGTCCAGATGTATCGTTTGATGGAATTTCCGTAATAGAAATTATTTATAATATAATTCAATATAATTTGTAATATAATTTCGAATAAAAATCATTGTTCGTCTCGTCAGTATAAAATACAATTTAATTTATGTATGTACAGTATAATCATTACTTGATTGCATAAATGGAGAATAATTATTCATACTGAATTTTGATGCCATGAATGAATACTCCTATCGAAATTTATAGAATTTCTACTCTCAATATTTCCATCACTATGTCACTCGTTATTCCTTTTATTATATCCGTCAAATTGTTTCACTAATTACAGCGAAGAAATATTATTTGCTTTATAATTCACATTAGTAATTCGTTCGTGTGGCCTTTGAATAACGATGAAAGCTTCTCCGAAAGCTTTCCGTAAGCTTTTAAGTGGCGATAATAATTGTCAGTGGCCTTCTGAAACAATCCATACTACCTGTAGTCCGTAAATACGTCTTTGAAATTCCACGATCGATATCGCGTTCGTACGAAAAGCTGGCTTAACATTACTTTTATTAACGTTGCCTCTCCCCCTTAACGAATCTCGCGGATGTAATAACAGTCTTGTCAGCCGTTTTTCCGCGTTCAATTCGCCGTAATGAAAAATACTTAACCACGATCACCGTTAAAAAATAAATGTCTGGAAAGACGCTGTTAAGCGAGGAAGAGGAGGTTAATAAACTTTCGGAACGATACCACGTCGATTTCACGTCTTCGACCGTCAAAACACACGCCGTTCGTTTCGTTTCTGCCGACGAGACGAACGGCCTAAAAGTGCAAATACACGAATCGTAGCCATTTCCCATTTGGAAATCTATTTATTTATTTATTTATTTATTTATTTTTGTTGTTGTTGTTTTTCCCCACGTCGAGACCCGCTCGAGGAAAAAGATCTCACAATATACGCTAAATCAACGCCATTGGAGCATTCTCGCTAATGTCCCCGTAAAAAAACACGTTATCCTGTGTTATACAGTATATGTATTAATCATCATTAATCGTTTCTCTCGTCACCCGGGCCAAATTGTAAGGATCATACAAATCACATAGTCGAGGATCACGGAGAAACAACGCGACGCAAGGATACTTTATTCTGTTTTTTTTTTCTCTCGCATTGATCGCTATTTTCTGTGGAAAAATTTTCAGCCCCGAAGGGCCTACGCGATCAGGACCTATCTTGATCGAAACGTCTGGTTAGTCCTTACGACTAGGATTTGGCCGTGTCGCTTTGTGCCTTGTCGTTCTGCGCCTTGTCGAAGCCGTCGATCAGAGTCTCGATTATGAACTTGATCGTCAACTTGTAGATGTTCTCCACGTTCTCCGAGTACCGGTCCTCGAGGGTGCGCTTCACTGCCTCCAGGAACGGTTTCTCGATTTTCTGAAATGAAATTTTGCACCATATTATTATCGATGAAATTCATAGAAATGATTAACACTAGAACTACCAAGGTAGTCAAAATGACTGGTTCAAAATTTCTTCTAAGAATCGCTTAAATTTCCAACACTGCGATTTCCAAAATTCTTCGTAATCATGTTTCTATATATAATTAATTAAATTGATCAATTTACTATCCTCCTTTGTTTATTTCCTTTAAACACATTTATCCAATGGTTTTAGATATATCAAACTAATCCGCGGAATTTTTAGTGTTAAGATATGTGTTATCCGTTGTTCTTATGGGTATGATTGTCGTAAAGTTTTCCTGACATTATTATTTCGAGATCATTTTCTGAAATGAAATTTGGCACCATATTATTATCGATTAATTTCTAGAAACAAATGAGGAATGTGAAATTCTTCGTTTTTATAGGTGTGATTGTTACAGTATAAATGCAGTCATTTATCTCGGTCGATTTCCTAACATTATTATGTTGAGATCACTTTTAAACTTTAAAGCAGGCAACAAATTTCACCGGTTTACTGTGGCTATTATAATATTTTTACGGCCACCTTACACGATCAGGCAGCAAGATGGTATGACACTTATCCCCTCCTATAAATCAAAGGTATAGTGAAAAAAAAATATCTGCCACACGGGTTACTGGTCCGGGAGAAAAATGATGATTTATCGGAGAGGATAAGAGGCGTATCACCTTGTTACTCTACCGTGTAAAACAGCTTGAAAAATAATATAATATTTACCAAACTTATCTCTTCTGGGAAAACATTTCACTGTGATTTAATGCTTTTCGACCTTCACTTTCTATTTATCATTCTATGTATACCATTCTATAGACGTCCCAATATCACTCTATACGATTTTACCTTTTTTTTTCCAATTAGTATTCATTGGACTTAACAATAATCATTGGCGTTTCGCGATGACACCCACGTCATTTACCGCGATACGTCGTTTTCGTCGCATATCGGAGCACAGCGTGTGCGCTTCTCGCTAGCTTTATTATACGCGAACGTGCCGGAAACCTTCATATTATGCATCGCTTCGTCTTTGTCCCTGGGGGACAAAGGGCATCCCTATTTCGAGCAACATCGAAACGTATCCTACCCTCGGCGACCTCCGAACTTGTCCAAAGCGACACCGGTGGGCAAAGGTTGAAACGGAGTCAGGGATAGGACCCTCCGAGGCCGGGGAAAACCACCACAGAGAAAATCAAAGAACCTTTTCTACCACTTTCTCGAGAGAGAAAGAGAGAAAGAGAGAGAGAGAGAGAGAAAACGTAGCACGACGAAAATTCGCTGTGTGAAATATGGATGAAATTTTCATCTTCTCGAAACCCCGTATCGGTTGTCGCGTAAATAGAGTGGAGAAATTTCAGATCGTATGGAATATATGTAGGTGCATAGGTATATCGTGTTGTATATTTAAAGGTAGGAATATTTTGAATGCTGGTAAGAGCGGGATATGGAAAATTTCCATGCGGCGAAATACGAAGGTTTTAAAGGGACAAATTTGAAGACTCGAATGGTTTGTAATGGAGAAAAAGAATTTCGTGATGTAGAGTTGATAAGGTACTGATTTTTTAGAATATCGAAAGATCCCCTTTCGTCACCGTCATATACATATGTGTATTTCAGAATATAGAAATCTCATAGCATAACGTAAGGTGACCATAGGTTTTTTGGAATTTCACTGTGTTGAAATTTAAAGTCCCGTATTTAAATCCTCAAGCGGGTAGTGTGTTATTCTAATATTTCTGTGTCCATATTAATCATGCTATACATATACATATGCTGTAGATATTTAAATAAATTTTTTAAATCACAGTGGCAAGCAAAACGAAGACAGACTTAAAAGATGTTGATATATGTATGTACTACATATGAGTATGTAACGTCACAGTTACAAGGATCACAAATAATCCCTGTTACATTATTACCCTGAAATTTTTCAGAATTCCGGAATTTATGTGGAAGACGCTAACAAGACCTATCGCGGCATGCAAAGTCATGTTTTACTACTATACTAGACGCAATTTACAAGGCGGCGGAAACTATGTGCAGTTGGAAAGCGATGCTTGTCTTTGCTCGGTCTGTTAGTTGTTAGTAGTAACATGTAGTGGTAATTTACTGCAATTGCTGGATTCTCGAAGTTTTGCAGCGAATTTAGTGTTATGTTACACGAAACTCCGATAATGCTTCATTATATGTTGATTACTTCAAATATCTTGGAAATCTCTTAATTAAAGGAGTTCGAAATACCAGCCTGGTGAATGTTGCCCATCATTTTCAAATTATAATTGCTTTTTGTTGCAAATTACCATCGTTCAAGCGTACATATGGTTTTTTAAAACTATTTTTGCTAAAGGTCACCATTACAGGCAAAATTTAGTTTCTCTAAAATCTATTTAAAAAATAAAGTATATCTCTAGGATTTAATTTTTCATAAAAATATTTCCATATACATAATTCCACAATCTTAAATCTCATTACGTGTTGGTTCTGTTAGGAACAGTTCAACTGAAACGCGAGGAACGTGTTGCTGAATCACGTTTTTGATCCGAGTGTATCTCTTTAAAGGAAACTTTCTTGAAGTCTTTTATTTGCCTCTCTATTTTTTCGAGAATCTTCACGGAAGAGCGGTTACTCATCCCCTTTCTTATTCCCTTTGCAATTATTTTTATAAAATTGTAGCTCTTTCATCTCCCTCGGATTTCCCTGTATTCTTATTTCTCCGTGCATCGTTAAACATTATAATTAAACGTTTCTCACCAAGGTAGGAAAATACCTATTGTCGAGGGTCCGTGGAAAACGTTGAAGTTCATTTTTCCACGATTTTCGAATCGTTATCCGAATTTTCGTTGTTTCTCTGAAGTTTCTGGTTTGTTACATTATATTTCGCGTTCTTTGCAGAACTTACAACCCTGTACACTTGAGAGGGATAACGAAATCCGTGTGTATCACGCGAGTGAAGCAGACACTCTCTTTTATTACTGTTAGAACTTTATTCCTCGTTCTTTCCAAGTTTAAAAGTCGTTTCACCGAAAATACGACCGAAGATAACCTAAACGTGGATGAAACTCGTTGTTATTTATGGTACAGCTTTCCCGAAAAATTGTTTCGCCCGGTATTTTCTTCCCATACTCATACTCCGAATCCTTGTACTCGTTCTATTCTTTCGAATAGCATTCTCTTGCTTTTTTATTTCTAGTTCTTTTGCATCACGGTTTGTACGAATACAAAGAGTGACTACTGTGGATGCATACTTTGTGAGTTTTGACTGACTTGCAAATGTTAACCACTTGCAAATGTTTACACAGTGTCTTCAATTTGAAAGAACGTTGCGTGCACGTGTTTTGTTTTTCTTGCTAAGAAATTTCGGCTATTATCAAATTGTTTTAGATTACGACAATTTTCTGCAGGGTACGATAATTATTTATTATTTGTTTATGCGAATAGTTTTCTAGGACATGAACTCTATAAGGATTTTGTACAATATTTGGTAATATAATTCTGCTAAATAATGGACAACTATAATTTATTTTATACGTGTGTTATAGAATGATATTATTTTTTCTATTAGTTTTGTATGTATCTGTGTGATAATTAACTAGATAATAAAGTACAATATGTATATTGGTAAAAAAATAGTATTTAAAAAAACATGAAAGTGGTACGTCCTGTTAATTTTGTATTTATTCAGTTTATAACAGTAGTGAAAATATCAAGTAATACTTGATTACACGCAGTTAGGGTGTTAGCGGTTATTTGTAAGGGAGACAAAATTTTCCACAAAGTTAACGACACAAAAGTTGGCCTCCTACTGTCACGACTGCTGGGAAAATTCGTTTATCATGAAATACTAGGGTCCGGGAAAATAGAAAATTAATGTCACAGCAGGTGTGCGCTGGAATTACGGAAGCCTACGAAAGAACAAAATGTCGAACTGTTGTAACTTTTGCATTTAATCGGGCATACATTTTCTTCGTGATAAAGATTTATTCATCCACTGACTCGTTTATTCTGATAACTACGTTTCTGATAACAAACTACTACATGTAGTAGTTACTATACTATACTACATGGAAGTATCGAAGAAATAGGAAATGTCGATCATTTCATTTGATATAATTATTTCATACGATATTTAATTTTTTATGAAATCACGTGCAATATTTGCACTTTAATTATGATTGCCCTGCGATGTGTTCGTTGAAGTTGTAATATAGCAAAAGCACAACGTAGTCGTTAATAAAAAACTGGCGCAGTAAAAAGTTTCTACTTAACCATACTTTGTTATTTGCGTTTTATTTTATTTGCATTTCATTTCAATTTAACGATACTGCATCAAATATGCAGCCCAGTTCTGTTTGAGAGTTCCGAGTTTCATCACATTTCTAACTTTAAACATCACGGAAATAAGAACTTTTATTCGCAGCGTGTTGTAGAAAGTCCCTGCCCACGCAAAGTGTTTCACATGAAAACTCAATCAGGAATTTTTTTTTTATTCCATTGTAAACACCATTCGAATCTCGTGAAATAAATAAAATAAAAATTAGTTGCCTAACGAAGAGCGCACAGAACTATTGTCTCTGGTAAACAAGGGCACACTAATAAACTGCAACAAATTAATCATTCATAAAATTTTATAAATCATTTTCGACAGAAATGTTGCAGGAGAATGTGAAATTTTTAGATATTTCTTTAACATGATTCTAACTCCTTTCAAATTTATCTATTGATTAATTAACATTTCTGCGAACCCCATACTTCAAATAAACAAGCATATTATTTTTTCATAGATTAAGTTACATAATTTAATTATTAGAAATATTTGACGACATTATTACCCCCAGTACTTAGATATGATTTGACAACTATAGTTGTGTTAGATTATTTATGCGCATCACTATAATCATTGAAATGATTCTATCTAAAAGAAATGTACGTACCCAGAAGTATTGTGGGTTGAAACCAGGGATCTTTGTGTGAGTGGCGCCGACCTGATGAAGGCACGTCAGGAAGACGTCCATGTCGTCCAGGCCCTTTATACCCTCGTCCAGGGCGGACATAACCTTTTCCGCGTGAGTTGCCAGCTCCATGCTATTGGACTGCTGTTCACGTGTTTTCAGATCCCGGAATTGCGTGAACATGTTTAGCAATTCGGCATTTTCCTCGAAGAGCCTGGTAATAAAGTGAAAATGGACATTAGATTGTTGGTACACAAAATTCCAATGGTTTTTAAAATAAAAAAACAATGAGAAAGTAATGCCTTGGCATTTTTACGAGTTAAAGTTTTTAAGGTCTGCAATTTTTTACACAAAAATTACAACACTTTAATTTTTTTAAGCATTTAAATCACGTTAGGTGTTTTTTCGTGTAAAATAACCACGATAACCAAATATATTTTATAATATTATACCTCAGGAGTCAACAGACCATTATTTGTACTTGGAAGAATAAAATATGAGTGTATTTATGAATACCAGAGTGGATACTGGAGTATTGCAAAAATATTTGAAAACGTGTTATCCTTTTAATTGAAATGCAAGCTGCGAAGTGCCGAAAGCGTTGCTTCGAAGCGTATTAGAGATCTCACATAAGAGATTTGATTTAATTGCCCTAATTCTCGTTTGATCGACATTTGTATTCCGAATTAATACCAATTCTAACGCTATCGTGTTAGTAACACATTTATTGTTCTCTGGTTGATTGAAAATGCTTAATTAATTCATATCTATTGTGATTTATTTGACATGCTAAAATATTTGAGAATACAAATAATAATGTGGTATTCTTGTATTATGAGTAGAATTAGTAGCTGGACCACAATTAATGAATAATAAGTAATTTAAATCAATTTATAGTGATAGAAATATATAAATTATAAAGTGTCTCTCGTATAAGGAACATGACAAGTTTTCTTTTAAGGATTTTCTCTCTCCCTTTGCGACACTGAAAAAAGAAATATAGTTCAACAAAAAACCCTAGTGATTACTTTCTTCATTACGTGAAAAGCAAAAAAAGCGTATAATATACGCATATTCGTTGAAAGTGACGGAACGACCTCGTTTATGTCAGTTTCTTCGAGCATCATAAATTTCATAGGTAGAGATAAATTGGTGATGTTATTTATCCTAATCAGTTTCACTTAGAAATGAATAAATAAGCAGACCCTTTTTTGTAGAAAGATCTAATTTTTATACATATATGAAACTCGAATACGAAGAGATTTTCATTATCAGCTAATAAGTACACTGAAACGTTGGTAAAGAATATGTTCGATTACGTCAATAAAATTGTTGGATTATTAAAGTAATTTTATGTCTGTGCATTATATATATGTATTTAAAAATTATTATTTAGTAATGATGTTCTGGGAAAATAGTATTTTCGCACGTTGCAAATATAAATTTATTTACGAAGAATTTATTTCGACAGACATTGGTTGCTTAGCAAAGTATGTAAAGTTAATTCAATAATGTGTATCAATAGGTGTGTAAGTATTGTAGTAAATTAAATTAGAAATAGTACAACTTTAATTTATCTATCTTTTCGCAATTTCGTTGATTCAGTAGCCCGCGGAGGCAGCGAGGTACGAAGTGTTACAAATG
This sequence comes from Mimumesa dahlbomi, assembly GCA_917499265.3. Classification (NCBI taxonomy): domain Eukaryota; kingdom Metazoa; phylum Arthropoda; class Insecta; order Hymenoptera; family Crabronidae; genus Mimumesa; species Mimumesa dahlbomi. The sequence continues at coordinate 7,110,265 of OU824124.1, forward strand.
AGCACTTCTAAATTACTTTTCCTTCTAATCCTTCGCTATTATATTACACGCCGCGCTGAAATACTTCATCAAACTCACGGTTTTTTGTTGTTAAACCCTCATTTCTTTGCAGTGAAAAAGTAATTCTTTAGATGAGAGCTACGTCTTCGAATCTTCCGCGCAAAAAAAGGAAACGCGAAAATAACTAAAAGTTATAAGAAGGTTTTGCACTAACCGTTTTAATATTTTCACAAAACTTAATATTCACTAATAGCTGTAAGCAAGGTGCATAGGAATTAATATAATTAAATAAATATAAACAAAATTGTTTAAGTTTAACGAAAGTTAACATTATTTAATGCTGTAAAATTTTCATATAAACATTTTGTACAGTTTTATTTCATACTTGATATTTTCCCTCGAATTATTATTAGACAGCAATAATTACTTGACAATTGTGAGGCAGACAAAAAAATCCAAATGATCCATCATTTCACCATGATTTCTAGAATGAGGGAAAGATTTACACACTGACGACTGGTATTTTGCTTTTTTTCCTTGATTTGGGCGAGTTCGCGAGTGACGAGAAGTGGAAGCTCGTTTCCTTTGGATTCTCCGAGCATCATAAATCTCACGTTTTGCCCTCCGGGGGATTTGGGCTCTTAGGGAAGGTCTCTCTTCCTCTTTAAAACTTCCTGAAACTTGGCCTGCAGGAGAGACGATATTTCTGTTCGGAATATATAGAAAAATTTCTCGCAGAATTTCACCGTCCGATTCCCGATATCACCTTAGTCCGACAATATCCTTTAGTTTCCGAAGTGGAAGACGAATAACGCTGGAATTGACCTAACTTTGAAGCTTATTTTGGCGCCGATCCAACTTCTTTTGATACCGCAGAAGGTCGTGAAGTTAAAAGACTGTTCATTTGATTTATGATCTACGTTGCAACCCAATTTGAAAAAGTCTTAGCATGTTTTTTTGTTTTGTTTCGGGAAAGCCGGAAATGGTTTATCGATTCTCTAATGCAATATGTATGCAATAGATTTTAGACTTTGACGTGGTTGTAAATACATGCATTGACAAATACAGATTTTCGTTTCACGTCGAAGTGGTACAAATATGTAACACGTCAAATTGTGTGTACTGATTGACAGAAGTTACGGAATTGTACAATCGTTATAACATGCAGTTGTTTAAAACTTACATAATATAATTTTGTCAAGTTAAGTCTAATGAAATCAAAACAGACTTCAGGGAAATGGGTTTCGCATAGCTGACAATGGATATTTAATATATATTGAAATAAAGAATATCTTTTAGAATAATTGATTTATTTATCAAGTCAACATGTAAAGTTTTGATTATTTACCGATTGCTGGTATTATTTTCCTTTGCATTAATTCTTTAATTTTGTGGTTTTAATTATTTGACAAGTTTTATAGATGAACATTGACAAGTATTTTCAACTTATTTTACGCAATATTCTTGGATCCTTTGAATGAACTTTCCTCCCATTTCCACCCTGCTGCTTCTCCTGCATTTCTCGCGTTTGATTTCGAAATACCATCATTAGGCGGAAGGCTTTGTGCAATTAAAAACAAACGCGATTATCCACTCTTGGAAGTGCTAAAACTTCTTAAATTAATAGAAATCTTGGTAATAAAGTTAAAGTACTCATTCATTCGCGAGAGGAATAGAAAGTTCAGAGCCAAGAAATAATCGACGTGTAGGAATTGCCAAATTATACAAATTGCACAGCGTGGAAATATCGTTTCGCATAGATATCAAAGCACACCATGTATTGGAATATAAAAGCGTCAAAATTTTAGTATCTACAAATATTTCGCATACATATTTCAATGTGTAAAAATATTGGTCTTGAGAAATGATCGAAATGTGAAAATTTCAAATGTATACCAATTTTAGACCCTGTTAGCGATCGACGGGTAGAAATTACAAATAATCAAGTTTTCAAAGCGTAAATACATCCCAGTGATATCACGACATATACATACAATAAAAATTGCAAAGTGCAAAACGTTCATTGTATAAAATTTAGAGTAATTTACAGCTAATCAATTTTGCGAACTCAGTAAAGCAAAACTCAGTTAAAACAACACAATCAAATTATGTCATAGGTACGGAAAATATTTCATGTTCCAATATGTAACAGTGGTAAACTGTTTCCAGATTGGAAGTTGAATATCTTAACTTTGATTTATATGCGCAAACATTCGGGTTTACCGTCTTGATAAGACATGGGATTTTCCAAAAAGGGTCGGACACATTTTGTTATTTTTTTTCGGCTGGCAGGCGAAGAAAGTAGAGCACGTACTCCTCTTAAAGAGAATGGATCGGACGCAATCTGTTGGCATGATAGTAAGTAGGGAAAAATATCCAAAGAAGCATTAACACGTTAAAGTAGTCGGAAAGGAAATACTTAACATGTATAAGTTCGTGTCGACAATTGTTATGTAGATGGGCATAAGGTTTATCAGCTGAGCTTGTCTTTGAATTTGAATATTTTATACGAAACGTCAAAGCAAGGAAATTTCTAGCAATGGAAATAGAAATTTTTGAATTTAGGTTTAATCGGGTCGTCGAAATTTTAACGTGTTGCAAATTTAAAGTTATGGAAATATCGAAACCTAGAAATGATTGGGGCGTTAATAGTAGATATTTAATTTTGCAAAAATATCAATTCGTAGAAATTTCTAATCATTGAAAATTCTAAATTTAGATAATCCCTGTGAATTTAGTTCAGATATTGTTTAATATAAATATTGTAAAGTACAGTTACCTGCTTAAGATTTGATTACAATAGTAACAGGAATAATTTATTAACTATTTGATAGTATAGTTTTACAACAGATTTGCAACATGTTCTTGTTGTTTTATTTCAATGTAATATTGCAAAATCCTTTGCCTCTACGGGGTCGAGGTAAACAGATGACGAGGGAAGTTAAACACAGGGATTTAGGGAATCTCCGATACAAAACTGTATCTCGGGGACCTTTCGGAACAAGAACAGGGATCGAAGGGTTGTCGTGTCTGTTTCTCCCGCTTTACCCTTCAGATTCAGAAGGTATTAACTTCATTTTCCCTCGGCAATGAATTTCGTCCCCCAGATTTCATGCCAGACAAAGCTGTTTTTAAATTACGAATGAAAGCGTAAAATGTTTGATGTTTAATTGAATTCGGTGTGTTGCTTCCTATATATTATTCCGCTGTTTATTATTCTGTAAGTGACGGTGACATTTACATAAATTTTGTATTACACCCTCAATTCGTTCAATACTCATTTAATTGAAATTAAAATTACATTGAATTAAAGGCCCCGAATTTCAGTCAAGGATTCTGTGTTATGTTTGTGAGTGTGAGATATTTCATTTATGTACATTTATTTTGCATCAACAACTTATTTAGCAACTATATGCGTATAATTCAACTACTGCCTGTGGATACGAGAAAGAATTGATCATCTCAGACTTCTTCAAAATTTGTTACATTATATTTTGTTTAAAGCAGATTTGCGAAGGAATTTTAAAGGAAATAATTTATTGTGTACCCTTGTAATCTCAAAAAACAAAGACATGAAGTTATACTTTCAAATACTTTCCCCCTTTGTAGATCTGTAGCATCAGCCCTTTATAAGCAGAGACCACTAACGAGAATTTAAATTTGACAGTATGTCATCAAGATCTGCAAGCTTATGACTTCGTGACGGTTAGTCGAGTCAGCCAGAACTTCAGCTACTATTATCTGGTGACCACTGGAAGAGTATTCCGACAATAGGGGTGGTCATTCTACTTGTCATTGTATTTTTTTTATAATTTAATTGGTAGAATGAGGCCTCCAAATTGAGATTTACAGAATTACAATTGTGCCAAATGTTTAACAAATTAAAATGATGTTGTGCAAATTTGCATTAATTTTACATTAAATTTGAAATAATTATCAACACTTTCTTTAAAACTACTTTACTTGATAACAAAGAAATATGTTTCAAATTCCAGTTGTATTGTGATCGTAACAATAATTTATTTATGAATACAAACAGAATTGTTTAACATAAATAACTCGAACACGATTGCATATTTTTATCGTTATTGTCATACATCGCTGGTCTTGCATATAGAAATACAACGAAAAGTATTCTCACTTAAATACTATTTTCAATATCTACATACTAAAAAATATTATCCCGGAAAAATACGCGTAATAAATTCCCTACGTAATGATGTTGACGTATAATAAAATAGGTACGAGTTTCAAGTCCTCGCGAGAGTGTAAAATACACGCACGTCATTTTGTACGTGCCGTCAATACATACCGGCATTATTTACAGCGAATCGTAAATGTTATCTAGATCGCTTTATCCCATTTTCCAACATACGCCCTATCCAAATTGTTCTTATCGTGTAATAAGCTCCGTCCAGTGGTAGTAAATTATTCATCACGCGATAGTAAACTTTGTGATTCTGATTAGCATTTCCCAGTGCAATCAGAAAACGGCGGACTTGTTTCATACGGTGACAGAATTTCATCTTGGAGTTTCATTTAACCTCGAACCGACCGGAATTAAATCACGCGAAACGACTAACGAGCCTATGATTAATGATAATGATTATCATTACGAAATACAAAAGACTCTGGTACTTACAGGCGGCTGAATAATTAAAAATATATATAGTTATATCTTTATAACATTTGAAACGCTAAGTTTGCTCTAGATATTCAAATTCACCTGAAATCACGCTCATTTTATTTATGAGGTTCTTGAAATAAGAAGGGTATTGTAATAAAATATATTAAGAACATTGTGGAATATTTAAATAAGAACGTTTTACGATAATGCAGTTACATTTTTTAAAGAATTCAGTCGTTTAAGTGAAATTTCATTCATAAGTCAGACAGATTATAGAAACTCATTGATTATAATTCGATTTTAGTACTCGATTTCTTTTATCGTCGTTCTTTTGTCGTACAATAATACGTCGGTGTACAAAATGCAGCTTGAATGAGGTTCATATTGAAATACGCGATTGAAGATTTTAACGAGTGATGGAAAGAATTGAATTTATTACGTTAAAGAAAAATCATTATTTAGAGTTTCCTTTAAGAAGTATTCGATATAGATCCTTTTCGTAATTTTCCTTTAATTACCATGCTGTATCCTTTTTAAACCGAGAAATTGTAAAAGGAAAAATATCACCCCTTAGCAATTCGGTCAGTTGCTAAAAACTTCGAAGTGGAAAGACTTGAAATCGCAGAAATCTCAACGACTTAAAGCTTCAATGCGCAGAATCAGAAATTTCTCTCGAAATAACTGTAGTGTCACATTAATATTTTTCCTTTTTTTTTAACCGAACAGAAATTTATTATTTAACTTTCCACTGAGTCAGCACTTTATATAACGTTTCCTTTAATTTCCTATAATCTGCCGACCTCTACCCCTTATCCAGCATTCCTTTAAACGAGATCGTAAAAATCCTGACGCGTCCTTGCTAGATAACTTGACGGATCGAATTGAAAGTATCCCTATTTCGTCGTTTTAACCGTTTCCCGAGGAGTTATGGATTTCCGATAGGAAACTTTTCAATCCGCCCCGAGACGTTAAGAACACGTTCAACCTACCGTATACATATTTGCCGTTGGTTGCGGCATGATCCTAGAAAGGAGTAATACAAGCCATTTAAAAATAATCTTTCATTCTGACGTGGATCAATATATTCACGTATGCGTATGTTGCTTTCACCTAGCGGAATGTTGTAAGAAAGCCTTCGGAAATATTGCGAAGGTGTTCGACAGGAAATTATGTTCTTGATGCTTTTAATAATACATGAGACATCAAAGTTTCATCAAAGTATCATCGAATTTGTGAAAACTTGATAGTATCGTTGTATCAAAAATATTTTTTACAGATTTAATTGTGAATTAAAATAATTTAATTAAGAATGGTTCCAGGAATAGATATTTTGACGCGTGGAAAACTTTAAACAGTAGGAATTGTTACGTATAGTATTTTCTGGGTGCAGAATATTTTAAAATAGAACTTTCAAAAGTTTCAGAGCAAAGAGATAGCCGGTATTAAAATTTCTAGGCTTCGAAAAATCTCGGGATAGAAGTTTCCACGCGTAGAAGCTTTAATCTGGAGATACTTCCAACAAGTGAAGGTTCGCAGACTGTAGAAATTTCCATGCGTCGAAATTTTCAGGCACAGGAATCTCATTGTCGGAGTAGATTAGTATCAGTGCGTAGGTAACTTTCACCCTTTGAAACCCTTCGAAGTGTAGACCATTCATGCGCTGAAAAGCCGACATCTAGCAACTTTGAATGTATCTCACAAGTTTGTTTATACGTTTTATTAAAATCCCGACATGAGTTTTTATAATTTAAATTTACACTTGTTATTAAATTTATTATTTTCTTCCTCGACGGAGATATATAGAATCGTAGAATACACATCTAAACAAATAAATAATCGTATAAAGACATATAACAAATAAAAAAATCAAAGTGAAATAATATTTCTTTCGTTTCAACAAATTATGGGAATTTTCGAAGCTCTTTAATATTACTGCATTTTTATATGCATATTAAGTATACGTGCAGACGAAAAATCAATTTCTGCGATATTGCAGTGCATATTGATGAATCGAACGGAAATTATTTTTGACATAAAAACAGAGCATAGGAATTATTAATGTCATTTTCCCGTGACAAATCATATCAAATACTTATATTATGCAAAATTTCCTGCAGGTTAGTATGGAAAGGGTTCTCTGTCCCACCCCCACAACGTGTTCTGCCCTAAACACGTTTAACTTATTAGAACGGAATGGTACTCGACCATATGTATCTGTTTGCCCTATTCATACTTAATCGGGGATAACGTTGCGAGAAGCTTTACGAGATGGGTGACACGAATGATAACGCGATGCGATAACTGTTTGACACAATTGTAAGTGATGGTCGATAGGATTGTCTATTAAATGGCATCTGTCCGTACGCGATCACCGCGACTGATAATAATCATCGAGATTATGTAAATACAACGCGTTACTTTTCAACGAGAAATAACTTTATTATTTTTTTTTAGAAACTAAAATATTTTAATGTGTAATATTTATTTTATTATCTTTTTGTAGATTCGTTGAAAGAATTCGTAAATATAAATTAATTAAACTTATCAGTTGACGTAGTGTTGAAAAAATGTGTGCGAATAAATAAAAAAAATTTGTAGAATCGTCAAAATTCGAGCACGACCTACAAATCCTACGAATAACACGAACTTTATTGTAGAAATAAAAATGTCCAAGTAAATTCATCTCCGACGCTTGCCTCTTTTACCGCTACACATTTCTATAGTAACCATTTCGAGACGCTTGGGTTACGCTGTCAAGTATTTTTTGAGAAGCATTTGAGTTCAGAAAACTCAGCGATGTAAGGTGTGAAAAAGGTCCTCGAGAGTCAACTGACTTTTCGACGGCGACATAACTGAAAGAACTGAATTCACCGACGATTTTGTCGCAATTCAGTAGATTATTATTGTTACAAAACTTATTGTTAAAGAAATTGTAACCTATTTTTAGGAACATTTTTTTATTCACCGTGGTTAGAAATGGTGATTTAATAAAACATTTAAATATTTTCGATACATTTTCTTAATTTCCTATGATTAACAACAAAGTGCTATATGTCTGGCGTGCAATTTGTTAATATTCTTCCAAAAACGTGTTTTTTCAAAATGAAATGAGAGTAAAATAAAAGTTATCTTACCTTTAAATAAATTTTTATTTTTCAAAACTTAGTAGAGTATTTTTGGAAAAATTTCCATACGACAACTATAAAGGATAACGATAAGAACGTCTAGCGTGAATTAAGATTACATTATTTATTCGTGCGACATCTTTAGAGTTCCCGGAGGTGGGTTTATTGTATCGTCGAATTTCGCGGGCGAAATTTCGCTCCCCTGTTACGAGCCGGGCTGGTTTCTAGAACGTGGCCGGCGAGCGTTATGGAATAGACGCGACGTTACGTTAGTTTCGTCGCTTCCTTGACCTAACTGTAGCAGGGGGTATCGTACGTCAACAGTAGTGGGGGCTACAAATCAACGTATGATCTAAGGAATGATATTTAATTCAAGTCAGATGAGCCTATGAACAGAGCCATAGGGTGCTGATCTTGAATTGAGGTGAGGAATGTTACAAGCCAGATGAGCCTATGAACAGAGCCATAGGGTGCTGGTCTCGCATTGGTATAGATAGGGAATAAAACTAGAGCCAGATGAGCCTATAAACAGAGCTATAGGGTGCTGGTCTCCAGAGTGGCTGAGATTGAGGAAGAATGAATCCAGATGAGCCTATAAACAGAGCTATAGGGTGCTGGTATTCACTCAGGTGTGGGAGGATCTCAGGAGCGATACAGGCCAGATGAGCCTATGAACAGAGCCATAGGGTGCTGGTCCCGTGTCGGAATTAAAGGAATCTGAAGCCAGATGAGCCTATGAACAAAGCCATAGGGTGCTGGTCCCCAGAGTGGAAGAGTTATGGAGAATGAACCCAGATGGGCCTATAAACAGAGCTATAGGGTGCTGGTATTCACTCAGGTGTGGGAGGATCTCAGGAATGACTCGAGCCAGATGAGCCTATAAACAGAGCTATAGGGTGCTGGTCTCGTGTCGGAATTAAAGGAATCTGAAGCCAGATGAGCCTATGAACAGAGCCATAGGGTGCTGGTCTTCAGAGTGGTAAAATATGTTAAGGTAAGGTGATACCCCGAGGTAGATGTACTTACAGGTGGACTGCAAGGTGCTACTCTCTGGTTAATAACGATACACTTGCTAGGATGGCAAGTGGTCGCACAGGCACGGAAAGTAAGCCGAAAGGCACACACAGTCCGATACCCGTTGTTCGTGGTTTTGACCTGCTACGGTAAGGTCGTAAAATAATAAACTCTCGTAACTTTTGTTTCACTCCGAGCGGTTAGAGTGAAATAATTTGTGGGAACGTTACTCGATTATGTTTTAAATTCGTTTCGAGAGGAAAGGTTTTAATTTCTAGAAATAATTCTTTACTCGAATTTTATGTTTCTAGTAAAATGTTACAAGTATATTCTTTCAATCGAATATATATACATGTATGTTAAGTGTTTGGTGTATGAATTTAAGAAAGTAGAATAATTATTGAAAAGCTCTAAATGTTTACCCTTGGGCAGTGACGGTTGACGAGACTTCACAATAAGATGACTCCGAACTAGTTCGCGAGTGACTCTAACGTGAGTTGAACGGGGGAACTCCGACCAAGAGTTGAATTGCCAATGGACAGACTAATCTTCCGAAGGTTAAAGAAAACTCGAAAAGGAACTGGGCCTAATCTCGTAGTGTAATGCTCAAGAGTCGTACTGAGAATAACCCGAAGATACGCATTTTCGTGGCCCTTATATAGGTCGAAAAAGTAGTGGGGAATTGAAAATTCTAGAAAATCTATCCTATGGAGGGAGTAAAAATGCTGTATGAAAGACAGTTGGAAACGGCTGGAATTACGTGGCAAGCAAGACCCTCGCTTTCGAGTTTTCCTTATTACATGGGGTCGAAAGTGTAGCTATCCGCGGGCCCTAGACCAGAGGCCAAGGGCTATATGTATATCGTATCCTGTTTACGTTTGAAAAAGGGGACTAAGCGTCTGAGTGTCGCCAAGAGAAAATTTAACGTTGAGAATTTTTCATGAGAATCATACGATTCATACGTAACATCTCCCCCCTTAAAATGAAACATCATATTGATATGATGCTTTCAAAATTGGCGGCACCCAAAGCGTTTTTACAAATTTTTGGTCAGGGTTTACAATATTCAGATGATTGAAGAAATCAGAAAAAACTATGATTTGAATGAAAGTAAAATAATGAAAAACAAATGATCGCGGTGTATGTCTGTGTAGTGTTATGATGTGTACTTATCAAATGTAATTTAGGCGACGTGTTGGGAGTGGATGGTCATCTTTGATTGGTCCTGTTGTCCAATGGTTGGTCATCTTGGTCGTCCGAAATTCCAACATCTTCAGTTGGTAAATATGCGTGCTTTATTTTATCTTGATGTTTAGTTATGACTCTATTGTCTGGGGTCTGTAAAACTACATTATGTAAATCTGTGACGTCTATTACTCTGTAAGGACCTACATAATGTGGACTAAATTTACTCGTCCTCGGCTCTAGTTGTACATATACTTGATCACCAATTTTAAATTCCTTCGGACGTATGTGTCTATCGTAATATTGTTTCGATTTGAATTTAGCGGACTTTAAGTTATCGGAAGCTATATTTTGAATTTCAGACATCCTGGTTATTAAATCAACCAGGTATGATCCATAAGTCTTTAATTCTTCTCCCTCTGGAAATGCACTTGGTAATTGGGCCAGTTTTCCGAATACTAATTCGTGTGGCGTAAAGTTGGTAGATTCATGTACACTGGTATTGTACGAGAACATAGCAAATGGGATTAAGAGATCCCAGTCTTCATATGTATCCATGTAATGTTTTAGAAATTCCATAAGTACGATGTGACTTCTTTCTAAAGATCCATTGGTTTGAGGTCTGTAACCGGAAGTAGTGATTTGTCGAATTTTGAATATTTCTGCTAAATGTGTCAACAATTTTCCAATAAAACTTGTTCCTCTGTCAGTAAGAATGGCTTTCGGTGTTCCAAAAATTGCAATGAAGTGTCTTGCAAAAGCGTCGGCGATAGTTGTGGCTCTAATATTCGGAATAGCAACTGCAAGACAATATTTGGTTAAATTGTCCTGCATTGTCAATATGTAACGATTTCCGTTAGGGGTTTCTGGGAGTGGTCCTACGGTGTCCAATGAAATTTTGTCGAAAGGTTCAGCAGGTGTATCTGTGATGATCATAGGTTGTCTGGTTTTAGCTCGGACTAATTTCTGTTCTTGACAACTTGTACAGGTTTTAATAAATTCTTGAATTTCGTTGCGCATTCCTGTCCAGTTGAATCTTGCGCGTAAACGGTTGTAGGTTTTTGTAATTCCCTTATGTCCTCCTACGAGGCTGCTGTGAGCTTCTTGTATTAATTCTTGTCTTTCCTGTTTCGATGGTTCTTTAGTAGCTCCTTCACATAGAATTATGTTGATGTTAGAATCTGAGAAAATTGATTCTAAGAGGTTTCTGAAAGTTCTGAATGAAATATGATCATGGTTGTCGTTTACTGCTGATATCCTGATAGTTTTGACTTTAGTTTTCAAGAGTGCTGTTTTTAAATCGGTCAGTCCTTGGGCTAATTCCTGGATAGTCATTTTCTCGTGATTGAAATCTGTTGAAAAGATGCTGAAAATCTTAAATTGTCCTCTTGATGAAATGATTACTTTTCCCTTCTTTGGTTTTCCAGCGGATAGAATTCTTTTTGAAATTAATCCAGTATCACACAGTAATTTTGTAACCGGACTATGCATGGTACAATCTGCTGGTATGAAATGTGCCACGTGTCCTTTTTCGGATACGACGGTATTCGGCGAGACAATAATGTCTCCAATTACAGGTTGTTGAATTTCGGATTCTTCGTTCCCATTGCAGGGAGTGTCGTAAATTTCCATATCGGAGTCGTCATCTGATGATTCACATATGAGGTCCGAAAACATCCTTTTACTTTCCACGCTGGCTTCAAGTGGTCCGATTGGTGTATTTGTAATGACTTTCTTCGAAGATATAGGCGTAAGGCATGGTATTGGTAATGTTGGCAAAGGTCGAGATAAAATATTATCTGCGGCTGGTGTTGAACTTGGAACATCTTGAAGTAATTCTTCGTCAGATGAAATTTCGGCGGGTAGGGGTGGTAATTCCACAATTACTGGAGTGTCCTTTGCTTTAACTGTATTTTCAAGAACAGTATCTTCCGAAATATCATTAAAATTTATTAAATCTTGGTAGTCAGTTGCTGTATTATTGGGTGAATAGGTTGGAGTTACTCTTTCTACAACGGGTGTTTCGAGCTGAGTCGAATGTCCAATAGGTATAGGATTCAGACTTGCAGTATATTCGTCTCCAAGTGTTTTTTCTATCTCTAAACTTGGAAGAGATCTTCGTAAAACAGTCCTTGGTTTAAATATAGCGTCTGAATTACTTGCAGCAGGAGTTTCTTCTTCCGAGGTTGAAGTATCTTCATTGTAGTAGGGTTGATATTTGGTTCTTCGCCTACTTTCAGTGACGCGCTTTGCTATTGTACTGGTTTGATTGATCGGTTTGCTTGAATACTGTTTATATGTTGGATCATCTTCATAGCGCGGTATTAGCGGTAAACAGATGGTTGGCGGATTCCTTGAAAGTGCATCCGCATTTTTATTTGTCTTACCGGATTTGTGAGCTAATTCGTATTCGTATTCTAAAAGCCGTAGTTTCCATTTCACTAGGCGAGAGGTCGGATCCTTTACTGAATGTAGCCATACCAAGGGTCGATGGTCAGTGACGAGAGTAAACTTCCTACCATAAATATACGGTCTGAAGTAATTTACGGCGTATACCATGGCAAGACACTCTTTTTCGGTGGCGGAATAATTTCTTTCCGCAGGGTTTAATACTCGTGATGCATATGCCACTGGAAGATCTTTTCCAATTTCTCCTTGACTAAGTACGGCACCAACTGCTATTTCTGAGGCGTCGGTTGTTACTATAAATGGTTTGTTGAAATCAGGAAATTGTAAAATTGGTTGTTGGCATAATTCATCTCGTAATTGTTCGAAGCTTTGCTGTTGATCTTTTGTCCAATTGAAGCGGATTCCTTTTCCCAAAAGATTTGCTAACGGTTTTGCTTTCTTTGAAAAATCTTGAATAAAACGACGATAGTATCCGGCAAGTCCCAAAAATTGTTGAATATTCCTTTGTGATTTAGGTACTGGAAAATTTTTAACTGCGTGTAGTTTCTTCGGGTCGGGTTTTACTCCTTCCGAGGAAATTATATGTCCAAGATATCCTACTTCCTTGCGTAGGAATTCGCATTTGCTTGTTTGTAATGTTAAACCATGTTCTTTAAGCCGGTTCAATAATTTTCTGACCTTTACTGCGTGTTCTTGAAGTGATGATGAATAAACCACGATGTCATCCAGGTAAACGAATAGTTCTGTGCCTTGGAGTCCAGTTAAAACTTGATCCATGAGGCGTTGAAATGTGGGTGGTGCGTTTTTTAATCCAAATGGCATTCTCGAGAATTCGTAGTGTCCAAATGGTGTGGTGAAAGCAGTCTTTTCTCGGTCTTTTGGATTCATTGGTATTTGATGAAAACCATTTGCTAAATCAAAAACTGAGAAATATTTTGCTCCGCCTAAACGGTCCAAAATTTCTGTTATCTGTGGGAGAGGGTACCGGTCTCCTATTGTTTTATCGTTGAGAGCTCTGAAGTCAATTACCATGCGCCAACGTTTGTTACCGTCCGCATCTGGTTTCTTCGGTACAATCCACAGGGGTGAATTGTATGGTGACTTGGAAGGTGTTATAATACCCTCCGAAAGCATAGCACCGACTTGTTTTTGAATTTCTGCTTGGTGTATGGTCGGATAACGGTATTGTCTGGTATTAATAGGAATATTATCAGTGGTGTGAATGGAGTGTTCGAAATCTGAGACCTTCCCTAGTTTATCTCCAGGTAGAAAGAAACTATCAGGAAAATCTTTAATCAAATCTAACACATGATTAACTTCTTCAGAGTTTAAATGATCCATGCGCAAAATTTTCTGGATTTGATTAATTCTATCTCGTTTATTGACTACCGGTGGATCATTTTGCAGGTAGTATTCTTCGTCCGATGAGCTGTTTAATTCGTAAGGTATTAAATGTTGTGGTTCCAGGTCAAATTCTACGTCCTTTGTATCGGTGTTATAGGCAAGGACTTGACACTCACCCTGTCTATTCGTTACAGCTGCATTGCCAATGTACAATTTCTTCGGAGTTTTAATTCGTGGTAAGAAACCTTCCTTAATGTTGGTATTTGCAACTCGAACGGAGATTTGTTGCATCGTTCTTCCTGGAATGCAGTGTTTTGTCTTTGAAGTGGTCTTCTGAATTTTGTCATATTCATCGAAATTCGTAAATTTCAATGGTCGAGTAGGTTTGTCTCGAAGTACAACGGTACGGTGGAAATACGATATTTCAGCCTCCTCTTGTAATAGAAATGGGCTGCCGATGAGACCGTCGACGGATATCGGTAAGTGTTTTACAACGTAAAACAATGCTGGCGTCCCGTCGAGGTGTAAGATCGTTGTACCAAGGGTTAGAATCGGTGTAGAAGAAAGTCCAGTGATCTCGATCTCATCACGTGAGGTCACTTCCGATCTTTCTCCCAAAGCTTTTAGGATGATCAAATTGACTGAGGCTCCTCCGTCAATTATAAATTCTCCCGTTCCCGTTTCCAATTCCGGGACTTTGATTCGTATTCGCGGGCTGGATACTTCCTTGACGAGCTGCCTCTCTGCTCGTTCCTCGCGAACGTTACTGTTTTTAGACGAGTTGGTTCTTGCTTGCTCACCGCCTCGTCGGTACGATGAGCGTCGTGGAAGTTTAAAGCTTTCTTTGAAGTTACTGTGTCACTCTGATAAGTTATAGCCTTCATCGGTTTTGGTGTATCGTCGTGACAAGTTAAAGCTTTCATTGATTTCGATATCTCAAAACGGGGTGATTTTGATCTCTCCCTGCAGTATTTTCCATCGTGCCCCTTAACTCCACATCTATAACAGAAGAGCCTAGCAGGATTACGGAATCTGCTATTACGTTCCCCGCTGTGTTCTCTGCTATGTTCCCTGGTAAGTTCTTCATATTCGGATGCATCAGAATGGGGCGACGGGGTTCGTGGTGTTGACCTCCGTCGGACTGGAAATGCAGAAGTCCTGGTCCTTCGTTCCTCAGTTTCTTGATCCGATCCAGAATGACTTCTTCCTCTGTATCGATATCTGTCAACTGGGCTTGGAGACTGAGGGTATGATACGTACCGACGTTCATAACGTCGGGGAGAATGATTTTCGCGCCTATAATCCGATCTCGGTGTTCTCTCTGGAGATTCTTCCACAGTCAGATTTCTTCTATTTCGTAGACGTCTTTCAATCTTCATTACTGCATCGAAGGTGTCCTCCAATGTCGTTAATTTCGCATTACTCATGCTTAACCTCCATCCAATTCTCTCTGGAAGTCCGTCAATGAAATTCTCTATTGTATCTTGTTCTAGTTCTTCAAGAACTTCTTGTAAGTGGTTACTGTAGCGATCTCTGGCCGCTGCTTGTGCGTAGTACAATAGTTTTGCCGTTCGGTCAATATATTTTCGTAAGCTTTCGCCTTCTCGAATCTTTAATCTATCGATTTCTGCTTGAAATGAAGAAAAACTTCTGCCTGGTGCGAACCGTTTCTTTAAAGTTTTTAATAATCCCTCTACGTTTGTAAACTTCGCGGCCTGAGCACAGATTCTCGCGGAACCTTTAAGTTTTGTCAGTACAATCGCGAGATATTGGGATTCAGTGTTTGGTGGAATCAAAGCTAATCCGTTTGATACTTCTTGCGCGAATGTGGACAAAGAGGGGTTTTCTCCGTCAAATGAAGAAATTCCTTGTGTCGCATGTTGTACACAATTTTGGAGAGCAATCCAATTAGAAGAATCGGCATTACTCATAATACTGGTACTATTTGCTGTGGCCATTTTTCAGCCTTTAATTAACCTTTCTAACTCGAAACAAAAATTATAAAACAATGGTGAGTATCCCACCGCTGTCACCAGTTTGTTACGAGCCGGGCTGGTTTCTAGAACGTGGCCGGCGAGCGTTATGGAATAGACGCGACGTTACGTTAGTTTCGTCGCTTCCTTGACCTAACTGTAGCAGGGGGTATCGTACGTCAACAGTAGTGGGGGCTACAAATCAACGTATGATCTAAGGAATGATATTTAATTCAAGTCAGATGAGCCTATGAACAGAGCCATAGGGTGCTGATCTTGAATTGAGGTGAGGAATGTTACAAGCCAGATGAGCCTATGAACAGAGCCATAGGGTGCTGGTCTCGCATTGGTATAGATAGGGAATAAAACTAGAGCCAGATGAGCCTATAAACAGAGCTATAGGGTGCTGGTCTCCAGAGTGGCTGAGATTGAGGAAGAATGAATCCAGATGAGCCTATAAACAGAGCTATAGGGTGCTGGTATTCACTCAGGTGTGGGAGGATCTCAGGAGCGATACAGGCCAGATGAGCCTATGAACAGAGCCATAGGGTGCTGGTCCCGTGTCGGAATTAAAGGAATCTGAAGCCAGATGAGCCTATGAACAAAGCCATAGGGTGCTGGTCCCCAGAGTGGAAGAGTTATGGAGAATGAACCCAGATGGGCCTATAAACAGAGCTATAGGGTGCTGGTATTCACTCAGGTGTGGGAGGATCTCAGGAATGACTCGAGCCAGATGAGCCTATAAACAGAGCTATAGGGTGCTGGTCTCGTGTCGGAATTAAAGGAATCTGAAGCCAGATGAGCCTATGAACAGAGCCATAGGGTGCTGGTCTTCAGAGTGGTAAAATATGTTAAGGTAAGGTGATACCCCGAGGTAGATGTACTTACAGGTGGACTGCAAGGTGCTACTCTCTGGTTAATAACGATACACTTGCTAGGATGGCAAGTGGTCGCACAGGCACGGAAAGTAAGCCGAAAGGCACACACAGTCCGATACCCGTTGTTCGTGGTTTTGACCTGCTACGGTAAGGTCGTAAAATAATAAACTCTCGTAACTTTTGTTTCACTCCGAGCGGTTAGAGTGAAATAATTTGTGGGAACGTTACTCGATTATGTTTTAAATTCGTTTCGAGAGGAAAGGTTTTAATTTCTAGAAATAATTCTTTACTCGAATTTTATGTTTCTAGTAAAATGTTACAAGTATATTCTTTCAATCGAATATATATACATGTATGTTAAGTGTTTGGTGTATGAATTTAAGAAAGTAGAATAATTATTGAAAAGCTCTAAATGTTTACCCTTGGGCAGTGACGGTTGACGAGACTTCACAATAAGATGACTCCGAACTAGTTCGCGAGTGACTCTAACGTGAGTTGAACGGGGGAACTCCGACCAAGAGTTGAATTGCCAATGGACAGACTAATCTTCCGAAGGTTAAAGAAAACTCGAAAAGGAACTGGGCCTAATCTCGTAGTGTAATGCTCAAGAGTCGTACTGAGAATAACCCGAAGATACGCATTTTCGTGGCCCTTATATAGGTCGAAAAAGTAGTGGGGAATTGAAAATTCTAGAAAATCTATCCTATGGAGGGAGTAAAAATGCTGTATGAAAGACAGTTGGAAACGGCTGGAATTACGTGGCAAGCAAGACCCTCGCTTTCGAGTTTTCCTTATTACATGGGGTCGAAAGTGTAGCTATCCGCGGGCCCTAGACCAGAGGCCAAGGGCTATATGTATATCGTATCCTGTTTACGTTTGAAAAAGGGGACTAAGCGTCTGAGTGTCGCCAAGAGAAAATTTAACGTTGAGAATTTTTCATGAGAATCATACGATTCATACGTAACACCCCTCGGAGCCCATTTTCCACCCTTATCCATACTTATTCCGCGAAATAAAACGTTAGATGCCGGGGACCCGTTGGGTAACGAGTTTGCATGGAGAAAAAAATCGAACCGGATATTTCCCACGCCGTCGTTTCCTTAGGGAAAGAATAAATTGCGGAAAATGAAGCGGAGAAAGAGAAAGCTAGAAGAAAAGTCGGCAGAAAAGTTTACGCGTCGTCGTATGAAAGTTATTATTTAAATATGGCCGGATGAAACGGAACCAGTCAGATTTCATGAATTTTGTAAGAGACACTCTTTGAAGTTTCTCTAACCTAAGGCTGGATTTACATCCGGAGCGTTACGTCAGGTCTAGTTATGTCAGATTTTCCGCTTTTAAGCTTCTAGTTGCTAGAAATTTGTATGCCTGGAATACAAACGAGCATCGATGCTAGAACATGTTGGAATAATAAGATTTATTTAAATTTCGACACCACGAAGTTCCTAGTTTCCAAGTTTCTCGGTTTTTTACTGTTTCTGAGGAAAAATCTCGTTTTTTGAAATTAAATTTCTCTGCCAGGAAATTTTTGTAACTTGGTGTTTATGCCACGTAAAATTACACTTTCGAAATTTTCTGTGCATCAATGTTTGTGTACTTTTTTGAGATTTTTTTTGAAAATTCTTTGAATTCGAATTGGACTATATTTAATTGTAATCGATATAACATACTTTCATTTTATATCAAGACCAGTGAAAAATTATATTTATTTTTGTATTTTATTAGAATTAATATTTTTTGTGCACAGAATTTCTCACACGAGGTTGTATTTAGCGAGAAATTGGGTGATTTCATAGCGCTGGTAATTTGGAACTAGAAGGAATAATTTTAGGTAAACTGTGAGTCGACTTTAATTCATGTAGTTTCATCAGGCGGACGTAAATTATTTCCACGCTGGATAGTCTTGTTGACACTACTTACGTGTTTAAATAATCTTACTCGTATCGTTAAATCTTTATCTTTGAGATGATCGTGTACTTCTGTCACCGAAAACTTTCTACGTGTATTTTTAATTGAAAATACAAGTTAGGAATAGCTTGCATAAGTTAAAAATAGCTTTCTCAATGCACGTGCTTTTATTTAAATACGTTCAAGAACGTGTTTCCAATATTGCAATAATTAATAAGTAAACTTATATTTTACTTTTTTCCTATCTTTCGTTAATGGAATTTATTTTTTATTACTTTACTTAGACGCTTTGGTATGAGTTGCTTGATGTAATCAAGAATATCCTATTTATTATGCATTAATAATCATAATGGTGCTAATGGCTTTGACAAAGATTGTATATCTTTATTCATGGCAATACAAATTAGAATCATTGAGATGTTGAATTTTTGATAAGTTACTTCTGTTATCACGAAATTGTTTCATAATGCCTACATCTTTGAAAATACACGGAATACATGAAACTGGTATTCACACTCGTGATATATGCACATGTCAAAGTCGATTCGAGCAACTTTGCAATATTTAAATGTCCATTCTGTCTTGTACGTACGTCGAAAAGTTCTCGACGATAGATTTACTAACTTTTTCCGTTTGTTCCTATTTGCCATGAAAAATATACACTCCGCAATGGAAACATGGCGTATTCAGTGTGCTCTTCCTCGATTCCTGAATATATTGTAGTTTACAGATCATCAAATGTTGTATTACATTCGTTATGTTAGAATTATACATATTTCTAGTTACAATTTTTCATGATCGCTTCTAACAATGAAATTAACAAAATATTTATATCACATGGGTAAACTTTGTAAGACGTAGAATTTTCTAAGGACAAAATGTAATCAACACAATTTTCTGCGTGCTCTAAATTTCAAAATGTCACTTTCGACAATAACTGTTTTCAAGTCCAGTCATCGATGTCTGCGCAAAATATTTTTAGACCCTTCAAAATACAGATTTTCATACAGTTGAATCTCCAACAACACAGATTACCCTATGCAGAAGTATCAAAACTCAACAAATTGTTTAAATGTAGAAATTTGTCTAATTAAAATGTTTAAACTGCAGAAAAATTCCTAATACAGTCCCTATCTTTAATAAATATGTAATATTACGCCTTTAAACCCAACTGTAAAGTTAATTTGTTTTTTAACATCTTAACTCACTTATCTAATATACACTTAGAGGGTCGCGATAAGAACTCACCGTAAACCTGGTCTCGGTATTAAGATTTTGTTTGTAGCTTCGTTCAATGTTTCGATAGCCCGTTTCCAGCAGATATTACCATGGAGGTCATACCGTGGTATGGGATAAATTTGTGACAGTCGACTAGCTCTGCAAGCGACTATAAGCGGACCCGTAATTTAGGTGTTCGTGAAGTGGCTTTTAGGCCAATAAACGATAGAGTCAAGGATCAATAAAGTGGACTCTTCTGTGGTAGAAGTATAATCGTATTTACCGTTTACTCCCTAGCGCGGAATACATACTACTACGAATACATATACTTTACGTCTATTAAATGCTGGATACCTGCATTTGAAAAGCGCATTCCAAAATATCACGGTAATTTGATTGCCCTAGATTTCATACACTTAAAAAATACGACGGGAAAAATTCTACCTTCAAATTATACTCGAACATTACAGAATGCTATTTAGTAGAAACTAATCGTAGACCTTATTACGTGAATATTATAAAATTTAATGTAAAATTAAGTCTTTTGGAAAAATCTGGTAATTTATCAGATGTAACAATTAGTGGTAAAAAATACGAATGTTAATAAGTTCCATTTTACAGAAATAAAAATGTAATTAAAATTGACTATTATGTGAAATGAAGTGATATATCGTTGAATTGAAAATAATAGAGATTTGTATTTAATATCTGGTATATATGAAGAGTGCATAATATAGTGCATGATATAGTTCTCTGAAAGGTTATACAGTGTTACTATTTTCGATAGCTTTATGGGGACGATGTTACCCGTATAAAAGTAAACTGGCTCTATAACTTCATGGAAGCTGCCCTTCACTAGAAGTTTCGCTTCTAAATTCCCTTTTTCACTGCGGTGAAATGCGGTGTCTAAACTATTTCCGTGCTTCGCATTTCTCGCATTCCCGAAGTGTTTACATACACAGTACGAGTTAAACAAGCTTTATAGAGATGCGATCTACGATTTCATTACAGAATTTCTGCAAATCCCTTTTCACCCTTGGGCTCTGACAATAAGTAATGAGAAATTTGTTTTTTATAATACAATTCTATTCCTTTATTTAATGATTCTCTCAAATACAGATTATTATAATAACGTAGAAATTTATTATACAGTGTTTTAAATTAAATAAATTTCAATTTGGTTTGTTTAAAATACTTTATCGACAGGGAATGAAATTCCAAGACAAGCAAATATCGAAACGCAGAAATTGTAGGTCCTTCCAATTACTAAGTACAGAAATTCGAATACGTACAAATTTCAAAGTCCAATAAAATCCGTGTATAGAAATTTCCAGTGTGTAAAAATTTTCGAATAAAGAAATTTCACTGTGCCAAAAGCTTCTTCAGTTGTTTCAACGTCGATTGTTTCGAAATTTCTGTATCGATCGACAATAAATTAAAGATTTGATATATCGATCAGTTATTTAACATTCGATGTTAGGATTCTGCCATTGAAGTATATCTGTACTGTCAGTGTTATGTTAACATCGTATGCCTAGCATGTGTTGTCGCACGAAACTTGCATAATGTCAGTATTACATGTTGGTCCAACACGAAATTGAACATGTGGTGGTGGGTTCTCGCGTACTGTGTGTTTATATGTGCAAACTGTAACGCAGGGTTAGCGATAGGTTCAGCAAGTATGAAACGTTATTGACGCTCTGCATAAAGTGAGATTTATGATATTAAATTTCCATGACAATAGAGAATATAAATATTCATATAAATATAGCGTGCTTGTTATTCCGTGGGATTATACCTGCTGCTGGCAAAACCTCGTGTTTCGCAGACACACAATATTGTATTTTTTCAATCCTTTTCATCCTGTTAATCATTTCTCATGTCATTTTAAAAATATTACAGCGTCGCGTTCTTTTCCACGACAATGATTTTTAAAAAGTTGCTTTCATTTTTACGTAATGGGTAAAGGTTTTCAGGATAATATTAGACAGTTTTTTTTCTCTTTTTTTATCATGTGTAACGTAGACTGTGGAAAAAATATTCACAGCAGAGAAGTAAGTTATATGGTGAAAAATGGAAATAAATTGACAGATGTGTGAGAAAAGATATATAAGTAAAGAAACTCGAATATTAACGAAACAGTTTCACAGCTAAGCTTTTCAGGGAAAAATGCAATCTTTTAGGGTGTCAGTCTGGCGTCAAGTTACTCTATCAGAATTTACCAACTGAACGCTAGCATCCACTATAATTGGTCTATCGAGTTTTTACGTTAAAAGAGTCTGTGTACAAAAAATGTTTGAATTTCAGATAAATATCTTTCTAAGTTATAAGCAGTTTCCATATTTTTGTTATACATGTTTGTTGCCAAAATACGGAATTGAAAATTACGAAACTTTTATCAAACTTGCTGAAAAATACCACAATGAAATTAATTGTTTGACTTTTTAAAACTTGTTATAAAAATACTTTAGTATAACTACTAATCTTCGATCCGTCAGATAAGAATTTCATACTCTTAAATATTAGCCAATATTTTTCTCTATCTGCATAAAAATCATAAATATACATATGTAACCTCTAAAATCCACCGCATTTTAAACGTACAGCATTCTTTACAATAAAACCATAAACCATAGTCGCGGAAATGATTATTTTATCGGCGTGTCATCTCATACTTTCCCAAACGAAAATACCCACGATTTCTTCCATTTTCATTTTTCCGGTATATTCATGCAATAACAAAACTGGGTCACCCGATCTATAAAACGAAACATTCTCACTATCTCAGACTCGTTTCCGAAATTCTCCCCATTTAAACCGAATTGCATCCCAAAATTTTCCTTTCTTCCAATGCATCCAAACATTACTATACCCTGTGTCACAAACAATTAAAAAAAAATATCGTTTCTCATTACCTAATAGAACTATGACAACAACAAAAAAAGTACCAGAATCCACGAAATTTCCCTAAACCATTACATCTTTTTCGTGGATTCGTTTCGGTCGTTACTATACCCCGTATCATAAATAATTAAAAAAATCTCGTTACTCATTACCCAATAGAACTATGACAACAAAAAAAATCCCCATCATCCATGAAATTTCCCTAAACAGTTAAACATCCTCTTCTCGGATTCGTTTAGGTCGTTCTATTTTCACGATTAAGAGAACGTCGCGAGTTTTCACAGAACTTGAAACACACACGAAAGCAGATTATACCGAGGCCGTAAAGAAAATCCGTATTAACGAAGTGTTGGATTGGGCGGCAGGATGGAGGCGACCAATATCCCGAACATAACACGCACGTACGGCCGTTTATTGATTCCGGAGGCCGAGCTCTAGCCGGACTAGCCTCTCTCATCTCCGCCGGTATCGGCTATAGAACGGGTATAGCAAGATCAGGCTTGATTGAGTTACCCTAAAGCGAGAACTGTCTGTCTGCTTAAATGTGCACAAAGATCGCTTTGAAGTTTCTGCAGCCTAACGTTAGGCTCGGCGGGAGACCGTCGAGTCTAGACCAGTCATGTAAATTTTTGTGTAAAAGAAAAAATCTGGGTGCTTCGGAATTTTGTGCACCTGGTATTATATCCAGGGCGCTGATGTTTTTATGCATGGGAGTATTGAGGAGGTTGAAATGTTAACATTGAGAAGATAAAATTAATTTATCATTGTATAGAAAGATGTTTTGTCGAATTCAATGTTTTTTGCATTCACGGTTCGAAGTTTTATATATAATAATTTAGTAAAGTAGTAAGTACGAAATTTTGGAAAATCTTTTTGTACAGAAATTTCAGATCTCACAAATATGTGGTGCGTAGTAACTTTAAAGCTGTAACAATGCATTTCAAAGTGCTGAACTATTGCCGCATATAAATTCAATAAATTTCTAATTAATCATTCCTATTAATTCTAACAAGTGTTTCGAAAATCTGTGTATAAAGTTCGATATGTTTTCCTTGAGAACTGTCATCACCATAATAAAACGAAAAGAGAAATAGATTTCTATAAGTTCAGCACAATTACGAGAGAAAAAAATGTTCCCCCCTCGTGAAAAAGTATTATCTGATACCTCTACGTACAATAATAATTTTAATTAATCTGAGCCACGGCCTCGTTATGGAACCACGTGTAATCTACAATCCTATAAGTTCTGTTAATGGAACGTCAACTGCGCAACGCTAGGGTTCCCAAGGCAGAACTAAAATAGAGACGTCAGTTGATCGCATTTACGGTTTACTCCAGAATTCTGTTTGTGAGAACAGTCAACTGTGATAATTACGCTCCATGCTATCGCGATTGTGTTTCTTTCAATGTCACAGTCATAAACTACATTTTTACCAATTCCACATTATTCTTTAAATTTACCAGCACACACTCTGCACATAAGGGCTGCGAAAACTTTCAACGTCCAAAAACGTGATTTTTTATAACGCTGATCCACAGAACTATTGATTGAGACAATATAACACGTACGACAGTTTTAATTGTACAGGTTTGATTTCTAAAACAGTGTTTTTTTGCTAAAATTCTATTTCTTTCTAATATTCACAATTTAATTAATACTGTATATTCAATATGTCAACTACTTGTTATTACTGTTTGTTAGTATACAGTTATATCAATCTTTTCAATATACACAAAAATTGAAAATTCTATTATAATTCAGAATTTAATTCCCTCTATTTACTCTAATTTAGTTTCTCTTTAACGTGTAAACATCTTATTATTACCTCGCACCCCTTCGTTTTCAGTCGTGGTTGAATTGGGGAAATACTATTACGTTTATTTTCTCACAACTGTGTGAGTGCGTCAAGATTACTATTGCTACATTGCTTCTTTCAAGTAGATGTCTTTTCCGTTCTCTCTTTATTTTCTTTCGTTTCTCTCTCGGGCGTACAGGTTGGCATGTCGACAAGTGACGGCGGCTAGTCCCTTTTCCTTTCTTTTCTTCGCTCCGTCGTAATCGCATTTTTTCGCGTCACTTAGTTTTAGACGATGGTCGGTAACATGTGCGGCAGTGCATCTCCGCTGGTCGTTTCACAGAGAAACCCCGAAAAAAAGAGAATGAGGGGGCAGAGAAATTGTCAACTTGAAGCATGCATTAGCAGTGCCCTACACATCACATGGAAACCATATTTGCGATTTTCTGTGCAATGATACGGGTTTTTAAAAGGCGAATTACTAATACAGTGACTTCCACACATATTCAGATACTGGAAATGATGTTATAAGTTTTTACAGAGTGCATCTATTAGGATAATAATTTCTATATAATATTAAATTTATCTGACTATAGAACGATCATTTAGGATAAGATAAATTTAATATTATATGAAGGATAATAATTTTGCGGTATTAAATGACACACTTTGCTATTTTATGTGGTTTATTGAATTTTTTAAATATTTGTAATTTTCAGAGATACAAATTTTACAAAATTCCATCGTATTTGTTTGATTGTTCGAGGAGCTGTGTGTTTTGAAGTGTGCAAGAAATTAGTGATTTTCGTTGAGAAATCGGGGTGCTGGAAAAAATTCCAAAAATTTCTTGCATCCTTAAAAACGTATAGCTAACCAAGAAGATTACGATTATGAAATTTGCAAGATATTTATAATACTACGAGCTTTATAAAACTCGCATTTCAAATTTCTTTAACGATACATAAAGAAAATTGAAGTGTTTCAGCTAATATTAGATAAATTTCATCGTGATCGGTGCACGTGTAAAAAGTTATAAGAAAATTTCAAGTCAACGAATAATTATAGGAGTCACGGTATGTGTTATGTATATTACGCGGGAAGGTAATGTGGAAGAGTATACGTGCGTTCATAAATCATTTTCTTCCACTCGCACAAACTCAGTTGCAGGGTGATGTTTACACGTAAACACCCGCGAGTTTGTGAACTCGCTAATTTCTTTTTGCAAATTACTTTACTAATCTTGAGCTGACCCCGGCGCTGTTAGCGACTTGCAAGTTTATAAAATTATGGAAATCCAGTGAAATGATTTAAAAAACTGAAAGTACACAATATTAGAGAAATTATCTGCGTAGAATATAAAAACGACAATATTTCTTTTTTATTTATTACTTTTATGTCATATGTACTTTGCTTTAGAATATTACAGAGTACATATTAAGATTGTAGGTAAATTGTACTATTTAGGTAACTTGTACCTTTCAGAAATGACACTAAATGTTTTTTATTTGTTTTACATAATCATGTATGATTTTTTGAAAGACTATTTCTACTCAAGGTATTTCTGATAGATTAATAAAATCTGATATATCGGCTCATGGTTATTAAACGGGTGAAAAAAGGTAACTCCTTTTACCTTTTTCAATTTATTTATTTTTAGTTGTACGTTAATATCTATTTTACGTTTTAAACAAGCGTTAAAATATTCTCTTTTTACTCAGACAGCATCCCTTACATTTTTAATAATTTATCGTGTGCAGTGACAGTTTTAAAAAGTCTTTTAGCTTAATTATGAAATAGGGTCTTTTCCTGTGTTGAATATCTATTTTTGAAGTTCGCAGAAATGTCGAGTCATTCTTCACTTCGCCAGCCTTGAATTATTACACTTGGTATGCATTTCTTAGAAATAAAAAGAAGTATATATGCCTTGCGGTAATAATGTCAGTAGATCATTCAGCATTGAGACTTGAATCTAGAGCACGAAGATACTGAGGAGTAAGTTCTTTTCAAGAAGATTTTACGTAGAATCTAATACGCTTCGGTATATCATAGATTTCATATTTGCTGCTCCATTTACTTTCTCGTAATTTCTATTAGTCGTGTAATTGAACCGGATTGAATTTAAATTAAATTCGGGCAAAGATTGTTCTCTCCCCTTTGAAATTTCCTTTTTCTACAAATATTACTTCGTCAGATTTTCAACAAAACCCTTAAAAAAAATTAGCATTACTGTGTCATAGTTTTGAGAAAGAGAAAACTAGAAAAAAATTTAGTTATTGTACAATCATATTGTTACAAAAAATACAATGACTGTGGGAAAATGATTCCAATATCACAAAGAAGAGCCAAAAATCTCAGTTTAAAAATTAACAAAAATTAAGTCTTTGTTAAAATAATGATTGCTATACACATATAGCAAAAATATTGGAATTTCAGTTGCCAGAGCCCCTTAATCAATCATTAAATTGAAATTGTAAATGTATCTTCCCACCCCTGGTGGCCAGCAGAAATTCCGACTTCCTAAATCTCATTGTTGACAACGTGACTACTATTTTCTGGTCCACGACAGGGAACTGTATTATGCGACCTCGGTTCGATTATTCCATTTACGCAGAAACAGTTCAATAGCGGAAGCACGGTGAATTGAACGCTGCGATCTTTTCACGAACGTGGAAACAGTCGGCGGCCTCAGCCTCGTTGTTTTTCCAGCTTGAAAAACGAGAATATACGCTTTCAGAAATCTGCGTGGAATCGCGATTCGTTTTTAGTTCCGTACGAAATGATTTTTTTCTTTTATCAAATGTACGTATCGATTGTTTAAGTGATATGAGGAGAAATTATTATACGAAATATGTTTCAGGTTGGGTGTAGTTTGCGATGAAACATTTATTTATCAGAATTTTCAGGGAAGTTTCGTTAACATTTTTTAGTGTTTGGAAGGCTTGAAATTTCTATGTATCTGGAATTTTCACACGTGGAAATTTCTTTCCCGATTACAAAATAAGTTCAAACATGCTATGGACAGAATTTGACGGGTTTAGTTTGCGTAAAATTTAGTTTTACAATGTATGATTTTGGGAAACCTAATTTTATTTCAATTTCATCACTTTTCTCAATCCGTGTTAAAAATTATATTTTTCATTGTAATACAATTTCTAGAAACAAATACAAGGTTAAATATTACCCGGATATTAAAACAATAAGAAGAACGTTCGGCTGAAGTAAAATTCCAAGTGAAAAGTTAAATTGGATGTATTTTAGCCGTCGATTTAAAGAACCGATAAACAGAGATGAGTCCAAATAAAACATTCATCGCCGAGTTAGCTATGAATAAAATATAAATTTGTGTTTGCGTGGTCAACCGTTCACCGAGAGACGAGATAAAACATGAACAGAGCGGACTAATCGAATTATTGCGATCGGCACGCATACGCACAGACTGAATAAACAGTGACTTTTTAAACAACGTATTTTACCAGACTGCTTACTGGATTATTCATCAGAAACCGAAATTTCTGGTTTAGCTTACTTTCACACTACGATTGAAATTTAGTTAACAGCTCGGAGATTTTTTGACAATTATTCGCCAAAAATTTTAAATACATCGAATATTAGACATTTTTTACAAAAGATCTTTTGAAATGTAACAATTTCGGACACGGTAACTTCCAAGTGCGAAATTTCAAAAGTTACAAACTTCACAGCGTAGGCATTGCATTACGTGGAAATATGAAAGATTAGGAAACTCTCGGTGTAGAAATTTGCGTGTAGAAATTCCGAGGCCTAG
Organism: Mimumesa dahlbomi; assembly: GCA_917499265.3. Lineage (NCBI taxonomy): Eukaryota > Metazoa > Arthropoda > Insecta > Hymenoptera > Crabronidae > Mimumesa > Mimumesa dahlbomi. The sequence continues at coordinate 7,138,430 of OU824124.1, forward strand.
GAACTTCAAAGTGGAAGAATTTCGACGCGTACAAAATTTCAAGGCAGCGAAATTCCGCAGTCCGAAACTTCAGAAGATAGGAATTTTATTGTTTGGGGAATATGTTGACGTAAGTATGTCAGGCGCCCCGAAATTTCGGCGAGATAAAGCTTTAAAGCGTGGAAATAAGTGTGACTGTAGAACGTTTGACGTAATTTGGCGCCTTAATGCGAAATCAGCCTTCAGTTTGGTGACAGTGAAGTAGAACAGAAGCGCTTTCTATATGTATCGGTAAATGAGAAGTTAATGAGTTTTGAACACGAAATGAAATTTATCAAAGTCTATTTATCTACAGGGGCAGAGGTAGTTTGTCGTTGAGCACAGTTTAGTGTGTTCGATGTTAGATGTAAGCGTAGATGTAACTGGAAATTTGTATCGGTAAAACAGATATGGATTAGAATATAATATAATCTTTTACAATTACTCTTTTCATTAACATTGAATGTGAAACGTGTTTATATTTTAAACTGTTTAAAAGTTGTAAAAATCGTACACATGTTTGCAAGTGGTGGAAACATATTATGTAAAATAAGAATTTGTAACTTGAAAAGTATTGTTTGTTTTAAAATATGTCGCTGGAAGTGGCGAAAACCAATTTTTAAGGTACACACTGGACGAAATTTAAGTCTAACAAATTAAAAGCATTTTTTTCGCAATTTAAAATCAAGTTGCATTAAATTTATGATTTTTTGAACGATACTTTGAGATTTCTTCAATCAAATAGTTTTTATTCATCCAAACCCTTTATCATTACAATTACAATTTAATCATAAAACGGGTTTTAATGTTGGAGAGTGAATTGGGTCATTGATTTAACATAGCAAGACACTTGTTTAAAATGCACATACTGGGGCCGAAAAATGATTTACCTCCTGAGAGAAAATTAATATGGAAATTATAAAATGTTCGTCATATTTCAAACTGCTAAAATATGTTCGTAATTAACGAATATTAAAATATATATATTCTATAAACCGTCCACCTTATTTCATTACCGCAATTTATCGTTTATATTAACAAAATCCAGCACACCCATCGTCAATTTTAGTTATCGACATTTTCCTTAAAAATAAACAAATTTGTTAATGTATGCGACGTATAAATGTTAAAGAACGCCCTACTAAACGACGATAAAAATGTACGATAAACTATCTTGGTCGTGGAACGGAACGCAGTTACACGTGGAATGTGAATTTTGATAACGAATATTAATCACCAATAAATCGGCCGATCAATACTTTAAAATTAGCTACGGGTTATTTTACACGTTAACGCATCGATAATTATAAAAGGAGGATATGTATAGTCCCAGATGCTAATGCATCGCTGATTCTACGAGCATATACATACATACAACTTATAAAACGCTCCCGCAACGAAATCCAATGGAATTCCCTTGAAACTATCACCCTTACACTCTGGCTGAATTATTATCCTTATACATACATATAAAGATATGCATTGTATATAATATATTATACGTATACATATAAATTATATAAACAAATTAATTTTAGTTAATCCTGCGACTTTAGTTTGGAGAATCACAATAAGAATCTAAGGTAGATTGTAATTTTTGTGATATATAATAAATAACAAACTAGTGTTTTAAGAGATTTCATTTTAATTGTTATTTCTATGGGAGGCAATTACCGCGATTTGAAATGGTAACGTTGCAAAATTTGTATGTGATAAAATTTTCTCTGTGCTTTGAACTTTATGAGCATTAAAAATTCTGCGCTCTAACATCCTCTCGCTTTGAGGCTTTCAAATGCTTTTATACTAATCAAAGTCTTTTAAAGCGAAAAATCATCCATTAGCCAATCATTGCAGAAACATTTCGTGCTGATATAGTTGATGGAATTTTTACAATTTCACATTTGAGTTCTTTGTTTTCAAAAGTCAACGTTCATGATACTATCAACGTCGATGATATTGCATTTTTCTAACATTTTCGTAAAAAGGCGTGAAGAATTTATAATAATTAGAATTAATAATTTATAGAAGCAGAAATCACTGTTCCCGGGGTTGAATATAAAGAAAAATTAAAATGGCATACCGACACACATTTTCTCTTCATTCGGCGTAACTGAAATTGATGGAAAAACGGATTCGAAAATTACACTGTTAGCTTTGTAATTAGTTTGGAAAATGAGACCGTCGATCACAGAACTGCGACTCAATGCGGGATATAATTAAATCTTTCGCAGCATTTCGAATAACAATGTAGCTACACAAATATGTAGATTAACAATTGTACTTGACAACTTACATTGAAATGATTTTTTAAAGTTAATTAACCTCTTGCTTGATTTCAAAAAACAAGTTTTACGAATGTTTCAATTGCGGTCCGGATTGAATAATTTTATTCATAAATACACCTATGTCGTCTAAAATGGAATTAAAAAAATTCAATTAAAAGTTTCAAATTACTTCTAAATAAAATTAATCTCTTTTTCATGTAAAAATTAGGGAAAAGTCTAGTATGTAATTAGAGTACCATTTCTAAATTAATTATTCACGTTATTTTACAATCAAATATTACGAACAATTTTAGTAATCGTTATTATGTAATAAATTAGCGAACCTAATGAGTACAGATATGCGTAAAACCAGCGTTGTTCAATTGTTGATACGTCTGAATATCACGGAATGGCACGTGTTCCAATTAACGTGGAAAATCAAGGCCCCGCAATATTAGCTCGCGGAATACCGTTCGTATTTTGTGTCGATTTTATGTCGGCATTTCGCAAACGTTACGGTTTACCTCATCAGGACCGAAAGTATCAGGGTTGACGTCTCTCGGTCTGACCAAAGTACATAGTTACCTACTGTTTGCCGAACGTGGCCGTAAAATGCACACGGAAATACGAATCTATCGGAACGACGCGATTATAGAGACATGTTGTTACGCGAAATCGATTAGAAAGACATTTTAGTACCTTTATTGCCTTCACGGGGAATTTCGTTTGTAATTTATTTACAGATTATGAATTTCTTTTGGCAAAAAAAGAAATATGAAAAAAGAAAGCACGAGAATTTTTTCTGCGTTGAAATTTCAAAATGCAGAAATTACCTACTCGGTATGGAAATTTAAAAATCAAAAATTACCTCACGTGGAAATATTAAAAATATTTTAATGCAATGATAGATCTGCGTTTAGAAATTTTAAGATCTTAGAAATTTCAACAAATGGAAAGTTCAAGGTAATCGATTTCTGTTAAAGTGATAGAAACATAAATTTCAACTTAAAATATTTTTCTGAAGTTCGCAGAGTGCAACATGATCGATTATCATCGCGAAAATATTCTCCTCGGAAAAAGTCTGTGGAGGGTGAGATTCATAGTTAACTTCTTTATTCGCAGTGAAATATAACGAAACTAATGAAACGGTATTGAATCTGATCGATCCATTTTCAATTTGGATAAATGAGTTTTCGATTTAATCATGATCAAATGATAGTAATGAAATTTTGAAATAACAAAGTATTCGCTTTCATCATCCCCGATGCATTAACCCCGCCATGAAAAATACGCTATTTCCGTGGATTAAGTAATTCCACCGAATTTCGCCTGGCTAAGCTTCACTGCTATAACAAATACATTTTAATGAGAAGTATTCCGATCAGAATAATAATCCGTCGTGGTATGAAAACTACGCGAAAAATAAATTACGCCAAATGTAGCGGGGGCTTTGTTCGTATAATTAAACGGACCTCGCGATTTACGGGATGAAGAATTCAAATGGCCTGAAAAAAGAGTGAGCTACGATTTATTTCATAATTTAAACACCGGCGTAATCTTGGCGGAAAAATTTGATGCCGCGAATGTTCTGTGTATTCATATTTATGGTTCGCATGGTACTGCGCAAATGCGAAAATAAATTGTGTGAAATCAGGATTACAGAGGATTTACGTGGATGTGAATCGAAACCGATGGAAAAATACGTTTTGAGTGGTGTAAATATTGTATATGTCCTCAATGTGGCGAGAAAAACAAAAAACAAAAATTAAATTTCATCACGAATGTGTTTTTGTGTTCCTCTTTTCTATTGAATTTTGTTCACATATTTCTATGGTCAGAAATTCTCAAATACACTTGAAAATAATTTACGACTACGACACTGGTTGTACGAATTGTAACAGTTAGCCATTGATTAAAATAGCATTCCTTGATTTCAGCCGCAATCGATATTACGGCGAAATTTCAATTGCTTGTGTACGCTGATCGGTCAATAAATGGAAATTACAATTCACAATGAATTTTGATTGCCAAGTATAATTTCGAATTATGTATCGTTGACTCGTGGCTGCGTTTCCTGGATGAATTCAGTTTAAATGCAATTTCCAGAGAATTATACGCATTAATGTATTTCCATTTGTGTAACTAATACATTCGTGATATACAGAAACAACATTATTTTATAGAATCATATATTTTTTAACTCCTATACAGTTTTCTATCTAAACGTAATGTTCACCTAAATTTGTTTGTATTTAAAAACAAAATTTATTGTAATTTCGATTTCGTAAGTCGCAGGTGAAAATAAATGAAAAAAATGATAAATTCGTATATCAATTTTGACACGATATAAAAGTATGTTAATTTTGATTCAGTTCAATACGCTTTTCCGGCAAGTTTCAATAAGACAATCGCTCGTTATCATTCTGGTCTGTTTAAAGTTGTAGATATTGATTATTAACCTTTCTTAACTGGCGTGTTATATTGTTATCATTCCATCCGAAAGAACGGCCATTACCTCTGCGGTTAATATCCTGTCTGGTATTACTTTCCATGTAGATTCCGCAAACGACAGAGGAAATTAATTTTCGGAATCTCGAGACGAGCAAATTAAATTCATTTCGCGCGTTCTGTGAAACGATTTTATGAATGCTCTCCGAATGTATATTATACATGTCAAAAGACGACAATAAACGCTAGTAAATTTATGTTTTTATCAGCAGTGTTACTGTAGATGTTTTCGATACTGAACTCGATACGTTTCTCGACTCTTATCAAGTCTAATCAGCAAGGTATTTTTATTCTCTTTTTTTTAAACGTTAAATAAAACAACTGCAGTCTATTAAGAATTTTTGTTTGTATTAATTTTCAACGTACAGTAAATATTGAACACGGCATTATTTTGTCACACTTTTTAATTATTTCATTGTTCGTTGATTGCTGACATTGTTCCCACTTTTTTTCGAAAGAATTCTGACTATATGAATCTATTACAGCTTCGTTTATTCATATTGCACATTATTTGTGTCACAGCGAGTATTTTGTATCGTCGTTCTTAATAACAATCGGTAAATAGATTGAATTTGAATGTTTAATCGCGAAATATATGTACACCTTTTTATTGATTTATTGACTCGAATTATACATACTTAATGTTTTGTTTCTCTGGTGAACATCGATTAAGGTATGTTCCTAAGTGAATAATCAGTTTTTTATACAATGTAGAATTAAACCGTGGAATGCGTAATTAAAAAAACGTAATTAAGCTCTATTTTAATCGTCCAGAATAATTTATGTTTCAAAGACAATTACAGTGCACAGTGAAATTAATTTACAAACGTAACTAAACTGATAGCAATCGAGATACGATTATTTATTTCTGAAATCATACTGGATATCTGTCATTTATGTTACTACAACAGTAATGGAAATAATACGTCCATATATTTTCTAATCCTAGTACACTAAGTATACAAATACACTATACCACAGGTATTGAAGTTTTGAATTCTCTACGTTTATTTTTTATTCAAACAGGACTATTAATAAAATTACGAATTATACCTTTTCATGCTAAAATCACTGCAATCCTAATTAAAACAAAACAAACACCACTACAACGTACCACGACAACAAACTAACACGTTGTTTGCGTTACCATTACACAATGTGTAACAAGATAACAATAAATGTTCTTAGTGTACCACTTTAAAAACGGACGGCTATCGCCTTCATCGGCGAAGCGTAGTTTCGTTAAAAACGAAAATAACAAAAGCGAGAACGTCGGTAATCTGGGAAGTGTTAAAGAAACCTGTTTAGTCCGCTCGACGCGGAAATGAAGATCGTAATTGTAAAAAGCGTCCCGTCTCGCTCGGGGTAACCGTAATCGACTCTAACCGGCGTCCAGCCGTTAAACCAGACCCGATTCGGCATCATTTCGAGAAGTTACCTCATTTCCCGCCGGCTATCATCTGCTTACGGAATGAAATTAATGTAAACGCTAACGAGACTTTTCCATTTTCTTTCCCCGGCACGCTTTCGTTTCCTTACGGCCCCATTTTTTTTTGGACGTGTATTTTTTTTCTTCTTTCCTTCCACCGAAAACGTTTCTGGCAAACGAAACTGGTGGCAAGCAGCTTTGTTTTACGGCTGGCTTAAAGCGGTGGGCGAAAATTTCATGCTGCGAATATTTGGCGACCTTGAATTTTCTGTGCTTTGAAATTTTTGTATACCGAATTTGAATGGCATCGCAATAATTTCGCGCTGAATGTGCAAAATGTTCCTTTGGTTTTAAATTTCGGGTGGAAAGTTTGTGGATTTTGTAAACTTTAAATCTAATATTTTCATATTTTATAATTGTCACGAAATACGCAAGTGTTGAACGTTTCTGAATTTTGGAATTATTGCTTGACTAATACACGTAGAGTACTAACACTTTTATTACTTCGAAACACCTATTTCAACACTTCTACGACGCATGTCAGAGTTTCTATTTCGACGACGTACTTGCTTGCCGAAATCAATTAGCACGGTGCTCTGCTAAACGAAGGGGCATGGAATACATGGCCCGTGGAAAGTGTTGATAATTAAAAAAAAAAAGAAGGAAAAGCTCGACGAACGTTCGATTAATCAGATTGTGTCGGTAAAAACCTTTAATACAATTATCTACGAGCGATCAGCGTTCGTCGTCGATCACGGTACCTTTGAGAACAATTAAAACCCGTAACATTGGACACACCATCGATTACATTGAGTATAATGAGTGAAAGCAATTAAAGAACTGGTCGATCGTTTAATTTAATCAGCATAAATTAACTTGCGAAACAGGGTTAGTTCGATCGTTAAGGGATGTCTGTATCTATTTTCACTCTTTTGTTCTTTAATTACCGTTCAAAAGAAACTTCTATTATAACGTTATTATCAATTTCCATGGAAGAAAATGAAAGTACGCGCAACCTTCGATTTACGAGGCTATTTTTTACGCTGTAAATTATTTTTCACGCTATTTGTTACACGCGATCAGAAAATACACGTCTTGTAAAAAGCTTGTAAAAAGTTTCCCCTGCACATACATCATTTTCTAGTAAAGGAGAAACAGTTCTCACTTTGATCAAACATCATCTAACAATTACCATAACTCATTGGTTATTGCTTCAGAAGGAAAATATCAAAAAGAGTTTTTGTTCAAAAAAATATTGTTCGAGTCTGTATTCAATTGTGTTAGTTACAGTTTCATTTAAACCTTCAAATAAAAAAAGAGTGTTTTTATAGCACACGTGGAACCTGGATTTATTTGTTTTTGATATAGAAACAAATTAAAAGATAACATATTGTTTAACAGTCAATTTGAATATTGTACAGTATTTCTTGATTTCATATATCGAAATATTAGGTGAGTTACCAATTAAAAAGATTGTAGTCGAAAGTGGAGGAATTTGAGAACAAAAGGGAGGGAGAAAAATGAAAACACGAGAAAGGCGGTAGAAATGGAAAAAAGAAAGGGAAACAAAGAACCAGTCGTGAAAAACTCGTTTCCATGAAAATTCGTTCTGAATGGTGCCCACGAACATTGGGAATGCTGATACGGCAGAATTCCTTCCCACAGATCAATAAAAATGAAGGAAACACTTCTACTTACATTTTTAGGCAGTTTGTGCGTTGCGGTAGCGATTTCTCGACGGTCAAGTAAAAGTTTGGAAATTCGCGAACATACGGACATATCGCGAAAATAAAGCCGTAGGGATAAAAAGCGTGAAAATCTCAATGTGTGGAAAATTGAAACGGTTCAAAGTTTTAAAGCGCAAAAATTGATATGCATGAAAATTTCAAAGCGTGGAAACTGAATGCCGTGGAAACTATAAAGCATAGCCATTGAAACTGCCGTACTTAGAAATCGCCTAGAAGCGTAGTTCCTATTTTGCAAAATAATTCACACTACCTCATATATTCAACACTGTTCATAATCATTCAATACTATTATGCATTATACATATATAGATATATTTGAAATTTAATACAACCTGGATCAAAAATATAATTTAAATTCCATTCTATTAGTTTAATAAATACATCAGTTTTGATACAAATACTTCACAATCGTGGTATTCATATCAGAAGCCGATATCGGAAGATATTTGAGAAATATAATACCTATAATATATAATTAAAAAGCCACCTGGAAGAATTGTTAAAAATAAAAAAATTAACACACGTTCAATATCGGGAACTCTCTCTTTAAAAATCACATGGAATGGTTAAATACATATATCTGAATTTGCGTAATTTTTGATATAGCGACTTTTAAAAAGGACTCGCAAAATAACCTTTCTTTAGCTATAAACAAATAAAGCTCGGGCAAATATGGGACGGTCGAAGTACCCATATGTTTCGCTAATGTAAAAGAAAACAATATGTGCTCCATTTACAGGTTAAATCTGGACCATCGAGGACGAAAACTGTTTACCCGGTGTTTTGAGGAATTCGTTCAACCTCTTGTATGTATGTACATACATACAGACCTCGTAATCGATATATCGAAAGCGTGCATGGGAGAAAATTCCGGAGTGATTAAATAATTTAATTAAGGCGTCCAATAAGCATGCCACGATTGCCGTACGGGTTACGTAATGTTTCTGGCATCACCTCAGAATGTCCTTGTTAAGGTATTCGATAATTAAAGGACGGTGAGATTATATTAGACTCTTGGGGAGGGGTAATTAGGGAGACCATATATGATAGGAATTAACGATAATGACTGGAATGATAAAAACTAAGTAGGAAAATAGAATCTAGACAGCGTAGAGGCCACATACATACATAGGTAATTTGTAGTTTCACTTTTATAATTTTCTGATTAAAATAATGTGGTTCGGTAAAATAGGATACTTTATTCTGGAGATTGATTAATGCCGAAATCCTCTGGTTTGCGATGGAATTATGTTATACTCTGTGTATTCTATATTGCTATAACATTTATTATTAAACTTACGAAACTCTGTTTAATAGAGAAATTTTTATTAATTAATTCATAGAAATACCTAAATGTCCCTGAATTCAATATTTAAGAATCATAAAAAACTCACAAGTCTCTAAGTGTATTTCCGTAGTTTCAAATATTCATTTTTAATTAATTTTATACTTTTCTATAAGCTTAAATCATAATTATCAATTAAATGTATATTACAGACGGTAGTGACATTGATTATAAATTCATAAATAATATTCACGAAATATCTATTGTTCTTCAAATTCATTTTAATATACCACACTTTTTATGTTATCGAAGAAAACTAGTGTTACACGTGCAAGTGATTACACGATACGGTCAATATCGACATTATGCGGGATTATTACTGCAGGTGACACGATGATGGTTGTCTAAATAGTAAATGAGGTGTTTATTTATAACTCTCCACGCCTAATATAGCCTGTTCGCAACACTTCGCTTCAATATCTCACACGTCCGCTCGCACTTTCGCTTTCATGTGATCTCTACTCACCTCACATTTGATTCGTTCTTATTCATTTGCTCCCATTTGTACCTTATCATTCACCCATAGGTTCGTTCACGTATTAACTCACCCTTGCCACCTGTCGTTTTTTTACAGGCGAACTTGGCACACGTGTAATCACCGAATTATTTTTGTTACTAGATTGTTGTATCTTTCTCGTACTTTCTCCATTATTTTGCAAATACACCAATACGACGATAATAAAGAAACAAGGATTGTTGAGGGAATAAAAAACGATCAGTCATAATTTTGAAGTTCTAAGAATGGTCGACTACTTGCCATGGGTCAAGCACATTTAAACGAAACTGCGTCTGAATGCATTTAAATCTGCAGAATTACCTCAACAATGGAACAAAAGTCTCTTTCTATGATTATTCTTGATTATTCTTGACTTATGTTGTTAATGAAATGATTGTTTTTAAATGAAAAGAACTGAAGAACAGCGGGAATTTGCAGAATTTTTTGAGCTAAACTACTAGATTCTGTTTGAACTACTTTGAAGTAGAATAATGCATCATTGGTCAGACATGGTACTTATAGACATGGTCTTGTAGTTCAACGCTTTCAAAAATTCTTTTGGTGGATTCTGGTTAACTTTTCTTTTAAAAAGATACTTTCGTAGAAAATTTATATAATGCTTTATTTGTAACTTAAATAAAAAAATGCAGACAGGCTAACAACTTATAAAATAAACAAGAAATCACATGATGAACAACGCAGGAAATGTCGTTCCAAAATTTATGGAAATATCGTCTTTCAAATCGAAGAATTTGCGAAATTTTTCGCAAACAGTTCGTCAGATGCAATTCTTAAATAATTCAAAATTTGGCAGATATTTCACGTACGTTTTTATTTGTAACGTTCAGTTTGCAATACAAAATTTCATCTTATGTCACTGTAATCGGTTACATTACGAAACTAATCAAGTTGAATAAAAAATGGAAAGTATGATAACGCTTACGATTGCAGGGAAAATATACTGTACTTCGCACGGCTGCTTTTGCATCCGGAAGAAGCATGCATGTAATTTTATTGGTGAAAAAAACATAGGATACTTTTCTAGCTGAGTTAAAGTGAAAAGGTAAACAGAAAGAAGGGCGGTAAGTTCAAAGCAAGGAAAAGGGAAATGAAAGCAGGGAAAGAGAGTGAATAGCGCAAACAAAGGTAAAGAAAAACACGCGAGTTGCGAAACAAAGAGAAAGTGAATAGAAAACAGTCGCGTATGGAAACATAAAGCGGGATAAGGAAAAGTGGAACGAAGAATAAAAAAGAGCATGTAAGAGAGAGAACAATAAACAGAAAAACGAGATTAGGGGCAGAAAAAAGAAACGGAATATTATCTTTTTCTGCCAGATAAATTTCACTGGTTCGTCATTTAATTCTGCGTATCACGAGTCAAAAAAAAACAGTATAACGAATATACTTCAGTGACGTAATCAAATCTTTTCCAGATTTAAACTTGTTAATATAAATGAATAATATAGCATACAAACTACATGCGAACAAAAACGTAGGCACATTTGCCTAGAAAATGAAATTATAGTACGTTTTGAAGTAACTTCGTATACATTAACAATATATCTGCTCGTTTTCCGAAAATTTAATTACTTTATAATTAAGTTTATTAATTAAGGGAAGAAGGGGGAAAACTAAAAAGTTTCGTAGAGACCATATAAGGATCAAAATTAATTGTTTACCGAGTGCTATGTTGTATATGTATATAATATGTGAAATGATAAAGAAAGATAAGATAATAAAAGCATGTTATCATTGGCATTCTAAATTATATATTAGCAATACTTCACCAATTTCTTCAATCAAATTATCTTATTTCAGTCATGAAACAATAATTCTTTGTACGCTTTATATTATATCCATGAATACCGTTTGTGTTTGAAATACGTTTATCAAAGAAGATAAAGGCAGATAAAGATATAGCGCTTTATATTATATTCATGAATATCGTTTGTATTTGAAATGCACTTATCAAAGGAGATAAAATTTATCGAGAAAGTAGGCAGTAATTAAACAGCTGTATTGTCTCTTTACAGTTTTATCTTTTACTTTTCTTATTTTTCCTTTGTTCTGAGGAAAATTCACTTCCCTCGAGATTCTCTGATAATTTAATGATAATTATTCAATTGTTCTTGGTTCATACATGCCAATGTTCTCGAAGAATTGTAAAAATGTATGCAAATGAACAAAATAGTCGCGAAATAGGTCGCAAATTCTATATTAGTCGTTAGCAATTAATTATACACCATAATTATATTCTGGTATATCGAGAGCTAATTTCCATCAACTTATTGTATCATGAATTTACTTTACCGAGCTGTATCAATCTGCATTAATTTCAATTGATTTATACAATAATCGACAATTTCCATGTCTACGCTTTATACAAACACAATTATAGCTGTATAACGGATAATATATCTGTTTCATCCACAGCAATTAGTAATGAAATAATGCATAGGTTTGAATGAAAAAATGTATGGTAACTTAAAATTTGTACTTTTTACACTATTCCATGTTTCAAAGTAACGCACTATATATTTACAAATTATTCAAATTATTTAAATTTATTGAATTATATTTTATTGTGTTTTAAAAAATATATTTAAAATACGTGAATTTGAATTTGACGACGTCAAACCATGGAAACTTCATAGCACAGAAACTTAAAGAGCTTACTAAACTCAAACTATTCAAATTTCTAATCGCACACGTTTTAAATTATCAGCGAACTAAAATTTCAAATCCCAAACAGATATCAGAGCTTGCAAATGCTGTGTAGAAATTTCCCAGTAAATTTCACTAGTTTCAAACTATTATTATAAGAACTGTTGAAATAAAAATTTCACACTACGTGGGATGACTTTTGTTGACCATTTTAGTGTCAAATAATTCCAGTTCAATGCTTCCGTTTCGCGTAGATTAATAAAGGCTATTTAGAACCTGTGAATGGTTTTTATTCACGACTATTTTCCAAACGCCCACTGGCAGGCAGAACAATAATGACTGTAGTGTGTTATGAGCCGTCAACGAGGCAATTTTCTCGCCATGTGGAATCCATTATCCCGAAAGTTTCGGGGCTGAATATCTCGAAGTCGAATTTTCGCCCTGAACTTCGTAATAATCATTGAAAAGTTTGCTCCTGCCCCGGCATTATCTCTTTCACGTGTCCCCTAGTTTCCCAGATCCATTTCACAAGGGCGTATCAATAATCGAAGTCGATTGTTTTTCGATAAAGGCCCGCCCACGTGTTCGATCATATTACACGACGACCGAACTTCTTCTATGTTACGAAGCAATTATGAATATGAATTGATATTTCCTTCTTCTCGCTCGCACGTCAAAACGTAATCGCTCCGCGATTGGATTACAAGTGGAATTTTTTCGGGGGAAAATATTACACTCGAGCCGCTGAAGTTAATAGAAATTGAAATGCATAGGAATTTCGAACGTCGAAATGGAAGTCGTGGGAAATTTCAAAGCGTAGAAATAGAAAATGCTCGGAAACTTCACGGCGCTGAAGTTCGCGGAACGCTTGGAAATCTGAAAGCTGGAAATATCAGTGGTTGGACATTTTCGAGATTAAAAATATCGACGTGTAGAAATTAAAATGCCCGGGCATTTCAAAGCGGAAAAATCGATACGGTTGAAAATTTCAAAGCGCAGAGGTTCAGTTGAGTGGAAGCTTCGAAGCAAAAAAATCAAAATGCATAGGAATTTCAAAGTGTACTTAATGAAAATTTCAAAAACGTCTAATGGTGCCTGAAAATTTCGAAAAGTTCGAAGGGTGATATGAATAATACGGTGTTTACCATTTGGAAACACAAAATAATATTAATCGATAAAAAAATTCTATTAAATAGTCACCTGAAAAGGTATGTACCTTTAAACGAAGGACTTGGTTCTTTCATAAAAGTAAAAGAGCGGCAAAGAGGAAAAGGAAAAAGCGATTCATATGTCGAGAAGAATTTAAAGGCAGGTGAAGTGACGACGGATTTAATTCTATGAATATTCGATTTAATTACACTCGTTAAAAACTATTCCGCTGATTTCTGCTGAAAAACTCATGGCTCTCTTAAAGCTGCTATGAGTAATTCCATTTTAAGAATATTATCATGGTGCCGGGAATTTATTTTTCTCCTTCCATAGAAAATTAAAGAAAATAGTAAGTAACGATATCAAGACTTGGTCGCTTGTTAAATTTTAAATATTCTAATAAAACATATGCAAAGTATTTATAAATATTTTCCTCATAATATTTTATTATTTCATTAATAGTGATTCTGTATAAGTTTTTTTAAAAATATTACCACCAAGTTTTGTAGAATAAGAAATGTGATATTTGAGAGAAAAATTAAAATTTGATCGATACCTTTTCGCAGTCTGCATTAAATTACTAGTCCTCATTTTCTAGAAGAACGCCATTATAACAAAAATTATTTTACTAAATTTAATCCCTTATTTAAGAAATGGGAACATTTGAGTAAGCATTCGAGAAACTCTCAACGTTACATTTTCTTAACAACTAGTAATTAATTAACAAGAATTATTTTATTTTTTACACAAATACAAATATAATATAAATGAAATTCTGAATTTATCTCTCACGTGTATTTTTTCTATCACATAGATTATCATAAATATGTACTACATACGAATAAAATTTCATTGCGACCATTCAAACGTAATTGTTCAGATTTTAGCGTCAGCCAAGAAACGGGCGAAAAAATTTATCTATCATTAACATAAACGAAACAATCACGAATTTCATCCCTTATATCAATCATGTTTTCGGGAGGGGTCCCACTCGGAACTTATGTAAATAATCAGTTAGAATAAGCCAATATCTTGAAAGCCATTGTTCTGCGACGAACGTGGGGACAAAGAGGGACGGCGTGCGTTTGACAGAGAAAAAAAATTGGGGATAGAATCTAGTATCTGTCGGACTGATAAAAAAGGAAAAGACAGACAAAACGATTATTCGATATAATTATCGTCAAAGGCACTGTTCCGTGAAATTCATCAATAATTTTATTAAGCGCACCCAACTTTTTATTAAGAAAAATAATTTTATAAAGTTTGTTGAATTATTAAATAAATTCGAGCTTCAAATACAATTTTATACATAATATGTGGATTTTGGACATGTATGTAGTTGGATATTTTGATGTATGTAAAATAGAAATTAAACAGAACTTATGATTAATTTCTTATTTGACAAAAAATGTTTATATTCTTCATATTCTTTTTTTCAGAAATTATGGGAATTCAAATATTACACTAATTTCTATCAAAACCGAACAGTAACTTAATTTTTTCTAAATTATACCTGCATTAGGTTTCACATAGTTTATACCCTTCATTTGCATAACATTCCAAATACTTAGTCTAATGAAATGGAATTAATTTGCTTCCTAGCTGAGTTCAGTACTTAGTTTCCTAGGCGGCACTTGAGCTATGTAATTTTTGTAATATCTGTGTAGGATCTATTAAACAAACTGCTCCAAACTGCTATTGAAACAACACTCAAGCAAGCTCAATATCTATCTTCCCTCGTATTAAATCTGTTATATTGTTACGATGAATATTAATAGATAAGATATATTCCCACAAAGATTTCAATTTGAAAAGAATTTGTTACTTCGTATTTACTATATAATCGAATAATCGAATGATATACTTGGATTTACAATTTTAATGAAAAGAAGAGATTTTGCTCCTAACAAGTAAGTTTATCATTTAAGTTGTGAATTAAGAATTAGTTAAACCACCAATCTAGATCTAATATATGTGAAAAATGCAGTTGAGATTAAATTACTGGTGGATATTCGACGTCGTCTCAAAATTTATGTAATTATGAAATCCACAAAAAGCATCGAAAATGCAAAGCTATGGGCCAAGTACAAGAGAATGATACATTGGAATTGGTTGCTCATTAACATAAACTGCATTTTACACAGGATTTGAAATCAATCAAATGTGAGCAAGTTTGATTGATTAGGATTAGGTCAGGATTTTTTGCGATTTTCGTAAATCGCTTGCCATTTCAGCAATTTTTGAGATATTAAAATGATCCAGGGCGTTTTGGAAGCGGAATCCGAAGCCGAGTAAGGCAGTGAAAGAATCATTTTGATATCTAAAAAATTATGGAAATGGCGAGCGATTTACGAAAATCGCGAAAAATCCTGACCTACCCCCTTCAGATTTTTGCGAAAAATGAAATTTTCGAAAAGTACAACTATTATACATTGATCTGCCGTAGAATTTCCTAACTTAAACAATGGTACCAGTTTCAGATCGCTATCACAAAAATTGAGCGAATGCCGACTAAAAAACTGGTTGAACTTGACGATTTTTCGCGATTTTCGTATTTCCTTTGTCATTTCCGCAAATTTTTTGATATCGACTTGATTCTTTCACTGTCTTATTCGGCATCGGATTCCGCTTCCAAAACGTCCCGGGTCATTTTTATATCTCAAAAATGCCGGAAACGACGAAGGAATTACCAATATCGCGAAAAATCGTCAAATTCAACCAGTTTTTTAGTCGGCATTCGCTCAATTTTTGAGATAGCCATCTGAAACTTGTACCATTGTTTTAGTTGGGAAATTCTACGGCAGATCAACATATAATAGTTGTACTTTTCGAAAATTTCATTTTTCGCAAAAATCTGAAGGGGGTAGGTCAGGATTTTTTGCGATTTTCGTAAATCGCCTGCCATTTCTACAATTTTTTAAATATCGATCTGATTCTTTCTGCATCTTATTCGGCTTCGGATTCCGCGTCCAAAACGCCCAGGATCATTTTAATAGCTCAAAAATTGTGGAAATGGCAGGTGATTTACGAAAATCGCAAAAAATCCTGACCTACCCCCTTCAGATTTTTGCGAAAAATTAAATTTTCGAAAAGTACAACTATTATACATTGTTCTGGCGTAGAATTTCCTAACTAAAACAATGGTACCAGTTTCAGATCGCTATCTCAAAAATTCAGCGAATGCCGACCAAAAAACTGTCATAATTTGACGATTTTTCGCGATTTTCATACATCGCTCGCCATTCGCGCAATTTTCAAGATATAAAAATGATCGAATATGTTTCGAATACGCATTCTGACCCTTAATTTTACGAAGCTTGATGTCAAAAACGTAACGTAACAAACATTTCTAATTTAATATGTTAACAATCTGGATGTGTGTGAGAGGAAATTTCATATACTACATATATAAAATCTACGTTATCGGCATAAAAATTATCTCGCATAGTATGAAACATATGTTAGGGTTTGACACCGGGCTGCGTGACAGGCTGAACATGGAGATGGAGAAGGAGGAGAGGAAGAAGACGACGTTTCTTACAAAAACCTCGACTTTTTAGATCAAAATATCTCGCGATTGGCTTGATGGATCTTCTCGTAGTTAGGCTTAAATTACTCGGGTGGACGTCCCCTACAAGAATATCACCATAGTTTGGGGGAAATATGCGGATTTAATGCCGTTTGAATACCCCGAAAACCTCGATCTAATTCTTCCGGAAAAGAGTAGTTCAGGTCTACCAGTCGGGAACTCTTGTACTTGGCCCGAGTCAAGACCTTAACTCTTGATATCATCGGAATATTGGGAAATGTAAATAGTTCTTATTTCAACATGGTAAGGTATTAACATTCTAAGAATCATATCTGACCTCTCAATCACCATTAAGAAACACTTAAATAAACTGGCCATTAATTACAAAACCAGCAAAAATTCTGAAATTTCTTCTTCGTTTTCTAAGTAGTATTCGCATGAAATTCTACGGACAAGTGATATTCCATTGACATCATGTTACTGGTGACAAGAATATAGAATATTAATTACCATTATCCCGTGTACCTATTAAATTCTTTTAATACCCCTTAACAGTTGTACACACACAAGAATGCTTGTAACTTTGACAATTTTCAAAATTTCGAAAAAAAACATAATTAATTTCATTATGTATATTTATATAGCACTGATTTTAAATAAAATTCCAGATGCTTCAGAACGTGATCGATTTTACATGGAGTGCTTCATATACGAACGATTTTAGCGTACGGAATTAATTTTGTTCCGCGAAAATAAATCTGGAAAGAAATGTCTTAAATAGTTGTAAAGTTCTAACGGATTCCCTGTTGCTCGGCAAAAGTATGTAAATTACTTGGATGTTTCCGGCTGCTCCCGTAAATTTTTACTGGATATTAAAATGGTTCGCGAAGTTTAACACATTTTTGCGTCTACTTTGTATCAGTTGAAATATTTAATATTTTAAGAGGATTGAAATACTTGTGCATGCAATTTATTTAATGAACGGATTTTTCGAGCAATCACTGATAAATAATAAGCATTAATCACATAAATATCACCTAGAAGCTATCGAATCCTTATTTTTGTTTAAATCGTTCCAAGTAAAAACTATTCTTCCACGTGTTTTTTCAAAACTCGCGTGATAAATGTAGACGGTTTGCAAATTGGAGCGGAAGAATTTGAAAAATTTAATCGACGCTAGAGTTCGACATATTTGTCATCGATTTCGGGAATTGCTTCGTTATTCGTGCAGATCCCATTATGGAAAAGTCTTGAAAACTTTCCAGGAAAATTATCCTCACAAGCATTTCCCAAAAATATCTGTTTTATAATATTTTAGCTGCCATGCATTTCAGAAAATAAAATAAATATTCTTGTTCTCCTAAGGTATTATTCGCGAATGTGTTATTATTTATTAAACTTCTAATAATTAATATTAAAGCTTATAATAATGATAATAATATTTAAGCTTATAATATTATGTATTAAATTATAATACATTTCATTGTTTTTCAATTATATTTAATGGTGGCAAATATTTTGCATATAGTGTTTATTCTATTTCGTGTCGAAATTTAAACGTTCAATTTTCAAGAACGAACCGAATTCGTTTCGAATTTCTGTGAAACCTTCAGTTGCGTTGGGAGTACACATCTCAAGATAAATGTTACACGGGAATGACACCTGGGAAGTTTGAAACGGATCCGACAAGCGTGTGCTCGAATTTCAAGTAAATCTGAAATGTAATTTGGGAGTTACGTTAGCATTGGCATTAATTGTACAAATTTAATGTTGTCTTTCAATAAATGTATTTCATGTCAATATGAGCAATGTAAATCAATTTTGTATGTAAATAGTAATATTTATAACGATCTACCAATTTCCGTGTTTTAATTTAAACTCTATTAATTTCTGTAATATCTGAAAAAAACAATATCAGACAATTTATTTATCATTTGAAAAAGCAAATTTAAATATTCGATTAAGTAATACATTGGACACAAAGCTTTTGGTTTTTCACGGAAATTTTTATTTGTAGTTTTTTATTACGCGGCCCACGCAGTTCTTGTAAAAAACATGCTCTACAACTGTACGTCACGTGTGACCTTTTCGTTTTTGGTTCTGATTAATTAATTGATTCTCGTCCTACACTCCGGAAGCTAATTATAAGTGCTTCACCACGGTAACTTCTGGTACAGAATAACATAGAAATTTTTAGGACAATGTAAAATGGATGACACGTTTGTCTACGATAATTTTAGCACTATAGTTTGGCAATCAATTTTAGCATAAGAAATAATTGCAAAATGAAAATGAAGTGGGAAATGCTATCTCGTAATTAAAAAATAGATTTCTATGAAATATAGAGTATCATAGAAAATATCAAAGACAACAAAATGGGTTTCGTTGTTCAAAAGTTAAAATAGCATGCTCTATTTATCATAAGTTTTACGCTACATTCGCTACGCACAAACAAACAATTTTACGAACCGCGTATTTTAATCGCGTCAAAGAGATTTCATGAGTAAAAATTACAAAGCCGAATCTCCAAATACTTTTTATATAAATTCAAAGCGGATTTCATATTGGTTTCTGTTCCAAGTCGACACAAAATTTGTTCACAACAGTGAAAAATATTCCAAAAATACATTGTCATTTCCAGTTGTTTGAAATAATATTTTTGGTCCTCAAAATTCCAATTTTCGGTTTGCAAACAAAATGCTCGATAAAAAATGTGGAAATTTCAAACCGTGGAAAATATTATCAAGAAATTCTCAAATCTTTTAATTATTTCTGCATTCCCCCCCCCCCTCACGCCGAAATTTCTCATTATATTTAGAATCGAAGATTTCTCTAAAGTTCGGAAAAATACGATTTTCATAAGACCGCGATTTTCCACTGTGCGTATGCAAATTGTCTATTACAGCATCCCACTAGCAAGAAATTGTATCAAAAAATGAGAAATGGGACCAGAAAAGAGAAGAACACAATCATTTGCAAATATCAGTCAGCGATGGAGTCTGATGTTTGTCGATGTGTAAAAAGTCCAGAAACTAAACAACGTATTGTACGATGGAGTTATTATGAACGTCCGCGAATGGCGAAATTAAAAGTCCAAATGTAAAAGTACAGTTGCGTATAATATACATGGTCTGTCCGGAAAGTAATAGGACTGATTTTTTTCCGCCGCGACTGTACTTCGGAGCTCTCAGGTGCCGACTGGATTCGGTAGAGGAGGTCCTTAGCTAATGAATGAGGGATTGGTCAATTGTCTCCGAGAATCTGGAGAGTCAGGACAGCCTTTTCCCCGCGACGTGTTTTTGTCCGCGGTACAAGCAGAAAATTCAGCGTTCGTTAGAGCAGAGGTTGGCAATCGCTAAAATTTAATCAATTCTGTGTGAAACGCGGTAAATCTGCGACAGAGACATTTGATATGATGAAGCAGGCTTATCCAGATAATACTTTAGTAAGAAGTAGTGTGTTTCGGTGGCACAAGACCCTTTCGGAGGGCCGGGAAGAGGTCGCCAATGAATACCGCGCTGGAAGACCTTCGACTTCGACAAACACCGACAATGTGACTCGTGTGCTCGAAGTTTTGAACTCTGACTGTCTACTGAGTACTCGTTTAATTGCCCAAATGTTAAATTTCCCAAAAACTGTGGTTCATAACATTGTGACGGAGCACCACGACAATGCAGCGGCTCACACCTCCTTTCTTGTGACCAGCTAAATGACCCAGGCAGGTATCCTAACGCTTCCCCAGCCATCCTACATCCCAGATTTGGCCCCCCCGGACTTCTTTTTGTTTCCTCGCCGGAAAATACCGATGAAAAAAAATCATTTTGAAACGAATCATTTTGAAAAGTGGGGATCCAAGCAGCTTGTACCGCGGCTCTAAACGCCATTCCGGAGAATGCTTACCATGACGCCTTCAATGCTTGGAAATCGCCCTGGCAGCGCTGTATCGACGCAGGAAGAGCCTTTTTTGAAAGTTTTTCAAGAATTATAACGATTGGCTCAATAGTTTTTTTTTAATCGACTCAGTCCTATTACTTTCCGGACAGACCATGTATGTATTTTAATAGCTCGACAATCGCGAACGTTTTGTAGCTGCTTTCCATTTTTCCCAGTCAGCCAGACTATTTCCAGCCAGGAAAAGTAGACTGTGTTTAATGTTTCACGCGTTTATTTTCATCGAGTGAGTCGAGTTAAGTTCTGCAAGGCGTTTCCTCCGGAAACACCGAGGCTATGGAGTTGAATTATGTTACAATGAATAGAATAGGGTATTTAGTGTGAGAAAATAGAATTCCCTTTTGGGAAAATAGGATTATTTAAATCGAAAGGGGTATACATTTATTTGTTATTTGTACATATTAATTATTTTTAAGAAGATTTTGAGAAATGTTATCCTTGGTTTAATTAATGAAAGAAAATTAAATCAATGTTCTTGCAGAGTAGTTTTTTTATTGCTTTTATTTTTTAAATGTTTTTGATTATCTGATAATTATCAGTGTTTCTTTTGTTTTTTTATGAGATGGGATAAACTTAATGATGGTTCAGTATATTTTCGAAACACATTGACTTTTTCCTATGAATTACAATTGCAACAATTCTTATTATACTTGCAATTGTTCCTTTTATATTCTATTTTAAAACATTTGATCGAATTTGTTCTACAAAGAACATATTTTTAAGGCCACACCTGTCACAAACCCGTGTTTCAATGTAACACATGTCATTTTCAATGAAAATGGAAGTAAAGTTGACGAAGGCGTTACGCGGCAGGAAAAAAAAGGTTTTTGAAAAATGAATCCACAGTGTTTTTCTCGTCATGACACCACCATTCTCACGGATAGCTAGATTCACTCACCCCTTCACTATAAAAGCCGTCATTTTTTACACCGACAGAGGTATTACTTTGAAAAGGTCACTTTAATATTATATGTTTCCAATGAAAAATGTCGCAAATTTTGATGTGCTTCTAAAAAAATTGCAAACACCAATGTTTCTTTTTTCGTCACTTACACACCTTTGTATTTTAAATTTATCATAAACGTCCAATATTTCTTAACATTTATTTCATACCAAATGTATAATAATTTCGAATGTTTTTCTGATAGAAACATTTCTCATCAGTTTCTCGCGTGACTTTCACCGTTATCTTCGCGAATGATAGCGACGGTAAAATAAAAAAAACAGGCGAAAGGGATTGAGTTGGATCGATTCCGTCAGCCGATTGTCGGATTTAATCGTCAATCCAATAACGCCTACCCAATGGAAGTCACATCAAAGTTAACGTCACCATACGACTCTTTGATTAAGAAACTCGATCCAAAGTGGTCGATTTCGGACGCACATAATCTCGTTCGCTCTATATTGCGATTGCCTGTCAATCGTCGGTTAATTCATCCGCGGTTAACCAGAAACAGGCAGAAACTAATTCGCTGGTGGTGCGAGTTAATTAAAAAAAAATAGTTATCTGTCAGAATTATTACGTACGAATTGTTGGAGATGAGGACAGTGTCAATATTTGCTTTGGACTTTGACGATGTAATACTCCGAGCTATAGTTTCGTTCAATGCTTATTTTAGTTTCTGATAAGGGCAGATTATCGGCGTTCTTTTGTTATTTTATTGAAGGTTTAGGGCAGGATCCATTTTTTAGATATTAGTAATCTCTGCAATTACTTTATTACAAGAAAAAATAGTTTTATTTATTTTATGTTTCAGATCGTGTTGGACGAATTGAATAAATTTTATACAGTTATTAAATTAAATTGATCTCTGGCTTGCTGATTATTGTAATTTTTTAGATTTTGGTATTTGGTTGTGGGAAATGGAGATTTCATGATAATTGTACGTAGAATACATGGTTCTATGAAGAAACAATGTGAAATTTTTCAAAATTGAACACTTAAGGGGTAGTTTACGTATTTTGTTGAAGGAATTTAAAGTGATATTTTTAAATTCATAATCTTCCTAGTACAATGTTCTATTAACATTCAGAATTTTACTGACGAAGTATATAAGAGTGGCTGACGGAAATAATGATATAATTATACTGTTCTTACTATTGAAATTAACAAGAGGAGTAATGGCAAACCTTTGTATTCGAGCGTCATTATACAGTCGATATGAAATAGCTTCCGATTTATCATTGTTGTAAGCAATGAAAGAGTCCTAATACAGGTATTTACAGGCGCCTATATCTATACATATATTGTTCATACTTCATTTGTATGTACAATATAAAATGTACATATTATACAAAATTTCTAGAAAAAATGTATACGTGCCTCTATTTCGTTATTTATATTATACTTTTATACATATACCTACATATACAATAGATATCAAAAAGCAAGTACACTCATGTATTTTCTTGCCAGAAAAAAAAGAACGCGATACTTTATCAGTATATTTCAACAACGTTTTCCGTTTCGTTGAAAAAGGATTTCCGTCAATGGTTTAAAACATCTCTCGTTTCCTGAAAGAAGTGGAGCACACGCGAGAAATTGATTTCCAGCGCGCCACGACGACGGTTCGTGTAAGCAGCTATAAAACGGCCGTTTGATAACGCAAAATACATATTTATACGTGACGCCTGTGCGCTGCAGTTTCTTGTAGTTCGCTTCAACGCGCGGAAACTTTCGACAATCCCTGGAAACTGTGCGTGGAAAGTTTCCACTAATTGCCGTTCAAATTATGAATTCGGAATTAGAAACTTCGGGACAATTCCAAACGGAGTTGCGATGGGTATGATATCTTGTCATTCGTATCATATCTCTTTATCTAGAGCTGTGACACGTATAGGGGACACGCAAGTAATTTTGTGATATTCGAAACGTGTCGAAATTCGTTTGTAAAAAATGAAGACTTGATGAGTAGAATATAAAATCTTGATCTATCAAATATTGATGAGAAGAAAGTATAGCAACCCTATAAGTAACCCTTCATAGAAACACAATTGATTGGACTAGATTGATTTACATATATGGTAGAGAATGATAAAATATCATGTTTTATATTGGCAATGTTTTTTTTAAGACTGTCGCAAAATTATGGAAGAATTTTGTATTAAACACGATGGACAGAAATTAGAAAGACCAGGATTTTCTACATGTCGTCTATTTAGAGTTTTAATTTGCTGTGCAATAGATATGTGTGTTTAAATTTTTTAATTTTTACTCTACAAAACTTCTTCGCCTGAAATTGCCCTATTAGTTATTTCAATACCTCGAAATATCTGCATTTTATATACTACAAATGAATGTTAATATTTTCTTAAAAAATAAACAACTTTATAACATTATAAACCAATTGGGACTTAGTTTTCTTTTAAAACATAGTTCAGGTGGATGAAAAATAACATTGTTTTAATTATTGTTCTACCATTCTCTAATTTAGTATTATTAAGTAGTTAGGATTATTTTCAAAGTGAATCGATGTGATTCCGCAAAGCAGGATAAGAATCTAATATTCTCTGATAGCCCGAAATGACCAAAAATTGACTTGATACGTTTTAGACCCCACCTCTTCAATTGTTTGAATCACGTCAGAGCCATCGAACCGTAACGTGGATCGCTAGAACTTCCTGATCGAAATTTCAGGCTATTAAAGGCCGAAACCAGCCCTCCCGTCAGCGTTCTGTGTTCTACGTACGATCGAGCAACGTTGATAGCCGAGTTTCACCCGTCTAAATTACAAGTCCCTAGTTGAAATTTCTTCTTATTATTTTGTCTGGCGAGTCCTTTGAAGTACAAATACAGCGAAATTTGCTACAGACAGAATATAAAAAAAGTTGTGTGGTAAAAAAAAATGTTAAGAGATTTGCAGCGTCAATTATTGTATATATGTATATCTAATAATAAATATCTTACAATTTTTTACAGTAACGTTACCGGATTAAATATAGAAAAAAATGTTTGTTAAATGTTTGATATATTGATATATCAATTTTCCAATGATTCAATGACCGGTAGAAAGTAAACTCTACAAGTATTAATTAATTGGCACATTTCTGTCAAAGATTTTAAACGAGTACGCAAATAAATACTTTTGTACTAGTAAACATATGAAACCTCCGAAATTTAATAGCATCCAAATTAAAAATCGCATATTACTTAAAACTTTGACACTATAACGCGTTGGAAATTTGAAATTTACGAACTTTACGCGCAGAAAGTTCAGTACGTAGTAATCTAAAATAGGCAAAATTGCAAAGCGTTGTAATATCCTAGCTTCAGAATTTATTATCGTCGAACTTTTCGTCCATAGAAACGTCGCGTATAGTGTAACCACGCGAAATTGACTCGAAATTGACGTGAAATCAATATTTACCATGGACATTCGCGTTAGTCTGCTAATTTCAAGCGTCTTACTTCGCATCTGCATGAAAACATGTTTTCCACCGTCGCGCGGACCTGTTCCAAAATTGTCAGTTACAAATTCAATTCGGAAGTTCGTTCATCCGGTAGCCATTTTTACTCGACAGATACAGCAAACTTTGATCGGAATCCGGGGGGATAAACCATCCCCGTCGGCGAGGATAAAAAAGCACGGGAAGAACGGAACAACGACCCTGCTCCTCGGAGCACTACTTCTGACGTTGATGTTGTCCTTGAACGGCCTAAACGCTCGCCTAATCGCGTAATGGCGCGAGACACCAAGAAATATAGATGTCCCGACCCGGAAAATCTACGCCTCTATTGTCTCTTACTTGGAATTATGTCAGAATCGGTAATTGAATGTTCGAAATGGTATTTGGGGGAAGTTATCAAATGGTCCAGTGATAATTAATGAGAATGGTGTATTGTAACATGCTGGTATTTTGTTATAAAATAGTATAAGTGAGGTTCACGTGCTAATGTTTGAAAAATATACATTTGGTTGCAAATGAAAATTTACATTTCACTGAGAGAAAAGATTGTTAAGTTTTCCTTTGAAGTACTTACGTTTAACAATTTCTCGCGAAAAATCAGAAATTCAAAAGATTAACAATTTCAATGGGATGAAATGTCAAAGTTCATAAATTTCATCGCGTAGAAATTCCAAATCATACAGATCTAGCAACTAAGGATTTCGCAACCAGGATATTTTTGCCAGTAGGAATTCGGAAGTTTAAAAATTTCAATTCAAAAATATATGAAAAATGTTGAGTTTTCATCGAGTACAGATTTTAACACGTAGAAACTTCGGCAATCGTTAATTAACCAAAATAATAAATCATCAAACGACGTTTTATTTATTTATATGAGAACTGGACTCCTTAAATCCCATATCAGACGTACCATTGTACCATTACAAATGAAACACCCGTCACCGCTTGTAATCGCGATTATTTTTTCACGTGTGCGATTAATTACGCGACTCGGTAGATTGGAGGGGCGAGTTAATAAGCGAATTTCCGTTGGCGGTATCTGATTGTCCTTTTGCATTAATTTGTCGCGAGCCAGCGGTCTGTCTGCATTCAATGATACCGTATATCAGCACTGGTATCTTAATTGGGTAAGGGGATAGATAAGACTTGCCCCTGGCTACCGATTTCCTCGGATAGCCCAGTTACTTTCGAGCTGGGGAATTTGGCCAGTGACGTAATTATCAGTCTTGTCCCCTGTGTTGTTCAGTAAGTTCCCTAAATTTTTTCAACTTAAAATATCACGTGGTTTGAAATTTCAGATTTTTACACTTCTTTACTATTTTTTCTATTATATTTCTGTGCGTAGAATTTTTGTGTAGTGACGTCTTAATGATTTGTTTTTGAGGATCGAAACTTGAAAGTCTTTATATATAAATTGTTGTATCACAATTGTGTCCAATATCAAGTGAAATTTAAGAAATTGTGTTTTGGTTTATTTAACATTGGAGAAAATTTTCTGCCGAGAAAATCTTGGAGTAATATACCAAAAGTGAACCACTGTCGTTCCACTCGGAATCATCTGATCGAAGGATCGTTTAATTAAGCCAAAATGATCTATTCAACCGTCAACGATCCTCCCTGACATCGTTTACGATAAGCGTTTCTACGGGAATAATAGAAAAGAAATTGATTTCGTCCAAACGACGTAGGGTGTGTACACGTTATCATTTACGAACACTACGACACTTAAATTATCCCATGTTTAGTATAAAGCTTGAATACAAACAGGTTTAAATCATGAAACTCGTTGAATCAAATGTTGATAAAGTATATTGTTTAATAAAACCTCTTTCCACGTTTGCATTATATTCAAAATGAAACTCTCCAAGTTCGGAGTAAATGTTCAACCACCGTCCCATTGCATTTCAATTCTGAGTACTTTAATTACACGGTAAAATGAATCCCATCACATGTTATAAAATATAAATCATGTTATTGAATGTGTTATTCATCAAGTTTTCTACGTTACGTTCGTATTGTAGGATTGTAGAATATTAATTTGACTTTTACAGTATGTTTGTCCATATTTTCCTGCTGTTGTTTTAAAAATAATTTTATTCTTAATCGACTTCCATTACTATCGCATTTGTCGAAGTACCTTTTTCTCATAGTGAACCACAGAAGAAAGCTTCTATTAGTGGTGGCATAGAAAAGTTTGATAGTGTAGAAATTGAATACTTTGAAAATTTCAACCTGTCCAAATTCATACGTTTAGAATTTTCCACGCGTGAATTTTCGAAGCGTAGAAATTTCCACGCGTGAATTTTCGAAGCTTAGAGACTTCCACGCGTGAATTTTCCAAACTTAGAAATTTCCACGCGTGAATTTTCGTACCTTATAAGTTTCAACGCGTGAATTTTCCAAGCTTAGAATTTTCCACGCGTGAATTTTCGAAGCGTAGAAATTTCCACGCGTGAATTTTCGAAGCTTAGAAACTTCCACGCGTGAATTTTCGAAGCTTAGGCATTTCCACGCGTGAATTCTCGAAGCTTATAAATTTCTACGCGTGAATTTTCGAAGCTTATAAATTTCGACGCGTGAATTTTCCACGCGTGAATTCTCGAAGCTTATAAATTTCCACGCATGAATTTTCGACGCGTAGAAATTTCCATGCGTGAATTTTTGAAGCTTAGAAATTTCCACGCGTGAATTTTCGAATCTTAGAAATTTCAAAACGATGAAACTTCAATGCAAATAAACTAATCCACTGTTTTCGTCACATAGAAATTCAGAAACTCAAGATTTACACCCACTACCAATCTCAAAATTACATTATTTCAAATTCCACCAATTTCTACGCCTACACATTCCAAAATATTGATATCTCAACACGTATAAATTATCAGCTTCGACTAATAATTTAGTCCGTCTAAATCAAGAACGGACCACTGAAAAAAGAATCTAGTAGAAAGTGAAAGAAACAGACAGACCTTATGAGCATGTAGACTCCAGTTGGCTCCAGTGCTCTGGAAACAGCTTTCCAGCTAGCCATAACCGTGAATTTTTGCCTGGCCGTGAGTGGCAGCCGTGGATCCGTGGCAGTTTGATTTTGCGACTTCATAATCGCCAGTTTGCTAAGTTCGCAACCCATGACGAGGCAGTCTTCCTCAACTTTCCTGCAGCCTGTCACCGTGCGAAGAAAAAAAAAAAAACCACTGTTCCCGGGGATTGTTCCTTCCAAAAATGAACCAATCAGGGCACCGTAACCCTTGGATCGTGGCTGCTCGTTAATCTTCGAGCGAGTTCCGGGTAAAACTGAGACACCTCACTGAATCCAATCGGATTAGAAGCTCGCCGGCAATCTGGCGGGATCACTAATTCTCGTCTCTCGTTGATTAGTTAATAAAACGGAGATTTATCGTGTTTCGTTCTATATTTTTTTTCGATTTTTTCTATTTTTTTTTTCTATTTTTCCTTTTTTTTTACGTCGAGCAATTACGTAATCCGGCGTACAAACGTCGCGTTGAACACAATGACACAGGAGAAATTGGAACGTTCGATTAATGTTCACTGATTGTTCATTTCTTTCGGTTTATTGGCGCATTGATCGCTAATTAAAAGGATCCTAGTGAAAAGTTCGATCGTTAATACTTCGTTCGTGGCTGTTGTCATTGAAACTTTCACATTCACACGGGTACATGTATCTCCTTTGCCGTCGGACCGGTGCGATGAAAAGCTTTCTGAAAGATCGGGGAAGACCGACTCCATTTGTGCGAACAGAAATTTTTTTTACCCCTCGCGGAATCTATCTCGGATATAATTGATTTCTCAATTTCTCCTCATTCTTTCATCCAGTGTTCCCGTTTGCCGGATTTCACAAGGATTTTACCGAAGTGACTTTACACACTTTATTTCGAACATTCGTGGCCGTTCTTTATTAAATCCGACCGATAATTCCTCGGTATCGATGAAGTTTTTTGTGTCAAGTCGAAAGTTCCCTGGCAAATCGGATTAACCCATTTGCATCAACAATCGGAACGCTCCCTTTGAAATTACTGTACATACCCTCGTGTTTTTCTATTTGCTGGTTTAGGTATTACTTTGAAATTTTTATAAGATTATTTTTGGTACTGTTAACGCACACTTGGAAATCCTTGACACTTGGTTGGGAAAATAATTTTACAATACTTTTTGATCGTCTGGGAGCTGACAATTTTACACATTTGGTTATCAGTTTCGAGTTATGAAATTACTGAGCGTTATTAACGCAGCGATACGAAATTTCTGAGCGTTAATAATTATCCGCCGTGAGATCTATGCGCGCCACTAATTCTGAACTACGAAATTTCTACGCGCGAATAATTTAACGGTATGAAAATCCTGCGCACCAATAAATATAAATACTGGAATTTCTATACGCCAATAATATTTTCTTTTGAAATTTACACGTGCTAATATTTTACGCGCAATTTTTCTTATTTGATTTATTGATAACTACGAAACAATATATTGACAGATTTTCATAAGTTTCTGATGGATGTTAATATGTATATGTATGCGTGTGCATATATGTTATTCACTCCACCGTTTATTGATACAAATGGGTCAACAGAATGCTATAGCTATAGTTACAAAAAATCTGATAGCAAATTCATCGATGATAAGGTAAAGTAAAATAAATTTTGACTCCGCACACGTTCACAGTGATTCACACACAAAATTTACTAAATAACATACACAAATTCTTTCATACTCAAAACCATATCCATACACAACAGTTAGCTAACTATACTTCTTTTTCGTTTGCATAATTCTATTGTTTTCCACTACGTTTCCATAACTCCACATTTCCAACAATTAAACCAGATAGCAATCATTCAATTTCTCGTTGAAAATCATAAAAAACCACAATCCCTTGATAAAACTCCTCCACGATACAATCCACCGATTTCAAAAAGAACAAATTAAGGAAGGTGGTTTCATATATTTTTAAATATATATTTTTAAATATATGAAAATTAGCTCAAAAAAATGATAAAAAAGCATAACTTCAGATAGAATTCATTCATTTAAAGTATTCAACTCTTAAATTAATATTATTTTATTAATCATTGTCCATTCTATCAACCACATAAATTCGTCAAACACAATTTGCACAAATTTCGTCTCGACCGTGAGGCCATGTTTACAACAACTTCAGACAAAGTCGTTTGACAGATGAAGTGGGGTGCCCTTCCCAAGGGCTGATTTAGGTTATCGAGGGATTTTCGGCCGTTGATTGAGTGAATGTGAAGGGAAGAAAGTACCTGCGAGGGCACTTTGTCAACGTGGACGAACGTGTTAACCAGAACTGGTCACTGTACCGTCTGTTCGGACGGGTGTTGGGAGATTTACACGTTTCTAACACAGTGCCGTCAGTCCAGTCAATATCCAAACAGGTCTACACGTTACGTGTTCATTTCTTTGGGGGGTGCCGAGTCCTATGGGGCACATCCCTGGACACCCATGAGGTCTATAGATTCTTACACTTATACGTGTCGGTTGTCAATGATTCTACGGTGAATTTATAAAATACGTCACTGTACGGAAATGTATTAAATAATAATGTATCTTATTTGCAGTTATATGTATTCATACATTTATTAATTTAAAAGTGTCGTATGTTATATTTTAATTTTTCATATAGACGATTTTAATTCTATTAATAAAATTCAATATTTCATATTAATAGAGTTCATATTGACAACAAAAATATTGCTGAACTTTTCCATTAAAAGTCTCAGCGTATTGAAATTCTACTCAACTTAAAATTTCAATTTCCTCAAAATTTTCACACAACAATAATTTTCGACCCCATTAAAATTTTAATGTACCAAAATTCCAATCCTTTTAAAAATTTCTACACGATGCCAAATCAATGGCTTAAAAATTTCAGCCACGCCAACAATTTCGAACCAATGATATTTCGACGTGATAAAGTTGCCGAGCGTTAAAAATTTCGGCGATTAGAAACAACCTCCGGCCCGTCGATGGGAAAATCAATAATAAAAACGGGACGTTCTATCATATTCGCGCGAATACGTGTCCACCGTGACGGCGGCCTTTAGAGATCGTAACACGGTCCAGCTTGCCAGAGTGGAATTCCAAGTGGCAGGCACGCGTGCCATGTGAAATTTCCTTGAGAATGGAAAAATTCGCAAACGTGACCCTTTTGTTTGAATAGTTCCCGATCGCTTCACCTCTGCGCCGCGAGAACGGTTTTCCTGTTTATCATAATACCGAGAGGTATTTTCAAGAAACCCTGATACTTATTTTTACATTTTCTGCACGCCGAATTGTTCCCGTTGCTTGAAATGCTTTTGCAATTTCCGCGGCAAAAAGTGATGCATGAAATCTTTATGCGATAATACTTTAATACTCGGTTTGGTCAGTAACATTTATCGGAATACAGGATTGGCGGCGACTAAATGTTAATGGAAAATTTATCGAAATTTGGTTAAATACTTTCAGCGAGTAACATTTTTTTAAATAAACTTGGGATAACGCGGGTTTTAAAAACGGACGTTTTGAGAGACTTTTAGAAAACGTTAGCCGATTATGCAGGAATAAATTATTAATTTCCACTCAAAGGAGATTATCGTGATACATTAAAATTGAACGACTTTGTGAATTATAAAACGATAGACTTTATCGAGGAAACCCTTGAAAAATATCAACAGAGAGATCAAGATCAATGATAAAAGTGAAACTATAGTACCTTCAAAATAATGAATCAATATTTCCAATCAAATTCAATCTGTTTTCATAACGATACAATTTTTATCGTCATATCCAATCTTTTTTTTTTATTTAAAAATCTCACGGTATCGGAATGTATGAAGTTTTATAGCACAATTGTTACAAAGTGTCATAGGAAAAGCCATCGAATAAATTAACAAAAAATGGTGCAAATTTGTCAGTCATAGTCACTGACTAATTAAGGAACAAGTAATGGGTTCGCGAAGTAAAGTATTAATGGGTGTTATTCAACTGGATACCTATGACAGTTACCGATGTCCGTCGATAAATCGATTTTATCGGAAGCACCTCACGGAATGGTTTAATAATTACTTAGGTGTCATTCAAGAAAAGAAGATACTATTGGTTGGGAATTAAATTCATTCACCCGAAACTTAAAACAGTCGCATAGAAAGACGATAAATAATGCATATTCACTTGTTTCTATGAAATCGTTAAATCGCGTTTAGTTCAGTTCCATCAAAATTCAATTTTTAATTTTTTCAAAAATGTCAAGAGCTGAAAATTCAATGTGTAGAAATTTCAAGGCGTGGAATATTCAAACCACATAATTTTAATGTAAAAATGAGCAAACGCTAGTACTAAAACAAACAAAAATATCTACGTGTTGAAAATTATATCACATGAAACTTTAAAGGGTAGAAATTTCAATGGTGAAGAATTACAGATCGTAGAAATTTCGGGGCGTAGATACTTCACTGACCTACAAACTGTACGCCAGTGAAACAGTCGACTGTATTGAACTTGATACATATATGTATACAATCAGCTTGAGATTCAAGGAAACGAATGTTGTTGATAATTGATAATTTTTTTCTTCAGTGTCATTTGTTGTTATCTACTTACTTAGCTATTCTTGAAGTATCAATAAATAATAAACGATACTCTCAGAAAGAAAGAAAGGCGATAAATAAAATATGATTAAATATAGATCGATAAAAGAGTTTTATAAATGGCTAAATCCTTTTTTAATTATCATTTATTATTAATCTTTTAAAAATTCTAAAGGTAATATTTTTATTGTATTGTATCCTGATGTTTTATTCCTGCGAACACTCAGTTTTCTACATTCTTTCGCTTTATCGATCAGAACAACATACTCTACTATGTTACGGAAGAAAATCCAACGGAACGTCGCTACAGCCAAATAGAGAAATAACTATGAAATTTGCAAAATATGTAGAGCACATATCCGGCTTGTATTCTTCAAACTATTCTAGAGAAATATCTGAAACGTCCAGCAGATATTTTCCCGTAACGTCTTCAAACATTTTCCTTTTCCACCACCAGGAAGGAAGAACTATACAAAACAAAAGTCAAGAAAACTCAAATAACGAAATGAAAAATTTCTTCGGAACCTCGGTACATCGAGTCATTTATCTTCAATTCATCCGTTTGATAGAAATCAAACGAAAATAACGAAACGAACGATGAAAATAAAATAACAAAAAGTAGAATACGAATTTTTTCAAAACCGCTTGCCTCATCGGATAAGGTTTTCAACTATCGAGAATAAACCAGATAAAAAAACAGATCGGGGGAGCGAGAGGAATAATAAAGTGAATGAGAGGCCGGAATAAAAATGGAAATCCAAATGAACGCGGGAAATTCATCGTGAGTAAAGTCGTCGGCGTATCTCCGGCGATCATTTGACGCATCGATTGCGGTTTTCTTCCGAGTTTCCATAGAATCGCGAAGAAAATCCGGGGGTGAACGAAATATACGTTCGAAGGGGTACATAATAATAGGAATGAAAATTCAAGGGGGTGGGGGAAATAACACTGAGGACGAAAATCCAATGAAAAAACGATAAAAACATAGTTTTTCTAAAAAAGGTCGGAAAAATATCAAAGGACGGAGTTTGAAATCGATTTGCAAGAAAGAGGATTGATGACGAAGAAATAAAAGAGGAAAAACAAGCTTTCAAAGTGGAGACCGAACGTGTAGAAAAACAAAAGAGAGGGATAAAGAGAACGTGACAATGAGAGTAAAACTTCAAAGCCAGAAGAAACCTTCTGAGAATCACGCGAATACGATTGGCAAATAATGTGAGAAAAGAAGTAAAACATGAAGGGGATAATGAAATAAACAGGTGATATGGATATACCATCAATTGAGATTCAAATAGAATGAGAAAAAATCTGAAAAAAACATAATGACGAATAAAATCTCGAATTTTGCATATAATTACGATAAATCAGTTTGTACTTTAAGTGAAGATTGAACAATGTACAATAATAATGAAAATCGACAGACAGCAGATGGAAAGAATAATAACAATGAAAATTTTCGAAGGTAATAGGAAGAACTTGAAACGAATATCCATGGATGCATAACATTCATACATTCTTTAATCCCCGAGGAATCGCGAGGAATCGCTAGATACACGGAATAAAGTTTTTTGTTTTACGCGGAACAAAGATCTCGAGTGCGCTAACAAGCGCAGCAGAAACTACCGACAACAGAGTATTAAAAAAAAAAGCTAAATAGGAAAATAATAGAGAACGAAGATTATAATTGGAAATAAAAAAAATATTCGCCGTCCTTAAAATGACAGAAGAGCAAACTCTTGAAACATCGTTTAAAATTCATCACATAGGAAGATGAAAAATATTTATAAAAACATGTATTATGTATATCGAAGTGCACTTGTCTCGAAAATCGCGTGTACAATAAATTTTATCATAAATAAAACTCACGAGGGTTTAAATAGAAAACAGAATGGAAATGTGTGACGAGACGTGAAATACATGGAATAAATTTTCTTGGGTGAAATATATTTTCAGTCTTTTAAAAAAAAGAGACAAAACAAATCGGTATAACCTGTTTTATTTTAAATCTGCGAATGTTCAAGGGTTTCCACGATTTCTCGTGATAAAATAAAAATCATCATTAATTAAGCAACACAGTGCGTAATGAGTTGGTTTATTTGATTTGAGAAAGACAATGAACAAATGAAAAAGAAAGTAAAACAGGAGCAATGAAATGAATAAACGTAGGGAGGTAATAATAATAAACAAAAAATGCAGCGAAAATACTGAGCAGAACAATTAAATTACTTTGAAGCAAGAAAACGCAGTCGGTGAGATCAAACAAACCATCGGCGTAGAAGATTAAGCACCGGGAAAAGAATGAAAGCAGGACAATAACATTGAGAACACAAGAGGACGGTGAATAATTCATAACTATCCGTAGAAACATGACATTGTAACGTGTTGCATTATTCCAAATGTTTATCGATTATCAAATAAACTATTCGCACTGGAAATTTGTACTGTAAACACGTTTCTGGTCTGCTAGAACCGGAATGATAAGATTGTTGTTTAAACATGAGTGCAATGTGAAATGGAAAGACTTATTCTTTTTATAAAAGGTACACGATTACGGAAAAATGGAATTTAGATTGTTAACTTAAGTATATCGAAATATTTTCTAGAAAATAATAACAGATGTATAATAAGTTTGAAATTTAGATTAATAAAATTTATACAATTAATGGGGTGCTACCCCATATTCTGTTAGGATGTATCGCATAATTTGTGCAAATACGTGGATTCAATTGTAAATTTTCATAATATTGGAATGTCACTTGAGTTCTGACATCAACAGTTTAGTAGTTAAATAATTGTTTCATCGTTTCTCTTATATCGTTCAAATTATTCAATGATACGATACCAACGTTACTGTCTATTAAATAAACCGATTAACTCCTTTTCAAATACCAAAACAAAATCTACTTCAAAATGGATAGTGCTAACTTATTGTACAGTTATTGTGTGTTCCATAAATTCTATGTGTATCAGCGAAACTTCGGTAATTCTGAGATACAGCTAATTTCTCGATTCTCCCAATAAACCTAACTCGTGAATATAATACCCAGATCTTACAAGCAACTACACATAGATGCTTGCGAAGTAGACAGACTACAACTCAAAGTTGTGGTTTTGTGATAATTAATCGCGCAACACACAAGATGTCACATTTTATCATTTGTCATTCTCCGAAAGAAATGGTATCAATCTAAATGTACTTAATCCTCTATGTTTATAGTTGATCCCGAAGGAACAGACATAAATAAATGTACGTTCAGATCATTAAAAATGACGATCACTTAAAATACTTGATCATTCTGTGAAATACTTTAGAACGCAATAAATGATGCGATAGCAACAATTATTATTGGACGTTACAAAAGCCGTAATTATTTGCCTCATTATCGGAGGCTATCGAAAAGCATTAATAAAAGATAACAAACAATCCAAATTGATCGTGTCGTTCGAAATGAAATTTATTTTTAATTCTCAGACAAATTGTTAAATACCATTCGCAGTGATATAAAGCGTTATTGATAAAATTGGTAAGAATTAAATTGATTTTATTTCACTCTCCACAATGTTACGAAACTGGCCCAGTTTCTCGTGCACTTCCATAAACGGCAGTTTTAAATTCCCGATGTAACTACGTACGTACATAAATTGTATGTATGTACATACATACGTATATGTCTTATCATAGACATAGCGGCGAAGAAACTTTTTTTATTAACGTAAAAAGGTCTACGCTCGCGTACTCGTGGTGCACCGAAATATGTAGGACACTTTTTTTTTCAGCATCGATTCTAAAGAAGAAAAAAAAAAGGTCTAGTAAACATGGCTAACACACCGCCACCCTTCGAGTCGAGTCGCTTTTTACTCGAAACGCAGTACATTTCAAAAAGTTTACATTCGAAATGATAGCGGAACCGTGTGTCATATAATATTACCCGGAGGGATCAAAATTGTTTAGAAAAAGATGAAGTCGGTATATATCAAAGGTAACATTTCATAGAAAAAAAATTTAATACAGACCAAGCTTTTTACCTTCACGTTAAACTCCCGACTGATTAAAATGACTCCATATGTTCAAAATTATTCTTCACTGGCAGAATCAGTTTATGGAGCGAGTGATTTTTTTTTCTATTTTTATTCATTGATTTTATAATTAGATTTAATAATGGAAAAATATTTTAGTGGAAAGGTGTTCGAATATTCATGCGAGTCACTATGATTATTTAGAGTGGACATTTTTTTAAATTTGCTAAATGAACCAATTTCTAAATCACATGTGGTTGAATAACCATTTCAAAGACACGTTTCTCAAAAATATTTTCTCAAAAATCTTGTGAGAGGATCTGAAGCTTCTCAGATCGACATTTATCCTTTTCCTGTGTGAACTCTGAAAAGTGTGTACCGCATGTTCACACTCCAAATACATACACGACCATAAGTTACGGGACACATAGAAATTGGGACTAACGGTCACTATAATTTATCCGGAAATTACTATTGACCTAAAACCTGTTATAGACAGTGTTCAAATTAGATCCGAAAACTTCTACTTTGAAATCTATAGCTATTAAAAATTTCTGCGTTTGAAAATACTACTCCAGGAAACTCCATCGAACTCTATCGAACGACACTAAACCTGAAATCACCAGACAGTTCTCAAAACGTACTTCGAACATTCAACGAAACGAAACGAAACGTTCTAAATCGCAGTTTTATCTAAACAAAATCCACGCTTGTCTCACCGTTAAAAAAAAACGAAAAAAATCACTGCTTTCCAGTAAGTGTCCCCCGATTCTCAACCACATTTCCTAAAAAACCGTTTCAAACACACCATATATCTCAACATACATTCACAGAATCTCACGAAGACATATATATAATATTTCCATCACATCCACATTCACCCCGTGTATCCCGTTTACATCCCCAAAAACTCGATCGGCCTGTTACACCTCTACACGTATACGTACACACATACGTATATATACCTAAAACAAAAAAAAAAAAAAACGCGGTCACGTAACAATATGATCCGGCGATCCGGAGGCTCCAGGAATCACCTGGCGCATATCGGGTGCAGTTCTTCTGTCGCGTGGCGAAATCGATTCACGTTTTATGTATAACGCTGCCTTCACCACGTTCTATTCACATCATCCCGTCAAGCCTGGTAAGTCCCCGCACAACCACACTAGGGCCCCACCGCCGGTTGTTGCGTTGTCTCTAAGACACAGCACCAGTTAGTTGTTATTATTGTTGTTGTTATTCACCGTTCACCAACGAGGATATAACACTTTGTTCCGCGCGGGTTCCCGCTTTTCTATCTTTAGAAACTGGCAGGGCTCGTATTGGGATCGCAGGGGTTGCTCGGCCGTGTTGCCTACAGCCCAGGCGAGCCGAGACTGAGGCACCCGTAACAAGTGCTCGGGAACGCGCGTGCGCAGTGAAAATTTTTCTCACCCCTCTGCAACCCCCCACGGAGTTTGGATTCTGCTACCTACGGAGCGGTTGTTAAGGAGGATATTGTTGTAATGGATTTGTTGGATGTATCCTTGGTATCTCGCGATTCGACTGCGTTTTCCCCGATGTTTTATGCGTGTAAGTGTGTATGTAGATTTACTTGTGTTATTGTATAATGTATATTTTGAAATGTGTGTTCTTGGTTAGGGGGTTGGGATTAGAGCGATTATGATGGAGAATTTCGCGGTAATGGATTTGTTTGGTTTAGCGTTGTTGTCTAGCTATTGAATTAGGTTTGAAGTTTTATGTGTGTATGGAGGGTTATTTGTGTTATTGTATATTTTGAAATGTGGTCCCTGGTTGGGGAGGGATTAGTATTTGTTTTGTGCAGAAAATTGTGGCACGTGGTGACAGTAGGTAAAGTGTAAAGAGAGAAATTGGATGAAGTGTCGTAGGTCGGATTTAAGATCACTTCTTGTGTGTTCCTACTTTGTAATTAACTAAAGGATTAATAAATTGCAGTATAGCTGTATTTGTAATTAGTTTCTTGAAACTTGGTATTATCGCTGCGTAAATGGAATTAAATGATAATATATTGTTGTAACACAACTCGTTTTTTTGGGGGGCGGAGAAATAATTTTATTTTTGAACAGAATCTTCCTTCAGAACTCACTTTGGGTCGATGACTTTCCAATTGTATTATCCCATCCGAAAACAGTTTGTCAATTTATACAAAATTGATAATGATTGGTTGATTTTCCTATTTTTTGTCCTCAGCATTTTTTTTTAGAAGTGATCCGTAATAGTTTTCAATTTCCTTCGTTTATCCTGGGTCCATATTCTACTTCAATTTTATTTGATTCGCGTTCTGACAACCTTTTGGAAATCCTGAAAGGGTATTGGTGTAGTTTCAGTGGAATATTTAGTAGTTCTGTAGCTGCATCAAGAGCACTTTCATTACCCGGTACTCGTTGATGTGATGGTAGCCATGCAATCGTAATTGATATCCCGTTATTGTGCAATTCTGTACAAAGTTCGAGGATTTATCGACTAAAGTCAGGAGCGTATTGGAACCTTTATGTATCACGTATTGTAAATTTATAACAATAATGTTTACTTGCGATGAACTATCAGGGATAATATAAATAAAAGTATGATAGTGATCAAAAGTTGAACATCAAGGTAACACTTTCTTTATATAAAATTAAAATTATTTTCAAAATCCAAAAAAGTGTTGTTATATGCTACATACTCCTTTTAAGTGATCTAATAAATTTTATAAGTATCCTTTAACATTTTACAAATATTCAGAGTGTGCCACGACAAATTTGTAAATTTATATGATTTTTCAACAATGATATTTCTCCTCTAATCATTTCTAATCGTTTAGCTATCTTTCGATGTTCGAACGGTGTTCAAAGTAGAAGTTGAACCGAGAGTGCTGGAATCAGATACGAAAGTTTGTTTTATTTTCGAGTGCAACCCTGGAGTAACAAGGTGGGGTCACTGTATTTGTTTTCATGTTTACCAAAGCTTTGCATTTTGCTTCCATGTTTCAAAATGTTACTGCGCTTCACCCGGATTATAATATACGAATGCAATACAACACAACTGGTAAATAACAATTGAGTATTAAACATCATGGAAGACATAAACTCAATGAACAATGTTAGTTACACAAAATTTATATTAAATTTATTATTAAACCATTGTCAGGTTTTAAACCATATCAGATATAACAACATTTGTTTTCAGCTACCACGGTCTACCAGTTTCAAAAACATAGTAGCATTTTACTCGGTCAATTTTAACTATACTTTGTTGAATAATTATCCTGAAAAATCGAAAACGATGTATAAGTATCGTTAACACACATTTATGCATTATCTAATTCACTTTTTCAAATTTCTCTGAAACATTCACAGCATACATTGTTCTGAAACTGTTATACAATAATTTAAACAAAACTAAATAAATTTTGCAAGTAATTAGGACATAATCAATTTAAATTTAAGTGATTACTTCGGATTTCTATTATTCGACGAACAATTGCACGCTAATTAAGGCTGGCAAATTTTAATTAATCCGGATGACAATTATCTTTCGTCATTTAATTTCGAAAGATTTACTCTCGACACACTGTCGATGAAATGCATAGGGCATTATATTTTTTCGCAGTCTACGACCACGATTGATATAGATGGCACCAAACGGTTATAATTTAGTCAGGCTAGACGAAAATAACACTATTTCATCGAGTGCAAACATTGGCTGATTTCGTTAATATCTCATGTGTTCTAATTTCGCGAAACGGAAACACGAAACCACGTTCGCCGGCGTTGTTTAAACGTTTTCAGCCAATTATTGAATTTCTCCTCCGCAAATTTCTCGATTTCCATCGAAATAGGACGTCTCACAAACCGGTGTACTGACACTTAAATGAGAATTCATGAAAATGGGGACGACAAATTTGAACAGCTTTAATTACCATGTTTATCAAACACTAATTTAATTATTTACCAGTGTATACTAATTTTGACGCACATTTTTCATTCAACTGCAATCGTAATACGATTTCTGT
Organism: Mimumesa dahlbomi; assembly: GCA_917499265.3. Taxonomy (NCBI): domain Eukaryota; kingdom Metazoa; phylum Arthropoda; class Insecta; order Hymenoptera; family Crabronidae; genus Mimumesa; species Mimumesa dahlbomi. The sequence goes on from OU824124.1 coordinate 7,179,580, forward strand.
TTGTATGATTTGTTAAACAATGAATGTGTTAACCATTTGAAAATTTCAAAATTTTCATTTTAATATTGTTAATACTCTTAATACCGAATTACATTTAACTATAAAGTGTGAATTATACTTTCTAATTATTCTAGGAACAATCAAGTTGTTATTATTATTCAGTATTGAAATGAATATCTCTATTTAAAAATGTAATGTGACTCTAATTATTGACGTATCTAATTAATCTAGTAATCACTGACTCTATTTAAAGTAACTGTGTTTGTATTAGGATGCAATTTGTGTGATATAATATTAAGATGTACCGAATAAAAATTTTCTATTTTGAGATTTGCTGGCCTACATTGGTATTCCGTTTTTAAATGAATTGAACGTTCTTCGTGCGTCTCCTTTGAATCCTTTCGATTGTTAAATTAATGTCCCGCAAAGTTTGGTGCGATTGTCATTCGCAACAAGTTGTGAAAATGTTAATTATCATTAATTAGAGTACCTTTGCCATTCTCGCTGAAGCAGCAGTTTTATCTACTGACCTCGTTTCATTCCCTCTATCCAAGGAATTGTAACTGTCTACCTCGTTTAACTTTATCACATTACCAAAGATCATTCCATAATACCTTTACACTTTCCTTTTGCTATTTGATATCCTGGTAAATTTCAAAAAATATCTGCCCGCAGGAAAATATTCTGATACAAATTACTGTGCGTCGAAATATCGTATAATATTTATTTGAAACAATTAAACGCTACGTTTAAACAATAATAGATTCCACGTACGTTTTTAAGACAAATAAATAGAAGTGTAATAGGATTATTAAACAAAACCTTACCCTAAATGAAAAACAAATATAACCGTGAATTTTAATATTTAAGGGAAAAGAAAATATTATGTTCCGTGCATCTGCGGATTATACTTGTTTACTGTTTAAGAATTCAATGCATGGTCTTATTTCTCATTTGAAATCAACGGGGGACAAATGTCGACTCCCACGGGGAAATCTGACGGGAAACGTAAACGTACCGTTGTAAAACAACAATGGGAAATTTCACAATCCGATTAGCAAGTTTACGTTGCCTTCGCGAAAAACGTGACTCGTTACCTGTCATTTTTATATGGAACGGTGTCTGATATTTCATAATATACGTTCATTCATGGCATCTCTATGGGGTGGGAGGGGGGGGGGGGTAGGGGAATTAAATAAACGCCACGCGACACCCGCACGTAGCAACTCACGTACAACCACATTCATTATTACAATGTTACGCACAAAGTGTAAACACTGGACATGCAAATAGAACTGTACAATCGGGTGATAATGTCTTATAATTAATCATTAAACAGTGGACGTTTACGCAAATATGCGTTTTCTATGAAGGGTCGATGATAAATGACATCAAGATCGATCATTAATTTCGTAATTGTTTTCTTCCGACACGTTTTAGGAAGCCTTTAACGATGAAAAATACTTAGTCTTCCTCCTCCGTTTGTCTACCCATTTTCTGGAAGAATATGTATTTGCATGAACGTCCGCGTTCTATTAATCATTCGTTTCGTTGACTCATAAAAGAAGACGCGTTGGGAAGTGTTGATTTGTGGATTCTGATGATATGAATTGGGGTTCCTGAAAGCCAAACTGATTCACTTTGTAAAAAATATGTTTTTGTAATTGTATTCTGAAAATTTAAATATTATAATAAATATTACTTACAAATTTATCAGTGTCTTATTACACAGTGATTCTCTATAAAGCAATATATTAAAAACTCGATTAACATTTCGCTGTGTGATATCGCTCAATAAAATAATATGCGTTCATTTTCAAACGTTTAGTTTATTGGCAAATTGTGATACGTATTTTATTAAAATTGTATGATGTACTAAAATTGTATTATGTACTAAAATTATTTTATGTACTAAAATTATATTATATACGTTACAATTTTATTGTAAACATATTGTTACAATTATATTGTATCGTATTAATACTTGTTTTGCAAAGTTCCGTCAATATACAAAAACGTTTCCCACGTACATGTTAGTACTCTACACGGTTTTTATTCTCATCTTGGATTATTTGGGTCCGGTCCCATATAAAAACTGTTCATCCCGGTGTTCTACCCTTGTAAAAAATCTTTCTAACATCATGGGTTAGTGTGATACCAGTCTTGGATGACTATCGTTCTTTCACCCGAAGAACATGCGTTACGCACTCTTGTCGCGTACGAAATTTGACAGATTCTGTAAATCGGCGATTCGTATGCATAACCCAATTTCCGAACGAGCTATTTTTCACGCGGTACCCTCGTGTTTATCCCGGAAGTTATTCAGATTTCATGGCCGGGTGGAATCAAAGTTATCGGTATCTTGGGAAAAAACGTAACCTGCGGGGAATCTCTGAATGCTTTTTGAAGGAAACGAGATTTCGCTGGCGAAATTATCGTGGTTAATTAAGTACCGTGATATGAAACGTTTGCGAAACTGAATATTTCAGTCAGAATGAATTTTAGGATTCAATTTTGAAGAGTTTTGAGATTCTTCATTGCTGTAATGAAATTTTAGATGGATGCGAATGACATTTGTAAAAAATAAGATTTCTTAAAGTATATGTGTAGATATTGTTTGTAATATAATATTTTGTATACCTTTATTTTGTTATTTTTTTAAGTTCGATGTTGTCTTTACTGCCAATGTTTATCGTTCAGGTTAACAGTAAAAATATGTCATTCTACCTAAGGAGATATGGTCATGATTAATTCAAACGTGATTGATATCGGATTATTATAAATATTTACTCAAACGCTCTATAATCCCGAAACGTTAAAGTATTTACGATTATTAAGAGTAGCTTATGTATGTACATATATTTGGGGTTCATTGTCCAATACATAAATGATTGATACGGTCAAATACAGGTTGATGCAGGTATCACAGAGGACACAAATTAATTTAAAAAATTCGTAACTCATTTTTTTGTTCTATTTTTTTCTTATATTATTTACAGGCTAATAAACTATTTTCAAGAGATTTAACAACATACAAGAACTGTTAAATATGACTTAGAATTAGACAAACAGCAATGAATTTAATATTAAAAAATTCGATTTCCCTACACGAATTTTAAATGCCAAGTATTTTTAAAGTAATGAAAAAAATGGAATTCATCAGAATTTAATTGTTTCCCCTAACCAAAAAGTAGGAATTTCAAATGTTGTTTTTCTCTAAACAACCTTCGGTTCCAGTGCCCGCAACACCTTATATTACCCCTCTATTTTTTCTGAATGCACTCTCTTCCAGGTATTGTTTACCGGTCTTAAGTTAAGGACCTCGAAGGGAACCAATGGTGCGGCCCCGCGCTAATTCGAGGGGGGCAAGGCCTCGACGGGCCCAACAGGCTGCTTAGTCTACCGCGTGTCCTCGACGTGATGTGTGTTGTGATGTTCAGACGTGTGAAATACAGTGAAAAGCGGTTAGAAGGTTAGAAATTCGTCCGCGACACCTTACTCGAGTGTTAAAACGTGTTTAAAAATCTCAATGATGAGTGGAGAGAAATTTTCTGGCGTCGAAATTTTAATACTTTGATATTCTTACGCATTGAAATTTTAACGCCGTGAAATTGATGTGCCTTTTGAATATTCAGCGCGTTGAAAAGTGTGGGCCCTAAATTTGATATATTTGAAAATTTGTAGAGAAAAACTTTCTAGGGTATTCCATATAAACCATATTTCCGATCGTATTATTTTTATTTCAGTACTAGGGTATGTTTAAATAAATTGATATTTATTTGTGCGGTTGATGTAATAGTATTGTGTAGCGAGAGAATTCAGCGGAAGTGTGAGAATTTAAATAATGAAGAATATGAAATTTCGACGACGCCAAGGATGTGAGGTTTGAAAGCAAACAACGCGCTTCTTTGTGGCTAGGTAGGTGTTAATAATATTTTTTTATTACTTTTCAATTATGGAAACGTGAGCGAGTTATTTCATAGAAATGTAATAATATATTTTCAAATGGTCTTAAAAATGATTTTGCTAATTAGTTCATAGTCATAATGATTGACTAATGTGTGATTAAATGTTTCGGTCGCGGTATGTTTGACACGAAATACAGCAGATATTCGATCAACCGAATTAACATGTTCAATGATATCGGGAAACAGACAATGATCACACGTGATAGTTCGGATACCAATTTACTGACAAGATACATAATACAACACTATGTCATTAATCACAATAACAGTCCATGATATAGTTTCTTGAGTGATGAGTTACGAATTGAAATTATGAATTTGAAACAGCGATATGAGTTTAATTATTTGAAATAACTTTGGTGCTTTTTAATTGCGAAGTTTTCGATATGGAGGATGCATATTATCTGTTACGTAACTATAGAAATGGACTTATTGTAGAACATGTTAGGTTTATACAATAGTATTAACAAATTGTTTAGACACTACGAATTTAATAGAGAACTAAATACTTTTAATTATCGATTAATTGATGCATTTTTCACTTCCTTTAATGAATCTTTGCTACGCACGTTTTCCACAAATACTTTGAATCTAACATTTACTATCAACGACATAATTTGCAACTTAATGTGTAGGAAATTGATTTGTAGGTATCGTTATGCATGTCTGTCATCTATACAGTGCTTTTCTCTTATCGAATAATTTTATTCGTACGTACCAATAGTTAATCAAACCAAATTAAATTATTCTTTAAGATCAATTAGTCACTCGAATAATGTTTAATTCGATTAAAATTCCATTCAAAACAGCAGATTTAGTGAAAAATTAATAAAGTCCACGCTCAAAGCAAAATAGTCTGAAATTTATTCGTATTTAATTCTAGAAATGCAACGAATCATCTATGATTATCGAATCAAATGTGCTTACCTCAAGACGCTAGCTACACTTGTTTTAATTACCGTTCCTAATTGACCTAATTCAGTGGCGACTCTGTTATCCGCAGAACGTTCCGTTAGATATTCTTCGAACGTTTTCTAGCGATCGTTAAAATCTGCTCCCTTTTCCCGTGAATTCGTGGCGACTTGTCTTAATCAACGATTAATTTGTTGGGTGTTAAGAAGCTGGGAAATGCAAACTTCGTAAGGTTTTAAAATATAAATAATGTCTGCGTTGGGTTTATTGTTTGCAAAATTTTAGGATGTACTTGAAAGTTTTTTTATTGATGAGATTAATAATTACACAAATTCGCATATTTTTCTATTGTTAAAATATCCAGTATTCGATTAACAATCAACAACGATATTTCATTATATCGTTAATAGTGCAATATTTTTCATTTTAAGCAACACGTGTTCGACTAATAAATAAGGTATTAAATCTGGATAATGACAATAGAGAAACTAATTCAGCCATACCCTCAGAAAAAAAAAATTTCCTATCTAATAAAACAATCAGGTTAACGATACCTTCCAATGGGAATGTATTACACAAATATTTTCTAAATAATCACCTGAAATTTACTCGTTACAATCGATTTACCTCTCTACAATTACGTTGTTTACCCTCAGTCTGGAACAACACGTAACACGTTATTCGATTGCTTGCAGTTTAATATCTCCGTAACTTCAGTGCAAGATTCAGCCACTCGCGCGCACCCTTTTTTTGTTTCGAACATCCCAATTACGTTTCTCCAAAGATGAGCAACTCTGTAGCTGTTCCACAGTGCGTTCTCTGTCATTAAGCGCCCCCTCCTGTCGCTTCTCGTTTTATTTCTCAATGCGAGCTGGTTCCTTTTGGCTTCGAGAGGATCCTTTTGAATACACCGTATGCATAATTCGGCTCTGTGGTGTATGACTCCTCCCTCTTCCTGTCCTGTGTTCAATTTTCAAGGGCCCCACGTCTTCGAATTTCCACTTTGTTCGGCCCGTGTAACACGTTGTGCGGTTTCGCGTACGCTTCTGCACTTCCTCCGTAATTGTTTAGCGAGTCTTACGACCGAATGTTGTTGTTTACCCATTAGTAGATTGGGAACGTTTGTGGAAATGCACTTTTTCCTGGAGAACTGGTAGATGGATAGATACATAGATAGATAGATAGATAGATAGTTTATTACGTCATCTAAAGACACATTAACAAAGTACTTTAATATTAAAGATACAAAGCAAAATAGGAAATTAAAATAAATAAAGAAGTAAAGAACTAAACACATAGAAGGCAACGAAAAGGAGAAATATGATACAAAAGAGAGAGAAGGCAAAAAACTTAAAATTAGAGGAAAAATAAAAATTACAAAAAAATAAAAATCGGATAAAAAGAGGTATAGAGACAGAGAGAGAAAGAACGAAAAAATGGGAGAGAATGAATTGTGGGCGTCGTTAGAGGGTTCTCGAAACGTGGTAGGAGAAAGCAGTTTGGAAATTTATCAAAGAATCAGGTCGGTTGTTGTCAAAGTTTGGTGAACAGTATCGATCCCTTACGGAAAATACGTATTTGCATGAAATTCGCAATCTACTCGTATTAAATTGATTTGCTATAAATAGTGTCAAGGGTAATCCAATTATAAGTTTATAAATTTATAAAAGTTTCAAGTTGAAGAAATATAGGAGCGCTGTATTTTTGAGCTCACGGAAATATGAATGCATAGGGAAACATGGCAATTTTTACGAGCACAGGATTTTCAAGGCTGGAAACTGTAGACTGTTGAAGTTTAATGATGTTTATTAATTGACCACTTCACACCTTGCAATTTCCACGCTGTGAAATATCTCCACGCAGATATTATATTTCGAAGCGTTATCCCGTTCATTTTTTTTCATTTTAAAATTGTTGAATGGTTAAATCTCAAAAGGTTGGAATTTCAAAGCTGATCAATTTTCATCGTCATGAAATTTTGACGGATTGAAATTTCTCAAAGAATAAAAATTCATATACTTAGAACCATTGCCATATAGAATTTTATTCGCCTTGATATTTTGAGGGGCCATAGGGTTTCTAGAAAATTTACACCATAGAAACGTTTACGCGTTAACTTTTACGTGTTTCACCATTTAACTTTAAAGACCTTTTAATACTTGAAAATTGCAAAAAATCACATCTGAAGACGTATAACAAATTAAACTAAAAATCATTAAACATTATTAAATATTTTATACGAAATACATTTATTTTTAGGTTCGATTTGTATTCTCCTAAGCGTCCACGGTTAATATTCTCAATTTGTCGGAATGAAAAACCCGTATTAGTAGACAATACGCAATCTGCAGTAATTCCCCAAACCATTTCATTATAAACTAAGAAAACTGCGGGTGAAACTATGAATAAGTCGAATCAGGGAACGGCAGGTTCAGCAATTCTCTCTGGTTTCGGTCGGCGGCAACTCGACCATCGAGTTTCGACCTCTCGAGGCCGCGTTTGTGCCTGGAATCATAATTTCGCTCGGAATGAAAATTCTCGGAAGAATCCCCGAGGCATTCCACAGTCGTCAATCGAGGATGTACGATACGATGTACGATACAATCTACGATAAGGAAGTGCGGTGGCGCGCGCGATGTTCGTTCGATGGTTATTTTTACTCTGAACGAACGGTGATAGGAAAATTTTTGTTTATTTCGCAACGTAGTCACAAAATTATTGTGGAAATTTTTACCGTTTGCTTGCCATTCATATTATTATTCATATTAATTTGGTTTTGGAACAATTGATCGATTTTTTAGAGATCTGATTGGTTTAGGAATTTGACACAATTTTTTTTGTCGTAATAAATGGATTACTGAACGATGTGCTTTGATATTTCGGTGTTTGATAATTTTACGCATCGATATTACCGCGTTAGAATTTTAATAGCTTAATATTTTTTCATGGCAGTAATTGTTGTATTTTTTATTTCTGGGCAACGAAATTTTTGCGCCAGGAAGTTTTAATGCGTCGCAGTGTTTCTATGTGTCGATATTTCTACCCTTTAGAATTATAAAGGAATTTCTAGGGAGACTACAAATTCAAATTCGCGACAGTGAATCTTTCCATGAAGCTAACCAAATTTTCAATATTTATGGATCGCACCTGTGGCATATTCCCAACGATATCAATACTACCTGTATCACGGATTATGTGAAAAGCTGGCAATAGGATACGCAAAGCTATTCTCTCGTTGCGTTTAATTTAAAAAAATGTATTAAAAAATAGGCATATTCTTGATGTTCAAACAGTAAAATTCAATTTCGAATAATCTATTTACGTCCCACCTTTGTGCCTATTTTCCACACATTATCGACCATGTAAATTTCCATTTTAACATTTTCACAGAAAACTAGAAATTAAAATTACTTTAATACACTAAAATCATTCAAACAATGAACATGTACTTATAGACTGCAGCAGGTACAATAGATCGAGATCTGATTATAACATTCCAAGTGACCTAAAAAGTGCCCTAACCGACCCTAAAAAAGTGAAGAACATCATAAATTTCCTAGCATGCATCAAATTAATAGGTGAAATCTAACTTTTGAACACAGTCGCTAATAACCCTAGACGTTGATGCGACTATAAAGAAAAAAAAAGAAGAAGAAGAAGAAGAATCAAAAATTCGCCAAAACACTCTTTCTGACTTCACTAATACAAAATAAATTCATAAACCTCGAAGATCGTAAGAAAAGTGAAAATTACAATCAAATCTTCGTACAGATTTATTTCTTACATTTTATCTCCCATTTTTTTCAAACGTCGAGCACTCTGACCCTCACCCCCTGGATCCGCTACTCGTGTTCGAACACGTATCCTTCACGAAACGCGAAACAACCTTGAAACAGCCTCTCGCACCAAGAGAGAGCCGCGCACGCAATTATCGAACGATGTTATCGTGAAATCACGCCCTCCGTATCGGCGAGCGAGCGAAACGCGGATAAGGAAAAGAGCTTAAAATGCTAATTGTCGGGGGCTGGTTGTCGATTACCGGATTTGAATTCATGCCCCGGCGGTTGGAGTTGACGGGAGCGTGATGTGGAGGCCGATCGAAATTATCGAGGCAAAAGCCTTACGAGCGGATGCCAGAAGTCTTTTTTTTTCTTTTTTTTTTGTTTTACCCGTGGAAAAAGGAGAACCGTGATCCAGACTGAAACTAATAGGGGATATCCTGTCAGGATCCCGGATCTAGCAATTCTGCCGATTATCGGACATGTAACCGAGTCTCGCTGTAACTTACGTCCGTCTTGTACCGAGATGCAAGCGAGATTTAGATCATTTATGGTTATCAGTCATCAGAGTTTCATATTAGGCGCATGTCTTTAATAAATGTCGATTATTCGTTTATTAAGGTCCTAGAGTAATTTTTTATATTTAATATGTAGGGGGTGTCTGAAAACAAGGTGTTGACCATGTCATTTTTAATTGCTATATATAATTTGTTTAATTTGTTAATTGTGTAATTGAGAGTAAATGAAGGGAGTGTTAGATACTCTAATGTTATATGTATATGTTCGTGTGGAGATTAATTCTAAAAAATATATTTAATTGAATATTATTTTGATAGACAATAGTATACTTATATTTTTTATTACAATTGATATTATAAAAAAGAAGGTGTACAGAGATTCAAATATACATTTAAATTTAATATCAGTCAGGTTTTTGAAAATTTATTAGCTTCTCAAGTGGCTCGTGTGGGGTTAACATGAATACTGTATTAACCCCTTTGAACTTGGTTGTCCCCTCCGAGGGGACAAACTAAGAGGAAAATGAGTAGTTCCGAGTGCAATGGGTTAAATCGAGGGTTTTTATAAAAATGATTAATATAATACTATTAACCCCTTGCCCTATGATTTACACTATGTATGTATATGTATACGTATGCGTGCCGTTGCTAATAATTCATCTAGCGAACATGTTTGATTTCTAAAATATATAACGTGTCGAGAACCATGTTTTTTTATGCTTCAACCTTAAAGTTTATATACATCAATAGACTCACACGATGTTCTATTACAAGGGGGTTAAAAACGTCTGAGATAAGAAAAATACAAAAAAGCTTCGTAGCGTTTAACGATATTTTTAAATTATGTAAAACGCAAAGTATTAAATATTTCAAAGCACGGAACGGAGAATTTATACCACTTAAAGAACGAGACTGTTTATCTATACTATAATCAACAGAGAATATTGTAAGATTTTTAAACCGTCCGATTATCAGGTTAGAGTAAATCTGTTTTAAAGAAGTTTCATCTTCCGGATGCTGTGTCATCAAAGGTGAATCTCGGTGTAGATTTGCAGGCAAAAAAGCAGTCCCAGATCCTCAAAAACACCGACCACGAATCAGTTTTCCTGGACCCGATAGGGCCGTATTTAGCAATAAACCCATGGGTTTCGGGAGCAAGCTAGACATATAATTAGAGCAGGCTATCTCGTGAGAAAATGCGCCGCCATAATGGCGCGAGTCACGGAACCTCCTTCTGGCTTTCAGTAGTCTTGTTTACATGTACAGATACACGAAACATGGGTAGAATGTGTGCGTTACTTGTAAAAGTCCAGATTTCGGTAAATTTCGAATTTGCAAGTAAATTTCAGTATAATGTAATCTTCACATGATTGAAGGGTGTTTTATTCCATAAATTGAAGAATTTGAACTTTTATTTAGTAATTCAGGGTGTAATAAAATATTGAAGATATTTGCTAAAAATTTTATCACCATATTATATCGGTAGTCGTGTTATAAATATTTAATTAAACAATTTCTCTTGATTATGCGTAACTAAACTTACTATAATTTTTTTTATTGTTTCTTATTTCGTAGATGATGCAGACGAAGAACGTTAATCAAATCGCGTACAAGTCAGAAGTAAGTAACATTTCTGTATGTCAATCCAAGTATGGAGTACTATATCGATATCTAATACACCAAAATGAAATTATGATAAAGATAATTTCGAACACCGAAATGAGTCCGTTGTCCAGTTTCAATTGTTTTTTTGTTTGTTACAGAAACGTCGGATTGACTGCTCTGCTAGAAGTAAGTACTTAATAAGTAAGAATCTTGTGATGTAGATCGTTTCCGATGCAGGATTTTGAAAATGTAAATTATTTCAAGCGTTGAAACGTCGAAGTATAGAAAATTCTGGGCGTAAAAAATTCGTAGTAAAATTCCAGCGTACGAATTTCGCAGTGTAACATTTTACAAGGGCAGAAAGTTTAGAACGTAGTATATTTCAAGGGTAAAAATTTCCACAATTCAAAATTTTAGACTTAGAAATTTTAAAGAACAGTAAATTTCTAGCATGAAAAATTACACTTTTAGAAATTTCGAATCACCCAATTACCACTACATTTTAATGAAATTGATGATAAATAAATCATCCTGTTCTTCGAGTACCTGTCCACCAACCACATTGACAAACTACTAAAGGTTAAGTTCATTAACCGCGTCAATCTCTCTTGCAAGTATCGATCGTTCAAAGTTTCCCCGTAGTCAGCAAGAATTTAGATTCTACGATAGTTATTAAACATGTGGCTAATTAGGACGATCACTTCAAAGGAGTCTCTTAAGTATAATCGATAAAGTAGGAACTTGCAGGAGTGGGTTTACATTCCATAATTATTCATTGGTAACGTGATCACGATATTTCTTCACGTATAAACAAAATAAGAAAGACATTAGAATAATTCACTATACATAAATTATCAAATACTCATTCCACTAATCACACTCTAAAATTATCTATCAATTTCCATTCGTCACTGAGAACACTCTTAAAAATCATTGAAATCATGGTAAAACAGGAATCTCTAAGACCGGGCCCTGTTCTCGACTAGACCCAATTTTCTCATCATTCAACCCACTATAAACTTTAACCCTTTCCCTAACTCCATCACGAACACACTAACTCAATCCTCCTATTAACGTAATCATCTCATAACGAGCATTAATCCGAAAATCATACACCACATCTGGGACTCATCGGGCCCATTAACGCATCGGTATCCACGCAGCGTCGTTAAAGTAGGGACCTACGGTCTCCCGTTCCCTAGAGATCGTCGAACCCTCCAGAGGCGCCTCGACCTTCAGGCCCGGGGCCCGTTCGGGGTGGGGCGGGCCGGGAGAGGAGAGGAGAGGCTCTCCGGCGGCCACCTGGCGTCCCACCTGAGGCCCCTTCACGCCAAGTGCCGCGTCCGCGAACGAGCCGATCGCACGCGTCTGAAAAAACCGTCCTTCGGGAGCCGTGGAAATCCTGGATTTCCATGGAAATCACCGGGAAACCAACCAGAAATTCGATTTAAAGTGCGACGTGGACCTCGTGGGCCTTATATTGGGCCCATCGGTGAACCCAATAGGAGAACCGTGTGATCACCGGTGTCTATGGACTCGAATTCGAGGGCAGGTGGGAAAGTGTAATGAAAATCCAGACTTTCGGAATCTAGTGTCAGGTACGGAGAACAGGTGGACAGGTGAACCTGTGACCTGTGTGCTAAGAGTGACGAGGAATCGATGAGACTGTCAGTCGATGTGTCTCGGTTGGACCGGAAACAGGAAGATCACGAGATAACGATCGAAGAATGTCTTGTGAAGATACAGAGAAACGAAATTCGATGCATCAAAAGATAGACGACAGGTGTATAGAAATAATAAGCGATTTGTGTTCTTCGGAATCGTTCGCGTTAGACGAGTTACTTGTTTCTGAACTTTGAGTGAAAGAAAGGTGCAGAGTACTCGCTTCTAACAATAATACTACTACGAGAGACATTGTGAGAAAATATCGTTAAGATTTTCGCAAATATTTGATTTCTTATTGTACCAAACGAAAGACTTGAGGAACATATTTACACCTGTCTCAAAATAATACAATAAACAGATCATAACTACTGGTGAAATTCTTAAACGTGTTTTCAAACGTCGGTGGAAATTCTGATGGAATCATTGATTCTAAAATTTCTACTGTGACATCATATTTAATATTCTAAACAAACGGTGCTGAAAGTAGAATACTTTTTAATAATATCATTCATAAAGATACATATATATGATAGACGTTCTAATTCTCATCGAATCGTAATAGTATTTTGCCTCGTATCAACAGGTAGTTTACGTGTCTGTGAACAGTTTCGAATTAAACAGCTTTAGAAAGGCTTCTAAACACTCGGTACTTTAAAACAATCATTCGACACTCAGCCGGGGAGTGTTTACCTAGTGGCACTCGATTGCGATGAGTTCGGGTGGAATCCTTGAGTGGCGGGAAATTGCACGATAGAGGGGCTCGCGGGTGGAAGGGAATTTTCCCCCGGAATCTCGATTTCTGCGTGTGAAGTGCTCGGCATGGAAAAGTGTCGTGGGACATCTCTGAGGTAAGAACTCTTCTGATTTTCGTCGCTGATAAATCGTATGAACTGTAATGCGTACAGAAAGGAATAGTGTTAGGTGGGACTGTGTATTGCGAAATGAGAAGCAAATCTTTCGATACCACTCCGTAGGGTTTCATTAACTCATTAAGTCCCAACGTTGCGTAAACGTAACGTTTCTGAAATATTTTTTATTCGATCGGATACAGACTGAATTTTATTTTTGAATACTCGAAGGTTGAGATTTTAATACATGGTGGTTAATCAGTTGAAAATTGTTTTAGGTGTCACTGCAATATGTGTGAAATGTTATTATGATGTGTGAAATGTAATATAAGATATGCAAAATTTAACATATATTTGTTTTTGTTTTTATCGATGTGTATCAAGGGATAGTTTTGTATTTTTTATTAACTTACAAGTCAAAATTTGATATGCCCTCTTTAATATATTTGTAACGCGGAGAAATAAAAGTAAAACGAATCGAGGTAACATTTCTGCAAAGTCAATCGATACGGAGAATTTCATTGACGGAATTCGAGGTGCAACTTGTCAAGTGAATTTGTATTCACACAATATTATACGCTTCGTGGAAATCTATTTTAAATGGGAATAGGAACTTCCATTGAAACTTCTTTTTCCGATAAAAGATGCGGTGAAAACTTTACTATTACACGATGCCAACTATTTTTTAAATTTTGTTTCTGAATTGAAAAATACGAGGGGTTAAAAAAACGTTTCAAAATTGGCAAGACAATTTCAAATTGAAAAGTTAAAATTTAAAGTCAAATGGAGAGTACTTCACGCTCAAGTGATGTCGTGATTATAAACGTATTAATTGCCTATAAAAATACATATTGTTTCAAGTGTATACTTATTTCGTCTAATTACTATAACTAAAATAATACAAGATAATTTTCCGTCTGTACTTTGAGAAAAAAAAGACAATGAACTGCATGGAATTCCGTGTTACTTACATAATTACATACAGACCTTTCTACCCCCGTGCTTACGTAGATGGTGTAATTACTGTAAGTAACTGAAGACCGCTTTCCTTTTCACAAGTTTTCAGATTTCCGCGAAAATAGGTTTATGAATAACTCTTTGTCGTATATGGTTAGAAAAGTGATTACTAATATGGTAAAATATCTTGTAAAAATACCCTATGACTGAAAATTCTTCAAACTTATCGCGATTAAATATAACTAATAAATGTTATAAAATAATTTACAATGGTATTCTTTAAATTAAAAATTTGTATTAATCATTCAAATTAGTTCAATAATATGTATTGATTCCATATATCATTTACTTAATCCTGCCTAAATGACGATGAATTACGAGAAGTAGAAAACCGTGGGCCAAAAAACGTATAAAATTTCTAGAAATTTCTTTTACGCGACGTCTCCATAAACTGTCTTTTAAAAAGTAGTCGATTAGAAAATTTAGGTGAACTACGAAGAATTTCACGGCCTAGGATTCCGTTAGCGGGTATCCAATTAATACTCGTCGAACTTGTCATTGCCGTTTTGAAAATTTAACGACTCTATCCGACCTATTGAGTTTTACGGCTCTGCTAATTATATTAATTGCGACATTCGCGTGGCCCGAAACCTGTTTAATTGTCATGCTTTTACTCGGTGCAGACGGAAGGCCCACGACAAACCGGTTCTAATATTATACAATTCATACGCACGATAGTGTGTAAACTTTAAATAGTGTTTATCCGTTTAAAAAAAAAATCGTTCATCCGACGATAGAGACGTTCGATACGCAAAAATGTCTGGGAAAGACGTCGAACTCGATTCGTTCGATCGACGTAATTTCCATACGGATGAAATTAGGGCCTCGTGTAATTGAAAAACATGGATCATGCGCACATTATGTTTTATTACGATTATTATAATGTTATTTACGCCAGTAAAGTGGTCATACACGTTTATACGCGACGTAGGAATTCGCAATTTAGCGATCGTTGAAGAGCGAACGGACATGTAAATACTTTTCCGAAAGTGTGCAATTATTTTGATTTATTCGGATTTTTATGTTCTTTGTGTATCGACTCATTAGCGTTGCTCGACAATTAATATCATCGGAGGAAAAGAAAACGTATAAAATATATACGCATGAAATACATTACGTTAAGGTGTATATGTGTACGTATAATGTGTTCAACATCTGAATCTTAATTTGGATCGCTAATGAGTTGAACCACTTGCGCGGAGTCGACTAATTAACGGTAGCCCGAGTTTCCATGGAATGATTTTCCTTCATAATTGCACGCGGCGTTTGATAAATGAAGTTGCGATGGCTATCGGCCTGTTGCCGTGATAATGCCTAGAATTTTCAACGTGTGAAGATAACAATACGTAGAAATATTGCATGTTTTGAAATTTGTTCGCTTTGAGAAATCTCAACCAATTGAAATTTTTACGCTGTGAACTTTAAACCTCTCAAAATTTCCATGCTGCATAATTTTGGAACTTTTATAAATGAGAAATAGTATAAAACAAGTATTGTACTTTGCGAATTTAGAAAAATTATTCCTTCAAAGTATACAAATTTACACTGACCTTTCTCAATAGAAATTATTATTCAAAATAAACAACTATATCATACTCGAGTGAACATACAAAGTAAACAACAAAATAACTATTCTCCATTACGTAGGTAGAAAAAAATAGTTTAATTAAAGTTGTTCCGACACAATAAAGATATAAATCTGTTACACAAAATTCGTACAAATAGAAAACATATTTTGTAACTATAATAAATATTTTCACTACTTCGATCGGGAATGTATGTACTTCTGATCCGATGTTGATAAGTTCGTAGCGAAGTGTAAATACCGCGAGCGTAAACATGTGTTATAGTGCGTTCGCGAAACAGGATCTATAAGCTTGCATTCTGAATCGAATTGCTACCGTCTGGAATTCGTGCCAGCGGATTACGCGCCTTGCTTTGCGAGTGTTGTAAATACGAAATCGGACGGTCTGTAAACGTGAGTCCAATGTAATTTTTTGTTTCGTCAACAGTAATTTGCGGCTTGGTTTCTTTCATTCGCACCTGTGGAATAGTTCTCCCCTTTTTTGGGGGGTCCTTGATCATGGTTGCATTCACTATGCAAAGTGAAAATTTCCAAAATTTGCGTCGGAGATTTATTCTCGTCTTTATGGTTACAGATTGTGTTCTAGTTATTTCTGAGATAGTTCTAGGGGATTCTGGGGAATCGTATGAAACATTTTCAATATTAATAATGTATACCTAGGAGAAGAATAGGAATGTACTGGCATTGAAGTATTGCCCAAAATTCTTAAATAATTAAAAGAAACATTGATAATAATACTGATATATTATCTTTAACTTCAATTTTTTGATACTCAAAAGAAAGTTGCGGTTTTACGTTCGTTAAAATTAGAATCGAAAAATCTTCCAGCTCATTACTAAGCAAGAATAATTGTAATAAAAAAATGGCTATCTCCATCACTATACTTTTACGACGTGAATTTTTAGGATAATTAATTTAATTAATACGTATACGTACTATCGTACAATAAAATAAGTTTATGACGAAGAGAAGTTTCACATTTCGCTTGATAACGAATGACACACTAGTTTTACATGTTAATATGATAAACATAAATCTGTGGCAGAAACGAAATCGAAATTTGGGACAACGTTTCGGTAAGTTTGCGATAATATTTATCCGTGTGAAACGTCTGCCGTGAAACTGTAACCGTTGTAAATTTCAACTCTTTCGACGTTAACACGAAAACCTGTTTTAATGGCCGCGAAACAAATTTTGCTAAAGCACGTTGACAGACGAAGATTTATTTCGCAGCGCAAAAAATACATTTCTACTGGCGATAATTTAAATCGGTTCAGTGTCTTCCGTTTGATAGAGGATATTGGATTTTTATTCATCACGCACAATTTACGGAGCCTTCACCGCACGAAACTTTACTCCCTATACTTGTAATGTTAATTAATTCGATTTCTGATATCGCAAATCGGTGCACGTTTACTTTCAAATTAATTCAAAAATATACGAGACGCTCGTCAATTGAATAGACGATATTTCAAACAGTTCACTTTCTCAATTCCCTATGCTTTTTTAATTGAAATAAAAACAATACAGTATCATTGTCATAATAAATCTTCAGTTTCTAATTATTTCAGGGTCCATTTAATTAAATAATTAAAAAATTAAATAATACAAAAGATCAAGTAAGCAAGATGTAAATAGATCATATTTATCACCAAATTACTAACATATTTCACATACTTAATAACACAACACAAAAAAGAATGCGTCACAATAAAATACACAAGATTGCCGTGAGTCAGTAAATTACTAAAGAAATTGTCTCTTACTTTCACATTCATTTTTCAAAGATAATAAAAACCATTCACACAAACATTGCATTTACTCGTTACACCAAGAGAACCGTTAAACAAGCATCGCCGTAACTGTAGAAAGTAACGTGACCTGCGGTGAGTTTTCCCAGAAAATGAAAAACATAAGTCAACAACAACAAAAAAAAAAAAAGAAAAAAAACCAATCAAATTACTTATCTCCCCGTTATCCGCGCGGACTGTTTCGATATGCTAACGAGAAGTGTGCGCGTTTGCGGAAAGTACAACTCGCCACGCGGAACCTGGTTGCCGGTAACAGGAATCCGCGGTTTGCAATTTCGTGCGAAATCAAAAAGTCGCCGGCGACTGGTCGCTCGCGCGGAACACGGTCAATTGAGTCGCGTCGTGAAATAAAGCCTTATACAGTTATGCCCACGGAGACGAGCTGCTGCATGATCTTACGAGATACCCTAGTTCTGCGAATCACCCTGGCGGAGAAACTGTGTCAGAAAATTTCGAAAGGAACTACATCTATCTATGTACTCGGAATCACTGGGGATAAGATAAATATTTGCAGTGTTAATTGGCACACAAACAAATCGTTTTAATGCAAAGTTTGGGTATAAATAGATTCTAGTAACGAATATATTGGTTACTGATATTTTAATTCTGTGTACTGTTTGTTTAGAAACGTTTATATTAGTGTATTGTATTTTTGATTTGTTTATTATTTATGGGATGGGATGCGTGGATATTATTTTCAGTTTCTCTGTCAATAAAAAATGAAATTTATAGTAAGGACTATTTTTAATTGACAGATTAGAAAGTAGATTTTATTCAATTTATGTTATGGTGAAATTTGAAAATATATGTTTATATACATACGCAGTTAATAAATTAAATATATATATTGGTTTTTCACGGCGAGGTTTGTGCTATAAATTAAAGAATTCTTGGAGTATTTAGCGGACTGTGAAATAAGTTGGATTAAATATAATGCTCGAGGAGTACATTTTGTTTCTGTTCTAAAATGCTGTGGATATACAATGTTTCTTCAGTCTATTTTATTTTGTTGATCTTCATTCCCATGCATATTGTGTTCGTAGGAAAAAGGGATTAAAAAATGCAGAGAACAAGTTCACAACTTTTTTAAATTTATGAACGTATAATTCATCATCATTATCTTTCCAGGATATTCTCGTTTCTCGTAAATCCTACAATTTTCTTATATAAAACTCAGGAAAACCTACTGTGTTGTTTAGATTATAATTCCTCTGGAAATAATACAACGGCATATTTCCTTTTTTTTTTTAATTGAAAATTTCACCTCGGTTTGCTGATTATTTACGGCCACACTTGATTACTCGTATATTAGCTTTACGTATTATCAACGTGTCGCGCATACCGCGGTTGTCTACGTAGTACAATGTAATTTATACATGTGTGTATGTAGCCGTGTATGAAATCTCTGCGTAGCTTTTCTGCATCTGGTGTTCCAAGGGAATATACATATGTATTGTGCATTTTATTCAAAACTCTGCAGTGTAAAATTATTTAATTTAAAAGTTTCAACATATTTTCACATATTGTATGCTCCAAAAATTTAATTGCTAGAAAAATCTGTGCAACAATGGCTCTAAAACTTAACACCTTGACCATTTTTTAGGCAAATTTCTCTGCACTAAAAAATAAAGTAATTAAAACTTTTATGCTGCGGTTTATAATTCTTATACCGCAAAATTTCTTTGGAACTATAATCTCTACCATCTGGAACTCAGTTTTTAAAAATATTATTTTAATGCAAATAAATCCACTGTGGATTAAACGATATTAGAAATAAACATGGCGGTAATATGAATTGTAACTGTCGGAAGCTCGTCACTTGACATTACTCTTTGTTCACAATTTACGTGAAGGGCCAATAAATTGTAGAACGTTTGAGAAAATTATGGAACGGAATAACGCAACGATCCGGCCTTCCTTCTTCCACTTTATCCTACGGGAATCTCATAAATCTCGTCCCTCTCGGCCGCATAATTTCGCTCTATACTGTGCGCGGAAGGGAAATAAGGCAGTTTGTAGTTTTCTAGTAAACCGATGCACGCTGGGATCCCGGATATTTTATTATTATAATTTTATTACTGTGTTTTCAGCAACCGCCACACTCGCACAAAGGCGTCCGTTGTAAATCAGATGGAAATTTTGGAGATCTCGTCTCGTCAAACGAATTTTTTTTTATTCCGACACTTCCTGTATTTTTTTGATTAGATAAATTCTGAAGTAGAAAACATTTCTTTTGGATGCTACAATATACAGTGAACTGGAGATTCATCCTTGTTTTGAGGAAATTATTAAAATATTATATTTTCTAGCTAGTACGTTGTAGAGGATGGATATTTGTGTTAATATTACCGGAAGAGATCAAATTTTCTAAAAAAATATAACTATCTTCAGGAGACAAGTCTCACCGAAAGCCTCTAATTTTTTAAAAGTTGTTAAACACCTGCTGTGTTATAATCAATCTGATAGTTTCAATACACAGGAAATTCAGAACATTTTTAGAAACGATAGGAAGTAAATTTTTGTTTTAAATTAGAGAATAGGGAATAATTAATTTCCATCTTTAATTCTAATGTATTTATCAGACTTCGCGTAGACCTTGTTTAACGTTATTAACCGTACAGTTTATAGGTACAGTAACCCTTTCGCTTTAAAATGCTTTAGACCGAATACAATTTGCAGTCCAAATAACCTCCCAAGTCAATTAAAAGTTATATTAAATAACAGCATCACGACATTAAGGATAATTTTCATTCTTTCTCGAAGAATCGTGAATACATCTCGATCACCTCGACGAAATCTGACAAAATTCTTTCCATCGATCCCCGAGTGCCCTTTGTACGGAGAACAAACACGGTTTCCGTACGCCGGTTTCCTTGACAGGCGTGCAACTATTTTCGTAGCACAGCCCGGCGAGTACACGTCGTTACTCGCATTAGCGGGTGCGGCCGTAATTAATTAGGAGACCGGCCGTAGCTCGGCCACTTGAATAATACTGTTAACGGCGGAACATCGTGTAATTACGCGCAGTATTTTCGTTTCGTCGTGGGCCGCGGTATTTTTGAAATTGATGTGGCCCCCCGTGCGGAAAGTTTGATGGCGTTCGGCCGACTGTTAAATTACTTTTGTTGACCGGACCGAAATTGCGCGGCGCTGCCCAATTTCGGCCGCTAATACCGTTTTATTATAATGCAACGTGTAATTAATGCGCGCCCCGTTGCGTCGCGTAATTTCGCGACGGAACGCTCGTTGGCGAAGGAAATTTGATGAATCGAGGGTTTTTTTTTTAACTGATAGCTCCAAGTCTGACACTTCTATCGTTATCTGATCGATATCTTCTACTGGAGGAAAATTATAATATTAAAATTAATTAAATGGAATTCATTAACGATCAGGGTCCTCTGGCAATTTGAGAAAGAAATTGGAGTTTCTTTTTGTGTGCTTATTAGGGTTTTTTAGTAACAATTTTTTAAGTAGCTTTTGAGAAATAATTAAGTTGCAACACAGTTTGTTGATGCTAGGTCTGATCGACATCACACTCTTTGTTTTATAATGGATTTATTGTGGGATTATCGTTTAGAATGGGGATGGAAAAGACGTGTTGCAAACTGCGCATGTCACGCGGCTATAGACTTGCGCGGAAGAGTAACAGCGCGCGCGCATGCGCATTAGTATCATCTGCTCGCGTTTGTCTCTGCAGCAACGGGAAAACTGCATCGATTGTGCACGCGGTGTATACGAACACAATTAATCTTTGACACAGTTGAAGATAGTTGATTTTATTCTGATCTGAGAAAATCACATAACAAGTGGTTAATAAGTATAGATATATATTATTAATGAAATGAATTGTTATGAACAAAATTTTTTCGTAGTAATGTGATTAATATCGAATAATAACGATGGTAAACAAATAGAGTCACATTTAACAAATATAGATTTATTTCCCAATTAACTTTTAGGTTAATCTTGGACGTGCAGTGATATCAACAATTAGTACAATTATTCTAAAACTAAATTTATATAAATAGTAATTTCTTAATGCGCGATGTAAAAACATTCGAATTGACGATGGCATTGAAATGTAATGTATTACATGTAACGTCAGGTACTAATTATATTCCATTCCACTAATGACATAATGTAAACACATTAGAATTGTAATATTACAATTTAGCGCCGATTCACGTGAATTACACTCTCACGATTAAAATCGCCTGTCACACTTATTAAGTATCGATTAAGCCCGCTCGTTCTGCATTCACTATCTCATCTTGAAACTGTGAAACGTTAATAATTGCAGAATGATTCGAATGGAACCTGCTCTAAACGATAATACCTGTGTATTCAAATGCTCGCGGTTCGCGCAATTTAAATAGCGCGCTTGTCACGTTAATGACATTACTTCGGCATCGACTAGCTGACAATTATTTTTACTACTCATTCTAGGTAATAGACAGTGTACTTTGCAGCTAGTAATTGCAATGTATACACGTGCGTAACGAAATATTGAAAGAAATCCAATTAATAACCGTAACTGATATATTATGACGATTTAAAAAGGTTCTTTTGTTATTTAGCAATTTATTAAAGTTTCAGAAATTACTACTCATAAGTTTAGTAATTGTTATATTCTATTTACGTTTGATAATTGTATTTGACATTTAGAAAGATTGACACAACTTATTCATTTTCAATCACATCTTTTAATTAATTATATTAAAACACTGAAGACAACTAGGTCGTAATATATGAAAAAGTTTTAAATTACTTTCATGGTTTTAAGACACTTCCGTGAGATCAAAAGGAACTTTCCGTCAACTTATCGCATGTTAAAATTATCTAATATTCGTTAATAATCACCCTGCGTTAAACTTCTGATAATCGTTTAAATTTTTCATCTGCGCGTTTGAATTCTTTTAAACGCTCGGAAATAATTTGATGAAACTGGAAATAACTCATTTGAAATTAAAGTTTCCGCATACTTCCCCAAGGTGTTCCGACAACTTCGTACTTTTCCGATACACCTAAATAATTCAAAACATTCTCGCCAACTGGTCTTCAAATTAATCGAATTAAGTCGAACGCGAAACTGAGGAACTTTGGAATCAAATTACGTAAAATACAGTAGTATGTTTATTACACAGATGTAACAGGAGTTTTACGGTTTTATGCCGAGCATATATTAACTTTCTATATTACCCTGTGAAATTCCGAATGCATCGATGAATAGTTTTAAACCGATGCTCGCCCGCAATTAGAAGTTGGGAAACAATGACGATGGTACTCGTGTAACGCTCTTCCTGGCGAAATTTCGCCAGTGTTGCAATTATGAACGGTAGTTTTAACATCGATAGGAATTTTAAGTGTTGCTCGCATGGCTGAAGCACGTGCTACGCAGAAACTCTATCGAATATTTTTGGTCGTTGAATTTAATCCGTAGACTCTTTCAAATATTGTTAATTTGACGGATAATGATTTTCTATTATAAATATGTTAGAAATAATGAATAGTTTAAAATAATCAAGTTTCATGTATTTGTAATTATCCTAGCTATCTATGCTATTGATTAGTAATGTAATTAATTTAATTAATATGAAAATGTACGAAGAAAATTTCCCGCGCAAATATTTGCATATTTCTACGATTTGATGATTTCTTTCCATTCAGATTTCCTTTAACGTTTAAGAGATTGTGAATTACAAAAAAAATAGCGTTTTCCTCGCGGAGATTCGATCGATCCTGAAACTGGCTAACTTTCTAACGTCAATGGATGCGCATTTTAAAACTGTATCGTAAACAGGAGGCTTAATTACCTTCGCCGTGACCGTTTCCTGGCCGATTTCACATGGGTTTTATTATCACTTTAATCCGCGCATTAACGGACACTGTATCGAGCGAAAATGTAATACTCGGAACGTAGAATAGTTTCGCACGGGATTGGAAGACGTGGGCAGGATTGAAACGCAGAAACGTTATTTTTCCTTCTCGACCGAATTCACACGGCTCGATAGGTAAATAGAAACTCATTTTAATTAAGAAACAAGCGGTTAATCGGGCTGCGGTTTTCCATTAACCTGCTATGAATCGACCTGATGTAATTCGACATTTGCATTCTTTCCACGCGGGATTATAAATATTGAGAAGTAGGGTGTTTGTTATTATTTTCTTTGCTGGTAATTGCGCTCGAGTGCGAGTATAATTGCCGTGGATGGGAATGGAAATTAATTTACGTAAATCGGTTAACATAATTTCCTGGAAAGAACGCGGTTCGAGGTATGGTTTAGAAATAAGAATTAACGGAAAGGTGTTAGTGAAGCAATGGAACGGATTTATTGAGAATAAATAGTGAGGATACAAGCAATAAATTTAACTTTTTCATCGAATAATTTTTAAATGTGTTATAAAGTTTAAAAACATTGCTTATCACGTTATCATTTAATGTAACACACTATTTGTTGAGTACTTTAAATAATATGTAAACACTTGCTAAACAGACAACTAAAATCGTTGTTCAACTTATATGGTGTGTAGTAATATTTGTTACGAATTTCCTTTATCTATTCAAATTAAAAGTAAAACACATTTAGCCAATTTTAAAATATTATTTCATTTGTTAAGCATTTTTTCACACAAAAGGCGGAAAATAATATTTAAAAATATATGGATATACAATTTTTCGCTTCCTTCACTGTATTTTCACATTTCTTAACATTTTTGCAGAAATCTAATTAATTTCTCTGACAGTTTTGTATTTCACTGCTGGCAAAGTGTTCAATTTGACAACGTAGACATTTTCTGTACATACATTCAACCCAAACAACAATTTTCACGCGTTAAGATGGAAAGCTTGAGAATTTCAAGAGCTGAAACTCCTGTGCTTTGAAACTTGTACACCTTTACAGTTCTACCTATCGATGTGTCTGACATTTATTATTTACGATGACTCCAACGATATACGAGAAATTCTAAGTTCGCTGCTGTACAAAGGTATAACACTAGTCGGTACATGTAATATATCGCTTCTCGATGCAAATGAGTTAACAGACCGGCTGTCGATTTTGTAAGAATATATATTATCACAAATACCAGTCACGTGGCGCTCGTAATTAACATATCTGATAAAAAAAACAGTCTGATCCTTTTAATAGACGTCCAATTAATGACAGAATTCAATCGACATTGATTAAAATCCTATAAATATGCAAAAGTTACAAATTACGGTACAGAAAAAAATTGCACGAATCTGTCGAAGAGAATCAAATTAAGAACGATGTTGTTCAATCCCGTCGTCAATCAATTTTCGATAAAATCTTTATCTATGCATCTGACTGTGATACCAGCAGAATTCGGACAGGGACGTACTAATAGGTGAGGCGTACAAGGTGCCACAGCTAATTATAATAATTTTGAATTCAGCTATGAAGTCACTCAACATTTTTTTAATATTATACATCGAAGTTCTTGCACTTTTAGATTTCTAGGCAGAAATTTCTAAACTTTGAAATATCTGCGCGTCAAGTTGCTAAGTCTTTGAACTTCGGTGCATTGAAATTTCATCAGTTTTTAAATTGTTGCGTTTTGAATTTCGAAACCTGGAAATTTCCTCGCGTTAAATTTCCAGTTCCTGAAACTTTCTCGCGTTAAATTTCCAGTTCCTGAAACTTACTCGCGTTAAGTTTCCAGTTCCTGAAACTTACTAACGTCGCAATTACTTCACATTAAATTCATTTGCTTTCCAAATATTTATTTCCCAAAATTTCCACGGTATAAAATCCCTAAACTTCCAATCCTCGAAATTTCCGTGCACCGAAATTACCGCGCATTATATTTCTTTATATTTCTACGCCCCGAGGCTATAGCGTCGTATTTTACTTCACCGCGAAGCCTTTGATTCTCAGTTTCCCAAGAAAATCGAATTTCTCTCGGAGTGGCGTCGTTCCTGCCTTTCGGAAGAATAATATCCTTCAACTCCGCGCCCGATTCAAGCGGCCCGCGATCTATCTTTTTCCGTCGATTCACAGACGTAGCGGCTTTCTATCGATAGACGTAGTACAGAGAATATATGTATGTACAGTTAGAACGCACGATATATGGGGAAGAAGGCAGAGCGGCAGATGTTCCGTTGAAAACGCGCGAGGAAATCGCTCGGTTCGTTGCCTCCCGGCGATCTTTGAGGAACAGTAGATGGAAAGAGGAGATAAGAAAGAGAGAGAAAGAAAGAAAGAAAGAAAAAGAGGGAGAGGGAGAGAAAGATAGTTCGTTTATTATGGCGTGAAGTGATTTGCGAGATCAGTGATTGGCAAAAAAGGAAAAACTCCTGCGAGCCAGTCATATGGACCGTTGGAAGGCCGATGAAAATTAAGAACCTGTTACGCGTACGGTTTTGATCACAGTTTTTATGAATTAAATCTCGATCCGGTATCGATTATGTTTTTTGTGGTTTTCATCGTGATTTTCCCAGCGTGTAATGGGTGTGTTACACGTACGATTTTGATCGTTGTTTTGTCGATACGTGGGTTGACCTATTAATAGTGTATTGAGGTATGATTTTCAACGTGGTTTTTGTCAATTTGATTATCGTCCTTTTGATTAATTTTTTTTTTGGTGTTTTTTATTGTCATTTTCTCAATGGATCAATTGTGTATCACTCGAATAACTTTGAACATGATTTTGAGAATGCGTTGGATGATTTAAAGACATTTTACGATACAATTTTAATTATGGTTTTCGCAGGGTTGATTTCGGTGGCCGGATTGCGATTTTCTCACCGTTCGAAAGGGTGCGTTACGTTTACGGTTTTCATCGCGGTTCTTGTGGAACGGATGATGGTCATGGTTCTAATTACGGTTTCGTGGTTTTGGATTTGATCGTGGTCTTCTCGCCGTGTAAAGGGCAAATTACGCGTACGTGTTTTGCCCCCGCGCCTCTGTTGATCCATTAAGGACATATTATACGATCTTGATAATGGTTTTCGATTATGGTTTCGTGACACCGTTTACATTCACACGTACACTTTATCGATTACAATCGATCGATTACACGTACAACAGTTACAGTGATTTTAATTAGCACAATTTTAACCAATTCACATGTAAATATACAACAACAGGATTTTAGCTAATTAGTATAATTAAAAGTAAAAGTTTGAAGTTTGAAGATCGCAATAAAGGCCAGAAGTAAGTTATTTTTTACATATAATTAGAACGATCGATAAAATTTATTGAGTTTAATTAGTATAATTGTGGTATACAATATAAA
The DNA here is from genome assembly GCA_917499265.3 of Mimumesa dahlbomi. Classification (NCBI taxonomy): domain Eukaryota; kingdom Metazoa; phylum Arthropoda; class Insecta; order Hymenoptera; family Crabronidae; genus Mimumesa; species Mimumesa dahlbomi. Next base: position 7,206,546 of record OU824124.1, read on the forward strand.
AAAAGAAAATAGGATCTAAATCAAATCCTTGTTACATGTTCCCTATGATATAAATGAGAATTGAAATATTTAACCGAGCTTGATGATAACAGTAATGATAAGCAAGTATCTATGATCATGCGATTTTGCTGTATTACATGGCGATTAAAACAAGTTACAAAACGTACGTGTAATACGGCTTTGATCCTTGGTCTTGCTCGCCTTGTAAAGGGTGTATTACACGTACGGTTATGATCCTTTCATCGTTTGCTTTTGATCCTGAATTTGCTGACGCATCGACTGACCTATTGCACGCAGAAGCATAACGATGCTCTTCTTTTGTTCGTTTTTTTAAATAGTGCACTGTCCTTTCGATCCGTCGGTTTTCTAATGACTCGTGAGGCAGGTAAGTTGCTAGCCTTGCATGTTATACAGGGTGTCCTATTATAAAGGATCAAATGGACGTGTGATTTTTCATTACGATCATTCTTGAATGAAACGCCTAATGACGCTCCAATTAATGGTTTTTTAAAGCTTACATCTTTGAAAATTCTATAAGAAATTCATTTACTATCAAAATCGAAGATGATTATTTTTAAAAAAGTGATTATTATACGCACAATTGATTAGAATTAAGTTTGAGAACATCAGAACTCATTTTGAATCGTATTTTCAAGTGGTTCAAAAATTTATCGAATCAGCAAATAATAATTTGCTATTATTTAAGTTTTTAAATACAATATTGTCTTATTATTCCCTAAAATTGTAATGCAAGCAAAGAACGTAAGTTTTTAAAAATCAGTACTTAAGAAAATACGTCACTGTGGATAGTTTATCTCAGATAATACACTTCACGTAAATAATTAATTAAGAGAAATTCATTTGAAGTTTCAAATCCATTTTTTCTGAAGTAGATCGGTCTTGACTTCGATAGTGTGAAACTGGCCTAATACGTCAAATCTTGCCCAACGGCATGTATTGGTTTATTGCGGTAATACATATCCACAGCCAATATTGAACCAAAATTGGACATGTATATAGAATCCAATATTGGATTATGACGTTGTATCGACATTATTGACCTCTGTTATATTACAATAATATTATTCAGATTTCTGATTCAATATTACATCGGTATTGTGTTAATAGAAAAATCCACAATGCTACCTTAAAAAATGAAACAGGATAACGTCAAAATTTCAGAAATTTGTCAGCATAGAGACTGGCGTTTCGCATATTATTTTTATAACGAGAAAACTATAAAAAATATTGCACTAGTGTAAAAAACTGGCAAACTTGCGCGCGTGTGTTTTTTCATATCTTTATGCGCAGCGGATTTGTTTAAAGTAAAACGACAAATTGGAAAACAAAACTCACGGCTCGTTGAAAAAATGAAAAAGTAAAATTCCATGAAAAGATACTTGAATAATGGGAATTATAGATGAACAAAAAGATAGTTCTTTGAAACAAGATAATTTATTATAACATCGATCTCCGAACTTTTATTCCAAGTATTAAAATAATAGAGAATGACTAATGTATAACAAAATAAAGAAAAACTAGTAGGAAAAAAACTCTTTTAAATAACACGTCACATACACATCGGATGGAATTACGTTATAAAGTTATAGAAATTCGCGAGAGCTTTAAAGTGCAATGCCTCACGGGCACACTTGAAATACAAAGCCCTCGGGAACAAAGGCGAAATGAAAATTTCAAATATCACGAAGAATGCTCGTTGAATATTATTTCCTCGTTTCTAGTATTATGCTAAGTATATACAAACCAGTTCCTATTGGAGTTCAATAAAATTACTTAAGCATTTAATGTAACAAATTAACATTTGTGGGATATCTAATGGAGATATTAATACAATAAGAACATAAAACACAAATAAGAATCAAAAAAGTTTGTAGAATAAATAATGTTTAGAATTCACAGAAACAATGGAAAATTAATTAAGTGTACCAGACGGATTAAAAAACAGATTACAGAGAATAGAGAAACTTGGACAAGTAGTAAGTAAAAATAAAAATACAAGCTATAGTAATTATAAAATATATTTTTATCGGAGTGTATTTCAAACTTGTTAGCATTTTAATTAGGTAGCAACTGTGGTGGCTGTAATTTGGTGGCGACTGAAATGTCTAGCTATGTCATAATTTCGTCGAGGAAATGTAGGTGAAAATAAAATATTCAATAAAGCGAAATAGAAATCATGCAATAATCACGAACGATAAATATAATTTATAACACTTCGTACGAAATGTCGAATGTGAATTGAACGTGAGGGAAATATCGAAAATCGGGGATCGCGGGGATTGCGGAGAGAGTCTAAGAAATATTCGTTATTTTTCAACGATCTCTGCGAGCGGAATCTTTAAGGTTAGCTTCACACCAATCGTTTCCACGATTCAGATTTAAGTTCACAAAAATTTTGGAACTTTAAAACTTCTGACCGTCGACTTGGTACTTAACTTAATTTTTCTGTGTTGAAATTTCCATATAAGTGGATTTTTACGCACTTTAATTTTTGCGCTTTGATATTTCCAAATCTGACATCTCTATGTTTTAAAACCTTCAGGTTTAGGATTTTCTGTGCTTTAACATTCCGAGACTTTTTATATTTACAAAATTGGAAATTGCTAGGTTTTCAGATTTCTGGACTTTATTATTTCTACGTGACAAAGTCCCTAGCAATTTTAATTTTATTAATTCAAGTTTCTCTGCTTTGGAATACTTATGCGGTAAATTTCTTGCGTTTTAAATTTCGTACACCTTTTGACTTGTCGAACAGGAAACTTCTGCACATTTATTTCAGAGCTTAGAATCTTTTTCAGTTTAGTTACTTTTCGACTTTCAATTTCTCAGTTAATTTCTTTATTTCTTGGTAGTTGGTGTGAAAGCACCCTAAGGGAGCTACGAATATGGAAATTCTCCGAGGAAACGCGTAAAATGTGTCTGTAAACGAGGTTCGAACGAGTGACAGCGTGTAAAGTGAATTGGCTATTATCGAAGCCAGGCAGAGATCGATGGATCGTTAGTTGCCTTATCTAACATTCGACGTTGCCTTGTAAGTGGCATTTAACACTTGCGTTTAAGATTGGTGTTTCAATCGCTGATAAACTAACAATTCTCATGTTGCGTCGTAGTTGAGAATTACTATTATTTGTAAATAACTACTTGTTTGTTTATTCGTAAATCGAATAAAGATTTACATCTTATTGTTTGAGGAAAATATTTTTTTGTAAATAATATTTTGCACGTATAGATATTGAAAATCTAATTAAGTTTAATATGTATTAAAAATCATAGAAAATTACCCATTTCGTTTGCCTTGTTTTATAGCCATGTGTGTGTGATTCAATAAATTCTCGAAACTCAGAATTCAATGTAAAATATTGGGACAGTGATCCACATTCATGAATCAGGCTTAGGGTATAATCATCGACGTTATACTACTCGCACATTTATCATTTTGGCATAAAGTTAGGATAAAAAAAATGACGTTCAGATTCAACATATATCTTTCCATAAAAAGAGCAAATTCGCGAATTCATGGTTGTGGTAGAGGGGAATGATTTGTTGTCGTATCGAAAGTCATTTTTAAAAAGATTTAAAATGTCGGACGACTATAATTTTTCACTTTTTTACAATGAATATCAAACCCTTGTTCTGGTTTGCTATAATTCATTGTCAGAGTCGCAAGTTTCCAATTGTAAATGAAGTTACTTGGCATAACTAATTAAAAAATGACCTAATTATTTTAGACACGATAGAATGGGTACACAGCACTTTGATTATAATTAACTTATTCCTTGTAGTATTTAAATTATTGATTCTCGTCTTCAGGCAATTTATTTGTAACAAATTTACATCTCAGTCGTACAAAAACTTTATTTTATTTTATCTTTGTTTTTGTTCACTCTGAAAATAAGAGTTTTATAAAGTGCACTATGGTTTTGCATTTTAATGGATCTTGGTTGTAAAATTCCAATAATTTATTCTTGGGCAACTTTTGAATCGTGAAAAGTTAAAACCTTCGTTTAACGAGACTATAATAAAATACTTAGAAAGTAACTTCAAAAATAATTATCAACGACATTCCTCATTACCTGCAGAAAAAATCACGCGGTATTTTTTCTAATAATTCTACTGCATTAGAGTGGTATTACACGATGTTACGAAATCGCGTAATATCAGTCGACACTTACATCTGTGTTTATTACAAATATTAAAGTATGTAAAAATATGATTAATTTATAGACAAACGTAGGGGTCGAATACGTTCTGTTTAATTAGTTGAAGAATTTCTTGCGTTTTATCTCTCAATTAGTGTTGTTTCTGATGGATATTCAAGGAAACTAAAAAAAGTCGGAAATTAACGTTCGATACAGGAAAACTAAGTTTATGATTGATACAATTTAATAACAGGTTACGATATAATTAGCAAATAGTTAACGGAATATTCAGATGACATTTCCGATAGCGTATTTATAATTTAGTAATAAATTCTTACTTTTATATTGTCGTAAACATGAAAGCTCGTTTCGATATCCTACTGTTTTCTTTTTCTCATTTCTATGTTCAAAGATCTAAGTACAAGAAAAATTGATCTTCTGCAAAAAATACTTTGAGATAAAATCTTTAAGCTTCTTTATTTAAACCTATCGAACATTGGCTTTTTTGTTTGAAAATTTTACTCAATTTTATCAAGTATTTGGAATTTGAATAAAACTACTATCTACCGTATTCAATTCAGATTTAAAGTTTCGCAACCATCTACCGTTTGATACTTCCGCGCCTGCATTACCGTGCACTTTGACACTCCTGACGAATCGAAATTTCAATACGTTGAAATTGTTTCCATTTCGGAATTTACCCCATAGAAGTGTTACCCCAATTACCCCATAGAAGTGTTACCAATAAAATTTATATTAATAAAAATATAACAAAAGTATACTAAAGCCATTCTAACTCCAAGTAACAACAAAATACAGAAACCCAATTTGCATTTTTCGTCACAAAAAATATTAAAAAATCATTTGTTTCACCCGTACAATACCCAAGCGATAAATTTTACCATTTTCAATGATCAGTGTGTCCGGGTAACCATCGAATCCATGTAGGGATTAATTTTTTCAGATTTTTAAAAATGAGGATTCAAAAGTTATGCACAATTGTTTAAAAAAACTGATTGGAAATGTTAGTTAACATCGATAATCATGCAAATTGTATTTTTTATTAAAAAGTTTGGTCCTTTCCGATGAAAATGAAAAAAAAAATTTGTTGCCACGTTTTACCGTTGCCGAGATATAAATTTTTGAAAAAGTAAAGTTTTCAAGAAATGCCAAACTTTGAACAGCTGTAACTTTGGCAGTTTTCAAAATTTTGAAAAAATAAAGACAGTTCCATATTTGGTACGTCAAGGGCTATAACGTCAGTGATTTTGAAAATGTATGGAATGAGCCCTACGCGTTTCATGGCTCGTTCGACGACGGTGTGCGTAACTTGCGAAATTACCCCGCGGAGTGATGATCGCGTAATGAAATCTCTCGGAATAAAAGTCCCGGGCAATTTATCGGGGCCCGTAATCTTGGCGGGGCTGGTTCGATTTTCATTCTCACGGTGCAAGACGGCCGCAGAAACTAGTCGGCCCGCAAAAACTAGACCCTATTCAAAGGCCGTTTGTAGTGCGGCTACGTATGGCCGCTGGACACGGCCGGGAAACAGGAGCAAAATGAAGCGGAAGCGCGAGGAAGCGCTGAAAAGAAATCGGCGATGGCTGCTCGAAAGGGGATTTTGAGATGCTTAGAGGGGGCCTGGGAGATTTTCAAATCGCCCGGAGAATCTAACGGGCGTTGTAGTGTAACGTGGAAATAATGCTGTGGCGTTAACCCTTTCCAGCCCTTGATAAAATTTGTAAAATATTGAAATATTATCGTTGTAACGTATTGGAATTAAAAATATTCTCATTTATTGTTCTGATTAAAAAAATAATTGTCTTCGTAAATTTTTCACAATTTGGTAGATTTTTTAATGGTCCAGGGAATCTGAGGGATGTTATAGTGTGACGTGCAAATAATGATGGTGGCGTTAACCCTTTCCAACACTTGATACAATTTGTAAGACATTCAAATATTTATGTTGTTACACATTAGAAATAAAAATGTTCTCATTTATTGTTTTGATTAATAAAATAATTGTCTTCGTAAATTTTTCACGATTTTCCTGGTGAAATGGTTGCTTCAAAGGAGATTTTGAGATGCTTAGAAAGGGCTTTGGAGATTTTCAAATGGTCCAGGGAATCTGAGGGATGATATAGTGTGACGTGGAAATAATAATGGCGACGTTAATTTTTATAGTTTCTGATAAAATTTTTGAGACACAGAAATATGTATATGTGGGTAATTTAACTACTTACATATGGCAATTAAAGATACTTTATAAATATAAGGGTATTGGATATTCATATTCTTTTCTTTTTGCATGTTTATTAACATATTTAATACTGCTAAGTATTCGATAAATATACCGATATTAATTATTGTGAGTAAATTAATTATTTAATAAACCATCTAAGCAAATAATGTAGAAGTATAAAAAACTCGGGTTATTTTTTCTGGCTTTGCGACTACATTTTTCAGTAAATAAGCACAATGGTAATATTCGTCGGATAAATAAGATTTATCTACGTAATTCGGTTTCCTCTGCGTAACAAACGTTAGACGAAAAAATAGAACAACGAGAATAATTACGGTTTTTCGACACACCGTGCACGGAAATTGTGTGAAAATTTCGTTACCCAGACGAGTCGCGACCTGAGATATTTTTACGATGCATTTTCGTCGGTCTCTTAAATTATTCCCCGGACGCGCGCTAAAAATTCTTTTTGTCGCGACTTAACGAACGATATAATCTATGCACATTTTTCAAAAATACATTTTCCGGATCGCGAGGAAACGCAGCTGGCGATAAAGCTACGTGAAATGAAAACATTTGCACGTCATCTTTCACAATTGAAAAACATTTTTATTACAAAATCTTGACCCTGAATCACTAATATTTCCCCATAAAATTATCCCCATTAAAAATAATTTTGCATTCTAATTTCACATTCACAATTTATTATTTTCCTCACATAACCCACCACTAATACGATTAACTAACATTTTCACGAAAAATCCACAGAAACCCGTCATTCTTATTACATCACATTTCATTCCCCCGACTGATTTTCATACTTAACATTTATTTATTCATCCGATGAGATGCGCAAATATTCCGTTTACCCGCAGTGAATACGATTAAGTAATAATTACAAGTACCCTAAAAACCAACATTCTTATCAATTCACACTCCGTTTCCCCCTTCGTGGGTGAAATGCTCTTCATGCTGAATCTACGTGTTTCCCTCACGACGTAACAACATACATATACGAATACTTGCTCCCTGTATTCGATACACTACGCTTAATTTAACCAGTTAAGTGTGTTCGACGACTATATTCGTCTTACCAAAATTATGTTACCCTTTGATATTTATATCGTAATATCAATGAAACCCAAGATATATTCGTAAATTTTAATATGTTTAGAATGTTTAAAGGTCAATGTAAATAATTTCACCTCTTCACGCCCATGGACAGCTGTGAACGTTTAGTGTTTTTTATTATTATAGTTACTGTCAATAATAAATAGACTAAAATTATCATTACAGGTTATTCACTATAGAATAATCCCTTAATAAGAGAAGTAATTTGTTTTTGGTTTGACTACACTGGTAATGGGATTTTTATTTTATAAGAAATTACTAAACGTCCACATACGTGACCAGGGGCATGAAAGGGATTCATGTATCCATAATTTTCTAACGTTATCATTTGATTCTCGCGACACACAGCTGCACATTTTGCAAACAGCTCGCCACACTTAACTGGTTAAAGCGTGCAACCCTAACGCGAAATTAAACAAAACCACCGCTAAAAACCTAACCTAACCCAACCTAACCACCGCTAAAATAAGGCTCGTCGTCTCGTACGGTTTCGCGGGACGTCGTGGAAAGCCGAGGTGGCACGAAATATAAATAATCGATTTGTCAGGGATGAAGATCGCGGTCCCAGGATGCTCCATTGAGTCTCCCGGTGCATTCTGTTATCTCGAGTATGCGAACGAGAGTTATTTAACCGGTTTTCCATGGTAAAACAACGAGATCGGGCTCGCAGGAAAGTCGGCTGAGCCGTTCTATCATGGTTTCTCGGACGCCTTCTTGTTTTCTACTCATACTTTACAGCCTCGCTGGCCGTTAAGTCTTATACGACCGGATGAATACGCTAAGCATTGAAAATGTTCATTATGTCCACGGCTGCGTTGCAAGTTCATTGCCAGCGACCGCCGATTACATCGTGATAACGTCTGCGGAAAGTGGAGTCGGAAAAATTGAGGTTTCCTTGTGGTTTTCTTTTGTTTTTCGCCTGGCGGGGACGCGAGAATGTTCGTGGGAATTCGAGTGTGTGTGAGTACGGAATTCTTGGGGGACGATTGAATATATTTGATTAGGCGAAGACGGAAATTTTGGGATTCGGATATTTTTTAATGAGAGAAATTACTTATTGGAGTGGGAATTTAAAGTGTTGGATTTTTTGTAATATTGAATGGTAAAATCTTCGGTAACAAGATAATTGAATGCATTGAAGATTAATAGTGTGGAAATTCAAAGGTTTCCGACAATGGAGAGCGAAGGAATTTTAATGCCTATTTAATAAACAAGTAAAAAATTTTATTTAAAGTGCAGGGTGTAGATTATAGGCTGTTTTAATTAGATATTCGCTTTAGCGGAAGAATATTGCATATTTCATGTTAAATTACTTCGGTTTGAATAATTTTGTGGTGTTCAATAAATGAAAAAAGGCATTTCAGAAAATTGTGAAAAATTGCGATTATTATATGATGCGCACGATTATTAAAATATAGATAAAAATATTAATGCCACGAATGTATTAAATTCGGTGAGATATAATTTTCTATTTTATTTAAAATTGCAGTCATTAACGTAATTGTCGATCACAAGAAACTTTTCAACGTATGTTTTGTACTGGAGAATACAATTTACGTATAAATCCGTTAATATTAAATACCGCAACTTACGTTGGAGATAAAAACGCTAATTAATTTGAGATTAGCATAACTTACTACCGGAAAATTCTTTCGCGGTTATTCCTCGCGTTTATTCATAAACGCAACACAGTTATATTTCTATTATAAAATCAAGTTTACGTAATTCTTCGCTTTGTATAATTGAACGGTATGTCTGGAGAATGTTGATTCACGTGCAAATGAAAACTGTAAAAGTTCTTAGTAACACACTATAATACGAATATCTATCACACTATTCTTTTATTATGTTCGAAATAAAAATGTTCCCACTTCTAAAACATTTGCATTTATAGTTTGAATTAAAAAAGAAAATGGTCTACGTAATCCACGTAATTTAGACCCATTTCACAGGAGCTAATTCGCATTATTTTTCACGATTTTCCCGATGAAGTGAGCTGCGATTAATATGGATAAGATACGAAGGAAAATATGAAAATGTAAAACGCAAAGGAAACGGGAGTTCACTTTGAGAATGTGGAAGCCATGTTTTTAAACCTTCTGAATATGGAAAAGCCAAGTCTCCCGCGCAACTTCTGAGCGCGTAATTTGAAAATTAGTTCTTCTAACATCGCTGCAAAAACTATTATATTAAATATGTGGCTGCCGATGCTACGAGCGTAATTAAATTAATTGCAATCTTTTATAGACGGATTTCCATACTACTGCTGTAATTAACTGTACGTGTCAGTTGCACGAGCAGCGTAGAAATTACGTGCGTTAATAATATGGATAGAGAAGAAAGAATAATAAAAATTGATTATAATAGTGCAATCTGAAATACATTGTTTTACACATTGTTTAAATTTGAGTAATTTTCCCACCTACAGATTTTGACACTTTTATACGAGTTTCTTAATTTTACATAATTACAGAATATTACGGCAATTAGGCAATGTATTCCTATTAATATTTCATGATACTCAATTGTTGGTTATGAACACAGGTATTTTTTAGTCAAGAGTACATAACATTGGTTAACAACTCTATATTGTTTTCTACATTTTTATTTTAATATCCCCATTTTTATAAATGGATATTAAAATGGATAAAATGGATATTAAAAAAAACTTTGTTATAAATCAAAATTCCCCCTATTTTACGTAGCACATAATAAGTATATTGCGCATTTTCTGATTACTGATGCAAATGGGTTGGAGCACGAGTAACAGTAATAAAATTGTCGTTTATAACTAATTTACTAATAATTGTGGATACGAGTTTAAACTCGCAGAAAAACATTGTCGAACTTGCGTGTAACAAAGTCATAAACGGAATCTAGTAAGCGTTGGAAAGCAGGTAGATGACACGGAATCCACGGAGCGCTAGTTTGAGAAACACATACCTTTATACGGTGTAATGTAAATCGTTAAGATTGAAAATTAAGTGGCATGGCTGGTTTCCAAAGATATGTTTCCACAAATGCTAAAAGTCTCGAAGACTCTGCGACTACATAGTTGCTTGAGTGCAAAGACAGGTTTTCGTTAAATATACATACATACAAGTACTTAATACATTTACAGTGAATGTTCTGCATTCTGAAATTTTTACGCGTTCAATTTTGTTGTGCTTTGAAATTGTACTTTGAGACTACGGCAATTTAAAATTATTACACGTCAACGTTTCTATATTTCGAGAATTTTGCGCTTTCAAATTTTAACGCCTTAAAGTCTCAAAACTTTCAAATTTCTACGCGTTCAATTGTCTTTCGCTTTGAAAATACTACGCGTTGACGTTTCAATTTCTCGAGAGTTGTGCGCTTTAAAATCTCAACGCGTTGAAGTCGCAAAACTTTCAAAATTCTGCGCTTTAATGTGTCTACGCTTTAAAGCTTCTACGTGTAGAAATTTTTTATAAAATCTTGGTTTTCACAAATCGTTACTCGTTAAAACAGGTGTACTCTAAATAATGTATATTTAATCATGTATTCGATGTACGAATACTATGTGTTACAGATTATGCAAAACTCTGAATAAACAGTTCCCTATTTTCGAAGTAAACATAGCATTCACGAAAAAAATTACTAAAACCAATATTTAAAGCACTACCCGATCAATTATAACCTTACAAATTTCTCTTATTTCCTTATTGTTAATAAAGAAAGCTAATTTTCAATGAACTAATTTCTTTAAAATTCGAATCCAACAATTTTATTATTCTCGCCATTGAATAAAAACATCACGAATGCATTTGCATAAATCGTGAACAGAACGAATTAACAAAGCCAGTAGGTGAAAACTGAAATGATAATTAACTTTTTCGCGATAAAACCAGTAGAACTCAGAGCACAGAAAATGGCACGCTAGTTAAATCGCAATCAAATAGCTTTTTCTTGTACTTTTCTCCAATTCGCTGTTTCCTATTTCGGATGTAAGATTCGCTTCGCCGCGATTGCAGCTGCACCTGCATGCGCAAGATATACTAATTGACCCTCTCGAACGGCAAACATTCACGTTCAACTGCCAAAGTAATTAGCTATCATATATATACATAGGTACCATTACGCCATTACTACGGGAAAATGTATCTGATACGGGACCATTTACTTTGCAAACTCCACGGGAGTGTTATTCTTTGAAATATCTCCGTGTTTGTCGCATGTTACGTCGTGTAAACAGTGTTAATACTGCAATAGGCAATAAAAGATGGATCATAAATTAATATATGAATATAGTATATTCATAACACACTGTATATATTTCAGACTCGTTATGTGTTGAAATTTGAATGGACAAATACTTTATTTTGTGGTTTGTAAGGGAAATTATTTCGCAGAAATCCTCAAATAAAGAATTTCATATTTCAGATTTGTCTAAACAAAAATATGTTTATCCTTTGCATCTTTTTCAAAATTAGCCCCATTCATAAGAATATCCAGGGAAAATTCATTAAACAATTATAAAACTCACACTAAAAATGAATTCTGTAATTTCTAATCCTATCGGTCGAATATTTTAAAAATCTATTCAAATCATCAAAATATCCAGCAACGTCTCATTAAACATTTACGAAAACCGCAAAACTTACAGAAAATAAACCCTAAATCAATTGCTAGTTATTTTCTACTTCTGTTTCCCTTCTAACATCTCGAAACTCGAATTAAGATTTTTCATCCTTGATCCCGTCAGCGTGCTTCCCATTTGTAGAAACCGTTCTATCCATCACGTACGGAAAAGTATCCTCGCGTACCATCGCTTTTCTTGCTTCCTCGGTGTGTTCGTGGAAGGTTTGCCCGAGAACTCACCTGTAGCGAGTATGGGGAAGCACGCATGGTTGAGTCGCCTAAGTGGCCACCTCGAGTCTGGTCTTCGCTCGCTTTCGAGCTGTGCTCATATTGCGCCGCCTCCTTCAACGGATTTTCTCACGAACACTTTCCGTCACCGTCTGTCAACGGTGTTCTTATTTAACTGTACTACCGAAAATTCTATGCTATCTTCCATGTCCGAATACCATGAAGTTCGTAGTCCTACTCCTTCCAAGGTTACTCTAAGAATGGCTGAGTTGAAATAGAAATTGTTGAGGATCAAAAACAAGTTGTCAGGATTTTATATTTAATTTATTGGAATTATTTGAACGGTGGTTTATGAATGTTTTTTTTTTTTTTAATGGAATATTATATTTATATAAGGTTATTTATTTTAATCAATTGTAGGTATATGGTTATTTATAGGCAAGTTCGTAGCACTTTTTTAAATGAAAGTGAATAGTTAGTTTAGTTTTCGGAAATTTGGGTTTGAATCAATTGTAGGTATAACTGGTTTGAACTAATTCTGGTTGATGAATTTTTCACGCGAGGTAAAATTGTATGCTTTGGAATTTTCTGCGGTTTCGAATTCCTGCGGCTTCCGCGACTGGATATTTCTGTGCTTGACAATTTCTACGCTTGCGAATTCCTGCTTTTGAATACTTTTCCGGTGTTTAAGACTCTTCACTCTTAGATTTTTACGCATTTAATTTTGCAATTTGAAATTCGACACTTTTTGGCATTTATTGTTACTTTAAACTGTATTTTAATTAATTATAGGCATAGTGACCGTTGCGTACAATGACCTAACCTCAGCTTGAAACTAAAAATCTCCTAAACACTTTGAATTAAAACAAAATTGTAGGTAAAAGTCACTGATGCCACTAATTTTTTAAACAATTATAATAATAAACATTTTTTCTCCACCACATCTACAAAAATCAAAAATCTACTACAAACTCTTATCTTCCGAGCAGGTGATAATTCACTTCGGTTAATTTCACAGCTTGTAAATAAAAGAACCTGTGTAAATTCCACCTGAGCTGTTTGCCGAGAGTGAAATGATACTTTCTCTCCGTACATTCGATTTGTTTTTCGCGAACATCTCGTATTACCGAAGGATGAGTCTGTCTATTAAAGAACTCTGCGCGATGTTTTCTTCTGCTTTGAAACTTCCTGTAATTTGTCTGACTGTCGATAATCATACTCCAGGTGCGGTGTTAGTCTGATTTTGTTGCAACAATTTGCCCGCGCCACACGCAATAAACCTGTCAGACGTGGCAGTAGCGCTTTTATTCCGACGTACGAATAAATAATGTATGAATATAATTTGCTAGACGTGTTACAGATGGTTTCATTAGAAAAATTCTGATCTCGTTACTTAATTACAGCGTTGACATTGGTTATGCTGTTGTCGACCCAATTAATCTGAAATTTATAATTGACGCTTTATGTCGAAGACATTTTGTATTAGGAAAATTTGTAGAACAAACTATGTTGCAAATTGACGAAATAAGACGAAGGCTATTTTATATTTTCTTTTTTTATTTTATTTATTCTACGTGGTATAGGTAGTTTGCTTGAGATTGTTAGTTACTGACATTTATTGACATTTTCGTGAAATAATATTTTTTTCGGCAATGTAATTAGAATCCAAAGGCAAATTTCACTTAATTTAATCATTCATCAGACCACTAGGTTAATTATAAATCATTCAAATTCAACATTATGAATGTTTACAAAATAGTAATACTGAATCGTTTTACATCTCTTAGAATCACTCAAATGAACAATAATTTAAAAAAATAATAGTACTAACCTCCTAACCAATGTAAAAACATATAACAAGAATTTGGTAAATGACGTCATCATTTACAAGGTCCACATGGTTGGAGAGGGGAAAAAAACAAAAAGCTCTGTTTCTAGTTCACAGATAACATTGATCTGTATTGAAGTAATCCCGGTTAACATCCGCAGGCCTTCCAGCTAGAATTTCCAATTGGAAATTTCCATATTCCCAGAAATGTCCACTCTGCCTTTCCGCTGGACGTCGCGAACGCGGAGGAACGCGATTCGTCGCGATAAGGTCTACATATTTGCCGTACAGAAGCGTCGTTTCGAAGTATCCGTACATTCCCACGACTACTTACTTTGTGTGTGGATCAGATTAGCCTTTTCACATTGATTCAATTAATGAGCTTGATTAATAGATTGGATAATGGACAATTAGTACTGTCGGAGGGGGCGGGACTTTTTGCACGCCATATATTAAATATTATTATACACACGGATATACATATGTATGTATGGTAGAAATAGCGTAGTAGTGATCGTTGAAAAATTATTTTCATAATATAAATAATTAATTGAGTTACGAACATTAGTCATCGATGTGTGGGAAATGAATGTTTTAATGGCTTATGATACGATCTGATAAAAATGATAAACTATAGTGTTTTATTAGTATTGTAGATATTTAATTTTAAACCTACATTCAGTTAATCAAAATATAATTGAACTAATGTTGAAATACTTATTGATCCAATTTATTAGGAAATTATCTTCGTTACTATTGGATGAATTTTATTAATCCTTTTGTATGACACCGTTTTGTGAACTATATTTAAAATTGCTTTATTATTTAATATATAGATCTATTTTTTAATTGCAGGTTAGCATAATTACACCATAGAACATTCATTTTTCAGATAATTTTATCTTTTTTCTCTGCGATCCTGGGAATGTAAAAATTCTGACAAATTTTTGGCAAAAACTGCGCGCGAAATAAGCGTAAAGTTGTTTCCTTAGCCGGCAGAGATTTCAAATTTTACGCTTGCTAAGGAATGCGTTGAAAGTCTTATTGCAGTAACGTGACAAACTACAATTTCATGGAAATTAAGAAACTGGCTGTCATCACGTAGCCATTCAATTTTTGCAAGTATAGGATTACGTACGTGTGTCAAATAATCTTTGCTTCTTCATCTACATGTATTTAATCACATGCATGATTACATGTGTTTGTGTAATACACTCCTTGTATGTCAATGTAGTTACCACGAAAATAATTAAGACGAAACGCAATTGAAAAACTTATTTCATCGTTTATTTATCTATTTATACTGAAATCTTCGTGAAAACACAGATATTTAGAGAAAGAAATATTTTTTGAAAATGATACCCCTGCAATTGACAGTCTTTTAATTTTGAATACAAAATCAGTGGCTTTAAACCTACATAATATAATTTTTCAGCGTTCACATTTCGGAGCGTAGAATTTTTTCTCACAAAAACATCAGATCGCAGAAATTTCTGACCCAGAAATCTGGAAACCACAGAATTCTACGGTCTACAAAACATTAAAACAAAGAACTTGCTCGTTTTCGTATGAAACCAACAATATGGTATTTATTTTATAATTACACCTATAATTACGTTACCATAAAATTCTATACGTGACACTTTACAGGTGTTTGAAGTGTGTACAACATTTTAATCAGTTTTTAATACACCAAGCTTAGTTAAGAGTTAGTAAAATCATTTCTAACGAAGTGATTCAAAACATTCACCGTCATTTCTGATGTGAGGAAGTATCGGTCTATGTGCTGTGAAAAATTAAAAGGAAAGTTCTAAGGTTTGCTTCTTCAGTTAGTAGTTGCGAATCCAGTTCTATGGGAAGTAAAGACGCCATGGAAAGAGAAAATAGTATTAGACCAGTTTTAGCGGAGTGATATCGCGATCATTAATCGATCCGCCATGGATTTATTACATCTTAGTATGTGTATTCACAAAAGAAAAGATTGTTTCGTAATTTTTCGCTGTCGTTACCTTCACATATTTAATTAAGCGTCTCTGGACAAGCATTTATTGGACTAGTTAATATGTTTTCCTTTCGTTCGATATATTACACGTCGTTTTAACAAACTTATGTTATTCACCGCAGCGTTTCCGTGTACATACATATGTATTAGAAAATTTAAATCGATACATCAATTTATTTAGAAACGTATAATTAAAAAGAAATATAATTGGCTGTTGCCAATTATCTCTTTAGACCACGGGACATCCATAATTATGATAAAGGAAGAATAAGTTTATAAAATGCGATATAGTTGCAGAATATTAGAACTAATACTGATTCATTTTTTTTCAATAATCCTTGTAAACATAGTACATCACAGATTATCACAGATTCTTGAATATTCTGGGGGTTGAAATATCTTATGTTTTGAAATATTTTCGAAACAATTTCCGTAATTTCCGCTCGATGAGTAATTTCAGAAAGCTGAAAGAAGAAATGGGCCTTAGATGTCCGTATTTTCCATATGAGTTCTATAATTTGCGTGACTCCTACTATTCTATACCGGCTTGCAGAAGTAGAATACCGAAGTGGCAATTATGCCCGGCTAATTGCTAATTCGATACTGGGTATGCGTAATGCGTATTATTCGCGTAACTATGCGGATGTCACGGATATCAAGAAAGCTTGTCACGCTAAATGTTCCTAAGCTGTGTATTACGTCCGTGCACGAATATAATGTTACACGATATTACACGTATTACGAACAATTGTTATTTGCATATGTTGGCACGTTGTTTCGTCGCGAATCTTTCCGCTCGCTGTGGTTTATTATACTTTTAATTTGGAATAAATAACTTGTGATTTATTATAGGAAAGCAATTAGGAATAGCATAATAATATTGAAACGTATTACGTTCTTATTATGAAGAATCCAAATTTTCCGAAAAAGTACTTTTGAAGTAACTGTAATTTGATGATAAAGAAATGAAACTTTTTAAAATTAAATCACTAATAAATTTACAATCGTTTAAAAATCTCATTAACCCTATAAAATTGAAATCATATATATTATAATACATTCAAAATAACGCCCAACGTCAAAATACCAAAATTATAAAAAATCAACTTTATGACACACGCAGTTTCATTAATTTCTCATATTAATTCCACCGCACTAGCTGTACCACTATCCGATCTAGTTTTTTCTATTATCGGTGATGAAAGATTCATTAGAAAACTGTGTTGTACACCGACACAATTGTGCCCGAAGAATTCCGCTCGACTCGTTAATACTTTTTACAGTATGCTGATAAAACAATTGGATTTAACGTAACGTGGCATCCCTCTCGAATTATACCCGCGGAACAACAGGGAATCAGCTCTCTGTGGTGTATGTATCAGAAAATCGCGGAGTTCATTGCTGCGGAACGAGTTCAGCGCGAGCGCAGGAAAAACGGCGGAGACGTGGAAACAGGATTCTGGCGCCTGTGTCTTTCCGATTGTCCTTTTACGATTTTCAATCGTTTATTCAGCCTTCCGAGAAGTAATTAGATCCCGCGCGGCTAAAACTGAAATTCCGTGTTCCAGTTTAATTGTATCGGCCTCACTGTCAACCACCGGGGTTCGTTCGTCAGTTAACTCCGCTAGCGAGTCCTAATAAGAGTACAGGGGAACCGCTTTTTCTAGTCATAGATATCGAGTACATTTTGCTGAGACCGTTTTATAGACCGTAGTTCGATCATAAAAATAGCTTGGATGATCCGTGACCCATTTACCGTGCTGCTAGATTTTTTTTTTTTAGAAATTGTTAAATTACTACGTGAGAGGACATTGTTAGTTTGTAGACACGTGGGTTTGGATATTGAAAAAGGGATGAAATTGGGAATTTGCGGAGATTTCTGTGGACACTTTGTTTTAAAGGATTTTGAGATTTGTAGTTGGAGAGGAAACTTTGTATTTTGTGAAATTTGTAGGGGATGAAATTGTTTTAGGGTGAGAACGTTCGATGTATTATAATTTTAGCACTTAGAATTTGCAGACATTACTAATTTCCATAGTATGGAATTTTTGCGATAAAGTTTATGACGGATGCAAAGTCCGAAATTTGTACGCGTTGAAAATGTTACGTTTTGACATTTTAATTACTTGTAAACTTTTATATGTATATTATGGTATATACACTTCTATTACATATACCTACTTCCATGTGGTGAAAAACACTAAAAATTCAAAACCCAACGAATCTGGACACATATTAATACAACTAAAAATAGAACAATATTCAAATTCTAGGATTTATAGAAAATCAATTGACAAATACCTGAAAAAATATACAATAGCAATCTAACCCCTATGAAAACACAAATAAGTCTTCGAAAAATCTTCTAAGCTACAAATAACACACTTTTCCTTTACCATTATCCAAAAATCCAAACTTCATAAAATCGATTCTTTATCCATTACAATTTTAAAACATTTTATCACAATATCCCATTCATCCTGCACCCACAATTAATTAACATCCCCAAAATTCAATGACACACCGTGACGTCACCAGCGTGCACGAACAAAACCAAAAAACCAACCAAAAAAAAAAAACACCAAATCCGTGCGTTAGAAACTAGATAGATCCTAAGATCCACAGGAAGATAGGAGGATCTAGAGATCGCGTTGGCAGTGTCTTGATATTCGTCGTACGCGGCCGGCTGCGTACGCGGAATAAATTATCCCTCTCTCTCCTCTCTCCTTCTCTCTTTCGTCCCTTTCTCCTACGGTCTTTCTCTCCCACCGTCCATAATGATTTCTCGGACGGTGGTGGGACGATACCGGAAGCGAAGCCAGAACGGCGGAACCAGACGCTCACTCAATGGAAAGTTTGAGTTCCTTCGGCGCGTCCGATCCGGCGCTCGCGTGGAAAATCCGCTCCTTCGCATTGCGGTTCGCGCGCGCGCCGAGGAAACAACGGGATTGGCTGCCAGTGTTCGCGGAGAAATTTTGAACGTCGCTGAAATCAGTGAATAAAATTTGAAAAACCCGCCGGGATTGTCCGTCGGTTTGAAATTTAACATTGAGTGTCCCTCCTGATTTCGTCGTTCAGTATTGTTTCCTGAAGAAAAGTGACAATTTAATGATAAATCAAGTGAATATTTCGTGTGAAACGTGGAATACCTTGGAGAAGAGTGTTTTATGAGGATTAAATGGACTTTATAAGAGAATTTGACTGGTGAAGATTCATATTTGTATGATATTTAACAACGAAAGGAACGTGCTAATTGTATGGAAGACGAGAAGCTCTCAGAACAAAAGATGATTCAGAGTTCATACTCGACTTCACCTAAAGAAATTCTATAACTCTTAGATCTAAAGAGAAAGACACTTATAAAGTGTCCCATAGAAATGTTTCCACCTATAACTAAGAATCTTCTCAAAAGTCTAAATTAACAAGACACCAATCGAATCGTCTACAGTGAATTCAAACGTGGCAGAAGTTTCCGGTTCGCGAGTTCATCTTTCCAGGAACGATCACCAGGAGTTCCTAAAATTCTCTCCAACCCCCCGAGTGTGACAAGAGAATTAAGGGAAACCAGGCGAGATCAAATCAGTCTGTCCAATTTCACGGCTGATCTTTTTCATCCAGTTGTCCGTTTCTCGCTGAACTTTGATTTTTCCCCGACGAAAGGAGCGACCCACCGAGGCGGTTTAACCGGAATGAAAACGTGCCGATGAGCCAGCGTCGTTGCACTAGCTTCGCTGATTTTCAGCGTTTTCAACGCGAGGAGACTTTCACCGCGTCGCGGCGTCTGCCGTTCGACGTCGTGTCAGCGGGGGCAAAAAAAAAAAAAAGACTGGTGATAAGGTGACCGTGTGCGTCGGGGGCTAACGGTGGTGGAGTGTTTTCGAGGGCCGAGAACGTTTTTCGGTAGCGTTTATGACATTCTTCAGAGATGGTTAGCCAACACGCGATGGCCACCACCGTACGTAAAGTTAAGCAGGAGAACCGTCTCAGACGACAGAACCAGAGCCAAGGTACGGACATGGGACGCGTGAGATGCGTGGTGAACAGGGCCGTAGCAAGGGATTGAGGGATGCGCGTGATTTGGGGGAGAATTATGGGGGAATGAGAATTTTTATGGAGTTACGCCATTGCAGGGTGGAGGTACTAACACTAGAACTACCGAGGATCAATTCGGTGTATTTAAGAACTTTGGATAAATGTTTTTGAAACTAAGAGATAAGGGACAATAGTAAATTGATCGATTTAATTATTTATACATATATAGAAATATGGTTATGAAGAATTTTAGAAATCGCAGTGTTGTAAATTGAAGTCACTTTTATAAGAAATTCGGAATCAGTCATTCTGACAGCCTTCGTAGTACTAGTGTTAATTGATTGAAAGGTGACAGGTGTCAGGAATGTTTAGATAGGAGTAATGGATAGTGTTGACTACTAAGGTTTGATTGGTGGAAATTATCACTAGAACTACTTAAGTAGCGAGGATTAATTCGGTGTATTTAAAAACATTGGATGAATATGTTTGAAACAAAGAAATAAAGGGAGATAGTAAATTGATCCGTTTAATTATTTATATAAGAAATGTGGTTATGAAGAATTTTGTAAATCGCAGTGTTATAAATTAAAGGGACTCTTTTTGTTAGAAGCAATTTTGAACCAGTCATTTTCACTGCCTTGGTGGTGCTAGGGTTAAATGATGCAGAATGGTACCTGAAAAAAACATTAGACTGCTAGATCGTTACCGTCAGGTGTCTTCTTTTCATCTCTAAACTGTAAGTTGTGGATAATAATTCTGCAGGGATACAATATTTTTTTTGTGGATGTCTGGCAGATGTTTGAAGATTCTTCATAAATTAGTTAAATTCTTGTTTTAGTTATGTGTGTGTGTAGAAAGATTAATTTTGTATTCTACGGATGGAGATATACCGCGAGGCATATTAAAAGGACAGGTGTTTAATTAATCAGCTGATCGGATGATTTGAATATGCAAAAACGATGGAGGTGTCCCCTTTTGTGTTGTGACTACGGAATTATTTGTACGATTTTAGAATTTGCAAGTAGGAAAAGGTATAGGTTGTACAAAAGTATATCTACAAAGTATGTTTGTTCGATTTAAATGTATCGCAGGGTATTTAACATACTGATTTGTAAAACAACAATACGTTTATCCGGTAACAATTTATGTTTGATTATACAATTCGTATAATTCCGAGCTGAGATACATATTTAATTAAAGCTATTGTGTTTTAAATAATGAACCCGAAATACAAGTATACGTATTATATACCAGATTCTGTGCATTTCTACCATTATTATTTAAGGAACATATAAATTAATTATATAAACGAACGAAATAATATGGATTTATATATTTCCACGTGATTTTTTGTTAATAATAATTAACGATTATGAAATCTAAATACTATAATAATTTCTCCAGGGTAAAGTCTTAATTAAATTTCACGTGAAAACGGAACACTTTGAACTTGTCCATTGAGATTAGTAATTTACATATTTTGTGTTAATTCGGTGTACAGAGAAAAAGAACATGTCTAATGAAGTATTTTTTGCCAAAGCACGACTCCCGGAATTGTAGGGGTGCGTTTCACCCCTGGCTGTAGCACGGTTTGCAAACTCCAGTCGCCGGGGAGTTGTGTTTTCACCCGCAATGCAATTGCAGCGCGGTATATTGCTACAAGGCGACACCGCTGTGATTAGACAGGTTCGCCATTAAATTAGATTACACTGCTGTACGATTACGTCAGATTTTATGACCACGTGGTGTTCGCTATGTAATTGCTTATATGACCCCCCAAGTCGGTTTCTATAAAATAGAACACCCTCTTTAACTCTGACACCATAAAATTTACTACGATTTTTTAAAAATGTCTCTCGTTTAAAATACGAGAGTCGAGTTTGAAATATAGATAAATTTTGGATCTCTCATTTTAATTACTATAATTATATGCAGAAATATTGTAATTAGACCGGAATCTTTGGCTTGTCGTTTTTATAATTTTTTAGATATCTACATACAAAAAAACTAAGCGTTTTTTCAATGTAGAATTTTAAACGAATTACACTCGTGAAAGATTCGAACTATTAATTACAGAAATTAAAAACGAAGTAGTATTTATGGTAGTATAGAAAATGTTAGTAATGTACAAGGAAGAAGTATTATTCCGATCTTTTATTCCACAAACAAAAAATCGCCCAAGCAAGGATTCAAACCCTAGATTTTTTTATCTTTAGAATTACTACCGAAACATGAATCGCACGTATATAAAAAGTAACGTTCACGATCTAAACGTTAATTACGTAATTAGACTCAACAGCGAAATATTCCAAAATCCGTGAAGGAACTAAATACTACCCGATGTACGTCTATGAAAATATTATTTCCATGCTGTAAAACAGAACACGAACGCGGATGGAATATAATAATGCTCGCATGCAACGCGTTAAAAACATATCAGATATTCATAACCGTCTTTCTGCGGTGTACTTCACGTTACGCTATAACGTCTACGTTAAAATTTATAAAGGAAACACAGCGAAAAAACATTAACTCATTTTTACGGTTACGCCATGTCTTTTTCACCTTCGGATAGGAGAGAAAACCTTCTACCGGGACTAATTTTTTTCTTCTTCGCCGCAGATTCGCGAAACTCAGCAAAATGTGCGTTTACGCGCAGCTGAGCATCTTCCTAATTGGCGTGTATGTAATTCACCCTGCGATTATTCCATCGTTAGAAGATAGAATCGTTGGCTCCGTTATAAGACAATGAGCAGCGTAATTAATAAAACCAAAAAAGAAAAAAGAATGAACAAAAAAAAATGAACGCCACTGAAGAACGCGATCATATGATACGCCGAAAAAAATTCCGTTCATCCAACCGAGTCTCCTTTGTCTCGGTCACGTAATTGGCGCTTTAATCGTCGTAATAGAATTATATAACTGGCAATCCGGAATGTATTGTAATTAGTAACTGTAAGGGAACAGTTCAGCGACGAAGTTATGAGGTGTGAAAAGCATTGTACTGTAGATGGCGAGATGCATTATTAATTATGAGAGTAGAGAATAAAATTAGTGAACGATCAATATCGCAAGGAAGATACGCTTAGCAGAACTCAACGTTATTTGTCACGTCATTATTTTAAGAATGAATCCGAATTAGGCATGCCTCCTACGGTCTATTGTGATGAAGTTACAGATGAGTCGGAGATTTTTTTAGACGCGCCAATTAGTTACTACAAATAACGATGTGTTAACAAGTAGAATTATCTAAAATCATCGCGGTTAATTGATTTTATACGTAGGACTCGAATAATCCAATGTTTTAGGACGAAAGAGCGTTGTAGAACAATTTCCTTTCCCCGGGATAAATGAATTTAAAGTTTTTAAGCGAATTGTGCAGATGTCAGTGAAACTGTTAACTCATTTTCAAGCAGAATGTGACAGGGTACTCTTTTGCTTTTAGACTTTCAATGGAACACGCACGTTTCTGGGTAACAAAGTCAAGGTTCGTTAATGTAGAAGTGGCTTGTTCGATAATATATTACTCCATCAACTTTACGATCATCGAAAGTATGTTATATAATTTGTAAATAGACATTGCTCTAAGTGCAAACAATGGGACATGAAAATTCTTGGTGATTTGGAATTTAATCGTAAGTTCCTTGATTATACAATGGAGGGGATTATGTTCTAGTGACATTTAGGGTAGTTTCAAGTATATTGAACATCTTTATTCAGTTCAATATTAAACTAACATTATACCAAATAACATTCTTAACGAATAATACCTAAAACCAATACGTGGATTTTCTCTACATCTGAGGTTTGACCCTTCATGAACTTATATTAATAATAATAAAATATATATCCGATGGTATATATAATTTAAATAGATTTTTAAAGAATTTTATTTAGAATTATAGAGTTCATGAACTTATATGTGTAAATTCTACAACATTTGCAATCACTGAGACGTCTGACCAAAATACCCTATACTCCTTAAAAAAATAAATACATACGTGGGCTTCCTTTAACCCATTCGCTGCCAAGCCTAAATTATATGAAGTCATTCCCATTGCCATTTATAATTTGAGTGGTATTGTTTACCAAAGTTAACAAATAAATTTCATTTATAGTATTTTTTCAAGTTTTCTACATTTCTATAATTATGTTTGTGCTCACAACTAATTTACTAATTCAATACCCTATATGTCATAACATATTGAAAGTAGGACGAGTATACTCGTCTTGGCAGCGAATGGGTTAAATCTGAGTTTTGGCACTTCGTGAATGTATATCTCTGAATTTTTCAACATTATCTATCACTCAGATATCTGACCAGGTTTTCTCTGTTTAGATGAGGAGGGTCTGTACAAGCCAGTGCCGCCGCCGAAGCCGGTGCCTGTTCGCCAGGTGCAGGGGGTAGAAATAGGGGGCGAAAGAGAGAGCCAGAGGGACCAGGCGCCGGATTACAGGATGCCACCACTGTACGGGGACGAGCAAAGTCCCAGCCAGCCACAGCAGGCCGGTCTGCAGACGCACAGCAGCAAATTTCCGGTAAGTCTTACAATGAGAATTGATCGAACAACTGGGCCCTTGATCCCTTCAGCACGTAGTTAAATTATAAATACTAATTTTTAATTAAAGTATTTCACTGGGAACAAAACTTGAGAAATTGAGCTTTAAATCAGATTTTTATAAAAATGGCTGGTGAAATATTGTTATTAGTTTAGAGGGTTTTTATATTTATTAATTATCTACTATTTCAGACTAACTTTATCCGAAAAGTACGGATAGCACTTGTAGCCAACCATTATTAGGATAATTGCATACAAATTGAAATTTATTTACGAAATATTTCCCGCCTTAAAAATGTTGGTTTTTGTAATGTTGTGCTTAGGAATTTTAAGACTTGCGTAGTTGAAGACTTGCAACATTTGAGAGTATAGAAATAAAAGCGCGTAAAATTTCAGAGCGTGAACATTTTAGAGCACCGAAATATCGACACTTGAAAGATGAAAGAATAGAATATTCACATGTCATTTAAAATTTGATATGAATTTTAAGAAATTATAATCAAATTTGTGTTGTAAACTATCGAGAAACTGTTAATCTTCGATTCTCGTTAGCGTAGATATTTTATTCATTTTTCCAACGCGTATTATGCAATATTCAGCACAATAAACGTATCCAGCTTTAAAGTAACACAGCGTAGGTCAATATTATTGAAAATTCAGTGCTACTTGAAGTAGAAGGGACAGTTCAAACAATGTATTATGAATTATTAATTTATCTTTATGTATTCAACCTACTATACACTCCATACATATAGTAGGTTGAGAAGAAATTCAGGAAAGGTTGATACGCACAAATACAAATTACACAATTAGACATTGTAACGTTATTCAATTAACATTTCCATTCAATTCAATGACTCATTCATACACGCGTGTTAAACCACACTATTAACATAAAAATTATGCCGCAGGTAACGCAAGCAAATTCTCATTACAAAATCAATGGTTAATTACAAACCACCTCTATCCTTCTAATAAATTCTCATTAATCATTCAATTAATTTGATCAATCCCCACGTGTCATTGATATCAATTAAATCCTTAATCAATCCCTATTAAGATCACCAGAATCCGGAAGCTCGAATTCATTTTCCCTGATTATCGTTTGCGAGTCTCGGCGTGTACGAAAAATTCCGCGAACGAAATAGAAGAAGAGTAACAACGTGACGGTCCGCGTTTATTAATTAACGATGGTCCATGCGCGTTAATTCCATGTGCTTGCGCAACGCGGGCAAATGTTCATCGGGGGACACCGCAGTAGCCATATATGAGCAGCATGGACACTTTTGTTAGAGACACGCAGGCGTGCCGGTGGATTTTACAGCCACCGATAATGCGACGGGTTCTGCGAGGTGTAACACGCTGAATATGGCGATACCAAGCGTGCACTTTGATGCACCTTCCTACGGTGACTCGGCTCGCCGAGACGAGGAAAAAAAAAAAGAAACGAAGGCGAATAGTGGAAAGCATGCATGGGTATCCGCGGATTCAAGATCATGGTGTCACGCGAGCTGCGTTACGTTTTCGTGGAACATCGTTGCCAATAGATTTTGGAGGTGGCGAATTTTTTTTAAGTATTTTGGAAATTTTGGTGGGAGGTATTGTACTTTGAATTTTCTAAGTGTGTACATTTGTATGGCTTAAATTTCAGATGTGCGAATTATTATAGTTTATGATTTCGAAACACTGGCATTTGGATTGTTTAAATTTCTTGGGCGTGGATATTTCTATACTTTAAATTTGCTAGGTGTGGAAATTTCAATACCTTAAATTTCTTGGGCGTGGAAATTTCTATACCTTAAATTTCTTGGGCGTGGAAATTTCAATACCTTTAAATTTGCTAGGCGTGGAAATTTCTATACCTTAAATTTCCTAGGCGTGGAAATTTCTATACCTTAAATTTCTTGGGCGTGGAAATTTCAATACCTTAAATTTCTTTGACATGAAAATTTCTATATCTTAAAATTTCTTGGGCGTGGAAATTTCTATATCTTAAATTTCCTTGACGTGGAAATTTCTATACCTTAAAATTTCTTGGGCGTGAAAATTTCTATACCTTAAATTTCTTGGGCGTGGAAATTTCAATACCTTAAATTTCTTTGACGTGGAAATTTCAATACCTTAAATTTCTTTGACGTGGAAATTTCTATACCTTAAAATTTCTTTGGTGTGGAAATTTCTATACTTTAAATTTCTTTGACGTGGAAATTTCTATACCTTAAATTTCTTGGGCGTGGAAATTTCAATACCTTTAAATTTGCTAGGCGTGGAAATTTCTATACCTTAAATTTCCTAGGCGTGGAAATTTCTATACCTTAAATTTCTTGGGCGTGGAAATTTCAATACCTTAACATTTCTTGGGCGTGGAAATTTCTATACCTTAAATTTCTTGGGCGTGGAAATTTCTATACCTTAAATTTCCTTGACGTGGAAATTTCAATACCTTAAATAATCTTGGGCGTGGAAATTTTAATACCTTAAATTTCCTTGACGTGCAAAATTTCTATACCTTAAATTTCCTAGGCGTGGAAATTTCAATACCTTAAATTTCCTTGACGTGGAAATTTCTATACCTTAAAATTTCTTGGGCGTGGAAATTTCTATACCTATTTCTTGGGCGTGGAAATTTCTATACCTTAAATTTCTTGGGCGTGGAAATTTCAATACCTTAAATTTCTTAGACGTGGACATTTCTATACCTTGAATTTCCTAGGCGTGGAAATTTTAGACGTGAGAAAGTTTTGTAACTTCAATTTTCTAGGCACTGGCATTCCTAGAGGTTAAATTTCTAAGGAATGAAAATTTAAATACCACAAATGTCCTAGGTGTGCAAATTTCCATAGCTCGTGTTTCTTTGGTTGTTAAATTTGTACGATTTAAAGATTCTATACCTTGAAATTTTAAGGCGTTGACATTTGACGCTTTAATGTTATAATAGCATTTGAAATATTTGAGATAAAATGTTAAAAATTTTCATGTTTCAGAATTCCTACCATTTAAATTTTCCGCAATAGAAAGTGTCTACACCTGGACATTTATAGGCTCCAAAATTTCTATTTGTTGTAATTTATGTATTTTCAAACTCCTATGCGTCGACATTGTTCCATGTGGACATTTTTATACTTCGTTTAATGCTTCAATGTTCTAGAATTTTTTCGACGCGTTGAAATGCATTTCCGCGGCTCTGTATGAGTCGATGAAGCTCGCCAGTTTTTCTAACATTCGGAGAACACGTACCTTTAAAAGTCGAAGTGTAACTCTTTATAGGGTACTGTTCGTTTCGACTTTCTAGAAGTCTACTCCGACTCTCCGATTCGTTTTAATTGCGGGTTTCTCCTAGTAAAATCCTCTAATGGTAGACCTTTAACTAACGTTTATGTGTGTTGCACGTAGTAAATTATGCTCTTTCAGTTTTAGATCGTCAACGAATATCAATTGAACCAGTAATTAAAAAAAAATAGTAGAACTACGTGAAATTCATTTACCAAATCGATCCAATTCATGAAAATGGATATATGACACATTTATTCTATAATCACTTTATTTTTTTTGGAAAATTGTTACAAAAATTGTCCCTTTCTATAAAATGTCGAGTTAGTTACTATTTACATTGTATAAAGTATATATGCTATAAATTCAATATTTTAGAATAGAAATTCTATTTTTTCAAGAAATAATAAGATATATTTATATAAATTTCCAATCCAGGAAATACTTACTCCTACTATGCTAAATTTTTTGTAAACACGTTTATCGCTACTATTAACACCAGGCAAAGAGCCTCTTAAATCGTTTCTTTTCCATACAGATTACAACTATCATTACAAGGAATTAAGGTATCACGCATTTCCTGGAATGCAGTACTGAAACGATTTACATCCTTTGATTTATGAACTCCCTCGTTCACTCCATTTACGTTGGTTATTTATGTGACAAATTTCTAAGCCATGTAACAAGGGCCATGGAACTCCCGCTGGGTGCCACTAATCTAACTGGAATCCAATAGGTTTTACTTTCCGATACCGGGAATTAATAACTAGTTTCATTGACTACTTTCGTTGGTACACACGGAAATGAAATTGCACATTATTTAAGTGTGCGTTACTGAGAAATTAATTTCCCTTATTAGCCAACAGAACTTAAAATATAATAACGATAAGAGAGATGATTAAATCATAGATTTGCATTATTTACGAAAGAAGTATAAACTTTACAGTCTAGTAGTTTATTAGATTTGATTAATTTGATAATTTGTTCTGCTATAGCAGTAACATATTTTCACTTATCCTCACTTATTCTGACTTTTAATAAGATTATTGTATAATCAAATCGATGACTCTTATTTCTTTCGTTAATTTAGTTAGTTTACGTTTCATCTGTGATTAAACTTCGATAAATTTCATAATGTTTCCATTCGAACAGCAGAATTTGAATTTGGTTCATCATAATTCAATTTCACAAGCTTTTCAGTTAACCCTCATTTTCATAACTCCGCAGAAAGAATATTAATAACAGCGTGTTGGCAAATCAATAGCATTTTTTATGTTTCGTGTCTCGAGACGTTTGTGTTCTCAAGTTTCCAGATCATTAAATTTCTACGGCATAAAATTTCAACGGGATAAAAAGTTCTAGGCTCTCAAGTTTTTACGCGGATTTCGAATGCACATCTTCGGTTGCGATGCATTCAATGAAATAATTAGAGAAGATCATTACCAACCCGGGTCGCACCGTACACGACGAAAATTGGAAGAAATATTCACCGTTTGATGGAAACAATAGAATTCTTCGTATGAAATTCCAGGAATCACTTCATTAACTGAAAATTTCCTGGCTTTCTAAAATTAATCCCGATTGTTTAGCTGGAAAATCGTAATCAGCTTTCTCTCGTACAATGCGAGAATTAAAGGAATAAAAAGAAGTTTATATTATTGCAAAGAATTCTGAAAATTCCAGGTAAGAACATATTGTTATGTTTACCCGTGAGAAGAAATTCTTCGACTGAACAATTTGCTGAAACTTTATAAGTCGTAACTCAGAAAAGAATAGTAAATTTCTAAATATAAAAATTATTTAATTATACATACAATATTCCATAGTGTGAATCCATTATTCATTTCCCAGCATATCGTTTAACAAGCTATACACAATAATTAAATAAATCACGAATGTGATGACTTAATTACGACGTGAATAAATCATCCCCGCTATAAATATTCCGTTTATAAATTCCAAAATTCACTTTACTATTTATTCTCATAAAATTCCTCTCTTCTCCAAATCCACTTTCGAATTTTCATTCTACACTAACAATTCACATTATGTATAGTTGTAATTTATTTCACTTAAACAATGCACCCTTCTACTTTCCCAATATTTACATATCCCCTAAAAAATCCTCCCTATCAATAAATAGCCCCACCCACAAAAACATACACACACAAAAATCTCTCTCACACCCGAGCACAATAATGTTGAACGTAATAAGCAGATTTTTCTCCGCGATTGTCGCGATTTCCCAAACGGCGTGTAAAAAGCGAAAGCAAAATGGGTTCAGGCACAATAGAAGCGTGCTAAGAGAATCGGAGAACACAAGTTCCGCGGACTAGATAGCAATATCAGCGGGGATATTATTTTCCATAAAAAAAGAGGGAAAAAAATGACAACAGAGCGTGTCAGTGCCCGGTCGATTACGAACGGGGTACGCGTGCCCCATGTAGATATGTATGTATAATATGTATGTGTATGCATGTATATATACAGGGTGTCCCAGCTAACGTGCACGTCCCTGAACCAGGTGATAGCTGAGGTAATTCTAATATAGGGAAGTGACATTCGTAATGTCGTATCTTAATTCGTGACCGAGTTATTAATGAAAAACGATAGCGAATCATAGGGCTCCGTTGGGCCCAGCGGCGCGACAGTTTCTACTAGCGCAGTACCCTACTGGTGCAGACCTTCTACTGTCCCGCCGTCGGACCCAACGAAGCCCTCTGATTGGCTATCGTTTTTCGTTAATAACTCGACCATAAATTAAGATACGGCATTACGAATGTCACTTCCCTATATTAGAATTACCTCAGTTATCACCTGGTTCAGGGACGTGCACGTTAGCTGGGACACCCTGTATATATATGCATACATAGATGTACGTGAAAGACATCGACGCTCTTAAGAGCGCTTTGACATCCTCCTTTCCAGAGGAATAAAAGCGTTTTATTCCTCTCCTCTGCCTTTGGATGCTCCATTTTTCCTCTGATATCAACTTCAATCTCGGTTCCCTTTCTCCGTTACGGATAAGCAGCGGCTTTGCCGGCTGTTAAGTCCCCGCGGAATAACCGCAACGCGTGAGAAAAGATGTAAAAGTTTTCCCTTGAAATGGGACGGATATGAGGACGGCTTGTTCGGTGAAACGAGTATCCTTCGAGGTCTGTCAGCGAAGGAGGACTCGAAGATTCTTAAGACTTTTGGCGAAAAAAAGATAAAAAAAAAATGGCAACGAGTTTGTGAGGAGACGTTAACTGCTTATTCGATTGTTGTTTTTTATTTTTTGTTAAAATGACTGAAACAGGTTTTTTTTTAAAGTGAGATAGGTTGAGTCGGTGTAAACATTGATGAGTAAGTGTGTGTGTTTGTAGTATTGGGTCATCGTGAATGTAATTTGTCTTGTTTTTTAAATATTTAAATCGGGAAGATTTGCATAATGTATGGAATGACTTCATAGTTTAGGTTCATCATGAGTTGTGATGTTTGCAGGTGTATGTGTTACTGTTAGAGTCTGAACATCGTTAAATGTTCGAGTTGTCGCGTTAATTGTGGGATTTACTGAGCTGCGTTGGTAAAAGTGTGAAAAAGTATGAAAAGTTTTCTGAAGTCGAGGTTTCGACACTCGATGTCGGTAAATGTTGGAATTTACACGTGAAGATTTACATTGGATAAATAATCATCTTTCTCTTATTATGAAAAATTGAAAAAAAAATGTTTTTCATATTATATGTATATCTACGTGTTAGTACGAGTGAAAAAGAAAAATTTTCTTAAAGGTTAAAACAGCAATTTCAAAGCAAACAATTCAACTGTTAATCGGTAAAGTGCGCGCCAGGTTTTATTACATAAAAAAGTGATCTCGTTGTGGTTTATAATTACAATAATTATTGCCATCGAGCAGGGGTACCACTTCGACGTGATCACCTTGGAAAAATCATTATGGAAACAAACGTGGCGAACGAGACCATCTCGAACAAATCGTTTTTAGCGTTTAATGACAATTATTACGCGCTATCCTGGATAATCAGGCAAGGTTTCTCGATGATCAGAAAAAATTGAAAGTGATAGTTATTTGCTAATATCGGTGCTGAAACTTTATAGACACATTTCCATCGCTGTTTTTTAATTTCACAGAAATTGGTGATTTTAGTGCTAATGGATGTGAAAACGGTCAGATTTATTTAGTTTAATTATTTTCAAGCGAAGATGCGCTCCTGTTGTAACGCAATTTAATTATACTTTTCAGCACCTGAAAGATTTTCGATTTTCAGATACTTTTATCTCAACTTTTGTACACTTGTAAATTTGTAAATCTGAAAGATTCTACGGTTTCAAATTTCTGTACCTGAAAGTTTCTCGATATTTGGATTTTCACGCGTCAATATTTTCAACACTTTCGAATTTTTGTGTCGTAAAATTCCAAGTTCTGTGTCTCAAACTTCCAAAGTTTCGCAATTCATGCGTCATAAGTTCCTAAGCTCTCGAACTTCTGCTCCTTCGATAATTAATGATCATAAAAGCCTGAAGCAATATTTCTCCCCTCGAATTCCGATGAAAATAGTAATTTTATTCCAGGTCGATGTAACAAACTGTCTCATTTAATTACTTGGACTATTTTCCAGCCAAGTAATCGTAGACTTTTGTATCGTCGATGGAACAATAATTTACAACACTGTGTGTGTACGTGATGAGAAGCATTTCTTGATGCACCAGCAGGATACACAGGTCGTGACACATAATCCAACGAGACATGCTGTTAATATAGTGCGAAGTAATTTCATCGTGAATCTAATTTACGAGTCGAGGGTCTCGTTGAGGAATATTCGACGTTTCGCTCGGTAGTTTCGCCAAGTAGAATCTAGAATCTTGATAATACTGAGCAGAATATTCATCTTAAGACTAGCGGCAAAGGATCTACAGCATGATAGTTTATACCGAAGTGTGTGTGTGTGATTCTTTCACATATACAGTGTCTACGGTGTTTCCAATACTCTACATCAAGACGTATTAATAATAAGTTGAATTAAAACTTTGTTGGCAAAGCTACTTAAAATTAAAAATTGTCTATATGAAGTTATTTTTAAATGAAGTCTCAATTATTTTTTTCTTTATTTTTCTGACAATGGAAAAATGATAAACAGTGGTATTACATATAATAGAAATTTTGTCACGACACTGATGATTAGAATTGTGTTAATTTAATGAAGTGTAAATAGACTCTTATGTGTCAAGATATGAAGTGTGTAGAAATTTGAAGACTAAATATGATAATTATTGTAGAACTAGGAACAATGACAGTATCATAATTCGTTGTATCGTGGAGAAATATTCAAGGATCAAGATCTTCGAGGTGCGGAAATTTCAAAGCCTAGCAAACGAGACGAACGAGATTTTAAAGCCTAGGAACATTGAGCCCCAGAAATTTCAGGGCTTAGAAACTTCGTCGTGCAGAAGTTACGTATCTTGGGAACTTTCACGCGGATAAATTTCAGATTCGAGAATATTTGAGCTGCAGAAATTCCAGTCTTTAAAGATAATAAGTTGTAGAATCGTCGAGGCTTAAGAAATTTCGTAGACTTATTAAAAAGACAAAAAGAAGTGACAGATATTTCTTTTTTATCTAATGTGATACAACTTTCAAAATTGTAACCATCCATCAAAATTGCAGCATAAAAATGCTATCTCGTTATTATATGTATTTTCCATTTTATTATATGTATTTGTATGTACATGTGATAGTAATTACCTAGATAGTAAATTCAAGTTGCAACCCAATAGCATGATTTGTATTTGCAACGTGAATGTTGCATATTCACAAGTATAGAAATTTCGTAAACTATTGACTTAAATTTTAACTTCTTAACTAAAAAATTAAATTCAAATAATTAAATTTGAGACACAATATATATTTCGTAAATTCTCAATATAAAATCAAAACAAACACGTTGGAACAATTTTCCAGAAACACTTCTGTACATTCTGCATCAGTATAAAACACGACACGTTCGTCATTGCCCTTTAAATTAAATATAGCAAAGATCTAAGGCTGTCGTCGCTAAATTTCGCCCACGGGAACAGCCCTATTTCCACCGTGTACAGAGTCGGATGTAAAATATATTTCATGGATATATTCCACGGCAAACTGTGGTAGATAGAATCAACAAACGATCTGTCAGAAGCTACTAAAGGACCCTAATCTGTTAAATAAAGTGTAATAATGAGGAACGGCAGCCTTTACTGGGTAAAGTCTTCTTTGTAATGCTTTACAGAGTATTAGGGTCTGTACATTAGTCAGACTCCGCTAAGTGGAGCCTAATGTTCTACTAGTTTCGCCTTTCTAACGTAGTAGAGAGGTAGCAACCCGTAATAATACTTGGTGATAATACTTCAAGCATTACAATTTGCTAAATGAAGCGAAATAATTTGAAAGCTCAGTTTGAAGCTGTTGCTGATAAAAAAAAATAAGTGATGATCAATTTCGAAAGCAATTTATTACTTTTCTTTGTATTCTTAACTTAATGGATAGAAAGTATTTCTCAGACAATATGAAATTTATTTTACGGGAGAAAGGAAAGAAAGTGCAAATAATTGTTATCTACCAATATTTATTTTTTTAACTGAAAGTTGCTGGTTACAGACTATAGGTATTTAATTTGTGTATTTTTTTGAATTGTGACTTCTGTTGAGAGAAAATTGGAATTGTTATTATTTAATTGATATTACCGCGACATTATAGTTGGTATAATAAATATTTGTACGCTCTGATCTAAACTGATTTTAATACCAAAAAACAATTCTTAATATTTATTCAAAAACCAACATGTGTTAAAACAAATTTATATATTATTTATCTTCTATTTGAAATTTGTTTACTCCTGTGGAGGAGTGTGCAAGCACTATTTCTAACCACTGTAAATACACACGATTACCATCGATCAAGCAGAAACCACAGATCAAATCTGAGTTCAGTTCCGAATTCGGGATTTCAATCACTTTAAAAGCCGTGGAATCTGGCCGATTGACCTACAGGCAAATGTATGAGTGCATTTCAAAGAAGTTTACATGTTCCGGTGAAAACTACCGTTGTGTTAATGCTTTCGTGCATTTCATTATATTTTAGCGGTGTATACCGTAATATGTGATGCGTTTTTATCGTTGAAAGCAGAATGATGTTGTATAAAAGTTACACATGGAAGAACCAACTCTTTAAAAGTTTATTGAGAAACGAAACAGTACATTTGAAGATATATTATTTTCCCATATTTGGAAAACTGTGTGACATGTTTTAAACAGATTGAAAATAATCCATCGCTTCTAATTAATTGACCATACTTATTTTTGAACTATTCTTACATGTTCAAATTCACTGGGTGAAAATATAATATGGTGACTCTATGCACGGAAACTCCTACTTTAAATTTTTACGCGTGAAAATTTGTGCGCTTTAAATTTCTACGCCTGTAAATTTCCATGATTTTCACTTAACAATGGGAAACTTCTGGACGTTGACATTCCTGCAGTTTATATTTCTACGCACGGGAAATTTTACCGCTTTAAACTGTCCGACGCTTAAAAATTTCTATATTCCAAACTGTGCTGTGGGAAATTTATAAAGAAAATTTCTGGAAACCTGAAAATTCTACGCTTGACATTTTATTTTATAACGAGAAACTTCGCTTTGATCCTACGCGTGGAAATGATTGTGCTTCGAAGAATCGAAGTCTACAAAATCTTATACTCGGATTTTCCTGCAACTTAAACCTTCTATTCTTTAAATTTTCATCACCCAAATTTTCCGAAGATTCACCTCAAAGTTGTCCCTAACGCAAACTATTAAAATTCCAATTTTTCGTTCTAAAAGACCCCTCGGAATTAATCAGTTCCTTCTACTGAAAACCAGTCAATTCCAACAAAACCAGATATCAAGTTCTTTCTTATCTTTCACTGTTACGAATGCGAATTGCATAAAAAAAGAAACCGACTCAGGATCCCTCGAACAATCAAACCAAAGGCCCATTTTACCCAACCACGAGAAGCATTCCTTATTCAATGCTCACGCACTAGTTCGGTGAAATCTTCGGTAACAGTTCGTTGTACGCTCTTGGGAAAATTCTCAGACAGACAAAGGGGGCATCATCGCGCCGGGTACCGTTTACCGGAAATAGGGAAGGGGGTTGGATGGTCGGTTCAGCTTCTCCAAAGGCGAGAACAAATTGGAACAACAATCGTGATGACGACATCAGCGCCACGCAACTTCGTAGTTTGCACGAGATATTGTAATTTCTTCTTTTTTTTTTGTCTTCAATCTTGACGCCGTTGACAGATTTCTCTTTGTGGTCGGATATCAATGGGAATTTTTCAACTTTTGTGTGGCAACTACGAATTTGCCGGATGATTCATGATTTTATTTGATCTATGTACATAAAAGTGTGTTTAAACATTTTTCATTTAGAATGAAATTTATTTATGTCATTTTTATGAATTTTTGTTATTTTTTTTTTTATATTTTGATGATTTTCATGTTGTTTGATGCTGTCATTCGATCGGTGCATACAGACGGTTCGATGTTAACACATTTTCATCTGATATCGTAGAATAATATTCATTAGCAGCGTGTCAAACACAATCACATGGATATCGAAGTCTTTCACTATAAATTGATATATTGACACAGTAACTGTGCGTGACGGGATAACTGGACAATGAAATTTTTCGTTTATTACTCGTTATAATCATTTGGATCTTTTTTATGGTGTCAATTAATATGACGGTTTATTGACTTTGTCATAATGCACATAACCAACCCTTTGCAATTCGAGAATTGTTTGATTGAAATAATTCTGAGGTACCGCTTGCAACAAAATAACTGTTGTTTTCACAATTTGCTTTGTTAAAAATGAAACCTGAATTTCAATAAGTAGTGCTACTCCTTTCACTTCAATTCTTTCTTATAAAAAATTAGTAGTGTCAATTCTTTCTCATAAAAAATCAATAGTGTCAATTCTTGCTTATAAAAAATCAGGGGTATCAACTCTTTCTTAAAAAAAATTCGTAAATAGTGTCCATTGACTTCTCTAAGTGAGAGCCACCCAATTAATGGGGTTAACAACATTGTACTAGTCGTAGTAAATAGTTTTTTAATGACATTTCCGTGTGATTGTAAGATTTACCGTTCGCCGGATGTAGGAAAAGCGCGTTGCAGGCTGTTCAGCTTCCACCGAGGCGAGAAACAAATTTGAACAATTGTCGCTGACAACATCGGCGTCGCGTAACTTCGTCGTAGACGACAATGCGTCGTGTACTTAGCTGCACGCGATATTGTTTGAATCTTTGGTGAAATCTTGACGCACGTTGACAGATTTCTCTTTGTACTCCGGTATGAAAGGAGAAGTTTCAGATTTCTGTGACGTAATGAGCAATTTATTAGATGACATATGATTCTGTATGTTTCGCATACGCGTTCCTTAGTGAGTTGTTGGATACAGATAAAAATGAATGAGGTAACGATCAATGGAATTTATCAAGTAATTAAGTTTTGAATCAAAGTACCTACAATACTATGTGGAATTGAAACTCAAAATTTTTATTAGATGTACCTTTTTGCTATAAGATAATTTGTTATTGTAATCTTTAAAACGATTAAATTTCTATCGACGAGGAATTGTATGTTTTGCAATTTTTATTGCGATGATTTTTCCACGTTTTGATATTTGTACGCTTTGAAACTTTTGATAATTGACCATTTTAACGCTTCAAATCTTCTAAGGTCCAGAAATGTTACGCTTTCAAATTTTGCGCCACGAAAGATAAGACACTTCACGAATTCAAATATCGAATGATATTAAAAATCAAATTAATAGAAGGTAGAGAAAACCGAATTTGCATTTTGGAACTAGAAATGGTGCATTAATGATCACAGTATCTTTCATTAAATATAATAAAAATCCGTTAAATGTTTCGCGCTCCATTTATCTGAACGCGAGTTCTTTGAATCTTTGATGAAATCGCGGTATTTCTCGTTGACGTATTTCCCATTGTTCTCCGGTGGTTGCGAAGTAATAATGCTGGAATTAATTAAGTCTCTTACGTCGTATGGTGTTAAACCGTTACCTGCTTGTTCCTTGATAAACGCGGAAAATGGAAAGTGTTAGTTATTACCATTTTCATTGAAATCAGTGCACAATTCTGTTTTTAATACTGCCAGCTTCAAGTTAATTATTCTAATTTTAATCAAATAATTTGTATACGTTTTGCGATGTTAATTTTTTCAATCTACTCCACACTTTTTCCGTAAACTTTCAACACGAATAACCTAAGAAAAACTCATTATTCTATCATACTTCAAATCGTAGATCAAATTGGATTGGTTAATAGGTTCTTGCTAAATAATGAGATAAATTTCATTGTCATTATATGGATAACGATGCGTATGCAAAATTGGTTTTTGTGGTGTGCTGGCCGTTTTCTAATCTTTCGTTAGATCGAAATTCAGCTGTCGTAACTCTCACTAATCAGTTTCTTTACGTAGAACGTAATTCATACGACTATACACTCACTTATTATTTCCTGATTCCACAAATTCGTATTTTTCATTAATTTTCCGCGTTCTTTTTCACCGACAGAAAAAATACTGACAATATATAATTTTATTAACGGACGTCTGATATAACGACTCAGTATTTTACTAACGGTTTTCTCGCTACTATCATCGTGTCCATCGAGTCATGCACGGTTCAGATTTGAATTATAAATCGCCTGATTTAAAGTCAACGCATTCACGATGATCATATGTGCGGTGAAATCCATTCACGAGATGTGAACTGACGTGTGTCTGTTCATAGATAATTAATGACGCGCTACCGAAGCGATTAGGAAAATACAAAATTTATTTTATTCGATACAGTTAACACAAATATTGTTTCCCAGGAATATATTATATGTTCATACGCATTATCAAAGAACGAACTCTATAATAAATATGATTCGATTGCGTCTTACGTAAATTTAATTCCACGCGTGGGAGATAATTTCCTTTCCAATTAGTCCTGCTGTAGATGTGTCAATCCGTTGACATAAAGTAAGGATCGAAAGATGTTGCAGTAATGAAATAATTCGTTTCCGGTTGCAGATAGAACGTGAGGTGGTTCTGTCGTCAGGAGATAAAAACTCAAAGATCCCCATTCTACACGAATACAAGCAAAGGACGGCCGGAAGAGTCGCCATTGCGCCGGATGCACCGATCAAACAGCAGGCTTGGGTTCAAGAGGTAAGTTCTCATTCTGTGTGTTGTCTATGTTGATAAATATACAAATGAAAAAAAGGTATAAAAAACACAATTAATATAGAAAATTGGAAACCCACAAAATATGTGTAAAAATATGTGAGACGTTTGTACGTGTGGAGTTGTTAGTAAGTTAACATTAGGAATAAATAACTCAATTAATCAGTAAGTGTTATTAAAGAACTTACAATAAAACAGAATTTATTATTTCGATTAAAAATGAACTGAAGTTGTTTCTAGTTTTCTTTCTTCTATTGTATAACTAAGGGAATATTAATAGCACAATATTGAAGAGGAATTGGAAAACTAGAAAATAGAAAAAATTCAAAAGCGCAGAATATTTAGAGTTTAAATATTATAACATTTCAAAGTGTCAAACGCACTTTGCGTCCTACGAAAAAATCCGTTACAACAGAATTTTTGTTACATCTTCCAAAATCTTTATTTAACATAATCCTGTCAAAATTCTATTTTTCCCAAAATGAGACAAACGGATCTAACTAAAACTTCATTACGAATATACTATCCATACGAAATGGCAATTTATTTCCACACTTACTCTTCAAGAAAAAAAGGCAGAACAAGTATAAAACAATATCTACAAACGTGTCTCATAACTTATGACGGACATTTCGAAATCCCTAGGAAAGCGTCGCTTTTCGCAACTTTGAAGCGTGTGCTCGAGGTACTCCCATCGGAGGGTTAATGGGAGGCTATTCATTGTCGGTCCGCGGTCATTACGAAATCATTCATTGACTCGCGCGAGCGCGCCCACGTGAATTGCTCGGGGTGCGAGTAGGTGTGACGCACGTGCCACAGACTCGCGTATGTGTGTTTCGCGACCTGTGGCTTTGTAGACGGATGCGTGGAAAATTATCGTCCAGATCGGCGCCAAGATGGTTTTCTTTGTTCCTACGGTCGGGAGTTAAGGGCGATGAATACGAAACGATATAAGGTCGCAAAGTTGTGTAACAATCGAACGATTTTGCATTGGTAAATATTTTATTATGTATCTTGACATTCCTGTTTCGTCATTTTTGTGTGGTGGATCTGTTTCATTGATTTAAAAGTGTTGATATAAGGAGAACAGGGGATTGTGAGATATTTAAATTTCTATTAAAGGCTAGAGAATGTAGAGTGCTGAGTTTTTAGTGTGTGGAAAATTATAGGACCTAGGAACTGGGGAAATGTAGAGATTTTAAAGCTTAGAACTTCCAAAACACTGAAATTTTAAAGCCTAGAATTTTCAAAACACTCAAATTTTAAAGCCCAGAGGTTCCAAAACATTGAAATTTTAAAACCTAGAATTTCCAAAACCCTGAAATTTTAAAGCCTAGAACTTTCAAAACACTGAAATTTTAAAGCCTAGAGTTTCCAAAACACTGAAATTTTAAAACCTAGAATTTCCAAAACCCTGAAAATTTAAAGCCTAGATCTTCCAAAACACTGAAAATTTAAAGCCTAGATCTTCTAAAACTCTGAAGTTTTAAAGCTTAGAACTTCCAAAACACTGGAATTTTAAAGCCTAGAAATTTCAAAACACTGAAATTTTAAAGCCTAGAACTTTCAAAACACTGAAATTTTAAAGCCTTGAACTTCCAAAATACTGGAAATTGAAAGCCTAGAATTTCCAAAACACTGAAAATTTAAAGCCTAGATCATCCAAAACTCTGAAGTTTTAAAGCTTAGAACTTCCAAAACACTAAAATTTTAAAGCCTAGAACTTCAAAACACCGAAATTTTAACGCGTTAAATTGATACACCCTGAACTGTTAAATCCTAAGAAATTGATAGAACTGCAAACGAACCACTTTGAAATTTGAGAATCTCCGAATCCTAATACTCAAAAAAAATATTCCAAAATACAAAGATTATTTTCATCTTAAATTCCGCATTGACTTTCGTACAAATGTTACCCGTACGATAAACATGCATCACATACGAATATCCATCCGTTCTTCGTTATATACATACATTATACGAACATAAGAAAGAAATGTCTTTCTATGAAAACTGCACGCTTACGAACGCACCATGTAATCCATATTTCCTTCGTGACAGGCTTAACAACCTCGTCGCTGTACTTACACCGTTTCTCCCCGTTTGAAAAGTATTTCGATTTCCGTTACCGTTCAGCTCGGCTCGGCTCGGCTTTAACAGTCACGCGAGAAAATTAAGAAATGTCCCGGCATTTCCTTCGCTACAATCATGAAATATTCATGAATAGATGCATGGATATATGAAACGGGCAAGGCGAGCGGTGAACTTAATAGTTATGTCCGCGGTATAGCCTGAGTACACTTCGAATCAACTCCTCTTATTTACGAGATTGCGACCGAGTAAACCGTGCAGTAGCCCTCGGCCATTTATTGCCCATCATGCTGGA
The DNA here is from genome assembly GCA_917499265.3 of Mimumesa dahlbomi. Classification (NCBI taxonomy): domain Eukaryota; kingdom Metazoa; phylum Arthropoda; class Insecta; order Hymenoptera; family Crabronidae; genus Mimumesa; species Mimumesa dahlbomi. The sequence goes on from OU824124.1 coordinate 7,248,261, forward strand.
ATAGCGAATGATTATGGACCACCTGCGGAAATCGGTTTCGAAAGTTTCGTGCTGTTAATACGTTTTTCTGAAACGACGATAGCAATTGTTAACGCGATATAGAACATCGGGTCACTTTTACGCGGGATTATTATATTAAAAATTTAGTAGTTCTATTATACATATTTCTAATACTCTGGTTCTTCGTGGATTAATCGTGGATTAATTCTGGATCCATCGTGTGTAAATTAATATTCGAAACTATGATTTCTGTGGCTCTTGGTGAATTGGAAATCACAACCGGTTTCAGTGTCAAACATCTCGGTGGGCTCAGGGGGTTTTGAAAATGATCGAATTAATATTCGAAGTACTTAGGGACGTGTAAATAATTCATTCTCGTTCCGATAGATTCTCACTATACATATATTTGTTCCATAGAGTCTCTGGATACGAGAAAGAAAATTGTGGAAAATTTTAGAGGACGAAGGTTTAATCTGCGCAGGCTTGAAATCTTCGAGCCTTAAATTTCGAAACCTTGACATTATTGCGGCTGTAAAGTTTCCAGGCTTTGAATACCTAGTCCAATTCATAAATTTCTCAAGACTGGGAATATCGGTAACTTGAATTTCCTGGATTGCGATATTTCTGCGCCTCGGAATGTCAAAAACTTAACATTTCTGCGTTTCAAAAAGTAATAAATACTTTTCCACATGCTAATTTTTCCAAACATCGAAATAACTGGGGTTTCATATTTCTGCGATTCCAAATAATTGCCAAATAATTGCGAGTCCAAATAATTATAATTGTACCATCAGATCGACATAGTTATATTATTTAGAATCTTGTCCAACTGATATCGCAGGTATAATCAGTGAGTTCGATTCGCTCGGCCATGTAAGACGGCCGACTTTCGTTGCCTTTGCTTTCCATAATTCGTATCATCGCGCGGCGATAGTTTATCAGGCCGAACACGTTTCCCATGGATCGTAAACCCTATTTCCAACGCCATTGCATTGAATTCGAACTGTTTCTAAACTCGCGTCCTACAGCTGGATCTTCCCGTTTCGTGCGCGACGTATTAATTTTGTAGGACGATGAAAATCCGTTTGGTATCTACGCCGATTCTCTTTAAAGACGCCACGTTTGCGGAACTTAACGACTCACCATGCTCGTGACTCTTGAATTAATAACTATTTTTCATTTCTCGGTTAAGTTAATGGTGAAGTAACAGTGATAAAAAAATCGATCATGTGAATTCTTCGATTGGGAATGGAACGACGATTTTTTTGTTTGTCGGTCGACTTTTTTAAATTATAAACCTTTTCTGATTGTATATATTGAATATTATTCGATATTGATTTTATGTCAAAATGTTGAGTCTAAGAGATTTCAAGGCGCAGGGATTTCAATGGTTAAAATTTTCATAAAACGAGGGAATATTCTTGCGCGGGAATTTCACTAATTTTCAAAGCTTTAGCGGTAAAGGAGTTTTTTTTTTCGCAATCCGATTTCTATGCCACTATCAAAGCGCAGAAATCTCATACCGTAACGCTAACACGAATGCGTAACGTAATAATAGACCTTAGAAACCAATACACCCTAGTTTCTACGTATTGAACTTTCTTTTAATCCACATATAACTTTTCAATGCAATCTCACTAAATTAATATTTTCTATTTTGCGTAACGAGATGGATTCGTTTCCTTAACATTAATAAGTAAAATCTTTATTAACAAATTATTAAAGAATATATACATTAATTAATAAAGATTTGAATGTAGAGTACCTACTTTTTTTTTAAACACGTCCGGGAGTCACAATGTAAAGTAAATCAAATTTCCATTTTTTCATTTCAAGTTAATTATACAATATCATTGTCAATTGTTCCGGTTACGTAGAAAAAAAGAACGTGGGGCTTTTGCGTTCTCAGCTGGGAAAGTAAAATGGGCACAACTGTTTCCGATTCAAAGTGAAAGTTTTCTCTCGCTAATCCGAAGATTAAATACACGAAACGAGGCTTACACGAGAGGCAAAAGTAATTTCGCACTTACACGGAATACAAATTACGGTAATAGCAATGATTATACCTGAAACTGTTCGCAATTGCGATAGAAGAAATCGAAATAATTGCTTAACTCTGCGGCATCCACGATTAGCTTCTGTAAACAGCGACGATTTCTTCGATTTTTACACAATTGAAATAATAAACATAAGTTATATGTACAAATTTCAGGAAATATATTTCACATCCTAAAATACAATGTAGCATTGAAATTGTAACGACCGTCCGGTTTTCAAGTCGTTTATCACAAGTACTTGCAAATCTCTATGTACCTTCATTCAATTTTCATTTTTTTTTAAACAATCATCCAAGCAAAGTTCGTATTTTACTTTTTCTTCCATTGAAAACCCTTACATATTTACCTATCTGATGATCCATACATTTTGAAGTTTCTATATCCAAATATTCCACTGCAATAAAATTTATTCAACTAAAACTTCCCAGAGTTTGAAATTTCCCTGTCACGAATTACCTAGATTATAAAACTCCCCCTCCCCCAAAATTTCAAACCATCTAAAACCCTTCGCATTTAATTACTCATCCCCCAACTCATCTCCATCTAAAAATCTCTAACCTTTGAATTCCCACATTTTCAAAATATCTCCATCGTCCAACATTTTCAACCAAAAAATTCCACTTTTTAAAAACAACCGCACTTTACATAAACAAAGCCGCGTAGCAAACAATCCCAACACCCCACCGTCGAACGGGGAACCGATTCGTTGAAAAGCTGGCTCGGTGATGGTGTCTGCGAAATTCATTTTTTACCTTTGTCGTGTAATCCCCACGCGATATCCGTCGGGAGCCATAAGTCAGAGATGCTCTTCCCGTATGCACGATGCGTGTCGCAGTCTCTCTCTCTCTCTCTCTCTCTTTCTCAATGGCTGGCAGTCGGTTGGTATTCCAGTCGCATCCCTTCCTAAGAACTGGAGGATTCAGTCCGACTTTGAAATTCTCCCTGCGGACTGAACGCACAGTCCGGTGTCCGTCTTCAGAGGGAATCGTTTTCGGACGGCGTCAAGGAATTTTCATTCGTACCAGGCGCCTACCTGAACAGTCATTCGAACAATTTTTAGAGCTGTTCTCGCACGTAGAGAAATCTACGTTTAGGGACGACAATTTTCCATGAGCGTCGAATAATGATTTTATTTGAAAGATTATGGAGTCTTTTATTCTGCAGTCACATGGGGAAAAGGGAAATGGAAGGATGGATGAATGTTGGGGGAGAATGTGTGAAATGTATTGCGATTCACTGTAGATAACAGAATTATTTATGTGATAATATTTTAGGCAAGTAGACGTTTAAGCAAGAAGGATAGTATCGTTTATAAAAGATGTAGATTATTTAAATAGAATATAAAAATAAAGGTGTTATACTGTAAACCTATCAGTAAGGTATATTCACGGTGTCAACTAATTAAATATGAAAAGAATGACAAAATTAAATGAATTAGGTTTGATAAATTTTGGGGAAAAAGATGTCTAATAAATATATTATTAATATTTACTACACCTGACAACCATACTTTCTATTCGGAATACCGATTATTAGAGACCCGAACAACTTTTCTTTATTTCTAATTGTGTGTAGTTTGAAACTCGGTTATGTTCACTTCCCATCAATAATATTCTCACGCGTCGAATATAACTTAATTTGTTAGATTGTTATCGTGAAACGAAATACACTCAGCAAACAGCGTTTAATTAGATTTAACTTATTCCACGAGATGTACTTTTGCGAAATAAGACATTTCGCTCGAGTGCCAGAAACATCATTTGAATCGCTTCTAACGTTTCTCAGCAATTAAGTTTCATAATTGTGAGGAAAATTATTAAATCGTGAAATAATAACGATACCACATCGTTACTTATGGAACAATTATTGATTTAAAGAAACATATATATTTAATATATTCACTCTTTCTACAAAAGAAAACAATTTCTTTAAACTTTTGTTTTCGTCGATAAATTCTGTACTTGAAGCCACTATTGTTTTAAATTTTACTTTTCTAGACTATCAAAATTTGTTGAAACATTATAGTTGCTAATTTACAAATTACTTGTATATATAACACTCTCAATAAGTATCATAGAAAGATATATTTTCTAACCGCGTAAAACTTAGGTTACGTATAAAAAGTACCGTGTCAATGAAAGAATTATTCACCGCGAAAAAAAAGGGATGGGTATAAAAAGCACCGCATAAATCGAGGGACCAGTGTAATCCTAAGCAATCTGCAACCGGAATAAATTCCATGTTTCAGGGGACCCAAATGCAAGAAGTGAGACAGGAGGGTCAGACGCGGAGCTACCAACCACCAGAACCATACGCGTAAATACCTCATTCATCAATCCACTTGACTGCTACCGTCAGGTCATTTCTGATCCAAGAGTTTCACTTCGCTGCGCGAAAAAAGAACTACGCTTTACCTAAAACGTTTTGCTTTGGCTGTTGATGGCAATTTCTACGTTCAACCCGAATAGAAAGACGGAGATATTTTACAGACATTCACTTGAGTTTCAAATATTTATGCAAATATGGATTTTCCCGTTTGCTTTCTCGTAATAAATTTTAATATATATCTGAAGATAAAAAACACTTTTCTGTCTGTCACACACTTTTTATATGAGAGAAAAATGGTTTGTTTATAACGAATTATAAAATATACACTTGTTTCTAATTACAATAATTTAGATTACTAATTATGATATTTAAATTTGAAATACCAGATAGTTGTAACGTTTACACATTTTTATTTAAAACAGACCACAGCACCGCACTCACTTTTCACACGAATTCTTTATTAATTAACCCTTTTCACTCGCGATTTCTAATCGTTCCCTTATTTTAATGACTAAGGGACAATAATCACGTGCAAAAGATTAAACTTTTCTTACTTTATATACAATTCCGCGCATTACTAAACAGATTGTTTTACCCATCATCTATCCACACAAACATTCTCATTCCACTGACAATACCAAGATAGCCCATATGAAACTAAAACGACGATAGCAGTTCACTAATTAATTTAAACCAAGTCCCCCCTGCAACCCCATGCTTTTTCCAAAAGGTCCACGTCGGCTAACGTCGCCAGGACGAAGCTGGACGAGGAGAAGAGCAAGTCGCTCTCCAGGACGTACCACACCATCAAAGACATGATCTCCAGTCGTTTTGGGCCCAGTCGCAAGGACGTGGAGCCGGAGGAGGCCAGTTTGAATAACGTCACGGAGGAATTGCGAAAGTCCAGCAGAAGCATCGACGAGGATGAGGCGAAGAAGAAGGAGGGCATCTATGGGAAACCAAGGGCCCAGGAACCGGCTGTTGGTATGCAGTACCCCAAGAACGCGTGTGGTGAGTAGACGTTGTTATGGTTATGGGTGTAATGGGGATGGTGATAATAGGGAAATGCAGAACAGGTTGTAGTCATTTGTACTTGGTTTTGAAATGATGATTGTACGTCGTACATGCAGACCTACGTGCAGGGCTGTAGCTATAGGATGATTCGCAGAAATAGATTATATCCAGGAGCTAGGCTAATCTACCTTCAGATTTACAATTTCCGTAACTCATTTAGGTCATCGCAACCACGTGGTATAATGATCCAAGACAATGATTTGAGGGAAATTAACAGGGATTATTGATAGTTTTTAACTGTTTGCCTTAGTCTGTCATTTTTGAGGGGAATAAATAAAGTTGTGGGATTTTGAATGCAAAGGGTTAGTGTGCCCTGATGAATAGTGATACCTGTTTTCGGTTTGTTGATATGAAATTGGAAGTATAAAGAAACTTATAGAGCATACACTTCAGCTTTGTATAGAATTAGATTGTGTCCAAATGGATTTTGTTATGAAATATGATACAAGAATGTCTTATTATCATGATTACATCTTATAATATAAAAAATGTGGAAAATACGAAGACTCGTGCTGTGATAGCTGACAACCAGTCGGGTGTTAATTAATTCGCAGACAGTTTTTACTCAATTAACATGTGAGAACTGAAATGTTTAATTAATACGAGCTATAACAGTTTATTAATTAGAAATTGAGAACGTAATGAAAACGTAGGAATGTGGAAAAATAGCGGCAGGCACACAATTATATTCGCATATATGCGTTCGTGAATGAATTTTATTTCTTCATAGGTCTCCCTAATTTTCTAATTAGACATTCGACGGCGATTTTATTAAACATTCTACGCAGTTCTTACGTGCCGCTTCAAGTCCCGACAAATTAATTACCAGATTCTAGTTAATTAATGACAGAAATAGACGGGACGTAGCAAAACATTCGATGGAACATTATAAATATTAACTAAGTGCATCGTGTGTATCCCCTTCCTAGTTAATTAGCATTTTCAACGCTCGCGCGTCGCACACACGCGCATTAACTGGACTGTTATTTTTATTTTGACCACGGACCGTGTAGAACAATGAACTTTTAATAAGAACATTTTTTCTGGTAGCTCCGGGAACGTTGATTAATCGTGTAATTTCATTGCTATTTCTAAAACATAAAATTAACCTCAAATTTACGAAGTAACAGAAGTTTCCATAACTTTTAATAAGTACTTTTAAATTTACAACGGGATGTTTTAATGATCTTATCTCACATTTCATTGATACGAAAAGTGACGTTACAAGAATGATATAAACCATCGTGCCACTTATTAAATCAGATTACGTTTATTTTCGTAGATTTTAGTGAAATACTTAATATTAATATATGTAGAAAACGATTTCAAACTTCTGTTTAATTCTTTAATAATAAATATTGTTCGAAATATGCCATGTAACGGTTGTACGAGTTAGTTGTCAGTGTATAACAAAAATAAATGCACGGACTATGCAAGAGTACCGTAATTCGAACGTGTACTAAAATGATTTCAATTAAGTGTGTAGGTAAATACGACATACGGTTAATATTAAACGTAAATCATTAAAATTGTGTCCGCGTTATTTATTACGACGCAGAATCACCATAAAATAAGGTTAACGGATGTGAGGACTTTTTTTCAGAAACGAGTCAATACAGTTTGTTATTTTAATCAAATAGAAATAACAGCTGAGTGCATTCAGCAATATGTATATGTATACAGTAGATTGCGAGTTATTGGTGCCAATTGTTTTAATTACTAGAATACATAGAAGCCCTGTAACAGGCTTGCTCGTATCAATTTACCGAAATTCGCCAATACTGTCCATTAAGCAAATTTCACCCTTAAAAAACCACAACTAACGGTCAATTTAATTACGAATACCTATACCAACGTATGCTAACCGTCGAATTAATGTCTCTTTCCAAAGTGGATGTGCCTGATTTTATTTATAAACGATAAGCACACCTGGGTTCTATTGAATTCTCTTAAACCCCCTCCCCATTACTCATTTAGCAAATACATCCACCACCTATTGTAGACAGAGGTCTTTTACATTAATTCCATTTAAAAAGTCTTAGCAACCTTTTAAAATTTTTGCTACAATCTTATTTGTCCAACATTTCTTATACACGGGGTCTAAATACCGGTTTGTTGATATCGTTCCAAGATCTGTATCATAATTTCTGTACTTTTTGCAGGTCAGTATGGACATTCCTACAGCTACATGGGGAATCAGCAAAGCGTGCCCTTACCGGGCCAGTTGCAACCGCAAATCCAGCCCAACCTGCCCGGACAGAGTGCCCAACTCCACGTGACACACCATACTCCACCAGCGGGGGTGCAGACCGTCCACCAGACCCAGGTTCCACCATTCAATCAATCGACTCCAACCGGGCAGCAAAATGTGGGGAGGGAGTACGTGGTCCAGACCACGGGATTGGCTGGACAGCAGATGCATCAGGGGATGCATCAGACTCCACAGAGTCAGGTGACTATGAGACAATTAGGCTGGTTTCATAATTAGTACGTCAGACCAAGTCAATTAGAAGAAAATTTCCATAGTTTTTAATTTGAAAACTTCTTCTTGGATTCTGAAACGTAGAAACTATGAGGTATTATAGTATCATGGATGGGAAATATTAAGACGTAGGTGTTTGAAGGATTTGAAACTTGAGATCAGAGAAATTTTATGACTTAGAGACTTGTAGACGTAGGAATTTGAAGGGGTGGAAACTTGAAGGCATAGGAATCTTAAGTTTTGGAAACTCGAATGTGTTAGTAATTTGATAGTCTATGTTCTGGAAGCTTCAAAGTCGAGCAGTGTCAATTGCTTCGGAATAATGAATACACGTAGGACGTGATTTATTCATTTCACCATTAAATAATGAGGTAATCAGTAACATTATGGTATTTACTCACAGACAGAACCAAGAGAACGCTTGTAGTACACTCAGAAACTAAAGTTACATAATTGTTATAATTTAATCTTTTCATGAGTCTCCTTTAGCAAAAAAAAATAAGTTTTGGCTTATTTCGGTGTGATATATGTCTTATTTTCAAATACAGTAGACAGCGTGTTTTAAAAAGTGGAGTTTTGATTAGTACCAGTAATTACACACAATAAAAATAATTAAAAATCTATAAATAAAAATTCTTTCCATGTCGACTGGAACTTTCAACGAAGAAATCTAATTTGCTTGCATCTGACAGCATTTGAGGACCCATTGTCTTGTCAGCCCCTTGAACATTGAACGCGGCAAACCATCCACGCGGCAATCCCATTCGACGTGTGCGCGACGATTGAAACGTTTCCGATATACGCGTCAAACAGGAATTTCCCGTGGCAGTTTCCACGGGAAGATTACCCAGCAGAGCTTCTTCCATATGAAATCGATCGTTTTCTAAAGGAAAACTGTTGATTTTGGCTAAAATAGATGTGGTGCTGTTTCTATATCAACTTTGTTTTATTTTGTTCAAATAAAATTACGATGATTACGTCATAGGAAAGTTTGCTTCACATAAATATAAAATCTAAAATATATGTTCTAGATAGGCGAGGTTAAAATATTTTATATATGTGGGCCTTTATTTTATTATATGTACATTGTATATACGTAAATGAACTTGAAATATTGATTGTGGAAAGCTATAATAACTGGTTTAAAATATCTATGATTTCATATGGAATAAACCATAGAGAAGGGTAACTTTTCCTTCGTAGGAATTCAGATGAGGTAATAACACGACACATACATCCTATTCGAATACTTGGGAAACGCGATACGTGTTCCATATTTATGCCATCTAAAGCCGACCACACGCAACGCGATGCATTGTGCGTAAATTCCTCGGAATTTCTTGTTGCCTTGACATTGGAGACAGCTTTATGAAACGACTTTCAGCGATATATTGCCTCTTTAGAACTTAAAGAATGCAATTAAAAAAACGTTTATGGAATTTAATTCAGGCAATCTTTTAATTCTATAAGAACTGGACAAATGTCTCACAGAGTGATTAATTTCTATAATTAAAAATGATTATTATATTTTCTTTCTTCTTTACTTAGCTCCGCTTAATCATTTCACATAAAATATACAATATACTATTTAAAATTATTATAAAAATAATAAATAAATAACAATGGAAATTTTTATTGCTTCAGGGTCAAAGCACACAAGTGCAAAAGCCACATGGACTTCCCCTCCAACAGCACCAAGTGGGCAACACAATCTCAGCGTCAAACCAAACCTTCCAAAGTCCCCAGCAGCTACTCCATCAAAACCAGAATCTTCATCAGAGTCCCCGTTTCGCCCAGCAACACGCGCAGAACATGCACCAGCGTCAGCTGATACAACAACTGCACCAGCAACAGCTAGCCGGGCAACAGACCCCCCAAGCAGTTCGAAACGTTCAACAATCCTACTTCTCCAACAATGTCTCTTACCAGCAGTACCAACAGGCCAGACAAGCCATGTCCAGGTCCCAGATCGATTTACCTAGCACTTCCAGACAGACCCAGGAACTCAGACTGTCCGGACAGGAGGTCTACTACCACTACGCCCAGGGCAGGCCCAGGTACGGTGTCCCCCAGGTGTACATGAAGACAGAGAGCAACCAGGAGGCAGAGTTTCAGCGACGTAACTCGACGAAAGGAATCGAGAAAGCTGCGTCCCAGCCACAGTTGTGCTACGAGGATGAACGAGAGCCTGGCAGAAATCCTGAGATGAAGATGGACCCGGTGGACAAGGAGAGGTACGAGATCACCGTGGAAAGACAGGAGTTCGGCAGGGACTCTCAGAGAAAGGAGGACTACAGACCGGAGACCAGTTTTGGGATTCGCAGGGACGAGCCTATGAGGTCCTCGAAAAGGGATCAGGACCAGGGGGGACAGGAGAACCTGGAGCCGGAGCAACAGTCCGTGCAGAAAAGAATTGAAGAGCTCCAGAAACGGGCCGAGGAGAATCACTATGGGTCCAAAGTGAAAGAGAATGCTGAAACGGATGTTGGTAGAAATCCCACGAAGAACGGTGATGGCTCGAAGAGAGTCGAGAACCAGTTCACGAAGGATGCTGTGAAGTCGGAGGCAAGAAAGGATGAACTGGAACATGGTATTGGGAGACTGAAAATCCAGAATCAAGGATCTGGATCCGATTATGATAAGGCTGGACAGAGCTCGTCGAATGTGGACTCTGGTAGGGGTTCTGCTGTCTATTCGAGCGGCAGACGACCACCGCCGGAAGATCAGACGCATCCTCAAGGTTTGTTGCTTTTTATTAATAGTTATTGTTTTTTCTTTGTTTAAATAATTTAATGTCACATCAACTGTATACATTGATAGCGACGATGTTGTGAGGTGAAAATATTGTACTTTGAATAATTAAATTTTTTTAGATGGTAGAGTCCCTGAAGAAGGAGAATACGAATGTTTAACTTTAAAAATTGTGAATTTTCAGTGTTTTTAATAGAGATGATATTAATAATAATGATAATTCCAGAATACTATTTATATTTACACAATTGTTTTAGCAATAAATACTTTACGCATATCATAAATTTACGAAACTTGACATTTTTATTTTTACGTTTTGTTTCATAATATCTACTACGATACGCAGCGAGAAATATAATTATCAATATCTCTCTGTTTCGACGAAGATATCAGGTCAAAAACTGGGTCAATAGATACTGTATTGTAACGAAACGATTGAATCGTGTTATCATTTTTCATAAATTTCTTTCAACAAAGTTAATCAACTCTGAATATGAAATGACATCTTCAATTGTATTTCTGACAGTATGTATTAATAAAACACTCGTAACAAGATTAATTAAAAGCTTATTATTCCGAGAGTATCTTATCATCCGTTCTAAATTCACATGTCAATCGAAGTTTGTATTTGTTGTCGCGTGTACTTTACAAAATGTATACAATCTCGTCATAAAGACTCTATTTCCGATCAAATTTTTAACTTCTTTAATAGTTTCTTATAATAGTTGGCGAGAAAATATACCTAAACGTCAATTGCACATTTTTATACAAATTTATATTATGCTCGTTATAAAAGCTGCTACATCCGGTACAATTATTGACCTAATTTTAAATAAATCTTCGAAATCGCTTAATTACACTAACATAACACATATATACAATTTGAGTCTTTTTATTTATTCCTGCAATTAATATAAATATTAAAATTAGAAATTAAAAATTAAATTCATTTCTTTTTCTGAAATAAAAAAAGAAATATTTTTTCCTAATATTGATACCAGGGACCAATAAATTCTAAAGGAAACTATGTATTGCAAATTTATTTATCACAATACCGCCATACGAGTTGAATGCGTTGACTCAAGTTCATTTTCCCAATAGTGCAAGACTCTGAGTGGGTGGACATCGTGGAATCAGAACTTCGAAGCATCCTAGAGCCACGGGATGTCCCGGCAATGGCGCACTCCACGCTCTCCGAGAGTGTCTCGTCCGTTACACCACCGCTTCCACCGCTCTCACCACACGAGAGCCCTAGGACCCCCAGGAATCGATACGCCAGGTAACAAACGGATCCCTTTGCTACCTGATGTCACTTCCGGGTAGGATAACATCGGATGTCGGCTGGAATGTAAAATATCCTGTAGCGAGAATTGGGGCTGAGGTAGTTGCTGTAGATTTTCAAATTTGATGGCATTGAACGAAGAATTATCGTTTGTGCTGATTGGCCAACTATGTTGATCTTATTGTGCATTAATTGAGTAATTAACGAGCAGGAAGGACTGTACTTTGATTTGGTTATTTGATCATTATAGGATATAGTACTTATGAGGCACTATAACTGCATTTTGCTAACCAACTTTACTTTATTTGACACTTTTCAGTATATTTGTTCTTCTCTTCTTTTTAATAAGAATTTTCGTGAAATATAATTAATATTATAGTTTGTGTCGAAAGTTGATGATTTTGGAGACAGTAACATACAGCTTATTTAAAAGTAGCTAGTAGTGTGGGTTATGAAAGACTTTGAAAAGCTTTTATATAATTTTTCACATATCCTGAACTATCTCGCATTAAATTAACTATTGTCTTCCGCAGCTTTTGTGATAATCCTAACACATGCATGTTTATGGGACTTTTAGCTTACCATATGGATCGAAACCTAATTACAGCGATTACAGCAAAGCGATAGAGAAGAGAGTGTTTTCCGGTACCTCGAAGCATCGCGGCGCCTCGACGTCCAAAAAGGAGGCTGCAAAGAAGTTTTCTCATCGTAAGTAATTTATCTTCACTTTCTTGTGAATACGTAATATAATAAACATTTGTTTCGCTTATTTAGTTTTTGGAATGGAAGCGGCGGATTTAACGTCGACAACGACTGGACTCGATTTGGATTCGATGTTGGACAGAAGTGACTCCGATTTAAGCACCAACGACGCCAGAACGATTAGAAAGCAATTAGAGGGACTAGAAAACATGTACAGTGAGGTGAGATATTGTAAAAAATTACTGTAAAAATATGTTATATAATTACTGTAAAAAATGAAAATTTTTACATTTGACATTAGTCTAGATATTCATGTGTTAACCATTTTTCCAATCAAACGCCAATTTTTACACAAAACTTAAGTAAACCAAACGTGTCCACAATCTAATAAGTGTACATTCTTTAAACAGAACGTAAAGGTTTCAAACATCACCAAAGGAAAATTTCCAAGTAGACCGTGTTACATAAAAAAGAGCGAGGCTAAAAATTAGACAATTTGAGACACAACTATAATTACATTTGTAAAATGTGTAATTCTTATTTCAGTGGACCAGTTTCTTCGTGTATCACGCGATCCAATTTGTAATCTCAGCAACTGGTTTGCCAACAGGTACTGAAGCTGCTCGGCGGCAGCGTGAAGAAACGTCGAAAGGCCCGGGGCCTGGCAAGTTATGGATCCGTTTCGTCCCTGCCTACGTCGTCTGTTTCATCCAGACCCGTCACAAGGCACCATGATAAGCGTAGATCACACGCTATCGACGACAGGATGAAGAAAGCCAAAGACATCAAGGTGCCTACTACGAACTTCATTAACACTCAATTGAAATTTAATTTGAATAAAATAAATTGGAATAATGATGAAATCAAAAAAACCTAAAATTAAGGGTTGCTATTTTTGATGGATTAACTTCAATGTTCATTATTTCCTTGAAAAGACTAGTTTTCTAGGCCCCAGTTGTATTACAGATAAAAGCATGTTTGAAATTTGTAAAGTAATTTCCCACGGATTGCATCTGATAATTGTGAGTTTCTAATTTTGCTTGTAGAGTATCAACAAGCGTTTTCAACGATTAGAGAGTCACGTTGTAACGCTGGCGAGGTCAGTGGCACATTTGAGCTCGGAAATGAGGACGCAGCATCTAATGATACAGGTGAGACAATCTCGTGCATTTTTGCGAGACGAACACTCGAGTTGCGACGCATTACAATGAAACTGATCGATCGATTTTTTAACCTTTTACTGCTATTTCGCATTTTTTCTAGATGCGTTGAATCGATACGGTGGGGGATAAATGTTGTTAGAAATATAAATGTTACATGCTACGTTGGTCTTATATTTTTTCAAATTCAGAAATTATATAAATTTTTCACAGAAGTTTTAATTTTTTAATATCATTTACATGAGACATCTTCGTCTTTCGATAAAGCGAACCCTGGATGTAACTGAACTTTCGTTACGTCTCTTTAAAACAATATTTATACGCCCACTCTATATCATACTCTATATTTTATTTTAGTAGAACAGAGTTTCGATTGTAAATACAAATAAACATATACCTAAAACGAAGTCCAAATAATTTCTCTAATTAAAAAATTCAACATTTAGTAGACCTTTCACATAATTTATGTGCGTAACAACAATACAATCTCCAAAAATGGATCGTGTCAGGAAAAAACTGATTGAAAAACTTGCCTAGACTAATAGATCGCGGCAATCACTGAGCAAATCATCGAAAAACTAGTTGCCCCGTTTTCCACTGAACGTTACCGCGATTGCGTTCGTCCAAAAGCATGAATTGTCGCATAACCGTCAACATCCGAGTTTCCACGGCTCACTACTACCAGGTTTTCGCAGGAAATGGAGAACATCCGGGGCGAGATCGCCGCTCTGCGGACACAGACGAGCATGGCGATGGTGCGGTCACAATCGCAGCCTCTGATCAAGGATTCCGAGCTACCAGCTCTGTCCAACCCGTCCCGGGTCAAGAAGCTGACCAAGTTCTTCGGCACAGAACCACCACTCATACGACTCTTCCTCAGGGAACTTGGGTATGAGGTAAGGAACCATGGATACAGTGATTGACAAAAGAGAATTTGCAAGTTTTTTCAAGTGTCACATCAGTTTTGAAGACACTTGGCCAAGGGAGATACAGATGTCCAGTTTTCTTGAGTTTTTAGATGGCTTTGATATGAAATAGGTGTTAGAAATAAAAGTTAGGGTTTTTGGGTATAGGACAAATTTGAATATTTGGGGGATAGAGAGTTGTATGTATTGAAAGTTGAATCTGGTGATGTTTTAATGATGTATGTGTACTTCGGGCTTGGGACTTTGAACCGATTGATATTTCAATATTATTAAGTGTAAAGGTTTGAAATTTGTAGGCGTTGAAATTTTTTTGCTATTAGAACGAATTAAGTATAAATACTTATATTATTTTGGATTGCATCGTATGACAGTCGGTTCCATCTCCCAGTCTACTTGTCATCAGAAAAATAATAAAACTAATCGCAGAAAATTAAGCGATAACCACATATAAAACACACGGACATGTTTTCCTTTTCCTGGTGTCTACCACGTAGAAATCAACTGAAAACGAAAATTTCAATCTTTCCAGAAATACGCGATCGCCTTCGAGAAGGAGAAAGTCGGTATGGTGGAGCTGCCGTATTTAAGCGAAGAGAGATTACAGAAAATGGGTGTCCCGCTGGGACCGCGACTGAGGATCCTGCAGGAGGCAAGGATATCCGTCTGCAAGGACCCCATCTACGTCGTGTGAGTCCTGGAAACGCCTGGAAAAATTCCCGGAACAGGCAGAGGGAATACGGAACGAACGGGAACTCGATTCCCGTTGTCTTTCGGAGACGTCGAAAAAGAAGTGCAGTTTAAAGTGGATAGAAGTTCCGCAGTTTCAACTTACTCGCGTTAAACTAGACGCGAAACGAAGAAGCTTTCGTGTGAATGTAACTCGTTACATTGATAAACAATGATGAAAAATCTAAATTTGTAAGCACGAACTGTGAAAAAGGGTTTACAAAGTTTTGTTGTTTTTTTTTTACAAACTTTTGTGTATCCGAGCTGGGAGAGACGGATTTATTTATGGAAAAGTATGATGGGATGGTACATTGTGTAGAGACAGGTAACCGGAAGACCCAGGTGATTAACACGTTCGAGATAATGTACCGGTGGTACAAGTAAGTTAATTTTTGAAATGATTTTTGTATTCTTTTTTGGCGTTGCCTGGAGTATGTTGAAAGACTGTTACTATTGAACAGTTTCAGACAGGGTTGCTCAAACGAATTCATCTTTGACTTCCGGTAGTCGTAATTAATTACAGTCACATTGAATATGTTGACATGTCGACAATGTAGTAACTTAGGTGGATAAGTTCTTCCGGAAAAGCGAAGAACTTGTGGGAAACGGGAGATGAAAGTAGAATCAAATAGAAAATGATAACAGTGTTAATCAAAATGTAAATACCTTGCACGGTATTATTGTTAGTTTAAGATACTCAGCTATTTATACAAAGAAAAACAATCATTTTTGACCAATAATGATAAATCGTAGCATACAATTATTTTGTATATTTACAATTAATTAATCACTTACTGCGCGTCATGGTACTCTTTTGTTACACAGACTGTGTTGTCAAATTTATAAATAATGAAAAAGTAACAATTAAACAAAACCAGGAATACGGAACATCTGATTCAATATGCAAACACCTGAATTTTTTTTATTATATATTACATTATAAAATTATGGATAAAAAGGACACATTCAGTAATGAGAGGGTTAAGTAGCAATTAACGAAGCCGATTTGATCGGGAATTGAGACTACGAAAGCTCAAGTAATTAAACGTGCATGAGTTTGAAGCATTGAGAACAAGAAGCAAAAGTGAGTTTGCCAAAGAGACGTGCGAATGTCGTCGAAGTGGTGTGCACGAGATTTTCACTGAAAGGAGCGAAAACAAATGATTATCTACTTGTTTGCTAAATTTCTTGCGAATATATGGCTTAATTAAAAGTTTATTGTAAATGCTTCATCGAGTATTTGTAATGTTAATTATTTCTGTCGGTTCAGGGTTCCAAAACCCTGAAAAATCTAGAAATGGAAATTTCTCCGCTCAAAAGATCCAAAATTCTGAAATTTCTGTGTCCAGAAGATTTAAAAACTTGAAAATTCCATGCGACGTATTTTCTGCGTTACGAAATTTCCAAAAACTTTGAGAAATCCGTCGGTGTTTAATATTTCTCGTCTCAAAAATTTCGAAATTCTTAATTTGGAATTTTAGCAATTGAAACAATTATTAAATATTTTTAATAGATATTTTTCATCATTTATCATTTTCTTTCTCAATTATATTTCTACATTGAATGAAATCTCAGGTTCGTTTCCTCTTAATAATGTATACACATTAATTGTGCACTCTTCGTTTATTAAAACATCACGAAAATATTCATGTTGGTAAACGTCGCCGTATTTTTTTTTTTAAATGGGTATTTTATTTCCCGACGTTTATGAACAGACGAGTGAAATCGAAGCAGACGTTCCGCTTTCCGAATCGTCGGGCTTTGGTTGGAAAACCGCTTGCATGAGTGTCAGTGTCCTACTTCAAATATCGACCGGCGGAATACAAAACCACGTTTGCCGAAAACGCGTCCCTTTGTTTACACATTTTTGCCGACCTTGCACACAGCGGGGATTCCGGTCGATCAGTGAATATGAGAATCTTTCGAAAATGCTGCGAAAGTGATATTGTATCTTATTTTGTTCTACTTAAACGATAACGAAGAAGGAATTTCCATTACTATTTTTTTCAAGAATTATTTCTATTTATACTTTGAGAGACTAAAACGGAAAATGCTATTCTACTGATGCATTTGCGGAATATTTTCAAATAATAAAAAATATACAATTAATGAATATACACGCGCGAAATAAATACACAATGAATCATGATTTTCAATGTACTGAAATTTGGTTTCTGTGGTTTTTAAAGAATCTATTCAGTATATTTATATTAATTCCTTTATTTCAGTTTTAACATAATTCTGCAAAATGTTGTTTGTACAGTTCCACTAATCGTAAATAGATTTTTTAATAACCACGGTCAAAGCTAAGTGATTTTGACAGAAATTCACTTTACCGTGAATATAAATCAGACTAAAATTCTCATTGGACAAAAAATAAAAAATTATGGAGTAAACATTTCACATATTAGGGAGTTTGAGGTACAGAAATTTCTCATCCAATAACCTTTGAACCGTAGAAACACTCAATACCTGCGAATTATAACGTTCACAGACTTCATAGGGCACAACATTAAAAGCTTCTAACTTTCCACGTAAAAATTTCATTCCACAAAAATTACAAAACGCAGAAAATTAACCTCGAAAAAATAACAAAGAGCAGGAAACTTTGCACGCAGAAATTTCAGTGCAATATTTAATTGGCTTTGTATAAATTCACGACACTTGTTAGTGTAAAATAATGAACAACAACTACTGGACCCTGATCCTGGCAAAATGTGTAAATGACGCAGTCTTAATGAGGAAAGAAAGATAATGAAACGGTTGTCGATTCCGGGCCGCGGTAACGAAGTAAAACGCGTTAATTTTTCGTATATCAATTTCACTATTTCGCACGACAGAGAAGAAAAACCGATTCGAATTTCGGTCGCACGACCATACGCGTAATGTCGATACCAAAGAATCGATACCTGTTCCCGTACAATGACAATTACGAGGGTCACTCTGAACGTTTTAAAAGTTCGTAAATATATGTGTGTGCGTGTGCCTGTGTTGCGTGTGTGTGCATGACATTAATCTAGATTCTGCGGCACATCCAGAGTTGCTTTGACAGATTCTGATAGAATTGAAGAGATATTGATCAATTTTTCCTGATTTTTACCTGCTAGTGATTTTGATATTGTTATTTAATTCTCTATAGAATGATATGAAAATACTTTCGATAGAATGCAGCATTTTGATTGAATAGTTTTGATAAAAAATGCAATATCATCAGGTGACTGATTTTAATTCAAAAAGATAGCTATTTTTCATAATTCTACTTTTTTATATGAATATCACAAGGTTATTAATGTATTTAGTAGTCCATTGTTTTTGTAATTTCCTGCACGAAATTGTATTTAATGAGTGCACCGTGGAATCCTTCGCACTGTACAGTCTGCTGGACGCCATTAAAAATAATTAGAAAAATGTAATAGTGGTAAGTACTTTTCGGTAGACATTTTTATGCGTCGATGTTTCAGTCGGTTGAAATTCGTTTTGTAAAATTTCCTAGTCCTCCAATTTCTATTTTTTTTAACCCGGAAATTTCCGTGCTTTGACGTTTCCAAGCCGTGAAATTTCTCCATTATTACCAGTTTCATTCTCGAAATATTCGTGTATTCAAATTTCTACTCTTAGAAATTTCTGAAGTATCGAAATTTCAACCTTTGATTTTTTTTAATCATTGAAACTTTGACGCAAAGAAATTTCTACGCGTGGATGTTTTTGAATTTAAAAGCCTGTTTTTTGCGGCCGTTTTGATTAACGTTATTCACACACATTCACAGATTCTAAAAGAAAAATAAAACGTTCAGAGTGACAACGACGACAATCATTGAAAGTGAGACACGCCACTTCGGTTCTCAATTGATACCATTTCGTGTTTTTCAAAGTCACGTGACACGTGATCCACTATTAATAATAAATTAGTTATTAAGTCACCGAGTTACGTTTTTTTACCTATAGATAATTGATAATTTGTTAATAAACTTCGTTATACGTTGCACTTCTAATACGTACGTTTAGTTGTAACGATACTTTTTTTCAGATTTCCCTTTAATTTTTACCGTAACTTCTTTCGCAGTTTCCTTTATTTTTTTTAGTATTCGTCGTTTAATAATTGAAGTTTTCAGCTGGTGCTACGCGACACTGCCCCCGATTTACCGCTTTCTCCGCTGTCGACACTTGACTTCTGTACAGTTAATTGTTTCTAGGAATGTTTCGATTATGATTAATAATATTATTGATATTTTGTATTATTACTATTATATTATTGTGTTGTTAAATCTTGTATTTAATAAACGATTCAAGATTACCCCATATAGATTTTCTTCCATGAACCTATTTAATAAAAAGAACAAAAAATAATGTTACTAATTAATGATTCATTCGTTGTATTAAAAATTCATTTTACAGCTGGTAATACCTATGGTAAATGTTTATAGATATTTCACCGTATAGAAAAACATCGTATAGTTTGTGGAAAACGGAAATTAATCTACATTTTGATAAACTTCGGGGAAACGAGAAAATTGCGTAGACGTATTAATTGCTTAGATCAACAAATGTTTATCAGCGTTAAAATTCGCAGAATGAAAATACGACAGTAATTATAAAATCGGTTTTAACTGCTTTTAATCAACTGTATCGACTGTTTTGATTTGAGTCATTAATTCCTCATGTGAATCATTATTTTGCGAAGCGAACAAACAGTGCACGTCGTTTTCTTTATAATCGGTTACGTAATTGAGTTAGCGTTTTAACAGCGTAATTCTCGTGCATAATAATGTTGTAAATACGAACATCAATGAAGTTCTATGACCAGAAAATAATTGTAAGTTTATTTATGCCAACAATTTTACAATTCTATATTTATTTCTATAAAAAGAAGATTTGTGATTGTTTGCATACTACGTCTAAATAAAATAGTTCAGAATTAATACAAATACATTATATTTAATCATTATATTAATGAAATTATATTAATATAAATTCCACGTGCTTATACGATGAATACGTGTAGAGAGGACTTTTTAAATCTACGAAAAATTCTTAACCTGAGTAAATTCTGATATTTAGTTTAATTAGTACAAATTTTGGACTAATTAAAATACAAATTTCTGTATTATTCGAAAGGCGCCATAAAAATAGCATAAAATGCTATAAGAATAGCTGTCGATTGCAAGTTCTGCGCATGCATTTGTGCTTGAGTAGTAATGGCTTCGAAAGGCATGTAGAGTGATGTATTAAAAATGTTGAGCAAGTAAAACAAACAATATAATAGACTAATACATGTCTATTATGCATAAAGGATTGGGTCATGTTTAATTTATGTTTAATTAATGAACAAAATTTATGATATAGAAATGTTTGCGCATAATGTCCCCAAAGCGCAAAAATGTCGGCATGCAAATTTCAACTTTCAGAAACTAAAATACGATGAACAATTGGGTGAGTAAAAATTCCATCGCGTAGAATTTCCCGAAGCGTCGAAATTTCAACATTCCGAAACTGTCACAAACAGAAGTGTTTGTATGTGGGAATTGCAACTCATCGAATTCCCAAAGCATACGGAATTCGCAAAAAATTTCTTAAAAAGAAAACTGTATAACCTTTGTGAATCTCGAATTTCAATATATCGATAGTATTCTACAACAAAAAAACATACATTTACCAACTTCGTCATTTTCGCAGATTTACTGTGAATATCAAAGTATCAAAATATCAAAAAGTTCTAATTCCTACATTTTGGCAATTTATCCCCTAAACATTCCTCTCAATTGAATCTAATAACAAATTCCATTGCACCATAATTTCGCAACATCACGCAATCAAAAGAAAATACACAATACAATAAAAAAAAAATGATTTCGCGATAAAAATGTAGACTTTTCTTTCGCTGTCTGTAATTTCGAAATCGGTATCTTCGATTCGAAAGAAGATCATGGCGTCTGCGCAAACGTTTTCTAAACGTTCTGCCGTCTAGTTCCTCGTGAATCAACCGGCCGAATTTATCAATTGAATAATCGCGCATTAACTGTTATAACACACGGTGTACAAGCCGGTCAAGTGATCTGCTATTATGGCCCCTGACCTCGGGCTGAGCGTAATCGTCGCTCCGTACGATAATTATTTTGCTTATGGTTCTGGTAGCCAGGATCGATGGTAACGATGTCTCGTTTTTAATTGCCGAAAAATTACGCGCGCAACATTAAACTTCTACGTTTCCGGTCGGGCAATTTTCATTTGTTACGGTAATTGATCTGCTGCCGCACGTGTGTATCTCACGTGTTCTAAACGTCCGTGGGTTGTTAAAAGAGCTGAGCAACATCACGATCTGTTTTTGTAGTTAGATATTTGAATTCGTTTACGAGTGGGAATTTAAGTTTGAATGTTAATATTGTTGAATAATTCTTGAGCGCGAATGATTCGAAATGGAAGAATGTTTCCTGCCTGGAATGTTTCAGTTCGCAGAAATTTCAAAGCTTAAAAGCTTGAAACTGCAGAAATTTAATTGCGTAAAAATTTCAATGCGTAGAATTTTGAAAGCCGAGGAAATTCGGAGTGTAGAAGTTTGAATGCGTAGAACTTTGATAGCCGAGAATCTTCAGTGCGTAAAAATTGTAATGCGTAGAAATTTAAAAGCCTTGAAGCTTCGGTGCGTAGAAATTTAAAAGCCTTGAAGCTTCGGTGCGTAGAAATTTAAAAGCCTTGAAGCTTCGGTGCGTAGAAATTTAAATGCCTTGAAGCTTCGGTACGTAGAAATTTAAATGCCTTGAAGCTTCGGTGCGTCGAAATTTAAAAGCCTTGAAGCTTCGGTGCGTAGAAATTCAAATGCCTTGAAGCTTCGGTGCGTAGAAATTTAAATGCCTTGAAGCTTCGGTGCGTAGAAATTTCAAAGCCTTGAAGCTTCGGTGCGTAGAAATTTCAAAAACAGCTAACGTTAAAGAGTACAAAATTTCAGTGCGTAGAAAATTCACAGCTAACAATTAGAAGGATCGATGCGCAGAAGATCCAAGGCGTAAGAAATCCAAATGTGGGAAACGATGTGGCGAAACAATTTCGACAAGTAGAAATTTCAAACCTCTACCTATACTAATTCAGAAATGTATTTATTGCAATTGTCATTAGTATGTATGAGTGACAGATTCGAACGAAATATCGACAAATATTTTTAAAACATCTATCCCACACATTTATTGTAGCTCCATAGATTTAAATAAATAAAGTTTAAACGAACACAGATTCGATAAGCGAAAGAACGGACGGGAAATAAAAACAAAAGTTATGACCGTCAAATTTACGTTGGTATTATTGCGCAGACTGTTTATGAAAGACGTAAAGTTCAATCTCTGAAACTTTATGGGCAGATCGTAAAAAAAAATGTGAATCTACGTTTGTGTTCGTTAACAGTTTTGCTACTACTACACAAGCACGCATAGATCTATTGACTTTTTGTAAAATTGCACAGTTTAAGATTCGAACAATATTTACAAATATTTGTATAGAATTAGAAAATTGTATAATTTTAAAATTTGTTGCGTTTCAATTATCATTCATTTTCCTCGAAATATTTCTTATTTTTATAGTTTTGGTCGTAGAACACACAAGTATGCTCGCTGCTACACAAATATGGAGCTCATTATCGCTCATTGGACTCGTCACTGCAATATCTCTAAACAGATGGTCATTTATCATGATTTTAGTAGATTGTGTCTACTTAAAACATTGTTGCTCCTATTCTATTCTAAGCTCACAGTTTTCGTCGTGAAACATCTTGCACCATTATGCAAGCGATGATAATTTTCCAAAATTGTGAGAAACAAAGTTATTATTACACCCGAGGATAAAGTTCGTGATTTCTTGATTTCACTATAGTATTATGTCTCTGTTAAACTCAATCCGACAAAAAATGTAATTTACTCTGAATCGTAAAAATCTTCATAAAGTACGATCAAATTTATTCAACGGAATTTTACGATTGTTTTAACAAATAATCATGTAATTTTTTTAAACTAAATTCAGGACAGAACACTGAGAAATTTGAACTTCAAAAGTATAGGGTAACAAATTTGAGGAAAGTAATATTAATGTTATTGCTACACATTTTGGTATTAATCCATACGTGAAATACAAGAGAAAATCAGCATAAAAATCGAGAGCTGATACAATCAATATCAATACGATGCCAGGCTTCAATATTATAAACAGCGCTTTCAAACATGAAATCATTTCAAATTATTGTTCCTTTCACATTTCTCATTTTTGTCACAACTTGTTAATAAACTATTCTTTTCTTTACCTCAGTCGAAATTGCTCCCGAAATATGAAACACAGTAATCAGAATAAAAAAAAACAAATTAAATATATTATTCCATTTTACTGTATTCACATTACAAAAATAAATAAATACAAATATATGACTTACAAACTGTTCGACTACTTCTTCAACAACCGACACGCATCTGCGTAATTGTGAACGCAGCTTTACTTACGAGTCACTTCTTGGTCCAGCCCGGTCAATTAACAATCAAGGGACGTTCACACGGGCCGAGTGAATACGAATCGAGAATTTCGGCGGAATCGTCGGCGCGCCGAGGCGGGCCACTTTTATCAGGAAATGCACAATTTAACAATTGTGTCCAATTATTTTTCCAGGGGTCTCTTGTGTGATTGGTCATCTGAGGCCGCGCCACGTTGGGCCTGTGGCCGCCTTTATACCCGATCTTGGTCACATAGCACTCGAACGATCGTCGAACTCTTTTATTTCAGCCGGCGAATGATTCAACCGTCTTTGACCGAAAGCGCGTCACCGGCTGAGCATAGCGTTTTCATGCATAATATATAGGGTGTGACGATATATCGGGGACCGTTCGTCGGAATCGATACTACAGGTGAAATGACGAAGAAAGGTCAATAAACCTGGGATGTCAAACCAATTCTTATCGAGATACAACTTTTTTGGGGAAACTGTTTAAAAAAATTATGACTTTGAAGTGGTAGGTTGTGGAGGAATGGTTTTTTTTTATAAGAAGGGGAGATAACGAATTTTGTAAAAGAAGGAACGTAGGATTACTTTTTTTTTTAATTTGAACAGTTTGGATTGGGTATACCATAGCAAGTTTTAATAAATTGTGAAAAATTAAGAATATAGTTATCAGAAGATTATTGTATTTTTTTTTGAAAATTTAAAACTGAGGTGTAGGTATTTCGATAAATATGAATTTTGAAGTACAGAAAATTTTCGAGTAGAGGTCTCAAAGCGTATAAATTTTAAACCATAGGAAAATCAGAGGCAGATTTTGATACATACAGATGTAAAAGTATAGAAATATTATGCATTGCAATTTTAAATATTAAAATAGTTCGAATTCTTATTTTCCGATGTAGAACAATTTCAATAGCGCGGAGTTTTCGTAGGAACGTGAAGATATTTAATGACTACTTAATTCACTCTGATTTTTTTAATAAAAGTTTCCAATAAAGTCTAATTTATATTTTGTACAGGAAACTGTTCTTCAAACGTTAATTAAACTGTCAGCTTAATAAATAGCTAATGACAATTTCATGGAGATTCTAATGAATGTTTAATTATCATTACATTTCTCATATACAAAATTGCTCTACGTCGTTCGATTTTACTCTGTCAAATATATTACACTGCGCTCAAAACTATAATGTAATTAATTTATCCATTAGATATGCAACTCTGAACTGCTAGCTAAAGATATTAATCAACCATTCAGTATCTGAATTAATAAAACTTTCAATCACATTTATTCAATGTTAATTTTAATTTAAGACATGTATTGTACTTGGTATAATTTTCCAATATTTACAATTATTTAAAAACAATACTTTCGTGCAACAATAAATACAGTTTATACTTCTACTAATTACACGAATTTCATAATTTTTAATTACACATTTTAAAATCTAAAAAGAAATTCACTATATGTACATATCACGTAGTCCGAATCATTTAATGATTATAAAAACTACCGTTAAAAAGAATAAACGCGCTGAAGTTTCTGTACTGATAACCGTGTATGTTATGCATATTTAAAACTTAGAAATTCTATTGGTAAAATAATCGCAAAAAATCAGCAAACCGGGGGAAAATCAAAAGTTAAATAAATCGAAACTTAAATATCTTTCCCATTGAATATGCCTGCAGAATTGTATATGAAAACGCGAGAAATTCTGCGAGGCTGGGAAAGTATAGCGATAAAGACGTAGATAGGGCAGGTCTTTTTTTCTCGTCAATGGAAAGTGAAGTGGAACGGCTCACGCATTTATGTTATATCAAAGTTCATACGCCATTACGACAGCGCATCGCGTTATTCTCGGAAGCGAATATCAGGAAGTTCGCATAATTGCGATAGTGTATTGCGCTTAAACACCTCGACAATAATGGATTCACTCTTATCTATTGATGTCTGTTTACGAAGGACGATCTTTGATTCAGACAAATGTGTCTGGTTTTATTTAACGATATTTTCTTCCGGTATTATCGTATTTCCTCTGTTACCTGTTATACCTGTTGAGTACAGTGTAAACATAATGCAGAATGTTAAGGGACACCTAATGTGCCATAGGACATTCACGATGTAAACATTACAGGTAAGTAATGTTTTTAGGTTTCGAAGTTTCGAACTTTTACGCGTTGAATGTTTTGCTCTCTAAAATGTCTGGACGTAAAATTCTACGGTTTTAAAATTTGTTTGCATTAAAATATGTGTGTAAGAAAGATCTCTGCGTTGAAATAGTTGCGCCGGGAAATTTCTATGCGTAAAGTTCAAATACTTTGATTTTTGTTCGCTTTGAAATTTTTATGTATTAAATATAAGCTTAAAAAATTGCAAGCTTTAAAATTTGTATGTATAAAGTTTCTGAGCTTCAAAGGTTCTAAGGTTTAATTTCAATGCATTGAAATGTCTACGCTTTTAAATATATATGTATATATTTAAGATTCGAAATAAAAATTTGTTTAATAAAGTATAAAACGATCTGTTGCAGAACTTAACAAGTTATGTTCTACATATAGAGCATGGCGATATACACAAACACATTTCGAACAGCTGGTCCGTTAAACCCTATAAGCCGATTAGTTATTATTATGTGTAATCCAACAATAATCTGATCAGTTTGCTTTCAATTAGTAAATACCTATCGCGAATAGGACGTCGGATTAAAAGAATCTTCATTCAGTTGATTTCAGTTTCGAATTATAGACTGTAATTATCATAATATATTATATTATATGTATAACGATGCCATGTTATTATCAAAAGTATATTTTTATTACGACTAGAGTAATATTTCATTAATTGCACTGGTCCAATTATATTTTCATTTCTAAAAAAAATCGCTCTAACAAAGAAATGTTTACAGAAAATGTGTTAATCACGGTATTTTATCGAAAGGTGGTGAAAGAATAGACTGGACTTAATATCTTCAAGCAAACCACTAAGCAGCTCTGTAATCCCGAATGAAAATATCTGATTAACTCAAACGCTGCTTCCAAATCATTCGCCGCACGCGAACTTAATATTGCGCGAGTGATTGAATTAGGCTAAATGAGTCTTGTTGACTCGGATTACAAGACATGTTAATGTTTAACGCAGGTTGAAGATTTGTAACTATTTATGCTTTAATTGGTCGGTAATCAGTGAAATATTTCATTTATTAGTACAGTATACTTCTGAATTTAAAACGAAATACGTGAAAAGTATAAATGTAAGTTGAGTTGTAATTATTTGCTTTTAACTTTAATGTTTTTTGTTACCCTGTTAAAATATCGTAGTTAAATTGCATCACAAATTATTAAGAAGTGAAAATTGCTTTTTGCAATATTTCTTTTAATAAGAAAATTAGATCGGCAAATTAGTTGTGCTGATTTATTACTGTTACTGACAATTACAACATGAAGGTGTTACAATATGATATAACAGTGGCAGGTAATCAACACTTTAAAACGAAGACTAACTTTATTGAACTAGTTCCCAAGTCGATTCTGTCGAATACAGAAGTTTACTAGTAAAAATTAGACGCTTTAGAAGCTTATTTTCTGCGGCGCTTCAGTATTTATAAACAGAAGGCAATTATCTGCTACTTCACGGCTTCTGCGAATAATTAAAAAACGCACAATCAGCTAGCTGAAAATTGCGCCTTAGCATTTCATTGAATTATGCCATTGAATTTTAACAACGATATAATTTTTAATCATTTCTAGAATTATTATCAAGTTTTCAGTATGGTTTTCCTAAAATGTGATTATGTGAAAAATGTTTCTTTGGAATTGAAGACATGTAGTAAACTCATATTTTTCCCTGCGAAAGGAAAATAGGTAAATAGAATAGTTACGGATTAGAAAGAGATAAGAATATCTATATTCTATAGTATCCAATTTTCGAGAGGTCTAAAATAAATAAGAGATTTCACTTATCTACTATTTATTTTGAGCCCCATGTTAGAGGACTTTTGGATCAGCAAATATTATATATTTCGCGATTACTTCAATTACTTATCTTTTCCCATAAATGCAACAATTTTTAAATAAATCATTCTATTAATTCTTCTATATATTTGTTATATTTCTTGCAGACGATAAGTACTTACATTTTTTCTTCAATTCTTCAATTTAAGTAATTAAATTTAATTCACAGCTGAAATTATTATTTATACCATTTTTATGGAAATATTAATTAATGAAATAACATTTTCCGCCAAGAAGAAAGTTCATAAAACAATATTGAATATCGTAATAACAGAAGATATTCTCCATTAAATTTTACATTTTCAAACTATGGACTATGGGAAATGTGTACAGTGAGCGTATTGTAAACAAGTATTCCATTTTTGTTTCGTTGTTTTATTTTTAATTAACGCGAGGTTCCAGCAAAATGGGAAAAGAAATAAGAACCATTGGTTGAGCTTTTTACACGTTAACAGGTTCTCGTTGAGTACAACAGAAAACTAATTGAAGTTTTAATGCTGCGATAATAACACTGATATAAATGGCGTGAAAATGTTTTTAACAGGCATAAGCATCATTCATTAATTCCAATATGAAAAAAAAAATATGTTCATCGCGTTAAATATGAAATTTCAATTAAACTATATTATACCACAACAACTTAGACATGTGTCTAATATTTATTCTATAAAATTACAGGTCGAAGCAAAGATTTAACATTTAAAATTACAGACTTATTTAATTTCTACAAAATACAACATGTTATCAATACTGCCAATTTCACAGCATCATTGTTTACAATATTTATAAATAAAATAATCACATATTTTCACATTCTGGCCACCAAAACTTATTTTATTTCTAACAGAATATTTTTAAAAATCAGTCACAGAGTATCAAAAAATGGAATTAATTACTTCGTCCAGAATTCCTAAGCCATCGAAACCAATCACCATAAAACCGAAACACCCGCATTAGTTCATTAACCGGAAACCTCGTGAGCTGAATGGATCCAAGACGCCGGAATCGGAGGAGGCGTACACACAATAGTTTTCTCGCTATCTCAATTGACCTATGTCCCCAACCCTGTGTCCACACAGTTGCTTCTTGAGGCTGCTGTGTGGCCAGTCTTTCATTTCGCGACGAACCGTCCGACGATGAACCGACACAGTGAACTCTTCTTTCTGCTGCTGGCCCTGTCAGCCGTCAGCGCGGAGGTCGTGCAATGGCGACCCTGCACCTCCACCGAAAGTGAGTACTGATCCACGTTCTGTAGATCCGAAGATCAATAATCGGCGAAAATAATTGCAGATTGATCGGTGGAGAAATGGAAATTATAACAGTTGTTTTTTATCTGATACCTCGTGTGACAATGTAAAGTATTTAATTGTTAAAGATTTTACAGAATTATCTTTGAGAATAGTTAATCATTGGAGATCATGGAATATTAATCCTTGGGAATGATTAGGTATTAAATATTTCGGGGAATTGTATGAGTAGTGTATAATCAAATTTGATCTGCGAAGAATGGGAGAAAGTGTGGCATAGGCAAATAGAGATGTATTAATTATTAAAGTGAAATCACAGATATAGGAAAATGAGTTAATATATATTATCAAAGTAGCATATTATGAATATTTATTATTGATATATTTGGTTTGCGGTCAATAAAAGCACATAAAAGCCTGATTAGCTATCATATTGATACAGATTAAGAAGAAACACACACACGGATGAATGATTCAACGATTGAATTCTTTACAAATGTCTGTTTTGTTCAGTAGTATTTTTGATTGCATTTCTTACGCGTGATTTAAAAGATTTGTTATGTTTGAGGTTAACTTTCTATGATTGATGGTGAATATATTAAGAATTATTTAATAGTTACTCGAACGCGTAATAGCACCAACCTAATAATCGGGGTTGAACCGATACATTTATACAATAAGGCAAATGGAATACAATATTTTATATTTTTCTAATCGGTAGATTCAAAATCAACAAGTAGAAGATGGTAAAAGTCAGAATTATACGAAAGTGAAAGCTAATTTTGTGTGAAACTGTCTGCATCGCTGAAGTAGACATGGTGGGGGATTAAAAAAAATTTGAGATAGTGGGTTCAAGTAGAAATTCTTCGCGTTCTGGTAAATACACAATAAACGAAAATACATGAATTAGTATTACATTTCCGACGTAAATTTTTCATTTTTATCGCCAGATAAAGGTTCTTTATGATAAATTCAAAATTATTAAAAGTCAGACATACAATAATTTTATATTAACTATTTATAGAGCTCAATAATTTCTTTTATGTTTCAAAGCATGGACAATCTAGAAGGGAAATAAAATTGCGAGCAGAATATAAATTTTAGATAGTTCGATTTTATCATTTCGAATCGATGTACCAATTTTATAGTAATTCGAAGAAAGCAAGCATTTCGAATTATTAAAGAATCACAGAATAAAGCCTTGCCCGGCTTCGGCATTTTACACGCCTTATCATCGATAGAAGCAAGCAACTAATCTTTGAACTCAATGAACTTTCAAGCTTTTACATAAAAGCCGTTAGTAATATTTACTTCCTCGTGTCATCCGATGCAATGCAATACTTACTTCGCATCTACGCATTTCCACACTAATTAAGCCTGGAACTTTTTCATTATAAAATTAAATAGGGAGAAGAAACAATAGCTTCGAACAAATTTACTTAAATTGTAATTAATCGTGAAAAAATGTATATTAATATAAGGAACACTATTTCAATCATCAATGAATATAACAATTGGGTAATAAATAATCTTTTATACTTGTATTTAGAACATCTTCTACAACAAATAAATAAGCAAATCAATTTTTTACCCAATAAACATCGAAATTCTAATACTTATTAATTTGTATAAAACAAAATATAATACCATGTCAGGAAATAATTTCCAGTTATTACCTAAATAAAATAAAGTCAGGCTGTGTTTAATTAATCGTCTAATTTAATTTCATAATTTTTCGTGAAACATGATTACCAAATTTCTTGTTCAAACGACGAATTGTACTTTTCGTTGGAACTCGGGCCTCCATGAGAATTCGAATGATTTTTCTCAGTGTACACCGGGAACATTTGTTCAATGTGTACAATTATCGCGGCAGCGTGCAAGCCAGTACAAAGTGGTACAAAGCATTCAGTACAATTAGGTGCTCTTTAACGCTCGCAGACGAATGCAAATTACACCGCGCGGCGAAAATTACAAAAGTCATAAGACCCGCGAAAACTGGACAGGAACTAAGCACGGGAATGAGTTTCTACGTTCCAAAGTTTAAACTGGCTAGAAAATCCGGAGAGAATCGTGGATTCGTTTACGCTCCATTTCCTCGCAGTATTTGCGTGAAATGAAGGAAGTCCATGCCGAGTTTAATGAAAAACTAAAAATATAGTTTTATTAGAATAATTCCAGTAAATTATGCAATAGGAATCGAAAAATGGAATGTAAATTAGTGGATGCCAATGGAAATATTTTTTTCGGAGTGAAATATTTGAACGTGGTACACTTGTTATTTATAATATAAAGTTTCATTAAATGATTACCAATTAAAATCGACTGCGATCTTATTCTTAGAAAACAGAAATATGTATCTAAAAAAATGTCCAATCATTTTATAATTAGATCATATTAAATACACATCTTTGTATCGGTATTAGATATGTCTTTGTGGCAGTAATATAACGATAGTAATTATGAGTTAAAATACAAAGGACAATACTGCAAATTTATGGAATGTACTTTCGATAAGGAATTTCTATTTGCTTTAAAATATACAAAGGTTCATCAGTACTTCATTCAGAATTGTAAATACCTATAAATAAACATAAATAAAATGCCGAACAAAGAACTTGTTTACCCTCGAGAGGAATTTAATGGTTGGTAGTTTGCTTTGTAAATAAAACTGCGATCCACAGCAGTGGAATTCTACAGAGAACAAATTTTTCGTCCAAGATAAAAATGTTCAGTTTATTTTCTGTTCGTTTTCGATGTTCCTTCTTTTTCGTATTTTCAACATCCTAACAACGATATGCTCAGTAACGAGTTTATTCTACGGTAGCAAGTAACTTTTGAAATTCACATTGACAAATGCGATTAAGTTCCTGTTGTGGGTTTTTAAAAATATCTTCCAGGCTATCCGGCAGCTCATATTTGATTTTAATTTTGCTTTTTCAGCCGACGTCGTTCAAAATTGTACGATACACGAGGTGCGAGTTGAACCCTGTAAAGAAGCTACCGAAGGAAAACCATGCAAAATGAAACGCGGTGTTACAGGAAACATCACCTACGAGTACACTCCTGGTAAGACTGAAATTGTCGGGCTGTATCTTTAATTTCATTATCTCAATAGTTTTCGAAATATAGATATCATGTTTACATGGCAAATGGATTTTAAAAACAAAATCACAATTAACCATTTACTTTTTGAAAACTAAAACCATCAGGGGATTAACATTTATTTTACAGAATTTAAAAAGATATTAGTAGCAATCATTGTTATATATAATTATTACTGACAATGAGTTTCGTAAAAGTTTCAAATTTCATTCATGGGAATCTTAAAACGTAGTCGATATTTTTGAATAATTTACGATAAGGATTTATTTTTTATTAAAATGCTTAATTTAGCAGTCCATTTGAACTTCCAACATAAACAGTACTTTTTCTCTATCATTCGTTTTCACCATTTCTATTTTTCATTGTCATTTTATAAATTTAAAAATCCAAATTAAAAGTTATGCAGAGTTGTAATGCTAATTCAAATCCCTATCACGCAACGTGTTAAAATGTTGTATCTATATGCTATTTTACTTTTCAGCATTCGCGGCAAATAAATTAGAGGGCCGTGTATACTGGTCGACAGAATTTCTCGATATTCCGTTCCTGGGGTTGAACCCTGACGCCTGCTTGGCAACAAATTGCCCAGCTGTAGCTGGCCAAAGGAGCACCTACTCGGTAGAACTACCAGTTTCCAAAAAATATCCTGTTGTAAGTATAAGATTACTTCTCGATTATCAAATAAGGAGTTTGTGTTTAAGAAAATTTCTTAGAGTGGCAAACGACACTACAGCCAAATTATAATAAATAATAATTCAAAACTTTTTGATACGTTGTAATTAATATCTTCGTTAACGAATTATATTAATTCGTTGGCAATTTAAGTTATTTAGAAGGAATAATAAAGATGCTAATATTTTATTTTGATTGTGTGAAATTTAGTTTAATTTATCTGCAAATTAATTCTATTTCGTTCACGTATTTTTCAATAAATTAAATTTTCAGTTTTAAGAAATGATGTAATAGTTCAAGTCTTTATCTTTATGTTTTTCTCCGTTTACTGTTTCAATATGGCACTGTTTAACAAACCGTATGATAAAATAATGATTAAAATATATTTTTCTTTTCTAGAGAATGTATGATCTGAAGTGGAAGCTGTGGAACGAGCATCAACAAGAATGTTGTTTGATGTTCCAAGTTAAAATAACAAAGTGAAGTTACCCAGTGATAATCCACCGCCCCACCATTCGCAATTAATTATAATTCGTGATTCGAAAATTTAATCGAATAAACAGACCATTGTACCGATCTCTTTGTCACACTTTTTTTCTCACACTATTTCCGACACCTTTCTCCGCCGCAATAAATTGTTTTAAAAATGAACTATACATGAAAATAATTTAGCTAAATATATTTGCAATACAAATATGTATCCCACATTTCCCTGATCCTCTCTTAGATTATGTAATGCTTGAAATAAAGAAGAAATGGATTAAAGAATTATGAATTAATTTGAAATCAAATAAATTCTGTTCACAGTAATGTTTTATCTTTTTTTTTAATAATATTCATAATTAACCTGTATACCATTTAAAATTCCCACTTAGTTTCATATATTTTCAGAGAAACACACATTATTGCCTTTTCATATCGATTTTAGATTATATTGATGATAATACAATTGGTACAGAATACGTTATGTAACTTTTTGAAAATTATATTAAAACTAAATGAGGTATATAATTTCTCCCTATAACAAATTAATTAATTATAAATAAATAATGCACTATGTATTATGCGTAAATATGAGTTAATTTAACAATCATTTATATCCTCTACACATAATGATAATAAGTATTATACAATACATACAGCTGTGGCCACTGAAATCAAATCTTATGGGAAGTAATAAATAGAAAAAAATATCAAGATATAAACAGTAGTATTCATTATTTGTATACAATACAAATAACTCTGCACGCTAGCCGTACCTTCAAATGATTTATTATTAACAAATGCTTCATACTCCACTATAATTCGCATTATTGATAAGTGCGGGTTTTTTACAATTACACCATAGAATTCATTATAATTTTCATCTTTTATTATATGGAGATTTTTGTGGGTGATTATACGAAGCAAAAGAATATACATAAACAATTTTTCAAAATATAAAAAATAGAACCGCTGCGGACAGGATTCGAACCTGTGCGGGCAAAGCCCATTGGATTTCGAGTCCAACTCCTTAACCACTCGGACACCGCAGCTTATGTCACTATCAACATGTATCTGTTTAGATAAACGAGCCTCCTATTCATTACAAGTAACGGTGTACAGTTAATTACAGTAAATGTATTATTCAATGTTAGAATAAGATACCATTGACAAATAAATGGTAAAATTAAGAATGTTGTAAATTGTTATTGAAGTTTAGATAAAAAATGTAATTAAAAATGAATATCGTGTTACAAAGATTAATTTTAAATATTTTATTATTAAATGTACTTTATTTATCAACAAATCTGAATTTGACAAGATTACAAAATGTCGTGCTTGTTCATTATGTTTAATTCATGTTATTGATTTCTCTGATAACGTGCATTCGTCAGGCAATATAAAAACAACGATTCAAAACGAGACACTGATAAGAGAAAAATTAATGACACTATGATAAGATACTGATTATGCTGACATCGACTGCTGATAATTCATATTGCAGAATATATCAATTGAGAAACGACTCGTTTTCAATATAATGACGAGTATCAGTACAAAGCTTGTCCTCCGATATTCGTAGTTCTAATACAAAATATCTTTATCATTCAATGACGTGGAATTTTTAATTAGCTTTTGACGATAAGTCCATGGAGAATATGATCTGTGGATAAATATGGATTTTCTTTGGGTAAAGAATCTCTGAATACACATGTACCACAGCCGAGAAATAAGATTCCTATGTCTCATTCGTACATTTATAATAAGTACTTTACCTACATTGGTTAAAAAGGAATTTCTATTAATTATTTGAGGATAATGAATGAAAATATGTGTTGACAATGCTTTAAAATTTGTCCGTTTTGAATGTCCTATTCCTATAAGGTTTTACCTACTGATAATTCAGTAGAGAGACCCCGGCATAGCACAGACGAGAAATTGGATCCCATCCCTCGTCTGTGTGTAACAGTAGACAAAACATCTTGGACAAATTTTTAATGTCAGGAAACCAGGGTCCTAGGACCCCTCTATAATTTTCGTGTCTGGCTCAATGATCAGAGATGACAAATACATAAACTATTAAAAATATTAGCTGCCAATAACCAACTATTTTTGCAGAAATTCACTATAAACATTCCAATATTCTGAAACGTTCTGAAAATACCCAACTGATTTTACTACCTTGTCTGTTTTTGGTTTTCGTAATTCTCAAAAATTCGTCAAACGATTTCTGGTCTTTATCATCCGTAGGTAAAAGACTGGGATTCATTATCCTGCCATAATACACGAAGTTACCGTCACAATGCAGTTAGAACGATTGATGCCACGAAATTGGATGCACATGCGCCGATTGCATCTTCAGCGACAATTATTGGGGTGGTTTAGAATCTGTGTAGCCCGTTTGTCGTAGGCGGGAATCGTGTAGGTGTCACTCGGGCGTCATTCCTTCAGCCATCGCCCGTCGATGACGTACAACGCTTTTGCCTTTGCCATTATGACTCATGTGGATTGTGATGAGCCGTTTGTTCATTTAGCCGCGCGATCAGCGGGAATTATAGAGATTTGTTAATGAGAACTGGTACATTTTTATATAATTAATAATATTAAATGAGGAAGTCAGATTTCGTTTACTAAGGAGGTAGATTAGACTTGGCTATATGTATTTTCATATCAGCAGGAGAAATAACAAAAAATGTATCGCCAGGATAACGAGTCACATTTTGTGAGTTTCATATGAGGATTTGTTACGTATTTTAAATTATCTCTGGAAATCTGCAGATTATAGTTCGATTATATGTATTTAAACAAATTTAAAACCTGTAGAAATCTTACATCTCATTTAATAGACACGTATAATAGTATTCAAACTATGTTTCATTCATAATCGACCAATGTAAAAATGTAGACATGTCCCCATATTTTATATTCTATTCACTATTCAAATTTCTTAATGTAACATTTAATTACACAACTCGTAATGACTGATTGTAATTTTTAATTGGTTTAGAGATTCTAAATGGACTAGAAAAACACCAGAATTTAGCACTTTTTAGCAATTGTTATTCTGTCTCGATGTAAATAAGCGTTGTTTTTTGTACGGTTAGAACATCATTGTTCAAACGGGAGCAACTCGTTGATGACGTGGATGCTTTTTACCCGTGATAACTTATGACTTACGTACATGCCCTTGTCAGGTAGCCACCGTTAAACATCGTTTATACGTCGCGCGCAATGTTTTATATGCTCTCACGTTGCTGGAACACGATTACTTGTTCAGTTATTGCTGGTAAATAATTAATGCACTCACCGTGCGAATGTAGGACTTTGTAAATGGAGAACTAGATGGTCGTACTTCATTGAAGTATTTTGGTGTTTCCATATTTTCCGAGTTAGCAGTGTTTACTTATCTCGTTACTTCGATTATTTTGTTTCACGGGAACTAGACTATCGCTGGAAAATTTATATGTTAATTTAGATATACAATTAAACATACGGCGATTTTTCTCTCAACTAATTATGAGATGAATGAATTTAATGTGAATTTCTTCTTTTCCCTTTTGGTCGGTTAAAATATTTACTCTAATTGATGTAAACATTTGTTCAATCTATAGGTGATTAAAAAAATTGATTTGAAAAATATTTGTGTAGTTTAAGAATAGCAATTTATGATGAAATGTTTTAAAACTAAGGAAAGGTATGATATATAATTAATGCTATTTTAATTGATGTGTATTATTATTTTAATTAATGTAATTATTATTGTATTTATTAACGTCCATAAGTTAATTTTTTTATAGAAAGTTATTGCATTATTATTTGATACGCATTATTATTGTAAATTACGTAATTATTATTGTAATTTTTAACATTTTTTATGGAGGATTGCTGCTTTCCCTATGGCAAACATGGAATCGTGTATTAAATATTCATTTTCAATGATAATTAGTGCATTGTATTATAAGTTTGTGCGAATCACGCCAGCTGAATATTTTTTCGAAACAATTAGTTTCGTTACCGGAAGAATTTTTAAATAAAATTATTTCAATCCTTTATATCAGTTGGAATCGAAATTTGACGCCGAAAGTTTTGTTTTTCGTTGATTAAGTTGAAGCGTATATGTAATTGGAGTTTTTTGTCAGACAATGGAATATACTATGGGAAAAAAAGAATTTCTCGTTTAATCCACCGAATAGCAGACTATTTTTAAAACTTTGTGACTCCTATAACATGGAATACGTTTCACGAAATTACAACGATCGAACACGTTTTTCTATAGTACAACAGTAGATTTACTAATATACTGTAATTGCAATAATACAGGGAACAATTTTCTAATAATTCAATGACAATGCATAGCGGTTTAAAATTATATTAAATATATTCTATACAGTTGCAAGGATTTCAAGTATTTTATCGTAAATTGGTATAACGAAATGATAACACCATCAGAGTTTATTTACTACATATTTAAAAAACATTAAAAGTTCCTTTACAAAAATTTAATAAACTTTAAGCCCAGAAAACGTTTAATTTTTGCCTTGCAAAACCAGAAAGCTTATGCTAAATGGATATTTTTTAAAACAAAAGTAACAAATAATTACTGTGAGAAATTACAAAGAATTCCAGCTACATCGAAGACAAATACTTAATTTCAATCTTTAACATGATTGTTTTGGAGTATTCGTTACTTTTCCAATTCGTTCATTATTTTCGTTATTTTCGTTCTAGAATTATTCATTCTGAACCAGTTCGAGCAATGAAACTATCCTCATAAAGTAAGACTCTTGAATTTATCGTTCCTCGAAGTTAGTATGCGTGATTATTATGTTCCTTACGCCGACATCATCGATGTAAAAAAAAATTCTATTTTCTCGTCTACGACCGGCGCCCGTATTATGGAAGCACATTGTTCCCTTCTCGGACCATCAACTTCATCTCGATGTCGAGCACTCCGTTTCATTTCGCAGGTCAAAAATTACTCTGCCAAAAGCAGTTACAGGGCGGTTAGAACTTCCGAAATAATATTTCGAGCGCGTTCGCCATAATTGCGGACGATTTGAAGCGCGGCGAACCGTGCTCATGGTGGCGTATTTTCCCCCGCAGATGAACCGTAAATACGTTTGGTCTACGAGCTAACTTCCCAGCAACATTAACACATTGCCAAGGACGCGCGTATTACTCCTCAGTCTTCCATATGCTGGATCTGAATTACGCAGGAGAATTCAGTTTCTAATTCGACTAGAAAACGGATTAAGCCCACTACAATTTTATTTCGATTTCGTTCCTGAAAAAGTGGGCGAAACAGAAAAATAAGGAACATTGACAGGGCGATATAAATTTATTAATCTTCGAATTATAAACATTTTATACTAATATTCCTTTTTGATGATCGTTAATTGACTAATAATGTTATAGGATAGTTTGAAAGCCAGTAAAATTATCAGTTATCTAATTATATAATAAACATTTGATTGTATATTGGTATATATATTACTGTTAGTAAATTTTAATGGTACACAGTGAAGAGGCAACGAACTTAAACTTAAAAAATATGGAAATATGGATCTAAAGAAATATAGTAAGGTTTTTTCAATCTTGCAATTGTGCACTCTTAGAAATTATCATTGAACATTACAATAAAGCCTCAATCAAGGCTCACCTCAATTACTGTTGAACGATTATCTTAAATATTTCCATCTTTATTTTACAGAGATGTTTTATTATTAAATATCCACACGTTTTCTAAAGAAATACATATATTTAATCAAATTGAATATTTATACATATAGGAATATTGGGTTAACACAACTCTCACTTCGTTTAGATTGAACAGCGAGTTAAAAAAATGATTTAAACGAGTATTGAACAGCATAGAAAATTCCATTGATATCAAGGAAATCGGGCCCATCGTTCCATTTCTAGCTGTCGGATAGTTGTGTTGACAATGTGTTAACGCACAGAGTAATAGGGGGTGTGAAAGTATCGTAAACTGGGGTGACCAAACCCTATTTCCCCATTTTCCCAGTTTTCCGGAACAGTCGCCGGTTGAGAAGCTCCGCGCTCGACAAATAAATGGAATTTGTGGATTCGCCCATGCATATTATTTGCCCTAAAATGACAGTTATCCACCCACAATGTTTACCTTCGTGCACAGTGGTTTGTTAATAAAAGGATACGGTAATTAATTGAACTTCGTGGAATTACTAATAAAAGGATAGAATAATTAATACTAAAACGATTAAGAATGAAATAAGGTGCTTTGAATAGTGAAAGGAATTAGTCATCGACTAACTTAACCGTTAAAGAACTTAGAAATAAATATGTTAAGAGCAAGATAATGCTATCAGAATAATGAAAGGAAATAATTCTTGAATAACTAAAATTCAGAAGTAATGAATCCGTCCATCATGAAAATTATTTCAACGTAAGGCGGTTATTCGCGAATTAAGGGGAGGGAAATGAATCATCGAAAATATTAAATTTCGAAATTATTATGTCAAGTCCTGTGGCCCGACAACTTCTAACAGACAGCGCGCGAAGTTGAAATTAACACCGGGGAAAAATATAAGAAACCCAGTGCTTCCAACTGGGAACTGTGGTCACGAATGGACTAAAGTTTATAGTGGAACATAATGAAAACTTTCTCAAATAGTTCCACTAACTAAAGTCCACCACCATGATTCCCCTATATAACACAAAATTTCTTTCGTTAAAATATCATAATCGATTTCAATGGAAAAAACTATCCATTTCATTTTTCATTTTCACCAGTCATTTCGATTCCCATCGGTACAAAGTTTTCTCGTATTTTCATGAAATTCATTCCGACCATCTTATCCGAATGTTTCGTAACTCTCATTTCAAATATATTAATTAAACACCGTTCTATACGCTTGAAATTCAATAAAGTAATCTTATTACTTCGTCCTTCGATAATTTAATTTCATTAGCATTTTAAATCACCTACTTACCCACCTACCTAATCCGTACCTTTTGCAATGTAATTTCAAAAGACACAGCCCTTTTCCCATCGAATTCTCAAAACTTCTCCTCGCATCTCTTGCGCGATGTCTGATCACCCCTCTCATCGCCCTATCGTCCCTTCGCGCAGCTTCCAGTCTCAATTCCCTCCATCCCCCTGTCACCCCCACCGGTGGCACCCTCGCCGTTTCCACCCCTCGACCTTCGGGGCACGTCGGCCGCGTAGGAGCGTTTTTCGTCATGCTTTCCGATCCGGGTAATACGAACGATTCGTGGGTGAAGAGTTAAAGCCAGGTCGTTTCCTGATGGTTTAATGTCGTCGAGCTTGTCGAAGTGGACTATTTTAATGTGGGTCAGAAAAGTCTTCGTATCGTAGGACGGATATTTATTTTAGTTAATTTTATTGCTTGATTATTTAATGGTTTTCAATATTTTAACAGATAATTATTATTTAGTACTATTATTGAATAATTCGGGTATTATAATGATCGTTG
The DNA here is from genome assembly GCA_917499265.3 of Mimumesa dahlbomi. Lineage (NCBI taxonomy): Eukaryota > Metazoa > Arthropoda > Insecta > Hymenoptera > Crabronidae > Mimumesa > Mimumesa dahlbomi. Next base: position 7,289,209 of record OU824124.1, read on the forward strand.
ATATGATACCAAGGGAAAGATAAACCCATGGTGGGTGACTACTATTAGTGTTAATTTAAAAATTAGTTAATTTATTTGATCGTTTCAAAGGCTAAAAAAGAATTTTTCTTTCCCTTAGTGTTATCTATTATTATATATAATTTTTTATCAAGATACTTAAGTTATTAGAGGTTACTAATTATAGAGTATTTAAAGAAATTTTCAAGAATTGAATGGTACTAGATTTAGAGTTTTTATATGAGAGTAATTGTACTATTTTCAGATTTCTACATTTGGATATTGGATACATAGCTACATGATAACAGTTTGGTGGAATTAGAATTATTTTAGTTATGAATTTCTACATAATGCATATTTCTATGTTCTGGGATTCTTTCGATTCAAATCCTAATTTCCACGTTACTCTGTGACGTTATTTTTTCCCACGAAATTGTTTCACCATCGAAAATTCCTGGATATTTTTACTGCGCTCGTATTTTTACCCTCCGATGCTGATTTAATTCCAAAATTTCCACAATCGCGTCCACTTCCATATCGCGGTCTCTCGCCGCTCGAAATGCTTTTAATTTCGCGATTTTCACCGTTGGATATTTTTACACTCTCTATTTATACACCCCGCAGATAATATCATCCCTACAACCCTTCTCCTGGATATTTCCACGTGGTATTCCTTACTCCCTTGGAACTTATTCTAATTCCAATGTTTCAACGTTTCCAATATTATTTCAGCTTTCAACTTCCAAGATCTCCATCCATATCACCAACCCCCGATTCCAACCCCAAACATTTCAAAAAATCCCCGACCAACCCCTATGTTCTTATCAACACAAAAAAAAGAACACGTGGCAAGTTTCACATTCTACAATGCGCCATATTATTTAATCAGAATCCGATCGTTCCGCAAAATCCTAGCCAAACAGACTCCGGGTTACCCACCCCACGAACAATTTTCCCGCCCCCTCAACCCCATCTCGTTCGGATCATTCCGCGAGAGGGCAGCATCTCGTTTCCCAGTATCGGAGGGTGGTTCTCATCGGAGGACCTCTTCTCCCGTTGATTCCGCCGATGGCGCTGGCATCGACCACTGGAGGGTGTCGGGGTAGGTCCATGGAACGAGACGATGAACGTTCGAGGGAGGGAACGGACCGTGGCGATAGTCGACGAGGACGCTGGGTGCTGACTGGGCACCGTTTCTGGTCCTGTCCAGGTCCCAGGACCGTTGGGACCTGATCCAACGATCACTGTCGCGTTCAGACGGGATCAGCAAAGAAAGAGAAAGAGAAAGAGAAAAAAAAATAGAAAGAGAGAGAGAGAGAGAGATAAAAGAGAGAGAATAGAATAGACAGATCGATAGGGCCGGCTCTACAACACGGTGCGTGCGTGCGTGCGTGCGTGAATTTTTAGTGACGAGAGAGTATTTTCGGCGAGGAGGATATACGAACACGGGGTGCGGCCGAACATGGTGAAGGCCCCGAGTATGGGGCCCCCGGCAGCCACCCAAGGGATCAGAAGGGTGCAGGGCCCGGAGATCGCGATCAATCCGAGGAACCTGCCGACGGCCAACGCACCCGCGACACCCACTGTTCGAACAGATGGCAATTCCCTCGCCAGCACCGAGCTCTATCATCCCCAGGTATCCGGAGATAAAAAGGAATTCCAAGTGTGCCCGGTGTCAATTCCACGGCGATTTTGTTTCGCCGGTTTTTTTTTGTTTCGTGTTTTATGATTGAAATACGGCTCTGGCGGGTTTGTTTTGATTTCTCTCTCTTTTCTTTTTCTTTTTATTTCTTCTTGTTCGATGAGAGATTCTGTAGTGTCGATGGGATACGTTGTTGTTGTTGTTATTATTGTTTTTTTTTTGTGAATATATTTTCGTGGGTTGTTTATAGTGGTTGTGAGGCGTATGTTAATCGGTAGTATTGGAGGATTCTTTTCTTTTTTGTTGTTGTTGTTTTTAATATGAATTCGTTGAGTGTGATATTTTATTTATCGAATATAGATTATCGTTGGAATATATTTGATGTGTTGTGATTGAGAAGTAAAGGGTCATGTTCGGAATTGTGTTTGCCGCTTATGAGTGACGGTACCGTCGTTTCATTCACCGTCGTTCTTCTGCTCTTTTTTTTCTCCCCTCCCCCCCCCCCCCGTTCCTACGTCTCTCCTACCGTTCGTATCAGTTTCTCCCTCAATTTCCGTTTCAACAGTTTCTTTTATTGCTTCCGATCACACGCTCGGCGTCGTAAACATTTTGTAATTCGAAGATTAGCGGACGAACGAGGAAAAAAAAGGGGGACAAAAAAAACACACACACAACCTTGGATGCTGCTCACCCGTTGGAGAGAAAAGAAATGATTTTTTTTCCCCGAATGCCCCTGCTCTTCCCTTTCATCTCGCTGCACTTTTGTGTGTAAGCTCTTTTGATCTTGTCATGGTTGTCACTCGGGCTTTTTCGAGGTTGTCGAACCGTTCTCCAAATTTGACAATTATTACCGTCAAGCTTCTGGCTGAGTTTTGTGTCTCGATTTTACGCAGAGAAAAAAAACACGCTGAAAAAGAAAAATAGTTTTTCCCGTTTCCCGTCGATCTCACGGTTTCTTTTCTTTTTTTTCTCTTTTTAATCATTATCCAGAACTTCTTTTCCATTACGCGACGCCTGTAACTCCGATATCGTTAAATGCGTTCATCGGAGAACGCTGCGAAGCGGTTTGATATTGAATTCGACGTTGGAAACGTTACATTAGTCCAGTTTGCAGTTTTTAAAACGTGGGAGGAATTCATGAATGAATGGATGACGTGGTCTTCTCTTCTCTCCCCCCGGTAATCTTTTAAATCCATTGGTTTATTTAATCTTCTTCTCTGTTTTCTTGTTGTCACCCGGAATATTGAATGTTGCCCGGAAGATTAGGATCGCAAATGGATTCATTTTTTCCCCCAAAAATTTCCTGTAGCTTCCGGTTCGAATTTCGATCGGATTCTTTTAGCGAAAATCTCGTTGATTTCAAAATCTTTACGAGGTCGAATAGAAATCCGGCGAGGGTCATTAAATTTATGGTCCAATTAGTTATATTGCTTCCGAAGTACTGTCGGCGTCGTTTGTGATTACTCGAGACTCGATAAGATGCGAAATCGAACGCGTGAATGAACCTTAATCGCGGATCGAAACTGCTCGTTGATTCGCGCGATTCTGCGAGGGAAAACGATGCACGCTCGATTTATTTCCACGGCGATATCTCGAGAGTTTTATGAACCCGGCTTGCTGGGCTGGTTATTAAAAAATTACGTTCGATCATCGCGACGAGCGCGAACAGGAATATTTTGAAATCTCGTTAAACTAGATACGCGTTAAGCAGAGGGTGAGCTGGTGAACAAAAATAAAATAGAATTCGCGACGATTTAGCGGTGCGGAAACAAAGAGAATCGAAAAGTAATTTGTTTCTACAAATTAAATTTTCTGCTCTAGTGAAATGGCTAAAAATTTAACTATCGTTACGGTAAATCGTTGAACGTGTTAGCAAACATTTCCGCGGATTCGTGTTACTTGATATTCAGGGGTTGGTGTCGGACAATTAGAACGTGAATAGAAATTATTTTAATTTATCGTAGTCTTTTTGTGCATCTAAAAATTCGTTGCTCAATTAAGATCGAACTGTTTTAGTACGGGGTCCATTGTTAGGATGTATTTTCTAGTAAATTTGTTATATCTTACATTGTACAAAAAGATTGCATGTTATTCCGCAACAAAAGGCATACAAGCGTGTCGTATTAGCTGTGCAAAAATAACCTTCGTTCTGTAAGGCTCTCTAATTGAAACGGCGACATATGTATTTGATTCGCTTCGATGTTCAAAACAAAAGCTTTTGAAACTTAATCTACCATTACGGAAGTTTGCGAATACTATTGGAACGAATATACGAACGCGTACACAAATGAAATTGAATGTTATTAATAAACATCGCATTTGTTTATACTTCTTATACGTTGCATTTACACCTAGAAATTTCATTATCTGTAAAACGAACAAACACACATATACATATACAATACAAACTCACCCTGTCGCAGTAAGTCACTCATAAACATAATGAACATAGCTTCTACAAACACTTGCAAAAGGGGAAATGAAATATAGACATTTTTCAGTTACAATTCATACATCAACTAGTCAAAATAAAATTCCCTTTGTCACTTTTTAATATTTTACACGCGATCATACAACAGTACAAAGAAATATTGTACACATTAATAATATCACACCTATATCCAAATTTTACTCGTGCGCAATCTTCAATAAACATTCTCACACAATTTCACTACCTCTCAGAATCTTCACTATAATTTACTATTTTCCTCGTCATCGAAACCATGCGTGAAACACCCGATACCATTTACCCCATTCCGTCGCAAGCTTCGAAAAAGTCACGGATGCAAAGACACTAACAATACATGGAAAATCAGTTCCGCCGTTCCATTAATAAAAAAAAAAAAAAAAACGTCGTCGGAACAGGGGCATTAATTTTCGCTGGAAATTCAATAAACAATAATACCGTACAATTCGCAAGGGACCCTTTGAAAACGACCGGGTCCATTGGAAGTGTCATAAAAGGTCTGGAAAGCGTAAGAACTCGAGTTGATTTAAAGCCTTTAATTAATCGTGATTACTTCTCTCGAGGAGTTCTCTTCCCCCTTTCTTTTCCTCTTTCTTTCTCTTTTCTCCCCTCTCTCCCTACCCCTTTCTTTCTTTCTTTCTTTCTTTTCGCTGATTTTTTTTTCCCTCCGTTTTCGCCGAATAACGCACGACCTCGAATTGAAGCTCGCGACTCAGCGTGTCATCCTCTCGTCTTCGGATAAGTGCTCGCGCGCCTCGATGATGTACTCGAAGACTCGTTTCCCGCGATCGAATGTGGGTCAGTTTTATTGAGAGAAGCCCGTTCCATTTTTGTCCCCCTCCCCCCGCCGACCCCCTGTTCCGCCAACCCCTAACCGCCGTACCCGCCGTCGTAACGTTCCCGGGGTTCTTTTTGTTGATCTTTTCACGCTTGAATTCCAATAAATGGAATTACTGGAGAAAAGAATTTCCAGCGTCTTCGATCAGTGGATTAGAAAAATTGTTCGCCGCACGGGTTTCCGGGGCATATTTTTACCGTCCCGCTGGATAGGTATACCTACGTATTTTTAGAACCGAATTCCGATAAACCGAAGGAAATTCCGCCATTTCTCGATTAGAGAATATTTTTCGGCCGTTTACAGGGAGAGAGCGTGGGCGTTTTTTTTTTCTTTCTATTTTTTTTTCTCTTTTTTTTTTATTATAACGGCATGCCTTTATTGAACTCTCCCCGGGTTCTTTCTCGGGGATTCCGTTGTTTTTCCTTGTTTTTTTTCACGGTTTTCCCGCAGTTTCCGTGACAAAGGGAATTATTAGACCAGAATTTCCCTGTTTACCGGTGGATCGAGGAAATTTGAAAGAGAATAATAAGCTGCTTCACCGAGTCTCCCGGATGTCAAAGGATTTCGCTGTGTTTCTTTTGAATTCGAGAACCACACCGACTATGTGGAAACGGATTACGTATATATAGCTATATGTATTTGTGTATATATGTATATTGTCGAAAATCGTAATTTGATTGCTTCCATCGGTGGTCCGGCAGAGATAATAATTACGGTGTAACAATAGCGTGGAATTGAATCGCTTCGGAAACGTATCGCGCGGCGCGTAGAAGAATTCATCGGAACATTTTTTTACCTTCACACTTTTAACAGAAAAAATTCCGAACAACCGGTGCCGCGTGATTACTTGCGGTAATGAATCCACGGAATACCGTGTAAAAATGTTTTTAATTTTCCGACGGCGGAAGTGGAGCGCATAAAACAAACGAAATTTCGGTAATCGCGCGCAAATATTCGGAGAAAACAAATTCGGCCGTGGTGAAACATTTTCAGGTGACTAATTGAATTTTTGATAGCGACGAATATCATCGGTTAATTTCCGGATATATCAATTTATCGAATTGCGAGCGAATTTCCACGTAGAAAAGCAGAAATTTATCTTTATTCCCGTTTGAATCAATGATATTATAATTTTCACGTCGAAAATTGTTTATTATTTATATACATTGCAAATGGGGGATAAACTTTGTAGAATTAATGAATTTTACTTCAGAAAACGTTTCGTATAATTACCTAACTCCAGGTGTGTATGTACGTTTCAATCGGTTTCCATTCGCCATCGACGATCAGTCACAAGCCAGAATTGACTTTTAATTTCACCGAAAACAGCCTGCTTCAATGAAACATGTTATTTAAGCCCTTTAGCTCGTTGTTTGTACGAGCAAATGTTTTCGATGCCGACGAGAAGTAAATTCACTGCCAATTGATTATCCATACAAGGTAATCTCCGAATTTCGTCCAGCATAAGAAGAATTACCACGCGAATAACACGATCGCGAATTTGCAAAATCATCGATGTATCCACAAATGTCATTTTACTGATGAATGTCAGGCAATAGGAATGAAAAAAGAATCAAATTAAATGCTTGTGTAAAAAATTTCGAAAGATTCGTACTTAAAATATACGTGTGATTGTGAGAATGGCTTAAATTATTCGTTTTTTATTCTAAAGTATTTTAAATTTTGAATTCGAACCTATCAAAAAATGTACTCTCAACGGAAATCATATCCGGAAGTACAAAACTTTACAAGTGGTTTATAAAAAAATATATTTCCCCTTTTTGGAAATGAATAATAAATATCGAAATTGACGACAAAATTGAATTTAATTCCATTTATCGGTACAAACGACATTAAGCAATTTAATATTCACCAATTTCCAAAAAAATATTTAAAAAATGCCTAACAAATTTAATTTCCGCTTATTTTTCAATTATACCACTCTCATAATTATTGATTACACAATTATTCCTATTGGTACAAGTAAATGCTTGCGCGAGCAATCGTTGAAAAATTTAAGAAACAGCGTTTCCTTCGTTTTTATCCATCCCTCGGAACAGTTCTGAATTTCGAACCAATAAGAATTCATCTGGCGGCCGGTGTTGTTGCAAGATGTTGGGAGGAAAAGCATTGTTTTGTTTACACGCTCGTTACATCGGCTCGCGAAGACTCCCGGGAATAAATCCGAAACGATTTTCCCTTGTAAACATACACACACACACACACACACAGATATACACATAGGTCCGAATTATTATCGACCGACCATTTGACCGTAATATTGCGTCATTATTTCATCCGATATCACGGGGAGTCCAATTTTCGCGACGGCCAGAATAAAACGAAACGCCGACACGGCGTTACAACGTGTATAACGAACTGCTTATTACGAGCCGTAATGCAGAAAATCTTAATTAATCTCTAACGACCAATTATCCCGCCCGGACGCGAAAATGCAGAATAAAGGTGTTAGACAAATTACACGTGGCGCGGAGAGAAAAAGGTATTTTACCTTGATGTATATTGTATATATGTATATACATACACAACGAAGTAGGGAAGTCATCAAATTTCTTTTATGTTATTTTGTATTTTCTTTCTTATCGTACTCTTTTCTTTCTTCTTATACCGTGCGAGGTTAAATGTACTTCGCTCGTCTCTCTTTCCGTTCGTCAGCCTTCGTTTCGCACCGGTTTTCCTTTCTGTTTAGAAGAACGTTTCCGCAGTCTTGGAAATTTCTCGGAGTTTTCCTTCGTTCCTTGGGGTGTTTTTTTATTTCTCCCCTGGAATCGAGAAAAAGGTAATCATCTCCGGGAAATGGAACACAGTTTCGTGGATGAGCCGGAGTTCCAGGCGGACGTTTTTATAACATGTTTTCAATTAGTAGTGTCTCTCGCTGTCTCTTTGCGTGTATTGCACCTCTGGAATCGTGATATTTTCTTCGACGAACACCTCCGACTTTAATTTCATATTATTCGGTATTCCATGGGTTCGTTTACTTTGTTAATAACACGAGAAAAATTGTCATTCTTGGGGACAGCACCTTTGTCAACTGTCACATCGTTTCTAGACAGGTTTTCTGTATATGTATACGTACAGAGTGTGATAAAATATGTGGGCATACTTTTGGGTATTGATAGAATACACCAAAATAAAAAAAATAGCCTTTACAGTTTTGTTAAACGCCCATCCCCTATCGAGATACAACCCATTTGTAAAAAACTTTTAAAAAATTATATCTCCGTAATGGTAAGTCGTAGAAGGCCCATTTTGATTGCAATATAATCAGAAGAGATCAAAGTTAATGAAAAAAAAATAATACCTGTGATTAATACCGTTCAGTAGAATTTATTCTTGAAGAAGAATTTCAAGAATAAATTAAAAAATAAAGGTTACTTAATATAGTTCTATCAATACCAAAAATTATGTCCACATATTTCGTTGCACCCTGTATATCTATATATAGTTATATGCATTAAAAATCGGAAAAAAACCAGCTTATAAATAACCCCACAGACTTTTTTTACGTCTCTGTCAATTTTGTATAACGTTTCCATGTCATTAATATCATTCCCCGCAGATTTTTCACGAAATCACATCCCATTCGTCGAAGACTTTACAGGCATCGTCATAAATCGTGTAACGACGAGTCGAACGCGGAGAAAGCATTCGCAGCTTTATGGGATTTGTTCGTGCTGTTTCGATGTGCTATAAGCAGATTCGTACAAATTCCACTAAATCAGATTTATGAGACTCGGACAGTCTCGTTCCAGAGCCATTATGCAACTCGCTTGTAGAGCACTTCGCTTCCCTCGGTTTTCTCATCTCGTCGAAAATGCGGGAAATCGGCATAAACGATGTTTTTTCATTTGATTCCAAGTCACGTACAGCTAAAGCTGAGAAGAACGATGGATCTCCTTATTAATTTATTTGATCTTCACCTCCCATTAAATCTGTAGATATCATTCGGTATATAATTCACTCAGTTGGCAACATTATCTATCATTTTAATTTACATCGTTTTTTTATAAAGTTACGGTAAAAATAATTTGTTAAATTCACCGGCTTCTTCTATTCACGTAAAAAAGTGTTCTCGTAAACTTGCAGTTTAGTTTGAAAAACACGAAGATGTACAAATCGGATGTCGAACATTATTGCGGCTAAATATTCCAACTGAAATAGTACTCGTACTAATGAAGATTCTTGTTATTCTTGCATCAACTCGACGGCCCTGTTTTTCAGTTTTAATTATTTCAATCACGCGGTATTGAACTTTCGATGCACGCTATACGTCTCCCTCCCTTAATTAACCCGCCGAATAATAATTAATCACGCTACCCGACGGTTTCTATTCTTCGTTTTATCAAACTTTCCTTTTCGTTTTCCAAAACTTTAGTTCGAGATATTTACACACTAGGTGATGTTACGCCGAATTTCTAATATATCTCCAGTTTATCGATGGAAAACGGGTTAATTTAACGAATACGAATAATTCGGTACAATAAATCACTCGCGGTGCTGATAGCAAAAGTACTCCGTTCACGGTGGAATAATGGAAGGCAACAATAAAGTCTGGGAAATTATGGGAAGTTTGATACAGCCAGTGTTACGGTATCCGATAGGGAAGCCAATCGTAATGAAATAGGTATAACCGCGGGCCACAGTCAATGGTAGTTTCACCTTTGCTAATTACCAACCGTGAAAAGCCACGGAAAGATTTCGACGTTTCATTTCCGTGAACGAGTATTCTCTACCGCGGGTGCTTACGTCTTAATTAGGTAAATTTCATTTGCGTTCACATCATATTTTCCACTTAGGAGACTAACAGTCTTGAGTTTAATTATTTTCGGTGGCGCACCGTAAATATCCGCTGGTACAATCATGATTTTATTTATGGTATTAATTATTATGTCAATTTTGCTCGGGAAACTTTTCTAATTAAAAGAGTTTTCCTTTGTTCGTTAGAGGGGAACTGAATGAAATATTTTACGTGTGATTTGAATGGCTTCAAAAGAAACGTTTGATTTTTATTTAACGTCAGATAGAAAGTGTTGAATTAAAATAATAATGTTAGAATAGAAAATATAAAATATCTATGAACTTTTATTATTATTGGTTGTAGATCCGAAAATACAAGAATTTTTATTCGTTCCCTTTGGTCGATAAAGATATTTATTTACCAAAGAAAAGTATGTTACTTCTAAGTATAACAAGTTTCTATCATAAGAAAGTTTGCATTCAGGGAAGTTACTCTCCTCCGCTGGTTTACTTTGTGAAAGTAAAAAACTTTCCGAATTTTCGTACTCTGTGTACGTAAGTAAGCGAACTTGTACCTCACTGTGCAAATTGTTGCTGGCTTCGACAGAAGAATGCTTAGTGCAGGCTTCATTCACCATTGGTAATTAACTTTCAATTGTGAAATATTTCCACTGGTAATTGTTCATTTCTGATAGAAAAGTTCTGTTACAATAAATTTCTGTCGCACGGTTTTCTTGCGAAAATATCAATATTTTATTAATATTTATATTACTTTTTGTTATTTGTTATACACTACCATGATTTTTCATTCTGAATTGTTTGCATTTATATGTACGTTTACCTCTCTTATTACTAACAGTAGATTTTATTCTCTTGTATAAAAAGACCGTGGCTCTCTGCTATCTCGATACATTTAAATTTCCGTTTCGATTCCACGCGTATCTCTCTTGATATTGTATAAAATATCTTCCCCATGTTAAAACCTTTCTTATCTTCAACTTTTCAGCCGATATTTCATATACTTTTTTTTTTACCTTAGAATTCTCATTTCGCAGTTCCCCATCTTGCCGCGACAGAAATTTCTTCATCTCCGCGAATTCCCCGGAAATTTTCATTCAGCCACCAGTCATTCTCATATTCCGTCCGCACGAATTTCGTTATCTCGTCGTCGGGTCCTTTCCTCGTTATTTGCAGGACCGCGCCGAAATCGTTTGGCACCTGGAGCTAAGTAAACAGTGACACTTCCCTTCGGAGAAATCAGTTTGTCACAGAAATGACAATTAGAGTCCATTTAGTACAATGAAGTATAAACAATTGTAGGGTAGGGTGTTGAAGATACGTAGAAATTTCGGGGAATTGGAATTTAGAAACTCAGGAATTTCAAAATATATATTGAAATTTAGAACCGCGGGAAATTCGGATAATTTAGAATTTATAGACGTGGCAATTTTGAAACATTTCTAGGCAATAACTGTCGGGAAAACTGATAAATAAATTTCTTTTTATATCTTTACTATCGTTATTAATCATACTATTCGAACAACAATTTGAAATAGAAATACATAGAAATGTCAAATCATTGGAATTTAGAGGGATAAAAATATCAAAATATGTTACTATTAAATTCGAAACTTCCAAGTACAGAAATGTCACGGTCTGCAAACCTTTCTACATGGAAATTTCCAAGTAACTTGGAAAGGTCTGGCAAAAAAAGGGTGTAGCATACAAATTTCAACGCATTTAGAAATTTCAAAGCCTTTCAACTGTGACACCCAGAAATTTCAATATGTAATAATTTCACACCACAGATAAATCTCCAATCCCGTTTAAGTATCTTAAATCTTCGAAACTTCAAAACCCATTTCGATTGGTAGCAGATTTTTGAATCACGTTCGACACCCCGAAGTGTTCACCTCTTTACACCGAATCTATTCGTCGGCGTGTCTTTGGATTCTTACTTTGATGCTTGCCGACTATTACCAGTCCCCGATACGTGAATATTCGATAGACACGGTCCTTTCGCTGAACCGTTCGTCATAAAAATTCTATTATAGCCGACTGATGCGAATTCGATGTGTTCGTGTAAATCTAACCAACCTCCATCGGGACCCAATAATGGAACTTTTATGATATTTGAACAAAGGGACTTGCCAGACGTTTCAAAACGAATTTCCCGCGATCGTCTGTAAACGGATAACACGACAGGGAAAATCTACTTTGTACTTGTTACACAGAAACGTTCGCTGTACGAGTTTCAGGTACGCAACGTAATATCCAAGGGGACGTGTATCGAGAATTATATAGCAAAACTGAAAAATGTAATCGAAAATTCTGTTGCAGTTTTTGATATTCCATTCTGTGTCGAATAATTAATCACAGGTGTAAAATAGGGTAATATTCGTCAGAATCGATTTTTAATGAAAAAGAGAAAATATTTTATGAGGAGTTACTCATTTTCTTTAACATTACAATCGTATTAATATAATTGTTTATTGGGCAGATTAAAAATTACTATTTAATTCTGAAAGTAAATGTCCATTGTAATTTAATCTACGCGTATCGTCGCGTAGAGATTTAAATGTAAAATATAGCTTGAATTAAATATTAAATAAATATCGTCCGATCAAATTGTAATCCCGACTTTGATCTATAGTTCAAACGTTTCGATTTTCTTAATTCGCTAGTTTACGATTTGATTTTCGTTTAATCTACAAGGTTCTCAGCGTTCCCCTCGGCAAATACATTTTCCATATTTGATTTAATTAATATTTACGCGTTTCACAAAAATTAAATGGTTAAACGTCATATCTAGCACTATTATTGCACGGTTTTTACAGTATTTCATTGGAATATCGATAAATTTCCAATTATACAGGGCAAACATTTGATTGGTTTCATCATTAAATGCTACCTATAGTATTCACAAATATATACTTTCGACCTATGTCGCAGTTCGGTGTAAAAAGTTTCGGAACGTCGCGGCAGGTTCGCAATCTGCCTAATAAAATAGCATCTGCAAACAAACTGCCGCTCTGAGTACTTTTCCCGCTTAAATCCGTCGCAGATGGACCTTGAAAGTTGAAATATTCTGTTTGCGTAGCGAGGGGTATTTTGCGCATTGTCGAAATTGAAATCAGTCTGAAAGTGATGAAGGAATAATTACTTGTTACAATTTTGACAAAACAATGGAAAAAGGAAATCATCAGTAAATTTTGTAAAAAAATATTAAAAATATTTGTCGAAATTTCTAATTAGATATTGTTTAAATAAATTTTTTAAATTATTATCGTTCAATTTCTTATTTACTTAAAATTTGAAGAAATTTTATAATTTGTTTATAGCAATTATATGATAAAAAGCGTTTATAAGTCTTATAGTTTTAAATTGCGAATTCGTGGAAAATATTAGCAAACGAGATATCAACACCATTTTCATTCTTATTTCATTGGACACAGGTTCAATTTCAATTATCCGAAAAACACGGTTTTAACCGCGGTACTCAATTGGAAGCGATTGGCTTCGATAATATCTTTGTCTGGTCGTTATGGCGTTGCAATTTTAGTTCGTCAGCGATGATCGATCTATCCTCGATCGATCTCGTGTTTCTCACGTTAAACGGATTACGACACGCGTTTGACGCATTTGCATCAATCCGCTGGAACCTCCTAAACGTGCGCTTTGAAATCTCCGAAGCTCTATACTGCCAGTGTTTTCAAATATTTACCCCATCATTTATTTTTTATATCTAGAAATTTGTATCTATATCTTAAAATTTCTATGCATCGAAGTTTCTACACCCTGTGATTACCATACGTTACATGTCTACATCCTAAAATTTCCATTCGTTAAATTTCTACACCCTGAGAGTGCCATATGTTAAAATTTCTACGCCATCAGATTATCATATATCGTAATTTATTCGTTTTCGCATTTCATATGCTCGAATGTCAATACGTTGAATTTTTGAACGCCCCAAAATTTCTATGCTTTAAAATTTCCGTGCTTTTCGAATATCCTAAATTAAAATTTCAATACGTTGAGATTTTGATGCTTTCACAATTTCTATACGTTCAAATTTCAATCGTCTCCGGATTTCACTGCCCTCAAATATTCTACACCATTTAAATTTCTATACTTTTGAATTTCTCCTTCTTAGTATTTCGTACAGTAGAATTTCTAAGCCATGCACTTTCGTATAAAAAAATCAAAATTTTCCTAATCCTGCGAATATTTCCATTAGGCTATGATTCTATTCAAATTATCCAAAAAAATACGTTTTTAACCGTGTTGTTTAATTGCAGTCGATTGAAATGAAACCGATATTATCTTCGTCACGTCACACGATAACGTGAAGATACGAGTCGAAAATAGGCGGCGAAATCGATTTTCTAATAATTCAAATATCCTACTTGTTCTATCTGTGACAAGCCGTCCAGCATAGGTGGGCCGACTTTTTAACTGCCCGTCATGTATCAATATTCCGACTGACGCTAATAGCGTTGCAATTTTCGTTCGACAGCTTCTATCGATCTATTTCCAACGATCGACCCACAAGTTTCTTTCTGATGACTGCGAAGCGCGCAATAATGGGGGATAAAAGAACGTTTAACATTTCGCTCGAGCAATTTGCAAGCGGAGTGTGTGTTAAAAGATGAATCACCACGTGTGAAATTAGTAAAAAATGTGAATAATGCATTCGAAATGTGAATAAAAGACATTTCTTCAGTATTAACAAATTCGATACGTTAATTTGTTTTTAAATTATTTTGGACCTTAAAACTATTTTTTCTACTTTTATAAATTTAATAGTCTCATTCGTTTTTCCGTATTATATATGAAATTAATGAAATATCTTGTTAGATTGTTTCCCAGGTAGAATTAAAGTTATGCAACAATAATTAGATTCGCATTCTCTATGGGAAAAAGGAAACCTTATAATTTTATACATTCTTTCATATACGTATATCACACAGTATTCACTATTTCTTTATTTAAAAGAATAACATAAAGAATTTCATAAAAATGTTTTAAAACTGAGAAACCTACTAAGGAGAATAAAGTAGATCGAGGAATCCCGTGCCCGTACGTCGCCAATTAAGGATTAAATATCTCCTCAACCAAGCAATTTTCCTATAATAGTCTCACCTAATAACGTCATTACCATTAGTTCTCCCGAACTCTATAAAAAAAAAAGAGAAGCGATCGAACACGCGGCTTCGGGGAGAGAGCACGATTATCTTTAATCACTTCTTAATTAATCCAGTCGTTAACAGTAACTTACATTTCCTTTGAGCCGGGTCCGTAATTAACACACATTAACACCCCGCGACGTCGCATCCGTTTTAGGCTTGTCTGTTTACAGTTAAATTAGTTTTCATGAATAAAAGAGACTCGTTTAACGTCAAGGTTATACGTGTACTCTACTCGTGGTGCCGACGGCGACGCTACAAAAGCTTTTCGTTTTAATCAGTTATTCCCGGGTACTTGGAACCATACAATATTAACCCATTTGCTGGAACACCGCGAGTGTACGTTTGAAAATTTCTACGCGAAATACGGAATTCTCTCGTAAATTCTACGCTTTGGAATTGACGATCTCCTGTAACGTTTCGAAATCTTAGTGAGTTAATAATATGAAGGGTGGGGGGTGTAGTATGAAACTTTGGATTTCTAATCGTTTGGAAATTGATCGCTCCACTGATTAATTTAATATTGGAAAGTCTTGAGGATTTTCTTAAATAAAGTTCATATAATTCTTAATAAATAACCATTACTTATTTTTGTTCTATTTGGATAATTATCACTTCTGCGACATTAATGATCAATTCATTCATTCATTCATTCTTTGAGTACCCTATTTTGCCAACTATAAGACCCACTTTTTTACATAGAAAAATGGACTGAAAATTTTAGGTGCGCTTTATTAAAATACTTATCAAAATTAAAAACTAAATATTTAAAAATAGGAGTGACAACAACAATTCAGATGAAAGTAATACGAACGGTGACATTATCGGGACGAGTGATAGTACCGACAGTGAATATGACCTGAATATTGCTACTACGAGTTATATTAACAATTGAGCCGTTTATTTTGAAAGTGGCCTAACTCCATTTTTCAGTTTTCTCTAAGTAACAATGGTTACATGTACAACTTAATGTTATTTATCAGTAACGCATTTCAGGTTGCTTATATTCCAAGCAAATACGATAATTCTTGACACATAAGTTTTCAGAGTTAGTTCAATAGTTGAACGGTGTAGTTTGAAAGTGGCCTAACTCCATTCTTGATAAGAAAACGCATATTATTCACTTAATAATTGCCACTATTTTAATAGGAACTATAAATTTAACACCCTTAGATACATTTAAGCAGTATGACTCATTAGTATCCTATACGTATATTTTTAAATTCATTGAAACGCAAACCCTTAATTATCTCGATTTGAAGATAAATGGAGTTAGGTCACTTTCAAAATAAACGGCTCAATTACTAAACATTTTGCTCCGAAAGTAACATTAAAATACCTTTTTCCAAAAATCATCTTATATATTTAACGTGTGTCTTATCCTCCAAAAAACACGATAAATATCGATCAATTTAAACCATCCTTTAATTCCCTAACAAAAACGACTGAACACTCAAACGAAAATCGTTCATCCCACAATAGCCGCATCCCCGTTATAATTTTATTCCGTGGCAAATAAAAATTTCGGTCACGGAGGGTTAAACTCCGGGGACAGCGTACTCCATCCAACTACCCCCGAAACTGCATTATACGCATCCCAAATTAGTTTCGTCCTCCCATCGCGCTTTCAATCAACCCACCACCGCATACACACACATACACACAGTCTCCCTAATCACCGTGACCCACGTGTGTCTGACAGGTGGACGTCTCGACGCAGGTGGACCTGCATAGCAGTTTCAGCACATCCGGCGGTATCAGCGTCGACTGGGATCGCAGAGCCACCCCCCTCTATTCCCGCGAGGACATCAAGGAACAATATTGCATAACCAGCCGTCAATTGGACGCCGTGGAAAAGTCCGGCGGTGGTTTTTTCGGTTGTCTGTCGACACGTGGCCCGTCACCGTGCAGCTCGGCGAGAACTTCTATCTTATCAGCGTGCGTCAGGAGCGTACCTAGCGATGAGAATTTGTGCGATGCACCCTATCCAAGGAAACCCCTGCAAATTATGTACAGACAGCCTTATCCGAGGGGAATATCGAGGTACGAGGACGACGAGGCGGATTGGATCGAGAGTTCCTACTTCCGGCGCAGACCCAGGTCGTACTGCACGGTGCCCGATCCCAAAAGGTGAGCTTCCGGTGCGGGCCGGGGTGTATTGTGCGCGGTCCATCGTGCGGGAAAATGGGGTGAGAGATGGTAATTTTACGGGAGAACGATTTGAGGGGTGTAGGGGTGTGGGGGGAGTTAGGGGATGGCACGATTTTGAGAGGCGAGTTTTAGGGTGAAATTGAGACTTTCGGGATGGGGTGAAATTCGAACCGAGTTCTGTGGAGATCTTGTAATTTTTATTTGCGTGATTTGTTGCTTATTGGGACTATTTATTTGAATTATTTCTGGACTTTTGGCAATTAGTGTTAGGTGGTATTATAATAGAATATAATTTCAACAAAATAATTAATTCAATTTATTACTATTTAAAATGTGATCGTTTTCTATTACTACGCGAATTGAATTTAATATTTGCTTCAATTGTGGAGATCTTGTAAGTTTTATTAGCGTGGATTTGTTTCTCATTACGATTATTTACTTGAATTATTCGTACACTTTTGTCAATTACTGTTAATACTTGTCTTTAATTTTAGCACACATTTATGGTTTCTAGATACGTTTCGTTAGATATATATGTGCATTATGATGTAATGCACGTGATGGACGGATGTTTTCGTTCTTTAATTAAGAATTATTAAACTGTCGTTCCTCATACTTGAACATAGAAAATCAATATCAGTTGTTCTCTAATAAGGTCATACATTGCATTGAGAAAAATATTTGTTACCGAACACTTTATAAATATTTCAAAAATGTATTCGACCCAAGTACAGTTGAAAAACTTCTCAACAGTAAAACGTTAATTCGGTTTCAGAAAAATGATTTCTCAAACAGCATATTATTCGAATAATTCTACCTGTCACTGTGTACGTGTATTTTAAAATTTGCTGACAAATAACTTTATACAATTCGCAAAAGTTTATTATATTTCATATTTCTATTCCACCGGAATATTTTGTTTCATTAAAAAACCTCGGGACATTTATTTGAAAAATTAATTCCAAGTGCACCTGATAGTAAATGGTATAAGACATAGATTCATTATATCTTCTGTAATAGCGTCGCACGCGTACCAACCGTAGTACGATAGCAATATATGGAACATTACTGTCCCATAAAGGACACCGTTTTTCACGGTAACACCATTCGGCGATATTAATATCACTTAACTCCGAAAAACGTAAGAAAATATTTAACGACTTCGAACAGGGACATAAAGTACGCCGGTGATAACATCTCCTGGGAAATCTTGAAAAGTTTGCAATATGTTTATCATAAGCAAACTCGTTCGAAAGTTTCTTGAGAAACTTATTACACTGGGGTTCTTCGTAAAAAAAAAAAACAAAAAAAAGAGAGAGAAAACTATAAGATTAACAATGTTGTCAAGTAGACGGAATGTTTACCGGTTTATTTTTGATTGCCTCGAGTGTTATACCTGTGCTTGAATGACGACATTATTTCAAGGTCGCGTATAAACGATCGATGGAAAAATTATGCTAGCCGCGTATATGTATGTATATATACGTCGTTGTATTAATACGTTATATACGTGCAGGGATGTGCGATAGGTGCAGAAATAGATGCGTGTATCCACGATCGTTACATTCGAATTTCTGTACACCCGGTAGATAGAAACGATTCACGGATTTACAAACGACTCCGTGGATTATTTTCATTGAAAATATGAAGTTGATACGGTACATCGGTTATCGATTTTCGAAATTCGGTTTCGCCCTGACAAATACGAAATCCAAACAGACGAAATCCAAGATAGTAATCGGATTGGCTGTTAAAATTCGATTTTCAAGTTGCCAGTTGACTTCGTAACTGGATTAAGATGTAAGTTACTGCGCGTTTCAGTTTCAATGGAATTCGTTTAATAGAGATAATGAAGTATTGAGAAATACATAGTCCGTTCGTTAGATCCAGCGATTTCCAACGTGATAAATTCACGATATTATAGACGCTACGAATAAAATAATAAAATTTTCCTCAAATACCACAGATTAAAAGTATCAAAAAAATTATATAATTTTCAAAATCATTTTATTTATTTTAGTTATCAAAAACTCTACGAAACATGACGCGGGTAGCGAAGTGAAATAACGGAAACGCTCATTAAGAAATCGAGCGATTCAAGATTAATCCAAGCAGACAAACTTGCATAATTACAGTAGATTTAACGGCGAAGACACGATGTATTCATACAACTTTCCGTAAGGGAGGATCGACGGGGGGTGGCAGAAAGTGGCATAATATATTCTCGCGAAGCGAGTGGGGAATCTGAACGCAATTTATTTAGGTCATTGTTGCAGTGTCGCGGAAACAACGGGACGTCACCCACTTTTCCCGTAGATAATACCTGTCTCATGTAAAATCGGCTTCTGCTAGGCTACAATGGAAAACGGGATCACGTGTGCGATGTCTCCGTCGTTTCTGCTAGCAGCCAGCGTATTAATAAAAACGGACCCATACCATGACATTCGAGATTGATATTTCTTCACCTTGAGATTTTTATGCGATGAAATTTCTGCGTTTTGTGATTTCTGTATGTTGAAATTTCTTCGCTTTGTGATTTTTATAACTTGAAATTTTTACATCTTGGGGTTTGCCATGCATTGCTATTTTCAGCTTAAAAATTTATGAGTTGAATCTTTTACACTACGGGATTTTTGTGTACTAAAATTTCTATTTACTATACATGACAGATATACGTATGTATATGAGGTCTCTAATTTTTAATTTTTTTAGAATATTACTATAACAGTGTTTTCCCAGTTCTGTCGAGAATTTCAAGCAATTTCCCTTATTTTAAAAATGATTTCAATTAATTTTGCTAAAACTGTCGATTGAAATTAACTAATATTTGTTATTCGAGAGTAAGACTGTCTTGAATGATGTCGTAGAGATTCTTGAAAATTACTTCGTCGTCGTATCGAGGAAAAATAAATGTGTATCGACTAACCGGTTAATTAAACCGCGCACAGGGACGGAAAACCATGAAGTAGCGGCATACCCGTTTTTATTGTGCCCTGTCGTCGACCGGAAAAGTAACGAGCTTCTTTCGAGGGTGGGCATTAACCCTTCGTTGCGACGGTCGAAAAAGTCGCGCGTCAACTGAAACTGTGCTGGCGGGTAAAAACGATTCGCGTTCTTCGGTCGCCGCCTGATGAAGAGTAATTGAAACTTTTTCGGACATGACATTTTTACATCTTCCTACGCTGCTGGAAAAATACTACTCTTGTCGCGGGCGGCTTGAATGGGAAGTTTTATTAAATTTTGTATCATTAATATTCAGTGGTATGGTAAAGATAAATAAGTGACTGGCTCGTTTGGCTAGCTGAAATTTTTATTTAATATCGAGGTCTATAATCAATTTTTGGGGCAGTTGAGAAATTGTGGCAATAATAATAACTTTTTTAAAAACTACGAGTGCTATGTGGGTTATGATGAACTTTACAAATTAGAAGAAATGCATATTTCGTTCAATTTTGGATATAGCTGTCATGGAAATTTCGTGGCGTACTTGTGAAATAAAAATAAAATTGTTACAACCCTTCATGAGTAGAATTTCAGTTATGCATGCCTAATGACGAATCTGGGCCTCACGCGGCAACGATTAGGCACACCTAAGTGCTGCAAGCCTAATCTTTACTGCATTAGGTCCCAATTCAGAAGGGTTGATGCATGCCTTCGCTAATAATTCCTAACAGTTGCTAATACGTGGCCCAAATGGGAATGGCTGAGATGATACCTAAGTTAGGTATTCCTAGCAATTGCTATACAGGGCTGAAATGAGGATTGCCGATCCCACACTTAAGTTAGACATTCCTAACAACTGCCATACAGGGCTAAAATGGTGATTGCTGAGTCCAGACTTAGGTCCACACTTAAATCAGACATTCTTAACAATTGCCACACAGAGCTGAAATTAGAATTCACCACCAAACGCCTAATTTACGTGGAGTGGGGCTCGAAAATGAAACAGGATAATATTATCTATCTCCAAAATATAACTAATTAACACTAGAACGACGGAGGCAGTCAAAATGACTGGTTCCGAAATTCTTCTAAGAACCGTTTAAATTTAAAACATTGCGATTTCCAAAATTCTTCATATCCATATTTCTATATGTAAATAATTAAACTGATTAGTTTACTATCCCCCTTTATTTCTTTGTTTCAAACATATCTATCCGGTCTTTTTCAATTCATCCAATTAATCCTCCGTCGTTCTAGTGTCAATAATTAATATCAAACTTATCCTTCCCCATTTAACCCTTCCTTCGATCTCAAATTTTCCTTGCAGATACACCTGGCTCCCGGAGGATGAGGAGTCAACCAAGCTGGAAGGTCCCCGACCGGTATTGCCACCCGCACCACCACCCCCGATGCCGCAAAAGAAACACGTGAGCTTCGCCAGGTCCCACACCCTTACGTCCTTCGACATGCCCAGGAGTATAAGTCCCCCGAGGCCACAGAACCAGGAGCGGCTCATCGACTCCCAGCCCACGCAGATTGCCATGCTACCCTCCGCACCTATGTCACACCCCTACGCGGTTGGGGAGCCCAGGGTCCTCGTGCTGGGTGAGTCTAGACACGTTTTTTTTTTCAACGAGGTTAATGACGGAAGTGGGAGTAACGGATTAGAAATTATTATTAGACAACTCGAGCCTCCATGCACGATATGGAGCCGAATTTAATTCGGTAAACGAAGAAAGAAATCGTGCGATCCGATTAAGGTTTTTACCATCCGTTTTCATCGTGTCGACGTCGCGTGTAAAGTTAGGTGACATTTTGTTGTAAATGTCCTGTGAATTTTGTGTATAAATGTTGGGCGACAAGGTCCAAAGTCATTGGTGACTTTCAAGTTTCTGTGGGATTGATTTCTAATGGAAATTTGTTTTATAGATTATTTAATGATATTATGTAGAATAGAAAAAGATATATTAATGGACTGGTTAGTTTGATATGGAAAAGTTTTGAGTGTTAAAACTGTGCTAAATTAATATAATAAGGTATAGAATCTTTCTTTGGAAACTCAATATAGTCAATTTATATAAGGTCTTAATAAAATATTGGACAGCATTGAACTTTTTTTTAACTTGACGTACTATAAAATTCTGACAGCGCTATGTAAGTTTAATTCACTTATATTCTATGCAAAATATCCATAGTATGATTCGCAGTACCTAATAATACCGAGCGACTTTCAAAAATTTAAATAGACATTCCAAATTAAAAATATCGATTTCCAGAAAACTTAACTTCAAATCCACAGATAATCACATATAAAAAATTCATTAACAATCATATACACGAGAAATCCTCAATCCCGTCGAAATGAATATTCTCCAAATAATTTTTTACAAAATCATAGATCATTTTCCCAAAAATACCCGTAATTGTCCGTAAGCGGTAATTAATTAGAACAATTTCGGGATCGTCAAAACGATGTAACGATGCGATTCGCGGTAGTCACGTGCGAAATGTAAACAGCGGGGGAGGATGTGAACGGAATCCGGTTCCGTTTGCCCCGCGTGCAAAAATACACCGGGAAGAGCATTTATAGGGGTCGAAATACGTATGGATACGGGAGAAGCGGAATATCACAAATTCAATGGAAGTTCCGAATACCGGCGAAACTTAATGGAGTGAATTTTCCTGTTGTTAAATCAAGAACCAAACCAGGCCTGGCGGTGCTCTAAATAACCGATCATTCATATTCTTGTTCGTATTACGGAAAACAAATCAGATTTATTTCCAGTCTGTGTATTATGGTGAAAAATGAAAAATGTTATTATTTTATTCGACCGACTACGAAGAACAATGCTGGACATTTCGAAACGATTTTCGAGACGATTTGGAACACTTTCTCGCAAATATTAGAATTTTTTAACAAATTGATACAATGATATATTAATATAAAAAGCTTATTATTTGTTGGACGATGAAAAATGGTGAAGTGAGTAAAGAATTTTACTTTCTATTTTTTTCGTTGCGTGGAAATCATATAATAATGAACTATATGTGTGTAGTTGACACTTCTACGTTTTGTAATCACAATTTCTAAATTGGAAAAGTAAATGGAACGATGAAGTCGATTCGCGTTTGATGGCGTCGGAAACGATCGTGAGTCGTTTGAACAGTTTCTTAATAGAAGCAACTTTAATAGAATATTTTCAAAAAGTGTCAATCATCTTACGAAAAAAACTTTTACTATAAGTCATTCTTCGGGGGATTATATTATATAATAAAAAATGAACTTTATTTACAGTTCGCTGATAATAACTTCATTTCATTGAAAATGATTAAAGCCTTTAATATATTCTATAATGTTAATCGAAGAAATCGATAAGACAATAATCGACGAAAGATATATATATAAAAATCATTCGCAAAGTTCTCACGCTGACTTATGAAATAGAACCAGTAAAGTTTCGAAATTACTTTCTCGATACACCATCCACTCAGTTGAACACACTTTCCCCATCTTTCTTTCAGCTTTCAATTCCCATTTACTGCAAGCTCTCATTTTACGATGAAAAAACTCTGTTGAGATCGTTTCACAATTTTTTTTTAAATTTCTTTCTCGATCATATTGTCATTAAACCGGGGTGCATCTGTATAACCCTAACGAGGTGAAATTATATAATACATCTTTACTACAATAATATCCGTATTGATGTTCGCAATATACGAACAATCATAAATATATATTTACGTTGTTCTTATTATCCATTTGTTACTCGGGAAAACCGTTTTTTTTTTCGACCTCGGATATTTCAATCTCTGTGTAAATAGTAGACTGGGCCAACAGAGTTCTGTTTCCCGAGGAGATTGTTGCGAACAAACTATCAACATCACGAGTAGTTGAGGAATTAAGCATGTAGATTGCTATAGCACATAGTTAACCCGACAGATTTCGGCGCTGAATAAATACCAAATGTGACGTTGAACTCTCGAGAAACTTCAATTTACTCGAAAACCGCCGAGGTTCAAAGAAAAGTGGGCACAATACCGAAACGATATAAGATAATAATAATAATAATCAAAATATGCATACTTACGATTCTATAGGCAAAGAAAAATATTTTCAGAAAACGTGTGTAAGAGACAGAGATATAAAATATATTTTGTAAATCGAGATAAGTTAATTACCCTATATATTCACTATAAATATTAAAATATGTTGTAGGAATCCTAATATAATATTTTGCAAAAATCTTCCCTTTATTCCGAGCAAATTCTAATATTTCTTGAATATATTTTTCATTCTTACCTAACAATTCGTGGTACATCGCTAAATCTTATTTTCTTCTTCATATACAATTCCAATATGTCGCAGAACTCGTTTTCTTTTTCGCCCAGAAAATTTGTGCCTGTATTTCGCAAAACTCTTAAGGATCATTAATTAGCGAAAGTTCGATCGAAAGTATTGAACGTACACATCGGTAAATTGTTGTTAGCGTCGCGGTGGAATACCTGCACGCATTATTCTTCTCAATTAATCGGAACATACGCGCACGTCTCGTCGACCGGAATTGCGTATTACCTCGGAATTGCATATTTCACGTGCGAATATCGATTTTTTTTTGCGAGCGACACCGAGGCAGAGAAAATAGTTCGAGAGACGGCAAACTCGAACAATGTCGACTTATTGCGGAACGACTATATATACCGCGTTAATCTTGGATCGTTTTCCCAGAATTTTTTGCCTCCCTAATTGGTGTTATCATAGAGAAACACGTTTCCCAGTTATCTACACGGTATTTTCGTTCCGGGGGCCATTATTTACCTTGAAGCATGAGTTATAGAAAAAATATAAAATAACTACGCATAATCGGGAATATATTTCAGGTTTACGGGAATATTATTCGAACGCCGAAATTGTTCTATTCACGCTCGAGTGAAATCGTCCACTTTCTAATACGCTTTGCGACTAATCCGACGTTTCTAAATTAATTAACCGTGGCGCTTGTTTCTCCGCGCGGTGTTCAGTAAGCAGCTTTTCTGAATTAAAGGAATTAAATGTGAATTAAGTATACGAATTAAAAAATATTCCGTACAGTATTACGGAGTGGTTCGTGATTCCGAGATGTCATATTGAAATTCTACGAATCAATAAAGTGATGATTCAAGGCGTATTTATTATACCGCTACAGTGTATCTCGCATCTGCAATGTACTCCTTTAAAATTCCAATTTCTTAATGGCGTATAAAATGGAAAGCTGTGTTATGATTGACAGTGTTCTAACGGTGTATGGAACATTCATTTTTTTTTTCTTAATGCGACGCAGAATGTGTTTTATAAGTGTCGCGTGTTAGTCAGCAGCAAATGCGTCCTTCTAAATTAATACAGTCACGATAAATAAGAAAAATATTACGGGAATATTAAAATAATTAATGTAGCAAGTTTAATTGTTCGTTGAAATTATATTTAGATAGAGGGTCCCGGAGAAAATGAATATCACACGACAGTGTGATTAATGTGTTACACGTATGCGTATCTACATTGAAAGACATGGCAGAAATAATGAAAATGAGAATATTTTCTTTATCGAACGATTTTATGAAAATTATTACTATTATCAATTATATTATTATTATAATACGTTACCTGAAAGCATATTCAAGCAAATAATTGATCGTTATAAATTTTATACGAGTTACGATTCACCTAATAATTAAAAATAATAGAAAAATAAATTGTGTGAATAAAACATGAATTGAATTGTAATTTCTATATTTTTTAGAATATGCACTTTAACCTGTATAGATACGTTCTTTCCACGGACTTTACAATAGAAGAAAACTCTGTTATATTTCCACCTGATGTAACTTATTAAATCACTCTCATAAGTTTTAGAAAAATTGGAAAAGCCAGGCACTAATTAAAATTGCCGTTCCTGGCATATGTCGTTAAATAAATTCGATTTCCTCGAACAGTGGAGTAATTCGTACGGTATTACAAGGATTAACAAATGTAATCGTGCAATTCTGAAAATGATAAATTTGACAGTATTATTTTGAACAACGCAACTTTTTAGGATAATGAAAAATGTTCACTTTTCTGATGATATTTAGCAAAACATCGAGAAGGAATGTAAAATGCACTTTTATTTACATTATTTAAGTGCACCGAGGTGTTTTTGCTGGAATTAATATCGTAAATAAATTTATTTCATAAAAATCATTAACAGAAAACAGACTTCAAACAAAAACTAGAAACCATTTTGAAATTGTCTATCAAAAGATAATGCAAATTACATTTATAACAAATTCTACTTTTTACAGATTGAAAATACCTTTACACGCAAAAACCGTGAATAGAGATGCATCTGATATTAAGTGGTATATAAAATTCTAAACGTTTTGGCAAATCTGTTAAATGATCCATCAAAGTCAAAGTAATTCCGTTATGGTGTTATCAATATTAATTAAGTAAACGGACATTTTCAGACCGCCGCCGCCGGCGCCGAAACTCTGAATGGAAATAAAGTATTTTTTATTCAATCAATGACATACTTTCTATTGTTAGCCTACAATCGCCCTCGATTTTTATTTGAAATTAAAAGTACCATCTCAGCGCAGCCTCTCCGGTTTTGAGGTAAAAATCAATACAACACTTGATATTCTCGACATTTTACCGCACATTGCAATCGACACCTAACAAAAATTAAGAGAGCGAGAGCAGGAAGTCCTCTCGCTCATGAATCCCTCGTATCTCTCAGATATCGCGTTCAACCATTATCATTATTCTCAATTTAGTTCCTAACTTCAAGGCGATAAGAAAATCCATCGATCGTAGGTCCCAAGATTCCAAAAAAAAAATCTATTCATCTCCAAATCTCGAACTCGGAAAACTTTTCCAATATATAGTATTATCGTTAAACCTGTATCACGATATTTATGTAAATATAATTTTTATAAATACCGCTTCTCACTCTCGAAATACGATTTTTAGAAATAAGAATACTAAAAACTGTTCCATGCAATTTAATTTTCATTTACAGATCCCAAAGACCGATTAAATCCTGCGTAAATCTGGCATCATATTTATTCGATTGAAATTGTCAATTAGTATGTCCATTGAAGAAATTCGAAGTTTTTCTGGGCTTATATTGGAAAATCTTGGCAGTCTTCTAAAGTGTCGTTATCGTTTCCCTAAATTGACTCGTTGCGGGCGAAATTAGCGTTTTCTTTACTAATCGCGCGCTCTCGAGATTATCCACTAAATTCTTGTCTAGGGCCGTTGACTCGATATTAGCACACAAATTGCCAATATAGCTAGCGAAATGAGACTCGATATTGGACTCGTGAAGGAAATGATAACAACTTCGGAGCAGTTTCGCAGCATTTACATTAGATCCGGAACCCAAATTATGGAGTCCGCGAAAGCATTAATTTTGCATCCTCAATCACTTGCACGTGAACTTCGAGTTACGACTGTGCTACACTCTGTTAAATACCATAACTTGATTACCCTAAATTGTTACAACAGTGATTTCTATCATTTCTATCATTTTTTTTTATTCGTCATCCGGAAAATATTGTGCAATTTAACTATTTCATAGAATAATTATCTAACGACGATATAAATCAAAGTTAATCAATCTAACCAATCCATAGAATCAATGTTACTATGCAAAGTCTATTTAAACCATGGAAACTAGACCAGCCTACGCCACAACGTAAAATTAATAAATCAATTTAATCATATATGTACATAATTTACTGTTAGATATCAAAAATCGAATTTCCACGCGTATCAAGAATAGCCTTCCGAATAAAAAACGACAGGTGTTAATTATTCCTTCGATCACCAAGAATTTTCATCCATTCTTTCCACCATCCTCGTAACTCGACCCTGAGATGAAATCTACCCACACATTTCTTCAGTACTCTGCATCTCAAAACCCCCATAGAAAATACAATTCCCATACGAGTCGATTTACGCGAAATCCTCTTTCAGAGAAGCCACCGAAACGGGGCGCCATGAAGACCCAGGCGACCCAGACGGAGCTGCCCATTTTCCGGGGTCGCGTGCCCCCCGTGACCCTCAGCCCCAGGACCATTCACCGCGTGAAAATGGTGTCGCAGGGGGCGCAAACGAACGGTCTTTTCAACGGCAGGAAGTTAACGAAAAGCTACTCGGAGGCTGGTCAACTAGGTACGCCCCTGGGCCAGGGGACCCCGGGGAAAGAGGAGACGGAACACGAACCACTTCACAGGACCCAGAGCGAGGAACCCCCTAGGTCTCCGTTCCTGGTTGACACGCCACCCCCGCAAATTCACGAGGGCCTGGGGGCCGTCGAGGAGGCGCTCACCAACGGGGATGTGTCGGCGTCGTATAAGGATGTGAGTATTTTTTTTGAATAAGAAACTTTTCAGATGTAAATGTAACCGGGGTGACTTGAAATTTTCGGGAGATATCGCTACCGGAATTTCGGAACGGAAATGGTAATGGGGTTATTTGTGCAGAGTTGGGGGTGATTTGGTGGGGGAAATAGGATTATTTGAAAATTCACAATGAAACTGGTGGAACTACGAAGTGTGTTATATGTATAGAAAAATTTTACTTGTTGGAAAGATGCTGGGACTTTTTTGTATGTTTTTTGGTATGTAACTTTTTGCATGTTTGGTTATGTGGGGTATTTTGTATAGGGTGGAGCAAATGTTTCTGGTAGCATCGCAAAATAATGGATAAATTAAAGTATAACAA
Organism: Mimumesa dahlbomi; assembly: GCA_917499265.3. Lineage (NCBI taxonomy): Eukaryota > Metazoa > Arthropoda > Insecta > Hymenoptera > Crabronidae > Mimumesa > Mimumesa dahlbomi. Next base: position 7,317,937 of record OU824124.1, read on the forward strand.
ATCTTGTGAAGTTTACAATTAATAATGTTTGATAATGCATGAGTATAGAAAAGATTTTCTAGTTTCCCTGATTTTCTATAATGTTTCTGATCTGTTTCTAAGTATTAACAAGTAGAAAGAAACAAAATTATTCCTTTTTGGAAATTAGTAACACGCTTTTTACACCACTATGCGATTTGTCACACGTTTTGGTAACAATTACACTATTGCGCTCTCCTGAATTTCTAACACTATTCATCTGCAATGTAAATTCCACGTATTTACATATTCCATTGCTAATCGTACAACGCATTTGCGAAGCCAACAATGTACATGTTGTGTAAAATATCATGAAAAATATTATACAAAAGCAAGTCACTCTGAAATTGATAAAAGCTAATTTTTACTCGATAGAAATTAATATTGTACACTGTATAAATAATACATCAGTCAAAATGACGCGTTGTCAGGGATCTGATACATATCGATGGTCATGACAATATATCCGAGAGACCAGGCGCCCTTTGATTAACATTCTATGATAGGCTTTAGCTCGAGGACACAATTATTTTGTTACATGACAGTAACTCGATCATAGCGCTATTACAATCCGCTATAAATGGCATCGAAATTTGATTCTTGTCCGTGCCGAACGTTAGATCGATCGCATCTGGGTACACACCGGGCATGATTAATGTAAAACACACCTGGAAACTAATTAATTAACTTCACTCTCTCCAATTCCGCACGCCCTTGCGGAACAGTTGCGTTTCGATCGCTTCGGTTGTTACCGTTCAACGATATTTTCCGACGGTTGTAATTTTAGCTGATTTTCACGGAACAGCACAGTGTTCTTTGTCGTATAATAATTCGATACAGAGATTTTCACGGTTTACACCGGTTCGCTCGGTTAATAATAACGTTCGATGTCGTTTATAATCACGTTCAGGATCGTTTACGCGAAGTATAATACATGGTATATAAGGTATATTAAATTGAATACGTTAATAAACGAGTGGCGATTGTCGTCGCCCCCCCTGGAAAACCGTAAACCGATCTAAAATCGTGGCGAGCCACGATATGAAACGGGCAACTGAATAATTCGCGGAATTTCAGATTGCTCCTTAACCAGCAACGAAATTGGAATCCGTAATACCTCGCTCCCAATCAAAAGCGGTATCAAATACAGCGATTCGAGCATCGCGAGAAACCCCTTGAAACGATTCCACTCCGGGTAACAGAATCAATATAACTCAATCGCGATGCTCTATGGATGCAGAAATATTTCGCACGGTCTCAAGGGTCGGGTTCTGAGCCGGCGATGCCGGCTATTGAGTCAATTTAAAGGCAGAAACTTTGATCGGGAAAACCGATTGCTTGATTGCGACCGAGCAGCCTGCGAATGAAAGTGCGAACGGTAAAAGTTACACGAATTATTTGCAATTTGCATGCCCGTGAAACGCGAAAGATTTCGTTAGAAATCAGCGAAAAGTTGTAAACGAAGCTATTCTGTTACCGATACGTGGAGGGGAAGAATCGATAGACGTGAAAAACGAGATATAATGTGATTTAGAATTTTTGTATATTTCAGGAATCAAATAGGATGTTCCGTTAATTAGTATCGTTGGGATTAAACTGAATGTTACTTGGAAGATATAAGACCGGGAAATTATAGTGTCATTACTTTCCAGTTATGCTACTTTAATTAGAAACTTTTCTGGTCCATTATCAAGCTACACTCGTCAGTACAATCTTCATGAAAAGCTAAGTGCTCTGGACGATGAAATGTTAATAGTTTCTCTTTATTAAATTTATTTCAATTCTTTGATATATATAATTTCTTATTATAGCATAATTTTCAAAGCCAGACAGATATTGCGATATAAAAACAATCACAGAATCTTTAAAATATCGTCATAATCATTAAAATAACTTTTAATCATCCTAACGATTACAATTTCCAAAAATCGATCAAAATTCCAATTTCATTATACCAAACATCATTTAATCACCTTCGTACAACAAACAGCTTCGTTTTCCCCAAACCAATAAACAATTTCCACCGAACCGCCGACCAATATTCCAAATTCGACTACAAGTTTCCACGTCACGGAACGATTGAAGTACTTCGCGGTCCCGTACCAATGCCGGACACACAATTACATTTTCCAGGATCGCAGGAAGTCGCTGGACCTCGACGACCAGGAGATCCTAATCGACTTCAAACCGGCCCCAGTGTCCCCCGATGCCAGGGCTCTGCTAAGCCGGATGTCACAGTCGACCCGTCGCTTTTTGCCGCTGCAGAAAACGTTATCGGACGGCGAGATCAGGGTGGAAAGACGGGAACTGGTCGGTGAAAGTGAACCCAGCTATCCACACACGTGCCGGAGGAACCACCAGGACTCCTGGGGCAGGACCGTCAGAGCGCCCGTCCAATTCTCCTCCACCCCGGAGGACCTGTCCTTGCTCAGGGTCCCGTCCCCCCAAGAGGATCATCACGAGGAGGTAAGTGAACAAAGGATTGTTTTTAGACCGAGTGTTTTTATTGGAGACACTGGTAAATATTGTATACGTGTGTTGGAATTGTGTAATGGGGGATGGAGATAAAAGGGGATTCAAGGAAAGAGATAGAAGGTCTATTTGAAGTTTGTTTAACAAGATAGATTGAGGATTATTTGTCTGTTTTCACTGGAAACACTGATATAAAATGATGACTATTTGAAACGGTGATGATCTGTAATTTGTATGGGGTAAATTTTTGGAAATCTAAGGATCTTCATGCATAGAAGTTTGTATACTTTAAACAATTTATGTTTTAAGGTTATATACTTTAAAATTTTCACTGCTTGAGATTTGTATAGTAAGTGTTTCTAAGCTTTCAAAATTGTTATACTTGAAAATATCGGTGCTCTAAAATTTCTACGCTGAGTGACTTCAACAATATAAAAAGTGTGAAGGCTAAATTTCAATACTCTAAAATGTTCGTCCCTGAAAATTTATATTTTAGGGATCTATGAAATTTTTAAGTTACCACATTCCAAAATTTCTACGATCTAAGATTTTTACCTCTCAAAATTCCTATGACTTAAAATTTCTGCGCTTCGAAGTTGCTATGGTTTGGAATACTATAATAAAGGCAGAGTATATAGAAAAATAGTATATTACGTAACACACTGTACTAGGCATTTCAAATTTGATTCTAACTTTAATAAAAAAAAAGTCCAGAATAGTTAAATCAGCAGTTATTCCCTACGTTACAAGCACTTCAAAGTTGTGAATATTATCAAATAAAAATTATAAATATTGTCAAATAGTAACGAAGAAAAGAAACATTGGAATTTCCGCAATTAGCGTGAAGTAGTTTTATAATTATGTGGTATTAACCCTACCACATACCCTAACTCGTCGAATGAACAGAGAGTGGCAAATTTTACTTCCTTATATTGTTTTATTAAACACCCGATTTTCTAATATAACTTTACCGTATCAAAAAAAGTTCGCGAAAAACGAAGTAGAGTTTAATCGAGATCACAAATTCGGTGTTATTATTATGTATAATACCTCCGGCGTTAGATTTCCCGGCATAATTCCCTGATAATTAGACGGTTCCGCGTCTTCTGCGCCGCATTCGCCAATATCCGGCGTATCTCACCTGCAAAATGGCAAATTCCATGGAAATTACGGCAGAAGATATTCCGCCGCCACGTTGCACGTAATTTGAATTAATCGCCACCGGCCGTGAATAAACTTACAAAAAAAAACATTGCAATTGATATGAGCCCGATAATCAGACAAATATTTTTTATATCAATCTATTTAAGTATTGAGAAAAACGAAAATATTCCAAAGGTTGTTTGATGAGTCGTGATAATTTATGAATGATAAAAAGAAGATTTGGATAACCGATGGAGAAATATGTATAATCCTTCGGAAGCGTGTCCTTTCCATTCGCTCTTTTTCTGTCCTTTATTCACGCAGGCTCGGTGGCAGCATAATTATTGAATATCGATATTGACGGTGAAAATACTTAATTATCAGTCTATAAAGTAGCGAACTTTCAAAGATTATTGAAGTGATATAAATTAACAAACGCTTTTATGACAGTGCTTTCCAGGAGGACGTGAAAGAAAACATTTCTGTGAAACAGAACAAAAAGTAATATGAATTAGCATAATAATTATTCTTCAATTCATATCAAAAGAATATTAATCTTCAAATATTGACTATTTACTTTCCCTGACGTTAAAAATTAAACTACCTGTGATCACGTGTTACAAATCATAATGTCAACAGTCGAATTTTATAGGAAATATTTCTGATTTAATTCACCGTGAAATGTAAACTGTATTATTAGACAGATCGTAGCGTTGCGGTAGCAGTTTAACACTGGAGAAATTCATTTGTCAGCCAGGTGTATTGCGTCAAAGTGCAAAGTATTACGGGCAGCCGAAATTACACACACGGAAGTATTTTAAATCGCTGAGTCAGCGTAATCCATATCCATCCATCGTCGAAATCCCCCATCTCTATCCATCAAACTTTTCAAATGACTCTTTCCCGTTAGAATTGATGCGTATCGTCATCATTTCGCCATCGGCTCTTCATCTGCTCGGCTAGTTATGGTCTCCTAAGATTGATAGACGACTTATTGATCTTTCTATACGAGACGTTCGTAGGCAAATATTTTTCACGAACGAGTAAAAATGTAAATAACAGCAAAAATAAAAAAAAATCTCTGTATATGTTATCAATCTTTCCATACATATCTCGAGGTGTAAAGAAGACGCGATAAGCATTCATCATTGGAAATCCGAAGGCGCGAAGAAACAAAGTTGAAAGTAGGTGACATAAAAAGGAACCTGGAAGAATAGAAAATGCAAATGAGAATAGACGAGGAGAAGAATGAATAGCTACCAAGAAATTTTCATTAATTACCCGCAAATGTATTCTCCGTCACGATAGAAGGTACACAAACTTGTGACACAAAAATTCACAAAAATGAAGAAAAAATATTCGTAGTTTAAGAAGAAATTGCGGATCAAGTATCAAACGAATAAATAGTTGATCGAAAGTAGAAGAATATTAAGGAAAAAAGAAGAAAAGAAAGATGACTTTCGAAACATCTCAAATTTGATCGTAAGTGGCACAACTTCGCCTCTGTCGGATCGAGTTTTAGTGTTACCGAGATTGAATTTAAGATTGAGAAGGGAAGGCGAAAAGAAAGTGTCGTTGGAAAGGCAACAGCGGAACAAAAAGGGTTTATAACCCCTTTCGCCTCACTTTTAACTTCACCCATAAAGGGACATAAGTGCCCACTTGGATACGGCTGCGGATTTATTGTCTCACCGTAATTCGATATCGATTTTAAGGGTTAAACATGCAAGAAATACCTGAGTTTTTCGAAAAGCTACTTTCAAAATCGTTGCAATTCTACGAAAAATGAGAATCTGAATTTTACCCGATACGACTTCCGATAACCGATTTCAGTGATACAGTAGATAGACATATAATAACAGCTGAAAAATGTTGGCATAATATAATATATTATAGATAGATATATTTGAAATTCGGTACTTCCTATCATTAAAATTACATAACATATTTCGTAATTTAAAAATATTCGAGAAATAAGAATTACGAGAATGGACACTTCAGTGCATAGATATGGAAAAACTAACAAAACTTCCATGTTTTATTAAAATTGGTACAATGTGAGATTCGAAAGGAATTTCAAGCAATTTCAAAACCTGCAACGGGGAAAGCTATGCCGGTTCTAATTCACATAGGGATGTCAGGTGGTATCGTCCTCCCTCTCGCGTCACCCCACGTGACCCTTCACCCCGGAAAAGGGACCATGCAATCGGCACCCTGTGACCCGCACCTTCGTACGAATTTCCACCCGCGAAATCTCTCTGGCGAACATATTTTCAGGATATCACACGTCGCGAGAAAATTTGCGTATTTCCTTCTCCAGGGACGTAACAACGAGGCCCGTTCGAACGCGATTTTTTTCGCAGAATTCAGGAGTATATACGTCTGTTGTTGTTCGAGTTCCAAGAAACTGATTATGTTGAATAGTGATGGATAATAACGTGTTAAGTTTATGATTGCGTTTGAATTTTTTTGTGCAATGTATTTTTCCCCCAGTTTTTAATTAATTATGGATAATGCCACTGGACTATCCATCAACAAAACTACCCTTCGTTATTATCACTGATTTTGAAGGCCTCAACAATATACGCTATTACACATCGTTGCGTAGAAATTTTAAGGGGTGTAGTTTCCAAAGCGTAGAAATTTAAAAATTAATAAAATTCCGAAACTCACAACATTTCAAAGTAACACAATTCCAGAACGCAGTAATCCTTAAAATTATAAAAATTCCTAGACAGTTACATTGAAATATTTTCTTTAAACATTTGAAAATATTAAACAGCATAGAAATTTAATAAAATATATTTTATACTACCATATCGAAAATTTCTCCAGCTCGCTCTATACATACATACATATACGTATATCGCACAGCATAAAATAGGCGGCGAAATGGTTATCGTGAGGATTCAGGTCTTAAGGTTCTCGACACGAACAGCGATATTTTCCAATGTCGTTTCAGGAGTTCCACGAGAACCTCATCCGTCGAGGACTTTTCCGTAAGAGGAGCGTATCTCTGGAGGATGCTGTGCAAGGTTTAGCATCGGACGACTTTATGCTACCCAGATCGCTTCCCACTTCACCCACGTCGCCGACCGCAGTGTCAGGTATGAAACTCGATCATCCGTGGCAACGTATTATTTTTGCAACATCTCTGCCAGCTTTTTTTTTTTTCTATCAACTTTTCAAGCAGACTTCACGGGACACTTCAGTAGCGTGTTCCTCGTAGCGCTGCTTTTATAGTAGTAACGTAATAACTATGTTCAAAGTGAATTGAAAAGAGCTTGTGGGGTCGCGTTATTTCGTTGCGGTTATGAAATATATTATGCTGGAGGGCCATGTGTGCTTGGAATTTAAATATGGAACGCGGATAATATCTTGGCATCGAAATCATATCGAATATTTCTATTGAACTTAGAGAACGGATCGATAACATAATATTCTGGTTCTAAAAATTATATTCATCTAATCAGAAACTTTTAAACTGATTATCTATTAGTCGTGAAATTCAAAACAGTACTTTAAAAAAGATATTAACGAAAATATGAAGAAGTTTATATAAAAAATTAATACCTATCAAAATTAAAATACCTTCTATTTAAATTTGTATTATTTTATACACCACTGTTAACTACACATTGCACTTCTAATCTGTACCCAGATAAAGTCAGAATTATATTACAATAATATTTATTCTCAACAACAAAGTGGTCCACACAAAATAACACCATGTCACCAAGTCACCCTTAGCGAAACTATCCTTCCAGCTCCCCGGAGGACCCTTCAAAGCCCGAAGGACGCCTCCCCCCGCCCCTCCCGTTACGTCAGCGTCTGTGCGTCCCTCTTCGGGCCCGGGGGCATGACCACGTCCCCATTCGCGTCCAGCGACTCGCTCACGAATGACGTGACCCGGGATCATAGCGACGGCATCTGGAACGAGTCGCAGGCCACGGTGCTGCAGGCGGATTCGCTGGCCCTGCTGACCCCGTCGTCCAGGAGGAGGCATTTACTGCTATTGCAGCACCAGCAGAGGTCATCGATGGACACCGAGGCCCTGGACGCCGAGGAGGACATGGAAAGACCACCGAGTCCGAGGATCAGACTGGAACCGGCCACACCTGTGCAGACACTCACACCCAGGTGGGTAGAGTTTGAGATTAGGCTTTTTCACCTGAGTATTTATGATTAGCCTCTGGTGAGATTAAGAACTATATCACGCGGGATTAATTTGGAGCTTTGAGAGTCTGGAGAGGTTTTGAAATTCATTAAGGTGTCTATGGGTGAGGGAATATATGGCTGGGTTTTTGAAGTTTGGGATGCGGATCCTTTGAAAGGATAATGATGTTTGGGAGCTCGTGAGGGTGCTCCTTATGCTGGGTATAAAGTATTCGACTAGGGTTTTTTTGTTGATGATATATGTGTGTTATTATGACGTGGAATTTAAGACTCTTTTTAGAGTATAAGGTTGGATTTGTGTTTCAAAAGTATTTAGATTCGGAATAATGAAGAATATGACGTAATACAGTTTTGGCAAATGTTTCTTTTGAAATTTCATTGCTTTGGAGTTATGTTTAATCGATCGCTTACAGGTTCGCTCATAATTTCATATCATTTGATAATGTTCGATTTATCATTAATATTGTACTAGTTACCACTAGCGTCTATTATTCCGCGGAAAATATTACTAAGGTCGTGTTTCCTCTCGTCGCTTCAGTTTGCTGCATTTAAATACTGTATAAATAGTTGACACGTTCGCTACCAGGGATACATTTTTCATTCCATGGATTCGCGAGCGCTCTGACAATGAGTAGCAAGCAAGCAACCAACCAACTGTGTTACATTTCAAAATATGTTCCATGTTTCTAATTGTCCCTTCACCACTTCGCATAAACGTGATTCTGGGTTGCTATTAAAATCTGTTATTGTCGTGACAAGTGCCATGTATCATTGCTTGCATCGGGAAAAATCGTTGGTCATTGTTTTCTACTTTTTGTAAATTGCTTAAGAATGATTTAAACATTTTTATCGTCACTTTTACCACCAAATTTTAGAAAATGATTCATTCCTGTTTTTTCATTTCGCCGATGGTTATTAACAAATTTATATAGAACAGGTACTCAAAATTCTATGCTTCGAAGTTTCCACGGCTGGAAATCATTCAAAAGTCTTGAAATTCAAATTTATGACTACCTGGCTCTTGAACTTAGCAAACCCACTTGCGTCATGCACTTCGCCATTTCCTTTAAGGATACTCAAAACAACGACACAATTATCCACTTCAGGGACGAATTTACTAACGATATTTGAGTACCACACATTCGAAGTGAGATAAATGTGACGTCTAACAATATGATGAAAAATTTTCTCTTTTCATCATTGGATAATCTTTTACTCAATATTTATAAAAATTCAAAATCTTTGTTACCAAACACTTCTCCACTAACATATCAAAAAAACTATAAATACTTTATCACAAAATCAGTATATACCCCATATTTATCAAACTCTTCTCATTAAATTCTTCATTAAACCATACCTCACCCAAAGACATAAAACAAGTTGACTCCATCTTTCACAGTTCCTTCCGAACATCCGCCCAAACTTTTCAAATTTCACATTTAGGAGGTCAGGTCACCCAACTCCCCTCGGTTGACACCTACATCCTACTCCGCTCTACGAATCTCATTAGTATTGGCTGGTAGCAAACGTGTTAACCCCATCACCGCCACCCTCGCCAGTCATCCATTCTCCAATCCCATGGTAACACGTGGTAACCCCCCGAGCGGTTTTTAAAGGCAATTCCTCCTCAGCATCGAATCCTGCGTGGGCAACGGTAGGGCCCGGGGCTTCCGTCGGTCTAGTCCGGGTCCGCCAATCTCGCAGCCACAATCACAGTCCTCCAGCGAGTTTGGATTGAGCCTGGCCCGCACGGATTCTGGTGGTCGCACAAACACAGACTTATCCGAGACATCCACAACGGAGGACTACGTCACTGCCAACACATCCACGGAGACTGGGACCACCACGGGCACCTCCGCAACGACCAGCTCCTGGTCCAGGCCACCCCAGACGTCCAGCGCCGCGGCGTCGGCGTCGGCCACCGCCACTGCCGCTGAAGGAAGCTCTTTCGAGAGCGCCAGCTCGATTTATAGTCTTGCTCGCAGCGAGGTCAGTCTATGTCTCGCTAAGTCTCTATTTCGTTCGTAATATTCTACTTTTTGAATTTTGGAAATATCATTGGTAGTTTGGTTTTTAACAGCTTTTACTCAAAGCTTAGCTAATTTGTCAAGGTATTCTTGGCATATACGTATAGAATACTCTCTGTGGGCACTAAAAGGGTTAAAGGGAATCTTCTGGGTGCTTGGAAAGATTAAATAAGGGACTCCATGCCAAGAATGGGTGGTGTCAATTTTGAATATTTTGGGTGTGATCATCTTCTATGACACAAACAACAATGTCCATCACTTTGTTTTCTGGTGATTGTGATACGGAGAATGGGGACTCTTGCAAGGGCTGTTGAAGGGTCACGATGTCTATGTACTATCTTGAATTATCGGTGCCTAGTATTACAAATACCTTTATTTGTAGTTATCAATGCCACGACTTCGCTCGCACACAACAGTATTTTTTTATTCCTTTTCGTGGAAATTTAAATAGAATCCACTTATGCGGGAAGGCAAATATTCAAAGTTTGCGGGTTAAGCACCGATGGTACTGACAAGGGGAGGCCGCCAATGGAACAAGAGCTTTTTAGATCGAACCGAGCTTAAATTGTTGTGGGTGATGGGCATAAATACTCTGTAAAATATTATGGATATCTGGCAGCCATTTTTATGGAAATTGGCATAAAGTTGAAATTTTCATATCACCGAACTGAGGCCACTCAATTTTCCACAAGCCATAGGTCTGAATAAAAGAAAAATTTTTTTATACATGGTTTATAAATGTACTAAATTTTAAAAAATATCATACCTAATTTATTTGATTATTTATTTATTTGACATAGTACATACAAGATAACTGTAATATAAGATGCAAGCTAATACCTTGCAGCACGTGTTACGTAACATTATAACTCGTGTTATAAATAATACAATAATGTTTGCAGCATTGCAATTTTAGAGGGTTGAAATATCGATGCGCAGAAATTTCCACCCCAAGATATTTTCAAACACACATTTACGAGTTGAATCTGTATAATAAATTTTGTTCTTGTTATACACAATTCTCGTAAACAACTTTCGCTCTGTTAGATGAAAATACCTAATGTTCGTTAAAACGAGCTAAATTTCACATTCGAAATGCTGTCGCGAACGAAACTAAAAGTTACTTGTTTGACGATACCCGTATTTGTGCACAGAATTGCCATGTTGCTTAAATGGACGACAATCAAAGGACAGTTAAGTTATTCGCGCTACGTTTCCGTCATCCACCATTTCCAACAAATTTGTCCCGTATTATCGACGTTTATTCCAGTTTGTTGAATAAGTTGGGTGTAAATATTTATACAACTCGAATTTCGTTTTATCGTTTTTACACAATGTTATGTGTAATTGCAGCGTGTATTATTTATGAGTCATAATCAAATAAATATCGAACATCGATATTCACGGTACGTGCACACTTTGGAAGGTTGTGACTGCAACTTGAAATCTTCCATATTCAATCGATATTGATTGAATTGCAAATACGACATAAAAAAGGCAGATGAAAACGACTTAAGAATTTCATTGAATCGCTAGTTGACTTAATTCGACTTTGTCAGGGGTAGAAATGTGTGAAACTGATTATTTCTGTAATATTTTATCTCTTACACAATTGTACCTATCTTCTGAATCCACTAATAACGCATCATGATACTTAAAAGAATACCTATAAACCTATCAAGAAAGATAACGAATCGTATAAAATAGGGTTAATGGTAGTTGGAACAGCAGGATTTCAAAATACAGGCAAATAAAGCCCACACTTTAGTTTCGTTCATTTTTATTACAACGTGAGAAGGTGAATAATATTTTTAAATAGTTAAACAAAGCCCTATCTTTTGGAGTTTGAAAAAAAAATGAAAATGGGACGTAGACGTTTTAGACAAAGTATTTTGAAATTATGAGCCTGAAAGAGGAGATTTGGACTTTCGCTTTTATATTAGTATAGAAAGATAATGGTGACATTATTTACTGGACGGGGTTCGCTGTTTACGCTCTCCCCTTTGACAAGCTCATATAAAACTCCGACGCTCGGATGAGGAACATTTTCTAGAGACAAAAATATAGCAAGTAATAACTTGTAAATATGTGTGTATATTTTCCCTCGCAAGTTTATACGCGCAATATTGCGGATTTCAGAACGAAATATTTCCCCTGGAAAGTAAAGTATTTGTATGTATGTACATACGTGTGTATGTTCATACAGGGCGGTACTTGTTTTTAATCAAAGAAAAAGTTGTGAACTACGCGCATCGAAGCGGTATGCTAATAATACCTAATAATTTATTAAATTTTATGAACAAATAGTCCCACTAATTTAGCATATCAATTGGCTTCCTATTTATGTATTAATTATTTCGCGAATCAATACTGTACATAATACTTTACTAATTAAACTTACTCATCCTTTTAAAATATCCAATTAAAATTCAGGGAGTGGATCAGAAATCCCAGAGTACCAAGATACTTTCGTAGAACAATACAAATGTTCTCATAACTTTCGAAGTGTATTAGATTCATAAATATCTTCTCCATTTCTACATACAATCACGATAAATCCACACTTTACATAGAAAACTATATAAACCTTCGAATGGGATCTGAATTTAAAAATATAATCTTCTACATAATTATTCCCAATTTTCCAAAATATTTTCCGATATATCGACCGTAGGTATTTCTGGCAAGTTGGCAAGAACTAATTACAAAAGTAATTTATTGATTTTACAACCAATGGCACACCTCCGTTTTCTAAATCCGTTCCACGGTGGAACAGATAACGCGGCGATACTCCACCCTCTAACATTCAACCCTCTTTACCAGGCGGTCGTAGAGGAGTCGTGCAGCCCTCCCCCGATTCTCGAAGAAACGGAGATTCCCTTCGGGCTGGAGATTCCAGCATCCCCAGCTCGTTCCACGAGTAGTAGCAGTTCGGGTAGTTATGACCTAAAGGACGCCATGGCGGACCTTGCCCAGGACATCCAGCAGATAAGCGGGCACGCGTCCAACCCGGAACTGGATCGGGATGTAAGGCAACCTCTATTAACTAGGGAATCCTATTTTTCGCGCCGCAAATCTCGTTTTGGGGGTTTTTTATTGGCTACACTATGGGATCTATCGAGTTTAACAAAATTTGGTACACATCTAAGGTTTATTTTCTGGTCAATTTTTATTATTGATAGTAAAAGTTTAAAGAAACAGTAATTTTTAGTACTTTATCAAGTAGTTATATGACATTTGTATCACTCTTGGAATAGTACAATTTTTTTTATGATAAATAGATTTTTGAAACAAAGAAGAATCAAAGTATATAATTTGTAAATTAATATTAGTATCATGTATCATTTTTAAAGTAATGATAGGTGCTTAAAAACTGCTCGTCACGGAACGTGTGAAATTCCCTATAACTGTTACAAAATTTTTATTTTAATCCTGAGTCACTAAACAGCATTATATTCCCCCACCAGAGTCTGTCTGAAACAAAATATGAAACGCTGCGGCATTTCGCTGGCAACGTTTCTAGCTAAACCATGACGACCCAGAAAATACCTAATAATTCTTAGAATTATTTATAGAACCCCCTACAAATGTTTCGAATAGCTTCCATGCAATCCTAACGCATCCAAATCTTTGTTTCCCTTCCAGGAGGGTCACCGCTCCTCCTCCGGCGGCTACGCGGAGTCTCCTCCCGATTTGCACACCTGGAACGAGGAGGAGCGACGCCGACGTCGGAAAAACTTCACCCTGGATTTCCTGGGTGGCGCTGCCACCGAGGCAGAGCGGACGGAGTACCAGGAGAGCGCGGAGGTCAGCCCTACACCTAGCCATCGACACAGGTCCAGGGGGAAATCGACAACCACCAGGAGCCCACATAAGAATAACAGGAAGCGAGAGACCCCCCAGCAACAGAGGAGTCCCCAGAAAGAAGAATGGCGCCTTGAACAAGCTGAGGATGGGACCCATATACCCACGTCCGATGACTCGAGCTGTAGCCATCACTACCATATGCATCATCATCATCATCATCACGTGCACAGAGAGGGCGAGAGACACAGGAGAACTAGAGAGAGCCCCAGGAGGAAAACTGTTGGATATGTCTCTGCGAGAAGACGCAGTAACGAGGTGAGTGGGTTGAGCAATAAACTTATTGATAGTTTGTTTGTAAATATTTGCTATCGAACTGATCAAGGGGTTTTGGATAAAAGTTGTAATATTGATTGATCGAATTCTGGTAATAGTACAATCAGTTATGGGCAATAATAGTAAGATACTAATTATTAAATAATTAGGGCTTAAAAGAAACATTATATTTTTTGCAATTGTATGTGAATGGTAGTGAATTTAGTACAGATAATAATAGTGAATAAGATAATTTAATAAAATGATCTTTTTCATTGTCATTAATAGAAACAACCGGTGAAAGTTATAGCGACGAGTGAGGAATTTTGAGTTTGACGTTCGTAAACTGTCAATGACCGATCGGTGTAGATTTAATGGTAAAGTGATAGTGTTTTTCACGAGGGTTGCAATTCTATTTTGGACAGGCTTGACAGATTTGTATGGAAGTATTTTTAGATGGATATTATGAACCGTAGCTTAAACTACCTGGGGTTGCTCAGGTTAATTATGTTCACCAATTTCATCTGAGAGTAGCGTTTATTTTCTGCATGCTCCTAGAGAATAACTATGCAAAATTTGACCGGTCAAAGGGTTTAGACTTAAATTACCACGTGTCTAACGAATGAAAAAAGAGTATGTGTCCACGTTTCATGGGAGCCCATATTTTCTTTAGGGTCCTCACGATTAACTATGCAAAACTTAGTCCAGTTTGGTCAAAGGGTTAGGGAATGTATAGCAAACACACAGGCAGACACTGTCTTCATTTTCTTTGTGGGAGTCCATTTTAAATAGGAATTTATTGAGTGCAGTCTCAGTCCTTCTAATACGTCATCCAATCTCGTGTATAACCTGTACCTTTTCTAACACACACATCAACTCTAATAAACTACAAATATTTTTAAATAAATTAGTGATTGACCTACAAGTGGCAATATTCATTCCTCTACTTAATATTTCACACTCGACTTCCAATAAAAAGCCATCAAATGCTCAACTTGGACCATCTAGTAAAGTTGAACCTTCAATATCAATATATCAAGCCCAATGTTTTCCAGGTCATAGGTTTTGAGTGTAAAAAACAAAAAAAAATCCTTATGACACATTCCTCCGAAAATATTACTTTAACTACAAACATGACACTGTAAGTCTCCATCACTTACAATTAGCCACACTCGTCTCCTTTAGGATAAAAACGCTGCCATAACTGGCAGTCTTCCTCGACGTCGTTCTCGGGCTGCCGACGACATCGTGTGCTCCCGTTTAAGTCCTGGTCGCTATCAACGGAGCCCCGGGCACAACGGGCAGCGTGCCCTGATCGTTGAGTCCCAGAGCCCCGAGTCCCGCCTTAAGGCCCTGTCCGTAGAATCACTGAGGTCCGTGAGTCCCGGCAGCGACAGCGTCTCCTACAGCGAGGGTGCTGATCAGTGTCTTTCGGTGGCCACACTCGATGCACCACATTGCCACCATTGCGGAAGGGAGGTAGGTTGCTCTGGCTTTGAGAGGGATAGAGCGAGGAGAGTGATTAGCGAAAGGACACTTGATGGAGTACATGTATACACCGCTGTCTATAAATCATGGGACACGTACAGAGGTGATCCAATTTTATATCAACATTTATTTTGATTTTTTGGTCATCCTGAAGTTTATATTTTAATTTTACCTGGATTTGGAATTATTTCACATGTAATTATAATAGAAAGAGGGGAAAAAAAGGTTTGGGTGTTCAGTTGATGAAAATAGTGATTCCTGTTATAGGAAAATTGGCAATAGAATGTTATAGAAATAAATAGGATGCTTTCTCGAACGTGAATTGTGATTTAAATTTTTCAAGCACCGGGTGTTCGAATACGTAGAAATTTTAGGGAGCAACAAGTTCCAAGGCGAGGAATGAAAAGGCATTTAAATTTTCGAAGACCAGATGTTCCGGGACATAGAAATATAGGGAGGTTAAAAGTTTTCCGGGCGCAAAGTTCTAAAAGTGACAATGAGACACTTTTGGGTAGGAGAAGTTTCAAGGTGTATTTGAAATCTAAATTGAAGAGAGTTAATTAAATGATAATTATTTGCGAAATTTGGCTCATCCTTAATTTAGGTTGCTAGTGTCCCAAGACTTATGGACGGACGTGTATGTATTACACATTGTAGTTAGATCTTGCTTGATGACTTCTTTTCTTTCTTCCCGTTGTTTCTATCTGACTTATTCTATTTGGCAACCTGCTTACGATTAGCATAGTTACAAAGTTCTGGTGTTCGAGATCTTTCTTTTTAAATAAGAAAACGAATTAATTTGCACAAAGGAAGTAGTAGTGGTAAATGTATTTCATTTTTACGTGAAAAGTTCAGGATCCACGAAAACTGTCTGTTCATAAATTTAAAGAATGTTGTTTTTGAAAGGCCCGAGAGAAAATTGAAATTGAAGTTTGCAAGCATAGTCTTTAGGCAAACTTTGCTAATGTAATATGAAAATCCATTAACATTCTTTTAATAGTATTTCTAACATGTTTCACTATTAGTGATGAATTTGTTACATAGAAAAAAGTTCTTGTTGAAAAAATCATTGGATTAGTAATAACAAATTGCAAATTGTTCGTCGTACAAATTTCTAAAACGAATAATAACGAGTAGGTCGATCTAATAAGAAGGAAACAATCAAACGAGACTTTGTTCAGAACACGAGAAGATTAGACGTCCTTTACCTTATTATTTTGTGGAAAGACAAAATAATTTATTTATAATAAAAAATTAAATTTTAAAACCATAAAAGCCTATTCTCGGTTCTCTGAAACACGAATTGCATTGAAAACTTTTGATCTTGGAGTCGTTTCGACTTAAACAGTTGAAATGAAAAACGATCGAAGTAAAGATGGAATAATATTACCGGCATCAAAAGGACAGCTTTTACCTTCTATTCCTATCGAAAACTCTCCAAAGTCAGATAACAGTATCTCATCACTTCTAAACAAACCACACAATTAAAACACTGATCACAACACTAAAAACGAAAGAAACACTTTGCATAATATCACTACTATCATATCACACCTTATCTTCACTCTTTAAGAACCCATATTCTAACCAACCCCTATCACACCAAATACAAATAAAAGAAAAAGTAAACTATTGATTCAAATGAAACATTAATCAACTTTGCAAACTTTAATAAAATCACTAATTAATTTATTTCCTAAACTTCAACAAAATTATACCCTAGGATCTGCCACGGAATTTTCCAAACTGTTACACACATAAAAAAAATACGATACACCAAAGACTCTATATAACAATTCATCCATAACTCTGTCCAACGAACTCCCCCTCGGTTCAGTCTCGTTTGATCGTTTCTCCACCGCGGCCGTGGGCCTGTCCACCTCTTTTTCTCTATCGTGCGTGCCCTCGTGTTGCTCCACCCCGAGGTCTCGGAAGAGATCGTTCGACCGCCGGCAGGTTTTGCGGACTCCCCGGAGGGCCACCGGACCAAGCATGTGTCGCACAGGCTCTACAAGAAGTTCGACAAACGGTACCGGTCCGAGGACAGGGGTGACAGACGCCATAGACGCAGCAGTGCCGGTAGATCGGACGTCAGGGCGAAATCGGAGGAACGAGCGACACCTAGGCATGGGCACCGGGGTTCCGTGGATGAAACGGCTGCGGGGAGAAAGAGATTACAGGCTAGGAGCACGGACGCCAGCATGGAAATTCTTACGGGTGAGCTTTGGTCGTTGATAGATTGATATTTAGCACGCGAACTGGAGAGTAAGGCGAAATGAGGAATATCAGATTTATTGTTCGACACTGTTATTGGGATTCGTTTGAATGGTTATCAAGATAGACGGATGATTTATATTGATTATTATTTGTAATTATTAATATCACTTATTATTAAGTCACTGTATATACCTAGCAAATTTTTAAAATATTTGATTTTAAATAATTGTGAAATTAATAATAATTTTAATAATTTTAGAGGTGTATTTTCTTAAATTTGTACTTCATCAAGGCATTTAGTTTTTGGTATAGGGAAATCAGAGTTTATTATTTGAATAATGTAAGCGTGCATCTAGTACATTTGTTCTAATTTGCTTACTATTTTGATAAAATCATTAATATCGTCGCTAGAAAACAATTTGAATAAATTAACCTGGAAGCCTTTATACCCGTTACATAATTCTTCTATCTGACCCACGATCGTGTCACCGTAATACCTCATCTACTTGATCGTTCTTAAACGTACCGTTCCCGTCATCATTCCCCAGGGCGCGAGGATGAAGATACCTACGTGGAGCCGTTCACCAGCAGCGAGTGGATCTACATCGGGGATCTGGAAGAAAGCCACGTATGGCGGCGGCCTGACAGCCGGGATGACGACGAAGCCCCGGAAAACCGGGAGAGAAGGGGCTCCCAGGAGTCTACGGAAAGTGAGAGAAACTTCCGCAGGAAGTACCAGGCTGCCACACACAGGATGGTACACAGGAAAAGCTGCGGGGAAATGTACAAACGGATACAAACCAAAAGCTTCGGTGAGTCACCCTGGCAGCTTAGTTGTGTTAGATAAACGTGGTGAATCTTCTGTTGTTGGGTTATGGTGTCCTATTGCGAACGCCCCATTTGAAGTTGTTCTCTCGGGAAGCAAGTGTTTGGAATTGGGGTATCACTGAAGTTACTAAAATAACTAGATATCGTAGATCGATGAAAATAATTTATTAATAGGACTGAATGATTTTAAGTGGCTGTAAAAATGGATTGACAAGTGATATGAAAGTGAAGAGAAACAGGGTATTTAAGGGGATAGGGTTATGGGACTTTAAAGGGAAAGTGGAACATGGTCTATGAATTTCTGGGATTAGTAAATGGTTAATGGAAATGTCTGTATTTAAAATATGTGTAAAGTGTAGATTATAATAAATTTATGGCACTGCTGTGATGACCTCTGTGATTAATGAGGTATCACCCTACAGTATAATTAAATTTTTCGGTAATTGGGCACCTTCAAATTGTTATACCGTGATTTCTTCTATACACGTATTTTTCTCTCTCCAAGATTGTCCACGTCTTAAAACATCATCGCTTTGAAAAAATTCAACGTCTAAAAATATCTGTGCATTGAAATTTCTGCGTTTCGCAATTTCTGCTTAATTTTTGCTCTATTAGTCTCCAAGTAATTTTGAATGCTCTTAATTAATTAGGAAAGGCTATTCTTAAACGTTATTAAGATTTATAATTCATAATCTAGTGATTGGAGGCATATTCATTGTCTTCGTCGAGTACGAGAAACATTAGCGAAGACCTTTAATTATCAGTGCTTCAGAAATATACAGTTTGGCGAAAATCTTTTATCTTAATGGAAGAAGTTCGTTCCGCTATTGTTTTATCTCTCGCGTCTGAAGATGAGGGAAATAAGAAATGCCACAGAAAAACAATGGCTTCGGATTACACCTTGAATTACAAAGAAACAAATTAGTACTCGTTCAGTTTATTATTCTAGATCTGTTTGCATTCTCTCAGAATAAAAAGGTGTTTTAACAAGTAGCTTTAAAAGCTCCAGTTAAAATACGCCTGACTACTTAAATACTAAGCCGATCACTTCCGAAGCGGCAGTCAGGGTTTTAAATACATTTGTTTAATGCACTATATTGGACGCTGACGTTCTCAGCTGACATTACGGGAATTTCTCACTTCTAAAAATTTGTTTCGTCGGATGACGAATTTAACCGACTTACATCTTCTGTTTTTTTCAGAATAGAATAATAATATTTTCCTGTTGATATAATTAAATTCAAATCATTATCAAATCGTTATTTATATTTATTGTACTCTGTATAGCATAAAATATACAATTCATAGAAAATTATAGGAATTATGAAAATTTCACTCTGTTTACTTTTCGATCCACTGAATTGAATTTTATATGCAAATCTCCTAGGTGAAGTTTTCGTACATTCGCAAAATGGTATACGTGTAATAAATCTCCGCTGATAGTTTCCATAAAAAGATGTTGCATAAATTGTTGACATAAATTATGCGACACATCTTGTTTTAGAGAAAAAAAAAAACCCGAAACGGTATCCGTTGAACTCTTTACGGAACACGTTCCAAGAGCTACCGCTACATTTACGATGCAGATCGGGGATGGAGAACTTCCGAGAGCTGTTTTACAGTCCTCGGAAGCGTCGTAAATGGCCGCCGAAGCCCACACACCTGATTTTAAAAGAAGCCCGTGCCCATGTGCCGTCTTTGTGCAAGAAACATACGAGCATTCAAACTTTTCCTATCAGCTTTAATTAAATGACACTGCAATCCGACGAACAAAGTTACACGATATTTTAAATGTTTTTTAGAATGCATTCATTTATTATTCTTTTAATAAAATAATTAGTTTAAAGTATAAATCTTGAGAATTTAATTATTTACATTATACATATAATACTGACTTTTTAAATTTACATTATATACAATTTGTATGCTTTGGAATGTATAGATATCATGAAATGTTAACATTTAAACATTTCTATTCGTCGACAATTTCTATATTTTGAATCTTAACGCGTTCAATTTCCCAGCACGGCAATATTCATACGTTTCGAGAAATCAGAAGGCGTATAAAATTTCTGTATATCAAATCTTCCGGGTTACGAGGTACCTGATCCCGTCGATATTTCCACCCACCGTGACTTTTGTCTTTTCCAACGAACGTAAGAAAAATCTTTTGACGTGCTCTATAAAAACCAGTCGCGCAACGGGAAACGTGATAAGGTATTTTCCAATTTTCCTTCGGCCAAACCGTACCGCGTATCTGTAAAATGTCCGACCGTAAAAACGCCATTCCCGGCAACTTGGATCGTGTTCCTAAAATTTGCTCCACGAGGCAACGCATCGCTAAGGAATGCCCCCTGCGAAAGAATGGACGAACAAGTATTCCCGATCGAGAGGAGAAAGCGGAAAGAGGAGCATGCTCTGGTTGAAGTGGGAAATCGCGTAGAACGAGAGAAAGAAAGAGAGACAGAGAGAGAGAGAGAGAGAGAGTGAGAGAAACGAGGGAGTTCTTCCCGTTTCTTTAAATAAGCACCGCGTAATACTGCGGCTAAATATAAATCGAAACGGCACGGTCGAGAGAGAGAGAAGGACGCCGAGCGTCGGTCGGCTGGTACCGACGCCGCAACATGTGACGAATAGGTCATTGCTTTTGCTTACGGATTCTGCGATGTCAGATAAGGTGCCTGTTTTTGAAATAGTCACACCTGGAGATGATAAGGATAATTGAAAATTTTCCATGATTGTCGATTGTGTCTGTTAATCGAGTTTTTGGAATTAAATGATAATAAAAATGTGAACGATATTGTTAGGGATGATGATTTGGTTGGTGAAATAAGATTTAGGATTGATTTCATTGAAGTATTAGAGGGAGAGAATTTAAGAATGATGGGTTACAGTGGTTCTTTGAACTCTTGCGATATTGAATGATATTTATTATTGGCCGAGTGTATTGTGTCGGTATGTCATAAATACAAGTGTGAAAGGGTTCTTGGCAAGTTCTCCAGGAAACACCGGCAAAGTTTCCGCGAAAGTTGATGAAAGAGATACAATGTTGCTACAGATGTATGTACATCTGGCTGGGAATCGTAAATGTTTTCTTGATTTATACGGAAAACGTGATAATACATGGTGTAATATTAATAACGGGTAGTGAAGTTGAATCTCGTTACGAAGGAGCGATGAAACGTTCCTATACAACCGGTGTTGCGAAGTGTTTCCTTTGATGGTTCCCATGAATCTTCTATTCCTCGAATCACACGTGATTTCTATTGATAAAGTGGATAATAAACACGATGTAACGATTACATGTAGAGATTTCAGTTGCATTGGACAAATTCTTTCCAAACGGAAGCTAAATTGTCCCTTCTGGGGGTCACTCAAAATACAGTCTGCATCGTTGGTTCCAATGGAAACCGGAAAAACGAACGGGAAAAAAATGTTTTATTCATTCTGGTCAAAAAATATTTGTATCTCTGTGTACCAACATCTGCCACAGATACAATAACTCTAACTTACCACTTCGGACACTCCTCTCAAGTTGATATCATATCCAACTTCATTATTCCTTTCACACTAGAACAACCGAAGCAGTCAAAATGATTGGTTCTGAGTTTCTTCTAAAAATCGCTTAAATTTATAACTTAAATTCCTATACATAAATAATTAAACCGATTTAATTTACTATCCACCATTCTTTCTTTGTTTCAAACATATTTACCCAATGTTAAATATACCGAATTAATTCTCGGTAGTTCTAGTGTTAATTTCCATTACAAACATTTACTTTCCCCTAACTTACACGAATCATTCGCAACACACTACATAAATATCCCAAAAGAAAAATACAAATCTAAAAAGAAACACTTGTTACATTCACCCTTCTTCCTTTCCAAAAACTTCATATTCTCCTCCCCCAACCCTCTCTTCTCCCTTCCCCTCAATATTTACCCCGTTCCCACCCTGTTATCTCGAACCCCATGGATATCTTTCGCAAGGGCTCCCGT
Organism: Mimumesa dahlbomi; assembly: GCA_917499265.3. Classification (NCBI taxonomy): domain Eukaryota; kingdom Metazoa; phylum Arthropoda; class Insecta; order Hymenoptera; family Crabronidae; genus Mimumesa; species Mimumesa dahlbomi. The sequence continues at coordinate 7,340,429 of OU824124.1, forward strand.
AATTCCATCGGAAAATCCGTGTTTCGACCCAGGGAAGCGTATTCCCGCCCTGGGTGCGAATATCTCGGCCCGTGTGCCGTCGTCGCGACGCTCGGAGAGACGTCGGGAGGGGGTGTGGCGAGTGGAAGAGGCTTTTGGCTGGCAGTCAGTGGGTCAGGGCGCCGAGTCGCATTCCAGTCGGCCGAAAGCATCCTCGGGGAAACCGAGTTCCGTCGAAAAACCGCGTCCCGCGCGTCGGTCTCGTGCTCTTTGGCATTTTTTTCTCGCGAAAACGGTTTCCTCCCGCCGCCATGGTGTGCGATTGCGCGGCCACGGAGTGCTCGGAGATAGGGGCTGACGTGTCCTTGAAGAGGGCCTTGGAGGAGCTGCTGAAGTGCATGCTCAGGGTCTGGTGCAGGGAGGGACAGGCCCTTACCAGCCTCGGCGTCGCGGCGCCCGGTAATGATGATTTTGAGTTTCGAACTGTGCCGGATGTGCGGATACGTGGTCCAGATTTGAGTGTTGCGATTTGCGGGGGATGAGATGCATTTGAATATGGCGGGTCGAAGGGATTATGTTGCACTGTGTGAGGATTAAAGGTCCTTTTTGTTCGATATGTTGTACTTGAATAGTATTAGATTGAAATTTTGCGTTAAGGAATACGTGAGGTATTCACATTTAAGATTTATACTTTGGTAATTTATTGGTGGATTAGAAAGGAGATGATATTGATCTGAAGGTCTTTTTATGTGAAATTATTAATTCCTGGAGGTGTATTAATAGTCGGTTTTAATTAAAAGTCATTAATGGAATCAATAATTTCAAGGTTACTTATTTTTAATTTATAACAATCGAGTTACACCTGATAACAATTTGAAGACCATGATGGCATAGAAAATGTAAATTAACTTATTTATTATCGAAGTTTGATTAGAAATTCTAATATTCGTAGAAATTTCTGGAAACTTCTGAAAGCATGGTGGTCTGGCGTTTAATCAAACACAAAAAATAACACAAGACCAATCCGGATGTTGATGCTCACAGATTTTATAATCTGTCTCATAAATATATTCCTGGATATGATTCCAAATTAACTAAAAAAATTTCTTTAAACTTTTCAACCTATGGTTACAAATTAATATGCAATTCCCAGTAGCCGAAAAATCAAAGAAAAGACACGTGTCTCAGTTTCACTCATCCGATCCATTAAACTAAACTTAACATCCTACACATTCATTTTATGTTCTGTGTAAATTGTACGGATGAAGTTCAAGATAGCCAAGATACACGGGTTGTAGTTGTTTACTGGAACATTGTTCCCCGCATCCCAAATGACCTAAAACTTGTCAGTGCGGGGGAAAATTGAAATATGTGAGGTATTATTATTCTATAATATTCTGGCGTGCAGCGGTTTCGCAAGTGTAAGAGGAACGTGGTTAACCACTTCGTAATAGGATTTACTTGCGGGAATGTATAATGTTTTTTTTTTAAGGGATGAGTATAGGAAAACGTGAGGGAAGTGTACAATATTTGTTATTCAAACTAGAAGTTAAAAATTGTACGAGTTATTTTTGTTAAATTTTGTTAAATAAATAGGAAGTGTTACTTTTAATAAACTCTACACTATTCGAGAATTTCAATTTTTAATTAATTAATTGAAAACGTCGGAATTGTTTGCAGTTTTATATATAAATTGAATAGTAATTTTGAAGTATATTAAGTAATTTAATTTTGATAAATGAATGATTGACTTAAAAATTACAACTTTTTATGGAACTTTAGGAATGCATTGGTTAAGTTCTTTCTCTGGAGACTACTAAGATACCGCAATCTCATATTAATAGCTTAAACAGCTTTGAAAAAGAAGTAGCAAAGAATAATCTAAATTTAACATGGCCCATATAGACTCTACTGACACCTCTTAAATCTATTTTTTCTGTTTTCCTTCTATCTTTGTTTCTGACACATTTCTGCGTTGAACTTTTAACAGTCGGTATTTCAAAGAAATAATTAAAACACTGATTTTACCATCACGATTTTAATTATAACTTACACGAACCATCTGCAGGAAATTGGTGGAAGAAAGTTTTCGAACTTAGATTACGAAAATTTGCAAAGTTGATATTAACTGTTGGAAAATCATAATCACGTATTAAATCTGACTGGTGGTTTTCACGTTTTAAGTTAAATTTCCAAAACGGGACGTAAGGTTCTAAGTTTGCAAACTTATTTCTTTAACTGTGGACTTAATACGCCGATTTTATATTTGATCTCATTTGCTATCACTTATTTCTATTTGACGCTGAGATTGAGTGCACATTCCTGTAAATATTTAATTGTCCGCTTTTCAAGTTGGAAGCTTGACGGGATCAAAGATCGCGAAGTTTTCTAAGTGGAAAATTGGATTACCGTCTCAAACGTTTTCCGGGTCCGAAAGAAACCCCACGTGACCCAAGTTTGTTCTGTAAAACACCGAGGCGGCCGACTTTTATTCTTTTTAATATCTAAAGCTAACAAAATACTTTTACTACGACGAAGTTCACTATTTGAGCGTACCTTATTCTTTTTTATTGCGAACTACTTATTTTAAATATCGATCGAATCCGGTAAACAGTTTAATATTTTTAGACTGTATATTAAAACTTTCCATCATTTCCGTTATCAGGATAAGAATTTTTAATTAAAATTGTTTATGTATTTCCTTCGGTTTTAATTGCAGAAGTAAATTGTTTCTTAGTAATCAACTGTCGTAATGATGAAAAGTTTAGCTTCGGACTTTCCAACAAGTATTCTTTGTAACATTACGAAATTCCCGTGGATTTTCATTCGCGAAACATTTGAAATTAATTTCGCGAGCACGATTGCATTTTTAATTACAGTAATTACTTGCTGTTTAATGATTATATTTCGTGAGGGTGCAAAGTTTGTGTTTGAATTGTCGAGATTATCAAAATTTTCCGTACGCATTTTTACAAAAAATATTCAATTTAATTAATGACTTTTACCACTGATTGCATACTTGAATAAACTGTCTATTACTGATTAAAATTACGTTAATTGCAAATCTGTAAAAATAATTTCCGGTTAATGATGGTCATCGGTAAAGTCCGATACCGTTGACCTTGTGTGAAACAATACGAAAATATCCTCTTTGAAGGACCAAAATACTGCCTCGTCTTGTACTTAATTTATCGAACTAATTACGACATTGAACAAGACGCACGTGTGCATTTGTTTCACCCGAATTTGTCTAGATCACCGTCCAATAGCAATATAATTAGATCTTCTAATTTGGACCGGTTAATGTCGGCTCATAACTAATTCGGTGTGTTCAACCTGTCGGACACCGTCCCTGTAATTACCTGAACATCGATCGATACAAGGATATATTTCTTACGTGTTCCGAAAGAAGACATTGAGAAATTATCGTGAATTCCCAATACCCCGCTATTGTATCATTATTATCTTTTTCCTTATCGCTACAGTTTATTAATCGTCTGTAACGCTAAACAACCTCCCATTTGTTATATTAATTAAACAACCTCAAAATTCTTCTACCAACAAATTAATTAATAACTTAATTACCACGAACCTTAACTTTCGTAACATTTCAACTTGGCCTTTAAATTCCGTGAACTTTATTCCAACAAAAAATGTCAGATCACAGTATGAAGCATATCATTAAGTCAATAAAATAAACCTATCAAAAACTCGAGATTTGATTAACCCAATGGAACTGTACGTTCACAGTACTTGTAATCTCAGAAATTATCTCTATAAATATGAAATTCATCCGATCCCGTTTAATTTCCAAAGCCGCACTAAAAGATCGTCCTTTATCTCCTCCGATCAAACAAAATCGCCCGTTTAATCTCGCCGACCTCGTGGAAGCAGCGCTTTCGTAACATCAGTCAACTCGTAAACCGTGGAAACTTACGACGTGGCACCGGAAGTCTCGATCGATTTAATGGAATTTATCGAACGGTAAATCCGACGTTATGTAGGGGCAGTGAGTTCTCGCGCCGCACGTCCATATTAAATAAGAAGTGAGTCGTACACCGGACGCCGGAACCACTGCCAATTCGCGAGATACGGAAATTTCTGCAAATACTGATTTCGAGACGATAAAACCGGCGGTTCGCCAACTGGATGCCGCGGTTTGCTTGTCGTTAATCGGACAATACGTGCCACTGCCAATCGCTACCAGGGTCACGAATTTATACTTGCAAAACGATTTCATTGAAAGAAATTCGGCTGCCTGTCGACGATTTGAATTCGTTTCCCGAGTTATTCGCTGCTGTTGACGTTCCCTTTTGATCCGATTAAGAATCAATTTTGCAGTATTTTAATAGTGTGTATATAATGGTTTTTTAAAATGGAGATAATTAAATTAGATATGGGGTAAATAAAGAAATTTAATGGAATTTGTAATTTAGTTTGTGGTGTTAATTTTGGATTGAATAGATATAATTTGATTTATTATGGTGATGTTGATACTTTTTAGTACGTTTGTACTGTTTAGATAAAGCTGATTTTAATGTTGGCTATAGATTTCTGCTAATTAATACACTACACTATAGTAAATTATAACAGGTAATTAATTCGTAATTGATACACCACCGTGGACATTTCCCTGTATAATTATCCAATACGCAACGCTAATTTTGTGGCCGATAAATTAATTCATACAATTTTCTTGCTTGTTTCACTTGAAACGGTATTACCATCCAAATTTGACACAGAAAATGATATCATAGAATTCCCTGTTAATTACTTAACACATGTGATTCCAGCGGGCAAATTCTGCGACATACTTCATTAATAATTAATACAAACCACAGTAATTGAAAAGCATTCTATTATATTCAGAATTGTTATTATCGCATCAGGGTGTCCCACGATTCGCAAAAGAAAACAATTAAGACTATACGGATCTATCAAGATCACGTCAATCTGAATTATAATTTATTACATCATAACAATTTCTCTCGTGAAAATTACAAGCTATGAACATTCTTACACGTGTAAAACATAATACAGAAAATTAACATAATACTGCCATTTCCAAACACTTTTAAACACAATCCCTTTAATTAACATCGTAATAACATTTTCAAACACCCGTTCCAACATTATACACAATATCGAATAAGCACTAAATCGAAGTATTTCAAGAAAGTCAGATATTGAAATATCCGACCGCTTATCAAGCATTGAAAATAAAACCGCGTTTCGTTAATTACGAACGCGTAATCATGGTTTCGGCGTAATGAGACGTGAGAACCTTGGAATACCATCCCCGCACGTGCGAGAATTTCCGCCATCGGGAAAAGCGGTGACAAAGTGATTCCCGCTATTTCTGACATCGGCAGCGAAAGGGGTGGCAGGAATGCGAAAATAAAAGAAGATGAGACAAAAGGCTGGGCATGAGCATACTCGATTACTTTCGAACCGTGCTGACGCAAGGTCCCGCTTATTTTTATGGCATGATGCATCCCCGTGCAACTTCGCTTCGACCCGCTTTCGTTTTGCCCAGAACTCGATCTCGATTTCAGCCTCTCATATATGTATGCCAAATCAATTAACTTCGTAGAACACGAAGTAGGGAAATTTGATAAAAGTACGTACCGTGTACGTGGAAGAAAATAAATTATAATATTATATTATTTTAACGAAGTAGCTTAAAATGTGAAATTAATCTTACTTCCGAAGAAAATCATTTAGTATTTACTTAAAGGTTATATAAGTATAATATTTGTCATTCAATGGCGTTAAGCACAATTTTTAAGTTAATTTTAAAAATAGAAAGCTATGCAAGGATTAAAAGTTAAAGCAATTTTTAAAGTGGAGTTAATTGTTTTGGCTTCTAAGTAATACATTTATATGTTTAATGAACTTATTTACCAACTCTCGTGTGAAGTAGCTGAAAATCAGTTAGTATCCATAATAAGATATCAACTTTAAAAATTATAACAAATTATACCTTGAATAAATGGCTCTGGTTTTAACTACGCTGATCGCGGGATTTCCGTTAGAGTCAATAGTAAAAAATTACTCATTGTAATTGATCTTTTATTTTATGAGTAATTAGATAGCAAACGGACGTACACTTTATTTCGTAAATAATATTTTCGAACATCATTCTAGGGGGAAACGAATAATAGTACAAAAGATAAAACAAAGAAGTACACGAATAAAGTTATAAATATACATTATGTAGAGAAGAAGAAAAATAGAAGGCTCGTTTGTGTTAAATTTTTTATGCGAAGGGTTATTGTGGTACATGGTGAAGAGGTGTTACAAGGTGATAGAATTCTACATATAAAACTGTTGTTTCGATTTATTTGATTGAATCCTTCGCGACCTTGTCTTCAATGTCTGTGTACATCAATGTTTGTGTATATTTCTGACATCGCTCTAGTAATACATAAAACGATATAATATTTTTATTCGAAGAACAATACACTTTTATTCCTTATAAGTTTCTTTCACTTTAATGTAGAGCTGCTGAAACACGCTTTGAAAATAATTAAAGAACACGATGGGTTAATTAGGTACATTTTAGAGGATCATGATATTAAGGTGGATGGCTTTCAATTGCGAAGGTATTAACATTAATTAAAATTGAGATTTAAAAAGACACCTAGAAATGAATTGCGAGATCAAATTTCAACCGGGAATTGTGGGCAGTAATTAACGGAAATCCTTAATACCTTAATAAGGATAATTAATTTGATCAATATCACCAGCGTGGCAAATGGTCCACGGTAATTGTGTCAGGCAATTAAAAAAAGAAAAGAAAACGATGTCGTTAGAAACTATACTATATTTCACCTAATTGTGTGGCATGATGATAGTGTACCACGTGACACGGTTGATGCGAAAATTGAAAGTTGTCACACAGTCCCACAACAAGTAGCCTTTTTGGTTACAAACATAGTACAGAGTACGTGCGGCACGCAATGACGCAAGTCATTATTTTTGTGCTGCGTTGCACTCGTGGGCGACTCCGTTCTGTCTTGTTTTAATTTTGTCGCCCGTTCGATCCCAATTGATACGTTATTCGTGTACCAGTAGTTGCGCGTAAACAGAACCGTACACACAATAGTTATTTCAGTCATATTTTCAGCGGAATCGTTCGAATCGATATTTGCTCTCATGCGTATTGCACATACACATACATGCGTGTAAATAAAAGGTGTGAGAACGACTGCGATGATACTGCGAATAATAAAAAAAAATGCTCATTTTTTATTCGAGTGAAATTTTATTAAAAATTATAATAATACAATTAACTGTTTTGTTACCTGTGAGCCGATACATCGGTTTATGCAAACTTGCCAGAAATATCTTGAGGCTATGTATCGCCGTCCCGGAAAATGAGGAATAATTATAGAAACAATTATATTTTTGACTTGAGATTCATCAGAAGTAGGTCATATAGTTTTATGTACAAAAATTATGGTTTTTTTTTATAATAAATTTGCTGCAACAATTAATTATAAATCTGAGATACTTGTCAAGTTTGTTTGGTTTATCAAGGATTTTCTCGCTCTACAAAATCTATCTAAATTCGTCGGTTATTTCTGGCTGCTCCTATAAACTTTACCCGGGTATTAAACCAGTTAAATAAGAAGTGTAGCGAAAGTAATCAATTTAGTATAAAATCGCTAAAGTTTCCGAAACGTCAACCGAAAACTAAAAAACAAAATTTTATCCTCTTTTTCTCAACTATTATCAACAAAAACACTTTCTATTTATCTGTAACTAAAAAAAAATCTATTCCCTCTCGCGTGTAATAAAATAGACGACAGCTGGGTTACATAATTATCGTAAAAATAATAATAACGCCTCGTGAATTCTGTTTTTGACAGATAAACAATGATTCGTCTCCGCGGATATCGTGTAACGATATTGTCCGGAATTTCTCGCCGGTATTATGTCACGATCGTCCAATGATACATTTTTACAAGACACCCGGCGTAGTTGACATTGTTCCGGAGAAAGAAAGAAAAAAAAAGAGAGGATTAGGAATAATAAACTGGTAGCGCAATTTATTTATGTAGCCACGGCGAGGTGCACTGTCCCGCTTTCATTTTATTTTTACCCGGTATCCCTTTCTATTTGTGCACTTGCTTTGGGATGTGCCTAGTACTCTCTCTTCAAATTTGCACGACAAACACGTTACCCGGATTACGTAAATTTCTTGCTCTCGAAGAACAAGAGTCGGGACAACTCGAAAACGTTTTTTTGCGCTGTTCCCGTCCCGGCATTTACCACGCGGTATGCGAAGTATTATCCCGCGAGGGGGCCGTAATTACGTGAATTTGTCGAGAATCGGAAAACGGTGGAAAATAAAATTGTCTGGGAAAAACTAAAAAAAAAAAAAGAAAAAAAAATCACGCACGAAGATTACGTAAATGGAATTTAATTCGCCGGGGGTAAATATTTTAATTTCACCGTCGCGCCAACGTGTTGCTAGTTTCTACTGAAATGTTTTAAATTTAAACGAAATTTTCGCGGTATTCCGGGAACAAGAGTGGAACGTAGAATGATACGTTTAAACGCATTCAATGCTGGTTTTGTGTCGATGCGTGTTTTTTTTTTCGTAGTGACTAAAAACAAAAAAAAATGAATACCTAGTCGTTCGTTTATGATATTTAGGTAACATGAAAAAAAATCTCGATTCGAGTGGGACGACTGTAGCTACCGGAGCGGAGTAAATAAAACTCGCTGTCATAAAAAACAAATACTTCGGATTGTTTAGATTCTATTTTTTTTTTATTCAACGGATTTAAAATGTTTACAGAATGTGTTCTCGCGTTATGTATCGTGTCCACGTATTATATAACTGTGCAAACCGCAGTTATACAGAATGTATGTATATGCATCGCGAAGAAAAATGTAGAATTGCGGTGAAATCGGGTAAATAATAAAACATCGTCACCGATATGCTTCCCCGCGCCACGATATATTGGAAAACGTACGAATCAATATGAAGTTTCAAACAAATACCTGAAATTAAGTGGTTCCCTAAATAAATAACGCTACAGTTTATCTTAAATTTAGAGTGACACCGAAACATTCCCATTACTCTCATAATTACACACGTGTTACTGTGATTTGCAAAATAATTAAATACCAATTCATTTTTTTTTAATATATTTATAGATGTCACGTAGAAAGTGATAAAAAATAAAACCATGGATATTACATGAAAATCTATGACAAAGTTTTCATAATACACATAAAATGTCCCTGATAAATATTTAGATACTTGAAATTGTTTTATAATTTTTTTATAGATGTATTAATTGGGATCAAGTTTATTGAGAAATTAACTGAAATTATTTGCTTGTAAACATATTCCATGGAATATTTAAGTACCTGAAATTTAAGTATATAAAATACAATAAAATTCGCAAAATGTACTACACAAATCTATTTGATTACATTTGATAGGATCTCGAAAGGAAAAATTTGAAATGTGTATTCCGTAGAACTCCTACCATTGTACAATTGAATTTCATTGATTTGCCGGGGAGCTACGAGTCTTCAAGAATATAAGTTTTCCTCCAAAAATAGGAGCTCTGGCAAAAATCACTCATTTCTTGCATATTTCATAGCATAACTCCGCAACGGGTGAACCAATTTCAATGAAATCTGCAGGATACGTACATACACAATGCGCCAGGGTTTACAAAACGTGCTTCCAGAGTTTTGTTTAGAAACTGAACAAAAAATTTTGCAATCCCACGCATTACAAACCTGATTTTCATTTCGCAAATTCGACATATTTTACAACTCAATGAGATTCGTGAAAAACAAACGATGTTTCAGCTAATATTATAAAAATATTAATTCCCATCCTGGAATTCTCCACAAATTCACAAGAAATCTTCAAATATCCGATTTTTCCAGCGATCGCTCCGCTTTAAATCCAATCTTTTCAAACGAAATTTTATTTACACCGATCGGGGGATCATTGACACTGGTATTTAGCGTGGGAAAATATAAATGGCAATAAATTTTGGCAGCCATGTTCTTCTTAAGTATACAGTCGAACATTTTATTTGCCACGAACAATTGTAAAAATTCTTTGGCATGAATCACACAGCTTCTAGCCATGGAATAGACGACGTTCATAGTAACCAAACTCTTTAGGGGGGTGGGGGAGGGGGTAGAAATAAGTTCGAAGAATCGGGGTGACCTCCACTCTCCAGAAAACTCTTCGCATAAATTTCTCTTTTATCACCCCCCCCCTCCACCCCCTCGCCCCCTCACCCTCCTTCGGGCGTGAATGATTTATCGCGTTACCGCACGTACTGAAAATATCTGTGAAATTGCAGCGGAAAGTTCGACGAAGTAAAGCAACTGCTTATCTCACGCGAAAGCATAATCGCAAATAAAAGTAACTGTCGTATAATATGCGCAGCCGAACGAATCGGGGTCGCGAAATGGAACGATCGAGAATGAATATGATTCATGCTCGTCGTGGATTTCAAATATTTTTAGTAAGAATTCAATCGCAGACGAGATTTAACGTGAATAGAAGACATTACCAGAGACTTTCGTAAAGAGTCGAATTTTTTTTGAAGGATCGATTGAGGGTATTATCAGTTTAAATGTATGTATACAGTAACTGGAACATGATGTTCGAAATTATGTATAGAAACGTTAATTAGTTTGATAATTATAATTTCGTGTTTTTCTGTTCGAAGTTATGCAAAGATAAAATCAACATATTTACGTTTGTCTACCGATAGGTCGACGTATTTTTGTTGCCACAAACTATAATGTAAGAATATAAAATGTGTGTCGATGTATTCAGAGAAATATGAATGACTATATAATATTGTCTTTACACTCTTCACCCTGTAGAAAAAATACATATCTTTGGTAATCATTTTTTACACCGATATTCCAGCGAATATTCCATGCTCCCAGACCTTCTTTATCTTTCACCATATCCAATTATCTAAAGCGCATTTCCTATCTCATAATCTACGCATTGAAAATTCTGCATCTTGAAATTTCTATACAAACATTCTCAGTGTATAAAAACGTTCTTATGCCCAGAAGATTTTACTTGACAAACTTTTCTCAATGTAAATCCCTTCTCCCCAAAGTGTTTATAATCCTAAATTCCTATACCTTACACTCTCTCCATATCCAAACCCCCTAACTCCCAAATCTTTCACCATCCAAAGTTCCTGTACCCTGATATGTATCTCTATCATTCCGAATCTCCAGGTTGTCGAATTCGAACCACGAAATCTTTCACAAACTCTGTTAACCCCTTTGCACCCTGTGCACATTGTAATGTACATAAAACTTTTCGTGTTGTATTTTAATACGTATAGGTTTAAACTCAGTTCCAACACTTAAGGGGCCTCACCACCAGCGGCATTGCAAGGGTTTAGCTCATATATTGTAGCGTTCGCATTTTTCATCCGATTTTAATAAACTTGGGATCATTTTGAAGATAAAAGATGAATGCACGAGATGATAGAACAGATTTTCGAAATTCGGTTTCTTTCTATATGAAAATGAACCGAGAAAATTACTGATTTTCAAAACATTTTTTCGTATAGAAAGAAACCGAATTTCGAAAATCTGTTCTATCATCTCGTGTGCATTCATCCTTTATCTTTAAAATGGCCCCAAGTTTTTTAAAATCGGATGAATGTACGTACCAGTGAATCTAATATAAAAAAATAACCTCTGAAATAAATATGTTTATAAAAAATATATTGTTGCTTTCATTCACATGAATTAAATTAATTTTAGTATAAAATCATTTTTTGTTAAACGGAAAAAAAATCGGGTCTGAAGGGGTTAAATCTCTTTATGCAACCCTCAATCATCAACGATGAACAAATGTCTCCTTTTCAGAGAGCGACAAGCGTGTCGTCGTGAGACGCGAAGCCGGTGGCGAATTCGGTTTCCGGATCCATGGATCCAAGCCCGTCGTGGTGTCCGCCATTGAGCCAGACACCCCCGCCGAGAGTTCCGGTCTTGAAGTCGGAGACATCATAATGTCCGTGAACGGTCGTAGTGTGATGGACGCGACACACTCGGACGTGGTGCGGCTGGCACACTCGGGCACGGACGTCCTGGAGTTGGAGGTTGCAAGGACTTGCAACGTCCTGGCCCCCAGGGTCAGGACGGGGGCGACGGAGGGCACGGAGGAGGCGGCACTGTGTTCCGGGTATCTCTGGAGGAAGTCTGCCACAACGGCGAGCACGGACAAGTGGGTGCGACGGTGGTTCGCACTCAGACGAGATAACTGCCTGTACTACTACAAGACTGATGCGGTTGGTGAATTTAGTTTATTTTTAATTTTTCCTTGGGAATGGATGACGATATTTAATTGGGGAGAGGGTTGTGTTGGTGAATTTGGTTTATTTCAAAGTTTTCTACGCTATAGATGATGATATTTAGTTGGGGAGGGTTGTTTTGATGAATTTGGCTTATTTCAAATTTTTCTACGGTATAGATGATGATATTGAGTTGGGGAGGGGGTTGTTTTGGTGAATTTGGCTTATTTCAAATTTTTCCTTGGGTATGGATGACGATATTTAATTGGGGAGGGTTGTTTTGGTGAATTTGGTTAATTTTAAATTTTTGTACGGTATAGATGATCATATTTAATTGGGGAGGGTTGTTTTGGTGAATTTGGTTTATTTTAAATTTTTGTACGGTATAGATGATCATATTTAGTTGGGGAGGGGGTTGTTTTGGTGAGTTTGGCTTATTTCAAATTTTTCCTTGGGTATGGATGACGATATTTAGATGAGGAGGGAGTTGTTTTGATGAATTTGGCTTATTTCAAATTTTTCTACGGTATAGATGATGATATTGATTTGGGGAGGGGGTTGTTTTGGTGAATTTGGCTTATTTCAAATTTTTCCTTGGGTATAGATGATGATATTTAGTTGGGGAGGGTTGTTTTGGTAAATTTGGTTTATTTGAAATTTTTCTACGGTATAGATGATGATATTTAGTTGGGGAAAGGGTTGTTTTGCTGAATTTGGTTGAATTAAAATATTTTCTTCGAGATAGATTATATTTAGTTGGGGAGGGGGTTGTTTTGCTGGGGCTTCTAATTGCTGAAGTGCTCGGGTGGCTGAGCAAAGAGTGTATTGGAATTGATGGGGTCGTGAACTTTGAAGCTGTTGTCTTGAAAGCTACAGTCATTCACGTTTGAGAAAAATAAAAACACAAGTTCTGGGAGAAGATTGAAGATTCTGAGGAGGGAGAATAGAAAGTATCATGATGTAGCGAGGAAGAAGTTTATTAAGAATCTTTTTTATATTATTTTTCAAGAAAGTCTTTCTTGAAAGATATACGCTTCGTTCATCGACGTCGTAACGTCATGATCCTGGTTTGATAAAATTGTTTGTCCTTGTTTGTGGGGCACACTGTCATAGCTGTTCAAATTTCATCGACAGAACCCTTGGAATCTCTTTACACAGAATTTGGTCAAAACACAATCCCAATACAAAAACCACAGAACAGAACAGTCTTTTGCTTCCACTGAAAATTTTAACCAAACACTTAAACTCTTCAAGTTGATTAAATTATTTGACTCTCATAAAACCTGAATATCTAAAAATCTTGGTCCATTCTAATAAAAATCTATTACTCCAGAACATCTAACTCTCTCAAATCAGTAACAGCTAAACCAAACGACGCTATTTTCCCGTCCAATCACAATTGATGGTTTGCTTTCCAAATTCCTCCAACGCTAGTAGCCAATCGGGCGACCCAAATCTAATTCACAAGCTCCGGTCTCGATGCACAATGACCCAAGAATCCTTGCCCCGCGATAAACGAAAAATTCTGAACCTCCATCAACGGGGGTTAATCAACCCCCTTGTTTTCACACCCCCGCAGCATTGACGAAAGAATTACCCCGGCCGCACCCCAATCACCCATTACCCAGTGCAAACGTTTGCACTGGGTGGGTTTACGCGGTAAGTGGTTTACGAGTGTTTCATCGACAGGACTCGCAGCCGGTGGGGGCGGTGATGCTGATAAAGTACGACGTGGAGCAGACGCCTGAACTGAGGCTGAACAGCTTCGCGATAAAGAAACAGGGCGCCCCGACGCTTCGATTGGCGGCGGACACCGAGGAAGCCGCTGCCAGGTGGACCACAGTCATTAAGGAGGCCATCGAGAGAAATGATCAGGTGAGTTGGAAGTCAAGTTGTATTTGTTATATTACAGGGATTTGGGATTATATATTGTTTTTTAATATAATTATATCGTTCGATGGATCTTTGAATGATCAGGATGGATTTGCTAAATTGTTAATAGTGTTTGAAGTAATTCCTGATTGTTAATGGCTTGTTTAGATTAATACAGAGAACAATACGTATTTTATAGTAAAAAGGTTGTGTTCATAATAATGTTTAATTTGTGATGCGTTTGCGATATCTCTGAAGGGAACGGTATCACTGGACTGACTAATTAACCCAAAACAGTTTAACCGAGTGAATCCTCTTAGCGATGTGACTGATTAGCGTAGAAACAAACATTTAATTTCCATTCGGATTACCACGGTAATTCTGTGATACAAATTGAGATCACCCTGACGCGATTGATCTTGATCGTATTCAGCTTCCTCCATTCTATTAATCTGAATCGTGTCTGACGAGGTACAGGTGTGTTAGTCTAATCACAGGGAAATAGGTAGTACCTACGCTGTCCACATTAAATTTGTACTTTTGAATTAGTATTCGAATATTATTTCACTTATAATAATGTACTTTCAGTAGGGAATTATTAACATATTTATAAATAAATTTCTGAACCTTGAAGTTATTAGAGCAGATATATTTAGATTTTCTCATTCGTTTTGAAAAACATGATCCACACAACTTTGAAATCGGTGAAAAATTCTATTAATTTACAAGTTTTTAAGAAACCCATTCGTATTATTGTAGTGCCTAGTAAGTGGAGCAACGTGTAAATATTCCATTTCAATCGATCGAGCATAAAAAAATCAGAGATTTCAGAAATCCGTGATTTACACAAACATTATGAAATACACATTCTATATATCACCAACAAACAGACGAAACAAATGGTTTTCATTGTAAACAACTGTTTCCAAAATACTATCCCACCAGTAAAAAAATAATACTGAATAATCATCCTCTGAAAACCAACAAATATGAAACCCTTCATATCTAATCGCCCTAAATTCTCTCCTGACATCTCACCCTCCAAATCTTCACCCTCGACGAATTCCCCAGGTGGGCACGTGGCTGGAGGCGTCGCTACGCA
The DNA here is from genome assembly GCA_917499265.3 of Mimumesa dahlbomi. NCBI lineage: Eukaryota > Metazoa > Arthropoda > Insecta > Hymenoptera > Crabronidae > Mimumesa > Mimumesa dahlbomi. The sequence continues at coordinate 7,355,702 of OU824124.1, forward strand.
TGAGGGACATGGCGGCCTGTGCTATCCAGCGACCCGATTGTTTCGGTTACCTGTACAAGCAGCAAGAACACGCCCGCAAAACCTCGTCGCCCACCGGATGGTCCAGGAGGTACTGTGTCCTGAAGGACGCGGCCCTCTACTTCTACGACAACGGCAACGCAGAGAAGGCCTTTGGTGTCGCGTGTCTTCAGGGCTTCAGGGTGCACGGTAGCGCCCCCACATCCGGTGGTAGGAAACACGCGTTCGAGCTGCAACCACCGGATCCCACGCAGAGGAGCTACATATTCGCCACCGAGTCGGAGATGGACAAGAAACGGTAAAGTTATGGGACTTGATGATGAATTTAGGGAACATTGAATGGTGGTTTGGGATTTCTGTTTTAACGAATTAAATTTGGGAAGATTTAAATGCTAGATCACTGTGTCATCGGCTGGTTTAAAGAGTATTTTTTGAAAAATCTAAATTTTGTTGCTTTGGTAGTTAAGAAACTTTAGCAAAGATGGAGCTGATGGGTCTTTCGAAAAGAATATTGAATTTCATTAAGCATATTTTGGTATTATTATTATTATTTTGGATTATGTTTTACTGGTTGATGCATCTGATCTCACGCGGACACTTTTATGTTTGGAATGAAATTTTGGTTGGTACAGACACAGATTGGTATAAGTAGAATCCCGAATTTTCATGAACATAGGGTCTTTACTAACAATAAGAGATAAAAGTATATTGGTCCCAGCAGCACCCTCAGCAACACTGTTATTCGTTATTCTATCTTGACAATCAAGATTTTTCGAAATTGTACAGACACGTATTTATCACGCAGGAAATCGGACATACTTGTACAAGTACTAACTCGCAGACAATTTAATACGCTGTTACATAGCGTTCGTTAAACATTTTCATTTGACGTTAAAGTATATGACACACATCCAAATTATTATGTCTTAATCTCGGGAAATAAAGTTGCATTCTATACGCATCCCTGTCACGCATCATTGTTATTTAATCGTGATAGTAATTCACTCGAAGTGGGTCATCGTTATAATTGAAAAATACATCAATTAGTTTGATCCGTCCAAACAATTTCATCGGCCAGATAATAATCAGTTTCCGTTCGATTTATTACGTATTTCGCTATCGATATCCAGCAGGAAAACTAATTAACATCTTGGTAATATAATTGGACGTAGATGTAAAGTGAAAGAATGTTGTTCGGGACAAACAGACTGTGAGGCGACATGAACTTTTTATTTCCAGATGGCTGGCAGCTCTCGAATACTCGATCGATCGATGGATAAAGATTGGTTGACAAAGGTTTACCCGTCGCACGAGAAAGCAAAGAAGTCGAAGCAGCGAAGATTTTTTGAGGTGTCCCTCGCCTCTTCCTGTTTCCGGTTCCTAACGAGCATTATCGCGAGTCACGAGCTCACCAACGATCGTCATTATCGTCGCCTCGATCGTCGTACGCGAAATCATCACGTGGATCATTTCAATGACTCCCCTCAAATTCACGATTCTTGCTCGCGATCATTGACACTTTCGTCGTCACTCACGCTGATTAGCTCCGTTAAATCGATCGTCTGTAAACTGATTTTCCAGTAAACGCACACTTGGACTGGCTTCACACCTGGATCCGTCAAACGCGATGCAATCACGTCAATTCCTGCGGCTGGAAATTTCCAAACCCCAATACTCCGATCAATTGGAATTTGTACGCCAAAGAATTTCAACGCGCTCATACCTCTAGGATTTGAAATTTATATGCGTTGATATTTTTACGCGTAGAAATTTCTGTGCGTTGATATTTTTATGCCTGGAAATTACTATGCGTTGATATTTGTATGCTTGGAAATTTCTATGCGTTGATATTTTTAGGTTTGGAAATTTCTATGCGTTGATATTTTTACGCCTGGAAATTTTGATGCGTTGATATTTTTACGCTTGGAAATTTCTATGCGCTGATATTTTTAGGCTTGGAAATTTCTATGCGTTGATATTTTTACGCTTGGAAATTTCTATACGCTAATATTTTTACGCTTGGAAATTTCTATGCGTTGATATTTTTAGGTTTGGAAATTTCTATGCGTTGATATTTTTACGCTTGGAAATTTCTATGCGTTGATAATTTTACGCGTGGAAATTTCTATGCGCTGATATTTTTAGGCTTGGAAATTTCTATGCGTTGATATTTTTACGCTTGGAAATTTCTATGCATTGATATTTTTACGCGTGGAAATTTCTATGCGCTGATATTTTTAGGCTTGGAAATTTCTATGCGTTGATATTTTTAGGCTTGGAAATTTCTATGCGTTGATATTTTTAGGCTTGGAAATGTCTATGCATTGATATTTTTACGCTTGGAAATTTCTATGCTTTGAAATTTCTATGGGTTGATATTTTTACGCTTGGAAATTTCTACACCGAAAAATTTCTACGCTTTGAAACTTCTGTGTATCGAAATTTCTACAGTTCAAAATTTCAATTGGCCCAACGATTACCCTTTGACATTTCTACGCATGGAAATTAGCACGATTTAAAGTGCGTACCCCTGAATATTCTTTCCAGTTGAAATATCTACGCTGAGGTATTTGTGCGCTTTAAAATTCTTCAAATTCTCCCACGTTAAACGCGACAAAGTTTGATGCGCCCTGTGTGAAACCAGCTTTATTCTTATCGACAGCACTTCTTCGTGATCGTGAATTTTTTCAAGTTTCCGGTCATCGACTACAAATGTTCTTGATCGATAATATTCTGTAAAAAGTTGTGAAATATGCTTCTTGATCGCAAGTTTCTTCGATGGTATTATTCTCGGTAAGTCTGACACTTCGACACGGATTTCGTAAAACTTTTTTCGTCACCTAACGCTGTTTTTCGATCACGAATTTCGATATTATTGTCGTCAATAGCACCGATTCTTACTTGCAAGTTTCATAAATCTAATTGTCGTCGGGGAACACCAATTTTCAATCGCAAACTACGTCAGTGTCGCCGCCGTATTATCGGCGGCATTGTATTTAACACGTTTCAAGCACGTTTCCGCAAAGTAAACTTTAACGCATTGCAGTCCAAGTGAAAATCGAAGTTACAACACGTACCGGACCAGACTTTTCTCTACGAATTACGTTCATAGAAAAACAACCATAAAACTTCCATCGCTTCGACTTGTTTTATAAAAGGATTTATACAAAAACTCATCACGTTCCACATCTTACAATTAGCGAATGCACGCGAGATAATCGTTCCCCTTAATCTTTTTCATATTTTCAATTATCCATTTTTCCATCGTCTAGAAGAATTAGTCATGGTCGAACTGCAACGTGTTAAAATTCATCCGTCACCGTTTCCATGAATTTCAACGTGAAAATCGTTCATCGGAAACCGATCACTGTGACGAGTCGATTTTTTTAGAAAAACAAAAGCGTTTGTATCTTTACCGTTTAAATTAGCACTGTCCGCATCGGGTCAGCTCGAACCGTGCCGAACATAAAAATAAATAAATAATAAAGTAAATAAATAAATAAAAAATACCTGAGCATCGTTGTAACGAAATTACTATTAAAATTCGATCGTGAATTACAAAGTAAGTATCACTCGAACGACCGCGGCAAGTGGAAATCGCGAAATCGATTTTCGTCGTTCAAGTCGTGCTTATTCTAGGTACCTATACTGTACGTACGTATACACAGGTGGCTAAAAGGTGTCGCTTAGAGCACAAGAATCGTAAAACTACCTAGAAATAGCAGCGCGACAGAGCTGGCCGTATTTTACGTGATTCACCTGCGATAGATGTTTTAATAACTGTTTTATTGAAATTATATTTTTAATCAAACTACAATTTCATTTACATACAAGTGTATTTAAAATAGTTATTAATTTATTTTTGTATAATTAATTTGAAAATGAGACGGAACTAAGTGGTCCAAAAAAGTAAATCAGAAAATCGTGTAAGTAGAAAAGTATTTTAAACAACAAATCGATTTTTTATATCTATAGATAACCATGTTCCCCTGTATTAGTAAAATTTCATAAAAGAAATATAGCAATAGAAAGTAAGAAACCTGTTTCTTCCAAATTCGATTACAAATTTGTTTCTTTGAATCAATAAGCTACTGATTGCAATTTCATACGCAATTTAATGATCATCTCGAGCGAAATTATTTTTCCACGAAATTATGATCAATGTGATAAGCGTAACAGAATGCTGGGACATTGTATTTACTGCAACGAATATTATACAGGGTGAATTTTAAAATCGGGGACATTTCACAGAATAAGTACCGCAGCATAAAGGAAGAAAGCACGGTCTAGTAATGGTCCACCATACAAAGATCCTTAATCTACCCTTCTTAAAATACACCCCCCTTTAGTTGATATATAAGAAACTTCTTTTGTATATATATTTTTTCGGTATTTCTATGCCACGGAGAATCGAGCTTTATTTTACAATATTTTTGCCGGAAAGGAAGTCTTTTAGAAAATATACAATTTATCAAATAGGTATAAAACATTTACTTATTAACATATTATTTATATTCGATCTATAGATGTACATAGTACTTTTTACACAAGTATCTGCCCTTGGACCCTTGCACTTTTTTTTAAACTTTGGTTTTCTTCTGTAAAGTTAAAATAATTTCGGTTTTTTATGGTGTACTGTTTGGATCGTGTAACTTTTGTAAAAAATACTTGAGGTTTAACTAAAAATGCGCTATTTTGATATTTGTTTTCTGAAATCTTTGAATATTTAGCTCTTTGAATCTATTAAACTTCATCCGTTATACATTCATCCTGGAATTTATTAAATTCTTTATATATCCATATATAAATTATAGATATACAGATTTATATATCCTTGAATTGTTGTTTCCTTAAATCTTTAATTTTTTAAATGTAATGTTCCCCGAATTGTTATATATGTATCTTCAATCGTGCTGGCCTTTCCGATTGTATAATATTCCCAACAATTAGACAACAAATTTCGCCACTGTTTCCTTACAAAAAATGTATCGACCTTCGAACTCTGAGTATAAAACATTGGCTAGCCTTGTTTCTTCCTGCGATCAATTGGCCAGCTCTGTCGCAGCCAAGATATTTTGCCGAGTGAATGCTTTTGTTCCGTGTGCTTGTGCGCGCGAGTGTGAACGTGTAATTGCGCACGCATCCGATGGAATTGCCGTTATTATACCGCTGTTCTTACCGCCAATATTTGTATCGATATCGAACGAGTGCGACTAAACGAAAAAAAAAAAACAAATAAAAATCGACGAATGCGCCGAGCGTGTCTGCCTGCGTGTCTTTTTGCGACGAATAATGCGTGTGAAACACTTATGTTTTCGCGGTTAAACAAAAAAAAAAGAAAGAAAAACGAATAATAGGACGAAAACGGAAGCGGACGATCGAGAAACGAAAAAAAAAGACGAGGAAACGTTTTAACTTCGAAACGATCGTCGGTCGTCGATTTAAAGCGGCCGACGAAACGACGTGGCGAAGACGCGTAAAAAAAATTAACGACAGAGTCAACCGCTCAAAAGCACAGATAATAAAATAGGATGTTTAATACAATTGTAGAATGGACTGCGTCAATTATTTCACCTGTCTCCCATTGCGTAATCCGGAATATCGATTTTGTTGGGCTGTTACTTAACCAGACTATTTGTACTATGATCAGAATTTCACATAGAATTGTTATTTAATTACTCGTTATTAATTGTCGCTCAAATATTCGTGATTACCGACTGCGTGGAAAAATGAAGTGAAAATATAAATGGTGACCGGAAAAGTGACCAACGTTAATATTTTAAGGAGAGCATTAAAGAGATTATAGTACAATTGTTATTATCGTTGGTTTCGAAAATGTTAAGCTCAACTCTATATAGATATAACCGTACATTAATAGAAATATTTTTTTATACTTGACGAATTCATCTCCATATCTGCTAGAACATTGGTGTAAGAGATAATCGATCCTGTCACTAAAAAAAACTAAAAGAACATTTGGGAAATAATTGTAAAAAGATATGGATAATATCTATTATCATAACGGTGAAGATCAATCGATACGAAAATAATATAGATCACGTTATAGGGCTCACTTTGTAAATGAGTAAAACGAAAAAGGGTTGATTCCGAAAATGGTTTACGTTTGCAGTACGAATAGTCTGATTGTAACTCAACAATAACATTGAGAGGAAGTTTAGGTGATTATTGATGTAATTGTCATAATTTTTTGTCTACCTGATCATTGTTTCAAACAAATAGATATATTTCTATTGTTTCAATCGGATTCTGATGTTTATAATAAGGCACTTTAATTGTCGAATTTTGGAACTGAAAATCTGCGAGAAATAAAAGTATGTAAATAGATTTACCTCCGTAATTTCAACCTGATTAGTTTTGCGTATTATCCGCTATTTTTAAATTAAGGCAAATCCAGTTTTCAATTAAATTGAATTATTACTAGTTTTAGTTAGACATCTACGTTTTCTTTTGAAATTATCCTGCAATTTTTATTTTCAAATTTGGCCACTTTTAAATACATATAAAGAGCCTCTTATATATATTTACACTAATTATTACACTAATGTAGAGTAATAATTTATAAAATACGAAGTAAATATCATTGTGGAAGGTAAGGAAGGGTAAAAGGTCGCAGAAAATGAAGGGTGTGACATTCACATTTCGTGATCAGGTTGCCTTCAGTCGCCCTGTTGTGGCAGAATCTGTAAGCTACAACCACTTCGTACCTGAACGGTCGCTAAAATTGATCGAACCAAGCTTCCGATCGATGCAATTCAATTTTATAGCGCTGTAATTTCACAGTTGATATTTAAAAGACACGAATATCAATAATTTTATACTATCTATTTGTTGCGAAAATTCCATTAGACATTATGAATTTTTTATTATAAAATTTTGGAAATTACTTTTGTTCCTAAACTGCGTGATACGAATTGTTTAAAATTATATTTGCGGTTGCATGCGTTAAATTGCAATAAATTTTATAAATAAGAAGTGACAATTTCAAATTTCTTATTTATTTCAAAATCTATAACACACATAATGAAATATTTAAACGGACTGGTCTTAAGAATTTTGAAAAAGATTATCCACGTTTCATATAGTTCATATAATTCACCCTTTAACAAATTTCTATTACATATGAATATACATTTAGTCTCACAAACATTTTTACTGACAGAAACGAATAAAATGGAATTAAATTGACACATATGGCAATTTTGACTTGTATCCCTATGCATCATCTATCTTCGCGAAAACGGAATGCGCGGATCACCGAGAAAAAAAATCCACGCAAATACGCGTTTCACACTGCCATAATAACGTGTCATAGAAATTTATAAATAACTCATCGGATGAAAAACCGAAGGTTCACATCCGAAGATATTAAAAACACTGGTTACCTTAACGGGCAGTTTCACGATCGTAAAATTACCTTTCCAATAAACATAAACATTAATATAATTGAGCACTAAAATTTCAGTCGTTCTTTGCCATCCACGAAAACACATTAATTCCATTTCCCATCGAGTAGGGGAATAATTTTCATCACCCAACCCCACAAATAAAATTACCTAAATTTAAATTGCCCCAAAAGTCATTCACGTGGCAACCAAAAAAAAAACAAAAAAAAAGAATTTAACCAGAACCATGAGATATGCAAAATAAAACTGGACACATTTTTAACATTCTCGAACGCTACACGAATATACCAACATTTCTTTTCTTCACCACTTTGTACGAAAGGGTCCCATGAAGATAAGCTGGGATCTTCTATGGTGTCAGTAGCTGTACAAGTTACGTGTTTCGGAACGGATACACGGTAAATATCGGCGCGCGCTGCTGTGATCGTCGGATAGCGAGTAATAGCGATGATTCGCGGAATATCCAGCGCGTTTAGCCGACTGGAGAAATTTAAATATCGCCGCCGATATTCAGGAGCGTGTATACGCGGCTTTTCCGCTGGTTTTTCACGTCGGTTTATCGCCGTTTACGGCGAAACGTTTAAAAGCCATCGTCGCACACACGAATAATAATGATTTTTCGTATCCGGTTACCGTATCTATCGAGGATTTCAAAGTGACTCGTAAATTAACAACACGTATGACGGCTAGAACGTCTGTTGACACCGTGTTAAACAACGAGTCGAGTTTTGTTCTTTTCGTACGCGAATAATCGTATTTACGGCGCGTAATAACAGTCGCGAATTAGCGTTAGATATTACGGGGATTATTTTTTTTTATTTCGCCTTGTCGTTTATTTTAGAATGGAATTTCACGGCACGCCTTATGGGAATATAAGAGGGGTTCCGTTGATGAACTTTTAATTAGGCAGGAATGCGTAGGTAATGTGGAAAGTTATCGAATTTCTGAGTGCCTCGAATTATATATATGTATATATATAGCGAATGGAAAGTCTGGAACGAATTAGGAAATACTTGCGTATTCCCGTTTTCGGTTAGAATGTCAAACACGTGGTGAAAAAGGAACAAAAAGAAAAAACGGAACATACACTTTCACAATCGTTCCCATGCTTTGAGAATGATAATCATTGTCCGTGCGATTGTATTCTCGGAACGGACTGATCGAAACATATAATTTTACAGCGGAATCCGAAAGAACCGAAAGTTTCTCAATCTGTAATTCACCTTCGATCCCCGGTATTCACGAAAATATCGCGTATGAATTCTGACATGATAAGCTCGTTCCAGAAAGTATCGATCAAACCCGCGAAAAGTATACGCCAGGTGTATAATTATACATTTATCGAACAATAAAAAAAAAAAAACGAACTCGGAACTCCGAACAAAAATTTATTGATACTCTCGGTGATTCGTTCAGGTATAAAAACTAACTTCCAGGTAAAAAAAGTTTTTAACTACCGCGATATAGATGTGAAAAATATTGCGTGAATAAACTTTATCCGACAAGTTCCTCGATATTTAGATCGCGATAGTTAAAAACTTTTCATAATCCAACTTCTTACTCCCGATTCGTCCAAAGCGTCGATTAATAAATTCTTTAATTCGTTCAAGTAGAAAATTAATAAATACATATACAAATCATACTTACAAAACACACACACATAGATTCATATTTACCCTAACAATATACTTCACAGTAACTAAATACTTAATAAAATACATTTATATTCACACTAATACCAAATCTGTCATACTGAATAAAATAAATTTATTTTCACTCTAATTCTACATATTTCATAACTAAATATTTAATGTCCACAGAAAAAAAAAGAGATTTTAATTACAAAATGACACACTTACAGTATACCCTATTCATAACGCTCAAGTCAATCCATAAGCTCCGAAAATACAGGGGACAGATAAATCGGCTTTTCGGTTGGGGCCCGTTGCGCGGTTTATCCGAGGCTGGGCCCAGTGGTATCCGTTTGATAGCAGATAGCAGGCCGAACGACGCTGGTATGTTCTCATTACGCGTCGTGTAGGTATGCGGCGGCCAGTTCGTGTTCTCCGTGCGCGGTGTGAGACAGTCTCCCCTGTTTCCCTCTCTCTTTCTCTCTCTTTCAGTTTCTCATCCTTTTCCTGCTCTCCTCTTCGTTTCGTTCCTCCGGAGCCGTCCTCCTGCAGCTTCTTCCAGCGGCATTAGGCTACGTTCACATGAGCTTTGTTTTTGTGTTTGTTACCCACACTGAGCTTCCTATCGATCCTAGTAAAGTGTCCTTTGATTTTGGTAGATGAAAATGGGACTTGGATTATTTTTTATAGAGGAATACAAATGTGTCGAAGTTTGAAGAATTTGCAATTTTTTCGAGGTAGTTTCGACGCGGTAAATTTTCTACGATTTGAAATTTGTATGGGTTTTGTTATTCTGGTGTTAGAAATTTGGTTAGGTGAAACTTTTGATTTAAGGTTTGTTTGAGTGTGAACGATTAGGTATGGAATTAATTTGTTTTAAACATTCTGTGGATATAAAATTGTGGATTTAAGATTAAAATTCGTGCACATAGAAATGCATAGGAAGGTATTTGAAATCTTGGTGTTGAGGTTTGTAAGCTGCGAAATTTTTTTATATAAAATTTGATGGTAGCACCAGTAACATTGGAAACGAGTGGTACATTATTGATGTGTGATCAGAGCCTAAGATTCATACCGCTGTTGGTTAATGGTTCCCTTAAAGTTTCTTGCTCGAACAGGAAGTGAGGGTGCGCTGTATGAATCTTGAGACTTTTTAATGATCTAATTATTATCTGCCATTTTTTATTGTATTATGTTTACGATTATAATTAATTAGACTTTAAGTAATTTACTTTGGCCGCCTCATTTCTATCTATCTTTTGAGATTTTTAACTAAATTACAGAAACAGGAATTGAAATTGTTTACTGTTTCAATTGATATTCGTCAATTTTTTATTACATTACATTACATATTGGATTATCTAGATCCATCGTCTCATTTCATTTTTTAAAGATATACGTCAAATTTCCTGCATCGTTTTTTGCTTCGTTTTTCCCTTCCAATCTTTCTCAATACTTCTCTCTCTTCCTTTTAAAGTTCCACGAAACATAAATGATGCTCCTTTGACATAACACGAAAGATATTTTGATTGATTATAATAAACAAACACGAGTCTATCCAGTTTTTATTTAGCATAATATTTTTGAATTCCAAAATTTTTCATCCCTGTTTATTTACACCCGTTTTCGTTTTTTAACGTTGTTTTTATTATTTCAGAAATCCGTAGGACGAATTCAAAGTTTTCGCACTGTATACCGGGAGGGTTGCATGCAAAACGGTACGTAGAATGGAAATCTTTATTCATTTTCTGCCTGCCTCGACCAGTTTCTGCAATATTAATAACGACACGCTGAAAAGGCAAATGCGAAGAGAAAAACGGACCACTTACGTCAAAACAAAACGAAAAATGACAAAAATACCTTTTAAGTTCTGTTTATTGAAGTTCCAAGACTCGCAAGACAGATCTTTGGATTAACGAAGAAATTCAATTAATGCCCTTTTCGCTAATACGAACAGAGGTGTGTATATACCTAAAATTGATTTTTACTGAAGCTATTAATTGCCCTATACATTATACATATATAAAAAGCAGTAAAAAGAATATTTTCATTGAAATGTCATCATTTTCATGTACAATGTACTTTTTGCGTAACACAAGTTTCTTAGAATATCAGCTTGAATTCTTCAAATTCAATAATTTCAATTTCATTATTTAATGAAATAATATGGCAATGACATGATTACATTTTTCAATACTCTTGAGGCATTACGATATTTATAATAGAATACAATATATCGACGTGAGTGCTATATTTTTTATCAAACATAAAAATTGTAAAATTTGAATTTAAAGAATTTAAATTGAAATGCAACGAAGTTTGAGTCATGTAAAAATTATTAACGTACGTGAAAATGATTACATTTAAATGAAATTGATCCCCTTTATTGCTTCTTAAACGGCATTACAAAATGTATTGGGCCACTCAAAGCGATAACCATGGAATCGTAAACTCTGACTGAATCGTTTATTTTCGTCTGACAAACTTGAAGGCGGTAGCTTTGTTTGAAATATTAATGAAGGTGCCAATAGGGTGGCGCAAATTAGTTTTATTCGTATAGACACCATTTCGTTCTGCAATTCGATTCGCCTTTGCTCTGACGTTTGAAGAAACCGTAACAGTGGAGACTGTAAAACGGGTGATATAAAATATATTGCCATACCCTATACAATAGAGTGTCCACCAACGACCCCATTTAATTTAAAGTTGAACAATAAATTTGCACAATATCCTTTAAATTTCTCCATTTATTAAAAATGAAAAATATTTAAATCGAACCTCTGTTGTACTAAACAACAACAGTACAAAAGAATTATTTTTTTGTCCGAACGAAGAGGACGATGAAAAACATCGTGGTGAATTCAATGCTGCTATGAATAATTCTATTAATTATCCATTTTTCTCAAAGTTTAATATTCTTCTTACAACTTGTTATTGATAACCTAACTCATGATGTCGTACGAATTTCATCCATCGACTCAATACCAAATAATATTTTTAATAAACATTTCCACCGAAAAAATTCATCGCCAACAAATTACTACCCGAAATCTAGTAATTAAATTTGAATAATCTCCCATTGAAACTTTTCTGCGTCTCCGTCAAATACGCCGCAGAAATCGGCCGTAATTACGCCTCTCAAACTTAATTTACGAGCAGTAAAAACAAAAAAAACGATCTCTATTCTTTCTCCGCGCACTAAAACGGATCCCAATGCATCGCGTTCGTGAATCATTCATTGTGAACGATGCCTAATGCGGGGATTCCATCAAGTTCAACGTGTACCCTTAGCTTGACGTTCGCCGACGAAACTTTAAATGGTTCAGGCTAGTCGCCTTTTTCATCTCGCAATTATTTCCAGCAATTTCCCAGTGGAATTCGGCGCATCTCTCTCTCTCTCTCTCTTTCATTTTTTCCCTCTCTCACTCTTTCTCTCTCCATTTTTCGTACTTTCTCCCGTCTCTCCTTGGCTCCCAGCACGGTGGTGATCTTGATAAGGTTGCCCTGTGCGTTGGCGAGGTGGGGGCAGGGGAGCAGGGAACTAGTTCAGTGAACAAAACGAAGCGAGAGGCAGTTGCACGCTGCAGCAACGCTTCGCTTAAAAGCATGAAGGGGCCCCGGTGTCTCGACTGACCCCCTGAACGGGGCCCGTTTTAGATTGAACAATTTCAAGGAAAGAGTGCCAAAGATAGAATAGCGGGTAGAATCACTGAAATAATTCATGCAGCTTAAAAAAAAAAGATAAAGAAGATTTATATTCTATTTCTGATAAATATAAAATATTGATTATAATGTGGTAAATAGTGTATCTTTCATTTGAAAGCTATAGTATTCCAAAAAGTAAATTGGATTTAAAACATTTTCCTAAAAAATCCAAAGAAATCTTCGAGTCATTAGAGAATAAGTTTCAAGGCAGAAAAAACTTGTGGAACGATCGTCTGTTGAAGCCAAGGTTTCCCATAGTTGTCCCCCCCCTGTCATTCTACACTAATGAATACGGTAGAAAATATCAAAACCTCGAAAATCCACCTGCGAGGAACTCGTTATACGACTATACAGGCGAAACCGATTTTTCCGTCAATTACGAGGGTCCGAGAGCGAAGGAACTCGTGGTCCACGGATGTAAGGCACCAGTCATCGTGGAATCATTTTTTTTCTCACGTTAAAAGCAACTTGCTTGACCTTCTACCTGGTATCTCGGCCTTTTAGGAAAAGGCTCGTACGTCATCGCGTACCGTTACGACAATCTCGTCGGGTGATTCGTCAACGTTTCGTCTCTTTGTCCCTTTCCGCGTACCTTTTTGAGGAACGCGTCGCGAAACAAATTCCGCTAATCGTGTCTCCGTAAGCGATGTCGCGGAACATACATATATATAATATAACTATCGATAGTGTTCTTGCACTTCGCGACCGTCCGCTTTTGTATCGTCCGATCCCGCGTATACTGTAATCAGCTGTTGTTTTACAACTCTCATCAAAATTCGCGTGTAACAGCGATTACGGAAACTGCGTGACTCTGATATCCCTGGGAATAACGACGTAAAGTTTATCAGGAAATTCTCGGGAAAGTGTGACTCGCGATACTGATACTGGGAATTAATAATACGTAACTCTGTGTAGGATATTTATGATATAAGATTGCAATCTGGATTTTATAAATGTTACAAACGAGCAAGCTGACGTTTGACACTCCATAATTCTTTATTTGTATGTAACTTATACTGCTTATTTGATACAAGTATTTTTATATTATTCTTACTAAAATATTTAATTAGTGATTATAATTTAGAACAACTCGTAATCACAGTTTCTTACTTTATCCAGGATGATAACCTTAACACTTGCTAAGTAAAATTTAAGGAAAACTTACTAAGTACACTGATAATTTAAATCTTAATCTCATCGTTTTAATTAAAACTTGCTAATTATTTCCGCAACAATTTCACGAGTAAAATTCCTGTTGGTACAAAATCATGAAGATTTCAATCATGAATGGAAAACAAGTATAAAAATTCTCGCAACGTTTCTCCAATAGCCCACCGAAATCTTTCTCAAACTCTTCAATCAGTGTCCACATTACGGGCATACATTACCGAACGCTTTACAGTCGTTAATAGAGACTTTTAAAGAGACCGTCGGACAACAAGAAGACCGGGTGGAAAGACCGACTACATTATCTCCCGGAGACGTTGTATGAAAGCGTTCCTATGCTGATTCGTTCGCATTGGCAGGTATGTACCTGCAGCGTTTACACGGCGCGGCAGCCGACCGCGTGTCGCCGGCTTTGAATACAAATGCACGCGCAGGTAGACGTTGACCCACGCACGCAGGGAACAGGGAAAAATCTACCTCGGAAGCCGACCATAATCGCGAATCCATCCCCGGATAATTGAAAATTCGAAAAACACATTTTTCCAAATTAATAATATTATTCGAACGTGACATTGGCAGATTATTATTAGTATTTTAGGTATATTTATAATATATGATATGTATAGTTACTGTACTATAGGATGAAAAAATGGAATAACGTTTTGTTATTAAAAAATGTTCTGATTTTTTCTTTTTTTCTTCTTCTTCTTCTTCTTTTTCTTTATAGTCGTATCAACGTCTAGGGTTATTAGCGACTGTGTTCAAATGTTAGATTTCACCTATTAATTTGATGCATGCTAGGAAATTTATGATGTTCTTCACTTTTTTAGGGTCGGTTAGGACACTTTTTAGGTCACTTGGAATGTTATAATCAGATCTCGATCTATTGTACCTGCTGCAGTCTATAATTACATGTTCTATCGCGAATCCATCCCCGGATAATTGAAAATTCGAAAAACACATTTTTCCAAATTAATAATATTATTCGAACGTGACATTGGCAGATTATTATTAGTATTTTAGGTATATTTATAATATATGATCTGTATAGTTACTGTAGTATAAGATGAAAAAATGGAAGAACGTTTTGTTATTAAAAAATGTTCTGATTTTTTTCTTTTTTTGTTTTGTTTGCAGTGGGATATTTTTCATGAAGATATGAAAGTAACGTGTCGGTGTGGGTAATACCTGAATGAGGAATAAAAGTTTGTGTTTTATCCGCTTGAGACCCGTACACGGACAGATTTAGAATTCTAAAGAAAGATGTAAAAGCAGAATTATAAAATCTTCATTTCGAAGTCGCAGCAGTGAATGTAGGTCAGCGCCATCGTTGAAGGTAGAGAGAGAGAGAGAGAGAGAGAGAGATAGATAGAAATAAAAAAAAAGACTTTAATGAACCATACTTCAATATCCGCGTAGACAAGATACAAAAGATATTACTTGATATTTGCATAAAAGCGCAGCTGGTTTCTCGCAGCGCATATTTTCCGGTGACGTCAAACATGGGTTCACGGGACATTAAAATCGTTGATGGACGTCGATAGGACATCAATAGACGCTCTGTTCCATCGGAGCGGTAGAGAAAATGCTGATCGAGAATTTTGTATTCAACCCTTAGAGGAAGGCTGATGAGCGAACTAACTTAGGCTTTACTAACGAACTAGGCTATAGTAATTTATCCGTGACGCGTTGAGTAATTAATTTTGGAATTTATGTATTTTCTGCTGTCGCCGTTTTTAATCCCATCTCGAGTTGGCTATTCCTCGAAGAGAGAAAATTTACTATCGTTCAAACGACGGTTTAAAACTTTTGCATCGTAAAAACCTCTACGTTGCTAAAATTTGTTTAGCTTGAAATTTCTTATAAATTCACTACCTTGTAATTTTGAAGCGAGAAATTCTGAACCTCGAAATTTTACGCTTCGTAATTCGAGTGGCTTAAAATTGGTACGCCCTAAGATTTTAAGTACCTTGAAATTTCTATGACCCTCAGTTTGTGTACCATGAAATTTCTGTGTTCGAAAATTTGTTTTCAAAAATTTATACGCTGTGAAAGTTCTGTGTTCCTTGTTCTGAATTTTCCACGCAGTATTCCTCCCTAAATTTCTGTGCGCCGATACTCCTGCTGAATTTACACCGACACCAGCAGCTTCTGAAAAGTGTAGAATCCTCGTTGCATGATGATACTATATGACAGTGGACGTATGCCTAATATTTCACGCAATTCATGCAGATGTGCTAATATTCGTGCCAGGAGGTCGGCACGGTAAACGATCTATCGATCGGTGCCTGGATCTCGTCTATCGATGTCTACGGACTGGTTTCGGCGAGGACTTTTACAGCGAGTAGAAAGCAAAGCGGGAAGGAAAATTTCGTGATGGAATGCAAAGCAGTTAAATGGTGAGTTGTATAAACGCTGATTGCTCGGAAATTTTCTTTTGCATAATTTCTATATGTTCGCATAATCTTATATTTTATGGATACGTACCTTCGGTTCGGTCTTGCAACTACGTGACGTTTATTACAGTATTTAACATTTAACCGATGATTTGAGTGTTTTACAGTAACCCATCATTTCGGACCCGAACATCAATTCATCTATGGATGTTACATTTTAATGTTACCCGTGGAATTCAGTGTTTGAACTCGATTGAAAAATACCGAACAAATAGAACTTTTCATTATATCAATCGTCGTGGTTAATAATTAAATAATAATATTATACTACAACATAGTTATTTCATGAAAGAAAAAGATAGCATTTATTCATTGCAATGAATAACGACCTATTTATTAATAAATATTCATTCTAAAATACAATGTCCTTCTAATCAAACTTCAGCCAACAACGTCTAACCAAAAAATTCGACATTCCCCCGGTGTTCTTATATCTCACCATTGCAGTAGCTACCCAACACCATAAAACGTTGTCATCGGCTACCAGGATCATAAAACCCGGCAACGAATTCTTCCGAAAACCGCCGCGGAACAAAACCGCAGCCCTCCTCTCGATTTCCCCGTCCGTTGTTCGGAATCGTCCGGTCATTTCAGCGCTCGCGCGATCAAATCGGCCGCGACCGGTGGAACAATTACGCCGGTTGTTCTAGCGAAGTGGAGCGAAATCCAGGATCCACCGAAGAGTCCCTTCGAGACACTCGATCGGATCGATTCGACGGTGTAAAACCGGCTGGGCGTCGGCGGCTGCTGCCAGCGGAGAGGAGAAAGAAATGGCCAGAGAGAGACGGCAGCCCAAGGAGAGAACGAGAGAGAGGACTCGATCTCTCTGAGTGCCTCTGGCCGCTGGCCTCTCCCCTGCCCGCCCACCAACAACCGATCTCCTTCGTCAGTGCCGGCGCCGCACGAGTTTCCTACAGGTGGACCAGCAACCTGCCTCGTGATTTTTTATCACCCTCCCCCAACCTCCCACTTCACGTTCAACGAGTGATTTCTCGATCGATGTACCGAACGGTACCCCAACATCCTCTGAATAGTATATGGTTAGATGGTTGAAAAAGACTATGGGGATCGATTTGGAACGAGTTCGATAGTTGCAGTGATGAGTAAGAATTTAAAAGATCACTTTAGTAGTGATCATGATGATCAAGTAAATGATAAAGAAGATGATATTTAGTAAAAGACATGAATGCTGATTTTGTTAAAGAGATGTCCGGGATAGGATTGTTGAAGTTTGACGAGGGATTGGTGTTTATCGAGGGGCACCAAACCCAGATACTACGCACCTGTTCCTCATACCACGTCCCTACCTAAACCTCCTGCGTTCAACCTGCGCGGCATCGCGTCGTAGGCACTGGTAGATAGGATACCGTGGATCCCCCCCTCGTACCTGGGCCCCCCCTCGTTCAGAGTTTCTGCTAGCGATGGCTACGATCTTCGGCGAGACGAATAAACGGCCGGGAATGGTGTAAATTTTCATTCGGTATCGGGCCTGAGATAGCTGCCGATTTTACGGCTGCTTATATGGGGTAATGCGGCCGGCTATTGTGAGATACTGCGACACAACGAGGAGCTGGTTGTCACGGTAATTCTTAATACAACCATTTCGCCGATAGGACAGGTCGTTTGTTGCCGATGTCGCGGAAATATGGGATTGGTGTATCAGTTCTGTATCGAGAGGATGTGAGAAGATAGTGTTTTCCAAACGGGATTGTTTGGTCTACGTGATTTCTTCGTAAAAAGGTCTGCGAAAGATGAATCTGAGCAATGAACTGACGGACACTAGAATTCATAAATTATTTATCGATATTTTAATAGGGATTCAATTCACGGAATGGTAAACGTCTGATGCAATTGATTTTGAGTTAGGAAGAGCTATGGAAAATTCTGTTCAAGTAGAACGAAGTGTTCAATGTTTGCCAGTGAAGTGTAAGGCAATATTGGGGTATCGTTTGGAGGATGGTTGTACTGTATTAAAGGAAACACAGTGTTTCTCCAATAATGGGAATAGTGTGGTTCGCTTGATCAATGTGGAGGTGCTATAAATATCATTAGCAGAGATTGGATCCCAATAAGAAGTACTGTGGTGGACGTAACTTTAGTTAGTCTCCTTTTGAACGTCGGTCGCAAATGAAAACGAAACGTCGGTTTAGATTAGCTGAACACTGTGCCTACAATACTTATCTAAAATAACGCGCAGCGTATCGTGGCGGATTATTTCTCCGCGACGTTACCCACCGCCATTCTCGTTTCAATCTTATAGATTAGTCCAAAATGTTTACAACGACTTCTGCGTTCGACGTGTGGACGGCTCTCACGTTCATGCATATTAAAGTAATCCTATTTCCTGTTTTGTCTCGAATTCGTGTTACATGTCTAGACTCGATCCCTATCTGGATACCTTAATGAAGTAAGGTAGACACGTCTTCACCCATTAAATCCATGTATGCTAATCCGAGTTAATAGAAACTGTAAATAGTGACCTCGGCTGTCTCTATTTATGGCAATTTCTTGGATAGATATTCTAGAACGTTATAGTCCCAGATTTTTCATTACACGACACCTCCAAATGGCTACCGTCTACATCTCCTAATTCATTTTCATTCAATCATCCTACCAATACCTAACCAGACCCTAGATCACGTCTCAATTATTCTCATAATCAACATCATCATGAACGCAAACTCCATTCAACCCAAAAATGTCTTCTATCAATCTCAATAACGCTAGAAACTCTTGTGTTCATCTCTTGAATCTCACGTTTCCACGAACGTGGTCCAAGGATGATTGTTCCACGTTAAAAGCGATTCATTCCCATCGCTAGGAGTTGCTCCAGGTTCTCCTCGGTCTCGGTTGGACTCCCATTGGCCGGTTCCATCGGACTCCGTCGCTCCGTCGGGCAGGAGCGAGGCAGTCGCACAGCATCCAGCAGCAGCGCTACTAGCGGCAGCCGAACGGAAAGACTCCCAGGCAAGTCGTGGCCGGTTACCTGTGTGCCCTCGTGCGTGTGGACCATGCGTGTGCCTTCGTTGCGTGGGTGTGTGCCGAGGTAGCCTACCTGGCGGCGTCCAACACGCAGTAAACCGCGCGCTCCTTCGTGTCCACGATCCGGAAAGGACCGTGCAGCTCTCGTTGGAAATTTCTGGCTTTCGAAAAACGAAAAATCGATAATATATTCGTTATCGGAAGATAGCGGTGATAGTTCGAATCGACCGCGGTGCTGTACGCGTGTGTTACGGGGTTTTGAATTCCGGAACGGATTCAGTGCGGCTAACTCTCAGGTTCACAGTGTGATATCCCTGTGTATGTGTGCTTACGTGGGTGCTCGCGAATGGTTTTTAAGTAGAGTAACAAAAGAAGACAGGATCACCGAGGAGAGTCTAGTTACTAGATGTAGCCGATCATTGTGTACCAAGGAATTGTTTCACGACCGTTCACTGGTCAGGATAAGGATAAGGATAAGGAATCTCGGGCGGAGATGCGACGGTGGACCATCGAAGAAGAGTAAAAGCGGGATCGAGAACTCGTCTCGGTCGACGTACACCTGGTGAGCATATTGCTAGGGTATTCGTAGGGTTGGTTTATTTATGGTGATTTTGGTCGAGGTAAATGGGTCCACGTTTATCGCGTTCCTGTGGGCATTCGCGATTTCAACATGGCCGCTGGGCTAGCCGTGACCGCTGGGTCCGCGGAAGCCATGTTGGCAGGTGTGCTCGAGTCGAGATAACCAGTTCACGTTCGTGGAACGCACGCGACCAACAAACGGAAGCGGGGCGGTAGCATTATCGTCGAATTATCGGAGAAACAATATGCAAGGATTTTTTGCATGATAGACTGATCCGTTCTTGATTAGTCCAATTATAGAGAATAAACATTGTTAATAAATATTTCTGGTTAATTTGTTTGACGAAGAGATATTAACTGGTATTATTTTATCAGAAAATCCTTTGATGGTTTCAATGGAACAATGAAAGGAAAGCATTGTTATTAATTCTATATTATGGAACGTATAGCATGCGTATTTGGAATTGGATATTTTTCACTGAAAGAAACTTGATAAGAAAACGAATTTTATCACGAAGATTTCCGAGTTTGCGAAATCATCGTGTTAGCAGCTTGTTCGGAAAAAAGTGTCACTATCAGTGAGACGGGAAGAGTACTTATCGATGTTTAATAGGCGACACGGACGAATAGCAAGATGGCGGATATGTTTAACGTGATTTATACTTAACCTTGTCACGTGGATTGTTCTTTTCAGTAGCAAAAAATCGGTAGAAAATAGTTATTGTTTCGAGTGATATGTTTCTTTTTCTTTATCGAAGGCAACATAATTTTGTAACGTAATAGATTTTTTTGTAACCATGAGTTTCAAGCAGCTTCACGTCGTTAGTGGATAGGAACGATATAAACGCTACGTTGGAGTCCTTGAATCGCGTTTCTAAGACATTTCGTAATATAAGTATACGATACCATTTTGCAATGACGTGAAAGTATTTTAGAACTAATATACTTGCGCTTTCGAAATTTTACAGTATGCTCAGACGATTAACTGTTTCATCATTACTCGGTACTCTCGCGGTACAACTGATTCCGACGAATTAATTTATTTATTTCAGGGCTTTACAGTCATATGAAAGGAATTTTTAATTGATGTATAAATTCATTCTGTCTGGACATTAAATATTCTGTATCGTTTCTGAAATGCAATGGAAATTTGGTAGTATTGTTATGAAAAAGAATACAAGATGAACCTAGTTTCAAAAGTAATGTAGGGAGATTTTCAAAAATTACAATGAATTTATAAATACAAGACATTTTGTGTTAACGAAATTTTCATTATCCCTTTAATATACTTGAATTCGCTTTTCTAGACACGCATTTCGTCACTTGATGTTTGTCCATGTGAAAATGTTCAGATAACTTTACAGGATTTATGGAAAATCTCTATTCTTTATTCAAAACAGTAAACACGTTAAATCAGAAATCTATTTTTCATCCTTAATGCAAATCCCTTACAAAATAATAGAGATTCTAATACAATTTATTGTGATAATGGAGCGATTTAAGACAATGGTGATAAGAATTCCTAAAATATTAATAACACCGAGCGACAGTCCTGAGATTAAAATATTTATTTCTCCAAAAGAAGGACGGTACTCAAACCGCAATTTGACAAGTAATCCCTCTTATTACTCTCTGTTTTAAGTCGACATCAACAAATACAATCTTGTAAATAATTATAATACATGTCTCACATTTACGAAGTACTATTGAAAAATAATAATTAAACTGAAGTAGTTTGTTATTCATTCTAAGTATGATATTAGAGTAATTTTTTATTGAATCAAGTTCGACTTTCTATGGACCACTCGACTAACACGTCAACCAAGCGTCTTTCTCCACGTGGTTATCCCACTATTGGATTGATGTTCTATGCAGAACAAACCCGCATATACCTAGATCCGTTTGTATAGTTCTTACGGATTAACAATTATAATAAAAAGATCTGTATAGTCCTCCACAGGAGATAATTTTATCCCTTAAATACGCGTGTTTCACAAAACACTAAACACTGAATGTTCTGAATTGTCCAAGCAAAAATTACTCTCAATTTTCTTTCTACATTTGTCTAATCTTATTGTCCATCATGTCTTTACTAATTCACAAATCTTTTCATAACTGATTTCCCAATTTATTCTATCACATACTCTCTCATAATACCAACTGGTTCTTTTCAAAACCTCTACTTCCTTTTCACAATAAATCGTCGCACTCCCCCAATCTCTAATCGACCATTTTCTATCCCGAGCGATTGGTAAACAGCGATTCTGCTCTCGGTTTCCAGGTGTCAGAGTCATGCCGACGGATATCGTGGTATCGTCGGCGGCGGCTTCGGCGTCAGCCACAGTGTCGGAGGACTCCCGGGGCCGCGAGTTGGCCCTAGGCCCCTCCTCAAGGTCAGGCCCCTCAACGGGCACATCGTCCTCAGGAGCATCAGGACAGTCCAGTTCCAGGGTCTTCGATCCGAGTGCCTTAGCAGCCTATCACCACCACAGACATGGCCTGGTTGCCGGTCTGGGTCACCCTCATCATCGCGAATCCTCAGCCTTCGTCCCTGTGGTGCCCTCCAGATTACACCTGGCACCGTACCCAGGTGAAATACATCCCCACCTAACTGGCCCACCCTCGTCCTCGTCGTCATCGAACCCTGAACATGAAGTGGGTTCGGAACCTGTGGCCAGGAAGTCCTCGTCTAGCTATGAGATCATGGCAATGATGGCTGACAAAAGGAAAGAACTTGCTGCCAGAGCATTACTCCTACCCCCACCGCCCCTTCTAGAACCTCCTCCCGGTTATCCTGTGTTTGCTGGTCCATTTCCTGGTGGATCCGCGTTGTATCCACCGGGTGGTCCCCTCGCGCATCAGCATCTTGATAGAAGGCTGCTGCGCGCACCGGGAAGGGCATCCAGGCCGAAGAAACAGTTCATCTGTAAGTTTTGTAATAGACAGTTCACCAAGTCGTATAATTTGCTAATACACGAGAGGACCCATACGGATGAGAGACCGTACTCGTGCGACATCTGCGGCAAAGCTTTCAGAAGACAGGATCATCTACGAGATCACAGGTAAATAGAATCTTTGTAGATACTCGGTATACTCGTTTGAATATTTTTGTTTGGGCGAAGCTGTTGAGTGAGATAACAATTGTCTAATGTGTCATCGCGAAACCACTCATGTACTTTTATACTGTTTCAACCTACACACAGTTTAGCGAGTGTACGATCTGGTATTAGATTACAGCGTGAGTTAAAATAATTACAGCATTGTCTAAAAATGAAACATAAAGTCTTCCAGAAGCAAGTTCTTATTTATCTGATTATTTACTTATCCACTGTAACATTATTTACATTTCACTCTCTTCAAACAGTACGCCCTTTACCAGCCCGATCGAATATTCAAACTAATCATCAGCTTCTTTTCATTTGCCTATTGACCAATCACCCTATGTTTCAGGTATATCCACAGCAAGGAGAAGCCGTTCAAATGCGGCGAGTGTGGCAAGGGTTTCTGTCAAAGCCGCACCCTAGCCGTCCACAAGATTCTCCACATGGAGGAGTCACCGCACAAGTGTCCAGTTTGCGCCAGAAGCTTTAACCAGAGGAGCAATCTAAAAACACACCTGCTCACTCATACAGACCATAAGCCCTACGAGTGTACCTCCTGCGGTAAAGTGTTCCGCAGGAACTGCGACCTGAGGAGACACGCCCTAACTCACGCAGTGGGTGACGTGCCCCCAGAGGCACTGGAGGAAGCTTTACGAGATGACGATAGTCCAGAAGAAGACTGCCCCGAACCAGGATCCTCTTCCACTCTGCCTGCCTCAACGTATCCCCAAGGTTCTTCAGCACCTCCACCAGCCCCAACCACAGCTCCCCTTCAGAGACCCCAACTACAGATTAGAAGAGACCTTTTGCCCACTGTGAAACCATCAACAGTGACTAGTAGTAGCTCCCACGTGCCACAAACACCTCCTGCAGCCCTACCACCACCCCCACCGTTGATCCTAACGTCGTACAGACGGAGATTGGGATCCCCAGGACCGTCCAGAGTACTCCTGGAGCTACAGGAACGGGAAAGGGAGAGGGAACGAGAGATTGAAAATAGGGAAAGGGAAAGGGAACGCGAGGAGGAGGTCGCCAGACCACCCAGGGCGCCAACTCCTCAGCCACCACCACCACCTAGACCAGCACCCGCCAGACAAGGGTTCACTATAGCGGATATCATGCGGCGGTAAAGGGTTGATGCAATGGGAGAGGGAAAATGTTGACACGAGTAGATGGTAGAGATTCGAAGGTGCAATGGGAATATGAATGGGTTCGCGGAGGAATTAGCTCACTTGCATCAGGAATGGAAACGTATGATTAGCGATATCTGTGCGTTCAAATTTTAGGATTTTCCGGACTTTGGTCATCTCTATGCTCTGAAATTTTGACTTATTTATTTGCGAAATCAGTAACGGCAAAAACAAGTATAAGTTATTTCTAAAAAATGACATCCGTTGTATTCCAGTTATTGATGCAAATGGGTTAAACGTAACACGTTACGCAGGATCATTGACTACGAGGGTTTATCGAAGATCATTCGATACAATGAACTACGGGTGATCATTAGATTGATGGATAACATTTAGTGCAATGTATTACAGATCATTGAACACAATTGAATTCAACAGAGAATGATAAACGCAAGAAGTTGCGGAAGGTAATGAGTATGACGGATCGCGAGTGATCATTGATAGACACCATTGATAGAAGATCATTGGAAACGATGGATCATAAAAATGCATTGGACACAATGAGAGTAAATCAACCGGTAGCGGAAGTTTATTGCTAAAAATCATTGGATGACATGGATCATAGATGATTGAAGATCACTAAACACGATGGAGAGTCGAAGATTAATCAGTGTAACACCAAATGATCTGCAATGAAATACTGGCTGAAAAAAAACACTTGTTTCTCTGTTAGATGATTTGTTTCAGTCATTCGGACAGTATACGGTTGTTTCTTTGTTAAGCTGTTTCATGGTGAAGAGAGTCGACCAGTTGGAAAAGGTACTTAATTTGTCGTAGGATGGAATACAAAATATTTATGAAAAATAGTATATGTTTGCTACAAAATGTGACCTTCAAAGTAAGATGTGAATTGATGATTGAAAAGAAACTCGTAACATTAGTATAATATAAATGTCTGAAATTACTATGGAAAGATGCATATCTGTCTGACAAAACACGTTACGGGTCTTTTTTGGGAATCTACACGTGCAAATTACTTTTGAAGTGGCACTTCTTGATCGATGAAAAGATATACCAGTGAGGCATATTTTCATTCAGGTTTAATCTATGACGAGTTCTCGATTTTTTAAGACAAGAATCATTATAAGAATCCGCTGTGTTTTTCGTAGCAAATGAAGCAATATCAGAGGGGAAGAATAGTAAAGGAAAGTACAACTCGTAGAGAGTGAAAATGTTGTCTCTGATGAAGATTCATTACGTTAGTACAGTAAGAGAATATTTGTGTACATAAAACGAAATACGCTGAAAGTTGGTTGATTCTGGGGTTCAAGTGAATTCCGTGCACTATACATATAGACAGTGCAACCTCGTAATTTTTAACCGTGTTAGAAATAAAGTAATTTAGTGACATCGAGTTTTACGAAACATTTACATAATACGAATACAAAAGTACGAAATTTCACTGACAACTCGTGCGAATTAAATACTTTGAAAAATTACAGGTTCAGTGTTGCAGTTATCGGACATTAGTACTTCTTAGCTCATTACAAACAACGACCAAAATACTATTAGAAATACAATTAAATCAATTCAAATACTTTTCCTGAAAAAATCTTTTTTACGAATAGCTAATTATTTCAGTTGAACGCAAGTATAGCTCCCAATTATAAACGCTGATCATCGCACTATCCTGTAAAAATACAACAAATCCCGATACTCAAAATTGGGAAGGCTGATCACAGACGGGTTAATACAGAAATTCTCTACGAATTTCTTCCTTAAAAAGAACAGACAGTTAACGTGCCTTAGTCGCGATGTTTATTAAGAAAAAAAAATGGACAGATCGTGCGTATATGCGTTCCGAGGATCACTTTCCAGCAGGAATTTTCCTTCGGAAAATGTGACAGGGCAAATAAAGGGTGCTCTCTGTTAAGAGAGGGAGCAATGCAAATTTTGCGGCCATGGGGACAACCTGTACTATGGTGACAGGTGCAATAGGGTGAGGTACCTGCTCGCTTCTAAAAATCTTCGAAAAACATTCCCCGTGCCTAGACGAGTACCTTCTTTTTTGCCTCTCCCTCTCGAGAGGGTCATTAAGGGTCCTTTTGTGACCCGCGTGCCGTCCAACCGCAAGCACGGCCCTTCTCCGGTTTTACTGCTGCTCGAAACGCGTCTTCTTTCCGACGAATTTCAAAGGGAGACGAGAGGAATTTCTGCTTTTGTGAGACGTTCCTTTTCGTCGAGCTCGCTCTTTCATTGTTGGCTGGAGATTAACCCTTTAAGTGGTGAAGCGTGGTTTCTGGAAAATGAGGTCTCTCTGTTGGACAATCTCTTCTGTTTTAGCATCGATGATCCAGAAAGATACGCCGGAGAGAGTATTCTGTGTATTGATATTTGTACTTAATACGGATTACATTCTTCCTTTCTTTCGCCGATGTTTTAATTGGATTAAAAAAGTGATACAATGGACTTGTTGATAGTTTAAACTGAGATTACAATTGGATTTGTTGATAGCATTGAGCGTACAATTGTGTTTTTCATTTTCAATGTTTCTTGTGTATTGCTATTTGCTGTACTGCGGAATGTTGTATTTTCATTTGTCTTTTGTTATGTTCTAGATAGTTAATCGGTTGTTTTTTTTTGTGCCAATGGATGTTTTAGGTGAAAATTATATTAGATTACATGTACCACTTATAGGGTTAATAACAGTGTTGGGTAAAATAATACTTCGAGAATTGTAATCGAGGATTGTTTGATATTCTACAAATTTTGTATATTGAAAAGCGACATACGGGTGAATACGGTTTTTAGAGAACTATTTATGCAAATGTTAATGATTGCATAGCTATATTTTATATCGGAAAATGTACAAAGGAAATTTAGAAAAAATGAATTACTATAAATGAAAAACTATATTTTTCAAGGTAAACAGGTTATTAAAATTTCATCGAGAATCAGGTTAAACAATTATACGCGGATCACTTCCACCAAATGTTATTCGAAACAGATATTATTCCAGCTTCTACCTAGCACTGGTTAATAACAAGCACGTTGTCGTAAACAATCTTAACAATAAAAAGAAACGTGTAGCACGTGAAAAAGTGATACGTATAATTTATGCGCCGTACGAAGTGTGAGTTTCTTTTCTTCGGATGCCAGAAACTTGTAACTGGCAGAACAATGCCGAACGGGAGCCAATTACGACGTTGTAATTTTCACCGGGATACATACTAAAATAGGAATGAAATTCCCTGTGTGTATGCGCGTGCAAGAGAGAATGGGAGAGAAGAGAATAAAATATTTTGTACTATTTTTAACATACTTTATGTATAGTGATATATGGAATGTACAATGTACTATGTACAATGAACGCCGGCCGCGGGATAAATTACAAATTCGCGGCCGACTCAAGTGTCCTGTTATTTTCTACGTTATCAGTTTACATCCTGTACGAGTATCTATATTTTTAGATTTATACGAGAGTTAAGCAAGTTTGTAAATTATATTAAGAAAAAGGAAATAAAAGATATTAAAAGTAACGCTGCATCGATTTTGACACATAGTGTATTTTAAATCACTACATATAAATATGTAGGAAATGAAACCAGATACGTTGCTTCTGTGAGAAATGTGAAATCGACACAGAAATTATTAATGCAAATTGAACAAGTTTTTAATTCCTCTGGTATAATAAGTACATCATTCTTGAACTTTTTTTTCGAATAGGTATTATATGAATTTGAATTTAGAAAGTACGCATGAAGCTGCAAAAATGCATATACAGGTTTCAATAACTTTTATTACTATAATAAATGATATTTAATTATATGTTCCTATGAAGACTGAAATTTAAAATGAGAAGGTGTAAAGTGGAGGAATTCACTTTTACTTTTATATCAGTATCGATCATTTTGAAGATAGTGAATTATAAACGGTGAAAAATACTAGTTTCATTTTATTTTTATATTTGTCCCATTTAAATTTTGTTACATATAGATTATTTTATTCGAAGGACAATATAGTACTACGAATTACTTTCTTTTTCCATGATTTTTCAAAAATAAGGATCAAGAAAATAACCAAAATATAAGAACTAAATGAAAACTGTCGTAGTTTATCTATCTATATATCTCATAATTATTCCTTCACTTCTCAAATAAATTACTATTAAATTCTTATTCTTTACAACATTCAGTATTGCGATATGAACGAATTTTTATCTTTTTTGATTGACATCTTATTCGGAATTCTTATTCAAGATGATAAAGTTGATCGTGACACGGAAAAAGTAACTCTCCGTTTTGCCACGGTGCGGCGCAGTATTCGCATCAACGACCATGTGAGCACGTGCCGCATGGTGCTTCTTTAATTTCCTTAAAATATTCTGAAAAACCTTGAAACATTCTACAGAAACACGCTAATCAGTTGCACAATTACTCGAAGCACCTAAAGAACTTTTTACTAGTGTTTTTAATTAGTTTTGTATCGAATTATCTGCGAAAATGGCGATGCTCGCGGAGCCGCGTCGAAGACAAAAATGGACGCTGAATCCGCGCGGAAAACAATGGAGCGAGGGTATGTTGTTTTCTTAATTCAAACCTTACATATTTTTATTATTCTGACATACAACTGTATTGTTGTAGATTCCAGCAAGTTCGGTCAGAAAATGTTGGAGAAAATGGGTTGGTCGAGCGGCAAAGGACTCGGTGCAAACGAACAAGGGATGACCGAACATGTTCGGATTTCTTTAAAGAATGATAATACCGGTAAGCTTTATTTCTTGCATTCAATTAACCATATTGAAGGGTTTGGTGAATAATGGTGTGTAACATTTGTGTGAAAATTAATAGAAATGGTTAGTCATATGTTGTGTCGTATGACACAGTGGTATTTTTGTCAACTTATAGATTAGGGAATAATATCTGTCATCTATTATTTCCATAACGTACTTCTATCTGTTAATGTTAAGTTTAACCTGATGCAGTAGATTAGATTATTCGTTCATTTCTTAAATTCAGTGCGATTTATGTGATGTTATAGGTATTGGTTTTAAAAAAGATGACATGGATAAAGCATGGACGGAGAATCAAGATTGTTTTAATGATTTTTTACAAGAACTACAGAAAAGCCAAGATCCTACCATAGCGCCTGTAGAAACTAAAAGCGAGCCATTAAGTGGAAAGTCATTGGAATTAAAGTCTCAACAGAGTCGTGCACGTGTGCAGTGAGTATTTTTTGTAATGTATTTATTAATACATTATATTACATTAATTTATCTATTGATGAATATGAATATTTATTAGATATCTGTTACTATCCATTTTTTATTGTTATTAGTTACAAAAAATTCACAAGGGGGAAAGATGTAAATAAATATAGTTCCAAAGATTTAGCAAATATATTTGGTCAGAAGGAGTTGAATGAAAATGGTAACATTAAACAAGAAGAACCAAGTGAGGAGGTAGATATTTCTGATCCAATTGGTACCAAAATCAACAGAGGTGGTGTTATTACTATAAATGGTGGTAATATGGCAGATTATTTCACGAAAAAGGGTCATGGGTTTTCTAAAACTCTTAGTTCGAAACGTAGGCGTTCAACTGATTCTGAAAGTGAACCTGAGTATGCTGGGTTTGGGTTTTCATCAGCACAGAATAATAGAGAGTCGAATGATAGTGGGAAGGATAAAGAAACCTGTAGCTATGCATTTGAAAATCCTTGTTTGAGAATAAATAGTCCACAAGATAATTTGAAAAGTAGCAAGAAAAGGAAAAGCGATACATTTGTTTCTCAGGAATTAAATTTAAGTGGTCAGGCTAAAAAGTTGAAGGAAGATTCCACTCTTGAAAAAAACTGCGATGGTTTTGTGAATCCTGGTCTCAATTTAGATAGTCAATCTGAAGAAGCTTGCAATGGAAAAGAGTTTGAAGTCTGTCGAGCACAATTTGGACTTGCCAATTGTGCTTTAGATATAACTGATGAGATCGAGGAAAATAAAAAACGCGTAACGTTTAACGATCATGTAGAATATAGCACAGATTCTGTAAAGAAGAAGAAAGGGAAAGCTACTTTAGATAAATTTGAGGTTGAGAACAAGAAGCATAAAAGGAAACGAAAGCACGAAGAGGTTGTTAGTAGTTCAGTTTCCGCTGGTTTTGTTAATGAAGCGCTAGACGTGGAAGAAATATCTGAGGAAGTGAATGATAACGAAGTCAACGAACGTAAAAGTAGGAAATCCAAAAAGAGGAGAGAGAGTCGCAGATCTAATTTGGAAACAATAGTAGAAACACCAGAAGAAGATAAAGAAAGCAGCAAAAACAGAATAGAAATTGAAGAGGCTCAGACCGATGAGACATTACATGAAACTTCCGTACCTGACGAAGTAGTCTCGAAAAAAGAGATGAAAAAGAAAAAGAAGAAGAAGGACAAAGTTAAAGATGTTACTCTTGATATAGAAAATGGTACAGTACAAGAAGAACTCAAAGAAAATGGTGAAAAGAAAGAGAAAGCCAGGGAACTTGAGGAAGCACCTACTAAAAAAGATAAGAAAAAGAAGAAGAAATCTAAACACATTTCCGAGGCATCCACAGAAAACGAGGAAAGCCTCGATATAAAAACAAAGGAACATAAAATAGAACATACTGAGACAGCTGTGATAGAGGCAAAAGAAGAAATAGTACAAACCAAAAGAAAAAAAGACAAATCGAAAAAAGATGAGTCTAACAGTACGGAAATTATTGTGGAAGAGGAGAAAGAAGTTTCTGATAAGGAAAATGCAAATAGCGAGCAAGATAATACTGTTAAAATAAAGAAATCAAAGAAGAGTAAAAAACAAAGAAAGTCGATTGATCAGGCCTCGGTGGATGATTCCGTAAATAATACGGAGCCCGTAAAAGAAGAAATACAAGAAACACAAATCCAAAGTACACCATCTAAAAAACATGAAAATGGGGCATTTCACGTTATACGAAGTCCATGGAACGATAAAGCTAGAATGTCAAAAAAATTACTGAAATCTCTTTTCCATCGAAATTCGGTCCAAAACTTTCCAGGATCGAATATTCACGACATAAAAGGATACGGAGCTGATTTAGAATGAAACAAGGCGATAGAGTAATTAAAATATAATTAATTTATTTTTAGATAGAATTTTGTACATAGTACGAATTTCATTTGAATTATACAAAATTCTGAAGAACAATATTGCATTATCTATTGTTAGGTAATCAAATTCTTCGTAAAATATTTCCTACCTTTTTAACTTATTTAGTTTCGCACGAGGCGGTCGTTTCGATGATAACAATCTTATTGTGGTATACATGATTTGTTTTTCACAACACTTGATTTTTTGTTTAAATTACCGTAGTTATACGCTACATCTCTATATTGTCAACTATCCTTTCAATTTCAGTGACGAACAGTAATTTTTCCTTAATTTTATTTACAAGGTCTATATCTTCCTCACTTAGTCGCACTGTCGTGTTAGGCGTTATTTCTCGATTTACCGAAATAATAGAATAACCTAAGCCCTCCAATTGTGTTGTCGCCGTTTCTGCACAGTTGAAGTCGTTCTTGAACTGTAGTAAATAATAATACAAGTTAAAATTTGGAAAATAAGTACAGGAGATGTCTTTCATACCTTGAAGAGAGTATTTTCATTATCCTTCACTTCTTCCACATCCAATGCGTTGATATTTAATGCATCTTCCATTGCTTTGTCTATATCACAATCCTTTTTAGCCGTGATATAGCATGCATAATCAAACAGTATTGATGGTTCTATAAATTTGATTAGGTTTGCTTCTCTGTAAATAAAAAATATATCGTAGTATTTTACTAGACACGAGCGAAGAATACCGTTTTGTTATCGTCGCTGTTTAAAATATTGTTTATTATTAATTCGAAAGCAATTTAGTTGTTGATTAGTTATCTATTTTTCGAAATCGCTACCTGTGTCTTCTAGCACGTGATTTGATTGCATTCGTGGTTTCGGGAAGGTTATTAGTCGAAGCTAGAATAACCAGTGAACAGTTTCCAGGTCCTCGTAGTTCCATTATCAATTGATGCGTGTCTTTTTTGGTGCTTAATTTTTTTAAAATTCCTTTTATTGTAGACGCCGGCATGTTCGCTTGTATAGCTTGATTAATCATTTTTTTCAATTGGGGATTCTTATCTGGGTCTACGTTTCCCCCCTCTGTAAAATAAACAATTTATTTTTTCGTTTAATTAAATTTTGATCTGTCCACACGCGAATATTTATACATACATATTTATTGAGCGCTAAAAAATGCATTTGGTTACAGTTCTTCACAAAAGTGATAATAAGTATGCTAGCAGGGTGTATGCATACAGGGTGCATACAATTATTTAAATTTTATTCTTGTTTTCTGTGTTTTTTTATTCATTGTCTCGCAAAATGTACCTCTTGCTGCAATTTTCATCTTAGTAGACAGAATCCCAAACGCATCTGCCCTTTCACCGTCCTTTTCCATTTTCGTGTGTTTTATATTCTGCCATTTGCTGTGCCCCGCGAATCTTTTACATTCTTGAAATAAGATACTTCTGTATCTGTGACGAATTAAAATATTTAACGTCCGTTCCATTGAGAATTATTATCACAGTACCAAATAGGTTATATGTTTCACCACAACACAGCATGTGTAGTAGGGACATTTAAAATTGGATTTTGATTATAGATAACGATTAGACATATTTTTATCTATCGATAGTCGTTCCCAATTTCATTGAAGATTATTACATGCTCGTAAATTGATTTGTTTTATTATAAATATATACAGGTTAAGAAATAGTTATGTTTCAATCCCTAATTTATTATTTATATTCAAAGATACGTGTTATTCGTGATTCTCCTTTTATGGCAAGTAGTATGTAATTGTTATTAAAAAAAGAGTTTGTGCATTATATTTTGTACGAATGATGCATGTGAACATCTAGAGATATATAGAAACTTTTAGACTATCTCTCTGGAGTTGAGAATCAAATTTCCCTATGTTTTAGCCAATCACATTTATCTTCTCATGGCTACAGATTCTGCAACACCGTAATAAAATTCCCTACACTGTCCTAGTTCGGAACTAACAGTGGGAACTAACGCGGTTTTTTCAAATCTCTTGAATATTGATTTGTTGTGAATGTTTACATAATACACGAAACTAATAGTTTTATAGGTACTAACAATATAATAACGCAATGTAATTTTGTATAATCTTTATGTCAATCCAATATTCCGCATTTCAGAATGAAACGAAGTACTTAAGATTTTCCAGCGGAACATTGAATTAATTAAGCACACACAATTAAATATATATTATTTTAGGTTTCTACGTTCAACTCTATCTATAACTATGACTCACCAAAATTTGACATCCATAACATTTTAATACTGACACTTTTCTTAAAATTCACCTAATAAGATATCACCCAAAATCAAATATCCTACAAAGACATGTTCCATAAATTAACAATTGAATTTAATACTACGTCATTCTTCAAGTGATATAAATTTCCCACAAAATCGGACACTTAAGAATTTTTCCGTGGTTGTTCAAATCCGCTTGATAATCGTCCCTTTGTGCCCGATTATAATGCTATCAATCGATGCCGAGGGTGCGTGGGGGTCGCGGGGGTGGAAACGATAAGCATGGACTGAAAATGAGGGGTCAATCCAAACGTTGGCCGCGGGCCGATACGATTTCAAATTCCACAGTTCATCGTGATTCGACGATGATACGCAGCCGTCGAAATATCATTCAGATTCCATCTGTACTCAACGTCTATTATTCCATTACGGCATTATCGGAACAAGCACCGCTTGACTTGTAACCAGATCCGCATACTTGTGCCTAGGTAGGAGCTAACGACACGTATAAATATCAATGGACAGAAAATGATTTATTAGCGTACCGGCGTGGTAAAGAACTATGTATACCGATTTAATTAACTAACTCGTTTTACGGTGAGTGATACAGAACGATAAATTACAAAACGAAATGACCGTTCGGTTGGAAACGAGATCGTATCTTTGATTATTCTGTTAAAGCGAGACGGAAATATAATGGCGGCAGAATAAACGTAAATGTATTTTAGAACCACACTGAAAGTTTCGAGAAATCTACCGGAGATATATTGCTAATTTCTATACACGTCGAAAGATATATGTGTATGAATAATTCGTCCCATTTTGCGCTCGTTGCAATATTTCATGGGAGGAGCGGCGTTTTGCATTTGAAGCTTGATTTAAAACAATGAAACGCAAAAGCGCGGTAGAGAGTATGCTGAGAAATTGCAATGAAAAATTCGCTCCGGGCTATTTTAGTTTCTCTTCATCCAGAAACTTTGAACGTAATTCCTGAATGATATACGAGTCGATAACAAAAGGCAGTTATAGATGATTGATTACGGGAGCACTTGTTCGGTAGCCGAAGCTCATTGACGGAGTAAAAGGATCAAAGGGGAAACACTTTTATCCAATTTGATAATATATTTACCCAAAACTGTGTTTAATTTGTGAATTCACGTTACTCGAGAGGATATTTGTAAGAGTAAATACAATTTTATGACGCAAGTGCGAGAGATTTTATATCTGATGGTTTCGAATCGTAATCCTATTGCAAATGGAACTAGGTTAAAATATACAATAGAGCATAAAGGTTTTCATAACTATCGTAAAATTTATTCAATTTGATTGTAGTGGTGTTTTAACAATTTTCGTAGGACAGAAGTTTAAGTGGAATTTTAACACACGGAAGAATTGAAATTTTAAGACTTTCGTGGAATTTAAAGCCATGAAAAATTTAATACTCAGAATATCCTAGTGAAGAACTATCAACCCACGGATATTTTAAACTTTAAAATATTTCTCGCGTTTAAATACGAACACTTCGAAATTTTTTAGAAATATTAAGGTGTAGAAATGTTCTCTTATAGAAATTTCAATGTGTGGAAATTTCAGTGCCTAGAAATTTCAACGTGTGGAAATTTCAGCGCCTAGAAATTTCAACGTGTGGAAATTTCAGTGCCTAGAAATTTCAACGTGTGGAAATTTCAGTGGCTAGAAATTTCAACGTGTGGAAATTTCAGTGCGTAGAATTTCCAATGTCTGGCCATTTCAGCGCGTAGAAATTTCCAGCGTGTGGAAATTTCAGTGCATAGGAATTTCAATGTGTGAAAATTTCAGCGCGTAGAAATTTCAACGTGTGGACATTTCAGCGCGTAGAATTTCCAACGCGTGGCAATTTCAGTGCGTAGAAATTTCAACGTGTGAAAATTTCAGCGCGTAGAAATTTCAACGTGTGGAAATTTCAGTACATAGAAGTTTCAGGACCCGGATATATTAAACGAATTCAGCATTTACCAGTACTGTATCAGGGAAATTTCCAGGGCGTAGAAATGTCAATAGTTTACCTGGGTGTCTTATTTTAAAAGCGAACCAGTGTTACATCCTGACAATCGATACCAGATTCAAAAGAAAGATTGTCCCAGATAGTCCATGTAGTGCTCGAAGCACCTTCGCCTTCGAATTCTAAATTTAGTCGGGTTGTTCATGGTCATTCTTTTTAGTTACTCTCGAGCGACTCTACAGGGACGGGGATCTAACCCTGTTAGCTCTGTACGGGATGGTTCCTTTGACACACCAGGTATAGGACATGTTCAGTACGTCGTTGCCTTTAATTCACGTACGCTCACCGCTTTCTGGACGGTTAACCGGACAGAGAGGAAGGTTTTAATAAATTTTGCAGGGCAGTTCACTCTCTACTCGCTGGCCCCATTAAGATGTATGTATTCTTGTTCATAGAAGAGACACGGGCCCGAGGAAGAAAAAAAAATGATCGTATATTTAATGGCGAACCCTTTGCTCGATAAGTGTTTGGTAAACGATTCGCGGAATATCATTTTGATACATACTCTACAATTAATTGTACAGATTTTCCTTCGTTCTGTATTAATCAATGTTTTGTGAAAGTATGAAACTAACGACGGGTTAAATATCGTTCATTTAATTCTACCTTGTATATTATATTGATAGAGTATCATTTATTTTAAATCTCGCTATATAGTTTACTTACGAAAATGAAATATAAAATCGGTGGCTACGATCAGTGTACTATAAGTATGTATATGTATTTGCAGACCTTTTTTTTACATGTGGAACATTGTTGGCACATGGAATTACTTCTGTTTAATTTAGTTGTAAAACATGTTTTATCCGAGGGATATATTTTTTAGCGATAACGTTTAAATAGTGGGCTGCCAAAAAATAAACCGTATTTATATCTCGTTTCATTCGTTGCACCGTGAATTCTTCCCCTTATCTTCGCCCGGCTATTTCATCTACGTTTAATACCCACTTTACCATCCTTACGACGCGAGTACCCCATTACCTTGGCTGAACGCCGATATCGAAACTACTCGTTAACGGTTAACGTTATTTGTTGTCCTCCCCCTCTGCCCCTCCCTCCATCCCCAAAGGCAGCAGAAATAATTTTGCTTTTCGTCACGTTATTCCCCCGTATCATAATTAAAAGACTTCGGATCCTCAGTCTAATAAATCTTGTAACTCACGTTGTCTTTCCGCTCTGATTCTCACCGGATCACTTTAATCCTCTTCCTTTCTCATCCCCTATCCTTACCCTTTTTCCCACCTCCTCCTCCCCCTTCTTCCGACACTTTTCTCTATTCTCTTCGTTTTCCCTTTGAACCTTTTTTTTCCTCTCTTCTCCTCTGTCCCTTCTTCTTTTGCATCTCTCCGAAAATTTTTCTTTCTTCCCTCTCACCCTCTCTCTCTCTCATTGTCAGTTTACGTTTCTGTTTCCCTCCCTGTCCCTCCTCTACTTTCTGCTTCATTCGGTATTCTTTTCGCTCCCTTTCCACCCCGCTCGCGTCTCTCTCTCTCTCTCTCTCTCTCTCTCTCTCTCTCTCCCTCTCTCTTTCTCCTCTTCGTTCCTCTTTCGGGGTCTTTCGCGCGTATAGGTATGTACGCCATGTTCAATTTTATGAGGGGAAACGTATACGGGAAGCCGACGGGCGACGTTTAATAAAGGCGTGGGTGTGTGCGCTAGGGGTGCTAGTTAGCACAGCGCTCGGCGCCGACGACGACGTCGCCGTCTGGACGCCTATGGCCTCCTCTCGACGTCCTACACCGACGACGACGACGACGACGACGACGACGACGACGACCTCGTCTCACTCTCTTCAGGCACGTTCCGACACAAAGTAGTCCTTCTTTAAAAATCCAAAGAGCGTCACGATAATTTGAAATAATAGTGGTCTCACTGTTTAGCATGGTATGCATCTTAGGTACTGCAAATGTTTACTCATGAATAAAAATGTCGAACTGTTTACGCGATGACGTTGGATCTCTGTTTACTTTCTTTTTGGTTGCGTTCTCTTTTTTTTTTCCACACCTTGTTATTTGGACCAGATTTTTACTTGACGCGTTCGTTCGATTTTGATTTATGGGCCGAGCCTGATTGTATTATAGGTCACGTGGAAATTGTTTTTTGAAAAACACTGTTCCGAACAGATATGCATATAAAGTGATTGAAAGATAGATGAAGTATCCTTTGGAAATTAATATTTCACGTGTGAAAATAATATTCGGAATGTTATAATGTGGTACCGCGAAATAGATAGTTCTTGGATGATTGTTAGTGTTACGAAAGTGTAGGACAAAGATATGATATTAAAGTGGTATAACGTAGAAATTTATCGAAACGATTTTTGCTTCATTCAATCTTTAGTAGATATAAGAATATCCATTTCTGTGTCTTTAATTCGGTACAGGGAATACAAACGAAATATTTTCGTTCGACGTATTGTTCGGATATGTTTCATCAAACGGTTGATTTTTCAATATCGAAGCGTTAATATCGATAAAGAATATAAAAGATTTAACCGGCACCCGCGTATTGTCGAACCCACTGTCATGTCCAGACTGAAAACTTTTTGTTTTTGTACTAGTCATTTTTACGCATCGGGGGCAACGCCGACAAATTGCTACGCGGTGACGTACAAAATAATATTTTGCTTTTGCACGACCGGTAGAAACTTTACAATTTAAATGACCTATAGCGGGTTCGCGTCGAATCGGAAATTAAAACTCGGTTGGGTATTTATGTGTATATTTCTCCCGTAGCACGAATCGCGATATTTTCATGCATTTTTGCGTCGTATCACGTTGAAATAGAAAATTTTAATTTAAATGCATCATCATACGTTGCTTCATAACGTGTGAATTGCACGGGAGTGACGGTGGTTGGGGGTGGCGGAAGGTCGTCGGGTGAAGGGGGTGAAGGGGGGTGGCAAGGGGGGGGGTGCGTGTATGGAATGACGCATAGCATCACGTTCAAATAAACGCTCGTCATTTTGACTGATTAAAACACGCGGTATGCAAAACCACTCGAGTGCAATTATTATCGATTACAAACAGATTCAATTGTATATTTACCCGTTTATAATTTTCATATTATTTCTTCGGAGGCGGCAAATAATGACGAACATTATACCACGCGAAACGTACGGTACAATCGTGTGATACCGTGTACGACGTGAGCTTTGAAACTGTACCTTTCAACCGGTTGTGTTTTCATTTATACGATGTACAAGGTGTCGTCATGGAAAATAGCGCAGAAAATTCGTGACGTTTGTGTGCGCATCGTTTCAGAGCGATTCGTTCACGCATCGATGCTTCGAAAACGATCGAAACCTTTGGAGAACGCGAATATATAAAATAAAAAATAGAAAAAAAAAACAGAAACGGGAAAGGAAAAAAAAACCCGGAAACGAAAGGAAAATCTGACGATTATAATAGTAAACGAGAGAACAATTTAAACGGTACCCCCCGCGTGTCGTTCAATTACTCATTACACGTAAAACAGAGATGACTTTTATTTGGTAAAATAGCCTCGATTTTCTTTCAAAGGAGTCAGCGAGAAACGATTTCATGGAAATCTTGGTGCAGTCTTTTGGAACCGAGTACTGCACACACTCGTTGGGACTTTATTAGTCGGCTGTAATGAGGCTGAGGGAGAGAATAGGAGGGTTGCACCGTGATTCAGGTTAACATTCGGAGAACAAGGAGGCTGCTCCCTAGTTCCCTCTCACCACTCCGTTTCTTCCCTATCGCTTCTCTTTTTCCTCCTTCTCTATTTTCTTCGTCGCTCTTCGTCTCTCTTTTTCTGTATTCCTCTGTGTACCGATTCCCCTTTTCGACGACCCCTCCCCCCTACCCCCGCTTCTCTCGATTCTCTCGTGTAACCCTCCACAGCGTTTCAACGTATTTAGCGGGCAGTAAAAGCTTTAATGAAAAGGATCTCGACTCCACGAGGCAGTAAAATCGGTTATATCGACACTGAGAAGAGAGGTTCGACGAACGGACGAGCTTTATCGCGCAATCATATAAACGCGTCCGCCGAACGTTCCTTTCGCTCGATCTTGTGGCCGACAAAACTTCGGATTAAAATCATTTAAGGTGAAACCGTTAAGTCGCACCGGAGATATTCGTTCGAATGGAAAATTTCGGTCATTAAGGGCGACCAGTTTTCCGTCGGCAAACTTTTCATTCCTTTAACCCACGGATTTTCTAGATTTCACATCTTTAAAATCTTTGTGCAATGATTTATAAAGTGATAAAAAAGAATTTATGATTTTCAAAGAATCTAATGATACTGTTCGCGAAATTAAAAATCCATCAAAATATTTTCCACCATGGTTTTTCCTATCGATATATTTTTATGGTTAGTTCGTGTAATGATGAATGATCGATATCATGGTGGTTCTTTCGATCATTATCGTGGACGTCTGGAACAGGGACAATGTCTGTCAACTGTAATTTCTTCGTAGACATTTTTACTCGCCGCACGTGTGGGCGCGCGTTTAACGGTGTGTTTCCATCGTTCATTAAGTTAACGATCCATCGTTAACCTTACCTTTATTGGATGCGTTCGACGGGCCTCATAGATGGGAGGACGAGCGGATGAAAAAAAAAAAAAAACGAAATGCACGGCTTTTCCGACGTTCGGCGTTCCTGGCGACGCCATATGGTCGAGGTGTTTTGAGACGCCGATGCCATCCATTTCAGAGATAGTACGCCATTCTACCGGGTTATGGAATACCGAGCTTAAGCATTTTTCCGTACGAAAGCACGGAATGCCGTTCTTGTTTGTTATTTTAGTTCGCCGAAATTGGTTTTATAAAAATATATGGCTCGCTTCTATCGGAACTTACAGGCTACCGAGGTTCGGAAACAGTTGTAAAGTTTCGCGGAAAGATACGGGGTGATGTCTTAACTATTTTCGGAGCTCGTACTTGTAATATTATCAAACCTATCTCGCGCAATTTATCGTATCATAGAGAATAGAACGTATGTTTGCTTCGATTAATTATAGTTTGAAAAATCAAACTCGATCGATTCCCGTGATTTCGTTCGCAGATTGAATATATTTTTTGTTCAAAGTGTTCCTTTTAAACTGCAAAAAAAAAACGTAGCGCGGCGTGTATCCAATCGGTTTTCATCGCGAGCCGTAGAATTGAAAAACATCAGCGTCGCACGGTTTTCGAATATTTCAGATCGTTACCATGGCAACCGAATTTGTAAGTCTTAAAAACATACACCCTCGTACGGTATATATTTTTCCGAATCGATTCATGGAGTATTCAACACCGGTCTCCGAAAAATACTGGCACACGTAATACAGTTTTTGATGGGTATTATCGTGCCACTTTTTTTTTTTTTTTTTGACACGCAATTCAACCTATTCGTCCGTGGAATTCGGTCGAACGGGTTAAAGAATTTCCTCTCTCCTCGGAAGAAGAGGGATTACCTTGCGGACCTAAGCGTCAGGAATAAAATTTCGAGCGAGTCCGGCCAGCGCGAAACAAAATTCGGGACTTTTCGATGTAATAAATGTTTGCCGGAGCGCCGTTGAAAAGCAAGGGAGTCGAGGTATTTTCGGGTGACCTCGACTCGCGACGGGAAAGAGAAGACGCGCGAGTAGATGTCTTGAGGACGAAAAAGGAAACAGATCCCAGGGAGAAAAGTATTTCATCCTTCTTTCAGGGCTTTCCCTGCCGGATCCTTGCCAAGTCTGGTCCGGGTATTACCTCCTTTGAATCTACCCCGAACAAGGGTTGGTCTTTAAGACGCTCGGGGGTTAGGTTAGTAATTTGCGGATTATTCGGCCAAGAGGGGACAAGAGAGACTGGGTGAACGACAGGCAGAGAGAGAGGGAGGAGAGAGTTCGAGCGGGTGATAGAGAGCGGGTTGCATTGAGTGTTAGAGAAAGAAAAATGGGGAGAAATACACAGAAAACATCTTTTGCTCGAAGGACTTTGGACTAGACGAACTTTTGGCAGTCGTGCTTTATTAAAAAAAGAAATATCGTCGATTTACGTGAGAGTTTCGGAAACTCTGAATTTCTGCGTTGGTGTACTAAAAGATCTATGGAGGGGGATTAATTTCTATGGTTTTTAACCCTAGATCAATTATATCTATTAGATAGACAGGTTTGAGATTTCTGTTTTAAAGATTACTATATTATAGTGAGATATAAAAATGATTATTTTATTTACACAGTTCATTTTCCATCTACGATTGTAATTTTTATGATCATTAGTATACTTAAATGTACCAAAAGACTTTATTTCTTAAATCGCATAAACATTCGCGACTCCCTGAATACATTCTCACGTGTGCCATCAAAATTTCACTCGTAAGCCCCATACGTTCCCCAAGTGAGTGACAATTAGAAGATTAGAATACGAAAAGATTTATTCCAACGTTCTGTAGCCGAGAAAAATTTTCCTCGGCTCCAAGTGAACTTGACACAGCATGGCATGGAAATAAAGCGAGAAATAAAGAACAAAATTTACGTGTAAGAAGGTTGAATGAAAAGAGAGACCACCGAGAGCGAGAGCAAAAATAAAGATAGTAGATGGTGGAGTGAGCGTTGCTCGAGTGATAGTATGCGCTCTCATCTGTAATTTTCCAACCTTTTCCAGCCTCGCGTTTCCACTTCCTCTCTCTCTCTCTCTCTCTCTCTCTCTCTCTCTCTCTCTGCTCTCCACCCTACGAAGCCATAGCACGGCTCATCGTCTCGCGGTGTCCCATAACGAAAACTTTGCAGGGAACTTTTTCATTTCGACAACCGTGGTAATCTGTCATTTAACCGGGAGCGAAGGGTGTATCAGCTTTGACAGCAAATTACGCTACATTCTCCCTTTGGTCTTCCCTCTCTCTGGAGAGAGATTCTGTATGATTGGAATTGCGCGATTCATGGGACTCGTTATCTGTTGACAATTCCCGAATGATTAGAGAGATTTTTACGGAGACCCCTTTTTTTTTTGTCAACAGCGTCGGGGAAAATCGGACCCCGATTAGAGGCTTATGGTTATTTCGAGACGTAGTTCTATATAGAAATGTCGCTGTAAAGAAATTCAAATCATTATTGAAACATAGACACTCGATATCTTTCCGCTTCGAAAGTTTTACCGGTCACGGCATTATTTCATTGATATTTCATTTCTTTGATACTGTACAAGAAACAACTTTGCGTTTAAAAACAGGAAAATCTCTGAGAACCGATAATCTCTCGATAATTTTCCATTTTGAGAAATTTTCACCATCATACGTTATATCGAGAGGATGGTTATTATTGTTCTTTCTGGAATTAGGAGATTTCTATAGAGTCTTTATACATATAGCGCTGATAGACGAGTATAAAGAATGGCAAGCCGCAAATAAGCCGCAGAAATTTATCGCGGCGAGTTACACGATGCCTTAATCATTCGTCGCGTGGTCGGGAGCGAAGAAGTTAATTGACTTAAAGGCTGAATTACTACGGGTTAGTTCGGAGTTAACAGCCGTCAGGGGTTTGCCAGGGAAATTTATCTCCCGAGTTCTCTGTACGCACGCACGTGAGCTTTCTCCTCGTACATACATTGAAACACAAATTCCCGGAGTCGAGAGCAGAAATGCGCTTAACTTCTAACTCGTTCACCGTGTACACTGTTATACACTGACCCTTCAACGATAGGAATAAACATCAGGGATTATGTATCGTACTCACCGATGGACATCGAATACACTCGCTGACTCGAATAAAATGATTTTATAGAATAAAATAACATTTGACTGGATTATTTGAAATGTTATTTTGATCAATGATTCTGTAAATTAAGTAGAAAGTGTTATCGATAGTGGGAGGGCGTATTAACTAAGGATGTCGGAATAATAATTTAGAATTTAATTAATTACCGTCACCCTTATGGGCTAGTTACAAATAAAATTTCTGTTTTCTATTATTTCTATGTTTTCGATTTTTATGATATTCTTTAAAAATATTATACACTTTCCATATCTTTTAACTCGAATATTCTTTAAACAATGATATAATGGTCGTACTAAATTGCAAAAAAGTAGATGTACTAATGGCTTGTGAGAATGATTTTTCACGTTTTTTACAGGAAAAAGCCAATGTTCCTTCGATTCTATGGTTTCCACCTATTTTTTTGTAACACAGCGCGACATAATAGCGATCCCTGGGATCGAGGCAT
The DNA here is from genome assembly GCA_917499265.3 of Mimumesa dahlbomi. Taxonomy (NCBI): domain Eukaryota; kingdom Metazoa; phylum Arthropoda; class Insecta; order Hymenoptera; family Crabronidae; genus Mimumesa; species Mimumesa dahlbomi. Next base: position 7,399,467 of record OU824124.1, read on the forward strand.
GAGAATTGAAACGCGCATTAAGTCACAGCGGGGCGCAAGTAATTTCTTTTCGAGATATTCCTTAGGTATTGCCGCGTAAATAGATCGCATTTAGAGGCACTCAGCTCGCAGCAAGAGGCCATTTCGAAACAGACGAAAAGCTGCGGGGTATATAGTGACATTACAGGCTTTCTCTCGCGCTCCTTCCGCGTGGAGAAATGATGTGAGGGAATAAGGCGAAGGAAGCAATCGATTTTTTATTAACGAGAAAAGGAACCAAGTCTCTCGAGAAGCTCCGGAGTGGTTTCAATGAACGGTACCTGAGCAATCGAAAAATCAAGTTATTTCGATCGCGTCACATATTGAACCAGTCGATTTCGTCTAGATTATTTTTAGAAGAAATATTCCATAGGTTTCGCATGGCGTTCATTTGCGAAGATGATCGTAGAGATGATATTTAATAAGGGAAGGTGCGGTAAATGGAGCAGAGGAATTTCAGCATGATTTAATTATTTTGTTTAAAATCAAAACTCGAAATTTTGTATATTGTTTATTTCTTGTTTTGTTTGAATTTTATAACCTGGTATTACTTTCTGAAAATAATGGGTTTTAATATGTTCATAGTTGCTGACATAATATTACGTTCTTTGTTATAAGCTATATGTATACATGCTGTATAGGTATATATTTCTAAAACGAGCGTTTGAAAAGTGCACGAATAATAGATTAAATCTGTAAAGCAGTCGAACTTACTTCCTTATATCCCGAATTTTAATGTAATTCGTGTTAATATATTTCACATTCTCTCTGTTTAACTTTGCAAACTAGGAAGCCCTTTAAATGTCTATCAATGCGTAATTCAAAACACGATAATTTAAAGCAAGTTTCACAAATATCATTTTTCTTTCGCCAATTGTTCAAGTGTTACATGCCCCCCCAAACAGTGATTCCCGCTTTACTTCCATCTTTGTATATCATAATCTAACCCGATTTTTTAAAATTTCCACTAATTTATCAAATTCCCAAATGCCAAAGCACTATATAATTTCTAAAAGAACTCTTCCTGGCTATCTATCATTCCTTTCCGAAGCCGTCGGAGGTTTCTCCCTCGCGCCCCGTAAAATTCACCGATTGTCGACGAGCCTCACCTGTTTCCCTTAATCCGTCTTGTCGAAACGCGGAACACACGGATCCGCCATTGATTGCTCGATCAGCGATACACGTTGGAAAGTGTGAGTGTGCGATCGGCGGTGTCGTGTCAGCCGCACACGCTTGTTCGCTGTATTCACCGTACGCGGCACAAAGGTGTTAAGGACCAGCCAGCAAAGGGAAAGGGCCGAACGAGTCCCTTGAATCGAGTGTTACTGACCCACTTCGATGGGCTTCCGGTCCTCGAAGTCGTCCTTTCATCGATGTTTCCGCGCGATCGTGTAGATCATAATCGGATTTCCAGCGAGCGGAAAGCCGGGCCGAGATCCCCAGCCTCGATACTGTCTTCGTGCTGTTATTAATTTGATTCTAACGAGATGGTTAATTATGCAGTGGCCGCGTGTTCGATTAGCGCGGCCTGTTACCGTTAAATGTTATCGGGGAGCACAGATATCAGACGATAATATTAATCGATTAGGGTAAAACATAAGTTTCCGGGTGTTTGTACTTATGTTAAATTGACTCGTTCGGATTAGTATTAGTGAGAAATAATTTGACATTCTTGTTTGTTTGATTGATACACATATATGTATGTGGTAGTGTATTTTTGTTGTATATGTATACATATGTTATTGATAATTCACAAAGAAATTCCAGCGAATTCGTTATTAATTCTAGTCTAACGAGACTGATAATTAGAGTATACATCGTTGAATCGTTTTAATGTAACAATAATGATCGAAATAATTAGCTTAGCACGGGTTAATTATGGAACGTGCAGGATATGACTTCCAATGACCTCGCTATTCACCCTCTTGAATGATAATGCATCGAAATTTGAGGCCGGCACGTTTTAACTTCATTATTAATTTGGTTGCATCGAGGTATGCAGATGATCATGGTGCGCAGGTATAGTCGCGTTACTTTATGCAATAATGATTATCGGAATAATCAAGTTTAGGAAATCAAGACTTTGGATATATGCATAGGACTGATATGTTAATTTTCGTTGCCAACGCCAAATTGAAGTAATCCCATAGTTGTACGTGTATATCGTTGCATACATTTCCTCTGTAATTTCGGTAATGCATACTTCCATGTTCCCCGTAGAAGTTTGCTATCCCATACGTCGCGATGTACTTAAATCCAATTATTGTAATAGTAATTGTTGAAATTTCATTTCTATTCTTCTCGTCTTTTCATTCTCTACATATAAGAAAATACAGTGTCTGGTCGTCTATTATCTTATAACTCAAAATAGAATATTTATTCAATCTGGATGTTTTTTTCACGTATAGTAGGATTCTCAGAGAAATTTTCAATTTTTTAACTAAATCGTTTTAGCAGCAGCGGTTAGGCGGTTAGGTTCTTCAACGGTGAAAATACTACGATGTGTTTATAAGGGCCCAATATCCATGATATTTCGGTTCTAAGTAAGGCAAGCTTACAATAGAAGCCTGTTAACCCTAGATAAACCGAATCCCTTAAAATAACGGACTTCATATTCCGTGTTTTACAATTACTGAAATCATAAAGACGATTTTGTCTGAATTCGTATGACATTTGGACCCTTCACAGGTCAAATTTGGTAACTTCACTTTTTGAATTATTTTGAGTTTAAATGTCACAGTATATGTTTAAGTCATAACTTGTTATATTGAAAATTAATTTCTTTAATAATCAGGCTTAATAGCAGTGAATGACAGAAATTTGTCTGGCTGTTGAATAATAAATGATTTTCTTCATTAACTAATCAGATTAATTCTACTTTCTAAAGTAAGTGATTAAAATAATGCAATTCAAGCGCCTGTAAGAATTGAGGTTATTCGTGTTCTCATAGAATAATGTATATTAGATAATTGATAACTCTGAAAGACCTCATGGGCACTTTATCAATTTCCTCCACTTTCTGTTTTATGGAGTTAATCGATTTGGTAAGTGATCGGCTCATTTATTGACAGAGATCAATTATTTATTTATGGAGTTCATTAACGTCTCGCTACTTTAACTTTAATTATGTGTATATCGGTATAGTTGAGGGTACTAAAAATCTGTCAGTTGTTCTAATATTAATTATGTTTTTTTTTAACTTCATGGGTTATTTTGTAGGTAGTTAATAACTTTGTGTCAACCCAATGGAGAATTGGTGTAATTGGTGGTACGTTGTACAGTATCAATGCAAAGTACACAGTCATAGTATAACACAATTTCAGCTTTATCAACAGTAGCAAACAATCGAAAAAACAGAGGGCAATTCTATTAATATACGTCGAGGCTATCATCGATGGCGTGCTCGGCCACTATTAAATGCATTACATACATATATTACATCACCGTGATGTACTTAGCAATTAATGTCGCGGCTGGCATACTACCTTTAATTACTTGTTAGACGAGTAAACCCGTTATGTCTTAATCACAATTTTCGAAATTGTTCTTATTACGCTTTGTCGTGTTACACAGTGGATAAAAATATCATATTGGGTCATCAAAAAAGTTCGCTTAACTTATACTGTAATACTCCCTATTAAATGTAACGCTTCAAACTCTTTTTCAGCAATGATAAACATAATGTTCATTTACCACGATATTTTCCCAGCTTCAAACTAATTATAATATATCTTATATTTTTCTAAATCCTTTCTGCCAAGTCTTTCGACTGTCTCAACACAATTATCCAAACACAGCTACTTCTATCCTAAAAACACATTTCAAACACCCTAACACTCAAATATCAACGAAAGAAAAGCCCACAGCCCAAAAGAATCTCGCAACCCTTAATTCTAACGTCAGAAAAATTCCCACAAATCCCAATATATCATACTTTCCCATACCAATCTAGAAAAACATCCCCAGATTTCATTAAAATCCCAAGAGAAACTCTCGGAGCAGTCTCGACCATTCGATCGAACAAATTACCACAAATCGACTGTTTAGGAAGGTCCGCGGGCGAGAAACATGCCAGGAGGGATTGGCGAGGTGTTGCTGGAAGGGGCGGGAAGGGGGGGGTGGAGGGGGCTAATTTGGCGATATCAACTGCTCTCCGACAAGTAACGGTAATGTCGTTATAATTACCCGCAGCCGAGAAGTTCGGCTTTGAATATTCAGCAGGCCGAGACGTGGTAGCTCGGGACTCTGTATAAGCTGGCTCGGCGAGAGCCTTTTAATTGATTTCGCGGAATAAACCAGCACGGCCGGAGAAAGTGGGGGAGGGGGTGTCCGGAGGGGGGTGCTCTCGCGTGCGGGAGTAAGATACTCCGCGGAAAGGTGGATCGTGAAAGATTCGGGCGAGGTGGAAGGCGAGGTTGTAGAAAGATAGGCAAAAGAGATAGCGAACGGCTTGAAGGATCCTAGCTCTCGCACAAAGGGGCGCTCCATCTTCGATCTTCGCTCAAGCGGACGGTCAACGTCTGTGCGCGCGGTGAGGTAAGAAAATCGAATCGACGGGTCTGAACGAAAATTTCGAGGGAAGAAAATTACGCTGAAAGAGTCGCGCGATCGCTCGAATATGGAGGAGAGCAGAGGGCTCGGTTGCGTTTCCATTCAGACGGGATGAAAGTGTCGTTCCGTTGGTCGAAGTGATACGTTTTCGCGTGAGTCGATGGTGCAACGTGGTGAGCGTGTGGTGTGCGTGAGATGGGTGGTGCATAAATAGGAATTATGTTTTGCAAACGATATAAAGTAGAGGAATTATAGGGTGTTGTTGTTTTGATTTGTCTTGGGTGAAACACGTAATGATTTGGGTAAAATGGGAGAAATATGAAATTGTTCTTTTGTCGCAGGGAATTACGTTATACGTTATCTGGGATATTCTTGAAGAATTGATAATTGGAAAAGTGAAGAGTTATGGAATATAGATATAAATATTGGTTGAGCATAAGAGAGGAAGAGATGTTTTCTTAACACTAGATTTACGGATATTGATTATATAACTACTTTTACTGAAGTGTACTTTACTAATATACTAATATAATTTACTAAGTGTAAATTAACATTTACATATGTTTCATTACTTAACTAAAAACCAACGTATGTATTTCGAAAATAATATTAAAGTTTTGTATATATATAGTAATCAAATTTTGAATGAGTCAAATTGGCTCGGTCCGTAAATCTAGTGTTAAATATGTGGAACACTGTTGAATACTCCGGGATAAAAGTTTTATTATGAAATTATTGAAATATCGTATTGAAAGAAAATTGTGACGTTAAGTAGGAACTGTATATGGTAAAATCCACGTTATTTGATACACGAGTTGTTTACGAATGGGTAGTTGGAAACTTGCAAATTACGTAACAATGTTTCCCGACGATGTAACGAAAAGTTATAATTTTATTTTGCGCCGCGTGTATGTAAATATCATGATAATTAGTGAAACGCCGCATGCGTGACGTTAAATGGATTAATTTATATGCGTGTAGAAATTAGATTGCGGGTCGGGCGGAAAAGGGAAGGAAAACGGAGAGACGTTGATCTTTCCGACAAGTGAAAACGTGTCATCTGTTGCTCGAGTGCACTGCCAACAAGTGGTATCAGTTGAATTTTAGAGATAGCGCGGTTCAACTATTCTCAGAATATCGCGTACAATTTAGCAAATAAAATTACATGTATTTAACCTCTTCTGTCGTTTAGTAGAATTTCGGTTTTTCCACCAGAACACGTGTAAATACACACATACACAGCAATTAAATGTTCTAATGAATATTTTAGATTCTCAGAACATTAATTAAAATATCACCTTCCCCAGTATCTTTACTTTTCTTTAAAAAAAGAGTATATACAACTAAATTTTCAAATTCTACGTAAGTGTCTAAAAAAAAATGAACAATGACCTCGCAATTTTTTGGCAACGAACACAAACGAATAATCGATTTCTCCGTACTACCATAAAACCAATAACACCCCCAACGACGCGAGAAAGAAAACAGAGCGAAGCACGAAAACAAGATCGGGAAAAGAAAGACTTATCCAAATAAAACCGTAGTACCATGACTCTCAATTCACTCAGGAAACGAATGTAGCACGTTGTTGTCACCATAAAACCCCGGGTTTTTCCCGGGGTTTCTCGAAAAATCAAATTACGATCGCGGCAGGAAAGAAAAGGAACCGCGCGGAGGGAGGTTTGGCTTTCCGACAACCGAAAACGTAGTGTCATCTGTTGCTCGTGTGCACCGCCAACAAGTGGTATCAGCCGAAATTTAAGGGGTCGAGAAAACTCGGGTCACCCACCCCTAGCGTTGTACCATTACCCCTACTCGTGCACTCCTGGCTCTGCCCTCCTTTCAACCGGCGTATACACCGCTCCACGGGATGGATCTCACGCTTCCGGGCTTTAATTGTGTTCCGGAAAGAGAGCCGACAAGATCCTCTCGGACTGGATATCCGGTCCGGTGTAATGACCCGCAAGAAAAAGGGAAGAAACGAAGCGAACTTCGGAGACGTCGATATCCACCACCTTCTACCCCCTCCTCCTCTCCCTCTCTCTCTCTTTCTATTTCTCTTTCTCTCTCTCTCTCTCTCTCTCTCTCTCTCCGTGTTTCAGAGAGTCTCTCTTTCTCTAACACTCGGTCGTGTGCGAGTAGCAGTCCGGACGTGCCACGTTCTGGGAATAGCTATTAGGTAGCGAATAGTACGAACTGTTTAGCATAATGCATTTAGAGTTCGAGAGTTAAGTAATGAGCAATTAAAATGCGGACGTCTACGTGCCCGCGTATCGTTGCGTATAATATTATTTTATACGCCCCGTGACGCCGCGGCGAACAGCCTACTTTTACAGCGTCGCACATTAAGGGGAAAAAAATAACGGAGGATCACGAATAATGTTATTATAATAATTCTCAAATTCGGAATTACCAGTATTTTCATTTCCCGACAACATCGAAATGTAATTTGAGCGGAACTGTTATGTTGTGTGTGTCGGTTTGGTAATTTCTTTCGGTAAAAATAGAATCCACCCCACGGCCGTTCGTAAATCAGCGTTGAAACGCGACACACACGGAAAGTATCATAATTATCAGAAATCAATCTCGGTGACCGGTTACACCGTTTCGCGCCACGCTGAGCCAGAAAAGGTTAATCGATTTGGAGGGGGGGGGGGGCTCGGTATCGCCGGGGCCGATGTGAAATCTCATGTGCAAAATTCAACTACGTTAATCATAACGTCACAAGCATCCATCCCGACAGACTGACAAAGCACGTACACACGGGTCCGCGCGCGCGCGCGCGCTTAATGAATCCCCTTGTGCTCAATGTGTCCGGACGAAACGCGCACAAAACATACATGGGCGCGCGTACACAAGCGGAAAGAGACGACGGGGGATGCTGCTGCTGCTGCTGATGATGGCACGTACTCGTTGCCAGAGTTAGGACACTCCATGACGCCATGGAATAGTTATAGACAGACGGAATCGCGTGTGATCCGTTTCGCGGAACGTGGCGGACCACAAAAATCTACGTGCCGTCGAGCGAAATTCGTTTTCCGTAGCGTTTATTGTTAGTTTTGAAGAGCACTGTATTTATGGAAAGGGAAGCTTGGGGAAATCGTCGAATCGAATGTGATAAAGTTCTGGAATTTGGGATTTTGAAAATCTTTCTTGGGATCGATATTTATTTTTGAGAAAAAGTGGGGATGATTGAGAGGGAAAGGAATTATTGGATGTTAATATTGATAATTAAGTAGGTAGTTTGGAAGAATATATGATTTTTTGTGGAATTAACGTGGTGTTGTAATTTTAGAAGATTAGAAATCTGCATAGATTGTGTGACGTTGTTATTAGAGCACCCTCGTAGTTTTTGCTATGAATATTTAATTCTCTCAAGTATTCAGAAAGAGTGATAACGCCTAGGAAATGTACTGGGTTGGTGATGATGTAATCCTTGCCACGGTTAGCAGAAAACAAATCGACAGATTGAACCGTTTCTCCTTCAGCGAAGTATTTGAAACGTTGCCCACTTTGTTCCTTTAATTGCACTTCATTTTGTTGAGTATTTCCAAATTATTTCATTGCACGATACAGCAATAATAATTGACACAATAAACACCTTTAAAACAATCTTCTCTAAATCTAATACAATTACAGAACTACTACTTAACGTGCGTTCTTTAATTATTCAGAAATATTATTCATTCATTAATTAGAAACAGGATTTAATCTACCAGCACCTCGAGTGTTAATCTAATTTGGAATAGAAATAGCTTTTCGAAATTATGATGCAATTCTCGTTCAAGTATCGAGGACAGTTTATGCAATTCCAGAGATTCGATTATGTGACCCGATTCGCAGCAGTTCTACGTTGTAAAAATACTCGATAAAAATTATTGCGCACGTAGAAGGATTTGCCTAGCATGGCGCTTATTGATCGAGTCAGGATGCCCCATAATAGTGACAAATACTCGCAGAGACCGTTCCAAGAATCGGGTTCGTGCTCTGTTTAAATTTGTACGGCAGTATTAATAACGAGTTAAAAAGCAAGTTGAATAGTTGGCAAGTAGAACGTCACTGTTCAAATTATTTAACCCATTCTGAAATGACATCATCGTTACCTTGAAACAAACTTGTAATTTTTAAAGTTCTTTCCTACCTTAATGTTTTTCCCAAATTTATTTTTTATATGAAAATATGTTTTTGTCCACGTCCTCTGCAAAGAACATCCAAACCCAACTACCATCACAACGATGAAATAATTAATTTTCATTCAGTATGATGTAATTTCCGTGTATAAACATCGAAACAAATTTATACTTCACTGTACTTCCCACGTATGATTTTATTTAATATTAATCCACGTAACATCGATATGAAAATACCAATGGTTTCACCCGACATACTATATTTTATATACCTCCATAATATATTTTCCAAACACCATTCTACGATTAATCCCTGACATTTCTAAAAAAAACACAGCAATAAGACTCAATATTAAAACATCCATCGGCCCCCAAATTGTACAAAAAGGAAATCCTTATTCAGCATATTCAAAGGAGTCAGTAGAACAAGACCGTACTATAAAATACTGAAATAATTCGCTCGAAAATGCAGCCGATGCACCAGTTTCCTCTGTCTTTCGCACTGTCGATCATCTGCCAAGAAGTCTGGCGGAACCGAACAGCAGGGAAATCGATTAAAATCCAACGTAAAAGAGAGACGAATATTCGGTGCCTGTATTCGGTGGTCGGTCGAATGAGGACACCCCATAACAGTGCGAAATAATCATAGACGAAGTGCTTCGGGTGGTATCGGCGGAGGGTTGGGGGGGGAGGGGGGTACCGGCCGTTCGAAGAATTGGAAGAAGAGGCGAGAATGGTCGAGGGAGGAGACAGGGGATCGGGATGATCGAATGAAAGGGGAGAGGGATGAAGATGGTCGCGTGAACGGGTGGTGGAAGGCCGGGAATGTTCCAGTTAGTGATGGGATCAAGCGCGGCAAAAATAGTATCGATATGCAAGTTTAATCGATATTTTCCACCCCCTCGGAAATCTTTGCACAAGGTCCGCGTGAAAGTTACGAGGATAATGGGATTGAAGTTATGGGACTAATTGCTGACTTTTGACCTCGGACGTATTTATTGATGTACTTTTAGTCTTTGCAGGTTGAAGGGAATTATTTGTTGGTTTTAAGGGGAATAGAATTTAAGTATGAAGGGTGAAAGAGATATATGTTGACTAATGAATACGTGAAAAAGTGAATTATATTTTTAAATAATAATTTCAGTATTTAGAGTCCCGAATTGTAGAAGTGTTTAACATAGCAACCCTTGTTTTATTATTAACAGAACTATGGACTTAGTATCCGATGTCCAATTGTGAGTAGCGAAGTGAATCTTGTCGTAAAAGTACGTGACACATTCGTCATCCATGAATGTCTGCTTCGATAGAAAAAAAAGTCTCCTTAACAATAAAACCGTTTTATCGTCAAGTTGTGTTCTACACAGTGTCATCCTTTAAAGCATAGAATCTGAAAATCAAAATGTCGACGAGATTCTTTATCCCGGCTATCAAACATTTCCGATCTCAATCAACGATCGTATTCATACAAACCCCGAAAGTTACACCGTCGGAAGACCAATGAATTTCTCGGTCACCGAACGGCGGGATGTTACCGAAGAATTTTACGGAACGACATGAATTTAAATCGATCGAAAATTTGCAAGTTGAAAATCGGATCGGGTCCATCACTAGTTCCACCGGCGGAAAGGGCAAAGGGGGAAGGGAAGGGAAACGTTAAAGGGGGTGGACAGGGGTTGAAGCAGGAATTGCACGCGCAAGCGCCATTTTGCAAACATGGCCGGCCATCTTGCGATGCGTACCGTTCTCCCCCGATGGGGTAGGGGTAGGAATATAACCGTTCTTGGTATCGAACTGCGCTTCAGTACCTACGGAGATAGAGACAGGCATAGAACGTCTTCTGAAACTTTTCAAATCGCTACGCGTTCCACTTTACTTTTTTTTTTTACCTTCCTTCTCTCTTTTGGTTTCTTTTTTTTTCGTACCATCTTAATTAAGTACACGATTCAGACACGCGAGTATTTTTACGCTCCGGGGCTGTTTGCACATTGGTGTGAAATCAAACGCTTTCCGAGCTTCGCTTCGGTATCTGCGAAAATAGAGAGAGATAGAGAGAGAGAGAAAGGGAGAGATAGAGAGAGGGAGAAAGAGGGAGACAGATAATGGCCGTTGAATCTTTCGAAATCGTCGCGTGACCTCTTCTTTTATTTTTTTAATGTTTTACCGTGTCTGCTGCTCGCTAAATATGCGATCCAGAGGTTACCTGTTTCTTTCCTTTTCTTACTTGTCTGTGTGAAATCACGCGCGTTACGCTTAGAATAAAATTTGCGAGAGAGATTCTATCGAAACTTTAGAGATGGTCCTGTATTTTTGTATTTCCTTGTTCGAATGCGTTTTATTGGCACAGTTGTTGATACGTTAGTTTCATATTTGTTTCGTAACAGGAATAGATAAGTTGTTTGCGAAAAATATTGTTGCTAGTGTAACTTGCTTTTTAAAGTCATGTTATTAATCGCGGTGAAAAAAAAATACGGGTTAAGACTTTCGGAATTTCTACACGCTCATGATGCCAGTTAGTCGACCGAGGTTTTAATTCTGGTACACTCGAGAATTGGCGAATCATTACCTCCGTGAGTAAGTGTACGTGACTGGATCACTACGATTACCATCACGATTGATGACTTTTCCGTGTAACTTTTTATCGCCGGTAATCGCATGCTCATTTACGTGGAAATTTCACGTGGAAATTGTGGACGGTCATTTGTTAAAAGCGTTACAAAGCGTGCGCTAAAAAGCGGGTCATGCACTTTGCGAAAAATCGATACGAAAAACTGGTCCGCGTTTCTCTGTCTGACCACCGCTTGACTCGTACTACTTAGCGTCGTTGATAGAGTTCGCTTTTCGATATAATGCGTTCGCAGTGTTTCGTTTCCCTAACTACCACATCGTTAACTTTCCACACAATTTCCTACGGATTAACCTAACCTAGACGTATAATCTGATAAGACTTTCATCGCGTGAAAATTTTGATAAATACAGGATTTCGTTATAAATTACCAGACACAGAGGTGAAACGATAAAGTAACGGGATTGTGAATGTATCGTAAATTGCCAGTAATTAATGGATCTTGTAAACAGGAGGTGTTGAAATGTTGTACGAAATTTGTTATATCGCTGTCCGGTTTCGTCATCACGATAATTCTACGGTATTTCGTCATGCATGATTACGTCATCGACAAGAATCCATATATCCTCATTTTTCTAGACTAAATCTTCATTTTTGAAAACTGTTATAGTTTAACGACGTACTATTTTCTCGAGTTTTCAGAATTGCTAAAAGTGTACAGTTTCTCAGTTTGAAGTGACAGTTTCAAGTTCGTTTCGTTCTTCAAGTCGTCGAAGACTATTTTTAACTGGATTGGTATTACAGTAAAGTATTGGTGTAGGTTACGGAAGATAAAGGGAACGGACGATATTGAAAATTAGATTATCAACGAGGACGATCGGAAAATTTATTCACGTACGAAATCTTAGGCCGATGAAAATGACACGATTCAAGTTAGGCAACGTCCCTACCTGTTGCACGTTGCTTTTATAGGAAATTACCTTACCGACATATCGGACATCGTCATTTCTGTCTATAGACGATAATCTCGTTCAGAAGCGTGTCATCGTCGGATTACAAACTTCATTCTCTCCCTGTTTACTATTACATTTTCCATCGTAATCATTTTTTAACACTCTCACAATTATCACCGTCTACCAACTTCGTATCTCAACCACATCTAAAAATCATTCTATCCATAGCCTGTAAATTATCATTTCTCAAGTCGTCGGGAATTAATTTCAATTTTTTTCTTTTCCGAATCCGCCAGCTTTTATCATTTTAATTTCATCTTCCAGCCAGGTAATTTCGAAAAGGAAACTTCGCCCCGTCGAGATTAAATTCCGCCTCGAACTTTCGCGTAGCTTCCCACGGTCTTAATCAATTTCGTTATCGCAGCGAGAGACGTCCTGTATCGCCGCCGTCGACGCCGCCGTCGCCGTTTCATCCCGATAAACGCGCCGACGAAAGTAATTCTACTTTGTAGAAGGATACTAAGTGTCTACCTGTTGCACCGACACCAGCCTCCTCCGATCGCTTCCAGAGAATCGCGAGAGAGCGATGGTTAGGGACGTGGCGAAAAGCACTCCGACGAATGAAAAATTTTACGCGTCTACGCGTAGAAAGAACGCCGCCGTCGCGACGCCCGTTCGTTTCTCGCAACTTGTTGCTGGTCACCCCGAGATTTCTCGACCTGTCGATTTCCGCTGTCGCCCAGTGACAGGTATGCCCTCCATCTCGATCCGCGAGAGAAAACGTGTAAGAAAATCCGGAAACGCGGTTGGGAAATGATTTTTCTATCACCGCGAATCCCACTTATTATCCGTTTTGAGTTTTGTACGGTTTGACGGCGAAAAGAGAGCTGTCTGTGTTTGTCTTTTGTTGTTTTGTTCGGAAACTAGGTGTGTTTTTTTTTCTTTTTATTTAGTTCTATTATTGACCTTTTTTTTATACGGATTCAATTTGTAACTTGAGAGTTGGAAAAGAAGTTTACATTCCGGAGTGCGGTTTTGTTATTTTCCGTTGAAAACAATGTATATATATATGTATATATGTATTATGTCAAATAGAAATGTTTGGTTACTCTCGTGGCTCGCGACACTCGAGATTTCTGGGATTATTGATTCCCACTGTTGTCCTTTTACGAGTACACATCCCATTTCAAATGCAGAGTAAAGAAGCCCTGTTTAAACATCGGGAATATGGAGAAATACGAAGAAAGGTGAGCTGGAAAATATTCTGAATACCCTTGAGATTGTCGTTCCCGATTATTTATTCTCCTTTCGTCAATGTTCGTATTTATCATATCGATTCTCATTTGTATCATACATTTATCAAACTGAATCTCACGTCTAAATCGTATTTAATTCAATTCACTTTCCTATAGTTTCTAATTCTTCCCATAAATGTTACATTTGTTAGTTCGGTATCCGACAAATTGTAAAAATTAATCCGAATCTTCTATTTAATTAAAATCCATTCCACCTTCTATTCACGTTCAGACCATTTTTTTCCACCGACTTACGGAGGGCGCACACGTTCGCATATTTTAATCACCGTAGAGAAATGTTTCCAAGATCGCGTTTACCGTTTCGCCGGCGCCGTATTCTCCTCATTTAATCAGCACCGGTGCGAAACCGTTGGCGCAAGAATTCTCAGGTGCATTTCCATGGCAGTCTGCTTCATCTACTCCTCCGACATCGAATGAAGGGCTTACTCATTTATTTTTGAAAAAGAGGGCGCGTGGGAATGACGGTGAAAAAAAAAAAATTCGAAATATCCGTCTCTCTGAGTTATGTGCAGAGAGTGCAGAGGCGCTCACCTGTTGCGCGTTAATTCGACGAGAGAGAAAGAGAGAGAGAGAGTAGGGGGGGAGAGAGAGAGAGAGAGAGAGAGAGGGGAAGGGAAAGAAAAAAAGATTGCGCCGCTTCTTTCGTGCAACATTTAAACAATTCTCTTCGACGCACCATACGCGACCTGTTGCGTCGTTAATTTAATGAAAAATTCAGACGAGTACCACCTTCACAGTCGCGAAACTCTATATGCCTTGGAATTTCATACCAGACGTATAAAGGACGTCTTCAAGAATGTCTTTTAGACCGACTTTATTCGACGGCGTTTACCTCGGTGCACGTTGAAAGGCGACAGGACTCATTTCGAGAGAAGCTTAAAGTTACGATGGTATTAACCATTTATAACTCTGTCCCATATAACATCATTATTTTTGTGTGTAGCAAAAAAAAATCTTGAGGGTGTAACGGTGTCGGTGAAAAAAAGAAAGAGAGGAAAAGAGCTAAAACCGTTTATTTCGTTTCATTACTTTATTCGCGGACAAGTACCCCCTCGAGTCTTTACAACGTTTTTACGTTGATGGCGTAAGTGATATAGTGAGTTCATTACTGATATTTCTATTACGTCGATTACGTAGTAAATGGATAATCTTGTAGTATAATATCCGTGGATTTATCGTGTAACTTGTAAGGTATAATTTATAATTCTTTGATCATAATTCTGTGTTGTAAATTTCACAATTGACAAGTATTTTATTTTGGGTTGTGTGTTGTCTTTGTTGATTTAATTAATTTATTGAAAACATTGCAACGTAACCGATGGAAAAATAAACCAGCGTGTTCTCTTGATTTTTAATCGCAGATGCTGAAAACCCTGGCGCATCGTTTTCGTGTGATTTTAACACTGCGACCGCTGCGAATCGATTAACAGTTTCATGGTATTTCCGAAACGCACAATTTTCCGCCGACGAGAAACTCGACATGTCCATCCGGTGAAGATATGCGGTAACCATCATGGCGGCTGTGGTGAGCGAATAAAATCAATATTTACTAAATTATCTATGTTTTACTAGAATAATTGAATTGCACCCATGAGAACGACACGTGGCCGTGTAAAATATTACAGAAAAATTGTAACATAAATCAAACACTTTTCATACATAATTAATTCTCAATAATCATTTCTTTGATTATAAAATATCTTGTAAGCGAAATACATTCGAAGTATAATTTTGCATTCTCGCGGAATACGATCTTTTAATTAACATACCGTTAATGTCAGAGTTTACGATATCATGTTTTCTAACGGGATAATTTCATGCGAGAAGCATGGAAAATAGGTTAAACACGATAAATCGTTTCTCATACAAGCGGTAGCTCGATTTATAACTGAAGATTGTACGTATAGCCGGTGCAGAATTTAATCTGACCTATATTTTTCTCATTGGTGCAACATCGAAGTTGAGAAGCAGTTTCATAGTGGATCGTATAGGAATTTCCACATTATTATCGGTCGGACGTATAGTAGTCTCGTGGAATATGATACCGTAATTTCGGGTTCAAGATCCATGGCTCGCGAGAACGTACCGAATTATAATTATACTTGATATATTAATACGCGGTGCATACTCGACATTTTAATAAAATACCACACCGTCTAGAAATAAGATCTATAAAAAGTATATATGTATATGACTGCAGGTATGAAAAATATTCAAATATTAATTGTCATCTATACATATATTCAAATCAAACTGTTTCGATCGTTAGAAAATTGTCCAAATAGAAATATTTTTATGAAACATACGTTCCCGTGGAAATATACAATCAATACTTTCTACAAATCTGTTATATATAATACAAACAATTTACAATACACTTTTACCAATTTCTCCGAATACTATACCTCGAATTAAACCTGTATCCGACGATCCGCGTGCTTTCGGTAACGATTTGATACCCTTAACTTACTACCAGTTTAAACAACAAACCATCGAAACTCCACAAACATACACACACATAAACTGTAGTAGGGAAACTATCGAATCGGTTAAAAAAAACATACACACACAGAACACGATGGTGGGGGATCCAATTTGAAGCCGAAAACGTTTTCCTAGAACGTGCCCGGCAGTGTAGCGAAACCGCAACGCAGGAATTTAATTTAACGAGCAATTTTTCCATCGGCTCTGCCAACCGGGGGGGGTATAAAGTTTTTTAAAGAAAGAGAACCCTTGCCTAGGATATCCTTGTCGGTATCGATCCGTGGCATTTGTTCGGGAAAGCGAGGCCGATAAAGTCTCTACTTACGGCCGTCATGATTCCCATAGCCGTTTCCGCGTACAAGCGAACGATTAGGGATGCGAGTTAGCCGCTCGTCGCCCGGCCGCTTAATGGGACCCATCGAGAAATTCATTAGACGATTGCCTAATTAAGTTAATCGACGCCGGGTCGTCCTGTCCGTCGTAAAAGTAGCGTTGCGCCGCGACGCTTCTAGCGGTGAAATTGTTACCTTGCTCGCGAATAGAGACGAGAGACGGCTAATTTGATGAGGGGGTGTAAGGGTTGATAGGGATGTTCGGGTTTTCGGGGAATCATAGATCTTTTTCGGGGAATAATTGGATTGGTATCGGTGCGGCGAAATTAACGGACGATTTTCACTCTCAAATTGCTGTGGTTTGTTTTAATTTTTAATAGAGTGTACGTTTGATTTGTCAGTTATTTGATAACGGTGGATTGAATATCGTGATATTATGTCAGATGTTTGTTGTAATTGGAAATTATTTTTAGATTTGTTTTGAATGGAATATATTATCTTTGATAATTTATAATAGAATAATAACGAGAACGTCGTCTTTAATGTCTAAGGGAATGTCATATTTCATTCTAAAACAACGAAGTATTAATTACTACCACTCCGATTATTATTTAATTACGCTGGATATTAGAAGGCATTTGGAAAATAAAAGTCAGGGTAATTAATTAAGGAGCAGCATCGTCCCTTCTGTAATTTGTCACGAAAGTCCCGCAGGACCATGGTACTTAATTACAGTTGAATAATTAGTGAATATTCTTTGATAACGAGTGCAAAGAATAAACCAAAAACCGTCCCGTGTACAACACTTCATTATACAGTCGTCACCGACGATCCAAACGGACGTATGAAAATTACAAACGTCTGCGAAATCTTTCAATTACCGCGTATTATTGTACTCTATCCGGCGAAATCCTCTCAATTTGCTCTTTTCATTGCGAAACAAAGCGGACATCAACATTTGCGTAACACTGATCTCGCCAATAACATAAACATATACATACATATACATATGTATATCTATATGTATCTACATATATCTATATATGTACAATATATATAGGTATATATACATATGTATATGTATATTCTGGTTGGCAAATGGTCCGCTCTAAAACGAGTCATAAATCCGCTGGCTATTAAAGCCTCGGCGGTGCTCGAATTTAAGCGATCGTCTCTAATTATATGTCGCATTTAATTGGAAACTTTTAATTAAAATCCCTTCGAAATCGAAAATCCGGGGGTAGTACGGCGGGGCACGTAACGGAACACGGGCCATTAGGGAATGTTGTTCGATAATAAGAGCACGCAGAAAACGCGAAACGTAGCCGGATCAACGACTAACAACAATAGCGTCGGGTTAATTCCGTCGGCGACGCGATTCCTTTTTTTTTCTTTTACACCGGTGGCTTTTTTTTCCCTTTCTCTCTCTCTCTCTCTCTCTCTCTCTTTTTTTATTCCGCCATTCTATTCGAGCCCGGCAATCGGCTCGATTACACCGACCGTATAGATGCGGGCGTGCGCGCGATATTTCGTCGTGAGAATAATCCCGACGGCAACAACGTCGAGCCACTCGAACGTCAGTTTCCATTTGCGTGCGCGGAATTAGCAAACGCCGCGGCGAACCGCGCGAAAACGCGTCAATCGACGCGCGGATAAACCGGGCGCGAACAATTTGTCGGATCCCCTCTCTTTTTTTTTGTTTTTGTTTTCGTGAGAGAGCCTTCCCGAGGCCGCGGGAAACGGTGAAAACGACGCCCGGGATCGACGCACGGATTGAAGGAAATTTACCGGTGAATTTATTTTGACAGGGGATTTAGACATTGCGGGAAAGGTGAGACCAAGGTTTTACCGTGGATCTTTGAAAGGAACCGCGGCGACAGATGAGTTATGAGGGGGAATTAAATTGTTCCGGGGAATTTACGCGTTCTGTTTGTATTTACGGAATTACGTTTTAGAACTCTTGACACCTCGGCGATGGGAAGTAACACGATTTATTATTAACGCTAGAACTACAAAGACAGTCAGAATGACTGGTTCTTAATTTCTTATTGAAATTGCTTACATATCTAATAGAGCGTTTTCTAAAATTCGTCACAACTGTGTCTCTATATGTAAATTAATTAAATCGATCAATTTACTATCCTCTTTTGTTCCCTTTCTCCAAACATGTTTGTCTAACGTTTTAAGATAAACCAAAATAATCCTCGGTAGTTCTAGTTTAAAATTTTTGTGTTAAATCGGTTTTTAGTTGAAGCTGAGTTGTAGCGCGTTAAAATTATTTAATTATTACATTTGATAATATGTATAGGTAATTTATATGATTTCTTTGAATTTGTTTTACGTAATATCTGCGTATTTCATGATATGAACGGTATTAACGTTGAATTGAAAATAAGAGTATCTGGAAATGGTTTTATTAAATAGGTTTTTATTTAAAGTATCTCTACGGCAATATTTCTTTTTTACAGACACGATAAAACGTATTTCACTGCTGTTAAGCTTACTTTACACGATATTCATCTATTACATAATAATATTCATAATATTGATATCGATGTTAATAATACCCATAACGTAAGCCATGAAGTATCGGCTATGTTGATAAGCAGGGAGGCATACAAAATTACTGATAATTTAACTAAATATCGACTTTTGGGGTTGTGATTCGTCGAGTGTGCATTACAATCTACAAACTTTATAAAAAACAATACAAATTTTATTATTTTCCGCTGAGTATACGTATTCGGAACCTTATTTTGAATTATAATAATTATCAAAATGGTTTCGTACCGAGTAATTGGCCTCTCCACTTTTATAACAATATCGCAGGGACAAAATTAAATTTCATTCAATTTCTACATACCTTTAATACGGAATAAAAAGGTTAACTTCGTACTTATATTGGTTAAACATGTAACAAGTGTTTTCCGGCGGAAAACAGAAATTCAAAATCATTCTATTTTCATAAAATAATAATAAAACTACTATAAGAGAACATAATGATGACCCAGAAAATCCGACGAAAATTCAGCAAAATTCAATGACTCCCCCAAAAACGTGAAAAATCTGAATATAGTAAACTGCGAAACAAATTTCCGCGCGTTAGTTAGCTTATTTTCCGATCGTGCGCAAGGAATCAATACCGCTGCACAAAACCGCATCAGATGCATCGATGTGCACGCGAGTAAACCGCGTCCGACTAATTTATTGGACCGCGCTGCCTTTCCCCGTTTGTCATACTGATAAAACGAAGACAGAAAGGGGGAGAGAAATAGAGAGCGAGAGAGTCGATTGTTCAGTTCGCGGTATCCGTACGGAAACATTCGCGTGTAATATAGAATTCCGATTATCCTGGTCGAGGCTGTTACTTTTGGAATTCCTGAAAACCGACTCGAAGTCGAGCAACGGGAAAAAACATTGTTTTTGGAGAAGAATCGACAGATTGCCAAGGCTTCTCGTTAAATAAATTGAAGAAAATCGAGTAATTTTCTTTTGGAATATTTAAGGCAAAAAAATATGTTACGCTTTATGAATTTTTGGGGAAATTAAATAATTTCTACTATGAAAATGTTAGTATTATACTGCAGCCAGTTGTATAGTTAATCAAGCGACGAAGTACAATAATCGAAAAATGATATAGAAATGATTAAAATGCAAATTTGAATTTATAGAGTGGCAGGATTTTTTGTCCGTGGATTCATGAAGCTTTTGGTATATTAATTCGAAATATCTACTGATATGATCAGGTTACATACTTTTTTAAACAGAAAAGTAAATTACTTTTATCCATATAACACCATAATTATAACAAATCTCTTATTTAGAAGCTCTCATAATTACTGACACATTTACAACGATTTGAATTAATTACTTATCCTAGTCCATAAAAATATTCACTGATTTAAGAATTGGTTTGCTTACAAAGGAATGATGTTACATGGTATACAAATATTTATGCGAGTCGACGCAGTGCCTAAAATCGAATACATTCAATAGCAATTCAGAGAACAAAATATTTCCGCGAAAAATGTGATAGATCCAGTTTTGTTCATTTGCCCGATTTTTATCTCATCACATAACTAAAAGGGACTACTTCAGTGTGACACAATGAAAAACTGGGAAACCCGTGACACGTTCGAAGATGTGCGTCTTTTAAAAATAGGTGTACAGGGAAATAACACGTGAGCGTAAATTTTTAAAATTTGCTTCCCCGTAAAAAAAAAAACACAGAAAATATACCTCGTTCTGTTTTCCTGCTATGGTGTTGAAATATGTTTATACCTTTGGGGTCAGAATTCACCCATGGTATCCAGGTAAAAAGAATTCCAAAGAAATAGTTGATAAAAACTACCTGTTATGAACCTCGAACGAGGTCAGGACATTCGGTGCCTCGTATTGATATACCTATAAATAATATCGCGCGTGTAGGTGACTCTTCGTGAAAACAAATCGGACGTTTCGTACTAGTCTCCGTGTAACCGTTGCCGTGATTAGACGTCTTTAGTGTTCGAAGTAGAAAGTATCGTGATTTTCGTGCACGGTACGATGTTCATACGAATTCTATATTCTCGATTCTTTTCGATTCGACTCATCTGATGATCGTGTATACGTATATGTATAAATATAATATTCTGTCTTTTGACATTGTAACGATCGTTTGTATTGTTCGCAATATGAGAAGAATACGACGTTATTTATAGATGATTAATTTGCACCGAGGCATTAAACGCGGAATATCGGTATGTAATATTTCACTGGTGCGTGATAATTTAATATTTTGATGTGTTTTTAATTAGTTTCCGTTCGAATATGTAGAAGATCGATGCGACGATGCATATTTCCCTCTAGTATTATACATATCTACATATACACGTGTAACATATAAAATTTGACGTCTAACATTCGATTGATTTTGTTTATTCGATAACCACGGTTCCGTTATTACGGTTTTCATAATATTCTTCGCGAACCTTCGTGTAACGAACCGCGGTTGATAATTACAAAAAGATCGGGAAATGAAACCGCGTATGAATGTTTCATGTCTAGTTTTGCATAAACGTAAACCACGGTCCCGTTTTTCTTTTAAATATTCCTGAGGTGTTCGTATTTTTAGTAACGTTGTGCGTGCAGTGGGTTACTCGTTAACGATACTCGGTCGCAGCTTAATCTCGGGGAAAAGGTTGAATCGAAAAGAAAATCGGACGGCATCGATCATTTTCTGCGGGTCACAGTGAAAAATGAGATTTTAACGAACCGCCGGATCAAAAACTGACACTCCCGGTTAGTCATCCTGCAATATTTCTGAGAATGTAAGTAAACTTCACGTACGACGAAATTCTTTTTCTAGATATTTAATACATTGACGAATAGCGTTTTTAAAATATATTTTTAAACGGTTCGAACAGGAATTTATTGAAAGTATTTTAACGACACGTCGCTCAAAGTGATAGAAATATGACATCTGCTAATTATGTGTGTTACGTGTGTTTTTGGTCTCTTTTTGTGCGATTCGGCAAGTGATGTATGTATTTTACTCATCGGAGCGTTTATTTCCTTCTGAACGAAAATTTCATTTTGGAAAATTAAACGTGCACGCTTGTGTCACTGTTCCTGAAGGGGTTAAAGAGATTGACACACTTATTCTGAAGTTCAACGCGAAATGTTGATTTATTTTTGAAGAAAATTATTTAGGATACTATTTTAATATTTATTTTTCTACCATGAGATAGAGATATTCATATATCTGCATTGTATTTATATTTAATGCTCCTTTGAACTTATGCCTCAATATTTTTGTATAAACTGGGATTTTTATATTTAAAAGAAAATCAATAATAATGAATATAAGGAACGTGTTAGCATTGTCAACATTTTTAGCAATGCGGTTCGTAATGTTTCCATTGATACACTAGATTAGCGGTATTCCGCAAGTCTGTGTGAAATGCGTCGATTGGTACGCGATTAAGCCGCATCAGACTAATTTATTAGACCACATTGCTTTATCCTATTGATCACGGTAGGAGGCACAGACGAAGACAAGAACGTGGATCGATTAGAGACTCGAGAAAACATATTTTATACCTATATTATAATTTGAACTAGAATCCAATAGATCTAACAAAAAAATATTTCAGACATTAAATAACATGACCGAGACGAAAGAAATAAATATATTTCCAATAAGCTGTTTGGTTAATCAAATTTCATTTAAAACAAACACACGTAAAAACGCCTAAATGAAAATTCAATCACAAACATTTTGTCATTTATTATGTTTACCAATTAATTATGCCGTTATTAATTATCGTAAATACAATTAGCGGGAGCAGATAGCAAATAATGAAATGTAAAATTTTATTACGAAATTTGTGTGCCTCAAATACCGGGAGAGAGATAACAGTAATAATGGTTGATCTACAATTTCGAATGGCTATGACTCTGGTAATAGACGAAGCTACTGGAACGTCAATTTCCATTTGGCCGGTCAAAATTAGCTGTACTCCGCAAAACCACGCGAAACGCATCAATCGGTATGCGAGTAAAATGCATTCAACTAATTCTCGGACCGCGTGATGCTTTTTCACGAGGGAATAGCTGGATTTATATGTTATATTCGGAAATGGCCGTAGACGGTGCCCTGTTATTATAGATTATATCGAGCATAACGGATGTCGGCCAATAAATCATTATTGCGGAGCTAATTATGATAATTACAACGGCGGAACATCAATAATGTTATTTCGAAAACGATGTATTACGTGAACATCAATTTATTCATGTTTCCTGTAACGTACACTTTTATCTTTCTCATCTATGTATCATGACATATTCGTCGTTTTAATACCTTTTACCGAAAATACTATTTTATTGGGTCTACTTTAATGCAAGATGTAGAATTCCCATGGTTTGATTCGAAATCTAACTTAGGTATGACAATTTCCAATTTTAGGATTAAGTTTAAAAAGTACGCTTACAAACTCAAGGAAATAAATAGGTTGTTTTTGTCAATTTCCCAAAAAACGGTGAGATTAGATTAATGTTTGCATGATTAGGTCGAACCGATTAATTAAAGAATTTTTGTGAGTACTTCCTGATTCGGCAAGGTTTTAGAGTTCGCCACTGCAATAATGAGTTATCGATTTTAGACTACTTTTCACTGGCAATTAGATAAAATGTTTCCACCTCAGAAAATTATATTCGCACAAACAATAGCATCGAAAACGATTAACAACTACAGTAATATGTCCCATTGATTTTTAGAAATTTAATAATATTATCTCCAAAACATGTTTATATATTTGCAATTTCCCCTAAATTATTTATAATCGATAATTCTTGTTTTTGAAACTCAACGAGAATGATATCCCAACAATAAACCATTCATTTTCCAAACTAAACAATTGAGTGAGTGGATATACGCACTAAACAAATACTCATTTATCTATATGAAAAGCAATTAAAATATAAAAAAATCTCTAAATTCGTATCACATTGCATTGCCACTCTTTTTACTCATCCACTCAATTATCATCCTTTTAATATATTTCGCACTATTTCTCCGCGTATAAATTCCGTCCAATCCGAGACTAACGCGATAATCCCGCGGTTGTTTAAAAAAGAAAAAGAATAATAAATTTTTCTCCAGCCGCTCCGTTGAAAATATTGTTCATTCAGCCGGCAAGCTGTTGACACGTTCTCCTTAACACACCGTAATTCAGTAAAACATTAAAACGATAACAGTGGCAAAAAAGCGATGCACAACGGCCGGATAATACCGTACAAAGTAACGGCGCGGGAATATGACATCACGGTGAAATGAAAGGGTGGCGAAAAACGTAAGAGAGAAAAACTTTTCCGATGGTGTACTCGTGTATACCTGATACAGCGCGGTACGTGGGCAGGTTTTAAAAACAAAAAAAAAAAAACATATACGATGATCATAGTGGTGGTAGGACACAAAAGGCACAATAGGCGGTGAAAACTTTTCTCGACGATGGGAAAAGGAGTAGGACGAGTAGAAAACGCGTACAGGCAGTCAGAGAATTCAGGTCAATGGAAAACAGCACAGGGGAACTGGGACGTTTTTGCCTCTTTGAAGTTTCCGCCAGTTTCCTAATCCCTTCTTCTTCTTCTTCTTCTTCTTTTTTTTCATTGCATTTTTCTTCAATATTCCGGGCGTAATAATTTACACCATCGAAAAACTCGCCCCGTCATTGTTTCCGCGTGGAAACTATGGTCCCTCTTGACGATTCGTTTTTTAGAGCAACTCACTCGCTGGGAACTACGTTGGTGTTGGATGTAATGAAGAAAGCGTGTTGTGAAACGAATTTAAACGCGACCCATTGTCGACGATTTTTAGGATAGAACGACCAACGGTTACTCGACCCGATTTTACTAATTCTATAGAAAATGAATTTTTGAAGTTATTAATATTATATGATATTTAAATATTATACGAGTCGTGTAACAGAAAATAATTTTTATATTATCAAAGTTCTTGATATTTAAAGTTAATATAATACAGTCCATTCGCCATGTAACGATTCAATGCTATTTCTCTTTTTTTTTCTTTTTTACGATAACACCTTCCATAAAAAAAAATATGAATCTCCAACCCCTTTACTCCCGTATCGTGTTTACGACCGTGTAATTTATTTACCGTTGTCAGCTTGTTGTATTTATTGTCACGATTATCGCGGATGATTATCACGATATCCGAGACGAAAGCTGATCTCGTCACGATGAAATTCCGAAATCGTCGGAAGATTGCGGTAGCCACGGCGGTGGAGAGAGAGAGATACGATTTTCGTATTAAAAGGTTATCGGTGTTCGATTTAAGATTTCTGATACCGAAGCACTACCCATCGTTGTATCGTGTTACGCGAATTCGACGCCAAAGTGAAGGAAAATACATTTAACGCCTTGCTAGCTTTTTTTCACGCTACTTCCGACCTCTCCACTCTTCTATTTCTCTGTCACGTTCCCGCCAACTATCTTGTAAAAATAGTTTTTCGCGTGAAAATAGGATACTGATGTAAATATACATATACCTATATAGGAGTCACTCTATTAAAGAATGTTCATTAAAAAATAGTATTAAAGAATATTTTAATGTTTATTAGATACTTCCCGTAGTCTTTCGAAATAATTTGTCTATGTTATTTAAATATGAAATAAATAAATTATTGTTAGGTACAAAAGAATTCTTTACCAGTTGTTCTATACGTAAATTTCCCAGAGTAAAAATATTAGAGCGCCAAAATTTCGCAGGGGTTTCAAAGGATTGAGCTTTCTCAAAGGCAGGAAATTTCAGACAGTTAAAATTTCACTATATAAAATCCCCCATGGTATAGACATTTTTCTACCTCCCTAATTTCAACGTGAAAATAAAAACCTTTCTATCGAACGGACTCTTAATACCAAGCATAAAGACTCTATAATATTGCAAATACACTTTAACACGGTTTCAATCGTTTCCCTTTCACCCACCTTTTTTTCCCATCCGCAACAAAAAAAATTCCTCGCGGGCAAACTAATTAAACAAGGCGCATCGTGAATGTATATGTATACGTTTAAAGTCCAGTATAGAGAGATTGAAAAGCGAGTTTCACGTTGTACGAGATGAAAACGAATCGTGTTAAACCTTAATCAGGCATAAATGGTGGCAGGAACGTAACTTTTAACGGGCCAATAAAAAGGAGGAAATGAAAATCGTCAGCGAGACTCGCGGCATCGGGTTTGATAATGGCGGCGGCGTTTTACTGGTCTCGTTTATCGTTGCCGTCCGGCGAACCGGTGGCGCGGACGAATTTATCGATGCTGCACGTCGATTAGAATTGTGCGGACTCGGTCGACCGCGATTCACTTTTGCTTTTCCGAAAATCCGCGCTCGGCTTTCCGTGAGGCTAACGCTGACCGCGAGCGAGGAATCGGGCGAATCGGGCGAATTCGTATTCAACGACGTCGCGTAATAACGTGTAACGAAAGCTGACCGTTGGATACAGTGAATTTACCGGATCCGTTATCGACGGTAAAGATTAAAGAGACTTTTTCGTTTTTTTTTCCCGTTGGGAATGACGGGATATTGATTTTTCTTGAATTTTTTTTTTATTCACATCTGAGGTAAGAGTCGCTCGGAAGTTGCTTGGTGATTTGAAAAGAGCGTGGTATCGTTGATTTTTTTTGATATTTTTGTTTTTTCTTGTTTGGAGTAATTGGAAGAGAGAATGATTCGATTGTGGAACGTTACAGGTGGAAGGAACAAGTGGAAATTTAAACGATTTGTTAAAAGATATTGGGAGTGTTTGTAAAAGTTGGTGTAATTATTGATTTTTTGTTTTATGTTGGTTTATTTGGTAGGAGAAAGTTTATATGTACAAGTTATAAACTTTGAAGCATCTGAAACAAAATATCCAAAGAGAAATGTTTGGAATATCGATGGGAATATTGAAAACAGTAATTGAAAATGTTATTAAAAGAGCAGAAATTTGCGGGCGTAGAGGTGGTGGTCATCTGATCGATATTATTTTCAGAAATTAAATTCCAAACAAATTCGTGATATAAAATTAATTAAAAACGTAACAACCTTCGTTTTGTTAAAATTTTTCTAGACTTGTCTCTACTGAAAATCAATAATAAACTTTTCCGTCGTTCCGTATGTTAGCTGCAGATTTTTTATTGTTTTTTTTCACTCATTCGATTGTAGACTCGCAATCGACTGTTTCGATTTTAATAAAACAGTAGGTGTAATTTCAATTATTTCTACCTTTCGAATATAATAGTATGTTGATATGAAAATAAATGAAATGCAGAACGTGATTTGCTATGTATTATGAATACGTTAAATGGGATCCGATGAATATGATGAATTAATAACTATCATTAGTGTCAGTACTCTCGGTTATTTAAATACTATTATTTTCACAGCTGCATAGAATTGTATCGAGATCAATAGATAGAACGTGATGCATTATTATGGATACGTCCTAATGAAAGACTCCGCGTGGTGATTTGTTTTAAAATATCGAATTTCTAATAGAAACTATTCGAACGCGTATACATATATAAAATCGGGACACAATTTTCGACAAGTTCGCCAATTTAAAGAGAAATTCCAATCACAGCAGCTTAGTTTTAGCAAATACAAATTGACAATTTACCCTTTATCGGTCCAATTTATTTTTTTCCATCTATTCTACCGATTGCTCCAATTGCAAAAACATTTTTAACGAATCCCTTTTTTTTCGGCTATTACTCTATTCCTTTTATCTGGAACATTGTTGCCTGACGTAATATTACAATTTTATCGAATTACCAACAAATATTTCAATAGATAGACTATTTTAGTAGCGATTTACATCGAACTTTATTACTTTACTCTATAATTTCATTTGTAAAATTGTTACGCAATTGAAACTTCCCCCAGGTTGGCGGGCGATTTTTAGCGAATTTCGAGTCGAGCTAGAAATCGCTTTAAAATTAATCTTCAACAGATCGAAATGCCGAACGATCGACTGGCTGAATATCTGACAGAGGAACGGATCGATCCTTCGGCGTCGTCGCTTTGCAAGTTAGGAACGCCAGGGGGAAGGAGGGGGAGGAGGGGAGGGGGTGGAGGAAAATACCAATGAATGTTGGATGGAATTCTACGAGTTTCAAATATTCACGTTCAGCTATGATTTAGAGCTGTTTGCTGATTGATTTTTATTTTATTTTCCTTGGAATTTTTGCCTGCAATATTCCATGTATTTCCCATTCCTAGATATTAAAAGGGGATATGAGTGAGAGCACACATAGATTAAAAATGAAAACGTGAAACGTGTCTTTTATACACTGGGTCTTTTATACACTCTTTTCGCGGAATATTTCTTTCCCATGTGTTTGCGACATTTATTTTAGGTAACCACTTCCGGGCTATGGTGACCCACAAATCTGTTTGTACGGTATTATATGATTAAAATGTTTGTCAATCAATTTAAATCGCGACAATTTCTAATGATGTTTGATTCATAGATACTTGGAAACGTTGGTATTTCATTGCGAAAAAGTTTTGTGGTTCATTTTGCAAAAATAGAATTTTCAAGAGTTAACGATAACTACTGTTCCGACGAAATTTGGCACTATAGGAGTTTTGGTGGATAACAATTTCTATTCCTAGATATTTGGGAACCAGGAAATATTCGTTACGTCGAATTTGTACATTTAAACATATTACAGAGCGAATGTGTTCATGAAGAAAATTCAAAATGTAGAACTTTCAAAGCGTAAAAATCTACAAACCTCGAAATATCGTATTTAATGTCCATACATTTCATAATTAAACAAATTTCATAGCGTACAGGTAGCGTTGAGATGAAATTCCTAATAAGAGTCTATAATCTACAAAGTCTATTAATTTTGCTAGTTTATTCAAACATATAAAAGTAGAATACTATTCAATAAAGTAAATATCCAAGTTTTCAAAAACTTTTCGCTGGTTTATTTGTGTATAAAACATTGGTGACCTTTTCTCTGAATCGATTGTACACATCAGTAGTGGAATAATAGAAACAATAAACATAGGCGTGCAAACCACCTGCAGTGTTGATACACGATTTCAAAGTGTAGGTAGATATTGTAGAAGCAAATTTACAAAAATATTTCATCTCCCAAATCGAACGTTGTAGAAAATTGATTTTTATTTTAGTGTGAGTTGGGGATGTCAAAGTTTAATAAAAACATGACACCTATCATTACCACTGTTAAATAAAGTCCTTGCAAATCCTCATAATTTTTGACAAATCATTAAGTACCTGCTGTCATATAACCCATAGGAGTTGTCTACAAGAAATACCAATAAATACAATTTAAGAATAGTTTTCGCAATACTGATTTCTCCTAGTAATCTTTGATCATTTTCAATAATTCTAAAATAAAAATCAGTTCTTTCTGACCTGCCATTTGGAAGATATTAATTTAAAAAAAATGTCTTCTGCCTTATCTCGAATGCGGTGTATCTCGACAGCAATTGATTTGCAAATCTATGTTCACCGTTTTCTTTATTATTGTTTCATATGTACAATTGCCCATGCAAAACCGATTCCCTATATGGTAAACAACTCTCTATAAAAATGCCATACGATTCATTAATAGCATTTAGCCACATTAAATGGTCAGACAGATCTCTCCACTGTCACTAGTGTTCACCGACAATGAAAGTTCGAGTCGTATACCGACCATGAACATATCGAAGGGCGAAAGTTTATCGAGTCATGAAGTGCGGCTGGTAAATGAAACGAATAGAAAGACGACCCGGTGGCCAGCTTGCAGATAGCTGGCAACGAACAGACAAGATAAGAAAAAAGTTGGAAGTGAAATATAAGTTTGCCGGAGATAGGAGGCAAGGTAAAGCGGACGGGTATTACCGGGAATTCCAGAATATGGGCTGAAACTCGAGGGAAAAAAAACACACACACACACACATAGACAGAGAGAAGCATACAGATAGGTAGCACATTTTTTATTCGAGGCTCAAGCCGCGCTGAGAAGAACTGATGGACCGTGGATTCGGATGGTAGTTGATTGTAGGTCGTGGATCGGGATGAAAATAAATCGTAGGTCGTGCTGGGAAGCTTTTTTTTTTCATTGGAAAAAAAACACGAAAGAAACAGATTAGTCGAGTCTGGTAGCGAAACGAACGTGGTGCTATTTTTTAATTCGCGGTTCATCGGGTTTTATGAATTACATGTGACTCGGAGATCTCACGATCGAAACTGTATTCTAAATACGGATCACCGGTAGAATAGAGATGTGGAACGATAGCAAACAATTCACGAGACTTATTATTAGAATCATAGAAAGGAATCGAACGGTTAGGAGTAAACGTACGAACGTTATATTTGAAATCGAATGAAAACTCGGATGATCCACTCATCGGTGGAAAGTATCCGTTTGAAAATCTTTATTCGTTTGATATTTTTCCATTCTCCAGTGACGACTCGCTGTTTTCTTTCTTTTGCACTCGGTGCATATTAAAGAACAACATTTTTCGGGGGGGGGGGGGGGGGGGGGGGGGGAATGAAAGATGACCGAGATGTCGGTATATTTCAAACCACCACCGAGTTGCAAACTCGTGATTACATAGGCCCGGGCTGAGTAAACGTCGCAGTATGGCGGTTTACATGAATGCAGGCATCAAAGATGTTTGAGAACCGTTGGTATTACGGATGTCTAGACATTAATCGAGGCGGCAGACTTGGCGCTATTAAGCATCTAGTCATCGGTGTATATCAGCCTTAAATTACATAACAAATAACGATATTTAATCGTTCCTCTTTGGAATTGATTAAAAAAAATGTCAGAGGTCATCTATGTTCACCTGGAAATAATTTTATATTTACCATAATGAAATAATTGATTCCTCTGTTGTATTTACGTTACAAAGATTATAAACTATTGCTAATTATCTAAATTACTTATATCATAAAATAGGGAACTCGTAGATTATTTATGAATACAATTACTTGATCAACAGCTTAACAACCATGGATTGTACTAATTATAATCGCTAGACATCGCATTTCGGGGCGAGAATATTAATTGCTATGTTTACAGAATATTCAATATATATATATGTGTATGTTTATAGTATAATATTCTTGAACGCTTTAATTAAATCTTGTTAATAATTCCTATCACGTTCATCAATAATACATCAACACTTTAATCTCCCCCGAAACTATAATACAACCAAAACGAAGAATGAAATATCCCTGAATATTTGACCGATGCAGAAAACAACTAGATTCGAAACAGTCTACCAAACATACAAACCCAGGGAACACCAAGCGCACTATAATTTCCTGAAAAATGAATGCTAACATCTCGTCCGCTTTGACCTTT
Source organism: Mimumesa dahlbomi (assembly GCA_917499265.3). Taxonomy (NCBI): domain Eukaryota; kingdom Metazoa; phylum Arthropoda; class Insecta; order Hymenoptera; family Crabronidae; genus Mimumesa; species Mimumesa dahlbomi. The sequence continues at coordinate 7,430,694 of OU824124.1, forward strand.
ATCCCGAAACGCCGGGCTTTCCAACGGCGGTTTTGGGAGCTATAATTCGCAACAGTCTGCCCCGTGCTAATACTCTTTGTAGCCGCGAGTCGGGGCACGTTCAAAGGCGTGCTTAAAACTTCTCTGTCCGGCGAAGTCTGCAACTTAGATTTGAAGGCAGGAAACGAGGTTCCACGGAGGTCCGGCTTGCGGTGTCCTTCGCGGTCTTTCCTCTTTAATTCGGGACGCAGCTTTCGCCTGTCTTTGAAGTAGTCTCATGGTGTAAGTAATCAGCCGAACCCTCGTCCGACATCGGATACTTGGGCGACCCTGTTTTGCCCCCGAATCTTCGTTTCTGCGAAACTTTTCTCTCCCGGAAGAGAGAGAGAGAGAGAGAGAAGAAAAAAAAAAGAGAAGGAGGAAGGAAGGTGGCCGATAACTCGGACGAACGAACGGTCGCAGCTGTCTGGTGTTAAGGTTCTTCTGTCTTGGGATTTTCCACTGTTACGAGATTAAATCGAAACTAACGGAACTCTCCGACGGTGGGTGCGGTGGTTTTAGCGATGGCGATGATATTAATCATTTTAGCCCACGGTTATTGGATGAAATTGTCCCGTTCGAAGGATTTTCTGGGATAATGCGGACACAGGCATGTTCCTGGTTCGAATAAAATGTGTTTTGAAATACGGTTTTATATATCGGTTTGCTGGAAATAGTGGTTTCCCGAATTTCTTACGTGGAGATTTTCTGATATTTTTAAATCTTGGCTGTGATTTAGTAGCGATTATTTTACAAAGGTACGGTTTTCTTCCTTTTTTTCGGCGAAAGGGTGCTGTTTAAAAATGTTATATTGATGTCGAGCTTCCATCGGGATTGGTGTACAACGTTTTGAAATGTGAAATCAGATGAAAGATGTTCTTCCGTTCACGTTTGACATATTTTCCTCATTTTTCATCATAAAACATACCATTAAAGTTTCTAAGGAAAATCTGGGTCATCGTGTATACGTCCTGGGTCACCCTGTATAATAGTTACTAGACATTACAACCTGTACATTGTTCATTCTTCTTACATCGGTTATCATTGCCGTCCCTTTTCTTTTACGCGGACATTTTATTCAAACCATAACCGTTACTTTTATACCAACCATTGTGAAACCACGTTCCACCAGAGTTTCATTCTTCCAGCAAATAAACCCCGACGACAACCCTACGAGAGACACTTAACCCTTCGGTATAACACCGTGAAAAATATTTCTCCCTCGAAACGGCTAATTTCCATTTCAACAAATTCCCAGCTCGTTTCCCGGTTGCCCATCGCCAATCATCTTTAATTCGCCAAATCATCGTTAACCGAACGGCTCTCTCCTCCCGAAGCGGTCATAAATCACCTGGCAGGCTGCTAGAATTTTTCCGAACGTTTTCGAACGCCGGTACGTTTCTCCGGGGCGATACGACACGCGGGGAAAATAACCAAAAAAGAAAAACAGAAAATAAGAAAAAGAATAGAAAAAAAAGAAAACAAAGCGCGGAATCGTTCCTTTTTCGCTGGAAACTTGGCTTCCCCGAAGTCTCTCCGTGTTCATCGATCTTCCCTGAATCACGGCCAGTCTCCCCCGGGCCCGAGGCAACTCTGACCTTTAGCACCGTAGAAACGTCTCGAGGAAATCCCGCCGGGTGAGAGAGTGACGGTGAGGGGCAGAGGGGGGGAGGAGGGATCAGGGGCGGAAAGGAGAACAGGGGTTCTCGGGCGCCGTTCCGCTTTAATTTGAGACATCGTGTCGCACTTGTGCCTCTCAAGTAGTCTCGTCTATGCCAGTGTGGTCCGAAGAGGGGTGCCCAACCACCCCCTTCGCCCATCCCACCCCCTCCTGACTCTGTGGCGATGGCGGCCACTTGTCTGACACAACTCTGGCCTCCTCTACTTGCGCCTTTCGTTCTTTTTTTACGATTCACTGGGTATGTGTTTTGTTGCTTGGAAATTCCTGGGGTTATTCGATTCCGCGAGAGAGTTTCTCGACGTAATCGTGGAGACCTTTTAGGTATGTTACTCGGTAGGGAAAGTGTCCCGAAGGGATGTGGATGGGGGTAGTTTCTTTTTTTTTATTTGCAGTTTTTTTTTATTCTGGTAATCAATGTGAAGTACGTTTGGTAAAGAAATTTAGTGACCCTGTAGTAGTTGGATTTTACTTTAGACACATAGTTAATTATTATTGATATGTTTCTTTTGTGTGGTTTGTTATTGTTGTATTTACGGTTTATTAATCCTACAGAGAGAACGACGAAAAGAATGCGAGAACTTTTTGAACCGCAACGTTAATGCGGGTCCTTGTCGCTGTGAAATAATCTTGCTCATGCGAGTAGAGTCCTCGAAATTGTACGTGAACTGTAGCAATGGGCGACTACTTGTCTGACATAACTATAGTTTTCTCCACTTGTACCATGTCCCCCCCCGGTCGAGTGCTCGAAACGTGCACTTTACCTGAGCACGCGTGCACGTGGATTCGTGGATATTTCACGAACAAGAAATCCGGTAGCAAGAAGTGCTTTCCGCTTCATCATTATTATTTTACAACCACCGAGGAATTAGAATCGGTAACCGGTAAACCGTCTATTACTTGTACGTGAAATTATATTATTAAACGGATAGAATACGTAATAAAGCAAATATCGGACCCACCCACCCCTCCCGGCGAACTTTCAAATGGTATAGATAACACGTATTATATCTGTATCAAGTGGTATTCTAATGAGATACTTAAGAAAATATGTATAATAAGATCGTTGAAGTGGCTCGTTAACTCTTTTGCGGTCCGATCTTTTCCACGATGAAAAACGTACCGTTTTCAATGAAAGTTTTTCCCGCGATGCTTTTCTCATTTTCCGCGTAGAATCTATTTCGAAAAAAAAAAAAACGATCCAACGTATCCCCGATTATAATCACGGAAACGGTGTTCTAGGCTACCGTGACGCGAGTCAGGTTGAAACATTCTTGAATGGAAACTCCAAAATATTTACCCGCCGGTACCTGCACAATGCCCCGGCCGTACGTTTCGCGGAAATCTAATTTATCTCGGAAAATTCTCGGCGTACTTCCGTCCGCGCAATAATTCCAAATACTTAGCCGAAAATTCAGAAGTATTTAGCCGGAAACCGTCGGCCCATAAATATGGATTCGGAAGGGTTTAAACTCTCATACCGGTGAACTTCCGCGACTGCTCACAACTTCCGCGGGACCGCTTAGAATTAAATGCAAATGGGCCCTCCCCTCCCCCCTGCCCCTCCGCGAAAAAATGTCATTCAACGGCGAATTATCTTAATTATTTATTTATACGGACGGTTCACGGGGCGGAGGGGGGGAAATGTTCCATTAAACCAGACACGCCTAGAAGTTGGCGGCGTTATTCGACAGAGCTCGGCGATCCCGGGGCAAGGCTCGAACTCAATTCACTCGGAATTCAAATTACGGCGTTCGCCGTCGGGGGTTCACCCCCTCCCCCCACCTCTTCTTCGACCCCCTTTATTTTCCTTCTGGTTCCATTCCTGCGTGCGTCTGCGATGGAATGCATCGAAGCCACGTCGATGCGCCTATGCAACCGGCTACGAAACTCAGTGGGTTGTAATGTGGTAGGAACGAGTGTCGTTGGATAACGTTAAAGGGACGTCGCGAAAAATGATTTATTTTTTTTTCATAGGATGTAATTTTTTTTTGTTGGTTTTTAGAATCATGGAGAGGGAAGGTTGTAGTTTTTCCGCGGGGAACAACTTATATGATTTTCTGCAGAGTTTTTTGTTGCTCGTTTTGAAGAGGAGTTTTTTATTCGTTGTAAAGCAGAGAAATTATGCAGTCAGCGTGACGCGAGATTTTTCGAAAGCGTAGAATTTTTATAGCGTGAGATTTTCTGCGCGTTGAAATTTTGTATGCCTTGGAAATTTAGCACGTTGAAATAATTATGTTAACGTTGGTATATGACACGGTAAAAAGAATATTATAATGGTGAAATTTTTGCGAAGAAAGGTGTGTTTTTGAACTTTAAAGAATCATCTGAATTCCTTGGAAATTTAGCACGTTGAAATAACTATGTTAACTTTGGTCTAAATATGACACGGTAAAAAGAATATAATAAGAGTGGAATTTTTTCGGAAAATGGTGTGTCTTTTAATTTTAAAGAATCGTCCAAAGTAACTTGGTAATACAATGAAATATCTTTCTATCTCTCCCTCTTGTTTAAATGTTTTTTATTTTTTATCTCGATTCGTCGTTCTCGTTTTATTATCCCGCGATAGAAGGTCCTCGTGGTATCCTCTTAAAGTAATTAACGAAACAAGCAATTCCGCGGATAAACTTTTATTGTTAAAACGGATTTACAGGGATGAGGTAAATTATATTGTACAGATATTGGTTTCGAGTTACAGTCTATTGAATTTCGTACGGCCGATTGTACGTGATCGCGTGCACCGCCGGGCGCTCGAATTTTTCGTCCAAATACGAGTCACGATTTCATGTTCATCCTTGCAATAACTTCAGCCATGCCTTTACATCGCGGATGCTGTATAGCCTGTAACCAGTCGAGCGAAGGCCATTTGGGCAAACATTGAAGTTGAAGAAATCAATGTCTGTATGGACAATACTAAAAGCACGTTCCTTCCGAGTTTCGCTAACAATGGAGGCCTTCAAAGGCATGCAGATGTATCGAAATAGATACAGCAAACATGATAAAAAAAAGAAGTAGTATGATAACTAGGTCATTTGAATATTACGAAATACTATCAGACTTTTTAATTAGCAACTTATATGTTTTCATAAATAATAATATTTCTATAATAATATTTTATTTCTTACTGAGATAAAGACAAGTTGGTTTTTATTTTATTTTTTCTTGCTTTTTTTCATTATCAATTTTATATTTCTACCGATAAACTCGTCACTATTCTATGAAACGTGAGACAACGTCTGTCTATGTTATCATCTTTTGGAAATGGAATAGAAATGGTAGCATCAGGCTCATCGAATTTAGATGCACCGCATACTTGAAATTCGCGTCGCCTTCACGGGTAACACACGTGTTCCTGTACGCTCGAGTTGCCGGGACAGTCGATATCCTGGGAAAGGATATCCATAGACGAATTTCCTCCTACCGCGGTGTGTTACGTCCAAGGAAAATTTTCTATCAGAGCTGCGCCCGACGTTCACTATCACCGCAATAAAGTTTTAATCGGCGATGATAATTTATGGATCCGCCAAGGCGCTCGACCGAAAGAAGATCGGAAAAGGGAGTATGTTCGTCGAGAATTTCGAGGGCCGATAATTCACAACCGGAGTTCGTTAACGAGAAGTCGTCCATTAACCACGAGAGTGCTTTTAATGTAAAGTGGGTAAAGTCGTAAAGCTCAACCCCCATACGTAGATCAAGCCTCGTGCTTCGTAACCTCTCGTTTCGCTCCTTTTACGATCCTCCAACCACCAACAGCAAGGGCTGCCTCGAATGACCATGCTAGAAAATCACCTTTAACCACCATAATGTATGTTTCCACGTCCCTTTGGTTCTTTCTACATCGTTTTAGTTCAAGCGCCCGTGAGCCTGGCCGTCTTGAAAGTATTAGATCCATGTTTCCACATCGTGTTTCACTTGAGATGTGTGTGTGTGTGTGTGTGTGTGTGTTTTGTTGTGTATGGTTTGTAACACGCGTTATGAGGGGTGGGAAATAGTTTAATAGGAGAACGAGCATCTGATTTTTAGTATGTTTAAGTATAGTGATGTATTGGTGAGTTGATGAAGAGTTGAACTAGAAAAATAATTTGTTTGTGTCAATAAAAGTCATATGTATTCATTAACGTTCGTAGAATTTTGGTAATAGTTGAATAAGGAGTATTAGAGTTGTTAATTTTACAAGCTTGGTTAGTCTATTGTGAAATATGGATAATATTATATGTATATGGGGGATCTTTTTGTAATTAGTGTTATTACGTTGCACGGTAGTGTTCATTTTTCTGAAATACGAAGAGCTTGAAATTTCAACGCGTAGGTAAATATTTTTACTCGTAAATATTTAAATCCTTGAAAATGTTCACCCGAGAAAATTTCAAGGTGTAAACCGACGACATTCCAAGCCGTAAAAATTTGATGACACGACAACTCGATGACATTTTAAAGGTGATGGCAGTCTTGAATAACAACAATTTCAAATTTGCCCCCATAGAAATATCTACGCTATGGAACGTTAACGTCTCAATCTTACACTACGTTGAATTTATTTTCTCCAGAACCAATATAAAATTATTTCTACCCCCTATATAGAAAAACAACCCGATAGAACCGTTGATAAAAAACGCCTTCGTCACAAAATCTAAATTTTCGTTTCACCACAACTGTCGTCAAAATTTCTTAATAAATTCCCAAAAATAAACTAAATATCACAAACTAAATCCCCCTCAATAAATAATACACTTTACAACCTTTCCTTTGACAATGCCAACGAAATCAATTTGCCCAGATTATTCCGCGTGTATTAACGAACGTGTCGACGTGCACACGGTATTATTTACTTAAGCAGTTAAATTCCAATCTGGCTTTTAAAACTTGGCAACGGAAGCTTCAGCTCGGTGATTGAATTTCCGTGGCACCAAGTTCCGACACGGGGCAAGTCAGTAAGCGTCAATAAGTAGTTCAATCTCCTGCGCGCGGGAAAATTGGGAAAGCTGGAAAGTGAGGGGGAAGACCGGGGAAGGGGTGGGCTTGGGGGGAGGGGGAGTTATAATCACCACGGAATTTCGAGATCGCTTACTCAGTTTACTTAGCCTACTCAGTTAGCGTGTCTCGGTTTGATCCGGAACAGTGAATGTATCCGCGGCGAAACTTTCGGGGAACAACAAAAACAGGCAGGCCGAAATTATTTGCATAGTCGGAGCATTCAACTGGTACACAAAGAATTTCGTAACTGTACAAAGGGGCTAGCGATGCGAACAAAAAAAATGAGGGGTTGAAGTCGAGGTCGCGAGTAATGAGCTGGGATATAAGAAAAAATGAATATTAATTAGAGGAAATTATTTCTTTTATTTGCAGCGATGAAATTGATTTTATTTCATCTGCGTCGAAATTAGAGAAAAGACGGGGAAACGTTCGTACAATTGAAACTACTTATAATTTAATTGCTCTTTAATTTTGAGAAATATTGGGGGAATTTAGTGTACCGATACTACTTGAGAATATTATCGACTCGAGTACTAAATATATCTCGGTGGATTTTATTTCTTAAAAATGTCGGTGCACTACATTTTCCAGTGAAGGTATTTTCCTCGCAATTTCGTAGAAATTTTTATGCGCCATTACTAGTAGAATGATACTGAGAAGTATTTTTTATATTCACGGTACTTGGTCTCACATAGGTATGTCTACTAAGTATAAAACAGTATAAAACAATACTTTTCTTCCTAACAAATAGTTTCCAACTGATTTTCTGATATTTCTAAAGTAAAACCCTTCGAATACCGTTACACTTAATAAAATATTAAGATTTTCAATGTAAAAGTCAAACCCCATAGAAACGTGAAAATCGTGAAACGTCTTTCAACTATAAAACGCTCAGAAATTTATCGGTTCTACAGTTTTATTCTCCGACAGTTTACAGTTCCACATTTTTCCAACGACAGAGTTGGACGCGGGGAAAAGTTAATATTTTACTTAAAATCGCAAGAAATTGGCAGCGCGAGAAACTTCTTCGCCGAATCTTCCAACGGGAAGTAGTTCGTCTATCTTGTGTAACTTATTTAGACGCGACGTCTTGCGTCCTTCTTGATTGATGTCTCCACGAATTTGCCGAATGTATTCTCCGAGAGTAGAAAAACGGAGGGTAGAAGCTCGGGTGGTATAATGAACATAAAATATCCCTCTTTGTTTCCCCGACTTCATTTCGTGTCCTCCGTCGAACACTCAATTAACATAATCATTACTGTAGCAAACTGTTCTCGTTTCACGGTCGTTCCTTTTTTTTCTATCTCTCTTTCTCTCTCTCTCTTTCTGTTTCTTCCTTTCATTGGATTTTGATGTCGAGTATTCTGTTGCAATTACTGGAATAACCCAGACACGAAGGAACGTAGCGAGTAATCGATAAATTCTACGGAGATAGTGATAGTATTCTGTTGCAATTACCGATGTATATTCAAGTCTCAAAAAGAACGTTACATGTCCACTGATAGTCCTCCTTGTTTTTTTTTGTAGTGGTTGTGATAATGTGTTTGGGACTGGATTAATTTTACGGAAAATATCCGTTAATATTAAATAAGATCTGAATATTCAGATTAGGCCTGATTTAATGTATTCATTTGTGTTCGGTGCTAGGTACGACGTCGCACTGCTTGTTAACGAAACTCAATTGTAATTATATTTATATAAATTTTATTCGCGTAGAATGACAATTTTGTAAGCAAAAGATACCTAAAATGAATATTTACGTTTGTTGCAAATATTATTTTATCAATTTTTTTGAACCACAGTACATTGAAACAACAAGGTAAATATTATTTTATTGTAACAATGATGTCACAAAATATAATTATCTTGAAAATACACAAAAGTTTCTCATTCTGAATCGAATTATTTATTGAATACAGATTCTATCAATATCAATTGACAAGTAAAATATTACAATCTATCTAAAATTTTTCCAAAGAGTTTCGTCACATACTACACATTTTTCTGTTTCACTTTATCCGCGAAATTCGAAATGAAAAAATTCTGTCTCGCCTTCCATATTCAAACAAGATTTTAGGATGGTACTCCCATAGCCCTTTTTCGAGTGTTTTTTTTTACATTCTAATTACGTAGATGTACACCTCTATAATATGTATATATGTATATATATACATATATATACGTATATCTATCGGTTGTATGAAGATGCACGCAATAGTTAGCAGCCTTTGTGCTTACTATATACGCATGTATGTACATACCTATGTACATAACAGCATGTACATAGAGCTATATAGATGCATGAATATGCAACGACGAAATGCGTGTAATGTTCAGCCATCGTACCTAATATACGCATTATAGTTCACGTGCATATAGACCTTACGACAGTCACACTGCAGGTACATAAACCTCTGTGTAAACCTCTCAGAAGTTGGCCGCAACATTGATTTCGTATGCAGCACGAAACTAACAAAAACAATTTCGACGCTGATAAAATTATGCATGCACGGTACATACATCCATGCATACACTCGTGAGTACGTACATATGTATGTATGTGTGTATATACGATATTGCATGCATATACGAGAGGCGTGTAACACGGTCAATCCGAGAAACGCGGAATTTTGTTTCTTTTTTTTTGTCGAAAGTGGACATTTCGTTTGAAGAGCTTGAGCAACGGGAAACGTGTCACACGCGGCTATGTTAATTAGAGTCGTAACTAATAGTGCCGTTAATGAAAACTCGGTTAAAACTCTGTTCCTTTTTCGGCGGAGCCCAGGTATTTCCCAGCTTTGAATAAATAATTATAAAGGATGCAGAAAAATAGTTTTATTAAAGTCTCGAGGTTGATAGTACTCGAAAGTTTTTCAAATTTTCAAAGAAAAAATACTTCAGGCTCAATGAAACTTTCGAAATAAATATACTTGAATGGTAAGATTGTGAGATTTTTTGTTTCGTTGGTGATATTAACTCTCTCTCTCTCTCTCTCTCTCTGTTTCCCTCTCTTTCTCTCGTTTATCGAACATTTTGACCGGATTTTTATTTGATGTTTCGCACGGTTCGGAAATTTGCAAATGTCCAATAATTGAGCAGGTGACTTTGAAACGCGAGTTCGACATTTATATCCGAATGGTTATGAGATATTACCGCCAGAGGCAAATGAAGTTACAATTTCATTGGTCAAAGATTGTTACGCATCGTTCAACCGGAAACTTCACTATAAACGTCGCGAATACGGCAAACATGATGTTACAAATTTAATACGAAACGACTGTGTGACACAATCGTTCCCGATGAAATTGTGTATAATATTTATTATACATTTAGAAGCTTTCCATCAGGAAAAAGGAGGAGAATAAATAATATTCCAATAATTCAATTTTTATTCACTGATTAGAATCACAGATATTACTTGTAATTTCTCAAAACATTTCTACGAATCTCTGCCTATCACCGAAATTCAAGATGATTTTATTTACATTTACAAGCTTTCCATCGGGATAAAGGGAAACTAAATAATCTTATAATCATTCATTTTTTATTCACCGGTTAGAATTATTGAAATTACCTGTAATTTCTCCAAACAATTCTACGAATCTCTGTCTATCCCCGAAATTCGAAATAATTTCATTTACATTCCGCAGCATCGTGATCACCTGTTTTCTCAGAAATGTAGCTTTGAGCAGGTACACGTATGTTGGTTATCAATGTGTCGGTGTGCTCCTTTTACGCATGAAAGGACACTGCCGCACATATATTGCTGCAAATCGCAATAGCCCGATGGCCAGTACGCGTGCAGATGTACGGGAGCGTAAGATGATCAAGAGATAATTAATCGCTCGCGTGTGTGTGATCTGGCCTGGCCACGTGATCATGGACAGTAATCAAATAGTAAATCTGGTGACCGTGTAACGAGCGATCCTGTTCAGGTGTGTTTTTGAATTACGACAATAATGAGTTTCATTAGAAATTACAATTTCTCCATTTTCCATCCGACTTAACGAGTTATCTAAGAAATTAATAGCAAAGTGTACGTAATTTCGTTATAAATCTCTTAATCGTAGATGTGAATTTTCAGGGACGTTGACATAACGTGATTAAAGATTTTAGAGTTAGTCATTAAATCTTCTATCACGATATGTATAGTGATTTATATCGTAGTAATCAAAGATTTATTATTATAATATTTTAATTAGGGAACATACATATTTACCGTTCGGAATAATGGTTAAATTGTATCGTACATATTATTAATTAAGTCACAAACAGATGTACACGGGCTCACAATTAAATTACATAAATTTTGAAATAACAATGTAGCAATCAGTCCGTTCGTTTCGCGTTCAATGAAATTCCAGATATGTGTCAGATCCGGTTTTGGAATTAGTGAATAATGAGAACGAACGAGTACCTACCGTTTGTGTTAGATACACGTTGAAGCAATCTCCCACGACCGGATTATGTCATCGAGTCGCTTTGAAAGTAGTTTTCCGGTTTTATCGAATTTACTTGACACCGGGAAAGCGCACGTGTGTATTTACTCGCATAGTAATGATCTAATGCATATTGATACCTTGCAAGTTAAGGGTTGAACGGCCTACATGCAGGTGCATAGGGCAGCGTAACGGTCAAGGGATAATTAGCCATTTACATATATGTGTTTGCACGTGCAAGTATACGACATGTGCAAGTGCCACGTGATCAAGAATTTCATTCGCCTTAGGATTTCGATATTCCGTTTGTTGTCTTATACCTGTTTAATTGAGACAGCGAGACACGTTTACGTGTAATTTCACATGTAACAACTATCATGCAACTTTCATCAGTGACGGGAAACATTTTCCTGAAGTTATTTTCTTTTGCAAAGTTTCTATTTCGTAATTCAATTACTGGAAGATGAATTGCACTTCACTCATTGTCGATCAATTTGTTGGATTTGTTGAAGTCCAACAATTCAAATTATAATTAGTAAGGATTTGTAATGAAAATTTTAATGACGGTTAAGAGATTATAATTTGAGATTATTAATACCAGTAACAATTCAGATTCGCGGAATGTTTTACGAAATCACGTATTCGAGGTGTTCGTTGTACATTATAGGATTCTAAGGATGCTAAGGACGAGTTATGTACGGGTGCATGGGACTGTAATATAATCAAGCATAATTAGTGATCCGTACAAACTCGCAGGTACGCGATTCCGATGAATCAGTGTCATTAAAATTCTGATAATTAATTACAGAATTAACGAACAATCTGTATATTCACGTTTTGATATTCGAAATGAGATAATTATTTAACAAAAGTGTATTACAACATTGCGGAAATCACTCAAAGACTTTTTTCATACCGTCTGCAAGCAAACTAAAAATCTAAACAAAACTGAGAAACAAATGGCAAAGAAATAATCATTACGCTATAAATAATATTTATTCATATCGATCGTAGACATTTCTACAGGATTTTCAAAATCTCGTGGATACTTCGTAATTACAATCTGTACTATGCTCGACCATGGTATCACACAGTTTGTTAAAAAAAATAAAAATACACACATACACACACATAGAAGAAAATAAAAGAGGAAAACGGGAAAAGCCATTACGTCGAAGGGTCAAACGGCTTATATATATACATATATATACACATATATGTATAGGCATGAGTAAGGCAACCACCAGATTATTAATCAGCCGTGTATGCACGCATGTGCGTGTAACACGTGATGCTGCGACACAGGATAATTGTTGTCATCCCCGCTGTCGCGTGACACGTTATTTTCCTCCGGACTCGTTCATAATTAACGATGGATTTACGTTGGCTCGATAATAATTCCAAAGCTGGCTCGGCTTTAAATGCGAGTCACGGGCTTGCGCGTCGTGTCAACGAAATAAAAACAAATTAATAACTAAATAAATTAAACGGAATGAAAGGAAAGTGCAACAGTATCAATTCCGGCAAGTGAACAATAACTTTTGCCCCAGCGATCCGTCCCGGTAACATTTATCGTTCGTCGATGTTTACGATGGCGGCAGGTAAAAAAAAAAACTTCCCGTCGTAAGTTGCGCAATCCTCGATCGATTAAAAGTTCGGAAGTGTTCGCGAGTATCGAGGTATTATACTCGGGTTATTTTAATAAGTGAATTAATAGGAGTGTACTCGGTTTCCTGCTTTGGACATTCTGACTTATAATATTATAAATATATAGTTAATTTAAACGAAACTTAATGGAAAAACTAGTTTAGGCATACGAATGATATTAATAAGAGAAATTTATTATTTTTATTCGTAAAATTGGATGGAAATAAGTCTGTCGTATTTGATACATACATTTCAGTGAAATTACATCGGTAATTGTGGATTAATGAGATAATAAAGAGGTTGGTATGATAGTGCTTGTTAGTCGGTACAACAATTTTCAGAAGGTTAAAGAAAATTCTTTAAATTAGGAGAGGTACGGCGTGCAGTTTTTATTCACGTAATGTAATGAAATCAGTCGCGGTATCCTAATATAAAGCCCGCCTCGTAATTTCCAGGAAAACAGGATATTTTCATCCGCCGCGGTCTTGGAGTCGTGTGTTTTATCAAAGGGAAATAAATTCCACGTAATTTCCAGGGATTACTGCCATGTATTCACGTTACGAGTTTAACATTATTAATGCACAATTACAAATCTGTTTCTCTTTAGTTTTATCTACAATTATTGATAGTAGGTCGAAATAGTTTAATTTTAATAATTTAATATTTCGTAATCTTGTAGAGAGTTACGTAAAATATTGTCTTACAATATTTTTGTTGGAAATGTACTAACAAAAATGAGCTAGCTAAAATGAGTAGATATATATACATCGGTGAAAATGAAATCACAAATTTTACAAAATCACATTACATACGTACGCTGTATCGCAAACACCGAAAAACGGCAAGAAAATTAAAACAGACACGCGAGAGCTTCCATACATGATAAAACGAACGAATTCAATTTATCATTTTGCATAAAAGTCCTTATATTATTAAACCGAACCCGGCTTGATCAAACAAACGTTCTACGTTCCAATTAAACTCAAAAACGCACCCAGTAGAAAATGAAGAAAATATACCTCACCGCGACAAAGATTTCACAAAATTTTTCCCGAAAATTCTGTCGCTTTAAAAAAAAAAGACAAAAGAGGTAAAAACAAACGCAAAAAGGCTTATCGTCCCATAAATTTGTCAGACACGGTCCGGTGTGCATGTTTCCATTCGTAGCGGGATCTTCGAATAAAATTCCTGTCGTAATTTCACCGAAAACGGGACGATGTTTTCATAAAGCACGGATATGGAAGCGAGCGCCGTTTCTTTTTTTCCTCTTCTTTTTTTTTCATTTTTTTTTTGCATAGAAATAATAAATTTCACGTAATTTCCACAGATTAGTGCCACGTATCCGGTGGAAACTCATTGCTACGGCCCTGTCGTGTGTATACCACCGCCGTCGTATAAGTTACGGTGAACGTGCCTCGTTTTGCCCGGCAATTAACATGATCTATCGCGCAGATATAATAACTGGCATATATATACGAACGGCGTGTTTTAAGTGTTTCGTTCCGCCTGGAAATACGATGGGGTGGCGTCTATCGGAGTTCGAAATTTTTCTGTCCCCATTTTGAGAAATTTCGTCCTGTCGGGTTGAACCTGAACGTGTGCTACATGTTCAGTTTTGCAGTAGCTTCAAATTATGGTCGGTGGGTTCGTTATTGTGGGCTCCGGTTTTAATTGCGAGCTGTAGTTTACGTACAGTGGCCCACGGAAGTCTTGCTAAGCTATTAGAAAGTTTATGAAGACTTAATTGTATCGTTGCTTACCATCCTGTTATGTGTGTGAGTTTATTCAGAATTTCGAGACGTTGAAGTTCTACGGAGAAGATATTGCACAAGACGTTTCGATTTTTCGTAGGTGGAAATTTGTAGGGTTGAGGTATCGAAGGTAGACATTCGTACGTAGGAATGATGAATTATAGAATTGTGTGGCTGAGAAAAAATTTTGTAATGTTGATATATACTGCGGATGAAAATTGCAGAGCGTAAATATGTTCAAATTGTAGAAATATAATGTTCGGGAACATTTGAAAAAGTAAACATTTTTAAGCAGTGACATATTTATAGTTTATTTAATATTTATGTTCTATAGCCAGATAAATTTAATATTATATGAATAACATATACGATCGGAAATATATTTTACTATCACTTAATGAAATATTTTGTTCGTAGAAACTTTGAATCGTCGAAATATTCGGAACGTAATCGCACTTTTCAAATCTTCTAAAATTTAGTTCCGAGTGTGACAGTTTGAAATCGTAGGAATATAATATGTCCCGTTGAAATTTCAATTCACGGTAATTGCAAAGCCCACAATTCACCGGGCGTGACAAAATTTTAATAGCTTATAAGTGTGTGCCATATTTTAATAATTTTGCATAGTACGGAAACTAGTATATAACATTCCACACGCCAGGTTTACCGTTCGCAATTGCTGTTACGTTCCCCAAAATTGTTCCAGCTACTTTCGAGTGTTGCGCAATAACGCGATACGATAGTTTTGCCAATTTCGCAAATTACCTTTCAATATCTCCGGGCGAACGTCGTCTACTTATGTTGGTAGAATCAATAATAGAATCGATAGTGGAACGGGTTCAAATTCGGGCTACCAAAAGACCATTCTAACACAGTAATGAAGTTGAGAACGCTGTTAGCTCGTCTTTAGAAGACTTCGCTTTGTGGCCGCTGCCGAATCCTCCTCGAAGACAGTGTTGCCACCTGAATAGAGTTTCGTTAAGGAGTTCCTCGGGGAATGGGATTCCCGAAAACGGACTTGAAAGGGACGTCGAAATCTTCTCGGTTGATTTAATCGTACCCCGAAATTCGCACGTCGATCGTTACGCCATTTAAAATCATCAGTTTGATCGTTAAAAAATTTATTCGTCGAATTTTCCTGAGAAAGTATAATAAATTTTGACCGAACGTGGATATTCGTAGGTAATGAATTAGATTTACCGTACTTCATTCGTTTGAAAAAATTACATTTGGCACAACTGATAGATATTATGAATTTCAAATTTATATGAAAATGAGCATCGATCGTAGTCATTCTTCCGTGCCTGTTTTGAATATTAATGCGATTGAATTTAGGTGAAATCCTGATTAAAATCGGATTTTAATAAAACGCACTTGATCAAACATATCTGCACGCTATTTACCATAAATTACAGAATGACGAAAAATCAAACCGAAAAGCGTAACCTTACCCTATTTGCCTCTAAAAATGTCAATTATATTCGTATCCTATGCATATCTAATCAAACGATGAGAGAAAATTATTACACATACATATACATAGATATACATACATACATCCACGTATAACTGTCACAACGACCTGATATCGTTATCGATCATAATTTCTCAGCGTGCATAAATTTCCGAATTAATTACAAAGAAATCATGATTAATCACCATGAATATAATGCCGGAATTATAGAAATGTCGCGATTAACCTGCGACAGGTGACACAAATTTACAGGTACACACGTATGTAAATGTGCCCGTTTTGTGAAAGTGTACGGTGTATCGATATAAGGGCCATAAAACGTGACAATTATTCGAATTGCCGAATCGATCGGAGTAAATGACGGTAAGCAATACACACCCAATCAACTGTACCTCCACTTAACTGACATTGTCATCGCGTCATCGGCAGGGTGCGTTGCCCGGCTTTTTAATAAGCCTATCCACAATAGCCTCCGTAATTGGGAGGACGGGAACAAAGGGCCGCCCGTAATGAACTTCTCTTTATACTTAACCGAATAAACTTCAGTCCCGATTTCATAAATATATCCTGCCATTATATGAATTCCGACGAAAATGACAGGGCACACTTTTCCTACGCGTGGAAAATCGTGAAATTTTTTTTCCGGTTTGTCTTTTTCTTAATAATAATTTTATAATTTGGTATGTAAATTTTTTTTTTATGTACATTTGGGAGGATGAGTAGTTTTTAAAGGATGATGCACAAATTGTAACGGTGTTTAATAAATTAACGCTTAGGGATTTTAAGGTGAAAAGATTTTATAAGGTAGAACGTATATGTCAAAACGTGGAATTTTCAAAGTTCAGAAACTTCGAAAGGTTGAAATTTGAACGGGCAAATATTCGAAAGCGAAAGCTATCAGCGCCCGGAAATTTCCAAGCGTAGAGTTATCACCGTCCGGAAATTTCAAACCGTAGAATTACTATCGCGAGAAAATTTCAAGAGCAGAATTCCCGATGCCGAGAAATTTCATTACGCAGATTTGTCAACGCCGGGGCATTACAACGCACAGTGTTTTCAGCGTTCAGAAATTTCACTGCGCACAATTTTCAACGCATAAATATATCATTATTCGAAATTACCAAACGCGCAGAAATTAAAATGGACAAAATTATCAGCGCTCAAAAATTTCAAAGTTCAACATTTCTAACGTTCAGAAATTTCAAAGCCTAGAATCACAAGAACACAGAAATTTCGATACTTCAAAAAAAAAACGTCAACGCTTTCCAAGCTTACAAAAGTTAAATATTTAAAACAATTCCAACAACTACAAACCACAAGTCTCAGATACTCTATTATAAATTATCCTCGAACGAAACCAAAAAAAATTACACTACAAACCTATAACTACCTATAAACTTGACCATCTCTTCCTCACACACACTCTCCACCAAACGGACATAAGATTCGCGAGTTTCTATCGGCCGCTAGAAAAAAACCTCTCCCGGAATACTCGAAATCGATGCGATATCATCGTCGGTAAGGATCGATCCCATCTCGATGTAAACGTTGCTCCGAAATGCTTCCGAACAATGTCTTCACGGCGTTGGATCCCCGTAAAAGAAAGAAAGAAAGAAAGAAAGAAAGGTGAAACGCTCGGAAAGTTCGGCTGCCGCAACAGGCGGAATTAAAGGGGTGGCTCGTGTGCCGAAGAGGGTTTGCCGGCGAAAAGAGGACAGAAAGAAGTGGAATGGGTGGTGTAGGGGTGGTAACGGTGGCAAGGGTCGGCACTCCGCGAAAAACTTTGCTGAAAAATGTGAGAGATTGTTCTGGCGGCCGACCCGCAAACATTCCGCTTCCTCCATCCCCCCTCCCCTTCCCTCCCCCTCCACAAGCTACTTTTCCTTTTCTTCTTTCCGCGTTTTCGCATCTCGCCCCGTAAGTGCATCGACGTTTCTGCCCGTCCTTCGTAGATGTACCGTGAAAAATTCTCGTTTCTCGTGATAGTCCCGCTCCGGGGCGAATTTTGCCGTATTACCGGAGTTCCCTTGTGTCGCGGCCGCGCTAGCTGCGAAATTTTCTTGGCTCAACTTATCGTGCTGACGGGGTGAACGAAAGAAAAAAAAAGGGGGGGCTAAAAGGATTCGATGCCTCGAGTTAACACGTTGAACGATTTTTCGAATGGAAACATGTCTGCCTAGGTACACATACATATATCGGTGTAATCAAAAATTTCGGAACACTTTAATTATTTGTATTTTTACAAAAAAGGTAGTGAGAAAATAAATTAGAAAATGAATTCTTGTAAAGTTTAAATGATAAATTTGTAAGAATGACTCTCTGCTGTGTCACCGGTAAGATTGGTAATCATTAAAATTTGACGACGAATATCACTTAAACCCTTAACTTTATCAACTAAGCAAATCAAAACTTTTTTGTAAATCATTAAAGTTCCTACAAAATGATGTTTGCACGTTTCATAATTCATACATGTATATCGGCGTAATCAAAAATTTCAAAATACTTAAATTATTTTCATTTTTACAAAAAAGGTAGTGAGAAAAACCAATAAGAAAAATGAATTCTTGTAAAGTTTAAATGATAAATTTGTAAGGATGACTCTCTGCTGCGTCACCGGTCCCCCCCCCCCTCCGAAATTTAATCCAATCTCGTCGCGCAGACCGTTCGTGCCCCGTCGTCGTCGACAATGTAACGGAATTCAATCACGTATGAATGAGGTGCAAATGCCAAAGTAATGTTTCCGGGAGACGGGCGGCGCAAACAATCGCGGTAACGCGGAGACGGCCACCGTCGCGGCGGCACCGGCGTCCCTTTCGCAGCGGGAATTGCAAATGCAATTCCGCGAAGATTCTAAACACGGGTTCAGTGAATATCACCGGTGGACTGGACGTGGAAAAAGTGGAACACGTATCCAGGATAAATCCAGCATTCATACTCGCGGCGATATCAGCGTAGAACGCGCTGAGAATTTCGTTATGGCAATCCGGGACTGGCCGGGACTCCATACCGGTGGCTTGTGAAACGGAAGGGCGAAGGGGTAGGATGAGGGGTGGGGGGGGGTGGAGATTTATTTTCTTCTTTATTTTTTTCTCGAGACGTGCATTTCCGACGGAGAGAGGAAAGCAAGATTAATGAATATTCAGGAGCACCGGAGTGGAGTCAGCCTGCTAGGTGGTTCGACGAAAAAAATAGAATGCTTGCGGGATAGAGCGAGAAAGATAATAACAGAGCAAGAGGGTAAGCGTGGGGGGGGGGGGGGTGGTGGCAAGAAAGACGGATAAAGATAACGAGACGAGAGGAGAAAAGAGAAAGAAAGAGGTCCTGAGAGCGTCGGAGAAAATATCCTGACGTTAACGCAATTAATTTACCGGGAACTTTACATTTTAATATTCATCCCCCAACGTTCACCCCCCCTCTCCCCTTCCCTTTTCCCCCGTTCCCTTCATCTTTCTCTCTTTGTCTCCCCCTTTCACCCGGTTTCGTTCGCCCACTAGTGTTCCGAGCTTTCTCCGGGCCGGACCCCCCGTTCTCACCCCCTGTCTTCTCGACCCTTTTCTTAAAACCCTTACGCCTCGTGGGATCGCATTGTTGCGCTCCGCGAGCTGCGAAAAACAAGACCGGCCGTGGATTAAAAACGCTGGTTACGCCTTAAGCGGCTGAGCTTAACTTCCGTTCGCCGTGGATCCTTCCAGATCGAGTGCTCGTAGCGGATTATGCTAATTCATCGTGTTCGTGCATCGGACATCGACGGTTTCGAAACTGTCTGCGAGAGAATTTAAGAATTGATGGAATACCGTTTGTATTGTTTTTTGTACGGGGTGTTTCAAGTTTTTTTTGTTTTATTGGAAACGTTGGTAGTATGTTCTATATGTATAGTGGTATGAATATTATTATATTATATAGAGTAGTGGTATGTAAATTGTGTTGATAATTCCAACAGCACAATATAAATTTATAAAAAATATATTTTCATACTTTTTATTAATCAATTATTAGTGTGTGCCAAAAGTATATTTTATAACGTTCCTAGTAAATTAATCTAAGTGGTTGGCGAAGTGGATTATTTTTCTGTATTTATATTTATAATGTACTTCACTGTTTAATTGGGGCTAAAAGGAACCAAATTTTAATTCAATTTTGATACTATAGTCTTTTTTAGTTTTTATATCCCATGTTTAATTCGAAAAATGTGAAAAATCGCAAATTACCGCAGGCATTCGGCTTGACGAACTATCAAAGAGAAAGTTTGACGTTCCCATTCGTATGTACTCGTTAAGAAGCAGAAAGATGCGTATCTTATCCAACCGCAATACTGACGCAAGCAAATTGTAGATTAAACGATCGCGGAACAATTTTCTGTCCATTTTGCCGTCGGCTGGCTCCGCGGAGCCTTTTTCTTCGCCAGTTCCAACTCACAATGGCACTGCAAATCGCTTTTCCATTTATTTTTCGAGGCTACGTCGAAAGTCGCCTGTCAGGAAAGCACGAGGAAAAGGTCTGACGACCCTTTCTTACCTTCCACCTTCGCTTCCTTTCTTCTCTTTTCTTTTACCTCCGATTGCTCCTAAGACACAATCACTTGGACCAGGAATTTCTTTCACGTAACCAAAGAAATTCTTTCGGAATTTTCTTCGGCGAAGTGCGACATTCAGTGCAGTTACTTTGATATTTCGAAAGTGAGTGTCGTGTATCCACACACGATACTGTTTTTCGAACGTTAGATAGCCGAAGATGTTTTCCCGGTTAATAGAGTCTGAAAGGTTTCGTTATACAGTTGACAATCTATCGAAAGTTGAATTTCATTTAATACTTTTATCGGATAGAATTCGAGTGTAAACCAGGTTCGGATATTTTTTAAATGTTAAAATTCTATTTGCCGAATGAAAAGTTTGAAATAACGACGAGCACTCTCCGGTTCTTGACATAATGTCAAAATTCAATCATACTGTGTTTTCATGGCGAATCGAGTAAAAGAAATATCGAAATTGTTGTATGTAATTCACTATTTGAAAATCATAGTTTCACGGGAACTATTAAACGTGCTAAATGAGACGCGAGTGAAATTTTATCAAGCGGGCGTGTAAGTAATTAACGGCATAATTAAAGTAACTCGGTAAATCGTTAGGTAAATCTAGGAAAAGGAAAATTAGAGAAAAATTAATCCGAACGTAATTTTCTCCGCTCGACTGCAATGGTTATCTAACAATTATCTTTTTTCTATTTTCAGACTATCCAAACCTGGACTACATTACCGCACCTGTGATCGAAAGGTAATTACACGTCAAACATTCAATTAAACTACCACAATTACATCGCCCTTTTGTTCAAACAAAAGATTCGTAATATCCAGTCGAGTCACTGGTATTCCAAAATTATCCGCAAAAGTAAATAATAATTGTGAAATAGAACAGATTTCCTTTCGAAGACCAATATTATTGATTCTACATATAATATTTATCAATCATAATTTTGTAGAGAGTTACTACATATTTTTAAAAAATATTTTCTTACAATATTTGACATTTTAATATTCGTTCCCCAAAGAAATAAGCTATATATGTATATGTATATATAAATCATTACATCACTGAAAATGAAATTACAAATTTTACAAAATCACATTACATACATACGCTGTATCGCAAACACCGAAAAGCTGGAAGAAAATTAAAACAGACACATAAGCTTCCATGCATGATAAAACGAACGAATTCAATTTATCATTTTGCATAAAAGTCCATACATTATATAAATCAGAAACAAATTTCCCTTCGAAGATCAATATTATTGATTCTACGTATAACATTTATCAATCGCAAACATATTCAAAGAACCGGAAACGCCGCCGAATATCACGGTATCAGGAGAATTTCCGCGTTGACGTTAACTCGTGCGCGACATTCAATCTCGGGGATTAATTACATTGCTCGCTGTTCATTAAAAGTTGAAGAAATCAGCATCGGGAGTCCGTCCCGGGGAAACTTCGCGTGCGGTGAATCCCTGATTGTGTTTCCGAAAGGAGCACGTGTTTCCGTCGTGTCCCATATTTATTTAATTAGGCGAGTAACGCTGGCATGAAGTAAGAGGGAACGCCATGGGACATTGCAGATAGATTGCTCGGCGGTACCCCCTGCGGAGTCGCTAATTAAACTCGGTACGAACTAACCTCCCGAACTTCGACTTCGTCGCGGGTATTGGTTTTAATGACGACAAGCTTTACCCGGTAGAAATTCATGTCGGGAAACCACTCGCATTTATACTACCTTTTTTATATTCTTCGTGTCGATATTTGATCCCCTCCTCGATTCGCCGGGAATATTTACCGTTCGACTGGTATGTATCGTGTTTCAATTATTCGATTCTTCTTGCTTTGTTTATGTACGTCGAAATGCAAATTCCTTTCGCCGGGGAGTGTTAAATAAAGAATATTCGATAGACAATTAACAATTGTTTCTATAGACAATCGAATGGAGTGATGAAATTTTTCAAATTATATTGTTATGAGATAAAATTCTGGATTTTATTATTTTCGAGGCATTGTGTTTTTTTGTTTATACATATAGTATTGTGGAGACAATGATGGAAAATGTTATTAAAGGCGTGAATGGAAAGTGCAGGCAAATTTCACCGCAGTGAAATGTTAATTATCGTCTTATTAGTTGCTATTGTTGTACAGTCATTTAAAAAGAATCAAATTCATCATGTTTTCTTTTCAAAACAGGGTAATCTAGAAATGTTTATAACTACATATTCAATATTTTTCAATTCACAGCTACAAAACTACATTTCCCCCATTTCCCTACAAATCTATTTTTATTCCAACAATCCCCCTACTCGTACAACTTCCCATTTCCACACCAATCAGCGATTAATAATTACGCAAACCCTCCACGCGATCATTTGACAAACACTATCACCAAATGCTTTACCCAGCCTTCCATTATTCCAACCCCGTCCGTCCGTCGTCCAAGATAGTACCCCCATCATCAAAAAAAGATTGGAACCAAGCCCGGGTGTAAAGTTACCCAAACAGGTAAACCCGCATGAAAACAGGCGAGAGGAGCGTTAAATAAAAAAGCAAGACCTTTCGGAATCGTCGGCGAATCTCGAGCGCGGATCGATTCATGCAAAGATGGTAGGCACGTCGAGCCGATTAAAAATGTATGGCGGCCCTGTGTTAAGTAGCAGATACTCACCTGGAGTCCTTTAGGGTGGCCGAGTAGCATCCGAACCACCCCCTGTGCGGGGTGAAAGGGGTGTTTGAAAGGACGCTTACGGATAGGCAGGGTCGAATGTTGCTGCCTGAGAGCCAGAGAGATAGACAGAGTAAGAGAGAGAGAGAGAAAGAGAGAACGCCTGGTAAGCACCTCTGAAGGGCCATCTTCTCCCAGCTTCCGTTCCTAATCGCATCGGACTCATCTATATTATTACGGAGACCCCGCATGTAGCCGTGAATTACGTGCACACCGCACACGGAAAGCATTTTTTCATCGCGCTACCTCGGAACGACTTTCTTTGATCTTCTTTATTCCAAGCTCGATGGATTTGTAACCCTTCATCTCTTGTGCGCTCCTTCAGCCTTCCGGGTAGATAGGCATTGCTTAACCAAGGTTTTAGCTGAGTAATTATTTGGCCATCGAGGGATTTGTTAGCCGTGAAGACGAATCTCTTTTTCGGTTGCTCGATTTGATGTGTTTGTTCGAATATCATTGAGTGTCATCGAGTACTCCATCGAGTACGGTTGATTATTTTTTAGGAGAATTGTTGTGATAGAGACTGATGAACGGAGTTAGGTTATTTGTTGTTTTAAAAATAGGATTTATTGTTTGTATGTAGACGATGTATGTATTTGTTTTGTTGTTACGTGGAGTTGTGATGTGTTTTTTACGATTGTTTTTTAGTGAGTGAGTTAAACAATTAATTTATTGGACGTTGGGAGATTCTGTAACTTGTCAGTGCTGGTTATTTCTGTGAGCAATTATTTTAATTATTTGGTGAAATTGAGAGATACTCGTGTGGTATTTTATTTGTATAATTTTGTTTTTTATTATTACACAATTAATATTGATGGCGGAATTACGTCAACGTTATTGTGATATATTATTATTATTATTACGACAGAGGGTACATCGATTTTCATCTTTCCTGGAGAGAATTATTCGTCTCATGTAATGAGACATTATACGCAATGTTCCATGAGGAATCCATTAAAATCTAATTGTCCGTAGATTCTTCCGACACGTTGAAAAGCGCGTCTTCTCGCCAAGCATATCGTGATATCTTAGAAGTTGAAATAATTGAAATATTTTCGAATACTTCCAGACCACCGCAGGATTTCTCGACTACCTGAAATTCCAAGCGGTTCGAATTCCGCAGTTTCGATCGACTGCAACCCATCTTCAAAATATAATACAAAATTCAAATAAAAATAGAAGAACTATTCCACAGGCTCTCATAAATATTATATTTTAATAAAATGGAGTTTTATTTTTCTAGATAGCTAGATTCTCTATTCTCGATAATCCTAAAACAATCAGTTTTTGCTCAACATTTTCGTACAAAAACAAATGTAAAATAATTTAGGAAAAAGTAAAATACATCCCGGTTTACAAAGTGTCTCAGTGTTGTTTAAAACGCACAAGCAAGGATGCTGCAGACATAGTTAAAACTTCCTCAGTCGTCTGTAAACAGTGTCAAAGTTTCATTGTAATTCTTGTAGTTCGAGAAATATGCGAGAATTTCAACGTCTGAATAATTTACTGTACTTATATTATGTTCTACTTGTGTTTCTAACTGTATTATCCATTGATTTTTTAAATAACATTGCATTAAGATTGAAGAACAAAATAGCAACTTATTTACCAAAAAGTAAAGTTTCAAAAATATTATTTCTTTCCACTCGTTACATTTTGCAAAAATTAATTCATTTCTGAAAAACATTTATTGCATCATTAACTTTTTCTTAAAAATGATTCATATAGTATGGTTTTTTCTTATGGAACTCTATTTCACTATTCGTCGAATGGATGCGAAATAACCTTCGATCGCAAGTCTCGATTTCCGAGTCTGGCTGAATGCAGATGTGTCGGTAGCCTACTTTTCATTCTTCCGACTCATCCCTTCGACACTGGGAGCCCTTTCCCGACCTTATTGCCCCCGGCGGGACCCATTCCCACTATCCTCTCCAACTTAATCCTATGGCCTTCCTGCCAGGCACGCATTACTCTAGCCTTCGGAAATTACAAGCCAGAATTTCCGCGGTATCGCTGATTGTCGATCCTCGAGACCAGAGATGATGATAACCGTCTGGCTGATAGGGGAACGATACCGTCAAAGGGGTGGAAGGCCGTTTGAACGAACGCGGAAGGGTGGAAAATGGCTACGACATTCGGAGTTAGTTTTATTTTGATTAGTTGTACGGAATTTTTTCAACGCGTTTTCTACCATGCATGTCAAATGTGTGATAGAGATTATATAAATATAATATTATAATAGTCTGTGTTTATGGATGAAGGTGAAGTATGGCGGGGTAGACTTTGAGTAATGTGACGAGAGGTTTAAGATTACAGATAGTAACTTTGGAAAGTGAAAATCTGAGTTTTTGCTGTTTTTCTTTTTATATAGAATGGAAATGTCAGACAGATATTTACTGAATATGCATTTCTATATTTATGTATACATATAAATAAGGTACTCATACTTACAAATTATTGCATGAAAACAAATTGTTTGCTCCTATATAAAATTTATAAAAAAAACTGTTTCTTAAATAAAATTGACGGCAATTAAGATTTACTAAACTCGAAATCTCTTTATATTACAATTGACACGTTGGACAGCCTGTACCACTTTCTCTCTGAAGTTCATTTGTCAGACAGACGCGGGAACAAACTGAATGAGTTATTCCCACTTTATTCTAAATTAATTTTAAGAATCACTAGGGAAAATTTTGTTTAAAATATTATAGTAGTAAT
Source organism: Mimumesa dahlbomi (assembly GCA_917499265.3). NCBI lineage: Eukaryota > Metazoa > Arthropoda > Insecta > Hymenoptera > Crabronidae > Mimumesa > Mimumesa dahlbomi. The sequence goes on from OU824124.1 coordinate 7,456,649, forward strand.
TTACATAATTATCGCTTTCAACATAGAATTGTCTTTTAAAAATTTTCGACAAACGTAATTCCAAAGATTAATTAAAACAATTTTTGTCACCAAAAATTCCCCAATCCTCTCAATAGGAAACCGCGTGCAATTATTTTCTAGTGAATTATTATTATCTAACATTATAAATAACTCAGTAACTTACTTCCCAAAGGCTCCGAACGACATTTTTACAAAACACTTTATAACCTCCGAAGTAACCCCCCCACGAGGAATCACGTCACACACAGACACTCTCTGAAAAACTCGTACATAAATGTCGCCAACTTTATCTACGCATTAACCCTCCCACGCGATGGCGTAACGGAGCCGGAGGGGTACAAATTTCCCCCTTATTCATCGGCCACTGATATGCTAATCAAATGCTAAACGGCTTCGGCCCTGAAAAAAGGCCGGTCTTTCCGCGTCTCGCATTTACTTTTCATCCGCAGTTGGCAGCCGGAAGATGAACGGGGGTGTAAAGTGTATCCCCCTTAAATACACCGTGACGAGGCCGAAGTAACGGCGGGGTTAAAAGCGTTTGGCAAGTCGAACAATCCTGAAATGTCGTGCTCTCGCTAACTCTCTCTCCCTCTCTCTCCCTCTCTCCCCTCCACCCCCATTTACTCTCCTACTTTGCGCAGCTGACATTTACCACCCCTGAAAACCACCCTTTCTGGTATTACGCTGTAATATAACCCCGGCCAGGGCACAGCAGGACGTAATAGCGTTCCTCGACTATTACTTATACCCCACGTTGCGAATAAGATTCTCCCTCTCGTCATTCTTTTCACCTATCTTGTCCCGCAAACCTCCCCCACCACTTCTTCTTACCCCTCTGACCTTTCCCCTTAGTCTTATTGTGCTTTTTTCCACATGTTTCGCGTTGCACTTGCTGTCCCATCCCCTTCCCCTTCCCCCTCCCCCCATCTCTTGGCTACATCTTAGTCGTCGTGCGTTTTCTTTTGCTATTCGCCAACCCCATGTTCCGCTTGCCGGTTTTTGCTGACATGTCTATTTGCTCGTGCGGTGATCTTTCCCGTGTGTATGCGTGAATGTGTGTGTGTGTGTGTATGTCTGTTCTCTTGGAGTTTCTTCTGCGTCGTCTTGTTTTGCTGTTTCTTCACGGATTTATTGAGACCCTAGCATTTTGTTGGATTACCCACCTCTGTTCGTATCTACGTTCGATCGGGCCTGTTTTTTTCTTTTCGCGTGGTTGTTTTTGTTTTCTTCGTTTCATTTATTTTCGTTTTTTTTTTACTACTTTTTTGATTTGCTCGATATTTCTCGTCGTATGTATGTATGTATGTTCGACACGGATTTTTATTATTACGGTAGCTTTGAGATTCTTATTGCATACGTTGGTTTACACGTTTCTTTTATATTTATCTGACACTCGTATTTTCGATGTTTTTATATTCTATCGTGATCATCTTTTTTTTCTGCTTCGTTGTATTTCGAAGATATTTATCCGTCGATGCTTCTATCGATGCATCTGTTTCTCTGTCGTTTATTCAGTTAATCCTATTTTTCGTGCCATTTTTATCTTCGTTGATCTATCCTTTTTTTTTTGTCTCTCGCATCGCCTTTCTTTACGTATCTTCCCTTTCTCTTTCTATCTGTCCCACTCTGCTACTATCGTGCCCGTTTAATTTCCGTCCAACCCCCTCTACACCCCTCTCGATGATACGGCCGGAGGTCGCAAAAGCGCGCAAAAGGGGGGTTGTAAACGATAATGGCAAATGTATCTTGTAATTCTGCAAGTTTGAACGAACCCGAGTCTCGTCACTGCCGATGTTTGGCTGAAGCTTTCTACGTTCTCGTGTAAACACTTTTCATACGCGGAACGTTATAATTGTAATTGCGTTTCGGCAGGGTTGTTGCGAGATAAAAAGTTTTAGACATTCGACGTATTTTTTGTTTGTTTTTTTTTATTTTTAATTAAAATTGTAACGCTGAGGAACAAGTATCGTTTAAACGTAAGCGTGTAACGACGATGAATGTTTAAACAAAAAATTCTCATAGCGTTATTTTCAACGTATTCCATGCAAATTTAACGTGAAACCGGTGCGTTATGAAACTCCTAGGTTCCACGTTTCCGCGCGTTGCAATTTTTACGCGGCATTTCCGCGCTCCAAAAATTCTCTAGGTGACAACATTTCCGCGTTCTGGAATTTTCACCACGCATTTCCGTGCTCCAAAAACTCCAGACGGTTTCACATCCAGTCCCCGATAGTTTCACATTTCGATATTTAGAGGCAGACGCATTTGCATTCTCGAAAATTATCTTGGAATAAAATTTCTTTTCTGGTATTTTTCCATTTTGCAATTCTGCACCCGGTGGGATAATTCTACGCATCAAAATTTCCCTAAATTCTACATTTTCCTTCATCCTAAAATCTTTATTCCCCCTGATTTCTGTCACACGATTCAAATACCTTTACGCAAACATAGCAAATCATCCCCAGACTTCTCTATTTTCGACGAAAAAAATTCATACCGCCAAAAAATGGAATAAGTTTCAGCAAAAAAATATTCCATGCACTAAAATTTGTCCAAATTGTACATTTTCCTCTGTCCCAAAATCTTTATTCCCCCTGATTTCTGTGACACGATTCAAACACCTTTACGCAAACAAATCAAATCATCTCCAGACTTCTCTATTTTCGCCAAAAAAAAATTCATACCTCCAAAAAATGGAATAAATTTCGCGAAAAAAAATATGCATCCAGATATCCAACTTGTATCTGCGTGCAATTATCCTCGTCCCTTTATGACCGGCAACGTAAACGTGGAAACGTTTCAGCTCGAGGGCAGAGTGTTGAACGTAAAATTTCTTTAATCTTGAGAAGTAACGCGCGGGCGGGGACAGTACAGGGTAGATTCTTCGTTTCGCTAAGTTGGTAACAATTAGTAGTTAGTAACCCCCGGGCGAGGCCGTGCTCTGGCAGCAACGGTTATTGCGGGTCTGGCAATGGTACTAACGATGCGTACGCAAACTTTACATTTATCGTTATTGCGCGCCGTCAACTCGCCGTGCCGGCTGTTCTTCGTTTCCTTTCTTTCGCCGACCTTTTCCGTCGTGTATTTTCTTTTTTTTTCCTGCGTTTTCTTTTGCGCCCAGATATCGCATGGAAGGGAAACCGTTAAGTGCCCACCGATAAGTATCGAAACCACGGGAAATATTAAGACTCGTTAGAAGTTTCGACAAATTTTTCCGCCCAGCTTTTGTTACGTTTGGATTAACTTGTTTAATTTGGTCGAGTGGATAGTGGTGGGGTAATGTTATTTTGTTGCTTCTTTCTTTCCACTTTGCGGAAAGTTTTTTTAAAGACGATGAGAAGATGGAGATTTGCATTTTGTGTGTGTGTGTGTTTTTTTTTAAATTAAGAGTTGTTGGCGGTGGGAATGCGTATTGAAGGATTTGGAAGGATTTAGTAAATCGCTGGCTAGTTTGTTTTTTTTTGGTTATATTTGATATGCAACAATACCTAAAGTCTACTAGATAAATAAAATTATTCGTATTTATTAATTCAACATTAGAAAAATAAAACAACTGTATTATAAATATACCGTCTAATTAAGTCAAAATGAAAGTTAGGTTAATCAGAGTAAAGAGTTGTGGTAATTAATAAACTTAAATGACATTTCTTATAAATGAAAGCAACAAATTGATGAAAATTGATAATTTGTAAAGTATCCCAAACTTTCATTATCTACTATATCTACACGCTATGTATATTCTAATTGTTTTTCCGATATTTTTCTTCGCAGTCAAGAAACGTATTTCGAGAAAAAGTTGTTTCGCGCAAATGACGTAATACAGTAATACGAAGCTTTGGTAGGAACGGTAATTCAATATTGCAATCGAATATGCTCGATACTGATCTCGTAAAAAATATAGGAACATTCGCTGTTGGGAGAAATGAGAAACCAGGCAGAACAGTTTTGGTATACAAATGTTGGCACAATATCGTGAAAATGCTGTTCAAATATTGGTACTCGATAGTCGACCTGTAATAAACATGAATAAACGAATATAGTTGACCGTCCCACGTGTGATATCAAAAGAATGTTGTTTATCAATGTTAACTCGATATTTGTTATATTAGACCTATCAAATTTCCATGTGTGTCACTTTATTTGGACATAAAATAAAACAAAAACGTTCGTATATAAAAAAAAGTTAAATCGATTCATACAGAACGTTCCGTTTTTAAATCGTTCTTTATATGTACATATTTAAAAATGATTACGAATATCATTGGAAATAGTGAATTTTTCTAATTTTTAAAAACAAACCGCAGATCGTGACTTCTTTAATTTTACATTCAATTGGTTCATGTAAATCCACGTGTAAGTAACGGTCATGGTAATTTTTCGAAATGATTGCAAAGCATTCCGAACACGTAAACAGTCATTTAACAAATGAAAGCACAGACTATTAATGGAATTGGCGGATCGGATACTCGAAAATACAGAGCAAACCAAAATTGGACGGACGCCAACAAAATTTCAATATTCATAGGGACACAAAGGTGTAATTTCAATTCCGCAAAACTCGAAGATATATATCTACTACGTAATCGGTAGCGCGGCAATAACAATTTAACTTAGCGCAAAATTCTACTACCTGGTTAACTTAACGTCCCGCACAGTTATTAAATTAACAGTGTGTCTCCTGTGACACTATTTATACAAAATCTGATTCATTATATAGAATTAGACTCTCCCAGAATTAATTGCGGAAAATAATACCATTAACCTCCGCTGTGACAATAAAATCACCTTTTCCGCGTCTTAACTTTACTTTATTCATAGCCATTCACATTTCTAACCAGAAAAATTACTTCACCAAGGGAAAACTTTCGGCATCTTAACACTAGAACTACCGAGGACTAATTCGGTGTATTTAAAGACATTGGATATGTTTGTTTGAAACAAAGAAATAAAGAAGAATAGTAAATTAATCAATTATGTAAATATAGAAAAATGGTTATGAAGAGATTTAAAAATCGCAGTGTTATAAATTCAAGCGATTCTTATAAGAAATTCGGTACCACTCAATTTGACAGCCCTGATAGTTCTAGTGTTAAAACATCTACCTCTTCGAATTATTGAAATTTCTCAATTTCTTCCATTCACAATTAACTAAAAATTTGTTTCCAATTATATCGTAAAAAAATAAACAGTAAAACATACAGTGTGTTAAATTTGTCTTTTGATTATCGCCCTGTCTGATAACGTTATCTGGAAATGAGGTTCGTAATAGGTTAAATCATCATGTCCGGAGAATTTTGAAAAACGATCGAAGAGGTCGCGTCAGTTTTTCTGCGGTTTTATCAGTCGGCTCGCCGGAGGTGGCAATTTGTTGAAGCCGGTGTTGTCAAAGACCGGAAGTAGGTCCCTCACTCTTTGTCCGGTGCCGATAGCTGCCAGCTCGAACCATCTGAAATGACGGCGGCCTGTTAGAGGATTTCCTCCCTCACTTTTATCGAGCCACTCGATGCGTTCGGGTTCTTCGCGACCGCGGCAACTTCTGCACGCGAATTTAACAGGAAAAGTTTCATAAACTCGTTCGCCGCTCCTGTGTACCAGGAATCCGATCCCGCCACGATAAAATCCTTCTCGCGGCCGGCGAAAATGTTTTACGATTTACACAACATCGGTCTGTTTTAAAGAATTATTTTCTGTTATATATATAATAGGTATTTGCAATTTTTTTTTCTTCGAATAAATCTTTGTGAAATTGATAATATAAGAATTTGAATGCAAGAAAATTTATATGTTTGTGTGTTAAAAAAATTAGGGACTTCTTTGTGAGTTTTTTATAGGGTTTGATGTAACACAATTGAGACGATATATGCAGTGGTTTTTTAAAAACATTGTGTAACCCTTTCATTGATTCATTTTAGATACTGTAAAATAAATCTTTGTATTATGTATGTATGGGAATCTGGTTTCGTAAGTTTAATTATTCCGTTTTAATGGATTTCTTAGACTGTTTGACGTTCTCGTAAAATATCTTATTTTTAGATAGTCCATTTTCCTGTTCGTTTAATGAAAATGTAACGTCGTTTGTATTCACTTAAACGCCAGCTGAAAGCCGTCATGAAAGCGAAATTTCTAACGAGAATCATTTGAAGCTCGATTGTTCTGCCGACGATGGTTTCCTTTGTTGCTTTTCACAAAACAACCACAAATTCGATTATGCGGTATTTTCGGCATTTCCAATTTGCGCTTTACAATTGAATTACTCTAGCATACCTTTATGAATCATAAACACGATAGATTTTGCTAAGCGATACGATTTCCTATTTTCATCATACGCTCCGACGTGTTAGCCGATAAAGAGCTAAAACCACAAAGAGGCGAGTAACGTTCGGCTATATTTCACGCATTGTTGTCGAAGTATTGTCGACGTGAAATAACCATGATACATTAAACGGTTAAATAAACCATCGATGTTTTTTTTCATGCCACTTTCAAACCGATTCGTTTCCCGCGGCCAAACTTTCGTTAGCCAAATGAGAAGATAACGACCGCGGATATCTGTGTTATTTCATATTCAGATTGAAGCATTGCATTTAAATTTAACCATTATAAGGTTCTCATTCTTTTTTTTTTTAATCGCATGAACGAAGTGGAATTTTTGAGAAATACGGATAGGAATTAATTTCCGTATAATGCGCGGGAACACCAAGACATTCTCGGAATTTTAACAAATCTTATATAAGCCTGCTTTACTAATCTTCATTTAATTTTCTCGCGATGGAAATTCACCCCTTCCCCCCCTCCCCTTTATCCTTAACCCACCGTGAAGCGTTGGCCAAAAGAAAGTTTGGAACATGTGGAATTTCTATGGATGTACTGATTAGTGTTAGCCTTTGAAACTACTGTAGTTTGAAATCTGCGGGCAGGGAAATTTCAGCGTATGGAATTTTCGAGTTGTATCAATTTTTTTATTCGAAAATTCACGCATGTATGCCTTGAAATTTTCACGCGTTAGAATATCGAGGCATAATGATTTCCATGTCATTAGACTTCCACTTACTGATATTTCCAAGCATATAAAACTCGATGAAACGAAATTGAAATTTCTCCGCGTTGATTTTTCATTTCTAAATAATTTCCAAACCACCGAAATTCAGTGCGTTTTATTTAAATATACTTTAAATATACCCTATACTTTCACGCACTAACACTTCAACGCTTTAAGCTCATCACACCCTTCCTTTCCAAAGCGCAATCAAAAAGCAAAAAAAGAAAAAACTATAGAATCGAAATTCAAGCTTTCTTTTAGTCGCCGCTCTACGTCCCCCACTGTCACACGATTCCCATAAAGTTGCGGAAACAACACCCGCTAAAAAAAAAAAATGAAAAAAAGAAACATAAAAATTCGGTAGAATGAAAAATATCGTTGGCAGTTATGTATACCATAAATGTACAAAACGGGGACACAGGCGGAAGTGAGTTACGAAATAGGGGGGAGGGTTGGGGGGTTAGGGGTGGGGGGACGACATGGGCTTAGCGGGCTTGATAAATTGAAATTGATTTTGATGCGCACTCGATGGGTCACGCGGAACGCGTTTTACAAGCACATGTGAGCACATTCATTTCCCACCTGTTGTTTTTGTATTTGGCGAGGGGCTGAGCGGCTGGATGGGGCGTTTCGGTGGGGAAATATGTGGCCCCATAAAAATCCAAACCGCGGCTCAGCAGCATCGAGGTCTCCTCCACGCTGGCCAGGGTAACCCTTATAACGGGTGGCCCGGTGTAAATCGTCGCGGGCTCGTTCTGATTTTGAGCGTCGCTTTTCAGCTTGTCGTTAATTGCCCTCACTGATTCGTGGACACCGGTTTTTGTAAATTTACGAGAGATAAATAAATGCGGATAGTATCGGTCAATTTCAACTGAACGCAGAACTTATAGATATCTAATTAATGTTTAAAAAGAATTTACATTCCATCGTAGATTTAGAAATACTTGTTTTATCAAAGATCCAGAAGGGTCTGTCAGATTCTCTAATAACAATTCTAATAAATTCTCTATTCACCGAAACAATTTTTTTTTTCACTGAATTTAAGAAACTTGAATTCATATGTATTTATAAAAAAATTGTTCTTCTCTATACAGTATTAACGGAAAACATGTGATGGTTTCACATATCTAGCGAAACTTAAAAAATTGTTTAAACGATAAACACTGCCTCTCAGAATATTCTCTATAATCAGAACTCTAAGCAAACGTGTTTCTATATGTATATCTGAACACTAAGTAGCTAATTAGGAACCGATGAATTTACTTACAAACAGTGCCGGTATTCAGAGGCAGCCTGGTTACTTCGACTATGGATCGATACTTGTAGAGAGCGTGTCTAATATCCTCTTCGGGTAATTCTTCGGGTACGTCCAGGACGTAGATCGTGAATGTCTTTGCGGGTCTGCAGGGTATGGCGACCTACGTTCATGAATACGAAACGTTGTATTTAGAGCCGTTTGAAGAGGAGGGTCCTTTGTGTACCGAAAGATAAGTACCTTCTTGTAGAAGCGTGCCCCGGTGACTTTGTGGAAGCCCTTTTTGTAGACCGCCTGAAAATCGTCGATGTTGCTGAACTTGAACAGTATACCGGTGGCCGTCTTCGTCAACGAGAACGCGCCACTGTAATGTAAAACGGAAACGACGTTTTATCCTTCGCCTTTTTTTTTTATTTTTCTAACCTCCCCCACCCACCCCCGCGGACCACCATCGGTCCGGTATTATATTACGCAATTACCTTGTCGACTTTCGACGGTTAATTTTATACCGGAACGATTTAACGGATTAACATAATCGCGGTGGAATCCATTAATAAAAAAGGGAGGGACATTAATGGGATGAAAAATTTTATATTATGATTGAATCGATGTATGGAAGTTGAAATCGGAACGCGAAATCTGGCAATTGAAGTTTAACGAGATATAGGTACTCTGTGTATTATACGCAGACGGGAATTGAGAATGGTATTTTCTATAGGATGAAATTCACGTAGGAAAGACACTTTTGTAATTCGATAACCATGAATAACCGTTATTATAAAGTACTTTATACTGTAAGTGATCGTATGGAAATGATTCATGTAAATATAACAGATCTCATGAATAGTTAATCAACCCGTTTGGTACATGAATCGAATCAACTATCAAAGTATCTCGGTCTAATAAAATAATAAATTTACTATCTCCGATTTCAATTCAGTCCCGTTTCCCCACGTGTGTCTAATTTAATCCAAACACTCTACCTTAGAACTATTCTCTCAAAACAAAAAATTCCTTCGATCTTCATTAACAAACAAAAAAAAGGCTCAGTATCTCAGTATCTCAATCTAATAAATTAATAATTTTACTATCTCAGATTTCAATTCAGTTTCATTTTCCCACGTATGTCTAATTTAATCCAAACACTCTACCTCAGAACTATTCTCTCAAAACAAAAGATTCCTTCGATCTTCATTGATAAAAAAAATACTCAATATCTCAGTATCTCAGTTTAATAAAATAATAAATTTACTAGCTTAGATTTAAATTCAGTCCCATTTCCCCACGTGTGTCTAATATAATCCAAACACTCTACCTCAGGACTATTCTCACAAAACAAAAGATTCCTTCCATCTCCATTGATAAAAAAAATACTCCATATCTCAGTATCCCAGTCTAATAAAATAATAAATTTACTAGCTCAGATTTGAATTCACTTCCATTTTCTGATGTAGGTCTAATTTAATCCAAACACTCTACCTTTCAACTATTCTCCCAAAACAAAAAAATCCTTCGATCTTCACTGATAAAAAACAGACTCTAAATGCTATCTCACCGGAAGTTCATCTTCTCACAAATAGTAGCCGCTTTTTCGATACTGAGTTCATGACTCGGCGTCAGTAGAAAGGCTCCCTTCGTCAGGAAATCGGTCTCACTAATCTCAGAGTCGGAGTCCTGATCCTGCCACTCCACCGAGGACCTCCTGGCCTCCTGGTTCAGTCGCAGTAGCGAGCTGCTTTTCGACGTGGACATCTCCTTCTCGGCAATCGAACTAGCACTCGGCTCCGGCTGAGACATCTTTTTATACGACGTCGAAGTGGGTTCGGCTGACGATCGACGTGTTACGCGGGATCATACGCTCTTGACACACTGGCGAACAGTTACGCACCGATACGCTCCTTTTATACCGGTAAAGGCTCGTTAAAGTTGATGATACTGCCCACGGACCCTGTGCCGCTTCGTTTCGTGCCCGATGAATGCGAAAAAGAATGTCGGCCAGACGCAAGTGGAGGAACCTTACCGTCTTTCACAGTCAGACATGGACATCAACGTCGTTTCCGTGTGGTTTGTATAATTTATGCATAATGAGAAGTCAGCTTTTTGGAATTTTGTAGGTGGGGATGATAGTGTGCGTTAAAGTATGATGGTATTGAGAATTGTTTATTTTAATATTTGGGGGCCTTGATAATTAGGGGGTTGATACTTTTTGATGGGGAGAACTTGGGACTTTGGAATTTTTGTTTGGTGGGTTATTGGGAGTTTGAAAACTTTTTGGGAATAAGAGGTCTGTGGTTTGATATTTTTTGGTGTGAGGGAGGAAATGAGAGTGTTATACTTTGAGTGTTCTTAGACGTGTTAATTTCGCGCAACAAAATTTTTGGGTGATGGTAATCCTACTTTTGGAATTTTTTGGTATCTATACCTTGGAGCAGTAAAGGCAATATAATTATTGAAATTCATGGTCGAGGATTCTGTACTTTGAAATTTCTGAACATTGATAATTCTACGCTTTAATATTTTTACATTGTTAATAACTCTGCGCTTCGGAATTCCTTGACACCAAGGTTTCTACGGTCTACGATTTTGAGACATTTCAGTACTATGAAATTTCTAGGAATTAACATTTCCGAGCACTAAAATTTCTCGAAGTATTCACGTAGTGCAGTCATACCGTTTTTTAGAGCCAGACCAGTGTCTGACGTTTCACATGTAAATTCCCATAATTAAAATTACAATTTACTGTCTTTCGATAATGAGTAGTATAAAACAGGGACAGAAATTTTGTCTGCAATTACTTGCAGAAAACTACTTAAATTTATTAATGTAATATAATTATAATAGTGTAATATAATACGTTTTCGCAAATTTCTTGCTAAAACTTTAATAATTTATTTATAGTTGAAATAATTCTTACTGATCATATTCTTTAATTATACTTCATTTCCAACAATGATCGTTAGAACTTTTTTCTAATGATTCACTGCTGGAAAAAATGACTACGAATATAATGTGCAATACGTGTATTGACATACTACCCACGATACTTAAGAATGTCTTTTTATCAATGATTAATTACTTGTTCGTTAAAACGATACAACGAAGATAATTAAATTCACAAAAAAGTTTAATAATCTTATTCGCGCAAAGTGGGAATCATCTGGATTTGGTCGAAGGTCATTTTATGACAGTGACAAGTGTGGGTGCAATCGCATCATCGTAATTTATTTAAAAGTCGAATACATTTGTGAAAAATTACGAGAATATGAAAAATGTATTAAAATGTAATATAATGTATTCAGAACGGGCTAATGGGAAAGTAATTTGAAAATGAATGGAATTACCAATTATTAGTACTTCGGAAAATGCATATATTATCAGCGGCTTTAGACAGGACGGTAATAAAATATTTCGAACAGGACACGATGTATGAAATTATATTTAAATTCCATCGCGGGGTGCAGTCCCCCGGAAAATTTCGAGAATCGTTAGCGTAGTAATGATATGACTTACATTTTATTTCTCATATTACATACTGCCACGACACACTGAAATTATATTTCACAACCGGTAATGTAAACGTAAATTCTTCCTATGGGTAACAATATTTTTTTATTGAACTTAATGAAAAGAAGGTCCGTAAAAAATTATAAAAAGAAAATTAGTGATAAAGTTTATTATTATTATACTATTTTTATTGTTGAATTGTTTATACATGTTAGATACTTTGGAAGTTCTACAAAATTTTCTGTTGTCCTACAAAAGTGTCCACATTTTCGAGTATTTATTCGGATTTTTATTATAATAGAAATATAATGTACTTTACTCATTTGATTTCGATTTAATTCGAATGAAAAATGAAGAAAAGTGAAATAAATTGCGTATTATCATGTATTATACGAACATCGAAGAACGTGACGTATATTTTTATAAACAACGTTAGAATTTCAAGCGCTAGTCACAAGTTTGCTTTCCTTAATGCGCTTTTCAATAATCGGGTAATGTAATCACTTGACACAGTAGTTTCGTAGCCAACATCTGTTCTGTTTGTTGTGACTCTTATTGGAAGTTCTTGGAGAACAAACAGGGTTGTTCTGTACCTATAGTACGTATACGATGCAAGCAGTGTTTTCCATCGTGTTTCAAAGCTTCAAATTTCGCGCTTGTAAAATTACGATACCCAGAATGAATGCCATCAATATGATATAAACATCTAAGAAATAAATATGTAATTTATACAAATTTTGATTGGGGAATAATTTTTAATGATTTATGTGAAATTAAAAATCTTTAACAGTAATAATACAACGGTAAGAAACGGAATTTTTAAGTTTTTTTATCTCCCGGTTTAGCAATTTCAACATTTTGAAATCAACATGCATTTGTCAGTTTTAATTTTTTTATGATTGGTAATTTTATTACCACGACGTTTCTAATGGATATCGCGGTTTTAAACGTGTATTAGATACGTTAAGTGGGCACGTGTGCACCTGTGTTTTATACACACATACTCCAGTACGTGTTATATTAAAAACACGTTAATCCTTAAATTATTTCACGTATATTCGAACATGCGTGTAGTATTTCACGGGTATCAATTCACGTGTATTTAGTTACACGTGCAATGATGCATTTTCATTTGAATCCGGGAAATATTTAAAATATCGGTATTAATTTACGGATGGAAGTTACGCTTCCGCAAGTATCGAATTTTAAGTATGCAGAAGGAATTAAAACGTCATTTTTACGAACAAAATTTTTCGACTGAGTTCTCTATATCGATATCAACAAATTAATATGTAAATACTTTTTCGAATTCTTTCAATTCAATTTTGAAACAATAGAATCTTTGATCCCATCGTTTATCATTATCAGCGATTTGTAGTATCGTCGTTACGCGAATTTGTTTCGCAACTTTTCGTTGTAACTAAATACACGTGAACGAATAAACGCGGAATTCTACACGTCTAATTGAATATACATGAAATAATTCACGAAATACACGTGTCCTGAATGTGACACGTACTGGAGTACGTGTATATGAAATACAACGATGCAAATGTATTTAAATATGTATATGTACATACGTGAAATAAGTGTCTCTAATTTCAATGCAACCAGGATTCCGCACTTGGAAATTTCAATATTCAAAAATATTGGCCTTTAGAAATGTCTGCACTCTGAAACTCAACAAATTCCAAATTTCTACGCCTTGAAACTCCGAAACATTAATTTTTCCCAATATTTTGGAATATTACCGCCAAGAAATTTCTGCGCTCGAAAAACTTCAACGATTCCAAATCCTACCACTATGAAACTTCCACGCTTTCATATTGAAAATTTCTACGCCGGAAAGTCTTAGCGAGTTCTTATTTTTCAACGCCAGAAAATTTGCAAATTTCTCTGCACTCCCAGTTTTGTATCCAAAAATTTCTCCATGAAGAAAAGTCAACTCGTCAGCAGTTCGTCGTTTCTATAATACATCACTATGCCCAGAAATTTCAACGATCCGAAAACTTCAACTGGTCCAAATCCGTTCGCTCGAAAGCTTCAATAAAATATTTACATTTCACAATGAGAACGGTCCGACGAATTCTGTGAAATAATAAGACACACTTACTACCGCTTTAAAGGTTGGACGTTCGTTACGGAACTTCGGCGAGAATATAAGTAAATTTCCCCGTCACTCTGCGAAACGGTATCATTAACATCGTAAAAGATAGGAAGAGAGGCGCGAAGAGTTTAAATTCCATTCAAGATACTTGGCTAAACAATAAGACTAGAAGCCGAAAGGCCCAATTAACGCGGCTTTATCGAACTCTCTAGCGACAACGGTGCCAAGTTGGTACACAAAGACGCAAACAGGCGTACAGAGAGTAAGCAACGACTTTGGAGAGAGATAGAGAGAGAGATGGAGGGAGAGAGGGGGTGGGAGTGAGTAAGCGAGAGAGAGACGCGTGAAATGCACATCCAGAAGCTTAATTTGAATTGAAATCAAGGATGCTTCGTCTTCCGTGAGGATGTTCGCGAGACTGCGACGGAGCATCGAAATGCATCGATTTGCACTAATTATTCGACCGATAATTACCACAACGTGATCACACCTTATAAAGTCCCGGAGAAATCGAGACGTTTATATTTGACACCTGTTCGAGTTCCGCGTTTTCTTTACTAGAGATGATAGTTTGTGTGTTGTGACACGATAGAGTGTGCAATTATGTTATGGAATATAGTGGGGTTTAACACTATTTCTACTACGACTGTGTGTATACCTATTTCGACCAAAAGGTGTCTTTTGAAACCTTTTCGTTTGAATGCAAATATTTGCCAAAACTGTGGGAATTTCAAATTACCCGTTAAATGTAGATAATTTAACAACTATTGTATAAAAAGTCAACAAATTAATTGTGGAGAAATGATTCAACTTAACGAATGATTTTAAGTTAAAATTTGAAAGGTGTCTTTTCACAGCTCTTGGTAAAAATAGTGTTAAAGAATTTTTGTTAACCCCCTGTGATAATTGTAAAAAGGCAACTAACTAGTATATTATTGATTGTAATGGATTCATATAGAGCTGGAAATAATTAAATATTTAATTTAGAGTCTTATTTTAAAAAACAGCACGAATTGTTCATGATGTAACACATTTTATCGTATGACGATAATCAAAATAGTTTAATTTCTTTAGTATTTTATGTCAGTGTAATATACAGTATATTCCATTTACACTTTTCAGTTTTCTCCCAGAAATGATCGGTAATACGGAAAAACGTTTCATTTGTTTATCTCTAAATATAATATTTGTTGTTAGAGAAGAGGTTTATTTATTACATTTTTTATTTTTTTTCTGCTCGTATACATATATGTATACAAAGTTCATCGGCCTTCAGTACTGAAATACGAATTCCACTTCTAAGTAAGCGGCGCGATGGCACATTAAAACTCGAACCGTGAAGATTTAAATGTCTTCCTTTGTTCTCCTATTTCGGAGGTTTCAGAACTTCTCGATAGCACTTCTCTAATTCTCAAGACCTCGCAGCTCTTCAACTGTCCGTGGAAAACTCGGAGCAGTCGTCAGCCGCGACTGAAAAGAAGAAACCAACAGAAATATTCTCCCTTTTAACAAATACAAAAAAGAAGACTAAATTATTGACACTTTTTTCACCGTAACATTTCCTAAAAGAATATAAAACCAACAAAAACACACACACACACACGTACACAATGGCGTACACGAAAATAACTCATTCTTCCATCGATGACGAGAACAGATTTTTTTTTAGTTTCGCTGCATAAAATTGCCAAAAAAAAAATGAAGAAAAAAATACAAAAAATACGTATACATATAAAGGGGACGGGGAAACTGGGAAATAGAGTGGCTCAATTTTTTCCGGGGCAGACCTTTCGATTTTTATATTCCATCCAGCGGTTATAACGAACGTCCTTTCCCGTTCCTTGCGTACCGAGAACACGTCCGCATCTGTTCACCAATCACCAACCCACACACACACACACACACATATATATATATATACAGAGAGACAAACACACATCCAGCAATCGTAACGCGGCCGATTTGGTAATCTCGAATCAATTATTATTGATTTGATGGCCGCTCTCGCAAATTCCCAATCACCGTTCGCAAAGGGCGTACCGGATTACCGGAGCAAACGGCCGTAATGAGGTCGCCATAATCCAACTAAAAACGGATATGTATCGGCGTCAGGTGGAAATCGTCGCGACGTGTCCGTGCGCCGGTTTGCCGAAGGCCGATTGCTCCCTGGTGGACAATAATAATTCGCGACAAGACGGGACATGATGCTACATTGTCAATCAACGGTCCCCCGATTCGCGTAACAATTCATAACCGAATGAAAATTCGCTAGGGTGTTGATCGATGAACGTGGAATTCATTTTTGAAAGTTGGAAGAATTATTATTTTGGAGGCGATGTTGGTTGATGGGTAGATGTAATTTGATTGGATGGAATTAATGGATGTGTTAATTATAGTTTGTTTGTTTTTTAATTTATGAATTTTAGAGATGGAGGAAATTTGAAATTTTGTTATTGAATTATTGAGGTTGTTTTACGTTGGGGTGAAATTGTCAAAATTTGTAATTTTCCACGGGAATTTAATCAATGATAAGTTGATAATGTATCGTCGACTTGTACGGCAATAAATTTGTGTATAGTGAGTGTAGTAGGGAATATTAATGGTACTGGTAGTGCTAGTAATGTAATGAGTAGAGGAACTTATTTCCTGGAAATTTATGCATCGACAGGGCAAACAGACTTAACGTGCAGCGATCACGATATAATTACTTCGTTAAAGGAACTGTGTAGTAACTCGTAAGCAGAATTTTAACGTTAACGGTATCATCGAAAACCAGTCGACAATAATTATTACTTGGATATTAGTTTTAGAAATTGGGAAAGCGTAGACTGTGTGTATATTTATTTTTAATTCGAAAGCAATGGCAACTTGTCGACTCTAAGAATTCCAGATTTTTTTATATTCCTGCGAATTAATATTTCCAAATATTGAAATTTCCAGGTGTTGATATTTTCGTGGTTTGAAATCTTGAAATGTTCACGCTATCTACATTTCTGGTATTTGAAATTTCTTCGAATAATAGAGAAATTGAAATTTTAAGACATCGAAGCTTTGAAATGAAGGAATCCCTGTATGGTGCGAAAATTTGAACTTAAAAAGAATTTTAGAGCGCAGAAATATCTACGCACAGAAATTGAAAGGCATATAAATTCCAATGCGCAGAAATATCAACTCGTAGACACTTCAGAAATTAAATCTTCGGTGCTTGGAAATTTAAAAGCATAAAAACTGCAAACAGCAGAAACTTAATTGATTGCATAAAGGCATTAAAACTTCAAAACCCACAAATTTCAACGCATCTACATTTCAATGCGCAAGAATCTGAGAATCCATAGAAACTTCGAAGCATCAAAATTCTATTATTTGAAGTTCTGATAACTTGACATTCGAACACATCTGAATTATTCCTCTCGAACATCTCTAGATTATTTAATTACCACTATCCAAATTTCCTTAGCTTCGAAATCCCTTCACATTGAAATATCCACATCTTGAAACCTTCAAGTCTTGAACCTTGTACCCTTTAGATCTCCTTTAAAAGTCCGCAAATTGTTTCTCGGAAACCAGCTTTAGCCTTCTTACCTGTGCCAATAACAGTACCATCAACCATTGACATATAAAAGTCTTTCGAAATGTCCGGTAAATTGGCTTTCACTTTTCCGTCTCGCGATTTTCCCTCCGAGGAAGACACATTAGGATGCCTCATCGTCAGTAATACGTCGCCGCATTATCGACAATGTATCTGACTATAGTTGGCATGCGTAGGTGGCCAATCAACGGCTTACTTTTTTTTATTTTTTTATTTTTTTTTTTAACAAACCAGGGGCGTGGGTGCTTAATTGGATGATTGGGGCCGGCGATACATCGTCGATAAATTGGCGCAAAGAGAACAAAGAACGGGGAAAGGTCATTTCTTTTTTTACGAGGTAACAAGACCTCTTCTGCCATCGATGAACTCCCTGGAACTTTGTGAAACGTCATACGATCACATTTCTAATGGTATATCCCACGGTTACTTAACCCTGGGAACACTGAGTCACGAATTTAATATCCGTAAACCGTGTTTTGGATAGGTTTTTTTTTTAATTCGAACAAATTATACTACTTGTGACTAAAGTGCACTTAGAGTAAAGTTTCCGGTTTCTGAAGATTCGACAGGCGGACAGAAGTTCGCTATAGTCTAGCGGAACATCAAAGGAATGTATCAGAGAGTTATTAGCGTTGATAACATAGTTTTTAGTTTTGAGAAATCGATTTTGCGCTTATGTCTCTTAGATACGAGACAATGAAATTTGAATTTCCAGTGTAGTGTATAGTATTTTCAAAATACATACATATTTTATATATTTCATATATAAAAAATGTATTGTATATGAAATATTTATATATGAATATAATTTTATATATGATTTATTATTATTATGATAAATTTATATAAATTTATATATGAAATATTAAACAAACTGATGAAACTCGTGTATTCTGAGAAAAACGTGGATATTTGGTTGATCGTATAGGAAACAGAAATAGATAAATAATATCAACGAGCTATCTTTTGGAAGCTAGAGGCGTCTCGAAGGTGATAGAACAATTTATAGGGCCATGAAACTGAGAATAAAAGTCGATGTGTTAGCGATACAACTAAATTGTCGGGACAATACGGTTCCCCATCGTTTGGCACGTTCGCACATGTTGGCTCCGATGTAACCGTTGCCTTTGTTGCACCTAATATGTAGCGACACGCTTGTAACTCGATAGATCGATTCCGAAAGCATCAGAATGCGCATACATTTCGCGAAGCGTTTTTCCGAAAAATAACAGCCGAACGAAAACTTGGAGATCGGAACCGGCGGAAACGCCAAATCCATGAATTTCTGGTTCTTCCGGTGGGCTGAACTCGAACTCGATTCTGGTCGGATTAAAATTTCATGGAATATTTCATAATTTTCGCGCGATTTATTATCATCCGGAATTATCGTAGGGCGGTTTCCGATATAAGAAAGTTTTGGTAACTAAAATATATTCCAGTGAAATATATATTAAAATGAGTTTTATTCGTGTAAAATCTAAAACATATGTTACCTGTAGAATTTCAGAAATATTTCACGAATTTCAACGCGTCAAGTTTAACAAACCCTGGTTTTATTTAATATTTTATAAATGAAGTTGATGAACATTTAGCGAGGTTAGAGTAAATTCGTTCGACCGAAAGTAGTAAAGTTTTTGAAATAATAATTTCGATACTGAAGATGCAATCGTAATATCGACAAAATTTTTACAATAATCCTAAAATGAACGAAATACAGTAGCAAAATGTCAAATATCGATTTTGTAGTCACATATTTGAAAAGGGAATTCCTAATTATCGAGTACATATTGAAAATATCAACTTTATCGTAATTGGTAAAATTCTAGCTCCCAAGTAATCTAAATATTCTGTTCGTAAAAAAAGAACAATCGCTTACAATTACATCGTGCGATATCAGACCACAGTTTACATTTTCAACGATTGTCTCCAAGTGTTCGTCTGAAGTCTGACTAGAGAATTTCTACGGTGTACAAGTTTCGCGGTTGGAAATATCTCCGTCTTGAATCTTGAGGTACCTGCGTTTATTCACTTTCATATCGCTGCGTCTGGAATCTTCGAGGCTTTTCTATCTGCTCGCTTGGAAATGTCAGCGCTTTATAATGTCTACCTTCGGAAATTTCCACCTTTTGATACCGCGACAGACTTATAGTTCTTCAGGGTTAATTTCTCTACGCTTGAAAATTTCAACGTTTCAAATTTTTCTAGATTTTCTACGCCCTTGGCATTATTAAATGTCTATACACTGAAATATCCACACTTTCTGATACAACAACACAATTATAGGTCTTCAGGGTTAATTTCTCTGCGCTTGAAAATTTCAACGTTTTATACTTCCCTAGATTTTCTACGCCCTTGGCATTTTTAAATGTCTATACACTGAAATTTCAACACTTTCTGATATCAGAACACAATTATAATTCTTCAGGGTTAATTTCTCTGCGCTTGAAAATTTCAACGTTTCAAACTTTTCTAAATTTTCTAAATTGCCTACACCTTTGGCATTTGTAAATGTCTACATCCTGAAATTTCAACACTTTCTGATACCACAACACGTTTATAATTCTTCAGGGTTAATTTCTCTACGTTTGAAAATTTCAACATTTTAAGCTTTTCTAGATTTTCTACGCCCCTGGCCTTTACAAATGTCTACACCCTGAAATTCCAACACTTTCTGATACCACAACACACCTATAAATCTTCAGGGTTAATTTCTCTGCAGTTGAAAATTTCAACGTTTCAAACTTTTCTAGATTTTCTCGAAAAAATTTTAACCCATCCACATTTCTTAGCGCGTCAAAATTTCAACGTTTTCGTACAATCACGAATGGAAATTTCCGCACTCTAGAATTCCTGAGCTCGGACAGTTTCGCGCTCAGAAATTCCAGTCTTCCCGCAATTCCCTTCGCATGGAACTTTCAGCGTCTCGAAGTCCCTACGCCTTAATATCTCCGCCATAGGGACATTTCTACTCGGAGAAATCTCACCGCGGGGACGAAGCGTTTCCACGCTTTGATATTTCCACCCCTCCCACCTTTCGCCCTGGGAAATTTCTCTCCCCAGAAATCAAATCGTGAACATCGCCACGTCTCTCCTCTTCCGAATCGTCGTGCTCTATAATCTCAAAGTCGGCAATTTCTGCGTTTCGAAATTACCATGCTCTCGCCTACTCCTCCACCGGAAGTTTCTCTCCCATCCACCGCGTAACGCTAACCACACCATAGATGTTCAAAATCTCTTGAATACCCAAATCACCGAATCCCAATTCATCCCTCCCTCTCCCTTTCCCCTCTCAACTACCCCCTTAACCCTATATGTACACCCACCCATACTTTCCCCCGTTGTATAACCGATTGGTGGTTGCTCCTCGTGGAATCGACTGGCAAATAAAAAAAAAAATAGTCAAGTCAATGACCAAAAGACAGGAGGAGTGGGGAGGCGGCGAGAGGGGGATGAAGGGAGGGGGGTTGGATGGCGGATCTCGCAAGAAAAGAAATGATTGCTTTCGGCGGGCCGGTCGCGAGATGAACGCGGCGTGACTACCGCTTTGAAACGGGGATGAATTGTAATTGGACGGAAATGGAATTCGGATAGTGCAGCGGCGATTAGACGGAGAGAGACGAACGGTGTAACCGGTCGGGAAAGAGAGAGAGAGAGAGAACGGATAGAGACAGAGGTACCACCTACACAGAGAAACCAAGAGAGAGAGAGAGAGAGAGATAGAGAAAGAGAGAAGATGGAGAGAGAGAGAGGGTGAGAGAGAATGACAGAATACCGGTTTGGAGGGGATGTGAGAGGGTCGACGCCAGTGGCCTGTAACTCTATGCCTCTCTGAGCTTCGATCAATAGACGCGGTACAACATTGAACCGAACGCAGCTGGGTAAAATAGTCTGTACAAGCTGTACGAACTACAGGCAGTTTTCCAAAAATTGCGGTATATGGTAAAACATATAGATGGGAGGGGGTGGAGGGGGCAGATCTCGTTTATACGGGTGATTTTTTCCTCCTTTAGTAGATGGGCTGCGCGCGGACCAGATCAATGGGGTGCGTCACCGTCGCTTTAATTATGTGACGTGCGATGGCACGCAGATGGGTGGAAACGCGTTATGGATTCGCGACACTCTTCCGTAGGAATCCGGGGAATCGGGTTTCGATTGCCGGTTTTCTCTTTGGGAACGGGGAAATTGGTTTTGGTCGCGCAAGAGTGTCGAAAGGTGTTTTTTTTTGGCGGAAATGTGTAGGAAAAATGAATATACCTTGCTGAAGATGTTACGATATATTTTAGTATAATTAAATACAGATTTAAAGCACGTTTATTGTTTGTAAAAGGTGATAATTATTTAGTTTCTATTATTTAAGTAAAGATTTTCATGTTTTTCTTATCGTTTAATTTTCTTTGGCGCACTTTTTGATATAGTTTCAGATGTAGGATGTAAATATTTACGGTTGTAATTTGTGGAAAAGTCAATTTTCCATCGAAGTTAAATAGACATACACACTCGTCTTCTTGGAAACAAGGAAAATTAAAACTATAGAAATTTGTTTATGAAAAATATGAGAGGTACGCGTATCGATTACACGCATCGTTATTTTATCATCGCTTCTATTCCCGGCCGTTTGTTATGTCATGTGCTAACAATGTTTAGGAGGATCGATTGCCCGATATCTAGGGAAAATTTCCAAAACGGGTTTCGCGGAGAAAAATATCGGTTTCCCGGCGAAATGAAGATCGATGAGACTGCTCCGGTGAAAACTCCGGCGATCGCTTTAGCATCGCGAGTTTTCGGGGATCTGTTTGTTCGCGCTAGAATTCGGGTTTTCGAACATCGAAATAAAACGTGCACACGCCGATGATACGGCGTTGCATGTATGTCTGCATGCATGTACGATATTTATGCAATACCGGAAAAAACTCGGTGTATCGGTGTCTTGGTGTATTTGAATATTTAAAATACTTCTTTCTGTGCGAATGAAATTTTTCCCGAATTTTACCGAAATTACTTGAATGCGTCCCATTTATTCGAACCGTTTTTTCAATTAAAAAGACGTGATACGCTATAGAATTACCGTGTTCCGTACATGCTATATTATACTGTAATTTTTAAAATAGCGATACGGTAAAAAATTTGGCTCTCTTTTTATTACGGACATTATTAACCTCGTTTCGAAAGAACACATCAATCTTCAATTGAGTTTAATTGAGCTCTATTACTACGTAGTGTATACTTTTCAAATGACCGATTAAACGGAATTGGAGATATACTTACAACTGTGTGAAAATATCATGAAAGTTTCGAAGTTATAAAAATATATCGTTTTCAAAAAATGTGTAAATAAAAGTATTATATAAAACTTGGTGCGTCTGATAAATTTAAAAGAGATTTACGTCATGGTAGAAAATGTTGAGTTTCGACATTTTTATTCGTTTCACTGAATTTTCGCAAATAATGATTTATAATTTTACATCGACCCATTATATATTCATGCTATATTAATTAATTACATTTATTTGACCGGTTCGAAAGTATTTTGTAGCAAGTTTTTTCGGGCTATTCGTTGGGTGCAAATCGCACTTAATAGGCACCCTTTTTCAGGCGAAACGGCTCGTCGCAAATAGCCCTAGGCGGGCAAGAATCGATCGAAAAGCAGTTTTAGTAAGTTATCTTCTAATTTCCTGTACCCCAACTTATCATGTTGTCGATGGTGTTAAGCTAGTCTCGTTGATAGCCCACGGGCAACAAGAATATCAAGAGGACTCAAGGATCTGTATATGTTAGTCCCCGCGTGAAAATATATTTTCTCTCACTATTTTCAACATGTATTTTTTTACACTGGAAACATTTTTTATAACGACAGACCGATTTTATTCGGTACATGATTTTATATGCATTTTTTTTTTATTTTAATACATCATTATGCAAAAATCAGGTTCTAAAAAATATTGTTACTTATTCCGATTATACGGGTACAGTGTATTATATTCCTTTTGTTGACGTTTATCAATAATCAAGCTCTTCCATTTGCATTTTCAATTAACAGATTCCAGGAAAGTTTATGGATGGTAGCAACGAAATTTTTAATCGATAATATACAATGAATATCTTTTTCCATATTTTTCGTAACATTCAAATCGCCGTCTTTTGAATTGAATTATACGCCGAAGATAATGTTTCCCTTTTAGACGGACGTAAAACAAAATAGCAAAAGACTTACGAAGTGAAGTACATAAATGTCTGCAGTTTCCTCGAAATAAAAAGTACTCGGTCGTTTAAAGCAATAAATTCTATATATAGTGGCATTCTCGGCAATTCAGAATTTATTTATCATTCCAACGGAGCCGAGTGCAAGCCAAGAATAGAACGACATCAATAAAATGCTAATATTGCCGCTTTAATGATAAAAATACAACGTTAACGTCAATCAACTCCATAATGGAAACGCTAATTACCTCGCAAGCCCATGACTTTTTTTTTTCTTCCCTTAGTACAAATATTAATTCGTTTGAACGGCGAAATCGGCGAATAATAATATCTTTGTCGTTCCACTATCGATTCGTATTTTCCCGAAGAACTTTCATCGATAAAATTACAACGAAATTTCCACTTTATTTTCCTCGTTAAATTCAATCGTCCGCGGCACGGTGTCGAAGATCGACGTAAAGCGAAAATAACGGGGATTAATTTTTCGTTCGGAAAAAATACATTCGCCGATTCCTTTCGTGTTTCGGCGGCGAATTTTTTTCCCGAGGCGTTTGCGCGATAAATAAATGCGCGAACGGGAAAACTACAGTCGCACGGGGACGTAATTCGATTCCAGAGTCGGCCGGAACTCGATTGGCAGCCGGTCGAAGTCGCGCGTGCCTCTATGAAATTACTATGGGGACGACGAATTCGAAATGTTTGATCGCTTTGTCGGGAAAAGGAGGATGAGGCTGTGCAGGAGCCGAAAATTACGAGTCAGGATTGCGGACCGATTTTACGAAATATGAAACAACGGACGAGATAGAATGTGACTTTTACACTTTCGACGTTCGTTAGATTTTGCATTTCTGAGTTTCGAATTAAAGGATGATCAAATTTGAGTTAGTTTAATTTTTTGAAACAGTGTATTTATCATTGTTGAGCTAAATTTTGGTCTGCCATTTATAGTTTCTGTATTGGTTTGTATATTTCTTGTAAGTCTAATACATATGTGTACATATGTAGTGTGTTTTATAATTCTTACGGTTTTAAATCGAAATGCGTTGAAATTTATATGTTAAGCTTGGAATTTTGAACGCTTTGATATTACAACGCCCTCAAGTTCCTGCGTTTGGAAATTTCTACGTTTGGAAATTCTAAATCTGTGAGACTTTTACGTTTTCCTACCATCGCTCTTGGGAATTACGTACTTACTATGAATCGTATGTCAACGCATCCGAATTTCGAATCTCCCGGCTCCTTTTGCGTTTGAAACGTTCTACCATCCATAATTTTAAAGCTTTCGGGTTGCCCCGTTTGCGAATCTCAAAGATTTGAAATTTCTATGCTTTCCTACCTTTGTACTGGTAAGTTTCAACACTTCGCAATATCTGCGTTTGAAAATTCCTAAATTTTCCATTCATGCTGGGAAATTTTCCGTGTCCATATTTCTACGCTCCTGGAGATTTCGATTTATTGGTATTTTTTTCACGGAAACTATAACAGAAATTCTGATTATTCTGGGCGACGAGAATAGTTCGGAACGGAAACAGTTATTAAATTAGGCATCGCGCAAACAGTGCAAAATTATCGACAATAATTACGGTGAACAACTTTGGACAAACAGGGGAAATGGTGACATTCAAAACACGTTATATATGTACATACATAACTGGCTGAGAACTATATGTACAATGTACAAGGCAAAACATAGAAAAATTAATCTAGGTGTAATTTTTCATTCGCCGACTTTAACAGTAATTTAACAATTTCCTTCTTTTTCTTTCAGGAACTGTACATGCGTGATAGCTGGGACTATAAGGTAAATATATCCGAAACACTCATGTAAATTTATAGTCAGAAACTCAAAAACACTAAAATACTAAATTCGTGATAAACACTTACGTAATAAAACTATAATAATAATAATAATAAAATAATAAAAATAATACAAATAGTGTATCATAAAAACATTCACAAATATTTTACTTACTCCTTAACTATTTTAAACCGCTTATGGTATTAAATCAAGTAACTAAAAAAAACACTCCACTATCAACTCCGGAGCATATAAAAAAATAACGCTCCATATTTAATTTCTATAAAAATAAAACAGTTTGCTCGAAAGAATTTAAAAAAAAATATTTATGCCAACCACAATAAAGACAATTGCACTCGTATTGCGCAAGAAATCTGTTATTGAAGCAAGTGTCTTGCGTAACAAGACTCTGCTCGGTAACTACGTATTACAACGAAATTTTTCGTTCAGCTGAAACGGTTATGGCACTCGACTCCCCAAGAGGGTAGGTCGGGGTTAGCCTCAATAAGGACGGGGGTGCCCGGGGGCTTGGACCGCGTGTTAACCGCTTCCAAAATTAAGCCGCGAGGAGATAGAATTCCACGAAATGAGGGAAAACTGCGCGGGGGTGGCGATCTGCTGTGGGTTGCGTCGAGAAGTGGTGGAAAACAGGATAAACTTGTCGATGAGGGAAAATTGGGGGATAATTAACCAATGGGAAAATAAATAATAGATGAAGTCGGTTGATTAATGAATCTATCGCTGAATTTTAAAGAAATAAAAGTGGTGGAATTATTTGTTACATGTTTATACATATGTACTAATTAACCACGTATTTTAATTAGAAGAGAATGTGGTGGGAAAATTTATTGTAAGAATAAGATAATAGGAAAATGTGGTTGATGAAGAAAAGAGGAAAAATAGAGATGGTATAATACAGAGGAAATTCAAGTGAGAATGCGAAGTATATACAACTAATAAGAAGAAAAAGAGAAAAGAGGACAGCAGGGCAACAGGTAAAGACTAAAACAGAAAGATGGAGACGAATGAAGACGTTTCGGGGAAGAATTTCCCGAACAATGGGTGAAAAAGAACACTTAAAAGGAGAAAACTGAAATTGATGGTGGACGGATGGAAAACTGGAAATAGGAGGGAATAAAAGTTATAGATTTTTCCTTGCTTAGGATATCAGGAGAAAAAAAATCAATAGTTATAATTAATAAAAAAATAATGAAATATAGGATAAATAAACAGCTTTAAAAAACAAATCCCAGAGAAACAAATCAAAATTTATAGGATAACTCGGAATACGATTATAGCGATTTTTGATTTTATACTATTTTTTTTTCAATTTGACCGAACTCATACTTTATTACAGATTTATTAAAAATGTAACATAGAATGAATTACAGTGGATGACATTTATTCGAAGTGAAACGTTTTCATAAATAAAATCGTACGTATTCAAAATTATTGTAACGGCTGTGGAACCCGTATTACCAGTTAAAAAATATATATATTCCCATAAATCCGACAATGAAATACAAAACAATATGTACAGTGTGTTCCAGGGGTTCTTCCATAAAACTTTTCGGGGCACGCTTTATAGGCGGAAATTAAAAAAAAAACAATGTTATCCGAATGTCGTTGATAAGTGCATGATTAAAAACTTACGACCCAAAATATAAAACCCGAAAGAAATAATAAATTCAACTGTTTCGTTTCGAAAAATCCCATTTCGCCCATCCACTTCGTCGGTCTGACAATCGATTTGATATTAAATTTATCACCCCGCGAATTTTCTGTCAATTCTACTTCATATTTCACGTTTCACATTTTCCGTACATCTTTTTACCGTCGCATTTATCAACAACGTACGCTACCACGTATAATTTTTTTTTTCTTATTTTCATCCACGGAATACACATATACATATACATAGTCCAAAAATTTGGCGGGAAATGCCTGGAACGTTTTGTATAATATATGTACATGTATGTATACGTGTACGTCAACAAAAGCGTCACCGTAAATCCGGTGGGAAACCAAACGCAGATATTCGAGGAAAACGAAAGGGGGGAGGGGGGGAGAGTGTAATTCCGTCGTGGGGGCAAGATTAATTTAAATATTGACATGACCCTGCAGCCGGCTATGCTCGGCGGAGCATTACTAAACGCTCGTTCAATTTGCGCATCGCCCTTCGTCTCAAGGCATCGGCATAAATCTACACCGCTGGAACGTCTCCCGATGTAACGTTCAACGGGGGGAACTTACCGAGCCCTCCGTTACGTAAGACAACATTTTTATCTACTCCTTTCCCGGGGCTGCGGGTCGTCAACCGACGATCCGCCATTTTTAACTTTGCCTCGAATATGTGACACAGGAAAAAAAGGATTTGTTTCAGAAATTGATTTTTAAATAATCAGGAATCGATTTCCTGAGGGAAAATGTTATATTCATTAATTCCACAATAATTAATATTGAGATATTAATTAATCGTAATCTTTACACTGAATTTAAAATGTAGGGAAATAATGAATTATAAGAAATATGGATTTTTATATTTAGATTTTATAAATTGGATAGTCTCATAGCAGAGATAATTTGAATATAATATAATACATACGAAGACTATGTATATCGATCGATTAGATGTAAAATATTTCAGTGTATATACCGTTTTAAATGAAACGCTGAAGAAAGTTTTACGAGATGATGGATTCGGATAATTTCACTAATTCTTTCGTCTATTCCGCGGAGGAATTGACGAATTCTGCTTAAATATCGTGGGACAGTGACGAGAAGAATTAATTAAAGTCACCTGATGGATAACTTTCGGAAATTACACGGATTATTCAAGTTTCCGGTAACATCTCCTTCGATTTATCACCGTGATGATAATTGAAGAGTCCGCCTTATTTTCATATTTCAATTTTACGAATCTCACCGCGCTGTCGCGCCCAACGTTTTAAATGGATCTTTGTAATAACCATTCGACGTTCTGCATTTTAAAGGAGAGGTCGAACCGTAGCACGTGATCAAGTGCTAAAAATAATGCGTTCGATCGAAAGTCGGGCCCCGGTAGACGCGATCGCATTAAAATAGCCGGTGATTAACGACTCTCCGCTCCTGGAGGAAGGAAAGTGAAAAAGAACACGATGAAAAAGAATGGAAAACGGAAGAGGAACGATCTATAGCGAGAACACGTAGGCAAAGAAGATAAAAAAAAAATATATAAGTCGCGATAGAGATAGAGTACAGAATCG
This sequence comes from Mimumesa dahlbomi, assembly GCA_917499265.3. NCBI lineage: Eukaryota > Metazoa > Arthropoda > Insecta > Hymenoptera > Crabronidae > Mimumesa > Mimumesa dahlbomi. The sequence continues at coordinate 7,485,405 of OU824124.1, forward strand.
ATTACAGTTCGGCAATAAGAATTCTGAAACGGTCGAACGAAACGCCGGAATAAGGAGACGTCAATTGATCGGTTTGCTTGGAAAATTGTTAACCGTGAAATATATCCGAATGGAAAACATTGGACTTGTTCATTGTAGGAAGAATTTTTTGTTGGGTGTGTACACCGCAATAAAAAATTCATGTACCGTGTAATTTATGCGTTGTGTCCACCTAAATATACATTTATTTAAAACGGAATATATAATACATAAATTGAAAAGGATATATATCACGTAAACGTTATTAATTTTTATGAGATCTATCTGAATAAAAGATATTTATTTTATAGTTACATTGCAAATTGCGAGGACCGTAACTTCGTCTCTCTGAAATGTTCGTAGAACAATTTTTTTAGTCTCCCAGTGTCTTTATTCGATTCAGTGTAGAAAAAATAAAATTTTCAAAAATACTGGTATCGGAGATAACAATTTAAAGTCGAAATATTTAATTCAACATATTTTAATATTTAAGTTACACAGAATTTCTTAAGTTTTTAATTTCTATTTGTTGCTTGCATTTCAAGATACATTCTAAATATACCGCCGGTCACCGGTGACCCCCACGACACTCACCATATCAAAACTTTTTTCCCATCGTTCCCTCGAAATAATTAACATTTGCAAAATGCTCGAAAATTCCCAGGATCACTGACTCTGATCTACTTGAACATTAATCTTTCACATTAATCGGCAAAAAGAAGGTGCCACAGAGATTCGCGTTGGAGTTAGAACCAGGGGGGAGGGGAGAGGGGGGGGGGGGAGAGGAGAAAGAAATTAAACGATAAGGGAAAAAGGTGATTGAAGTAGAGAAACTCGCATTAGAAAAATTAGGGAGCGTAGAGAAAAGTGGAAAGATGTGCAGATAACCGAATGGATACAAACTAGAGGAGAGAGAGAGAGAGGAGAGAAAGAGAGAGAAAGTCTCGGGGGCGTCGTGACGGATGAACGTGTTGTACCAACCACGACTTCATTGTGAATTCATCGAGGATTTTCCAAGTGATTTCCTCGGTTATGTCCAAGGGTTATGGCCGACCCTCGGCAAGCAACCGCGTCGTCACAAGGGGAGAACTGGCAGACATTGCCAATTTAATATTTGATAGTTTTTTTTTTTCTCTCTTTGTACATTTTCTCGTTCTCTTAATGTTACGTTCGACGCTCGCAGATTTTTCGCGAGATTCGCAGCTTCGTTTGTGTGTACGTTACAGTTGTCTCTTTTTCCTCGGAAATGTTCTATCGGTGGAATTTAACGTGTTTAACGAGTCTTCTTGATGAATTTTTTGACGACGATAACGAACACCGTGTTTCTATGTTTTGTAGCAGTAGAATAGGTGTAAGTAGAATGAAGAGGTAGTAGACAGACAACAATTTGGAGAGTCTGGTAAATCTTACAGTGTTCCAGACAAAAATTTATTTATATCGTTTTTAATTCTCTTATAATTATACGAAATATATAATTTCGAAATAAGAGGCATTTTTTAAACACTGGAAATATTATCTGATGTGCCTAACAAATCAGGAAAATCAAATCTTACACACTTTCTAATAATCATACGAAATGTATATTTAGCAAATTGGAGGTACTTTTAAAAATCTAGAAATTGTATCTGATGTCACTAACAAATTAGAAAAATCAAGCCTTACAGATTTTCTTATAATCAAACAAAATGTATAATTGCCAATTAAGAGATATTTTTAAAAATCCGGAGATATTATTTGATATACGAAATAAATTAAAACCCTCAAGCCTTAGAGATACATGATCATTTTATTCGAATCGAACAATAAAATTGCGAATTGGTCAAATAACCGCGGTTAGTTGTACGATTATGATTAGTCGGATTCATAGATTCTGCGGAGCGTAGGTATAACAGTCGACTGCAATCTGTATGGTAATACGGCTACCGGTTTTGGGCGGGTTGCATGCCACTGCCCCGTGTACCTATGGAACTCCAATCAGAGCCTTCCATAATCCCGGAATCTTTGGTAACGAGACCACCGAGGACGGTAATCCAAGGGTAGTTCCAAGATGATATTTCTTTTACACCCCCGTCACGATGCTCGGTGGAGGAAGTCACGAAAAATATGAAACTTTGATTTCCGGTTGTACACGTGAAAATGTCGTAATGCTTGGTCCGTGTGTTTTTTTTATTAGAATTAGAGTAATTGAACTTGCCAAGTTACGAAATATAGAAAAAAGAAATCGATTAATAAATTTATTTTAAAATATTATAATTATTTAAATAAATAATTATTGAAATATGTATAATACATGTATATGTATACGAAAGTTTGATTTCTTTTTCGTTACTCGGAGTGAAATTGTGATAGTGTTAATCGCGAGTCTTCTCCTTGTAACTAGGGTAATTGAATTCCGGTAGCGATAAAATATCGTATTTTACGCTTTTCGACTGCTAAAGTGGCGATGAGGTTTTTCCGAGCCCACGGTACACGTTGAACTAATTTCATATTAAATAATTAACCGAGCCAGCACATGTAAATAATTAGTTTTGTTGTGTTTGAGAATAAAGTTTAATGAAAATTAAACGTAATGGTCGAAACGAGACTGATGTTTTCAGTGATATTAGTCGATCCACTGTAATTACTATCTTCATGTAATAAATCTTTACCACAATTATATAATTTTCTCTCTTTCCACGCGAGATAACTGAGACTCAATTTTATGTGAATCTCCGAATAAAAAATAAAAATTCCTCAATATTATTCCCACAATTAGACCAATATTTCTCTCACTATAAATCACCTTCAAATTAGGTTGATAATAATGTTGAAATTAATTCACCATAAACCCGTATTCCATTCGCTCATTTTCTATCGTAAGAAAAAAAAATCCTGTAGCAAGTGTTTAAAATCACACCGAATACCTCGCGATCGGGTCCCGCAAAGTGGAAAAAGGTATCACAGTTCTAATCACAAAATCCCGGCTCCCTTTAACCCATTATCGCTTCACACGAGTATCCTTCGTGCGGCAAAACGAGCACGAAAATTCCGTCAAACACCGGCTGCCCAATTAACGGTCGGCGAGAACGGTGGCTCTGTTTTCGAATTCCAAAATCGTGCGCGAACCAAGCCACGGGAAAGGTTGCTAACGAAAGGATCCCTGGTGGCGGGCGTTTAAATTCCTGGGGTCGGAAGACGTCTTTTTACTGGCGGGTCGAAGCTTCGTAGCAAGGAAAAAAGGAACCATTAGCCCGCGCAATTATCCTTGGACGGACGAGGCTAGAGTTACGTCGGCTAATAGCACCGCTTCCTGGCACTCCCTCGAGGGACAGAGCGCGAGAGAAAATGAGAGAGGAACGGCAACGGTGGAGCTCGAGAAAGAGAGGAATTTGACGTGACAAGAAGAGAGGATCTTAACGTAACAGAGAAATAGGTAGGAAACGAGAGAGAGAGAGTAAGAGAGTGAAGGGAGAGAATGAGAATGGAGGGCAAAGGATGTCAGGGGTGGAAACGGGGAAGGGTAACTCGATGTGACAGATAGAGGAAAGTCGGACCCATAGGCTATGGGTATTATCGATACTGACATTACCATCGTAACGATTCTGGCCGGAATCAGTGGCGGACATGAATTTCAAATCGTATTTAAAGCGAAAAGGCTTTTAAATTAAGTTGCGAGGTGTTTCTAGCGGTGTTTAAACATCGATCTATCGTGTGTTTGTTGGTGAAAGTAAAAGGTTGATGGTAGTGTGATATTTTTAAAGGAGAAATTATACTATTATTTTTTGGGATAAGTGTCTAACGTGGAGATTGGTTTAGTGATTTATTAAATTGAAGAATGATTAGACCTTGTTTAAGCTTTTTAATATCCTGTTAACATTCATAGGAGAAGCCTGAAACATCCGGGAATTTCCATACTTCTCTGGAGTAATGGGAAATCCCTTATAACTTCCGAAGTATTTCAGATTTGTAAACTTCTCTTTTTGCATGTTTATAAGCCACGCTCCATGAATCTAAATACGTTCTAAATACATACGGGTGTCGAAGGTAATAAATAAATTATGAAAAGGAAAATAAAATCAATTTTAGTTCAAAAAATCGTAACGTTTGCAACGTGATATTTTATAAAAATGTTTTTTAATTATCCCGCAAAGCTGATATATCCTTATTATGCATTCAAAGGTTTAATATTAAATTATCAAACGAATGAATAAATAGTTTGGTGTAAAATAGATTTTTCATCTACGTTCTGCGCTTGATTTTTCAAATTTCCTAACCAGACGAATAAATATCGTTCAAGTATAGTGTATAGTCGCATTTTATTACTCCAGACATGCAAACATTAGACAGGAGAATATTGCTTCGATATAAACGGCAAACGTTGTGGACTCGATGTTATTGCAGCGACATGCGCCAATCTTCGTCGTAAAGTCTTGAAACGATTAAATTACTGTATTCGCAGATTTATATTCCTATGCACTATTCAGACTCGTATTATACCTATGGGATATCCTATATCACGCTTAAGCAATTTCCACAGAGATGCGTCATTTTGCCTCATTGATTTTATGTCAGGGATAAAGGGAATAACCAGGAGAGATATTAGACAATATTACAATATTAGATGCACCTTAGCTGACGTTCGTAACGAGCTGTCCGATTTGTTTTTTATTGGATCTACCGAATCAAAAATTATTGTGTGTCACTTGTTAATATATTTCATATAATGAGAAACGAAATTTGTTAATTATTCTTTTTAACGTTGTAGCATTTTTATTGTTACGAAATTTGATTTTATTTGGATATTTAAATAATTGTGAAATTTTTTAATTGGTGATAGAAATATGTAGTCAATCATGATAATGTAGAATACGTGAAATAATTTTAGTTACACGATCCAATCCTTGTTGGACGATTAAAGGGATTTTGGTAGAGAGAAGCAATGGGTTAAATATTACACACTTCATACGATTCGAAGAACCACTCGTGTAACCAAGCGTAATTTATTCCGAATCCTATTTCCGGCTATCCCGAAGCCACGAGATATTTTGTTCGTCCGCATCAGTGGTTCTTTGTCTCTGATTATTATTTTATAACTGTATAGAATCGATGAGAATGATATTTCTGAAGGAAATTCAAATAAATTGGGAATTATTCTTTTGTAAAATCATTAATAATAAAACTAGCAATATTTACTATAAAGTTAATATAACAATATTTCAAAATAAAATACTCAGTTTCAATTACTCTATATACAAATTCCGCACATTTACATTTTTAGAGGTTTAATATTTATACGTTCTGAAATTGTTCTGTTTAACATTTCCTGATCTCTGAACTTTCCACGCATTCAATTTCTCCGCAACAATAATTCTCCCTTTTATTCTAATTCGAACCCTTTGAAATTCCTACGCAGCACTAATTCTACGTTCCGAAATTTCCACGACTTCGAATTCCTACACAACGATAACTCTACCCGTACTAAAATTTCTTGGCCCGAAATTTCAACGCCTCGAAATTCCCACGCGGTGATAAGTTCCTACCCCAAAATGCCTTTCGCACCTAACACTTACTTATACCCCTTAAAATTTCTACTCCCAAAATATTTCTACACTCCCCAAAATCTATCTATCTACAATAATATCACAGGGCTTCCAAAAATTTGTTGACCATAAATCAACCGAAAAACCAACGAGATTAATCCCTTAAGTACAGAATTATTTGAAAATTTATATGCCCATGGGACGGATTTAATTTGTCGCTAAATGAATTAACATATAAAAGTAATACATTTTATTTAGAATATACTTATATTGGTGATTCACTATCACTCACTTATTTGCAGTTGTAATATATCATAAACAAACGTCAGGTAATTGTTTGCGATCAACGCCCACTGGTGGAGGTGCCGCAAACATCAACGCTTGCTTCTTAACACATAGAATTACCAAGGCAGTCAAAATGACTGGTTCGGAATTTTTAATAAAAATCCGTTATATTTCTAACACTGCGATTTCCAAAAAACTAAATAACGATATTTCTATATGTAGATAATTAAATTGATCAATTTACTATTCTCCTTTATTTCTTTCTTTCAAACGCAGTTTTCCAGCGATTTAACACTAGAACTACCAAGGGAGTCAAAATGACCGGTTCCGCATTTCTACTAAGAATCGCTTAAGTTTATAACACTGCGATTTCCAAAATTCTTCATAACCATGTTTCTCTATACAAATAATTAAATCGATCAATTTACTATCCCCCTTTATTTCTTTGTTTCAAACATATTTATCCAATGCTTCTAAATATACCGAATTAATCCTCGGTAGTTCTAGTGTTAAAATATACCGAATTAATCCTCGGTAGTTCTAGTGTTAAAATATACCGAATTAATCCTCAGTAGTTCTAGTGTTAAAATATTCCAAATTAATCCTCGGTAGTTCTAGTGTTAAATTCAGATGACGAGTCTCACTCGTTAAATGTAGCGAAGGGGTTAAGAACCACTGGCGCGGTTTCAGCACGTACACCTCCGACCGGTTCGTCATCGATTCCGACGCATAAACGCACCTATGGAGAATCGTAATTCGTCCCAGCGGCGTGTCCCATCGTGGCTCATGTCAGCGACGGTGCGTGTCGCGAATGGCAACGGCAACGGCTGTATTCTTGTGTGACCGGTCCTCGCCCACATTTCGGATCGACAAACTTGCTAAAAGTGAGGCGATAGAGGCGACCGGAAATGTATCGGGCCAGTGCTTTTCCGTCACGACTCGTCGCACTTTCCTTCCGCCCTTCCTTCCTACTACCTTTCACCTGAGTGGCCGATTCGGTAAAAGGGCCGGTAAAGGGCAATGGCTGTGGGATGGATTCGACGGTCGGATATTGTGTGTTTGAGACCGGCTGTTATATCGACGTTGAAAATAATTGATACGTCTCTTGGCGAGGGATGACAGATTTTATTTGTCGGATTTTAGAGAAAAAAGAATTAGAGGAAAGTATTTAGAGAAAACTGATTTTACTGATTAGTGATTTTAAGAAATCTGATTTTTACTGATTAGTAAAAATGATTTACAGAAATTAGAATCTGGGGATTAGTCCTTATTGGATTTTGAAATTGATATTTTTGCGTTATGAAATTTGGAAGATGTGCGTTATGGATTTTTTATAGTGTAATTTCTCACGGATTTATATTGTATATGTTTAAATGTGGTTTTTTAGAAAGTTCGTTCAGCTGATGTGACGACTTTTTGGAAAATCTTCACTTTTCCAAAAACTGATATTTTCTAATTGTGATTCATGGAAAGAAGATTAATGTTATACAGAATTGTCTGTGAAATTTGATTACAAAAAGTATACACAGATAACACTACATATTTCATTGGAAAGTTCATTTATTTGTATATCTTCTCTTACTTTATAACAACAACAAATCACCATGCAATAAGTTTCCATCGTGTCAATCAAACTTTTGCTCCTATTTCCTATTTACAGGTAATTTACTTCTTTCCGTATCTTTGCCACAAGATTTATCTGCTTAAACCAGATTTCGTTTCACAGAGTGTACCAATGAAAATGTAAACGGAACATTTTCCCATAACTCTACAAAAGTATCGTAAATACTCCGGTATTTCTGAATCACCTGATACACTTCCCTATTTTTAAAAAACCAGAAAGGTAAAAACCCCCGATAGTTTCCATTTATCCAATTCAATACATTCTTAATCAGCCCAACATTTTCATTGGACTTCGATCAAATGTCCGTCGAACAAGAATGTCGTCCGGGACAAAAAAATCTTATGAAATTGAAACACTTTCTTACAAGCTCCGGATAATGTTTGCCCGTAACTATCAGCGTTGCATCTTTTTCTAATGATCCATTCGTATCTGCGGCGAACATGACGCGAACACGAAGATAAAACGACACCGTGAATTTTCTTTTCAAGCTCGCCCATCATTAGTCTCGCTTTCGTGGCGCTATCGTTCTCGCATTTTTTTTTTATTTCTCTTGCCGGATGTCTTTCTGTTTAAACCGTACATTCAAACGCGAACGTCCGCGGGAATCGATACAGCACGCTTCAACGAAAAGTCACGGGGATAATATTGTTCGATTTTCGAAAAAAAAGAGGCATACAAACGACGATTAATCTGAAAATTGAATATTAAAGGATGAAATATTTTTAAATTACAATCATCGATACGGAAATAATAGCATTGACGTGCGTACTGATTTTATCATGTAATATCGTTTCCAGATCAATTAGAGCTTATTACGCAATTAATTTTCCAGTTGCGTGACAATTTCATAAATGAAAATTCATGTTAAGCATCGCGCACAGCCCGTTGTGAATTTATGGACGAGCGATGGAATATTATACTAAATCCTTTTGTATATGTATACGTGACAACTAGAACGGTTCAATAAATTTTCGAAATCTCGTCTATCGGAAAGATCACGCGCGAAAACATGGTTTAATAATTTTGTTGCGTGATTGTTGGCGACGTAAAAATATTCATGATAACTCATATATCACGTCTAATCTGTGTGTATTTTTGTTTTATTTTTTTTTGTTTGATATTTGTCACGTTAATTTACGAAAACACGAGTAATTTGGGAGGGCTGATTTATCGGTTACAAATGGAAATTCATACGGGAATAAGCATATCGGGAAAAGTTTTGACGTAGACACTGATGAAGATGTTCTGGAAAATATTCACATCGACGATCTACCAACAAATTATGAAAATATCAGTCGGATGTCCCTAGAGTTTCGCGTGTGACTTTATTAGTGTGTCAGATCTATTATTGCAAATATACAAACCCCATCGATAGTCAAACTTAGGCAAAAAAACAAAAATCACGACACATTCATAAATGAAAACCCATAGCATGTAAATCTGTGTAAGATTGTTCCCCATAAATCGTGTTAGAAAATTTACACAGTGTTTCATATACAAAAATAAAATACTCGAAGTGTGGTCAGTTTTAATTTTGAAAATTTCTGAAAAATTCTATAGTCCAGAAATTGCAATTCGTGGAAATTTTAATGATGCAGAAAATTTCAAAGTACGGCACCTCCTCCGGTTCGGAATTTCAACCAATAGGATTGTGGTATTTGTATGAATGTATCAATAATATTATATGAAAGTCGGATTGCGTGATTGCGAAGTGTGAATGAAAAGTGTTTAGACGACTGTCATGAGCGAGCGAGGAATGTTTGTATCGGGTGACTGCGTGAGGTGCGAGAAAAGAGTGTTTGGACCGAGTGACAGTTTTTCGGTTGGATGTATCGAGTGACTCTTTGTGCGTGGATCTAGAAAGAATGCATGGTGACCCGTGACCGAAAAGTCGGCACGTGGCAAGAGTGTGTGTATGCGTGTGAAAATGAATGAGGGATGAACCAGTGTGAATGCGAGTTTTCCTTAAACGAAGAGCGTGTCTGAGACGGCAGAACGAAAGCGAGAGTCGAAGTCGAGATTTGGTAACGAGAAGTGTATTGCGAGGAGTATCGTGAGGAGTTGTATGTAGTTTTATTTGCGAGGAGTTTTATTGCGAGGAGAGTGTTTTCGGGAGTTATAATTATTAATTAAATAGTTAATAAACACTTTTTACAATTAAACAAACAACATCTTGTTTCCACCACGAAATATCCCACAAAATTGGGGGCTCGTCCGGGATATTTCTGACAATATTCGTCCGGGATAATTGTGGCAATACTCGTCCGGGATATTTCTGGCAATACTCGTTAGGGATATTGTTAAAGCCACGTGGTGCGGTAGTGTAAAGAGTGCGCGGTGAGAACAGGTTGTTTTGAGGAACAGTTTCAAAAGTGTGCGGTAAAACGAAATCTAGTTCGTGTGGGTGAAGTGCTATGTGCGAACCTGCTAGAGTTGCAGTGAATTTCAAGGTCGTTGATCTAAAAGAAAAATTAAAATCGTTGGGTCTTAAGACGGCGGGCACGAAGACCGAATTAATCTGTCGATTAAACGAAGCAGATCCATCGGGAGCTTGGATGATTGATTCTGAAGAAAACGACACAGCGGATTCCATGGAGGAAGTCTTTGAGGAAGCGAACGCTGCGGCGACGAGTGAAAAATCAAGAGCGGAATTGCTGCGAGAAACGGACCTTCTACGGAGAGAGAAAGAGGTAATGCGACGGGAATTGGAGATGATTAAAAATATGCAAACGTTACGCATCGACGGTCCAGGACCAAGAACGACGAGTGATGCTACGGGAGAAGCAGCAAGAAACGGAAACATGGAAAGGATTTTTCCGACGGCAGCGACAACAGCGGTTGTGACAGAGAGGGTGCCGACGGCAGCGGTTACCGACCTGCTGGGCTATTTTGACGGCCGCAGTGACCTGTTTCCCGTCTGGAGAGCGCAGGTGGAATACTTGACGAGGACGTATCACCTATCAGAAGATTCGACGAAAATAATGATCGTGCAAAGACTGAAGGGCAGAGCGTTGGAATGGTTCCATTCGAGACAGGAACATTTATATATGTCGGTGGATGAATTTTTGCAAGAACTTGGTCGTATGTACTATCGGCAGGCAAGTAAACTAACGATGAGGAAGCAATTCGAGGAGCGTACGTGGAAACGGGAGGAATCGTTCTCTGATTATTTCCACGATAAAATTGTGCTGGCAAATCGTCTGGGTTTAGAGGAAGAAGAACTGCTGGAATATGTAATTGCCGGAATCCCAGATCCGTTGTTGAGGGATCAGGCGTGTGTTTATGGTCACCAGACGAGGGAATCCCTATTGAGGGCGTTTGAAAAAATTGACCTGCGGACACGGCAGTACGCAGGTAGTGGGCAGCGGCAGTCCGGAGGAGCGTGGCAGGCCAAAGGACAATGGCAGAACAGCGGACAGCGTACGACCGAGGCACCGCGCAGGGACAACTGGCAGCGGTCAAGCGGCGGACAGTGGCGGACCAGCGGGCAGCACCCAGGGGTAGACAGCGGGGTGCAAAGATTTCAACGGCGTGACCAACAAAGGGACGTAAGGCGTTGTTTTTTTTGTGGTGCGAAGGATCACATAGGGTTCGCGTGCCCGTTAAAGACGAGAGGCGTTAAATGCTTCGAGTGTCACGATTTCGGACACATTGCGGCGGCATGTCCAAAAAAACAGGGTAAACCGAGGGAATCGTGTAACATCTCTCGATATGCGCGCGATAAATATTATAAAAATATCGAATTAGATGGTCAGTCGATACCGGCTTTGTTGGATACGGGTAGCGATCTCACACTAATGCGCGCCGAACAGTACATTAAAATCGGATCGCCGAAATTATTGCGTAACGAAATTAAAATCCGAGGGTTAGGCAATGTAGAGAATAAAACAATTGGGGAATTTTCAACCGAAATCAAAATAGACGGGGATTCTTTTCCGATTGTGGTTAATGTAATACCGGATACTTTAATGTCACACGGTCTTTTAATAGGAACAGATTTCATTGACACGGTGAATGTTACAATTAATAAGGGTAAGATTTTAATACGAAGGCCGGAAACTCTGTCGACGAATCAAATTCCAGAAATTTATAAAATAGACTGCATTCACAAGGCGAACGAAATAGATTTATCACATATTTTGGACATTAAATCAAAAGAAACGGTGGAAAAATGGATTTACGAGTACAAGCCTAAAAAGGTACGTGAGGTTGATATTAAAATGAACCTAATCGTTAAAGATGACATACCGGTTTACCAACGGGCGAGACGTTTATCTCCTTCTGAGAAAATCGAAGTAGGCAAACACGTTAGCGAATGGATGCGCGACGGAATCATTCAGCCGTCTTTTTCAGAGTACGCGAGTCCGGTGGTATTAGTAAAAAAGAAAAACGGAGATACTCGACTTTGCGTAGATTACCGGAAATTAAACGAAAAGATTGTTAAAGATAGATACCCTCTTCCGTTAATAGAAGATCAGTTAGATGCACTTCAAGGAGCGAAAATTTTTAGTACTCTGGACTTAAAAAACGGATTCTTTCATGTTCCGGTCGGACCGGAGAGTAGAAAATATACCGCGTTCATTACGCCCGATGGTCAATACGAATTTTTATATGTACCTTTTGGATTGTGCAACTCGCCGGCAATATTTCAGAAATTTGTTAACGCCGTATTCAGAGAACTTATAGACAAAAAAATTGTGTTGACATACATGGACGATCTCGTGATACCCTCGATGAATCATGATATGGCCATCCGGAATTTAAGAAAAGTGCTGGATGTTTCGGAACAATTCGGTTTGATAATTAATTGGGCGAAATGTCGGTTTTTACAGAAGAAAATAGAATTTTTGGGACATATAATAGAAAACGGGACTGTTCGGCCTTCGGAAGGGAAGACTGAGGCGGTAATGAAATTTCCCGTCTTGCAGAACGTCAAGCAGGTGCAGAGTTTCTTAGGTTTAACGGGATATTTCCGAAAATTTATTGCGAACTATTCTTTGATAGCGCGACCGCTTACAAATTTATTAAAGGACGGTGTATCTTTTGTCTTTGGGGAAAAGGAGAGATTGGCATTTGAACAATTAAAGATAATTTTGAGCAGTAAGCCGGTGCTTAAATTGTATAGAGTTAACGCGGAAACCGAACTACACACGGACGCCTCGATGCATGGCTACGGTGCGATATTATTGCAGCGTGATGAGTGCGATAATAAATTTCATCCAGTATTTTACGCGAGCGGTAAGACCACGACTGCCGAGATGAAATATTCAAGCTATGAACTAGAAGTTCTAGCAATTATAAAGGCATTAAAGAAATTTCGGGTGTATGTATTGGGTATTCCTTTTAAAATTGTAACGGATTGTCAAGCCTTTTCACTAACGTTGTCGAAAAAAGATTTATGCGTTAGAGTCGCGAGATGGGCGTTGTTATTACAGGAGTTTAAATATGTAATTGAACATAGACCCGGTAAAAGTATGCTACATGCGGATGCGTTGAGTCGAAACCCTCTTCCGTTGAGTATGGTAATTGATGAGAGTGCCGAAAGTATGAACGTCAGGATTGGTAAAGCGCAGAACGAGGATCCCGACTTGAAAAAGATTTTAGCATTAGCGAAATCTGGCAACTATGACGGATTTATTGTACAAGGTGGATTACTCTTTAAAAAGGACAATGATGACATTAAGTTAGTGATTCCGAAAGCGATGCGATCACAAATAGTTAAACGTGTGCATGAGAGAGGACATTTTTCTGTAACAAAGACTGAATTACTTTTAAAAAGAGATTACTGGTTCCCGAACATACGCAATAAGGTTGAGAAAGTTATTCGCAGTTGCGTAAGTTGCATTTTAGCCGAGAGAAAACAGGGCAAGCAGGAGGGTCTCTTGAATCCAATTGACAAGGGTAGTGTCCCTTTTGACGTTTACCATATAGATCACTTAGGACCATTGGCTTCGACAAAGAAAAGATATCGACACATATTAGTAGTGGTAGACGCGTTTTCTAAATATGTTTGGATGTATGCGACACGTTCGACGGGAACAGCGGAAGTTGTAGACAAATTACGGAAACAATCGGTAATGTTCGGAAATCCGAGGAGAATTATTTCAGATAGGGGGACTGCGTTTACGTCCCACGAATTTGAGGAATATTGTAAGGACGAAGGAATTGAACATGTGTTGACCACCACAGGCGTACCTAGAGCAAATGGGCAGGTAGAAAGGGTGAACAGAACTCTGATACCTGTATTAACGAAACTTTCAGCTCCCAAACCGGAGGAATGGCATAAATATCTGGGAGTGGCACAACAATGTTTAAACTCGACTCCAAGTAGAAGTGTAGGCATGGCACCATTTCTTGTAATGTTTGGTACGAGAGCGCGATTGCGGGACGATGTAGAAATTCGAGAGTTAATAGAGAGGGAATGGATAGCAGCATTTCAAGAAGAGCGAAGCGAATTAAGGGAGAAGGCTCGCGATAACATTTTAAAGGTGCAAGTAGAAAATAAGAGAAATTTTAATAGAAATAGAAAAGAGGCGTATAAATATCGTGAGAATGACTTGGTTGCGATTAAGCGAACGCAATTAGGCTCGGGTACGAAGTTTGCATCGAAATTCTTGGGTCCTTATCAAATTATAAACGTTCTTAGGAATGATCGATATATCGTGCGGAAAGTGGGTGACCAGGAAGGACCGCTGCAAACTTCTACATCCGCGGATCACATGAAGTTATGGGTCGATAATGTGAGCGATATTTCCTCAGATGAGATTAGCGATTCGGACATATGAGGGCATATGTCCAGTCAGGATGGGCGAGTGTGGTATTTGTATGAATGTATCAATAATATTATATGAAAGTCGGATTGCGTGATTGCGAAGTGTGAATGAAAAGTGTTTAGACGACTGTCATGAGCGAGCGAGGAATGTTTGTATCGGGTGACTGCGTGAGGTGCGAGAAAAGAGTGTTTGGACCGAGTGACAGTTTTTCGGTTGGATGTATCGAGTGACTCTTTGTGCGTGGATCTAGAAAGAATGCATGGTGACCCGTGACCGAAAAGTCGGCACGTGGCAAGAGTGTGTGTATGCGTGTGAAAATGAATGAGGGATGAACCAGTGTGAATGCGAGTTTTCCTTAAACGAAGAGCGTGTCTGAGACGGCAGAACGAAAGCGAGAGTCGAAGTCGAGATTTGGTAACGAGAAGTGTATTGCGAGGAGTATCGTGAGGAGTTGTATGTAGTTTTATTTGCGAGGAGTTTTATTGCGAGGAGAGTGTTTTCGGGAGTTATAATTATTAATTAAATAGTTAATAAACACTTTTTACAATTAAACAAACAACATCTTGTTTCCACCACGAAATATCCCACAGGATCTTTACACAAAAAAACTTCGATACATAAATATGTACCGGAGAAATATTTACAAATCACGCAAAAACCTGAATGTATAAGAATTTCAAAGCGCAGACTCTTCGTTACGTATCAATTTCACCAAACCTAGACATTTCGAAGTACCGAAAACCGTCGACGAGTATAAAAACGCAAAAATTTCGATACACAAATACATTCAGGTTTAAAACACCCCCGTGGGCCAGAAACTTTAAAACGGTGAAAATAAACCGGACTTAGCTTAACGTCTCTCGCACGAAACTCACCTTAATCCCAATAAAAGATCTGAATAAAACTCCCATTTCCTTTATCCGGAATAACAAAAGGCGAGTCACGCGTCGAATTTTCCGTTCAGCTTTCTCATATATGTAATATCTATACGTATGTATGTATGTGTGTATATACATACATAACATACACTACATACATTTCCCGTCGCGTCAACTCGGTTAAACTGTAAGATAAGCACTAATCCATCGTCAACGTTAATATTGAACTTCGCGTATAATTATCGATCCCCCCCGGTTATACGCGTATTAGATTACGTAACGTCGATTAGGTTTTTCCTTTTTCGGTTAAACCAAGAGATCCCTTTACGGCTATCGATTTCACCTTCCATTATTTTTTTCCCCATTTACACACGGACACGCCTTCCCGCGTCCCAATCGGCATTATTGTCGCGGGGGTTTAAGGGCTATTTTGGAGCCGCATGGCAGATAAAACAATTAGATGGCGTATCAGCTAATTACCCAGTCCCGTATGCCCATGGTAAACACGTGATCCACGTGACTCGACGGGGAATAAAGGATGCACGCGCGCCACGTGTATTGACACTCGTAAATGAACGTAAGCGGCTGGTAACAAGGTGCGCAAACTACGTGGAAATACATGCGAAATTTATGAATTGTTTGTCAGTGGGGTTTTCCCGCGCGGAGGTGTTTAGGAATTTTTTCACGCGAAACGGAATTGGAAACGTTCACGCGTTACGTAACCGTATTGTGTGTGTTTTTACGCTCTTTTGTGGAGTTTACGGGAATGTGAAATGAACCGTGGTTTTTGTGTTTTTAAAGGAAAATTATATTTTTGAAATTCCTGAAGACTTTTAGCTTTATAAATTTAGACTTTTTAGTGTATTTAATATCACTTTTTTTGGTGGTTCTACTAATGAAATTTTGGCGCGAATAGTTTCTTTGGGATTTACAATTGTGACGAGTGTTTTCTAATATTATATTTTTTATAAAGGATCCAGAAATAGATTGGTCGATTACTGTTTTTTAGAGTGATATTCAATGACTTTTGCATGTTGGTCGACCGTGTAACTTAGCATAATTAAATTTCTTACCAATTCTCTATTAACCTTTAATAGACATTAACTGAAAAAATTCATAATAAAAATGGGGAATGCATTTTTAAAAAACCTTCGTGACTCTTATAATGGAGACAACTCCTGTAATGGATAATGAAATTCTTTTATGGTCCCATCCATAACATGAAATTTAATTGTTATTAAACCGCATTCCAATTTTATTCAATAAATGTTTCCACCTCAACCCCACCCGAAAAATTTCATTTTTCATATAAACTACAAACTTTCAAATTAAGTAACAGAAACATACCGAATTTTGCATTAAATACATATTATACAAATCAACCAAAATTTCCCTAAACGTTCCCCCACAACTTACCCAACACACACACTTAAAAAACAATACCTCAATCCCCCGTAACATAACCGAAAGACCAATCGTCGAAATAGAGATCCCATTTCCCGCGATAAAATTCACCTCACACAAATAATCCCCATATAACAGCGATCGCTTCTCAAAAGGTTAAACATCCGCGATAACGAACAGTCCATAAACATCCATCGGCCCAGAAAACCGATGGATTCGATTCAATTACCAAATAGTAAGAGAACCTCGTGGCTGCGGGCAGATTTGAAAAATGACTTCTCCGTGTCATCCACGGTTATTCCGTTCGATCGGGTCGTGACCCGCGTGTCTCTACGGTGTATCCAAACACACATATGGGAAGAAGCGCGTCAGGAAAGGTGGAACCTTGTGTGTATGTATATATACATATATACTAATGGAGAACGAGCCCAACCCACGGGGCACGGATGGGTGCGGCATTCTACTTCGGCTAATGCGTGGGTGTGCCGCGCGTAACAGTGCCTTAAGTAATTGTTTATTGCCGTGTCGGCCTCTCTTCGATCCCTCTTCGTTTCCTCGAAACGGCCGGGACCCTCCCAGCCCTGCTTTATCGCGGTACACCGGTTATCCACGAAACCGTTCTGTGTGTGATGCCTCCCGTGTGCATCTGTTTCAATGTGACGGTGCCGACCACCTGGAACCTGGAACTGTGTGTCTTTTGTGGTGGTACGAACTGCCGGGCCATTCCCGTCGATGGGAATAATGAACGGGATGATTGGTGGACGTCGATGGATGTGCAGTTGGATGTGTTTTGGATATTGGAGTCACGGTGAATATTAATTAATATTTATTTTTTAGTCGGTGGGAGAAGAGCTTTGTAACATTAGGAGGTTCATTGTTTGGGGTTTTGTGTTTGAGGTTTTTAAAGGGTTTTTGGTTGGTTTTGCCAACAAAGTTAGAATAAGACAGAAACCAACTAAATAGTAAAAATATAATAATAAAAATATAAAGACATATAATTATAATAATGAAGATAGAAAGACAAAGATGGAAAGACAGAAAAAGTCACTTAAATTATTAGAAGGAACGCACACACGCAAAAACCGAAGAACTAACTTTAACACTAAAGAAAAACCAGAGATCATGTGAGGGTCTCATCTGGAGCTAAATTACCCTAGAGAGAGAGAGAGAGAGACAGTGATTGGAATTGGTTTCTAGGAACGGGTTGGAGTTATGAAATTGTTTTTGAAAAATAACGTTGTTATATTGATACTTTAGAGGTGATATGTGTGTGGGTTTGGAATAATGTATAGTGGGTGAGTGTTTACCCTTTGTGGTTGGAGTGAAATAAACATATTTGGTATTCTAGTGGTGGAACCCACTGTGAAACACACGCGGTGCATACACGTAGTCTAAGGTTATTTTGTAGTATTCATGAATACCTTTTTTTGTTTTCTTAATTTTTCTACACTTCTGCGGAATTAGATTTTGTATTAATTCTGTTTGAAGAATTACTCCTTTAAACTGCCAGGAGTGTAATATTTTTTATTTCAAATGTACCACTGTTAGTGTTAGAGCTGATGTTGAGAATATCATTCTCATTTTAATAAAATTTGATACTTTTAGATTTGACATTTTTGGTACAGTAGTTTTAATATAATTGTGTAAAAGAACAATCATACGGACATGACGAGGTGGATTGAAGATGAAACTCACTAAATCGTGAAAATTTTGAAATATAAACTCTTAGATTTATATGTATGTATTACTAGAGGTACTCAGTTTCTACTATCGAACGGACTTTGTAAATTAAACTTTCTAAATTCATAACAAATATAATAATAATCTTTATAAGAACTCGCGAGCAGTACAGAGATACGATTTACGGACAGATGATGTAAAAAGTGAAACCATCTCATAGATATTTCGAATTTTATTATATTTCTAAAAAAAAGACAAATCAGCTAAGTTGTAGAATAATTTTATATTTGAATGATGTGTCACAGGTCACGATTGTAACATTATGTAGGCATACTTATTAGCTAACAATAAACTATAAGTATGTGCAATCTTGTTTCTTCTATAAATAAAATAAAAGGTTCGAAGGGTTAAATGGTGAACCCTTCCAGTAAATAATGTAATTTTTCCTTATTTAAAAATACAAAAGATTCCGCATTAGTTATGCGATAACCCAATAAATTAATGGAGCATAAAAACCGACATGTGTTGAGATTCCAGCGTTCACAGAGACGATGATATGAAAACATAAATTTCGTGATACAGATTTTTCTAAATGAATTGATCCTTACCAGATAAATATCTAATAATAAATGCAGAGATTCGAGAGCGTCGAAATTGAAATGCATTGATACTTCGATACACAGAAACTTTAACGCACACAAATTCCACAGTACAGATATTTCCGTGCTAGTAACGATACCGTGTAAATTTTCATTCACACACACGTAAAAGTCTAGAAGCATACAAAATTTAATTCAGACCGTAAATATTTCAAAGTAAAAAAAAATCTAGACCGTGAACATGGTAGCCTGTGGAAACTTCAAGCCCGCGCAATAACTACAGTTCATGCAAATTATCCTTTCAAAGGCGGTTACCCTTATCACTCATATCTCTGTTACAAGTAGCAATTCGGAACGCTGCGAACGTGGAAAATCCCATCTCGATCAATTCTTCAGGAACCTCTTTAATCTACCTTAATACGCTCTTGCCGTACAAAGATCTCATCTTCAACAAAAAACATTTAAAATACCGGCGTGCAAAACGGAAGAGATCCACAAGATTAAACATAGTTTCGTGCCTCAAAGGTTTAAATAATTTGCCGGGAGTACAAAAACGATAAAGAAACACACACAGAAAAAAAAAACTAGAGAAATCGGTGGGAGAACAAGAACCCCGGTGGTGTTTGCACGAGTCCGGCCAGACACTGTGGAACGATCAATCATAGTTTTAAAACAGAAGTCTCCGGAACGAAAACTCCGGGAGTTGCTGACGCCCTAGGACGATGCACGTAAAAGTAATTCCTACAAGCCACCAACACAAAGAGCAAAGTTCCCGTGAACCGAAAGCACCGCGAACCGGAACGCCGGCCACGTTTTATCGATCTTAGAACTGCTTTAGTCTTTTGGGTCATGTCGAACCAATGATTACCGGATATTAGGAGTTACGTCATAATCAAGTTCGAGTCTGACTCGCAGATGGAATCAGGAACAAAGTTTTCGGACGGCGAAATGAACTTTCGATTGAAATTCAACTGCTCACGGTATCAACGGTGTTTTTTATTTTGTTTAATACCGCTGAATAATTTTACTAGAAAATTACTTTTAACTATTGAATAGATTTATTTATGTCTATCGTGAATTTCGTGTGGATGGGTGAGTTCTTCATTTTATATATATATATTAGTTATATGTAAATTCAATTTATTTAAAAGTTTTTAGATCGTTACAGAGGCAAGTGTAAATTTATTAATAATTATATTTAAGAACGATCGTTAAAATTAAAGAGTTTAGTATTGTGAATTTCGTAACATTCTAATTTCTTTATTGCGGTATTAATGTTGTGGATACATTGTTTGTCTAATTATCTAATTCTATTGATAGTCAATATTTAATAATAATAATTCATCGATGATATATACACATGTATATTAAAGTGATTATTGACAGGGTGTATAAATATTAATTTACAAGCGAGCCACTGAATTGCGAATCAAGTCGAAAATCCGCAGTGATACAAGTCAACGTTTCCCCGGACCACTTTCTATCGGCGATCGTTTTAATGAAACAGTTAATTACCAACAATCCGACGTGTCCCGGTTGACAGTTTCACCGGTATTACGTAAACGTGTTCTATCCGCCTCGAAGTAACTCGTTCGTGATAATTGAAATATTTAACGATTGTCATTTGCCATCTGTAACGGCGAACATCGTGCTCGGGGTTATGAATTGAATTTCGTACGGTTACGTTGGAAGTTTAAGTTGTAGTGGGCATCATAGTTTCCACGACTTTAATGACGGTAGTTAGCTCCCGTACCGACACACCATCGCACGTGTCTGTGTGTGTGTGTGTGTATACGTCTTACGTATAAACCATAGTCATTCCTCCTAATGTAACCAACTCCCATCGAGAGAGTGGCTTAAGGGTTTCGCTCTGTTTGCACCTTCCGCCGGTGGATTAGAAAATGAATCAAGCGACGGTGGAAACTTTGAAAATTGATATCTATACCCTTCGGAAAACTGTTACACGCTTGCCGCGGGGTAATCGATCGACGGAATGAATTTATTATTCGGGCTGTTGAGTAAATCGCCGCGGGAACGTGTGATAGGGAGTAATTAAAAAAAATAGAACGGCGAGCAATTAGAGGGGAAATTAATATCTGGGTTCGTTCCGCGGACGTTTTCTTATGAAATTAAAACAGGAAGTTAGGCGGACTCGGGCAAACGAGTCTAACAATCCGAAATTAGAGAAACGGAAATTCTTGGGAGTTTAGTGACTTCATTATCATAACTTCGTTCCATTAGGGACAGTGCTTTCAGAATTCCGGGAGCATTAAAAATTACACTAAAATTATAGGACAGAACGTTACGATAACGTTACAGTTAATGTGCCTTTTTCCACGATAACTTTTTTTTATTTAAGAACGGTTAACCTACTTTTGGTGTTTATTAAACGGTTTCGGGGAACTAATAGAGAAACCGAGTATCTTTCGATCGTTCTTTCGACAAGTTTTATTTTCGTTTACAGTGACTGACTTAATATTGTATTTCGCAATTTTAAGAAGAAATGCTGTAGATTTGTCAAACGTAGAATATTCAAAGAATATTTCAATTTGAATTCGCTGACAGTCTTTCGATAACGGGAAATTTTCTACGTGGCAAGAAGAACCGTGTTTCGCAAGAATATATGTTTATCGTATATTCTTCCAATTTTGTGACACTGGGTTAATTTCTAGTGTCATACAGTTATTTCGGAAAAACTCGGTACTAGGTACACCTGTAATAATTTATCACCATTGACTTTGCGCAATAATTCACTGTTACGTTAAATAGTGTCAGTAGGTAAGTTGTATTCTTTCATTTAGTTTTACAGTTACAAAATTATCAAATCTGTTCACCGTCCCACAAATATACCAAACATTTATCACTCGTTACCATTAAAAAAAAAAACTATGACTATTCCAAACATTCGTTTCTTTCTCAATCAATTGCACCGTTTATTTCAAAAGTGGTGTGCAACGTCCATTTTTCCAAGAAACAAATCAAACCAACCGATAATATACGACGAATCAAAAACAAAAAATGATTGTATCATTTACAAAATAGCTCAATTACAAACAATCAATTCCAGCTTGGAACTGTCTCTCTCTCTCCCTCAATAAAAAAATAGGAGAAAACGAAAGAAGCAGAACAATTTTCTCCACGCGAAGTCAATAACGTCTGATAATTTTCCCCGCGCGTCCGAACGAATTGGAATTTCCGCGTCGGTCGAGAAAGGCAAAAAAAAAATAAAAAAACGGGACAATTTCCCGTTGCGCGAATCAATAACGTCTAATAATTTTCGCAGAGTCGCATAGTCATTCGTTTCACGCGCAAACCGGGCAGGACTATCATTAGTCTCCCGGTCCCCCGTAGGACGAGCACCGAAATCGACGGCGGCTCTGACAAATAGCCTAATTAATCGAGTGAATTTAATTAACTCTGCTCTCCGACGCACCGTTCAAACTTATGATTCGGGTTCACGCAAGTTGGCATGCTTCGTTCGTTCTCTCGCTCTTCTCTCGTTTCTCTCTTTCGCCGGCGTTTGTTCGTTTCAGACCAGACTATCGAGTCGAGCCCAATTTCGTCCTAATGAAAATTGACTTTCGGGAGTTCGGTGAGAGCCGAGTCCCAGTTTTGACGCTTCCACTGTACCCTTTCGACCCTTCCTCTCTCTCTCTCTCTCTCTCGTCCTCTCTCTGGTTCTCTCTCTCTCTCGTCCTCTCTCTGGTTCTCTCCTCTCCGCTATGTACGCCGATCTTTTTCCATTTCGACCATTTTCCGAGTCTATTCACGAGTTGTCAAATTTTCCGTACGATTGATGGGCCGGGAAACTCGTAAACGATGTCGCGGCAAATTTCTTGCCCGCTCGAGGATTATTAACGTTTGATTTTTTTCTTTTTTTTTTTTTTTTTTTTTTTTAACACGTGGTAGTCGATCTTCGTTAGGCTTGATTGAACGTTGTTGCGACGTTTTATCGGGGAATGTGATTTTCGCGACGGATGAAATTTATCAAAGGGAAATTTAATTCGATGTTTCCTCCGTGCGGCGGACGACGGAATTTTTGCGAAAATTTGTTAATTCGACAACAAAACTGATAATCGTTTAATATTCGGTTCGGGATGATAATTAACCGTCGGTGATGCATTTTAAAGGCAATTTCTCTGCGCGGAAATCGATGGAAATTAATATACGCGGCACGATAAAATTATTCGAGTCAGCAACGGAATTAGAACGGTAAATTTAAATATTGGCCTCATTTCGGAAACTCGGAAAAGTTCAACGTATTAAAGAAAGCTGAAATTACGATGCGGCGTTAACTTCTAATTATAACTTTCCGACGATGTTAATTAATGCCGGTGAATTTCGCTCGTTGAAATTTTCAGTAACTTTCCGTGATTTTCAAACAGAATTGTTAATACCGACAATATGATATTAACGACTTATTTGACAAACTAACATTGTATTCAAACTGTACTTCAATTCACTCGAACGTAATATTTTTTTTACAGATCCAGAACTACCTGTGCCAGAATGAAAAAAAAAACAAAATTTTATGGATCATCGAGAAAAACGTCATGGTGAGTGATAAATAAAATATTCTATATATTATATATTAAGTTTGTTTTTTTCTTATCCGGATAGATATTATTATATAATTATTGTATAATCTTCTACGTGAAGCTGTGGCCGCAATAGTTTGATGTTATCCACTTAAAAAAAAATTCGAAACTTAAATGGAGGTTCATAAAGCGTAGTCCATAAGCTCCGTTCAAGTGGATAATTATACATTCTATAGATCAGCACATTTTGAACAGCAAGCAAAAAAGTCATTACCTGCTTCACTGGTTCGGCTGAAAACCAGTTCCGACTACGGTTATTAGGCTAAAAATCAATTACGCTGAATACTGTCCAAACAATAATTTGTTCGAAGTGAATTATCGATTTTTTTCACATACTTCAGCATTTTGATATCGCTATCCAGATTTGTACCTTAACATTTTTTTTTTTAAGGTTTACCTATCATCCTTTCATATTAAAGTATCATTTTATTAAGAATCACTTATATTTTGTACAAAGCATAATTGAAGTTTAAAGTACAGAAAATATATCTAATTATGGTATGGATTGTTAATAAAATATCTCTAAATTTTGGAAAGAATAAACCACAACCATTTTTCATAGGGAAATGAATACGTGACAATTTGTAATTACCTATTCTGTGACACACATGATTGTGGGGTGTCCGTCTCGTAATGGAAAAGAAAACCGTTCATTAACTGAAAGCGAGCCATGCTCATTTCCGGCTCTAATTCCAGCTGGTTTGTCTCAGGTTAAGTGATACTAAAACATCTGTTTTCCGTGCTTAAATACACTTTGGTTCGAACGGAGACGATTAACAACTTTCATATCTGACTTGAATCATGCTTCTTTTTTTTTAATATCATCGAATAATATACCCTACATACATAAAGTGAGTCACGAGAGTCTTTCGGCGGTGGCATGCAATTTAATCAACTTAATTGTGCCGTTCTTTTAAGTATACCTTCAAAGGGAAGAAGATTTTCATGCAGTAAAAGCTGCGGACAATAGAAATATTCCCAATTGAAATTTATTTCTGAAGCCGGAAATACCGAGCGTGAAGAAACTTAAAAATATGGAAGATCGTACTGTCATGGAGAAAGTGAAAGAATGAAAGAATTTTAGGCCGTAAAAATATTGCGGTGAAGGAAGTAAAAAATTGTAGAATTTTACGCGTGAAAATATACTATCGCGAAGAAATCTCGAATCGTAAAAATTTCAAGGCATGAAAATTGCAGAGGATAGGGATTTCAGGGGATGAAAATTGCAGTGCGGAGAAACATAGACCGCATGTATATTTAAACATTTTTTTAAATTCGGATAGCAGAAACACTGTCTTGTGAAAATGTCAAAATGTCAAAATGTCGCCATATTTTGTTAATACTTCGAAAAAAGTAAATTAGTGTAGGAGAGGAAAGAAATATTAATTACATTACATATAAACAGAATTAGGTATTATTAGAAAACTTTAAAAATATTGAAAAATGCATACAAAAATTGTGTTATCAGATTTTGAGAGAAATAAAATCTATAATAAAAATATTTTACAAAATACCAAATTCCAAACAACTGTAATATTTACAATTTATTCACGTTACATGTGAACGGTCATAATTTCGTGAATTTTGACGTTACGCTGTGGCATTTACAAATTGTTTTTCAATCTTTAATCTGGTTTTTAAATTCATGTACCGTAATACATGTGACATAATTGAGAATAAATTGGCCTTTACGTCAAACTAAAAATTTTAAGCGATAAAGGTTCACGCTACAACTAAGGTGGATTAATTCGACATATCCTCAGACAACAAATAAATATACTTGAAACAAAGAAATAAATTACAATAATAAATTAATCAATTTAATTATCTATTGCACATATACAAAAATGCTTTCTAACAATTTCGAAAATCACCCTATTAAAAATTTAACCAATTCCTATAAGAAATTCCTAACCACTCCCTTCCACTACCTTCCTAGTTCTAAGATTAAACAATCATTTCCACCAGACATTCCGCAGACAATTTCCCCCATCCTTTCTCATGACTCTTAAAGCCCGTATCACTCACGTACATACATACACATCGTTACACCATTGAAACCGAATTATTCCACAATAAAACCGAGAAACCGTTCGGCGGAAACCAGAGGCGCGCTCATTTCCGGCCCTAATTCCCGTCCGTAAGTTCCATTCGTCCTCCGAATATAACTTCATTCTCATCAATATCCGCGTTACGCTCAATCGGCGCGTAACGACAGCTGCTGTTACTTTTCGGCCGGCTTTTTAACAGTCGCGCGTTGTGCGGGGCTCGCAAGGTGTAGCGGGGTCCGTGCCATCTGCTCCCGCACGTGGCCCCGGCACGTGCTGCCGGCTGATAATAGCGCCTCCTTCGATCACACTACGTGCCCGACATCTCGAGCAGGAAAGTGGTCCGCAGTTTCGATAACGACGTTTTCGGACCGTGTGACACGGTTATTGAATCGGTCCACGGGTCGACTCATTAAACTTCCGATTCGCTTCCGAGGCCCCCGGGGCTCTCGCGACTGATGTATACAGGGGGAAAAAAACAGATTCGACGCGATTAGGTTGAGGATGTGTTGGATAGAAACAGATTATTATGAGTTTGGATGATACTTTCTTGGAAGATGCGATGATAGATTTAATACAAGAAACGTTAAGACGTTGAATGTGTAATTTTATTATTGAATTAAAATTATTGTTAAATTAATTAGAATTATTGAATCGGTCCATTATGAGGCCCCGGGGCTCTCGCGACTGATGTATACAGGAAAAAAAACAGATTCGACGCGATTAGGTTGAGGATGTGTTGAATACAAACAGATTATTATGAATTTGATAGATGAATGAATTTAATAGAAGAAATATTAAGGGATTGTGGGTGGGTAATGTTTTTATTGAATTAATCACGTGTTCTAGTATTAGAATTATCGAATCGGTCCACGGGTCGACTCATTAAACGTCCGATTCGCTTCCGAGGCCCCCGGGGCTCTCGCGACTGATGTATACAGGGGAAAAAAAACAGATTCGACGCGATTAGGTTGAGGATGTGTTGGATAGAAACAGATTATTATGAGTTTGGATGATACTTTCTTGGAAGATGCGATGATAGATTTAATACAAGAAACGTTAAGACGTTGAATGTGTAATTTTATTATTGAAATAAAGTTATTGTTAAATTAATTAGAATTATTGAATCGGTCCACGGGTCGACTCATTAAACTTCCGATTCGCTTCCGAGGCCCCCGGCGCTCTCGCGACTGATGTATACAGGGGAAAAAAAACAGATTCGACGCGATTAGGTTGAGGATGTGTTGGATAGAAACAGATTATTATGAGTTTGGATGATACTTTCTTGGAAGATGCGATGATAGATTTAATACAAGAAACGTTAAGACGTTGAGTGTGTAATTTTAATATTGAATTAAAGTTATTGTTAAATTAATTAGAATTATTGAATCGGTCCACGGGTCGACTCATTAAACGTCCGATTCGCTTATGAGGCCCCAGGGCTCTCGCGACTGATGTATACAGGGAAAAAAACAGATTCGACGCGATTAGGTTGAGAATGTGTTGAACTGGTTGGGTAGAAACAGATTATTGTTAATTTGGGTGATACTTTCTTGGAAGGTACGACGATAGATTTAGTATAAGGAATGTTAAGACATTATATGTGTGTGTTAGGTGAATTAATCACGTGTTTCTTGTAGCACGAATATATTTAGACTCGATTAAATATCCGTGTTATATTATCAAACTAAATACACCGTAGATCTAATACTATGTTATAATGTCTATATTGGAATCAATTTTACATTTCACCAAGGGAACTAAACGAAGGGTTATTCCTGACAGAAAATACTATCGAGCATTCAAGATCGTTCAATAACGTCCGAACATCTCTACGCTACATTATCCATATTTATCCAGATATTATTTACCGCTCACACGATGCGTTAATTATCGTTTCCACACACTCTTGGATACTGAACGCCCCTATGGAAATTTACCGTGATTCGTTATCGGACCCTGCAAGAAGCTCCACGGATCCGAGTTATTACGTGATCGCCGAGAAAATCAAAATAGAGAGCCGGGTGGAAGTGTTCCGCGCGGCCATTTTGATCCACGGGAAATTCGAAGGGACGTTGAATAGCACGCAAATCGTCTGTACGAAACGGCAGAAACGGCGCCGGCTCTGTAAAATGAAATTCATCGGTGTAACCCCCCACCCCCCACCCCCCTCCCCTATCGTCTGCTAGAGTTTCTCCCATGAGTCTGTAGGGGTGTGCTAAGGTTACTTTGCACTTTCACCATCTCATTCGCCGGGTTTAGCATACGTATAACGTCGACGTGCAGTTACGTCGAGTTACGGGGACATAATCCACCGGTCGTCGCTTTTCCTCCGCACGTCCGTCTTCCGTTTTCCCTCGATTCGTCTCCGACGTCGACGACGGTGCACCGTTAAGGTTACGGGTCCACCATAAACTCGTATCGCCGTTTCGAACGGCGCACATGTGCGCGGCATCCGGCAGCTTTTATCTGACGTTTTACACCTAATTTTCTTTGTAAATTATTAACGATAAACGTTATTACCGGTTGTAGCTCGTGGGAAAATTCGCCATGTCAGTTTCGATAGGAAGTTATGGTAGATC
This sequence comes from Mimumesa dahlbomi, assembly GCA_917499265.3. Lineage (NCBI taxonomy): Eukaryota > Metazoa > Arthropoda > Insecta > Hymenoptera > Crabronidae > Mimumesa > Mimumesa dahlbomi. The sequence continues at coordinate 7,513,413 of OU824124.1, forward strand.
GTAGGGTGTCTATGGGGAATCTGTGAGTTTTGTTTAAAAGCTGATGGATTGGTTTTCCTGGGTTTAGTAGGCTCGAGGTATTTGTATGGGAGATATTTGTAGAGATTGAGGATTCTATAGGTAGAGATATAGAACTGTTGAAATTTAGCAAAAGTTGAAACTGTACAACGTTGAATGTTCTTGGCATAGAAGTTTCTTAACACAGAAATTTTAGAGTATAGACACTTTTTACCATAGAAATTTAGAAACCTAAATAATTATTAAATTCCTAAAATACAAATTATTGAAACACAAATTCCAAGTGTGACCTATTAACGAATACAAAATTACACACCATCTATAAAACATGTTTAACAATAACATCTAAATAAAGACAAACACAGTTCGAAGGTTTCAATATTTAACTGAATTTTCCATAACTGTCCATTATTCCCATCGTAAATGACAGTGACACTTCTATATCAAGCGTTGTCCCACACTTTCCCGCATAATAAAAAAAAAAAAAAAACACATTCGCATTTTATTATTTTCCCGATTGCAGTCGACGCGGACATTCAATTTTCCCGTTACCGGCCGGGTCACGTCTTCGTGTCCGTCGGATTTTTTTCCTTTTCTAACCGGGCAATTATTGCACTCGTCGATGCGTAGCCCATTCCGATGTGCCCTGGCAGGGGTGGCAGGAAATTTATCCCGGACAACAGCTGTCCGGTCACCTGTTCAAACAGCCGTATTCCGCGGCGCTATAAAATCGCCTCGTGTCGAGACCGAGCCAGGTGAGACTGGTTTACACTTCTCCGTGTTACCGGCGACGAGTGCATTCGATAATATCGTAGCTCTCGGGAGAATAAAACACGCCGGGTCCGAGAAAACACTCTTTCGATTGATCGGAATCGACTTCGTCGAGTCAGCGTATTTCCACGAAGTGCTCGAAGAAATCCAATTTTTTTTTCTCTTTTTCGAAGAAAATGTAAAGTTTTTTAGCGATAACGGTAAGCGTTGATAAGCGTGTTTTGCCTGTTTTATTTTAGTAATTAAGAATGTTTTTTTAAAAATCTAGATTAGAGAATTTTTGTATCGAAATGTTGGGAAAGAAATTGTTAGGGTTAGTAGAAAGTTAAGTTTGACAATGAAATGTAGATGCTTTGGAATGCTGTGTGACACTGTGTAAAAACAGTACTTATTTGCTTTTGTATTAACGATTTCTGGATTTTGGGACTGCGCATACGATATGCGTTGAATTTTGTTAATTTAAAAACTGGTAGAGTACTTCTACGTATATTTTATAATTCGCAGAGAATAGTTTAGGCTTTGGATTTAAATGTTCAATCGGTTCACCGTTGACTATTAATTAAAAAAATTGCGTCTACGTCTGAAGTTTGAATTGCGTGTAACAAACGGTATAAATTTGTAATTGAACTTTCAAGTATGTGGAACTGTTTTACCGTCGATTTGAGATAATCAAATCGAGCATGTTCGGTGTATGTAGATGTATTAGTTAGGGTTAGGCGAAAGCGGGTTAATACGATGCGTCTAGGAAGTCGTAGAAATTTTAATTAGATACTACAGCAGTGTATCAAATGCCGGCAAACAGACGCAGGTGCAGGTGCGCCAGCCCATTAATACCAAATGCAGGAAATATGATGTTGTGCGGGATAACACAGCAATAATCATTGTTTGTAGTCTGACAAAGGACACACGAAATTATCAGAAATTCCTAGAACGCAACGTTATATCTACTGTTTTACAAAAAATGTTTCACACAATGTTATTCAATTATTCAGATAAATAATTACTATTAAATGTATCAACCAACAACTCAAAAAAATAATAATTCTAATTAACATTCTCAATTAATAAATTAAAAAAAAATATAGTTTAATGTATCATATAACTTAATTTTCAATTACACTATTGAACATTTCTTTAATAATTTCAGTTACGACTACAAAAAACGAATGTGCAAGCAGGAAACTAAATGTATATCAAATTATTTAAAATAGTCCTGGGAAGAAATGTCGTATGAATTCATTAAATGCCAAAAACATTGTCAACGATCGGACTCCCCCACAAAAGTGGGGGTCAAGTACCAGCACAAATTCTGCTGAATTGACACAGAAACCCCCATGATACTTATGGGGTGGGACAAAGAGGGCACAGTCCGTGGTAACGACTAATTCTCATCCGGCAGTCGTCCGATTGGCGTTCGAGTTGTGTTATCTCGATACAGCTGGAAGCGGGTTAGTACGGTGCGTGTCGGAAGCCGCATAAATTTCGATTAGATAATCTTAAAGCCGCGTTTAAGGCTTCCACTCGACGTCCTAAAATAACAGGCGTGGTTCGTAAGCCCGCAGGCAGAACTTCGAGTCGAACGTTTTCATGTTACGGCCGATTTCACAATCGAGTCCAATCGAATGTAATTAGAACTTTGAGGACTTCCGAAAAATTTACGAAGCCCATTAATTTCCAGGAAAAACATTGTCACTCACGCATTTTTTTTTAAATGTCAATTTGAAACAGGGATTTCAGGCGTGGAAATATCGGTGTGAAGGGACAGTAAGGATTGAAATGTGAAAGCGTTGGTATTTCAAGATTTGGAAATATTAGCGACTAGAAATTTCAGGTAACGGAAATATTATAATGAAGGAATCTCAGTACCTGGAAATTTAACAGAGTTGAAATCTCAGTAGCTGGAAATTTAACAGCGTTGAAATCTCAGTACCTGGAAATTTAACAGCGTTGAAATCTCAGTGCCTGGAAATTTAACAGCGTTGAAATCTCAGTTCCTGGAAATTTAACAGCGTTGAAATTTCCAGGTACTGAGATTCCTTCATCATTATATTTCCGTTACCTAAAATTTCCAGTTGTTAATATATCAACGCTGTTAAATTTCCAGGTACAGAAATAATTCCGTGAAAATGTTTGAAGAAACGGAAATATTGGTGCGACGAAATTTCGACGGTTCGCAACTTCCGGTTTTAGAAATATCCACGCATAAGAATTAAAGATACAGGAAACAATTAGTAAAAATTGAGTAAACTGAATTGTATCCCCTTTTCACGGTGTGAAACCTGCTTAAAGTGGGTGCGAGTTCGAATGCACGAAATTCATCGACGCTGTCGATTCTGCGGGTATTATAAATAAACGTTAACGCCGGGAAACGACGGCGAACGACAATTACGAATCGGCCGTTAATGGCGCCGGCTATTAAGTTCTCGTGGTACGTAATTAATATTAATGCGCACCCGCGAAACTTTCCTACTTTCGTGTTAACCGCGTGGCTAGGCGGTAAAGCGATTCACCGTGGAAATTAATGCGATGAAGTGGCATTTTTTTTTGGTCCTTTGATTTTTCTTTTATTTTTTATTTATTTTTTTCTCTTTTTTCGCGGGGTGGTAGATTTCGACGCGGTTTTGTAGTGATAAACCGAGGGATTCGGGTTAATAAGGGTAATTGCTAAGGTTTCGAAAATGTGCTGCTATCATTTTCGGGTTTCATAGAAGTGGGATCAAGGGATTTTAGAAGATAAATATTGCGAGGGTAATAAAGACAACCAAACTTCAGTAGTCTAGTGTTTGTGTCTGGATAAAGCTTTTCTACTTAGAACTTCCGTCTTTATTTCCCGTACTGAAATACCGTAGTTGTTTTAAATTTTACAATGCAATAATAATCATTGTTCATTGCGAGTTTGTAGAAATATATCGAACAAACTGCGTCCGAAAAAGAAAAACACTTTTGCAACAATTTCGATTAAAAAAAGAATACAGTTATCGAGTTATCCAAACACGGGCACAGCTACAGTCAACGATATGAAATTCCGATATAAAAATCTCTAGAAATACCGATTCCCGGGATTCCATCTCGATGCAAATTTCTCTGCCAGTAATAATTGTCAGTTTCTCCCGACTGGCACTTCGCTGGGAAATCCATGGAAAACAAAACATTTCGTAAAAGTGCTAAATTTATCCAACAATGTAGATTTCAGAAATGTGGTAACCCCTGATTTTTTGAAAATTTGAAAATTCGAATAACTTTAAGAACATTTCCGCCTAACTTGTTCTTTTTACTTCCAAAAAAATGGAGCCTGAAAATTTATTTAACAATATTGTACACAATATTATTTCATCAAGACATAGTTTATTGCTACTGGAAAATATTTCTGAAATTCCAATGTATAGACCAATGTATTTTACCATTCGAGTTTTTAAAAATTGTTTATATTAAATGTCTAGTACCGTAGTAATATTCAAATAGAATCGTCAAATGATTTGAAGTATATTAAGAATTTTCTACAGGTCATTTTTTACATTTTGAAAAATATCTTTTAGCAAGCTCGAAAGATTTGTCTGTTTTCTAATATCTTCGATTCTTTTTGCAATGCAATACAATGGTTTCAACAGTTGAAGGGTGTTCACACGTGTTACACCAAGGTGGACTGATTTTCTTTAGGAAGAATTACACGATTCTTTCATTCGCACTCTAACTCCGAAACAACAATGTATTTCTATTTGTTTTCGCGCCTACAAAAGTGGCGCATTGTTCCCTCGGATTTCACCACGTCTCCCTTTTAAAAAAATCATAACAACCCTGCGTGTTTATCGCACGGGAAAGATATAATGACGGTTTAATAAAGACCCCACGTTTTTAATATTTTTATTTTAGTCAAATAAAAAACCGTCGTGTCATTATATCCTTAATAACGTACCAACATAGTTAAAACAACATCCACAAAAATAACTCCCTCAAACTCTACGATCATTAATCCTTGAAATTGTCAAAATTTATAAATCACCAACAGTATATAAATAACACAAAAACTAAATATATCTTCGACACATACAATATTTCAACCATACAACTCATATACAGGGTGTAACAAAAATACGGGGACACTTTTTCAGTATCGATAGTACACACCAAAAGAGGAAAAAATGTCTCTAAAGTTTTGTCTAAAAACCACCCCCTATCGAGATACAACCCCTTTTGTAAACAATTTTTTAAAAAATCGTATCTCCGAACTGGTACGTCGTACAGGACCGTTTTTCATTTTAATATTACCAAAAGAGACTAAAGTTTATGAAAAAAATATCACTATCTACGGAAAGGAAATCTTAGGGAGTGCCCTTAATTTTTCCCAAGTTGTTACAAACCTGCTACGATATAGGTAATCGAAGTTGTTTGGATTAAACAAGAATAAATGCTATTATACTCTTTTTATTATCTTTGATCTTCTCCGATTATATTGCAATAAAAATCGAACCCTTTTACGACGTACCATTTCGGAGATATGATTTTTTTTTTTAAATTGTTTACAAAAGAGGTTGTATCTCGATAGGGGGTGGTTTTTAGACAAATCTTTAAAGACTTGTTTTCATCTTTTGGTGCGTACTATCGATACTGAAAATGTGTCCCCGAATTTTTGTTACACCCTGCATATCAACACAATTATTTTTTTCTCTTCTCCCTAATTCAAGTTTGTCCAAATTCCGCGAGCCTTTGAAACAAGCCTCGTCCAATCTAATACAATAACGATAATCTCAAAGGACATAGTTGTAGTAGTTCCCCGATGATCCTGAAACGGAGCCCAATTTCGAATTGCGGCACGGTAATGCTAAGCCGTACATAAAGGCGACGACGAGGCCGAGAATAGTATGGGTGCGGCTGGCGACGATGGTGGTTGCCATAATTTAGCCAGGGAGTTTAATAAGGCATGCCGTAGCTCAAGCCTGGCGGGCGCAAAGTGTCAATATGTCTGAGCCGCTGAGTGATATACTTCCGGCGTTCTTCGTAAAATTGAAGAGTCTCCCAGGGGCCCTGGCCACTCCTCCTCCCAGACACCAAGCTGCCTGCGTATCACCGATCAAAGTCAGAACTCTTTCTGGATCGGGCTTGGATAACGTCCGAGTCGATTACGTGAATTTCGAGAAAAGTTCACGCGGTATGCAAAACTCTTGCGGTGATAAGGGACCCACCGAAAACAATTTGGTGGGATCAGGCAGCTAAGAGTGAATGATATATTGTATATGTGTGTGCTGGGTTCGGTTTGGATGAATGTTGGTGGGATTAATGGAATGAATGTTTGTGTTTAGAGGATTAGAAAATTTGGAGCGTAGAAATATTGGCGTAGAGAAGTTTGAAAAGTTGATAAGGAGCGTAAGAAAACAATTTGGTGGGATCAGGCAGCTAAGAGTGAATGATATATTGTATATGTAGGTACTGGGTTCGGTTTGGATGAATGTTGGTGGGATTAATGGAATGAATGTTTGTGTTTAGAGGATTAGAAAATTTGGAGCGTAGAAATATTGGCGTAGAGAAATTTGAAAAGTTGACAAGGAGCGTAAGAAAACAATTTGGTAAGATCAAGGAGTTAAGAGTGAATGATATATTGTATATGTAGGTACTGGGTTCGGTTTGGATGAGTGTTGGTGAGATTAATGGAATGAATGTATGTGTTTGGAGGATTAGAAAATTTGAAGCGCAGAAATATTGGCGTAGAGTAGTTTGATGGCGAGGGAATGTTAGTGTGAAGAATTTGGAAGTGTAGAAAATTTGGAACGGGAATATATTGGCGCGTAGAACAGAGTTTGTAGCGATAGGAATGTTAGTGTGAAGAGGTTTCAAGATACTATAATAATTTAGGGGTGCAGGTATATTGGTGTCGAGAAGTTTCATGGCGCAAATATATTGTTGTGTAACAATTTAGCTTTAAACTTTAACACGTGGAAATATCGGTCTACAGAAATTACAAGGAGCTGAATTTATCAAAGTATGATAAAGTTTACAAATATTAAATTTTTAAAGTTTCCAATTCTCCAAATTTCAATACGCAGACATTTCCGTTCATTTAAAAAATAATAAAATCGACTCTTATATCAACAAAACCAATCAATCACAAGAAGAATGACCAATTCAGAATTGATAAGTTCCAATTCAGAATCAACAAAGTACAAAATTGTTTACTTTCATTTCCAATATCCAAAAAACCAAAAAGCATAGAGTACCATAATCCGCATAACTTAACTATCTATATCTCTTTACCATCTAAACAAAATTAATCTCGTATTCTAAAATTTTTCCAAAAAAAACAGCCACAAATTACTTCAACCTAACTTCATCTCTCTCCCTCGGTTTAAAATTCATTTTAAGAACCTCTACATATACACTCCATACAGTCATCCGACACATCCACGTGTCGGAATCTCCGCGTTCCCCGCGAAAATTGATCATCGTCATCGTTTTTATTAATTTCGAATCCGTAAACAATGGCGAACGATACCGATGGATTCATGGCTACGGAGGCTTATTGTTTCAAGAGTAAGGGAACACCGTCCGAGAGAATGAAAGCGCAGGAAGCTTCTAATACAACCGACAAACCCCCACACACGTATTCACTCATACACACATACACTCTCCTCACACACGAAGTGAGAAACGATTGGAAGCACGAGAGCGTTCCGAAGATCGAACGTTCCCGGAAGAAAGGCGAGAAACGGAGTGACAGAAAACCCGATGGGCGGTTTGTGGAGGGTTGCTGGGAGGGAAGTGGAGGGGGAGGGGTAGGAGAAAAAAAAAATGAAAGCGAAGGGAGCGCGATAATTAAACAAATATTGGACGCCCAAATAAACTAAGTAAACCACGGACCTATATAGACATGAATTCCAAATAAACGTGTGGGTTTCATGTCCGTATTCCTGGCATGTTTCCGAAAACAATGAGCCTCGCAGCTGGCTGATGCGCGAATATACCGGGCGTCTCGGAACAAAGGACGTTCTGTCAGGAGTCAGCTTCAATCTCGAGCGTATTACGTCCACGGAACTTGGAAGTATATGGACGGAATATAAGCTGCCTGTTAAGGTACAAAGGGTGAGACCCGAGTTATTCATGTGTGGACAAAATAACCGGCAACAATTGGCTCGTGAAATTAATCGGGAAGTTGAGAGATCGATTAAGGCAAAGTAGACCCTACGGTGACCATGTGAAATTTCACGTTTTTCGATACACGGGTTTACGAGAATGCTTAACTAAATAAAATGGAGTATTTGATAGTTGTTCAAGTGGTATTATAATAATGGAAGAGGATCTTTTGAAATTTAGTAGAATCAGTCTAGAATTTATATGACAAATTTCTGTTACTCTTTTTTGTAATGAAATATTTAAAGATTAGTACGTAGATATTTATTCTAATTATTTTAAAATTCATATTTTCGTGAGTGATATAGTTTTTGAGAAAAGTGTGTCACTAAGATTTAACGGAGAAGTCTGTAGGTTTGGTTAATTGTCTCTTATTTCTATTTTTAATTGGTGATATCATGTATTTGTGCTTATGGGGGTTTTTGTGAGTTGTCCGAAAGGTACTGCGGTTTGGAAAAATCAAGCTCCAGGGAATTATGCGGCCCCGCTCGGAATCGTTGTCCCATGTATCTTTAATGGTTTCATTAGAATTTAAAGGGTTCGATTTCTGCGAGTCACCCGGTATATTTAAAATAGCTACGTGACGCGTAAAAACTTTTGACAGTTTATATGAAGTTCGTAGGGGACGTGATGTGCATGGCCGATTTAAAAGTAACCGAGAAAATGAAAAAAGGAAGATTCCCCGTTGAAACTTTGACAGCGAAAGGACACGCCTTTGGAGTCGACTCCTCTCGCCTTAAAATAAATATGAATTATGAATATAAATCGCGAAAGTAAATCGGCTTAAGAGTCCCCCCCCCCCCCCTCGCCATGTTTCGGGAATGCCCGAATTTCGCGTGGCGTTCATTTAAAAGCATTTTCCACGGACACTCTATCAAAATCCGTTTAATTACAGTTACATGTAATTGCGTTGATTTGATACAACGGGAAATTTCATTTCGCTAGGAGGAACGCGAGAAATAATTATTTCGTGTTCCCTTCCGAATTACATCGCCGAATCACCGTTTCTCTGTTCTTTTTTTTTTAATTATTTCGTTTTTTTAAATACAAATCTGAATGTAAAATTGTGTCAGACCGTCGAAATTGGGACAGATATCACACACTTTACGATAATTGTAATTTCAGAGAGTACACTGCACACGCGTGCTACTAACGGAAAAGTAACAATTTTACTAGGGCGTACATATACGCCTGTTGCACACAGTGAATGGAGTATAGCAAGAGCATATTTATGCGGCCGCAAAAGTAAAATTAAAAATTTGCATGTTTCGTTGCCCGAATATATATTCACATCGAAAGAACAATACGAATGTTCGATGTAAAATTCATTACATAACACACCCTTTACTTTCAACTCCTTCGAATCGTCAGAAACGATTTGATTTCTAAAAAATATTCATTCGAAATTATTAAATGTCCAACGTGATCCTAAATATCTAAAAAACAGAAAAATAGTAAAAAAATCTACCACTATCTAACACTATTACGCGTTAATCCCCCACATTTTTAAAACGGGGCCGCGGAACAACGTTAAATATACATCCGAATCATCATTTCACCTGTGTTTATATTAAAAAATTCTATCTGGCACGCACACGCCACAGGAAATAATGTCTCTCCTACATTATTCATAACCCGTCGCGCCTCACCGTAAATTGACAAACTAATAAAACACACGTAGATATCATGCTTTTAGACGCGGCTTGATTATCACGAAATTACACCGGCGTTATTCCGCTGCTACCCACCGCTTTACAGTCATCACCACAACAACGAAACTGTTCTCGCAAGGTGCCGTTGTTATTTCGTGAATCAGCTTTCACCACCCGCCATCTCGTCGTTACACGTATCCACAGAATTGCCCAAAATTCTCTCTCTCTCTCTCTCTCCTTCCCTCTTTCTATATCTCTCTACCCCTTGCAGCTTATAATACAATAAAATATAATACAATTGATATACAGATAAAACAGTTGACGAAATTCTCATGGTCGGTGAACGTGTTAATACAGGTACATGTATCCATCTGTCCCTTTATCCATTCATCTAGCTATTTCCCTGCCGTCCCTCTGTCCTTTTCGTCTGTCGATGACGGCTTATGCAATGTCGGAAACTGATCGGATTCATTGGGGCGGGTAATAATATTTTGTAGGGTTGAGCAAGTTCGTTCACTCTGACCCGTAGCTACCCCGTGAACAGGTCGTATCGATTAGCTTCCCTATTTCTGTTCTCTTTCTCTTACCTTTCGCCGTGGTACCTTCTCTTTTTCTTTTCCTATTTCTTCTATTCCGCATGTTTTCTCGCCTAATAGTCTATCACTTTTCAACTGTCCCCCTTTGCTTCCATTTGCTTCTGACACCTTCCCTTTTTCTTTTTCGCTCCCTTTCTCTCTCTCTCTCTCTCTCTCTCTCTCTCTCTCTCTCTCTTGTTCTTTTTTCTTCCGTGGAATAATGAAGTTGGGTGGAATTGCTTTTTCTTACCCTTTTTGTTCTTTTTTGTTTTATTTTTATCTTTGCGGGGAAGATTTTTTTGTTTTGTCTTCGGTGTTACGCGAACTGGGGATGGGGGAGTGTGATTCAATTTGTTGCTTAATGTATCGGAGTTAAAGAGTGTTTAGTTGGATTTAGGGAGAGTAGAAAGATGAGGGGATTGGATGTTTAGAGTGTAGAAATATCGATGATGACGATCTTTCCGAAGATAATATTGGCGAGTCGAAGTTTCGCAATAGAGAAATTTCCGCAGGAAATTTTCGCGCACAGAAGTTTCAATGCGGAGAAATTTCTGAACGTGGAAATACTGTCCCGTAGAAGCTACGAAGCGTAGACATTTCCTGGCACGGAAATGTTAGGCGTAGAAGTTTCATGGCTTGGAAACTTACAAGTGCGGAAATATTGACGCGTAGAAGTTTCAAAGTATAGAAGTTTCGGGGCACAGAAATGTTCGAGCGTGAAATTTGTGAGGTTGAGAAATTTCCTGCCAAGGAAATATTGAAATTTTTTGCCATGAACATATACATATATAGCAGTGTTCAACATTTTCATACAACACATATTCTTACGCGCGAAAATATCGTACAGAAGTTTTATGATTTAGACATTCCCAACGCAGAAATTTCAGAACACACAATTTCAACACCCTAGAAATTCCCTAACACATAAATAGTACTGCACATTATTTCCGTATTCCAAATTTCTTTACACATAGAAATATTAACACTTTAAAATTTCATCCCATAGAAATTTCCAGGTACAAAAACCCAACGCGTTGAAATTTCAAAGCACATAATATATACTTAATTCAAACGTAAACATGTCAACTAAAATTAAACATTTTTCCAAAAAAAAATATGAAATTATCTAAAATAACTATATCCAGTACGCTATGATATTCATACATCGTGAAAATAACTCAAAGACAACGGGGTCAATATTGAAGAAATGAGAAAAATGAGAAACCACGACGGGAAGGCGATATTTTTTCAAAACGAAATTTTGTTTAATAAGAAGCCTGCAGCACGAGAGATTCCCGGTGGGAAGCGGAAAAGCCTGACGTCTCGTAAGAGTAGACTCGAAGGTCGTCTAGCAAGACTCCAGGTTTAATACGATCCTGCAGGAAAGTCCCCGAGAGACTTTCATTAGGGGAATTTACAGGAGGCTGCAAAAGCTGCTACTCGGCTCTCTTATTCCCCAGTTCTACTAAATCACTCGTCGTAAATGTCGTGGAATTTATTGCCCGCTTTGCACACGCGTGCTGGTTATAAACACCGTTGCTGAACAAAATCTGCTTGGGAAAAATTAATCAGCTACGGAATTGGTTCGTTTATACACGCTCTCGATTCAACTGGATATTATTTAAACACACTATCGTTGTATTTCTTTGTATACTGAATAAATATATAAACCGTTGATCCTTAATCAAGTAGATTAAAAATGAAATTTAGATCGACGGTATAATTTCCACGATGAAGAATTAAAGATTCACACGTAACGGGAATAATGTTCAAGGTATTTCACGAATATTTCAAACAAACGATATATTATATTCTAGGTGTGACAATTTCACGAATTACTTTCGTTGCTGAACGTCAAACTGAAAATTAGTCGAATTGTCGAAGAAAGGTAAAAAAAAAAAGTAGCGGAACAAGTGTGTCCCAGTGGACAGAAAAAATATAACTGGAGCACGGTTTTCCCTGACAGACATTTATTCGTTCCGGCGTGACGTGTATGTTCCATTAAACATAGAAGGATTAATGGGTTTAAAAATTATTGAAGAACTTCATTGCGGCAGACGCCACGGGGCCTTTTACGATCGGCCTGCTTCGCCTTAACGAATTCACTGGCAGGCGTTTAAATGCATGATTTACGTGTCAGGATTGTAAAGCAACTGTTACAGTGCTCACATGCACCCTCGATAATGTAATAATATCGATCCAAACAGCTCGAGCAAATATTTAAGCCCCTAAACGAAGTCTGTGATAAGACTGAAGAAGACATGGGAAATTTATTAAAATACTGATATGTATACATATGAATGTATAAGAAATTACACTTATATGTATAGGTAATAACTTGTATTGTATAAAATTTATTGTTATGATAAAGTGACGTAGAAATTTGTGATCGGTTTGTTGAAATATAAACAAACAAAGTTTTAGTATCATTTATGACTCATTTTATGTGATGGTTTTATGTTGAAACTTAATTTTTTTATATAATATTAGTGAAATAACTATCACCTGTGTAGTCACAGAGTGCTGCTGCTTTTATAATATTTTTAGTTACTGTTGCCAATGGTCCTATCGATATTCTCTACATTTCTATTTGAATATTCTATTTGAAAGTTAAGGATTTATGGAAAGTTAGCGGTTTATCCATATTAACGTTTCTATGCAGGAGATAGAAAACCATGGTCGTGTCGAAAAGTCGATAATTTCTGTATTTGGATAATCCTTCTATTTTTTTAAATAAACTGTTACAATATCCATTCGATTGTAACACAGAACTCCGTTTCCCTTTTTTCTAGGAAGCCAGATAAAAAGTTTTCAAAGACACAATTATTATCCATTTTCGAAATCAGTCATTAAATTGATGAGCCATGCTGTATAAACATAATTTCATTACCACTTTTGATAAAGATTATATATAAGTATATATTAAAATAAAGTTTCAGCATTTTTCGAACGTTTAATCATAAAGTAATGTAAAATATTCAAAGGCCGCGATAAATAATATGCCAATGGCGTATCCGGTAATAAATGGAAACGCTAATTTGTCTCCGCAGTTCGCCAGTTAAGAGATTATTAATTATTAACTCATTATATCGAAGTTGCTAATCAATCACCGGAATTTAATTAGTAATTAATTAGTTGAGATAGTATCGATTTTGCCAATGCGTAGTTTGCATTTCTCTGTTTTCGTTCGCGTTTCCCGGCGGCTTTAAATTTCCCTTAGAAAACACGTCGCTCACGTAATGCGCTATTTATTCGCGACACGCCTGTTTACCGGAAACCAGTATAAATCTTTATCTCGATGCGCCGGTATCGTAGAAAGAGTTGAAATTTGTTCGCTCATTCGAACGCGCCCTGGTGAATTTTACGATCGCCGTGAAGGGAAAAAAGAAAAATCTATAAAAATCGAACCGCCGATTGCGAAACAGATTTTTAAAATGAGATTTTCCCATAGTGCCGGTGGAAATTCAATTTTTAAAGCCGCCGTATGACACGCGATAGTTTATTGATTTACGACGACGAGAGATTTTCAGCATTTAAACGGACGAACTTTAATACAATACTTTCGAACGGAATATAAATTTATTCATACGATCGACGACCACCTGGAGTAATATCACCGACTATCGTTTTAATCGTTTCAGTTGATTTTCTCGAGTGCATGGTCGATTAGTCGTATTTGCATGAATTTTCGACCTAGTTCGATTACTATTAGGCCGCGATTTTCATTCTGATGGCTAAATACTATTATTTTAATATGAATGCAAATTCGTTGCTTTCAATTTTTACGTAATCCAACGAATCGATTACGTTCCACGTACAATTTATTCGCAACTACGTTCGTCGACTGTTAAACAGGTAACACTGTGTCTTACTCAAATTAACAAACGTACAAACGACAGGTATAATTAATTGTTTCTACCAGTGGTCACGAAAACTAATCTCCCGGTTGGAAATTCTCATTTAAAGACCATTCGTTAATCATTTAAAAACCGAACTCTCTAATACTAAATATACTTAACCGAACACAACCAATGGACGGAAAAAATACTAAAAAAAATTGTAATACAAAACTGACAACTCTTCTTTATCCCGCCGATATTCAATCTGCCAAAAAAAATGTCTCGAATTCTTTCAGATTTAAATTCCAGCTAACAAATATAAAAAAAAATCATCCCGTTATTTTCCAAATAAAATACCACGTGAAACCGTCATTCGTTAACCGACTAAAGTTTCGTCCACGTACGTACACACGTACACACGTACGTACTCAACGCACACGTTCGAAATCCACACGAAAATGGAATCGTTTTTCATCTTCCCGGTAAATGCAGCAGCGTGTGCGATTTTCACCGCGAAAAAGTCGTCGCTCCACCGTGTGTGAAGTCTGGAAAAGAATGGCGCAGGGTCAACGGAACCCCGAAGGGGGTGAAGGGGGTGCTCGGGGGGGTAGATAGGACGCAACATATTTATTTGGAGGAGTCCGATATCCTAATCGATTTTCAATATTCGACGTGCACACGTCGACACTCGTTTCGCCGGTGTTCGTGCCGGCTACACTGCTGTACGAAGGATTAACGAGGATTGCTTATGCAACTGGACACGCGGCGTCCGATAAGAAAAATGTGGGTCGCCGGGGGGTCGAACAGAATTACTTGACTTTTGGAAAAAGTTTCTGGGGTTAGCGGAGAAGTTCGGTGACGCTTTAAAAAGTCCGCAAGTGTCTGTGGAGAGTTGAATAAATTTTTAGTGTCAAGGGATGGTGGTGATTTTTATGCTATTTTATGGACTGATTATTTAAACATGCGGAAAATATTGTATCTACTTGTGGAGAATATTGTGGAAAAAGCCTTGGGCACTCTAAATATTTCAATCAGCAACTATTATTTTATATTAGAAATTTGTACGGAATTAGTCTATGATTTATAGCGAAATTTCAATTATTTTATTTGCCTTTTTCACTTTAATTGTTGTCACAAATTATTGAATAGTGTCAATTAATAAAGGTAAATAATTTTCAACTTTCTCCTCTAAAATTTGTATAACATATATATTAATAGATCTTAATAATCAATTATTAAACCACAATAGACAAAGATTTCAACCAATTGTAAAATTGTTTTGTAAAATGTCTACGTTCTATTACAGAAACAAAACTTGGTAACTAACTTTACAAGTACTTGCGAATAACAAATTATTATTCTACAATTCGAAGCATTACTTTGCTCCCAGGCCAAATCTTTGTCGCTACCAACCTTTTTTTTCTACTTAATCCATATTCCACAGCACAACAGGAATATATCAAAAGACTACGTACCATCTTCCAATAACACGCTATTATTATAGTATCCATTCCGTGTTTCCATGCTTAATCTCGACATAAGTTGGGCCGCGTATTTATTCCGGCGATTCTAACGCGTATGCATGTATGTGTATGTATATCCATCTGCTGTACGTGTGCAGGTATGTATACGTAAACCTGAAAAGCCAGTGTAAGCCGCGCGCGGTTTCCTTTCTTTTGATTCTCGTCGCTGGCACGATTCTGTTAATTCCCGCGGTTGCAGATTGAACAAAGAGTCGCATTGTACGCTGTAAACGTACGTGATTCTGCCCGCAGTCGCAGATACACCGTGTACGTGTATATATTATACGCCGTATAAAGATACAACGGTTGTATTTTTATTATTACTCGCGGAATGATTCGCGGGCGGGAGAGAGAGAAAACGAAAATAAAGAGACAGAGAGAAAGAAAAATAGAAAAAAAAGAATGCCACGACGGAATGGAAGTTCAACCGGGAAACGGTGACATTCGGAATTTTCCAAAATATTTTACGAACGTAATGCTCGCGTGCACGCACGCACACGCGTCTCCACCCTTGAGTCCCTCGTGCGTGTGTGTATTTACCTTACTTTGAAATCGCTGAATAAATTAGTTTCGCGATTTAATTGCGCGATAATTACGGAGGACGTCGCGATCACCTGTTGATTACTTTTTATATGAGCGGAAAGTGGATGCCCATGATAACTCTAATGAGAATATTTATTCTGACAAGGAGAGATAAGTACTCTAATTATCTCGCCCGTTTAAAATCTTTTCTTTTTCACCCGATGTAATTAAAAACGCGGTTATTACTCGATGCGGGTGGTAACGTAACACTTTAATCGGAATCACAAGCGAACCGATTCGCGCGGTCTGTAAGCATGTCAAAAAAAAAAAAAATAAATAAAAAAACAGAAAAAAAAATCTATGTCATTCAACCCTATCAATCATCCGACAGGCTTTAATTAAAAATCCAATTTTACTACCCATTCCGATAAAACGGAAATTACCAGTGTCACCATAAATCATTTTATTTAAACACCGTGTTTACTAAAATAGTTCGACATCTGTTACACGTAAACACCGGCTTGAATTTTCCAACGTCACGTATATGTATGTATACATATACGTATATACGCGTGTCTCGTGTAAACGAAATCACGTTTAAAACCATTTAGCAATTGCACCGTGTAAATTTAATCCTGAAATTCCGCCGGCGCGGCGTTTCGTTCGCCGGATTTTTCAAAGTAAACTGTAACCCTTGAAGAGAGCTCGTAGCGGCGTGTAAAAGGGGGCGCATAACGACCACGTATTTCGGTAAGAGACCCACTCGAGTAAGAGCATACAGGCCCCGTACCGTATACACATACACACCCACACACATTCATGCCCATGAATGAAAGAAGTCGGAAGCACAGGTTTTCCCCCCTCCCCTCACCCCTCCCTAACTTTTCCGGTTTCATTCTCCGAGTGATACGAACTCTGTGTCCTCTTCGTGTCACAGCCTATCATCGGCTTATCGAGGATACTCGTGTTCGGGGTTGAAAGTTCCATGGGAAATGATTACCAATCTAGAGCGAGTGTCATATGGCGTGAAATTTTATCGACGTAATATTAGCACCCGTTGACAGGTTTATAACGGGGGAAGAGGGGGAAGAGGGAGGGGTAGGTAGCAGCGAGCATGCGATTTAAGTTGAGCGAAAATTCCGTATTGGCGGTAATTGGGAAAACCAGGGGTACAAAACGGCCGCTGCAAATGGCACACGCCGTTCTATGTGCGCAATAAGTCTTTTGTGTGTGCTGTTTTCGTGCTGTTTCCAATGGCCAGCTGATATTCCGTCGGTGTTCCTTTTTTTTCGGGGGTTTTTTTTTTGTTCCCTTTTTGTTTTACGTTATTTTGGGGTAGGTTCTAATGAACAGTTCGAGACTCGGGGTTATCCGATAATCGAATTTTCAGAGAGGATGTATAGTAGAGAAATGGATTACAAAGGAATGAAAAAATATTGTATTATACCTGGCATTTATAGGATATTATTGTACCACGGTTTTCGAAGATTCTTCAGAATTTCCAGCGAAATAACATATTAAATCTTACTGATTTAAATATTGTCTTTAAAAATAGGTAACTCAGTTCTGATAAATTTCTCATATATCCCAACATCATTCTATACATTCAAAAACTCATTTGTTATAATATCTATTTCCAAACTTCACCATTTGAAATATACATAAACCTTTCTAAACCTATCAAACGTCAAAATAAAAAACAAACAACATTTTTCCAATACCGTTCACAAACGTAACAATCTCATTGATTATACTTTGAAAAAATATTCCAAAAAAAAAAAAAAATACCAACAAACTACCAAGGTACCCTCCGTATCCATCGCCGCTATATTCATAAATTCTTCTTATAAAAAACGTTGATCGTCGATGGACAACTTAGGGTTAACGCGACGGCGGGTGTAGAGTATACTTCGGGTGGGAAACGGCCGTCTCTGTAGACAGTTATGAGGCTTTATGCAGCGGGGACATAGCCCTGGCCGAATACGCGACGTCTCTGAAACCACCGGATTTTCTCGTAAAAAGCACCCTTAAAGGTGGGTAGCCATGGCATTAACGAAATGTCGCTGGAACGGGGAGCAGCTACGACCTCGCTCGGTTTAATGTCAATCCTCAAATGTCACGTAACCATCTACCGGTGTCCTTATCGTTTTGACTCTCCGGAGACTCCTGGGCAATAACGTTTCGACACGACACATTGTGCCACCCACCCATCCGCCCCTGGCCCCCCTTCCCCCTCCCCCCCTTGAAGACATTCATTTTCTTTCAGTGGCTCGTTATTCTACGGAGTGCTCCGTTCCCGCTAATTGGATATGTATCGCCATTGTTGTCTTTCTTGCACGAACTCCTTGTGATATTCTTTTATTTTTTTTTCATTTTTCTTCTCTGTGTCTTTTCTCTCTATTTTTTGTTGTTGTTGTTTTATTTCTTCTTTTCTTTCTTGTCTGTCTGTCTGTCTGTCCTTCTTTCTTTCTTTCTTCTATTCTTTTTGCTTTTGTCCTCCTTTTGTTTCAGTTTACTACTACGTGGGGTGTGAGAAGCGGACGTGCAACATAATAACGCGAGCTTTGTTCGCGGTTGGCGAATAGTTAAATGCGCGTGGATTAATTCGTATTCATCGTAAATATATTTGGAGAAATGGAACAAAAGAGGATAGTAAGTTGATCGATTTAATTAGTTTACATATAGAGAATCGTTGGATGGGTCGGATGTTCAGGTGACAGGTGTCGAGAGAGGGTTGGTGGTGATTAAATAATTAGAGGGGGCTCGATAATCTTTTTCTACGGGATGGAAGTTATCGATAGGGATTTATCGTCGGTATTATTTTTATAGGACGTTGAAAATGGGAATTGTAGGTTCTCGAAAAAGTCTTGAAGATCAATGTAAAGACATTTCAACGTGGCAACTTCGAGTCGAAGAAATCTGGAGATGTACGAACTTCAATGTTGCGAAAACTTCGTGTATGGATAGCATCAATTTTAGAAACTTCAAAGAGTAGAAAATTTTCGGCGGAAATATTTCACACCTCCGACAGTCCAATTTTAACACTAAAACCGCCGAGGATTATTTTGGTATGTCTAAAAACGTTAGATAAATATATTTGAAGAAATGGAACAAAAGAGGATAGTAAGTTGATCGATTTAATTAATTTACATATAGATACACACCTATGAAGAATTTAAAAAAACGCACTATTATAAATATAAACAATTTCAATAAGAATTTAAGAACCAGTCATTCTGCCTGCCTTGGTAGTTCTACTATTAACAAACCTTATCAAACGCTCAAGGTGTAAAAATTATTCAACGTTAAAATTTCATATCCAAACGTTTCCCATTTACACATATCGAGTTCGACAAACAGGACGATGACATTTCAAGCCGAATTTCGCGGGAATGAAATTTCAAACCGTGTAATAATACGATTTGCATAAAGGTTCCATTAAAATCGACGAAAAATCGAAACGCAGGTAAATTTCGGTAATTCTCGTGACCGCTGATAGGGCGGTTGACAGTGCCGTGTCACGACGCCGCGGTTCCCGCTGCTTTGTCCGTTCTCAATAGGATTAACACGCCGCTGCGTATATCTACGCACGCGTGCATACACGCGCGAGCAAAATCACAATGCGCCCGCGATTATGTGTCGCGGGACACATATTCAGATTCGAGTTACCTTCGCTATCTGCTGGACGGCCATACGGCACGGTTAGCCGCAGACAGGACACGCACTCCCATTGGTTCTCCGGTACCGGTTGCGTAACTTTAAGACTATTTCTACCAAGAGGTGTGAAAAGACACCTTTCAAATTTTAACTTAAAATCATTCGTTAACCTTTTAGATATTAAGCGCCACTATAGTGGCTTTGGCGGATACCATCTTTCAGGACGCCGCACCTCTATAGTGGCTTTCGTGTATGTCACCTCTCTGGACGAGGAGCCACTATAGTGGCTTTCGCGGATGTCATATTTGAACACTTTGTCAACTTTGAAATGGTACAAGAAATTTTATCCATCTATTTGACGTGGCAATATGGAATACGTATTGCCTATATATATTTTTAAAATTATTATTTTATCATCAAATAGTTCATTTGAATATATTCTTGCACAAAATGGCATTGCTCATTACACTTTGCAGTGCTGTAACGTTTTTACACTGTTCACGTCAGACTCTGCCGTCCAGGGAAATAGCCACGCGTAAAGTTCTGCCGTACCTAAAAGGTTAAGTTGAATCATTTCTCCACAATTAATTTGTTGACTTTTTATACAATAGTTGTTAAATTATCTATATTTAACTGGTAATTTGAAATCCAAACAGTTTTGGTAAATATTTGCATTCGAACGAAAAGGTTTCGAAAGACACCTTTTGGTCGAAATAGGTATACACACAATCGTGGTAGAAATAGTGTTAAGACACACTGTTTGATGAATTTATTCGTTTAATAGTAGAACGACCGAGGATTCATTCGGTGTATCCAAAAATATTAGATAAATATATTTGCGAAAAGGGAATGGAAGCAGATAGTAAATTGATCGATTGAATTCTTTACATAGAGGAATATAGTTGTGAAGAATTTCAGAAAACGTACTGTTATAAATTCCAGTGAGTTTTATAAGAAGTTATAAACCAGTCATTTTGATTGCCTTGGTAATTCTAGTGTTAACACTAGAACGACCGAGAATTAATTGGATAAATTGAAAAACATTGGATAAATATATGTTTGAAACAAAGAAATAAAGAGGGATAGTGAATTGACCAGTTTAATTATTTACATATAGCAATATGGTTATGAAGAATTTTGGAAATCGCAATGTTTTAAATTTAAGCGGTTCTTAGAAGAATTTTAGGAACCAGTCATTTTGACTGCCTTAGTCGTTCTAGTGTTAAAAAGGAAATTGGTTTCGTTAGATGGATGCAAGGAATTTTGACCTGGATAAATAAATAAATAAATGAATTTGAAAAACAAAAGTGGATTTTTAGTTTCTTGTAGATGTTACGAGAATTTTTTTACAAAATTTCTTCAACGTGAAAAAGTCTGAAAATCTTTCGTTAGAATGATTAGTTAAATAAACTGCCCGGAAAGATCAATGTAATTTCATGAAGATTCTCGACAAAGTTACGTAAGCTGGATGAACAAATGAGTTCTTAAAGTTCCGTGAAAAATAAATCGTTCGAAAGGATCGATGAATTTTCTTTGAAATTCTTCCGAAGGTAAATCGAGCTGAAAAAAATACATTACAACAAATTTTCTTAAAGTTTCTCCCAGGAAAATCGACGCTAAAATTTAGAGAAATCTTCTTTAAAGAAAGTTTGATCGATATCAGATCTTATTTGAAAGATTTAGTAATTTTCGGTAAAATACCGGGGAAAAAGAAATAGCGTCGAAACATTAATAAATTTCCAACATAATTCCTTTAATAGCAAGTCGCATCGAAACAGAGAGCTGTTCCCAAAGTCTTTCGCTACGTAAGCTGGTGAAGAGTTCTGGAGAGCTTCCACAAATAGCTTTAAAGTCTGGTAAATTTAAAGGCTTTACCTTCAGAATTTTTCCGTCGTCTGTCGAGTGGTTTATATGAAAAATAATCACATCTACGTTCCAACGCATAAAAAAATTACCATTTTGCCTACCCGCGGCTTTATCTTTTTGAACGGAACAAGTATGGGTGAAATGGAAATTCAGAAATAATTGATTAACCTGTTAGTCAGGTCAACGAAATTCTGACGATGATATACACCGTCTTAAGAGTTATCTAATTCAATTAATCACATTTATCTTAAAACATTTCTATAAAAAGAAACATCTAAATTACAACACCTAACGGAAGTGGATTTGAAAACACACTGTTCTATCTACAATAATAATTTATGAAACACCAAACTATTTAACGTTTATAAAAAAAATCTTTAAACAATTACCCCCACTTCTTTTCAACCTAAAATCTCGTCTCTACTTCTATAAAATTTCCAAACGACTACCTACACAAACAAAAAAAACCCACATCCACATATCACACACGTCCAACAATTAAAGTGATTAATAACCTCTTCGATACATCATAAAATCGATCGGACAAGAAACGATAGCAATCTGCGGCCGAGTAAAACAAGCAGCCATTCATCGCCGAACGTACGTGCCTTCTCGCGCGGTCAAATTTACCAAACACAAAGCGCAGCTCGCTACCTTCCAACCAAAACACCGCGATATATAGTCGAAACGGATTTAGCCGGGGCGGCTTATGGTTCGAGCCAAGCCTAAATTTGGCACCGATTGACGCACGGCCGAATTTTATCGCCAGCTCGCGGCATCCTGATCGATTTTCACGCGGAACACCTGGTTCTGACTATATACACGGCGTAAGGATTATTTCTGGCGTAGAAAACCAACGCTGGCAGAGATTTCGAAACGTGGTGGTTGGACACGTTTTTAAAGAAATTAAATTCCGAAAGCCCTACGATAACTTTCCACTCGGTAATTTTCCGCTCCGCCACTTTTCTCGCCACACGTACTTTCACTAACATTAATTTCATTATCCCATCGTGCGGTTGGACGTTACACACACACACACACGGGAGAAGCTGTGCACACAAAGAAGGTGAACCGGAAGCATCCGGCGATCAGGTAGTGATAGTGAACTGCGCTCGGTAACTTTCCTTAATAAGGGAATTTGGGATTAGAGGAATTTTAAAGAAATATTGCTGCGTGATGTTTAGGGCAATTGGAAATATCGATGTTTAGGAATGTCGAGGTGTAAAAATAGATAAACGAGGGAATTCGCACGTGTAGAAACGTTAAACCGTAGACATTCCAAGAAACGAAATATCAATGCATGGGAAATGCGGTGGGTAGAATTTTCAACACCTAAGAATGTGGAAATACCGAAGTTCGAACGTCTGCGCCCATAAAGCGCAAATATTCCTGGAAATCGAAACATCCGAGGGTAGAATGTTCCGGGAGTAAAATTGTATAGCTCTTAAAAATGTTTAACTGCAGCAGTCTTAACGCTTAGAAACCCTTAAATCGTACACATTCCAAGAGACGAGATAACAGTGTACGGAAAATTACTTGGATAAAATTTTCAACCCCTAAGAATAGAAAAATACAGAAGCTTTAACGTATGGACCCATAAATCTCAAATATTCCAGGAAATCGAAATATCGGAGCGTAGAATATTATGTGAATAGCATTTGTAACTTTTAGAAATTGCAAAATACAGAATTGGAGCCCCCTTGAAACCACAAAGTACAGAAATATTGAATTTATTAAATTTCTTGAATTCCTAGAATTTCAAAATATCAATACATAGAAATTTCAACAGCAAAACTTACGAAAGTTATCGAGAGTTAAATCTGGCAAAAAATTGAAAGCAATAAAGACAGCCATATTTTAAATTGCTCACAAATGTTGCACACTCGTTATAGTTTTTTTCACGGTAAATTCGGTGCTTTAATGGAATTCGCATAGTACAAGTTTCCGCTGAATTTTTTGAGATCCGAAGCCGAAAGAGATAATCCGCGGTTTCGCAGCGATTTCCAAATGCTAAAGCATTCAGAGGCAAGTGATCCAACGGCATAATATATAAAAGCGTTTCACCTGCTGCGAGCGTAAAATGTCTGCAAAATTAAAGCTCGTACTTCCGTAATAACGATACGGCGTGAAATGAAATGCACCCACGTTTTTCGCGAATCTGTATGTTACATGCGATATCATGGAATATTAAGTTGAGAGACAATGTATAATAAGTCTATTTTTTTCGGCAGGACGAAAAAATAAGAATTAAACGTTACAGAAATACATATATGATAGAGTAAAATGAATATTATAAAATGTCTGGATCATTTGACATTTATAATTGGGTGTTTCTCGTTAGGTGGAAATTTAAAAGATATTTTCCAAAGACATTGGAAATTTCTTCGTATTTTCACAAATTCGTCACGCGTCGTCGGGTTTTCTTTAACGCCTCGTTATGAAAAATTCACGACGTTACATTTCCTTAGAATTTCTTCAGACCCCCGAAATACCTGTGCGAAACAGTCTCGTATAAAAAATGAATTCGACTAATTTCAACTTTTCATTTCCCCCCCCCCCCCCTCGGGGACAATTTGAAACGGAACGAAATATTGAAATTCCTGCAATATTTCGCGCTCTCTAATAAAACACAAGATACTACGATTTTATATTAATAATCGTGACACAATGAGAACGAGAAATAACAAAGTAAATATATCAATCGACGAAACACGTGCGATTTGCAATTACATATATACAGTTTTTATGAGTATTTCGCTAATAAGGTAAAACGCCCGATAAGATTAACGTGAATGGGTAAAAAAAGATAACAAGAAAAAATGGGAAAAAAGTAATTTCCATCACGGAAGCGTCTCGATAAATGAGACTGCTGAGGCGAACATTTATTCGTCCCGCGTGTGTAGCGATGAATGCAAAAATGTAAAAGTTGCACTCGCGCCTATACACGGACTTTATATGTAAAAGCACAATTCACCGTGAAAACGTCTTTTTACGAACGTTCCGCTGACGTCGCACAATCGAGCGATCTTTTTGGTCGAACTTTCGTCTCTCGCCTGGAGGGACGTCTTTATTTCCTCGGATACTGTCGATAATTTTACGGGCCTTCGACTCTGGCTGACATATCGAAAGTAAGGAAGCAGATATAGCCGGAAGTATCGGCTCGCAATCTCAATACGTTCCGCCAACTGCAAGATGATATAAATTGCGGAAGATATGACACAAGAAGTGTAGTAAGTAGCTTCGAACCTGGATCGATAATTTTTTTTATTTTTTTTTATTTCCTCCTAATGATTCATTCGAACGGATTCAGTGACTCGGAGTAATAGCTTTTTCAAAAGAAATAGTGAATGTTTTTTACTTGTTATCCGTTATTCGTTAATAGAAGTTTTACATTTGATTACTAGGGATTTATTGGTAGAAAGAAAGACTTTTATTAGCGAAAGTTTTCTTGTGAATAGAGGAAATAAATTCTTGGAACTACACTCGAGGCACTGGAGATTCGAAGTAATTTTATATTTATACGGTAATAGTTTATTAACACGTGCTGAATGTGGCGAGTGTTAGGTGCGATTCTGAGAATTTATTCGCCTTGTTCGCCGGTCGTATTTGATAACAAGGGTTTGTGAAGTTAACCCACTACAAACAAATGGTGTTTTTTGTTTACGGAAATACATAAATAACGGAATTGCAAACGTTGAATGTTAAATATAAATTATTACTTATATTTCAATCACTGTACATTGTATTATTTATTTGAGACTCACTTTGGTAGGAACATTACTGCTTTAAAATCAAGAGAATAATAGTAACAGAATACTACACTGTGGTGAACAAAGGAAGCTGTACTTACAACAATATATGTATGTACATACGTGTATAAGTATGTAAATTCAAAGTTACATAACGTTATACGAGGAAATATTATTCTATTGAGACCATAACGCAATAGAGGGATTTTAATTAATTTTTAGTAACGCCAATTCAATACCCCATACCTAATTTCCATTTAAATATAAGCTGTAAGTACGTCAAATGAATTATGCTTCAATTAAAGACTAACCAATTCACCTAAAAATCAATTTTAATTTCTACCCTTTGACAGATTATCTTTTTACCATCAGATTATGCTTCTTTACATTATTTATCGCCACTACAAGTATAAATTTTCATCGTTAAAAATTATGCAAATTTTCCACTGTACGTTTGTCCAACATTTAACAATAATAAATATGTTGTTAACGTTTGACGTGATTTAATTTGCAAATAATTAAAAAGTTTTTAAAGACACTCCAAGTATTTACTATAATACAGACGTAAACATACGTAGGTTACTATGATATCTACTTAATTCTGACCTATCCTTGTTCTTATCTACCAGGTGGTTTTTCTAACAACTTTGGAATGCAACCTTTTGCCGCAGTCTGCTAGATAGCGTCGAACAGTGTCGATCGTTTCGTTGCCGGCGTTCTATTCGCCACGTTTGCTTTTCCGTTTCTTTGCCCCGTAATGGCCTCATCTCGAAATAGCTTCGATTATACTTGATAAATCGGTACTATGGACCGTTTCGCCGTGGAAACGAATTTCAATTACTTTATCTCGTGAATATTCAAGTCCGCGATAAACCATCGAAGTGTGTGAAACTCGACCAGTTCTCATGTACACTTACACAATTCTCATATACACTTACACCACTTAAACGTTTCACTATATGGCCCACAGTATCTTCAATATTATTTGTATTATTAACCCATTCGCTGCCAAGCCTAAATTATATGAAGTCATTCCCATTGCCATTTATAATTTGAGTTGTATTGTTTACCAAAGTTAACAAATAAATTTTATTTGTAGTATCTTTTTCAAATTTTCAACATTTGTATAATTATGTTTGTGGTCACAAAAAATTTACTAATTCAATACCCTATATGTCATAACATATTGAAAGTAGGACGAGTATACTCGTCTTGGCAGCGAATGGGTTAAAAACTAAACTAAACCAAACCTAACCTAACCTAACCAAGTAATAAATAAAAACGCTTCACAATCGAACATACAATATAAAATAACATTTCTAAATATTCAAAGATTCCCAAACAAAAACATAATATAAAGCGATATCGATTAATTCGGTAAACAGTTCTTCTATCCTTTACATTTTTCGCTTTATACTATACATTTTCCAGCGATGCTATTTTACCACAAAACATCGTCACACTTTTATCAGAGATACAATGATATCGAACACTTCGGGTATGATTCCCAAACATCCGGTGTTCCCGGCGAAACGATTCGCAGCTACTTAGCCGTTGAAAGTAGGCGAACGGTCGGCGAGAAATTCCGGACGACCCGGAGCAGTTTCCGCAACGGCGTCTCCGCGATGTCCATACGAATGTCACCTACGTCTTATGTAAATGCCCGTATAATATCTGTATGTTATATTCATGCACGTACTACATGCACGCGAACTTCCCGATAGAGCGGGCCTGCTGAATATTCAGGGTACTCCGCATGAATACTCTGGTCGGAGGCCTTCGAAAATAGATATTTCTCGGGATCGAATCTTGGTATCTGCTTAACAGTGCCGGAACGTACAACGATGCGTTAAGTGGGATCGTTTTTTTTTTTTTTTATCAATTAACGGGTCCTGGGTAATTTATGCAAATGGAGGATTGAAAACGTGCGCGAGCCGTTTCGACGGGCATGTGAGTGATTGTAATTACTGTGGGTGTGTGGGAGGGAGATTTTTAGAGTTGCGAACATCGGGGTGTAAGGGAATTTTTGGGAGTAATATACTTTGGAGCGTGGAAATTTAATGGGATACATATTTTGATTCGTTGAGATTTTAAAGTACTGAAATTTTAGGAGACAAAAGTAGACAGAGAATTCAAGTATTATAAATTTCAAAGCGACGGAAGGTTAGTGTGTAGAAATTATGAGGATAAAAAATTGACAAACGAAGGAAAATATCAGAATGCAAACAAATATGAAAGCTAAAATATTTAGAAACGCAACCATTTCAATACCTCGGGACTTTAAAACATATAAGTATAAATGCAAATATATCGGGCCTAAAATTCCCCGAAATTCAAAATGTTAATCTCTAAACCAAAAATTTCCCTCTGAGCAAGCGATTTTCCTCCGACTTCGCTATTCCATCTTGAAAACTTCCCGGCGTATTTTCAAACGACTCGTACAAAGAACGAGATTAGCAGTACAGATATAGCGTGTATCCCATTCATTGATCTCAATCTCCGTCCCTTTTGCCAGCCGAACAATTATCTGTCTTCATGTATCTTTCAGCTTTAATATCCGTTCATCCTTTTCCCGCGAGGAATAACAGCTATCGCATTAAAACGATTGCGCCTTTGCTGCATTATGAATCGTTAAATCGCCGAGATTGACTTTCCCATGGGGCATTTTGCGCGCCACTATTCGCGCACACCGTTTTCTTTCGTTTAAAAACGACAAAACAATACATAATATGCCTTGTGCCTCATTTGCTCCCTAATTATTTATCGTGACTTATTTAAAAAAAAATAAATTAATAAAAAATGAAAAACAGCGAAAAAAGGCTATAATTAGCCAGTAGCTCGGACGCCATTGGCCAAGTTAATTCGCCAGGATGTAAAGCGACCAGGCACAATCAGCCTGCCGCCTTTTCACGGCGAAGTTTGCTTATGTTAGCTCGTTCGTTTGGTCCCCGGAATAACTTCGATAAACATTTCGGCTCCCGCCTTCCTTCGGGACTGGATGGCATAAGCTGTACACGTGGACTGCAGATACACCGAGTATTTCGGAAGCTACGAAGCGGTTCTCTTACGGTGAAAAACGAGCAGCTGGGAAAGCGGAAACGCGGGAAAGAGAAGGGAATTTTGGAATTTTCTTGCGAAGGAGATGAAAACCGTGGTACCGTTACGGGGAATTTTAGATGGAATTTTTCCGTTTAGAAATATCGAACATTTCCGGTCTCAGAAAAGTCACCAGTGTTACGTCATTCGTCAATTATTATTTTACTATTATTGTTTTTTTTAAAGATATATAAATGGAAGACTTTGGGAAAAAGTTAATTAGAAATGAAAGTTTTAATGGAATTTCTAGCAAACAAAAGTTATTATTTTTAGATAATATAAAAAAAAAACTTTCGTTATTTCGCTCGTAGTAATATTATTTTATCGATGTGAAATACTAATGGTTTCTTTTTTCACTTGTTATGCAACGGATAGAATGAGTTCGATGACCCGTTTTTCTGTAGCATTCTGCCAAATTAATGCGGAGATATCAGGTTCGAAAGTTTTCGACGGAGGTTGCGGAAGTGCATCCGAGTTCCCCGGGTGGAGGGTTTCTTTGGTCCGAACTTGAGAGTTCGTATCTCCACATTAATTTGATAGAATGTTGTGTAAAACGGGGTCATTGAATTCATCTCGAGGCGGCGCGCGGTAACAGCGCCGGCATAAAAGCTACACGACGCCGCTGAAAAACCGGCACTAACGATGTTTAAATGACCTCGGAAAAATGTGGTATCTCAAACAATCGCATTATTCATCTTACAGCCCATTTAATCGTAGACGTGCCGTTGCGCTGGCTGAAAACTTCGACTTCATGCTAATACACAGAAAAACAGTGGTTTACAAAGCCAACAGAATTTTTTTTTTTTTTTCTTTACCGTCGACCATTTTATGCATTAACGTCGTCGTTGTATACGAATTTTCACCATTAACAACCACTATCATGTTTACTATCGCAAATATATTGCGGAAAACCTGTGATATTGGTTTTTGATAATTTTTGTGACGGAATCTTAAGAAAGTAAAATTTAGAAATGAAACACTTGGGGATATTAGTCTGATCAGGGAAAATTTAGCAGACGAAAGAGTATGGAAAATTACTTTGCTTATCATCTTAGCTGATATTTTAAAAATGTGATACAATGAGAGTGAGTGAAATATTTAAATCAGATATGTTGATTTTATTTTTGCTTGACTTATCATTTATTGTGATTGTCAGAGGGTCGAGATAGAACAGGGAATCTTCATTAATATGTTACTCTAACGAGATACAAAGGTTGCAAATAAGAAAGGTATCTTCTTCGTCCGTATCTATGCACCATTTTTTACTTTCCAAACACGAAAGCTACTTTCAAAGTCTAATACGAGTCTGTGTTGCTATCTTCTTTCGGAGCACTTTCCGGACTAATTTGCTAACAAAAGTGTTTGTGCCCTTTGTTTTTACGTTCTGACTGGAAAAGTTTTTTTTAAATTTATATTAATGGCTGTTCCACTTGGTTTAAAATATATGTATAATGTTTATTCTGCCCCACGAAACGGAGTTACGTTAACGAACTGATACGAATAAAACGTGGCACAATTCGAATAAATTAAACACGTCAATATATTTTCTACAATTTGTGTAGAACATTAAAAAACTATTATTTTATCAAGTTTCCAGCAAATTTAACATTGATCCGAGAATTTAGGAAAGGAATGCAACATTAGATTCCCTGACATAAATTTTAGTAACAGTTCTAACAAATATACCTGCTATTTCTTTTGTAAATTTGTACCCTGTTTCACTAAAAAAAATGGGGACCCCTTCGTCCCCCTGAGAATTCCACAAAATAATTTTTCGCATACTAAATAATCAGTTCCTTGTGTCATTTAATATCAAAACTATTCAACTTACTGTCTGTATTCGGAGAAAACAGATTGCAACATTTTCACTGAGTTACCCTGTACATTAAGGTGGACATAACACATAAATTCCATGGTGTGACGTCAGCATTCACTGCGGCTTACAGAGTTACTGTACGGCAAGGCATATATAATTCGTTGAATATTGCACGTGTTAATTATTCTTTCATAAAATCTCGTTATATTGTTCTACGAGTTAGTATACACCTGCGCAATTCATAGAACGATTATCCGAAAGTTATGGTGTGGTCGATTTAACAGTGGAACATTGATGCTGTTGCCTGATAAGAGTAACTTTTTAATTAATAATCGTGACACTGAGGTGTTATATTGATTAAACATTTTCTATCGACACTCTTTTGTAAAGTCATTCCATATTTAATATTTTTAAACGTTACAAATTTCAACGTAAATCTTTCCAGACATCGCAATTACCAAGGTGCAAAAAATTTATCACATAAAAATTGTCAAACTGCCGAAGTTCCGTGAAACTAAAAACTTTCTCGACGTTTGCACTTTCGACACATGAAAAAATTAGAATGTCGAAAATTCTCGCGCGCAAACAATGTCAAAACGTACAGAATTCTCCCTCTTTCCAAGTTTCCAAGCGCAGAAAATTCCGAAAACATTCCAAAATTCGAATTGCAAACATTTCCCACGTTCGTAGAACTGTCCGGCATAAATGAAATACAGTAAACGCCAGTTTTATTCAAATTCTAATTACTAGATAAATTTGAGTCGCCCCTAATCTGAATCTGCAAGTGTCCCATGACTTATGGACGGACCTGAATGTTAATTTATTCGGCACGCGGTACCAACTGGCAGCATTTTCGTCAGCTGGAGGAGCTTGCGGGCCGAAGTTGGCGCACTTTATTCGCTCCGCTGGAAGTGCAGTGGATTCCGACCGCACGAACGGTTCCCTCAAATATTTGGAGCAGCTCGGGGAACAGAATACCCGATCAAAGTTGCGAAATATACGCACAGCCACCTACGGTGTGAACCGGCTGATCGATACACTCCGTTTAACTCGTAGCTGTTCCCCGAGCATTTGTTCCGAAACGCGGCTCATTTCAAATCGATCACTTTTCGAAGTAACATCTGCGGTTTTCGGAAAAGTAGCGAATACGTTTCT
The DNA here is from genome assembly GCA_917499265.3 of Mimumesa dahlbomi. NCBI lineage: Eukaryota > Metazoa > Arthropoda > Insecta > Hymenoptera > Crabronidae > Mimumesa > Mimumesa dahlbomi. The sequence goes on from OU824124.1 coordinate 7,544,771, forward strand.
ACCGTTCGGCCACCCACGTTGTATATCCACGATCTCGTTTGAAGGAGAAAAAAAGCCTGGGAAATTGATCGCTTTAAAATGTATTCGTTGTTGGAAATTTATTTTATAAAATGTTACTATCGAGTAATTGAATATTATTGTTGTGAATTCTGTTGTTACGTGTTTATAAGAATTTTTGATTATATTAATTTGTCCTGATTTATTATAGATATTTATATTTAATAAAAAAAAGGAAAGGGAAATGAATTTTGAAATTTACACGTATTTTCGTGATACATAGAGAGACTTTTGGTCACACAAGTACCCGTGTTGTTAGCTTAAGAAGTTAATTTACCGTGAGGATTATGTGCGATATATATATTATATATGTATGTAAGCGGAGGACTAGCATGTGTGTATTATTTCACATATTTTAATTATATTAACCCTTGTGGCGCAATACGTTTCTCGAGTCCGTTCCAGCAGGCCAATTAACTTGCACAAAAGCAATTAAGACGAGTACTACTCTAAAGCAGTCAACGTATTTTATTTTTACTTTAAATACTTTTACGTAGATGCTTTTACCAGCTGAATGCTTTGTTAGGGATTTTTAACATACTCAAGCATCCCGGCGTGGAATTATCGAGCAGAAATTTAATTAAATGATTAAGTATTGTTACTTTAAACAATTTGCTTGTACGCTTCGACGAAGGTGGACATGGGAAATGGAATAATTAAAAATCTTTATTAAAACATTCGAGAACAACCGGTGCCGCCTTTGTGCACAGAAATAATTCATAAATTCCGAGGAATATTTACTGTAACTGATTTAATATCTTCCAGTCGGTAAGACAATTTAACGATTGTTACAAATCGAATGAAAGCAGACTAACGAAGCAGGTGTAGTTTGTTATTTTTTAAGAAAATCCAAGTCCTCGATTATTCGATCTTCAGTTTTCTACGAACTTTCAAATACTTGCAATCTGAAACTTTCGAAACGTTGAGAGTTCTGTACTGTGAAATTTCAAACCTTTTAAATTTCCTCGACGATGAAATTTCAACGTCTCTGTATTCGTACACCCTGGCACACTCACATTTCTAAACTCGCAAAATTTATAGCTCTTAAGTTTGCAATAATCTCGAACTTCAAAGCATTCGAATTCCTAAGCAAAGAAATATCGGAACCTTAAAATTTCTAAACTCGGGAAGTTTTGAACCTTCGAATTTCTATGACTCTAAAATTGCGTAATATTAAAACGTTTCCACTGTGAAATTTTCAGCATGAAATTTATACTCTACAAACTTTAAACAGCAATAAATATTTGTGCTTCAAAATTTTGCAAAATAATTCCCTTCCAAACTGTGCAGGACACTGATACCTTCCTGTTCAAAAATAATTCCTGAATACCAAACAATATTTCCTACGACACCTGAGTATGTCATACATCAGGAGATGATTCATCGATTGTTAAAAATCAAGTGAAATCAAACGGTAGGACCGGTCGTAATTCTTCTTTTTAAAAATCTCCACGTCCGTCATTATCTGATCGCTAGTTTCCTATCGGCGCTGGCGAAAAGTTTCGCAATTTAACTGCATTCAACCGACAGTCCCTTCTGTAGAATTCGATCAAGAGAGACAGATCAAGAGCCCCGGGAGAAAAAAAGAAGAATGGATTGGGCTCTCTTGCATTTAGTCACGGTCCTGAACGCACGTGTATCTCGCGCCATGATTGAACGAGCGATGATATCATCTCCGTGATACACCGACACAGGGAAATCCCCCTTTTTCGCGATGCAGAAATAAATTCCCATTGGTCGGCCGGTTGCCGCTGACTCGTTGCTCATATCTTTCTGGAAAATACGTGTTCACACGTTGGTTGGGGAAAAAAAAAACGAGAAGAAATCAAAGTGCCTTATCTGAACTGATATCGCGCGAATTTAGTTCCTTTGTTTTTCATTCCTCGATACGTACACTAGAAATCCTATCGATCGTATACGTATATGTATGTATATGTGCGAGTGAAATTCCAGACTTCAAACTTGAAATTTCACCGGGAAAATTAATTCTACCAAGATATCGATCGATCTTTATACATTGACGTGCCGCTGATGCAATATTACGACTTTTTATACTACATTGCTGGTTGTCGCTGACGTAGTATTACGTCGTTTTATATTTTCTGGGATACAGATGACACAAAACTGCATTCTTAGGATTCTAAGAACTATCTGGTAATGAATCGATTTCAAATTCCTCGGAACGCATGTTTGAACAAAGTGCAAATAACAGTAGAAGTATTTTATAATTTAAATATTTTTTATAAATACCACATTTTCACTCGGTCAATTTCTTTCAATCTCAAACGTCAAGGTATGATATTTTCAAGAGAATTTCATAGCTTCCATTCATCTTTTACCCCAATGACAGTTTTTTAATCTTTTTATTCAAATTTCTGCATTCAACCTTATAGTTTCCCTCTTTACCTTCCTCCATGAAAATCAAAGAAAAACTACATTTTTTCAAATACTACAAATAAATAAGTTATCTTTATTCGTCACCGTCCGTGTTGAATTACCTATTATCTAAACTCAATCTTAAGTAACACCACTTTTATCCAAAGACCGGTTCGGTAGAAATAGATCTATTCGAATCGCCCGGTAGGTTTAGCGTTAACGACAAAAGCCTGGCGGCCGGCAGCTTTACGTCGCGCGCTACAATTACGATCTGCGAAACGGTAAACGTTATTACAATCCCCATATTTCACTCCCGATGTAATAGAGACAGAAGCCCGGTTTGTCTCCGATTTTTCTTTATTTCATATCTTTTCCGAACACCACCACGGTGAAATCGATCGATCGCGAATGAAATGGTGTCGCGTAATCGCTTATTGAATTCAAATGAACAAACCGAGTTCACAAAGAACCACACGCGGGCTTCTAACAAACGAGCTGCGAGACTCGTACCGCGGGCCGAATCTATTTCTATCAGCGTGTTTCGTAATCGCGTTGCACGGAATGCATAATAAATCGCGCTCGTTCCGTGGAAAAGAATGTCCATCTTGCCCCCGGGACACGGTGCTGATTGTTCTAGTTGACATTTCCGCACGTTGCCGAGACAAATTGCAAAACTCTCGGCTCTCTAACGTCGGCTTCAGAGGCGGGAGAGAAACTGCCCACGTTAAAAGGGGGGGAACACGAGAGGAAGTTTCATGGACGACGTTTAAAACAGCGCGCGGAATAAACGGGAACGAACATCTGCCGGATTTTTTCTCTTTCTTCGTTTTTTTTTACTCTTTTTCTTTTTTCTTTTTTTCTCGCGCGCTAAAGACACTTTGGGCCCCCGAGTGTTGACTTTATGGTTTTCTACGAGTTTCAATTGCCCGGCGAGAGAATTTCACTGGGGCACAGGGATTCTTTTTTCTTTTTTTTTAGACCTCGTGCAAGTGGAAAGGTAGAAGGAAATTCTTTGATAGAGTTATCGGCTTTGTTGGGGTAGAGTTTCTTTACACTTCGAATTCGTTGCTATAGGAAGAAGTGGAGGACAGTGAAATTATTTTTATATAGAAGTGTTGCTGAATGGGGTGATATTTATTGGTATTCAAAATTTGGAAATCTCGAAATTTTTGCGGTGAGAGATGGTGAAGCTTTGACACTACTATGCTATACTATGCGAGGCTCTAGAAATTTGTCTGCGCTAAAATTTAAAAACCTACAAATTTAAATTGCTCCCAAATTTCAAAGAATTTAATTTCCTACGTTCTGTATTATCTATTGTGTATCAACGCTAAATCTATGGAACACAGCAAAATGACTTTTCCATCTTTTTTTATAATTACCATCGACTTTCACGATACTTTTTTTTCTGTAGGTTGTCGAGATTTTTATTAAAATATAAACATGATGTATACTATACAATACTTTTCTATTTGATTTGTTCCTTTCGCCAAATTTGTAGGTAGTATATGTATACACACATACATTGGTATATCTAGTGTTAAAATATCTAAATTACAATTACATATCTAAATCTGTGCCTTAAAATAAATCCTACGCCAAATCTCTATCCACGTTCACTTCAAACATTTATCCACCCCCGCAGACCAATCTATATTAAATTTCATTTAATCACCGTCATTCGGAAATTCCGTTGATCTAATTGCTCGTTGAAAATGTTCGTTTGAACTCCTGTTTAGTTTTGCGTGTATCTCGAATAGTTACTCGGTTGACTATAACGTGTATCAAATGTTAGGCACATATGTACACGTCATTGACCCTTGACATTCCAAGTTGGATATCAGGGTACCCGGATAGTATACTTTGATACTCGGATTTACACGATTATGCGACTAGTTGGGCATTCGGCTGCACGGACATTGGCTTATTAAAGCAAAGCTAATAATGCTGTTATTCGGGTTGGCCGCGTTCTATCAAACACGCTAGTTTTCGGGTATTGACAAGATAACATGGTGGTTCGGGAACCTCCGTCCCACGGGACTGTTTGTAGTAGTACGACTGTAAATTACATCGAAGAAATTGAATGATCGGAATTTCCTGCAGGGAAGATGCACCTGGTTTTCGTTGGACTTAGGCAGTTAAAACTCAAAATGTTAATTAGCATATTATAATCAGTTTTAATTGGACAATCATGTTTCGCCTAGTGAAATGTGGGATATTCGTATTTTTTTTCTTTCTTTGTAATTTGTATTCTCTTGGAAATTATGTTGATTGATCTTTAGGTTTCGTTTCCTGCAATGACTATTAACAAAGTGAAAAATTAGTCTGAGGATTTCTGTTTATGAAATCTTGATGAGATGAAAATTACTATGTGTACAGAGGCAGGGGTAATACAAGTGAAAGTACGAGAGCAATTATTTCTCATTATCTAAACAACATTTTCAAAAACTTCTGTATTTAAAATTTTCAGATACTTAGCTGACAGGCACGGTAAAAAATCAATTTCGTAGCTTTTATAAATTCTACGAAAAGGAACACGAAATGTTCACAATTAATACGAATAAAATAAAATTACCTATATCCTATTTAATTTAACTACTTCCCCATAAAATACTTTAATTCCCTAAAATTCCAAGTACATTAAATACGTATAAAACCTTTCTATCATCAGTTTCATAAAACCAGTCTAAAGAATCGTACAAAAGGACTCGGCTTCTTATAACAACGATTTGAGCATACCACTTTAATATCGTAGATTTCGTAAGAATACAAAGCGACGGCAATCACGTAAATTGTCCAGCGAAATATTATAACGTAAGTTCGTCATGCATTTCGCCCCCTTCTATATTTTTTTTTCACATTTCCACCATTATACGAGTCGTACATTCGATAGCGACGTTTTGTCGCGCGACTCTTCTCGAGATTAATATTTTTAAGTGGTCTTCGTTAGAAAAGTTGTGTGTGTGTGTGTGTTTTTTTTTCTTCGCTCGGGTGTATTACGAGCGAAAAAACTGCTCCGGATTGTTTCGGACCGTGATGCCTCGCGAGAGCCGGCTACGACATCCGCCTTGAATCGTCCCATTTAAATGCATTGTTCCCTTCCATTTGAGAGGCGACGGTCGATGTAATGTTTTAGAAGATCAAAGATACACACCCGGCAAACAAGAAACAACGGAAGGAAAGTGCCGCTCCGGGCATCTGTCTGATAATCGTATCAGCGATCAAAATTTCTCGCCGGACATCAGACGAAACGTACCGCGTGACAATTTTTTTGTTCTTTTTTTTTTGGTTTTTGTTTCCGTCGAAATTTCGATGCGACACTTCGTGGAGACGACATGGAACTGGTAAATGTAAATTTTGAAACACGACTGGCCGGAAACGTGTGGGAAATAACAGGACGGAGTGAAATACGAAAGTTACTTTGCACGGTGGAGAATTTTGTAGTGTCGCAACGAGAAGTCGACGATTCCGGTGGAATTATGAAAATTTTGATATTGTTTTAATAACGACGCCGAGAACGAGAAATTGATACTGTGCGTAGTTCGTACGAGTGTCCCTGAGTAATTTTAACAATTTCTTCGAATTCCCGAGTGGAGTAGAGTGTATTGTAGTTGACGTTGTAAAATTGTACATTGAAATTCCGGGTGACACTAATATTACGTTTATGTTTTAAAGTTGGAAAGGCAAGGAGCAATTCGAGTAAGGTAGTGTACTATGCGCGTAAAGTGGGGAAAGTTGTTTAATTAATAGACTACGCGTGAGAGATATATTGTCGCAAATATTTCATTAAAACGTACATCCCGTTGATCATTTTTAACGAGAATGCAAAAATTAAACGAGCCAGAGTGTATTTAGAGCGAAAGTTGGTGAATTAATACACGGAGTTTAATGTTATATACAATTCAACCTTGTTAATATGGTGTTAACTCGAATTTCGGTAAAATCGGCCGTGTCGAAAATAAAGCAGGTAACATCGGTGAAACTTCTTTAATTAATTAATAGTGCTTCATTATTTACTTTATAACACCGAAACAATTTTCTCGCCCAAGTAATTTCTCATATATTACAAATAAACCGAACGGGAGTTCATTATCGTAATTACTTGATAGCTTAAAGCTAACATTAATAATTCCACATTTTCAAAAGTGGAACGGGACGGAATACGTACGTGTAGGAAATTCATTTAATTAATCAATGAATATTATCAACGTATCTACGCGTTTCGTGCTTCATCGATCCCGGTTTCACCCAGTGACATTTTCTAAAATATTTCTTCCGGTAAAAATAAAAAATGGAACACGTTAGCGTACCTCTTTTTCCCACCAAACACTTTTTTCTTAACCTTTTAAGGAATTACTTCCGCGACTATTTACTTGAACTCACGAGGACATGGTAAATTCTGAAAAACACGCTACGAGAACCTAGGAAATCTTTACAATTTTACCTATAAAACCTTTTAATCGTTCGCTATTTCATCAAGTATTTACCGCACACTTTTCCTTCTCTCCTCCAGATTTTTCTTTCAACATTTATTCCTCTTCCACGTATAGGGCCCAAAAAGTCTCTTTTTTTTATTTTTAACCCTTGTATCCAGTATTTCCATTTAACCTACATCGGAATAAAAAAAAACATTCGATTTAACACCGTCGTCTCACCATTAATCCATAGAGCACTCGCATTAGCTAATTTTTCCAGCATGGCGTCCGCTCGTATTTTAAAAGCGGAACGACCCGGAGTTCAGGCATTTCCAGCGATGGAGCCGGAAGTGGTCCCCGGTGGCTCCTTCCGGGATCCGGGTCGGGTCCACGGAAGGAAACGAGCGTGTCGGGCCCGGGCAGATCCTAAACGCTCCTCTCCTCTCTCGGGCGTTCTCTCTCCCGAGTGTTTATGGATCACAGACGACAGTTTGACTCGCTCCGGTTCCGACGAGCTGCTGGGAACGCGGGGATACGACGAGCGGATGTTTAAAAAGCTGGACAACTTCGCGGAAGTGACATTAGGTTTTCGGTAAATTAGAATTTCGAATGGAATTGATGCGCGTTGCTCGCGCGAGGTTGGAGGTTTAAATTTGTACCCGGTGACGTCCCCGCACGCTGGAATATGTATGCCGAGAAGTTTCTAGGAATTGAAATTCTAGAGTCACGTGGTAGAGGGATTGATGTTCATATTTTGGAATTTTTTTGTTATTCGTTGGGTTGGGTAGTTAGACAGCTGGTTATTAGGTGGAATAGAGAATTATATATGTATTAGGAAAATCAATTAGCTTTTCTATATGTGGAAAAGATGAGAAGTAGATATTTACAGGTACATATTGCTCAAAGCATTTGATACGATTTTCTATAAAATGCATAAAATGTAATTTGTGTTCTGTAATGTTGTGCTTATAGAATTTATAAAGGTTGTAATTCATATGCGTCTCAATTATCTGAAATTAATATTCCTATGCATTAACGATTAAAGGCATTGAAATTTGTATGCGTTAGAGATTCTATAATTATAAACGTATAGATCTAAAAAATTACTACGCATTCAATTTACTGTGTAAAAAAACTTCTATTTCAACAAATTTCTTTGCATTAAAATTACTGTACATTAAAATTTCTGTGGAGTGAAATTTATAAGCTTCAAAGTCCCATTTGTTTAAATTCCTAGGCGACAAACTTCCTGTGGCTCAAAGTTTCCACATCAAAAATTTCCAATGCGTAAAAATTCCGTCGCGTTCGATAAACTGCGTACAAAATTTTCAACGACCCGACATTTATCGAAACGTAAGAATATCGAAGTTACAATCCGCAGAAGCTTGAGCGGCTGGGAACTTCTTACAAGCGAAAGAAATCTGCTTATAAATTTTCCTGAAATAAAAGCGTAATGTTACGTGACTGTGAAATTGGCTGTGAACTCGGCCGGCTTTTTAACATCTGTGGATACGTAGTTTAACGAGTGCTGGCGTGTTAGGCGACCGTTAGTTACTAGTGAAATTACTTCCTTAAGAGCCGTAAAGAAAATGTGCATGTTCGCTGTTAAGTATTGTCAAACAACCTTGCGACAATTAGTCGAAAATTCCCAATCGTTTCAATTTACTGTATTAAACATTGTTTATATTTCTTATTCCATTGTCTTTTTGTTAAATATTCCCAAAAATCACCGAAAGCTATTTCAAACAAGACGTGAAAGTACTAGAATGAATTTTAATTTATTAAACTCAGAAGTAATATTAGAATAATCAATTGGGCGAAAAATAATCTATACGTACACATAGAATGAAATATAAACCATAGAGAAGTGAAATAGAATTTATTTCACTATAGGTATTGTTTTATCCAGTGATCTTCTGGATACAACTTACGTATTTAAATTTTTATTCGAATAATTATTTGATCTCATTGAAATTATCGTTATAATAAAAACGAAATGACTTCTCGGCAATTTAGTGGAATAAAGATAACATTTTACATTGTAATCGGCTTAAATAATTCAATTAATAAACAATGTTTATAATTTTTTTGTTACAGGATTACAGAGGGATTTTTCGCGTTGTCGGAATCCGCTAGAAATTCCACATACCGTGAGTCATATTTCAATATTAAATAATAGCGATTTTCGTTTTTATAAATATACCAAAATCACGCTATTAATATTATACTAAAAACATTTTGTTAAATAACATTGACACTGCGTTTGCAATTACTCCGCAATTGTGTACACTATTCCCAGATTCGTAGCTATGCAAAACGTGAAACAACATCAAATGGATGAATTGAGATTACGAGAAGGAAACTAAATCCTTTCGCGATGTTACAGTCGCGTTAATTCGCTCTCATTTGCAAATTCCACGTGCAAGTGCACTCAATATTTACTGAACAACACGGCAACCGTAACATATAATGCCATTATTATACAACAATTACCATGAAGTTTAACAACCCGGACTTTATATTCTATTTAAATGGCATTAAAATCGTAACGAAAAATATTGCGTTAGTAACTAACTGTAATTATCGATTATTCTTCTTACGCGTACCAACGTTACGTATTATTAGATGAAACTGAAGTAGAACTTTTAATTGAACTGCTACCTAAATAATACGATATTAATTATGGTTACACAATTAAATACTAATATCGTAACTTCCTTTACAGAAAGAATGAGCAGATATACTAACAAGTATTAAATGTGGATTTATATTGTTCTATTTATTAGTGCTTGAGTAAGTTTTATGCAAATCAGTTCTATAAAGCAATTAAGTACATACACAGAAATTAAGGAAGATTTCAGCTTGCACATTGTATTTGTTATTGCTTTATTTTTTTCTCTAGAAATCTGTACGAATTGCAGTTTTTGTGCTTAATAATTCTTGAGGGTTAACATTCCTCTGCGTAAAAATGTTTACGCGTTATAATTTCTGCGTCTGGGAAATTCTGGACGTAAAAATTTCCATTTAATGAAATTTCTCCGGTTAAATATTTTCACACCTTGAAATTTCAGTGGCGTAGAATTTTTACGTGTTGAACTACCTATGCATTCGAATGTCAGCGTTTTGAAATTCTTAGGTATTGAAATTTCTGCGCTTCAAAATTTTCACCTGTCCAATTTTCTGCACTTAAAAATGTTCACGCATTCCATTTTCTGCGCTCGGAAATTTTCACGCGTTCAGTTTTCTGCGCTTTAAAACTTTCACGCGTTAGTTTCCTTCGTTTAGAAATTTTCACGCGTTTAAATTTCTACACCCAGAAATTTCTGCGCCTAAAAGTCTTTGAAAGTTCATTGCCATCGCCACCGTGAATATAAATATTAAAAAACAATTATCACGTACTGAATACCAGCTGCAGAAAATCCCATAAAAAAATTAACAATAGTTCCAATGTTAACAACTGAATTGAAAACACACGTTTCACGAAAACCCTGAGATTCGCGGGTAAATCGCCAGTTTCGACGGCGTATAGGAAAGAAAATAACACGTGCCAGTGTATAGGTATCACGAGGGTCAGTCAAGAAGCGCCAAAGGGCACTTTCGGACCCTGGAAGGTCTACCGCGAATAAACGTGACGGCACGTTTACGACGCCCGATAAAAACACCCCACGCGAACTGCCATGCCGATCTGATAACGCTGGAATTCCGAAATGATATTCACTGGGTCGCGGACACTTTTGATTGATACGTGATTACGCGAAAACAGAATTTGTTTACAAGATGTGAATGTCTGACAATGCAAGTGGCAGATCTACTTACCAGTTTTCGTGAAAACGAAATAAATTTTTTAATTTACCGTATTTATTTACAATTTGTATTTTCACTGGTGAAAAGTATTTTGTTTACAGACGAGCTTCGTACTATTCGGTTAGAATTTCTAAGTAATTAGGTCAAAGTCGTCGAGCGGACATTTAAGCTTTTTATATTCTACCTGAGCTTTTGTAAGTACTAACAAAGGAGTCTCGGATATTCTGTAAGATAGACTGTTAGAAACGTATTACACCTTAAATACACTTTTATGATTTAACAATTTGGTGTATTATGAATTTAAATGTATCAATTTTCACGGCGGCACTTTCGTGGCTGTGTAAAGTGAGTGAAATTAACCCTTTCGTTGCCACGGTGGTCCCATGGGATCGGAGCTTGTCCCTTCATTTGGACCATGCTGGTCACCGGTGACAACGAATTTGTTTTTAAAATCAATCATTTTGAGAGAAACACAGTGTTTCAATTATTAGCATAAAACTGTAGTCTAATTCCTTTAATGAGTACTCAGAGACTTTCTAAGTAATTAAAAATATCATACAAACATATTTTCTATCACCTTCAATAATTTCTAAAATTTGTTGGAAAGACAAACTGCGTCACAAGGATACTAAAAAAAATGTACTATCGGCAAGATTGTACCATTATTTTATTATAATTCGCAGTTACTTGCCAAAATTTAAAATTTTGTAATGAATGAAAAGTTTAAACTATAAGAGTCTAATTATTAATTATTTTAAAATATGTTTTCCAGTATCGGCCCCCGTACACTTAATTCATGCCCCTAGTCATTGATACACGGTAAATAAATCTAAAACAAACCCCGTCCTCTCATCGTAAAAAAACCATACCATTCAAAATGCAAGCCAACAATAAAACAACGAAAGAAAAACAATTCCGCACGCAGGAAACAAACTGAACGATACGTCAACACCCGCGGGCTCTCCGAATAACCCATTTATTCTTCATCCGAAGTTTTCGCGCCATTAATTATTTTTTCCCCTCTATAAACCAGCGGCACGCTCTCTCCTCTTCAGTCATCCAGATCCTTTATCTCCGCGCCATCTTCTCGATTCCATCCGGGAGTTTCCTTCGGCGAGCATAGAAGCGTGCCGTGACGTGGAAATGCAAATGCCCGTCCATGCGGCTCGTTGAATTATTATTTTAAAGCCCCGTAACGGCCATTCGGTACGGGAAAATCTCATGAAAATTAATTTATTTTAATGCACTCGGTCCAGGGCCCCGGCACCGCCCGCCGTAGTTGAAAAAGGGTGGGCAAAGGGTAGAAGTGGCCGAGTAGTTGAACGAGAAGAACGAACGAGGCGACGAAGGAGAACGGAAGAGGAATCGCAGACGCGAAGGAAAATCGCGGACACCGAATTAACGTGCGACTCGTGCATCTTTCGACGGGTTTCCACGTGGAATTCGGAATCCCGAATTCACGGCCGGCTGAAGGGAATATTCTTCTCATCGGGAAAAGGGCTTCGTACCTACACTTACATAACCCGACAGACCTAACGGAATTCGTGCGCTCTACCGCCTCTAACTAGGTTTTTCCCGGTCCGACGTCTTTCCGAAAATTTTTCCACCGAGAAATCAGACGGAAATGAAAGTGCGAATTTCTTGACTGGCCATGGAGGGACTTTGGAAACCAGCAAAATTCTTTCGAATAACTTTTCAACTATTTTTGCCCGTAAAGGCGATTCAAATTGGAAATTAAAAGTGTTTTTAATTTAATTGAACGATTGTTGTATAGGAGAGATTATTGTACGGGGTTATGTGAAAATGCGAAAGTGCGAATTTCTCGACTGGCCACGGAAGGGCTTTGAAAGAACAAAATTCTTTTGAGTAATTTTTATTGCCGCAAAGGCGATTCAAATGGGAAATTAAATGTATTTTTAATTTGATTAAACGATCGTTGTATAGGAGAGATTACGTACGGAGTTATGTGAAAATGGAGGGTGAAATACATTTGTTTGTTGAATTTCGCTGTGGATTTCATTGAAATTGGCTGAATTTTAAAGAAGTACGTAATTATACGTTTCCTGGTTTATTTTTTTTTGAGGTAAAATAATTATGTGTTTAATAGTCATCTTTTTTTAGATTTTAAATTTACTTTCCTTTCAGAACCATAAGCCATGATGAATACGCAAGAACGAATTGAGGTTGTAACACCCCCATCAAAGCAGTGAAATGTGGTGTAATTTATCATGGCTTATGGTCCTGAAAAGGTAAAATAAATTTAAATTCTAACCAAAAATTAATATTAAGCATACATTTTTGCCATAAAATAAACCAGCCAGCATGTGACTGTAATTTTTTAAACATTCGCAAGAATTCATCAAAAAATGAATATAAGTCATTTTCGATGAAATTGAAAGTTAATCACGGTCAAATTTGCAATTTACATTAAAAATATTGCTTAACCCTACAATTGTGACACGAAAAATTACCTTGACTAGTAACATTATTTCTGTTCTTTATCTTACTTAATATTCTCCATCTTTAAATTGATTAAATCATTAAAATTAGCCATGACAATGGTGTAGCAAAATTAAAATATTTATTGTGTTCGTAAAAATGCTTATTAGAACCATTTTGCGAATGATAAGGCACAGTGATCCCCCATATTATCAGTTAACCATACATTTCATAGAATTCCCGTTTCGATTTCAAGTAATTCATGTGTAGTATTTGTCGCGATTAAGCATTATCGATAGTTTAAGAATTCTGGATGTTCGCGAGAACAATCATAGATCTGAATTAAAAGACGTCGATCCAGCGACAGTCTTTTCAATATCACGCGAGGAACGATGGAGACGTAGAAGGATCCACGAGCTGAGATGGTACGATAATTCCACGTCGTATCCTGGATCCTTCGCAGCCCTTTCTCGAGGAATCCCTGGAGCGTCTTCGTCCTGACGAACGAGGAATCCACGTACAGGGTGTTTTCAAAGCATCACATATTTTTTCAAGTCCAATTACGCGAAATAACGACGCAATTTAAACTATGTAAATTTGTATAAAAATCAACATTTTTCAGTAAATTTCTAAACGTCATTTTGCAAGCTATTCATCAGTATTGAAGAGATTCGAATTACATATGAATAATCGAAAATTTCATTGTTTTTTCAAAATCACGCGATCAAAATTTAATTTATTTTTCTGCTTTTGTCTGGCGCTATTAATAACGAATATAGAAATATATTTCTGGAAATATTTTTCTCGTATAATATACTTAAAACAAAATAAAAAATTCATTTTTATAGCAAACCCATACATTTCCCCATTAAACTCTTCTACACAGACAAACTTGAACTATAGTGAACCTTAATCAAGCAGATCTCATCCTGATATATAATTGTGCCCATAATTATGAAAGTGGTCTGTCATTTTTTTTTAAATTTTGTATATTACGCTTTTAAAGGTTTTGAAACATTTATTAACAAATTATCAAGACTTTAATTTTTTTTAAATATTGATTTAGACCACTTTCATAACTATGGGCACATTTCACCCCCATAGAAAAGGCTGTAGAGTAAATTTCTGTGCTCAAAATATAAAATATAAAAGCAAATAAACCCAAACAAGAAATTTGATCCTACACTCGTCACTCCAAGCCCTTAAAATTCCCCTTATCACAATTTACTCGATTCCAACCGGCAGAAAAATGTCGCGTTTTTCCGTAACACCCTGTACAGCGGTTGTACAGGGCACGTAGACGCACACGCACAGAAGCAGGACTTCAGTGATCCCGCGGCTCGTATGGAGAACTTTACGGGACGATAATGGACAGATTTATGAGACGGCTTATCGATCCCCGAGTAAATCCAATTTTCGAGGTCGACGCTCGCGTGCTGCCATACCGGGGACACAGGATTTCCCTTGCGGGGCGTCGTAAGGCTCGAGCAAGAACGAAAGGAAATCGTCGCGAGGAAATCGTGACGCGTTCTGCTTTCACGGCAGTGCAAATTGAAATTTGCTCGAGTTTCGCGGGACGCGAAGGTTTAACGACCGGATGAAACCGGGCGCGAAACACCCGCCCGCGATACTCTTTCATGCCTGTTTAGAAATCGTGGAAATTACGCCGCGGGGATCGTGAATTTTTAATCTGATTTATTGGACGCCTCCCAGTGGAAGTTTTCGGTAACTTAATAGTCTGCGTGGAAGTGCTCGTTCGGCTGGCTGGGTGTTTGGGTTTAATTAAGACTGTTTGCCGAATCGTGCAATCTTTTTCGGAATTCGGTGGTTCCTAAGTTAACGAGATTGCGATGCGAAAATGTGCGGCGTGTTGCTGGGTTTTCGGAGATTTTGGAGGCATTGGAGATGATTTTGAGTACCGTGTTGATATTGGGGACGTTGCAAATTTTGGAAAAAGAATTGTTATAAGTGTTGATAGAGTGTCATCTCCTAACTTTTGTTATTTTCAGTTTTTAGTACGTGTTTGGGAATTTGCAAAAAAAATATTGGTTCGTTCTGCGAATAATGTGATTTGCTCTGAACTTTTGGATAGCAAATTAAACTACTGGAAGCTGTATACTATGATAAATTATGATTAACGGTAGTGAATATGAAATAAAGTAATTCTCCAAATAGTATAATCATCCTTTTCTTAAAATCACATAAACGTGTCCATATTACTCATAGTTTCGATTTTCTATTCAGACTTCAAACTTCTGCTAAATCTGCATTTTCATCAAACATTATTACGTTATCACTATTACGCATATCCCAGAGAGAATCTTATCATCAGTTGCAAGCCTAGAAACTCAAATCTCAATTTTTCAAAACGATTTTCCACATCATCCCCAGTTTCGCAAACCTTATCCATACTCCCCCTAAAGCTATCGAACACACATATGCTCCAAAGAAGACACTCCCACAAACAAACAAAAAATATCTAAATATTCCTATCCCCATATTTTCACTCTTCGCCACTCTATCTTCTAAATCATGGATTCCTCGGAACATCCAAGATCGCTCTGCCAACGTATTTCTTAATTCGAACGAATTCCAAAGCATCCACATTCCCAAGATTGTCATTTTTTCCCCGTGTTCCGTGGACACAACTCGCGCAAAGAAAGCGCGCAGCTCGGCGTGAAATGCAGTTCGGAAATTTGCGCGAAACTCGATGTCCGTGACCGAGGGAAAAGTATAAAGGCAGTTTCTCGAGTGGCACGTGAAAACGAGCCAGCAGGCCAGCACCAATGGCGGATCTTCATTTCCGCGAACCCACCGGCAAGCTTTCGGACTTCTCGAGCTTTTTCGTGGTCTAAGGACAGCACCGAGTCAAGAACGTCTTCTTGTCCGGCTCTCAAATCCCATCACAAAGAATACACCCTTTCGCCCCATGGTTCCGTCTACCCTTCTGATTCCCTCTCTTTTCTCTCCCTCTCCCTCTTCGTCGCGTTCAACTTCCTCTTTTACCCCACGAGTCCCTTTCACTCCTGATTTCCCTGTCCTCTTTCGTTCTTTTTTTTCTTTTCTTTTTTTGGATAGGGGTGGCCTTTAGCTCTGTTTTTCTTTCCCGCTATCATTTCATCTGTTAGCCGTGTGCGCCGTTTCTCTTAGTTCTCTTATTCCTCCTCTTGCCGCCTGTGTTCATTCTACTTTCTTTCTATCACTGCCTTTGTTAGCTATAACTCTTTCTTACGTTCTTGTTTCTTCCTCCGTTCGACCTTAACGAAACTCTTTTCCATCCACGTTTCTTCGTTCGTGTTACCTTCTTTTTCTCGTGGTATCGTTTCTTTTGTTATTTACCATAGTGTCTCTTTCTTTCTGTGTAATGTTAATTTTAATTTTAATTTTAAGTACAATTTATCTTTGTATTATTTATATATCGTTCGTTGTCCTTAAAGGGTCCATCCCTAGGACGCAAATTAAACCATTTATCTATTATCTATTTATAATTCTTTCTCTCTTTTTTATCCTCGATTCTCCTTTCCCTTTCTCTCCCTATCACTCGCTATCGTCTTCCGCCTTCATCCGTCTCGTTCACACTTTCAGCATCTTCCCGTTCGCGGTTCTATCTGTTCCTCCGGACCAATGGGGAAAAAGATAGTCACCTTTCGGGTCGCGGGGGTCTTCTTCGCGTCTGACGGTCGATGAATAAGGGAGTCGCTATTTAAATTGTAATTTCGTCCCCACTAAGGGGAGGATCGTAAAATTCCCCGGGAATTTTCTTCTTTTTTTTTTCTTAACGCTTCCCGTTTCGTTCCTTTTTTTTCTTTTCTTTCACTGGCTTATGACGATTTTAAGAAAAATAGAGAACTCGCCCGATCCCGAAGTTACTTTGCCCGATATTATACCGGGCCGGGTGGATTTAAATAAGTGCGAACTCTCGGTGACGAAGCGTGATGTCTGTGTAATGCCTTATGGATAGTCGGATTATACGGGGTGTGTTCTAAAAATATTGAAACGGAGCCGGTGGAGTTTGTATTCCAAGCAAATCGTGCCTTGTCAAGTGTATTCATTTACTGAAATAAGACAGACGACGGAGTGGGGAGGGGATGGTGGGAGGGGGAAGGGGGGTAGGATGAAAGGGGCTGAGAGAGAAGTGAAACGTTAATAGAATGTTGGAAATTAATGCTAATGTAATACCGAAACTTGTCCGAAGTCCTGAAGAATCTCCACGGAAAATCTTCGTTGTCAACTTAACAGTTAAATCTTTCCACTTTTAGTAGAACAGAAAATCTCTACGTTAATTTTTGTTATCGTCGGAAACTTTTCGTTCCCCTTGTTGATTTATTAACAATTGTAACATTTGCCCGAAACTACGACGATTTTTCATTGTTCATTAAATTATTCTCGTAACGTCATCGTCAGGAATTGTTTTCAAACGATGAAAATGATTTATAACCGCGGAATTGAAGAAACTGTGAAAACTTCGCGGGAAATATACGATATCGCCCGGGTTCCACTCATTAGTATATTAAATCCGGTCGGATGATTGTGCTAGCTTCGATTTCAATCTCGAACGAAAACGATACGCTGCTGTGTATTTTCTTTGAAAACTCCAAGAAGATGCGCCCGCTCGTCGCGAATTCTTTCACGGAGAATAAACTCTTTGTATCTATGTCGTCTTCTGTTTCCCCCGTTTCTTACGTTTCTCTTTAAAACCCACACCTCTCGTTCCTTCGCCTTTGTGTTATCCCACTTCCTCGGAATACTAAAGAATACATTCATAACGAGAAATAACGGGCCCTTTGTCGTTTCGCGGGCGTCACTTACGTTTAAGACGTTATTACACACTTATCGCAAAAGTTACAAGTTTTTGTTTTACGTATCCATCAAGAATAACTATATTATTATCAGTAAAAAGAAAGAATATACTATCTCAACGGAATTTTCATCGTAAAACAGAAGTTTCGTAGGGAAAATGTTTCGTATAAATTATTACTTGACAGAGAATGATTTAAATAAAATTATATACCCTTTAATACGATGATTCCGTTTGATAGTGTTCCAGTCAAAGGCCGACGTAGCTTGAGGTCGATGAATAAGGGAGCGATGATTTACATTGTAAATGGACGCGATATCCGCGTGAAAGCAAACCTTCAATTAGGCTCCGTTACGAGGCACATGCGAAACACGCGGAACAAGTAAGTCACAGGTCTCCGTTAACCCCGAAGGCAATTATACGGTCAGTTTTTTTTTCCTCCCGTGAAACGGGAAATTATTCATTTGAACGTTTCATCGGCCGGAATTATTTACCGATGGCGAAACAAGTGAGCGTTTAAGCTTTATACGATAAAAGTATCCATATATTATTGACATAAAGCTTTATTTTTAAGCTCGAAGCCTCTGAAACCTAATTTTTTCTTTTAAAAAAATGTATTAGCAGGAAAACCGCAAACGATCAATATTTAATTTCAATTACTAAATTATTCTTGAAATTTGAATTAATAAATATTTTCTTATTAAAAAACAACAACCCATTATGATTTAAGAAATAGGATCTAATAATCATTATGTATAAAGAATATTATTCTCCTGGTAATATCAACCCTTTAAAATAATATAATTAGCGTTTCAGAAGCACGAACAAGAGTCCTTTATTAATTTATAAATTGCATACCGTACACATGTATACATCACACACATATATTTTTTCCCCTATCCTCGTTAAAAGTTCCCGTGCAATTTTTTGATAGAAAAAATTTCTATTGCCCCAATCGGGGCCAGTACACAGGTGGTTATAAGTTACGAAATAGTTGAGATTCTCGTCGAAACTTGTAAGTCAAGTTTGGCCTCTGCAGTTTCAGGGAAAGTCTGGTTTAACTGGAAAGCATTGTACCGCCAGGCACACGAACAAACGACACGAGATCTATCGTGGTACGTGACCGTTATTGTCACGCGTCTGCACGATCAAGAACCAGCCGGGTTCGACGGAAGACTAATTTTCTACGATAACGATCGATAACCCCAATCCCATCAGACGCAGTTAATCCTTTCAATCATAGCGGTTAATCACAAATCACGCGTTTAAAGCAGGCTCCGGTGAATAGCGTCTGTATCGACTTTGATTAGATAGAGTGGCCGATTCAACGTTGCATTCTGACGTTTTTGAATATTTCATCGGATAACCGTACGGCCGGGATGAAATCGAATATATTCGTGAACGTGTGTATGTGTGTGTGTGTGTTTTTTAAATATATATCAATGGGACGATAGTTTCAAAAAACGAGAGAATATCGGAGTGATTTAACAAATAATAATAGGGAGGGACAAACAAGAGAAAAACAAAAGAGATTTCGTTGTTTTTTTGTATGGTGAAAAAAGAGAGAAACAATAGGATCGTGAAACGATATCTTTTTAATGGACGTTTAATTTTATTACAAAACGTTAATTCCGATTTGAAAGGATTAAACGGAGTGGTTTACAAAGCGACCACGCTGAACGGGAGAAATAAGGTTAATTATCCGACGCTGAAGAACTCTCGATGATTCGAAGTATGCCTTGTTGTGGATTGCTTTCAAACGTTATCAAGCCAACCCATTAAATCCCAAAGAAATGCGACTATTTAATATTCCGATAGTTCACTCTATTGTTCTACTGTCTCTTTGCAAGGTATTTTAAATGCCGAACGCTTGAAAAAATGGTAATCTCTTCGATATAAAATACACGCGTTAGATCACGATGGATTATTTATTTATAATTATTACAGTAAGTTAAACATTAAAAATAACTTGACAACTTCTTGATTTATCATTTTACCGAAAATAGTTTCCGTAACTTTTATTAGAAATAAAAATCTAGTTTTCAAGCTGTGAACATTTCTAAGGCGGGAAATATTTCTCGTTTCAAACTTTCCAAATGAACCAAATTTCCAGCGTACCAATTTCACCCCGAAGACATTTCAGAGAACAACAGTTTCGAATCCGTGAGATTTCCACAGATCCATGATGTTTATTTATCATTTCCAGACAATTATTTAGTAAACCGACTCCCCTATTTCCCACCCTATTTTCCCACACATTTAATAAACGGGAATTGCTCGCTATGCAATCGAAGAGTAGACCCGGGAGTTAAGCGCGTCCGCGAACGTCGCACCAGGTGGCCCGGAAGTTCCATCACCCCCGACAGGGCCGCAAGGTGTATCCCAGGACACCTGCACCCACCATTTTGTCCTTCGAGAACCGGGCTTAAGTCTTAGCGTTGTAATTAACCTCTCGCAGATACCTTTCTATTTCGACTTCGTTCGGAAAAATTGTCACGCGATTCTCATTTGAACGCGGTTACTAGGAATTTTGATCAAATGTGAGGGTATGCGTTTTCCTGCAACGTGATCGTAAAATTCCTTGGAATGGATTCAAGGTTTTCGTGAAGGTCGGGTGCGCCATACCTGGCACAGATTCATGTTACTAATTTAACACGTTTAATGGTCTGTTGAAAAAAAGATCATATGTGGTGTATAGAAGTAGAAAAGAAGAGGAATATAGGTTAATTAAAAATATGGATGAAAACACAATTTTACGTGTTAATAGGTTTAAATGATATTGATCTTTAAAGTTATGTATATATTTGTAAAATTGAAAAGGAACATTTTATTAGTAGTTAATATATATGTGTGTGTATAAACTTTGTTAGACAAACATTTAATATCTAGAGTTCGTGTTAATTTTTCCATACTAACATCAATGTGAATAATAAGTGTACTAGTGCACGTAAGTGCTTCCCAAGTGTTCACTTCATAATTTTAAACACGCTTTATGCAAAATTTAATTAATATCCAAGTATGAGTGATATTATGCGGTTAGTTATTCATGTTAATATCCCGCTGCACCGGTAATACATAATTATTCGATCTGCTTGCCGTGTAAACTTGTATGTGCAAATTTCTCTAAGCCTTTAATCAGATCCTATCAAATTTAATCGGTCTAACGATATAACTCCCACATTTCATGATACCACACGTTCCCACTCCACTTTATCCCATTCCACAAATCAATTGATGAGGTTCGAAATAAATTTTTATCAGCTTTCCTTGTGGCATTTACCATTATTACTATCACTCGTAACCGGAAGTAATTGAAATATTGGATGCAAGATTCACGTTTGTGTAATCAGGATTCAGGTGTTGAATATTAATAGATTGTCACAGAAAGAAGAATAATTTGTTATTTTAAAGTTAAATGTAACTATGATTGCGAACTCCTATTATCACTTTGTTTTAATGCTTTACTTAAATCAAATTCGATTCTTTTTTAAAACCCCTTTTTTTATTTTACTCTTAGGTCATATTTCAAATAGTATTAAATTTGTATCGGTAGAATCTTTTTCCTTTGATATTGAGCTCTACAGAACTCTTTATGAAAGATCACGAATGTTCGTAACTTTAAATCGACAATAATTAATCATTTCGTTGGCTACACTTCACCAATAACTATCATCTAATTATTTAAACAATACGTCTACATGAACATAAACCGAGGTACAGCCCACTGACATTTCAAATAGTCTATTTTCAATTCCATAAAATTCCCAGAAATAAAAGCCACTGATTTTTCCACTCATCCGTCCAATTATCGAATTTCAACGTGCAATAAATTAAGTCTCCAAAAAAAATCCAATAACTCCATTACTTTTCCCAGAATCCACAAAATCAGTCTTCAAGAAAACCCAGTAACCCCACCAACTTCCCCAAAGTCCAATAAATAAATAATAAGTTAATATTCAAGAAAGCTCCGGAATCCCATTACTTCCCCCTTAAACTGTCATACATGCAAAAGCTATATCTATTATCACCAACGTTTCTTTTTTCGCTGCGCATGAAACATTCAAAGAAATTCGCGTTCCAGTTGTATCTGGGAACCTTGGTACTCGTCCAAGGAGGAATCGTGGCGCACGTTCGGCTTGAAAAACGGGCATTTGATATTTTTTGTGGTAATCGCAAGAAGCCGGGGGTGGGGGGAGGGGTGGGAACACACAGCCACTGTTCCTTTCAGTCGTTCGTTCGCCGGCATAACGTACTCCGGAGAGCGCGGAATTCTGACGTAACGCATAATGCGGAATGCGCTCCATTCAGCGTATGCAACTTTGTATGCGCGCTCGTACGTCAACGTAGCGCTACGCTGTCGGACCCGGTGAAATGTAGTCTTAATGGTGTCACCATTGAACATACCGCATTATGATTTAGGTCATTGTCCATAAATCTCCGACCCTATTAGCCGGGTATGACTGCTTTTTAAAGTTTCGGGATAATTGTACTGGCTGCGTCGTTTCTCGTCTGATTTGTATCGTAGATAGTTTGGAATATGGGTGGAGAGGAGAACGACAAATTTGTTGATAGTTTTATGTGAGTATTAGTTACGTAGGAGTGGAAGATTTGTTAGAGTAGAATAATTAACGCTGGGGAAATATTTGTCGGTTATATTGCACAAATGGAAAATGCATAATTGTTGGTATTAGTAATTTAGGACTTGGAAAGATATTGGACGAAATATGTTTTTTATACTTTTGTATAAAATAATTGCTAATTTGTTGTTTTTTCAATAACAGAATTCTTGGTACGGTAGAATCATTTTTAGATAAGTAATTTAGAGAATAGCAGAGCGAATTTGAATTTGAATATTTGGGAGGGTTTTCGAAAACTATGGAAATATCTGTGTAAGTACGAATTTTGGTGAGCGAAAGAAAATTACAGGTGCCTGGAATTTCGGAGCATATAAATTTTAGAATCAAAACCAAATTCTGCGCGTAGAAATTTTGAAATTGTCATTATATTAAAATTGAATTGTTATTTACTGTACCAAATAAATAACGAAAAGTATAATGTTTAAAACATGTAAATTTTCGCGAACAGTGCAAAGAAATAATTAACGAAGTATACTTTCGTTAAGTACGCAACAATTACAAAGCATTCTATGCGCGTATCGCCTAACAAACATTGTTATGTAATTCATTAACTAACTCCGAGCAAACCTGATTTGGAGATCAAAGCGACCACCATGATATATTAACCTGTAATCAAATTTTCAGGTTCGATTTCACACTGGCACTATGTCAACGGTAGTTAAATCATATTACACAATAAATAACCGAAATTGTCAGTTACAAAGTTACAGGTGTATTTGTATTTCCATACGTTTCAAATATGCATTTATCACATTATATTTGTATGACGTATAATATCCCCTCACCCTACAAATAAATAATATTATTTTCATTCTATTTTCAATTTGTATTCATTTATCAGTGCGTTCTAACATCGTACCGAATTTTTCTCGCATATTTTATCAAACTTCTAATCCCTTCGTAAAAAAAAAAAAATCTGGGTCACGAAAAGCTCGGTAATTTTTAGCACGAAGGTGCATCGAATTACATTATATGCTGAAAGCATGTAATATTAAACTAATGCGGAAGTTCCATCTTCTTTTTGGTTTCAAAGAGTGGCATGTAGGCTACGGGGAAGGTGCAATATCCCGCTGAAATCGAATTAACAGTATGGCCCATGTCTCGACCTACTATCATGTCCGGCATGTTTTCAAGTATCATTCGTTACGTGTCCATTATTCGTCTGGTATTACGTTACACCGTTCCAATTATCGATTTTACCCCCGAGATATTAAAGTACCGCACGTACAGACTTTCATTGACCCTTCTTTTTCTAAAATATGCAAAATCGGAATATAAAGGTCTCCCAACCGTTTTATAGAACGTCAGCTGAAATTCAGATCTACGAATATAATACTAAGACTTGCGAATAATTACTTGAAAGATTAAAATTTTTTTTTAAATTTTATTTTAAATATATAGGGTTTTTATACCAGCAATAACAAAATCTGAATTGTTCGCAGAATTTTTCTCCAAATTGCAACAGAGAGAAAGGGCGTTCGTATAGAGTGATGTAAATAACTGTGTACAGTTTAAACGCGATCTTTTCCACCTAAATTTCTTCCATCCCCCGAAGAAGAATTAGCCTTCTCCGTCGATCTTTTTCGCGCACATAGAACACGCAGAATGCATTCTACGCGTATTTCCCGTAAGATAGATAGTCCCACGGTTGATTTGTAAGGGTCGCTCGCGGAAAGGCTGTAACGTCGGCCTGGAAACTTTATAAAGTGCTCCTTTGCACATTTTCACCCGCAAAACGCGAGCTTTTATCAGGCGTCCTCCGTGCACGTAAAAAAAAAAAGAAAATAAAAGGGATCAGAAAATTTTACCGCGATTTTAACCTTTCGGAGGATTTATCCGACTCGCTATGGAATAGAATTTTTATTTTCCATATTTTCTCCGAATTTTCGAAATTCAATATTTCTGTAACGTTCAAACGATAATATAACTATTTCTATTTCGCTGTAAGATTAATTTATTAATATACTAATTGTCTTTTAGAAAATGGAAGAATTTGTCTAGTTTAAAAATTTCGAAAACCGATGTAATAGTCGTATACATATTTTCCTAATGGTAGAATTTGAAGAAAAAATGAAAGTCGCGGTGTAATTCGAGCGTCCCAGCGTTGCGTGTACGTGCACGCGGTGCATGTGTGTGCATACCGGAAGAACGTGGGAGCCTCGCACGACGATCGATCGCAAAAGTTATGTAATGAGTCTCCGCGTGCGCTGACTCCCGTGCTGAGACCGCCAAAATCTAGGTTATCGAGTTCCCCTCCGCACACGCACAGCGCGAACTCGTACTTTTCTTCCATGATGAATATTAACCCTTGGGTGCTCGAAGGACTTTCGAGTCGATAGACCACCTATAAGGGATTTTTGCATAAATTTTGCCGGAAATTTCACCCAGTTTTTAAGGAAACGTCCGAGTGATAGGAAAATTTAAAATGTGAGGAATTAACAAGAAATCTGCGGGCAATTGATTCTATGTATATAGCAAATTCTAATTTTTAAAGAAAAACTATGGTTTTGGTTATTGTGGGCAGATAGGAATCAATTTTTGGGAATAATGAATAAAAGAATCTTTAATAGTAATAACGAGAAATATATAACTTTTCATATTATTGTTTAGTGTTAAGGTGTTAATTAGCAGTTCTTGGAAATAAGAATTAATATTTCGGAAAAATTCATAGTTTTGTAGATGATATAGATACTTTATGGAACTGTTTCACTACGGTGTATTAATGAAAGAGAACGTGCGACGAGTGAAGTCACATTAGTAGGCGTTAATTAAAAGGAATAACAGATCGTCATTTGCAAAACAAACAATTTTATTAGTACCTAATAACTGATATATTATAACCACAGGCTGCATCTAGTATTTCATATTTATCATTAGCGTGCAGATTATATGGAAATGTATTTTCTATCGTAAGCCAGTGATAAATCGAAATCTAAATGAAATATGTTTCCCAATTGTTTTTCTTTTAACCGTCTGTTTAAAATTTGTCTGACAATATAAACTGAATTTTTTCCACTGCCGTTTCATTTCTATTCTTCTGAACAAATATACCAATGAATATATAAATTATGCCATAATTGTTTATTCGCAGAAACATCAGCAATTATCGTTTTCGTTCCACTCGAAAGACGTGGAAGTTCCTCAGAGTTAATTCTAACGGTTCGGAATCGAATCTTTAAATTCGAATTCTCCGAATCCGGCCGGATATAGCTGACCAATTAAATTGTATTATGATAATCGAGTCTGCGACGGGGCTCGTGAAATCTCGTGAAAACGATGTCTTCCTCTTTCGTCCAGAAATGGCCGGCTCGATTAGCGCTCCGAGGGACAAAGTTTGAAAATCTGTCGGGCGCGCGATAACTTTCCTCTTCCACCCGCTGGAACTTTTACAGCTGCTCGTCGCGCAGCGGTAGAAACTGGCGCGAGGATGAACAGAGGTAAAAAAAAAAAGAAAGAAACGAGAAAAGAAAAAGAAAAAAAATGAAGCTGGTGGAGGAGGAGGGAGAAGATAGAAAGAAAGGAGAAGAGAAAAGGAAAACATACAAAACACGACACGTGAAATGTCATCGGTCCACGAAATGAGTCGTATTCAATCGAACACAATTGATAGTTTTACCGCGAGTGCACGATGTATAACATTCGAAGTATGTCATTACGAGATATGAATAATGTAACACGTGGAAATGTATTTGAAAATCAACGGGGGCTTCCGTAGTGAATAAAATCCGCGCACATTGTATATATACCGGGCTATTGCTATTCAATTCCGTGGCATGACTAATCGATCGTATTAACGGCAATCATTATGGCAAGTGACAAAGACGATAATTGGAATGTTCTGTACTATTCTTTCGGCGGATTAAATTAAAATGATAATAGCCGCGGGTGTACGGTTTCTTCGTGCGTCAGCAGCGGGAGATGATATACAGCAGGGGATTCTGTTATTTCTGTAGAATTTTCGTAATAAAATTGCGATAAAATTAGAAATAAATGATGAACATGTTCGGATAATGTTCGAATATTTCAAGTTACGAGGGCGAACGGAATTTATGGTTACGAATCGTCTCTACGTTTTTAGCGCCGGATGAATTATCCGTCTTTGTTTATCCAAGCGGATTTATTAAAGTTGTAACAACAGTGAGTGCTTTAGATTCGTTTGATATGGTACAACGCTTCTGAAACTGTGTCCTTCGAAACGCTGCTGAAGATTTGCGTACGGTTTCCTCCGAATAAATATTAATAATAAAAGAATCATAATTTTAGAATATTCCCAAGAATTTCATGATCCACATCACTTATGAATTCCGTGATAATTTATACCATAGAATTCAAAAAGTACAGTCTGCAAAAATTCCCTATTTTCCACTATAAAAAATCACTTTTGAAACGTCCCTTAAAAATTTACGAATTTTGCAAACCGCGAACGTCAGAAAGTTCCCCATACTCATTCCCTTTCATCAAAATCGTTCGTACCACCCGACAAGTTTCATACTCGCATTCCCAAAACGATACAACTATGTTCATAGAACCCCGATGATCGCAGAGTATCGATATAAATCCTACTTATTTCCCCCCGAAACCGAACCAAAACGAAAACACCCTACAAAAAAAAAGCATCCGTCTTCCCGCGAGGTCTTTCTCGACATCAATTCCTAGCGCAGTTACAACGAAGCCACCCGTTAGAATATCGCGAAGAAAAATGACATAAGACATCCCCGTTCCGACTCGGGCGCCATATGACCGTCTCTGTCGCAAGCTCTTCCCCTCTCCTCGGTGTTTCCCCCACTTTACCCACTCTCCCTACTCCTACTATCCATCTCCCTCTCCACCTTCCCCTCCGACACCCGCTCGTCCGCCAACCTACACCCCCGCACTCTCGCCAGTCTCTCACGCACACCACCGTCGCCGTCACCACCACACTCGTGAACGTGACCAACACTAATTGCAACGAGACTCCTCTACCGTTTCGTTCGTTCCTTGTCGCACGAACCAGATGCCGCGGCGAAAGAGTAGACGTACACCGTTATCGAGAGAAAAGAGAAAACGGGAAAAGACTACAAGAAGCTAGAAAGAGAAAGAGAAAAAGAAAGAAAGAGAGAGACAGAGAGGCGAAAGGTGAAAGATACCGCACGAAAGTAGAAGCCGGAATAGTAGCCTGGAAGCATAGAGCTTAGCATAGCACGACACGGTGTATCCATAGACATATACACTGTGTCTATGGGCATATCGACGAGATCCGAGAGCGACCGAACGCGACCGAACAGGGCCGACTCGGACCCTGCGCGCTCAACCCAAACCCGAGGAAGCATAGTTGCATTTAAACTGCCATCCCACCGAGGTCTCTCTTCCGAGTGGTCTGTTGGCCCGGCCGCACTCCCGAGGAGTACTCGCACCCGCACTCCTCGTACGTGACACTACGTAAAATCGAACACAGTGTGGTAGTAAAAAAAAACAAAGAAAAAGACGGGAACATAAAACGCGGAAAAAAAAACGTGCGCGAAGGTCCGACCGCGGATTTTTTTTTTTGAGGGGAACCCAAGGGTTGTTCGAACGGGTGAATAGATAGAGTTTCACGCGGAAATTGGAGAGAGAGGGGGAACCGAGAGAGGGGGACGGGTTGATTTTTTGTTCGCGCAGTGAAAAAAGGATTTTTTGTTTAACGTTCGTACGATTTCGAAAGGTGAATTTGTTTTTTTTGTTGGATATTTTTTGTTGTTTTCGTGGTTTTCTTTTTTGCTGGCGTTGGTTTAAGGGATCAGTGAAAGGTGTCAGCGATAAACCAAAGGAATTTTGTCGGCAGGATAGACAAGTTCATTGTTTGCCAGACATCGGGGATTGTGTTAGAACACCGTGTAGAATCGTGGATAGTTTTATAGGCTGCAGTCGAATCGAGTGGAAGTTCGATCGATCCGGATAGTGACCGAAGTAATCTTGTTGAGCCAGTTTCTATGTATTGTTCTATGTCCGGGAAAGTTTCCGTTTAATTCGTTGAATGGACTGCCGTGGACTGTCAAAGTTACGCTTGGTTGTTAGAGTCAGCTGCTTCGTTACGTCGAACGAGAAACGTCCCGTGTTATACAGGATGTCCTGGAAATCCATAGCGAATATCTCGATGGATACGACGCTCGCTTTCGAGAGATTGAAATTGAAATTACCGAAAGTTGGTGAGATTTCGGAGGAATTCCCACTTCCGGACGGAGTCGATTTATTAATTATGATTAAACCACCGCGACGATCTTTTGCTCCGAAGGCATTGTTCGTTCTTAGACTTAAACGTTCCGTGTATTTTTAATTTCCATCGGAGATATAGCGTTTCGTTTTGCCTTTCAATATTAAATTGTGAAATTATCCGCGAGTTAAAAGAAATCATGGAAAATTTTTATTACGTCTTTTTCCATATTTAAAAATTTACTCGGGATATTGTTCGGCACACGTTCAAATTGCTCGCGTTCCTTTTTGCTTTATCGGTTTCTTCTCGATTCTTTCATCGTACGAAATTGATGATTTAAAGATGCGGCGAGAAATCACCGATTTCATCGTGCTACTTTTCCGTCTTTTTTTCTCTCTGTTTTTCCCCTCTGGTTCCCGGCAAGCGGAATATCAAACACGATGTTACGGGTTGTCAAAGCTGCGTCGAGTTACGGGAGTTAATTACTTTCGTCGCACCGAACGAGAGGCTTTCATTAAACCGAACGGGTAGAAATAAATTTCCGCGAAGTGTCCGATCTTTCGATTTCTTGTCGGTCGCGTTCGAAAAACTTTTCCTCGCGTCCGTTGTTTCTGTTTCATTTTTTTTTTCACGGGAAAACTGTATTCATCGTTGCTCGCACCGAATTTATTATCGTTAATCTCTGTTCTTTTGTCGCGATTCGCATAGGACCGTCGTAAATAACAGAAAAGAAATCCATCCGTTAGATTAATCCTTACAAAGCGAGCTTTTTCTTTCGTTTTCCCTGCTCTCATCGTTCTGCGAGAGAAAAAATAATAAAAAGGAAACTTTAAAAAAAAAAGGAGAAGAAATGTTCGAAACGCTGTTGCTACGTGCGCCACGATAAGGCTACCTTTAAAGCCGATATTGCGAAACTAAGTTATTACTATGACGGACAAAATATTAAAAAGTCCGATGGTAGAGAGCTCGTAACGTAACGAGAATATTTCATTCCCATCCGCCGTCCGATACGCGTTCGCCGTGATTTTTGTGAAAACCTTTCGAGAGCACCGGTGTAATACTTTCCGTTTCGCTTTTTAACGGATCCAGCTACGAAATTTAATTTACAACGCCCATTGAATCTTTGTCATCCTAGTGGGAATACAATTCTCGTAAAATTGCCGAATTAAATTTCAACACCTATACATTAATACATACATACATATACATATTATATACCGTGAATACCTTCATTTTCCATCAAATTATTCGTAACAGAATGATGTAACGTAAGCTACGCGAATGAATCCAGCTTGTTAGAATTATCGACGCCGTGTTCGACATTTACCTACGGCATTCATTTGAATCGTATTGTTCGGGGAACCAGGGTTCCGGTGTAATCCTTTCTCTTCCGTTTTTCAACGACTCGCGACCGCGCACGGAAACGTACATACATACTGTACCGACGTTACAGCGGATGTAACGAAGCGATGGACAAACGGCAATCGCAAACTGGCGTTGTTATAATTACGGTTTTGATATTTAGCTGTTGGTATTATGTCGCGGTATCGCTCGCGCGTACGAGCACGATCAAAAGGTAATTTCTTACTCTGAGTAATAATACGGTGACTCTCTAACCACTCTGTGTCTACACACACACACACACACATAAATACATATACATACGGTTGATTTCATCCGAGTATTACGACAGTTACCATGGGCACTGTACGATACCTTCCTCTCAACTGTTGCACGCCAGTATCGTAATTCGTATCACACCGATACACGTCGGTATCGTTACATTGATTAATTAACCGCTCCTCGATTACTGGCTGACTGAATTTACAGATCGCCGTGAGATCATGGTAATTCTAGGCTGTAGGAACAAATGGAGACACGCGTCTCTATTATCCTGGCCGACTGAAAAATATATAGAGAAGGCTTTTTCGTGCCGGGTAGAGTGTATTACAGCTAATGATCGTCGGTTATTATAGTTTGTCGTGTGGAAAGATATTAGCCGTGTAATTAGAGGGATATGGGATATCTCGGAAAACTTGCATTTCGAATCGATAATTTGAATACCAAGAACTGGGAAGAGAAATCTGAAACCACTAACGATCGTACTAAATGTTTAAAATCTATAAAACTATTAAACATACGATTAAAAGAATTTGGAAAAATCACTGAAATATTTCAATTTCAATTAGTAAATTAATAAAAAGAAATATTTAACGAGCAAACAAATCCACGAGCCTGTTATATTCAATTTTAATATTCCATTAAATTGAATGTTAGGTACATTCCAAGTATACAAAATTTCCGTAAGGTGCCTGGCAAAAAAAAAATCACGAATCAATATTTTCCCCCTCGAATGCGTGCATTACGTTCGAAAAGTTATCGCGAGTGATCGAAGACACCGGATGGCTTTATAAACTGGGCACGAAGAGAGAAGCGGAGAGAATTGTTCGTCCCATTGAACGGAGTCGGTGAGTAACTGTGAAATCATTTTTACCGGGTGTTTAACCGCCGCCGCGACGGCGGATACGTGAAAGGGTTCAGATGCAACAGGGTGACATGTGCTATTCCGATGCGTGCGCGAAGGAGACACGTAACTCTGCTTCTCAATCGACTAATCATATCGCGGTTGATCGCGTAAAGGTGAAAAAAAAGAGTTCGATCGGAAAGAAATAGAAAAAAAACTGCGGTTCGACTCGCTGCTTTGCAGCATAATTTGTTTATTGTATTATTGGCACCATAGTTTCTGCATTAATATTTTAATAATTGTGCACCTTTTAAAAAAAGGATAATAGAAATTTTCATGGAAAACGAAAGAGAGAAAAGGTTTAAATGGCTGTACTTCATTTAATTACCATTTAATTGTTACGGAATTAAATGAAGTATACACTCTAATTGTAGGTACATTGTATACATATAAATTCGTGTAAACGTGTGAATTTCTTACCGTTTACATACGTTCGAAGATATACAACATACATACATAGTTACAGCACACAGTTACAATCGGAATCGCAACGAAACATTCCGATCGATCCCTATAAAACTGAATCGCGACGGGGGAAGCAAATAGTCCGGAAAAAAGTAACGCCCGTAGAAATAATTCCGTCCGAGCTTAACATGCATACGATATTAATCTGCAACGCTACCGTAACCCCCTAACGCTCAACTTAGTTTTCAAGAAACTTAATGCCTCTCGCGCGTCATTAAACCGAAGCCATTTTACAAACACACGGGGGAAACGAGTGCCACGGTTTGCTCGGGGAAAAATCGCGGGGAAAGAAAGTGGGTGATTCAATCTTGCTCCTAGAAGTGTAACAAAATACGAACACTGGCACAGCGAGTGAGAAAGAAAGAGAAAGAAAAAAAGAGAATAAAAAGAGAAAGAAACTAAAGAGAGAGAGGGGAAGGGAGGGGGGAGGTAGCACAGGAAACATAGTTCTTAGCTCATACAATCATGCTGATTACCTTGCATGCACGTAATGCCTTAACACCTAAATATTACCACACGAACAATGTAACCGGGCCGATGCATTATCCCGGTGGTAAACGTGGCAGAATTAAACGTGCCAAACATTCTCCCCGGGCGGGTTCGGATCGATACGGAAAATGATTTCCCTTTGTCTACCTTCGAACGAACACGGATCGCATCGGCAGTTACGACAAAATTACATCACATTTGCGAGAGAAGTATGCCGGGCGTCGTAGTCGTCGTTCCCCACCCCCTCCCCCTCACCCTTTCGCCTCACCGGAACTCGCTACGAAATTATTTTCAACGAGCACCGAAGCAGCTTGCAATCTGCCGCGCGTACGCGTAAGGAGCTAAGAATTCAACCCTCCAACCCTTCCTTACGGAGGAGTTATAACGGCGTCGTTGTACGGCTTCGAAACGCGAAACGAAAAGCACCTCTCGGGAAATTGAATCGACGTGCGGCACACTGGTAAATAGATTTCTCCGTTTTTCTTTTTGTTTTCCGACGTTCTCGTTTTCGTTTTCTCTTGGGCCCTTCCTTTTCTTCCCCTTCTTCTTCTTCTTGGTCGTAGACATCGACGTCGTCGTCGTCGTCGTCTTGTTTTTTAGTTCCATTCGTTTCTTGTTGTTTCTTTTTTTTTTTTTGTTCTTTGCTCCCGCTTTGTTTTTCGAAGGGAGAATAAAAGGGAAGAAAAGAAAAAAAGCGCTCGAAACGAAAGGGGATCCAATTTGTTCGGATTGCTAAATGTCTCGCGAGCTGCACGCGATGCAAACACAGGGTCAGCATAATCTCGGAAAGTAGAAGATTAGGGATGAAAAGGTCGATTATCAGATCTTACCTTCAGCCGTTCCACCAGTCTCTTTTCTTTTTTTTTTGTTTTACGGAGGGGGTGATTTCGATTAAGTTACGGGGATGAATCAACAAATGGATGTAATAGCGGTTTTCCGATAGAATCGAAGAACTTTCGCGAATTAGAACGGCTAATGAATAGGGGGCTGAAAAATTGATTTCATCGATTATGCGATTAATTAAGGGCCATTGCGTCGTAGAAGATTTTTAACCGCTTCTAACAACTGCCAGTGGGTAGGCATTTGTTTTCCTCGGGGAAATTGAATTTTCCAATAGAATAAATGGAAATTTTCTTCGACTCGAGCGAAAGGATAAGCGGACACAACATTCCTGGATAAAGTTAAATAAACTGTTTTCACTTCCAACGTTGTTCATAATATAAACTATATTTAAACTTAATTAAACTAGTGATAACCTAACCACAACTTCCGTATATCACAATCTTTATTTTAAGCATTTCAAAAACATCAACGGCCACCATGTCATCACTATTAAAATAATATCTCTCTATAAAATCCAATAATACAATGACTTTATCCCCCCAAAATTTCCTTAACACTAAACGTACCGACAGTTTATATACATATTCTTATCGAATATAATTTGGCATAAAGATCTGTATTTTCTTTATGCTAATTAATAAAATTAAGGTTGAAAGCTATAACGTTACATGCAGGCATTTTAATAAAAAGTTTAAAACCGGTAATTTAGCTCACCTCGGTAGCTTTAATGTTAAAGCCCTAATAATACCCTCGTAAAAAAATGCTAATAAAACACATCCAGAAAACTCAAAAACCACTCTAATCCATCGGGTTTTCGGATACCAGGGACGAAACCGTTTCGTAATTTCCAAGGGAGCATAAACGAGAGTCGCAAATCGCCTAGCAGGGTTTGGCGTGCAACACTGGAACACCATACGGCGTGTGTCTGGTGTCACGGTGTGGATCGCGAATGGTTTGGCTGGGTGGAATAGAACGGTGAACGACTGTCCCTATAAATTCGATGGTGCACCAAATCGTTCGTGGGAAGGAATGTCAGGTTCGAGGTACTTTGACCCGATGACCCTAATGGTGGTACGCCATGGCGCCCACGCACGCATGCGCAGCCATGATCCACGATTCCCGATGGAGATCATGCAAAAGTTGGCGGCACGCCTCGTCATTTTTCCGAGCCGAACTGCCAATTCGTCTGGAAGATTGAAAAAGAATGAAAACACGAGCGGCAGTCGATGAGACTTGAAAGGTGCGTTCAATGGAGGCACAAACGGCTCTCTGCAGCTCTTCATTGTTACCGAGACCGACAAAAGATCTCTGAAAAAGAGGAAAGAGAAATACTACCATCTAAATTGAATCTCCCTTTCTGTTCTTCTTCTTCTTCTTCGTCTTCTTTTACTTCTCTTATTACTCTTTCTCGCGGCGTCTCTCTTTTTTTTTTTTTCTTGGCGCCGCGCTGTCGATCGTACTTCCCTCTAATTCATTTACTTTTATTATACCTGCGAAAGTGAGTCGGCAACGGGGGAAAGGAAAACGCGTACGAGCTCTTACGCGTAATTATCTGCCAATATAGACCGGGGAAAAATACCGTTGGACGATTGAAGTGTAGGTACTCTTCGGACGTGTTAAGAAATAAGCGATCGAATTAAGGCTCGGGTGTGCTAGGCGATTAGGAAAAATTGTGGGAACGGTTTGTATGTAATTGAATTAGGTTTTTTAAGAGAGAAAGAGAGAGAGAGAGAGAGAGAGAAATGTGATATCACAAGTTGTAGGAGAGCTAATTAAAATTACTTGCTGATCGGATACCTAGAAGTTTTAAACTGGAAAATTTAACTAAAACTGGAAATTTTAGAACATTGTTTAGACGCTGGTACCATTTCACGTTGAAATTTCTTCATTCTGAAATTGTCAAGCGTTAAAGTTTCTGCGTTTCGAAACTTCTGAGTGCTGAATTTCCTGCGCAACGAAACTTCCAGACGTTCGATTTTCCGTGTTTAAAAATCTTTAAACACTGAAATATCGTTCGCATCGAAACGCTCGGACGTTGATTTTTCTACCATTTGAAATTTTTACGCTTTGAAACTCCAAGCGCTGAAATCCCAGAGTTTACAATTCTTTCGCGTTGAGTTTTCTGCACTGTGAAATTTCCTCGCGACCAAATTTCTCGCTTGGAAACTTTCGAGCTCGATGGGCGAAATGTTTCCACCAGGCAGCGAGTTATAAAATTTGACCCACTCTACACCAAGCAATTTCCATGGAAAAAAAAAGACTTCTACTCTATTTTTTTTTTCATCGTTCTTCCCGAGTTTGTAACATATGGAATACGATAAAGCAGCGGGGAGCTTTTACGCGTAATAGGAAGAAATAATAATTGCGTTCGTATGTGTGCGTGTATTGACTCGATCAAGAACACGGGAGGAAAAAAGGAGGACGAACAGCAGAGGGAGAGAGAGAGAGAGAAAGAGAGAGAGAGGGAGTGATCGATAAACGTTTTAAGAGACGAGCCGGAGAAGGAAAGGATCGAGGAGAAGCCGAGATACGAAGGAACTCCGGTCTAACGCAGCGGAGAAGATTGGCAATTTTCGCAAAATTAAGCGAATTGAATTGAATTATGTCGAGCCGGTGACGTCAGCCTTGTAACTCGCTGAATTGGCGAGAAATGTGACTCTCTTGCGTCACTTATACATCGATGACTTTACGTGCCTCGTACATTTGCCACGGTTAATTCCGTACAAGAATACTTTTATCAACGAATTTCCGACGTATTGATTTTTATCGCCGTAGGTAGTTAATTTTCAGTTTCCGATCGGATGAAACGATTACAGGCTAACCGGAATATTTTGAAGTTGCCATTAAAGCAGATGTATCAAGATAGATAATCGACACTTAGGAAATCTAGATCTAATTCATTTTCCCTGTGTTAACTCCATATGTCCCCATAATTATAAAAATGATCTAATTCAATTTTGAACAAATTTTAGATATTACCTTTTTTGAAGGTTTTCAAACATTTATTAACAAATTATCAAGAATTTCATTTTTTTTTTTGAAATATTGACTTAAACCACTTTTATAATTATGAACACATGTATCCCATGACGTTATACATATACATACATACACACGTATGTGTATATTCACACTTACGGGAACGTACTCGGGGACACAATAGAATTTCCTGGAATTCGATCGGAAAGGTCAGGACGAGGTGTCATGGCGGAGGAGTTAATTGACTTTAAACCGCGACGGTTTACCGTGTCGGGGGGGGGGGGGGAGAAGGGCGGGGGTATGCGAAGTCAATTAACATAGGCACGAAGTTTGCGACCCCGAGCCAGGTGACGGAGGAACGGCAAGTGTGGCATCCACTTTCGGCAGAATGTTCCGAGCCGTGGGCGTTTTCAACCCAAAATGACTATACCAGTCATCTGGCGGGATCGCGAGCGTGCGAGGGAACTCGTTACAGGAATACTTGGGCAAATATTTCCACCGTCGGCCATCGGGAACAATAACTGTACGTGTATGTCAAACGTTAACTTTTTATTTGACGGTTAGACATCGGGGAAATAAATTATTTCGCGTCGAATGGAACGTTCACCGGTCGCCATTGAATAAATTGGTATCTTTCGTGTGACGCGAAAGATTGACAAAAGTCGGTCGGATAGTCTGTATTATTAAAATAATAATAATAATATATATACTAGATTACCGATAAAAGCTGATGAAACGATGAAAATGTTGGTTAGGAGAACGTTAAGCTGTTTCCTCGAGCGTTTCCTTCGTTTTTTATTCATCGGATATATTATGCTAATAGACTTTAAAAGCACAATGATCGAGATGCACTTTGTTCCTGGTAGCGTGATTTTTATATTCATTATCCGCGGAGAAAAATGTGAATTTTTTTATTGATTGTGAATATGAAATTTTAATTCACCGAAGGAAATCGGAAATTCCTGCGAGAGGTCGGTGGGAAATAAAATAGTGTGAACATATCCGCGTCGAATGCCACGTTCAACATTGAAACGTCCGTTCTGCAAACTGTTTCGACGTGGAACATAAAAGTTCATCGACATTTCCCGGGGAAAAGTGTCTGTTTATGCCGTCGTGTAAAATTTCTCTATTTTGAAACAGGATATTATAAAAGAGTGAAATATATGTCGGTACCACTTTCAAATTTTCATGTTATGCATAAATATACGTTATACCGTCGGGCGCGCTATATGTTCATATATAAATTGACTCGATAGATAGGGTCGATTGAAGAGAATATGGAATCGCGGCATAAATTTACAGGAATAAATGGGAATCGAAACAAATATCAATGGAAATACATCGATTCATCTTTATAGACTCGCTCGCCAAAACAGAAATGGTTTACGCTCACATAACATGTATCATCTTGTGAATATTGCTATTGACTGCTGTTAATTCTACCGAAATCTCGACAACTATTAAAACGACGTCGAACATGATTAAATACATTCCCTAGAAAATTAACTATACAAAAATTAACTATATAAATGATACCAATTACAATCACAATTCCCTTAAAAAATCTCACTGTATACTAAGAACAACCATTCTTTTGTAACAATTTAATAAAGAAATTATATCCAACTATATATTACTGTTAGTTTCAAAAGTTAAATTAAACAACTCAAGCCCCCAATAATTAAACGGTACCATGAAAAATATGATTCTAATGATCTTTTAATGATATTCCGTATTAATTATTAATTCGTCGACGCAACAATTTCAATTAAACTTTTCGCTCTGATCGACAGTATAGTTGTAGAAACTGATTGACTGAATTAGAAGCACAGAATTCGCCGTATCACTCGAACCGGTCGAAGCACAAAGCTCCGTATTAACATTTGCCCGGAGAGCCCGGTGTTAAGTTTTATTTTTTTTACATTACGTCAGGTGTATTTATACACTAACGTTTAGTGGCGAACGGAAGTACTTAAACGAGCAGTTGAAGCACAGCATATGGTGAACTGCGCGAGTTGAGGTCTCATCCGCGCCTTGTTTCCGGTGAAACTGCGTCTTGCGTAAAAGCCATTTTCGCGCGGTAAGTGCAGAAATGTGTTTACACTTAAAAACAGACGTAAACTTCGCGGAATGTGCTCGTCTATATTCCGGGCTCGTTTCCACCCCGCCGACGTTCCACCCGGAAAGCCGACGATCCTTTCGCCAGCGATTGACGGGGCACAATTTAATTATAGAAATTAATCTGGCCAACTATTTCCGGGTGTAGCGAAATTATAATCGGTAAATTAATGAGATTATTTGGAATTACGTGCGATGGGGTTCGATTTATGAAATTTCTATACGGTACGATATTCAATGAGTTGTTTAAAGTTCTTTTTTTTTGTTCGATGTGATTTAAGTTTGAGAGCTTTTCCCATCGGTTTCGAGTGTCTAAAATGTAATTCGTCACGGAGTCGAAGCTTTTGAAATATATTCGGAAAATTGTTCTCTTAATTTTATTATAAATTACTCTTTAATGGACGAACTATATATTTCAGGCCATCGACTACTTGAAATTATTGTAAATGTTGTACAGTGGTTTTGCGCGGCTGGTTTCTCTCTAATTTGACATTTCTACCGGGTTTCCATGCGCATTGAATTTCCTACTTGATGGGATTTCAACGCTCTGATATTTCGACACTTTGAAATCTCTGCGGTCCTTGTTACTCGAGTTCACCGAGCCATCGATGCAAAACACACCATACACTCGTGTTCAGCTCGACTGCCATGCGGTGGCTGAGAGGATATTCCGATTTCATCGCTGAGAAAAATACCTTATCGCGATATCTCCTCTACCGTCTTTTTCAAAGTTGGTCATTGAACAAGTGTTTCAGAATTCTCGCTCACAGAAATATCAAAGCTGTCAACACTAAAACTACCGAGAATTATTTTGGTATGTCTAAAAACGTTAGATAAATATATTTGGAAAAAGGGGACAAAAGAGGATAATAAATTGATCGATTTAATTAATTTCCATATAGAGACACAGTTGTGACGAATTTCAGAAAACGCACTATTAGAAATCTAATCAGTTTCAATAAGAAATTAAGATCCAGTCATTTTGACTACCTTGGTAGTTCTAGTCTTAATATTCCAAGTTATTCGTCTCGTAAAGTTCAAAAATTTCAATAAGATTTTCCAAAAAAAATCTCCCAACCCACATAAATTCCAACGAACATTCTTCTACGTTTCAAACTTCCAGTACATCCCATCATAAAAAAAAAACTTTCACAGCGCACAAGTCTCTGCATTCTACAATTTCAAAGCGCAACCCTGTCATCCATAGATCCCATCTTACTCAAACGAAACTCATCCGTGTATCAACCCGAAGCGCGATACCATCCGACGAGGGGAAAAATATGACACCCACGCGACATCGCCATATTCAAACAAAATTTTGTTTTCCACCCTTTCCCGATTTCCACTCGAACTACAGTTCCGGCGAACGCGAAACTCTGTTCGATCGCAAGCCTAGTCGTTTCACGTGGCCGAGGGAAAACTGTTACAGCGTCTTGGAGAAGGAAAGAACGTATAAAGCTCCCGCGAAAAACCCCCATGGATGTGGAATATGAGCAGGCCAGATACCAAGAGCAAAGGTTACGACGAAACGAAGACGACGGGGGGTGGAAACAGGGATGGAATGAAGGTGGAGCAGAAGCACGATGAAGGTTTTACTGCCGCGGTTATGCCCGCCGGTTTGCGCAATTTCGGTGTATCTGAATTGGTGGAGGAGTCGTATCTAAACGAGGCCGGATGAATCTGCACCCTCCCACTCGGATTCTCTCCAGGGGGCATGTCCCATAAAAACGTTGTAACGTCGGTTTTCAGCGTAAGGTTTCGTGCGGAAGAAGGGAGAGAAAAAAAAAGAAAACGAAGGAGTATACCGCGATGATCGGATAGAGCACGGGGTAACTCATAACCGTCTTCGTGGAAGTCGTCTAATCGCGGTTAAGCCTCTTTCGGTCTTCAGTTATATTATTAAAAGAAAGATTGTTGGTGTTTTTTTCTTTTTTTTGTGTCTTTTTTGTTGTTGTTTCTGAGTCTTTTTCCTGGGCGATGGAGCGAAACAAGGTTTAAAACGTGAAATTTCGAAGTTGCTTTTCACTTGTGGCGATAAATGTTTAATGCATGAATTAAGGGTGGGTGAAAAAGAAGGAAAGAAGGGTGTGAAGTTGAGATTGAATATGCTTTAAATGCAGGGTGGTCCCGTGATGCGTGGTATAAACGGAAAGACTGATTTTTTGTGGGAAAAATAGGTCGAAATTGCGGAATACTAATTTCGAAAAAAGAAAGTGTCTAAGGAAAAGTTACTTTTTTATACATATATGTATACTACGTACTTACTTTTAACAAAATTCTATTCAACAATTTCGACTTAGTTTCTCGCAAACGATCATCCTATTCCCGGGTGTACAGTAAGTTGCAAACAGTTCTGTACATGATCTTGTATTTTTTCAAAATAAATATTCTCGGGAAATTTGTCAGTACATGTGCGGTAACTTTTGTCGTTAGCACAGTTTCGTCCTGGTAACTGCTGAGCGTATAATTTTCGTCTCCGAAGTTAACGGCAGTTCTGAACTACAGATTTTGAGATACGGACTTTGATTAATCGGATTGCAGCTATCCAGATTCTCAATTAGCCGGGTGTAAGGTTTTAGCTGAATACTCCAATTTGTCGGGCGAGAAATGAAGATCGATTCTTTCGTGTCTCGAATTTCGTTTGGAAACTTGCCGGCGGTTTGACGGGGCGAACCTTTTAAAAAGATGAACGAACTCGTGTTTTCGGCTCCAATGGCCACACGGTTGACGTTCATATGATCAATTGGAACATTCTCTTTTTTTTAATCTGAAAGTTCCGGTACTCGTAACAGGATTCGAAACGATAACGATTAATCGGTGTACAATTAATTGTGCTTGTTATTAACTTATTGACACCGTCTTGCGATGAATAAAAATCACTGACAGTTTGCGGACAGAAGGAAGCAATTAAATTCTAGTAATCTAGATAGATTTCGATACAAAGTATAAGATAAATTAAACGATTTTGAGTGGAAAAGATTTTTTGATTTGCACGGATGGACGAAATCAGACTTCGTTCACGTAACAAGTGTTTGAAGCGGCCGACGAATGGATTCTGTTTTTACAAGTATTGATATGAAGGTACACAGTGTCACTTTTTGATTTATTACGCCATCCATGGGATCGGGTATATTGAATTTGCATGAGACAATATTGGAGAGAAAGAAAACCGGGGTCGCTCAGACCGCACATCAATCGTGGGTTAAAACATATTTTATATTAAAAGAGAACCCGGAGCACCACATTTCAATTCAGCCTTCGAAAACGATTTCCCGAAAGTCCAGGGGAGTGTAATCGAAACTCGAAATAAATATTTTATAGCATGCCCAAACAACTTTTTTAATAAAGTCTAAAAACACATTCCGAATGTACTGATAAACCCCCTAATCATCTTACACATCTAAAACATTCAATTATAAAAATGAGAAAAAAAATCACAATCCCCGTCTTATCTTCCACAACTTCTAAACACAAATCCCTGAAAATTCCATCAAATAAAAATTGTCCCGTACGCAAATATTCTACTTGAAGAAAACACGGCGTCTAATTACGTCGCTCGTATCGAAAACGAAATAAATGCAGACGCGAGCGTTGAATAGAGAAATTTATATGAGTTACACCGCGCTATTTAGAATGAAGGGACGAAGGGAGGGGGGTGCTTGCAGATATCGGAAAGAAATAGGGCTCCTTCGTGCAAGGAAGTCGATAACGAGGAGGCACGGCCGAAGCTGTGGAAGCCATTCTGCAAGCAGGATTAAAGCTCCTGTGGCTGAGGCTTCCCCCTTTATTACCTTCTTCGAGAGCCTCGCCACTTTCCGTTCTCGTTCCTTCCACCTTCTCCCCCTCCCCCCACCCCTCTCAGATATACTTGACACACTGAATCGAACGAGATTTCAGCAAATTCGTGGCGGAATAATCGCCAGGGAATTTCCCCCTCCCCCTCCCCCTTTTGCGAACGCACTTGTTTCAAGGTGTCAGACGTGTTTCCAGGATACAGAAAATGTTATGAAGTTGAACACTTGCACAATCTGAAAGTTTGATAAGCTCGCACAGTACCTACATATCCTGAAGGATGGTCCCCGTGAACGATTCGCAAAGTTTTTAACGCGGGTTTTGCGGTACGTCTGCGACAGTTTTATTTCAGCGTTTCTATGGTTCGGGTGATTCGTTCGGCAGGTAGTCGAAAGAGACGCGGAATATTACATGTGTTTTTGTTTAACACTGGGTTACCATGAATTTACATATTTCTACCGAAGATTTCTATTTACAAAACCAAAATATAGAAAAAATTGAAATTGCGATTATATGACTTATAAATGTGAATAAAACTTAATTAGAATGTTCTTATAAAATATGACAAGAATTTTGTTGAAGAAAATTTAACTAAAAATTGTTTCAAAGGTATCAAAATGGCCCTTTAGTAATCCTAGTGTCAGCACCCTGTTTAAGAGAGGTTCTATTTATTACGAGTGCTTTCGACGGCGATATTTTGCGAGCGTCGTTCGTATAATTCCGTTGGACGAAAAGTCAATAAATGTCCGGGGTGTGCACCCGTGAATCTTGTCGCTATCAAATGTTAAATCTCAAACGGGTAGGTAGTTCACGGCGTCTATCGTCGTTATGTACGATACCAGAAGTGCAATCATGAATACGATAGTGCGACTTAATCCTTCGAGGGTTTCTCCCTGGGTCCGAGAGACCACACATTCAACACCGTATTATTTATACTGTACCGCGGAGAACCTTGGAAACCACATCTTAAAGAATCACCGTACACTTTCTGGAAAACCTACGTCTGTGCTGGCAACGCGTTTATAAGTAGAAAATCGATTAACCTTCGTTGGAATCGAACAATTATTTATTCCTGTCGCGAGCGATTAACACTTTCAACGCCACGGCACCCACATCTGGGTGACAATTAATCTTATATAAATAAATTTAATTTTGCACAGAGTTCCCGTCACCCATAAATGGATGACGTTCTTCATCGTTCAATGAAATAAAAGCTTTTATAATTAATTCATAATAATTTCCTTTTGTAACACGAGTATGTATTCGACGTATTCTAAATAGAACTGTACAGATTAAAAATACATCAAGTAACAAATATATCTAAACTCGAACGATTCTTATTGGTCGTTCAAAGTGTTAAATAACACCGTCGACCTGTGGAAACGTGACGCGTGATAATGCACGATAAAACGCGTTCCCATAAATTATAATTTTTCCAACGCGAAGCCTCGCGCGCAACGGTAGTCGAACAACCGAGAATGAACAAAGCGGAGATAAAGCAATTAGCAAAGAAGAAGAAGAAGAAAAGAAGGGAGACGAGAGAAGTGGAGGGTCTAAGCCGGAACGAGAGTTGGCTGTGCAAGTCGTTACGCGTGATTTCGATCAAGTCGCTCGAATCCGCCTTCGCATACTCGGCCGACCGGTAATTGCCGCTCTGAAACAAGCGCGATAGAATAGGGGGGAAATAGGAGAGACGGAAGAAGAAGGACAACGGAGGGAAGAAACGAGGCTGCGGGCAATTTGAATCGTCCGCCTTGTTAGCGCCGATAGACAGAAAGAGGAATGGCTGTTCGCGGATCCCCCCATGGAGTTTACCGCGAGAACACTACCGCGTTTAAGAAGCAGTAAAAATGACACAAAGGAGGAACACCTCGGCGAGACGGGAAGTAATGGAAGGAATGGTAATGGTACGACGGGGAAAACGAAACCGTGTGATTCGAGTGGTTTTATGACAGGTGTTATTGATGCGTGAATACCGAGTGGAGTGATAGAAATTTTGGTAAATTGTACGGTTTGAGCCGTTCTTGTAATGTTTGTACTTTGATATTTTTACGAGTTTGATGATAAATCGTGTCGATAGTTTTACGCTAAGAAGTGTTTAGTTTTTGAAATTTTGATAAATTTATAGATATACATACATATATATTTTATATATATTTCTATGCTTTTAAATTAATAAACATTCAATGATATTTTTACTTTGTAAAACGTTGAGACGTGCAGAATTTCCACGTTCTATATTCCCCGAGGTTCCGAGATTTCCGTGAGAATTTCAATGGTCCTTGTTAGCACCGATAGACGGAAAAGAAAGCATAGCTTTTCTCGGAACCGTAGTTTACCGCGAGAACAGCTCGCGCTTAAGAAGCAGTAAAAATGACACAAAGGAGGGACAGGAAGTAATGGCAAAGGACAGGAGAAAAAGAAAACGGGTGTAGCACCTTATGCCACGTGAAATTCAAGTGGATTTGTGACAAGTGGGTGCTAACGACGTGTACACACGAATGGACAGGGTCGAATAGAAAATGAGGGTGGAACTCCGCTGAGTTGGAGTACGTGGTTATCCTGACAATTCATT
Organism: Mimumesa dahlbomi; assembly: GCA_917499265.3. Lineage (NCBI taxonomy): Eukaryota > Metazoa > Arthropoda > Insecta > Hymenoptera > Crabronidae > Mimumesa > Mimumesa dahlbomi. The sequence continues at coordinate 7,589,251 of OU824124.1, forward strand.
GTTTCTACGTGCAAAGTGTGTCGAGGGCATCGATATTACATTTAACTTGCGACCATTCGAATTAACGTGGTGGAAAATTTTTCCGCTTACCGAAGTGTGCTTCCTTCCCCCGTGGAAAATGTTTGATTTGAAATGCTAGAACGTGGCATAGAATCGGCAATGTTATTATAATGAAACTACGCGACGGAATAATCCGTTCGATTCGTAGAAACAGAGGTGTAAATTTAATTCAGAAATTAGAACGTTTCGAACGAAGTTTATTAACGATAAATTCGAGGCGAACGAAAATCAAATTTAATAAAGATAAGGGACGAGAACTTTCTTCCGTGATAAATCACTTCAACGTTGTTCAAGATTAGCGTATCGAACAGAGGCGATCTTGAGTAGTACCATTATAAAAATTTTAACATACCGAGCTATATAGAATGTAGAACGTGAAGTGCGCTCGAATTAAAATTTTACAGAGTACCGACGGTTCTTTATTGCGAAGCAAATTATAAAATCTTTTATGACTCACTATTTTCCCGAGCAATGTGTATTTCTTTCGACTCTATCTCTGCTAGAGAATTCCCGTCGAAAGGTAACTAAAAATCTGTGAATTAAATATTCGATTAATTCCATGTAAAGAACGATCGAACATGCGTGAAAAATCGAAGCGATTCTAAAGCAAACAATTCTACCAGCCGTTATCCGGTTTCTCCCTGACTTTTATTCTAACCGCTCTCATCTTATTTGCCCACATAATTACGAAATACCAGCTAGTATCTCTCCTGGCAGTATAAAACAACTCTCCGTGACACGGCACTTTTAAGAAACACTTACGAGTCCACGGCAAACTTTGCTTTTCGCCCTTCTTTTATTTCTCCGGTTGTCGTTGCGGCTTGTGAGAGCCGTGAAAAGTCATGGTGTCTAGTAGCAAGTACAAAGAGACGGATAGATTGAGAGAAAGAGAAAGAAAGAAAGAGAAAAGGTGGAGAGAGAAACAAAGAGAACCGCGGAATCAAAACCGAGTTAATCCTTTTATCGTCGGGTAGTAACACGCGTTACGATGAAAAAAAAAAAGAAAGAAGAATCTGCTTCACAAGGCGTTTTATACGCGCAACCGAAACCCGAGCTCCTCGCCTAAAATGTATTTTTCAAAGGTGCTTTAAAGACCCGTGAAAATAGAACGGCGATCGTTACAACGTAGCCACGTAGAGCCGGAACTGCAACGGCACGGTTTTACCGTGTAAAAACCGATCGCGGGAAATGGCCACATAAAACATTTGAATGTTCTGATAGATAGCGCAAATAAACAAAATGCTTGCGGAAAATAAATCGTCGGGATAAATGCGGAACGAAGAGAAACCGAAACTTCGTTACCACACAACTAACACCGGCCCGGTGTGCCAGTGTGTGCGTTTCGATAAAAGGAACGAGAATTGTTTAAACAGAAATTTACAGAGTTATTGATTCCAATCGCAGGAATCGAAAAATAATCTTTATAATTTTTACCATTGGAAATGTGAACAATTGACAACGTTACGACAACAAAAAATGTATCTGTTGAATGAAAAATTGTCGTCAGTACAAAGATTCGAAGTTAGTATCATCGTGAATCATTTTAATTAATTGGAAATCAAATTTCTATATCATTTAAGTAATCTTCCCCACATTAATTGTCTACCTATCCTGGCCAGTCACAATTACCTCAAACAATTCCAAATTTCAAGACAACTCCAAAAAGATCCATCAAACCCAGTTTACTGACCCAAAACGAAATTTTCCCCATTAACCAAAATAATTCCACCGCGATCATACAAAAAAAATTCAGATTTCCCTGCAGCTGCACAGCCCGAGCCAATCGATCCATAAATAACACGAACCAGCACACCACCAAACATCCTCCCATCCCTACAAACGTGTCATGCCACACACTATCGCGCCCGTCGAATCACCTGACGCCGAACCGTCTGAAGAAAACGACAAAAGCATAAGGAGGAAGGAGAAAAGTCCACGGGGTGTCTAGACAGCCTAAAGAGCCCACGAGGTATATATGATAGGGTGACTAACGATCCTTCTGACTAACGCTCTGTCTATCGACGCCGCTAATTCGTCATTTCTCGCGCGTCGAGTGATTCACGGGAGGGTAACGAGGAACCGGTCGTCATCTAACAGACCCGGGCATTATGCTCCGCACTCGTTCCGGCTATCACAATCATTCGTTGTCCAGGAGAACGGTTCTGGGTGTGCTCAAGGTTGCGATGATCGGTTGCGTAATCGGGCACGCGTGAAATCGATGAGCCATCGAAGTAATCAGAGCGAGGATCCTGACTGGGCTTTCTTTGAGCCGGTTTCTTATGGCACGGATTCATCTAGTATTACGTACATACGTGTGTATGTATGTGTTTTAGTACGTGTGTGTGGATGACGTGGGTCTGGCTGTGTTCGTGAGGATGGTGGTTTATGAGTGGATGATCATACGTTGTGGTTTATGGTTTCGGAAAGGGGATTTTTGAAAATAGTTTTTTTGGTTTGGATATTTTTTTTGTTGAGTATCGTTCGTTGGGTTGTAGCTGGAGTGAAGGTGAGGCGGTGGTCAGGAAATGATTGTTATTTTTAGCCCTGTCCCTTACCCTGTCGCTCGTGAATAGGTTTCGATGACGAAGTGTATGGTAGTTATGGAGAAACGGTATTGATTTACTGTAATTAGATTTGATATCACTTTAATGTTGTACTGTCAGCGTTGTATGTTTGTGGGAATAGAAAATTGTGTAGCACTTTCGAAAGGAATTGGTAGAATTTAATAACGATGAGTTTAAAGGTGACATCATTCACTGGAGAGTTTATTATTTATACGATCGACTTTACTAATAAATAACTGAACAGTGCGGAGGGAAAATAAAAATAATGAGTGGAAAGTATAATAACCGTCGGTCACGTGAGCTTATTTTATGGCAATCTCTTTTATACAATCTCACCGAAATTGTAAGCTGATTGTGAACAATTTCATTGCAACAGGATTGTGAAATTGTTGGAAATCGTTACCCGTATACATTTCTAATCCCGATCCAAAGAAAATAAAAGTCAGATTCCGAGCACCGATGTGTTCCAGTTACGAGTTAACCCTCGCCGTTCCGCGCTGCTTTTTCTATTTCGTATCGGCTGCTCTAAAGAGATTTGAGTGGCACAGTCTTATAAATTTAGCTCGCTGCGAAATTCTACACTCTATTTGTGTTTCGAACGCAAGGAATGCTCGGCTTTTCACCGTTTTATATCGCGCGCGTAAAACTGAGAAAAATCTAATCGTAACACACCTGTAAATTGAAAAGAGTTAACATCGAACGTTTATCCATGGTTACTTCAACGAGAAAAGAAAGATTCTTAATACAGAGCGGAAAGTATGATTGAAAATATCGAAGAAAACCTTAAAGTCAGTTCTCCCAGCCAAGTCACAAGACACCCAATTTGGCCGCCATTGAATCACACAGTAAATTTGGCTACCGTGAATTGTCGACTGGCAGTGAATAAAATCGACGCAATTTTCGAACAAAATCGAATTCGTTCCTGTCAGAAAATTATATACGATTCATCACGCCGCATTTCGCAATTTTCTCCCCCCACCTTTTCCTTGCAAAAGAAATTCACACCTCTCTCGCATTCTTCTCATTTCCCCGGGTAAAATCCGGGCGTATAAATTCCAATACCCGTCCCTCAAAAAAAAAAAAAAAAATCAACCGGATAAGAATAAATCGTATTTACCCGCTGTAATGTCTTCTAACAGTTCGTACGATGCTCGAGATGGATATATATTTTTTTTTCAATACCGTATTCGTTAAACAGTTATTTAAACGCTGCGTAAGAGCTGCGTTAAGTCGTTCGTAAAGTGCAGTACAACGTATCATGGTGTGTCCTTGACGAGCCTCTTATTGGAATTCATGGCGGGTGACACAAAAGAAGGGAAAAAAACCGTAACGACGAATGCGAAGCTTGTATGCATTGTAGAGTAGGTATGCACTGCGAGTCACAATATGGCACCTCGTAACATAACGCGGGAACTTCGCAATAGAATTGTCTCGTGCTGTATACGCACATGCTTCAGTGCATCTCAAAAAAACGTTGTTACTCTTGCGAAATCTCTTGTCTCATATTCGTTAATTAATCCGTGTAGAAGTGTGCCTGCACGAAAATTATTTGTTACCGGTCAAACTTTGTCTCGTTGTTTCTGGAGTACTTGATAGTCGACTCCAAAACCAATTTGTTTAATTTCTGTGAGAATATCTGTGATTGAATTTGAGTAACAAGTAAATTACTGGATAAAAGTAGGTTTGCGTAAAGTAAATTTTAATATCTAATAATAAGTCAATGTTAATCGAGGCAAGTGGATATTGTTTACAGAAAAGGCTTTTGATTTATGATTTATAATAATTTTCTAATGCGGGTGGAGCTTTGGATTCCCGTTTTCCCGTTTTATTCTATTTTTTATATTTCCCAATATTTAAAACAAATTCTCTATTTCATATACATCAGAAATTTCTGTACAGACATTTCTTTCAATTGAAATAAATTTAAATACATATCCCTTTTCTAATATAAGATCCTCTCAAATGTTTAAATAAAACAATAAAGTCACGAGCTCTCGTAACCACTAACAACCACTACTCAAGTGTTCTGAAACCCTAAGCCGTACCTCAAACAAGATAAATACGATATTCGTTCCACGTTATTAAATAACCACGTTACTTTCTGCCGGAGCCGGTATCTTTTTCTCCTTGAAGGGATTCGAAAAGCATGCGAGGCACCGTCGGGAACATGCATTATCGTCTTCGCGATCCTCGTGGTTCACCTGGTTACGTAACACACGAATGATTCACGCGTATTTATCGACGCGCAAAACTGAAGTCGACAAGAAGTCAACGGAGGATCGGAGGAGTCCGCGAATAACTCAAGTAGTAGCAACACTGTATCGTGGCAAATTTTTACGACAGATTTGCATTTAAATGCCCCCGCCGTTATTCCGTATTCATACGTGATATTTCATGCGTATCTAATGCCACCGTATCTAATCTTCAATCTTCGCCTCTTTGTGCTTGTGGGTTTTGTACCATGCCGTGGCGGTCCGTAAATAAACTCGTAGAACAATCGATGGTACGTTAAAAGACGCACCCGTACGTACGGAGATGGTTAGGGGGAGATGAAAACGGCTAGATAAATTGCGCAAAAGGTGAAAGAAAAAAACAAAGAAAGAAAAAAAGAAACACCCGGAAGATCGAACCGCTGAGTCGTTTCCGCGAGGCAACCCGGCGTAATTACCCCCAATTTAATAAACCAGAGACCGCACTGATAAACCACACGTCATTGTAAATCGTCTGCTTAGCACGGAAACATTTTACTCGGCGCATCTGTAACGATGATAATTCCAGGAAGTCGTTGGGAAATGCGAGAAAATGTGATACACACACCCGTGAACCGTATAATTGTCGTTTGTTTTGTAAAAAAAAAATGCACTCGAAACGATCGAATCTTTCCCCTGGTTAAAAAAGAAATAGAAAAAAAACAAATCAAAGATATACTGAAAATGAAGTGGGAGATTTTTTTTCTAAATGACAAGATCAAGATATTTACAGGGTGGAATGCAGTTCTGAATCGGTGGAAGCTAATGACGCATAATGCTATCGACGAGCCAGCGAACCGTGAAATTTCAGCAAGTCGCTTAATTGTTATTACATTGTATAATTTTCTCGGCGGCTTGGAAATCGTTTGCCGATATGATTGCGCCTTGAACTGGCGTCATGCGTCAGGTATGCGGCACAGCCTTAGCAATGAGCGGATACGAGAGCTCGTTATGTGGGCGCTTCCGGCAATGGCATGGGACCTGATGTAATTGCATTTGACTGTCACTGGTTAAAGTGAGCAACGTGAGGAACCTATTAAAACGTACAATGTCAATATATACACGTACTAGTATGACTAAGGGAACATTGATACACCGTGTATCCTACTGGCGTTGGTAATTTGTTTGATATATGTATATTTTTTTTCATCGATGAAAATATATGTGCCACGAACGTGTTGGAAGTGGTGTAACATATCGGCAATTTATTAATCGAAATTGCGGGTAAAACACGTATCGGATTATGGTTTAATTCTGTGGTGATAAATTTGACGAATGATTTTTAAATGAATTCGGAAATGGGTAATGAATGATTCGGTTTTCCGATGAAGCGTTAAACGATATTTTATATCGTATATATATATATGTATAAATAAATTCGATTGTGGTTACGCGTTAAAAGACGAAGGGTTTTTTTTTTTGGAGAAACGGAACAACTTTGAAGCGCGTAAACTTCGCGCCGCACATTCGTTTGCATTCATAATTCAAAACGGAAAAGAAGAAAACAAAGAAAATGGAAACAAGAGCAACTTGAATTACAATGTAGAACGAAGAATATTAGTCACGCGTTCTTATTAAATTTTCGACCGCTATTTCCGCGGCTTTTAGCGAAGTTGTTTTACGCTTAGAATATTAATATTTTCAACGGACTCTTTGTTTGCATAATAAGCAGGACGTTTTAACAATAACTTCCTTTTCTTGTATTTCCGTGTGCACGGTTTCACGTTTTTCCCATTATTCTTCTCTCGTTCGTTTTTCGTTTCCGCGAATTCTATGCTAATTAAACCGTAGAAACGGAGTTGCAGGTAACTGCGATTTAACACGAATTATTATTTCTTTTTTTTTCGTAAAAAGATGATGCTCCTTCCGCTTCTTTAAGTATCCAACCTACATTCTCTGTGAAAATCATCAACTTCTAAACGAACTTGTAACTTCTTACGTAAATCCAACGTGTAAACATCGTTTCACGTAATTCCGACAATTTACTCGGAACAAGGTATATCCATTTATCGGCCGAACCTTGCCAAAATCTCATGCTTCATTTCAACAGGTATACACAGCGTAGCCGCCAATTAGGTTAAACATCGATTTAGTTAATCTGTAACAGCCCCTTAACAGGCGCCAGAGGATCTGTTTTCGGCTGTTTAACGAAACAGTAGGTAACTAGTTAAACGTTGTTAACTATTCTCATTAGGTGACCACCTTAGCCGCTTAATCGTTTCAGAACGGTCGATTTATCTGGTTCAAAGTAGCCGTGTTAAACCAACTTGAAGATATTGACGGATTATTGTCGATATAGTACTTAACATAGCGCGAAGGATTCTCTACAAAATAATTAACTCGGAATCAAATCAATCTCACTCTAAAGTGTGTTCGAAGTAGATACATCGGATCATCAATCTTTTGGTAAACGTCATCGTATGATGAATGAGTCAACAGAGAATGAATTATGACATAAGTATCCGAAAATTAGGTAACTAAGCTACTATATCTATGGTTTTAATGTACATACGTACAATATTGTAACGATCGATTTATAAACTTCACTGACGTACGAATAGTTTTCATTTAAAATCATTATTTATGTGTCTCTTGGTAAATTTTAATTATAAAATATATTATCTTTATTTCTACAACGAAAATATGTAACATATATCATGAAACTCAGTGCCAATTATCTCTCTACATCTATGGCGAACGATTTGAGAAAAATAATAACACAAAACAAGATACATCCTCGTTATTTCACTTTTTGGTGTCTACGACCTCTCACTTTAAAATCATTGTTATAACACGTTATTTTTCTATTTCCTGAAAAGACACGAACATCGGTCGTTATCAAGGATCCAAGGAATCCCCAAGGAATTCCTCTGTATCCGGGAATCCGAGTTCCCGGATCGCCGGCGGCTCAAATATTTTGGAAGGGTGTTATCGCGGAATAATCGATCAGGCCGTGGCGAATCAATTATCGCGTAAGTAGCGTAGGCCGGTCGAAACGTTCGAATCGGGTAACCGGTTAACCGCACGACATCAGCTGCGACTAGTTACGAGAGACGTTACCGTAGGTAAATGCTGCCAGGTAAAACAAAAAAAAAGAAAAGAAAAAATGTGAACTGCGCATTAAACCGAGTGCCGTATAGAAAGAAGATAATAAAAAAAGGTATAAGCGATACACCGGGGGAGTCAGTCGCAAGTGTTCGTAACGTAACGTGGGTGTTGTCTGCAAGGACACAGAGACTGCCAGCCTCGTGTAATTCCACTCGAGTTGCGAGCAGGAATAAAAAAAAATAGTATCTCGTATCGTGATATCTCGAGCGGAGGCGGACCGTGAGAGGAGCGAGAGAACTCCTGGATCTCGATTTACGGATACTTAAAGCACACCCACGAGTATAATGTTCTGACATTAATACAAATTTCTGATACCGATAATGGGGCGACCTTGTGCTCTAGCCGATCATCTAATCCTGATGTCGATTCTTCACGAAAGTGTGTTTGGTGAATCGTAATGGATATTTTAAACGTTGAATTTCATCATAGAATTTTAAAAAGGTATTTAAGAATTATTAACCGTATGTTTGAAACGTTTTGTATGTTGTCTTTTCGGTATTCACTGTGTTCGTTTTGTGTTTTTTTTTCACAATCGAAACGTCGTGGCGCGTTAATTTTTGCAGACTCTTTGCGCAAATACACGCGTAACAATGTAAAAAGTGATTTCCATTTCCATTCCGTACATTCCGCCGGTGACTGTTCAATTATCTTAATCGCCGTGCAATTAGCGGTCGTGTATAGCCTATAATTACTGTCTGTGATTGTAATCAGCGGGGTGAAAAAAGAAAGACAAGGAAGAAGAGGAGAAAAAGAAGCAGATACACAAATTTGCATATGTCAGTAGACTTTGTTCGCCGATCGGATTCCCGTTTCACGTTTCTCGTTGCGAACGGTTCCGTAAGGACACGTGAACCTGCCAACGGCAGAATCAAACTCGTCACCTGTTCGGGACAGGTGCGTGCCGCGAGTAAAATGACGAAACGGTTGGTGTGTCCTACCGGAAGAACCGATCCGAAACGTTTTTTTTTTATCGTGAAAGAATTGACGTAGAAGAGCGAAAGTTTGAAATCAGAACAGGTGCGTTACCTGTTTGCATTTCAATCAGAATGAAATTTTCGAGAAATTCCGTTGATTATTTCGTTCGGTGAGGCAACGATATTTGGCTATTGGAATTTTTTTTCGACGATGAAACATGCCTTTGTCTTTGAAATAAAGCTGATTAATGTTTTGGAAGGCGGTCAAGACGACCAAGGGTGGATAAGGTTGAAGTTCGCTGTCTCAGCGTCTGCCGATAATGACTATGCAAAAGGAGTGGCCTCAGTTTTATGTTCTATACGAGGCTAAAGTGGCTTAGGGTGAAAGTTTGAAAGAGTCGATAATGGTAACGATAAATATTTCTTTTTTATTCCGACGAAACGACGGTTAATACGCGAAGCGATTACGGGGAATAATATCGAAGGAATATTCCGAATAAATATTGTATATCTATAGAAAGAAATAATTAATTTGCAGTTCGGAAGAAAGATTAATTTCCGTAAACTTGCGTAGTGATCGTGATAGTATAATAATTCGATTGAAACATATGTAAATGTAAACACGTCATTTAAATAAATAATCTTCGGATATTAAATCGAAGAAGTACCCATAAAATGTTCGTACGTTCCAAATTTTATTTCGTTTTATTTCACCCGGCAAAGTTAACGATCACTGTTTTATACACTTTTCGAGGAGATTACCCCTCCGTTTATGATACTGCAACCGGTTGTAATCGTTACCGGCGATCAATTACAATTTACGGTGTACAACATTATTACCCCATTACATGCCATTAAACAGCGACACACTATCTATAAAATAACTCAATTAATAATTTCGATTACGACCGACAATTATCAGTAATTAACTTAATACAATATTCTAGCACATTTCAATATATCATCCGACAGGAGGGTATATAATATTTAACAAATTTACCCTTCAAATTTTCCCCCCTCTAACGATATATATCTCTGAAAATTCGCTTTTCAGAAAATCGCGTTAACATTCACCAGGGTGAATCGACTTCTATCAAGTTACCCCCACCCCCGCACACACTTACACCTCGGAAAACGCTCACTCTCGACCGAATAACCAGGATCCGACTTATGTTTCACGGGGCGTCGATGATGATAGGTGCGTCGCACGTGGGCGGCTCGTCAGTGTTTCCTCGACAAAGGGGGAACGGCGGTTGACGGGTGATCGATCCGCTGGATCGGTGCTCGATCCTGATTTACGCCCCCATAAATAATAGGGCCCCATTGCGCCTCCGTTGCGAGCCCTGTCACGGAAATCTATGCGCGCGGGTCATCGATCCGTCAAACTGTCGATTCCTTGCCCGAAGCGGGAACGGAGAAGTGTATGCAGAGAGCAGAGAACTAACTGTATATGGTGTAGAACATTTTAGATAGCGTTATTACGGAGACTGGTTTCTGGGATTGAGCGGTGACAGGGTACATTTTCGTTGGTAACTGTGACACTTGTTTGGTGTTGATCTCACAATTTCTACGTTTTAAAATTTCTGTGTTTAGGAATCTTAGAGTCATTGAATTTGTAAATCAACAAATTTCTGCCATTGGAAATCGCTGGATTTTCAAATTTCCGTGTTTAAAATCTTTTGGACTTAGGAATAGTTATGTTGGAAAATGTATAGTTTAGAATATAGCAGTTAGAAACTTTGGGCCCTGAAATTGCTATGCTCTAACGTTAGTGCGTTTAGAAATTATTAGTTTTTAATTTTCTACGATGTACAGTTATAGTGTTTTAAAGTTTCTTCAAAATATTTTTGTGAAAAATTCTGTTCAATCTAATAAAAGAGGCTGGTTTTTGGGATTGAGCGGAGACGGGGTACATTTTCGTTGGCAACAGTGACACTTGTTTGGTGTTGATCACACAATTTCTACGTTTTTAAATTTCTGTGTTTAGAAATCTTAGAGTCATTGAATTTGTAAATAAAAAATTTCTGCCTGTGGAAATCGGTAGATTTTTAAATTTCCACGACCAAAATATTTTGGACTTACGAATAGTTATTTTAGAAAATGTCTAGTTTAGAATATAGCCGCAGTTAGAAACTTTGGACCCTGGAATTCGTATGTTTTAACTTTAATGCGTTTAGGAAATATTAGTTTTCAATTTTCTACGATGTACAGTTACGGTGTTTTGAAGTTTCTCCAAAATATTTTTGTGAAAAATTCTGTTCAATCTACTAAAAAAGAGCTGTGCCACGGAAAACATGATAAGGCGTTTTTCTTCGCAACGAAATAGAGGCTTTAATTTACCGACCGCTCGTATGTACGTGCTGGTTACTTTCATTTGCCAGCGAGTGTAAAAAGTGTACAGAATAATTGCAAAATTTGCAGAATGTAAAGCGGGTGAATAATATTCTGCTGTTTGTGCCCGTGTAACGTATTCATCGTTTAATTTCTTTCCCTTCGTTTCTGGCTAAAGCAAATACGAAATTCCTCTTTTCACTTCCAATCAAACCTGATTTAACCTTGTCCAGTTAATTACCCACGTGTCTATAACGAATCTTATAAAACTACAAATAAAAAAAAAATTCAATGTCAGTGACAATGTCACCCACGTTCGCGCCGCGTGCTGCTAATTGTATTACGTAATAAAAACTAAGTAATTGTACTTTAACGGCGGATAATAACGGAATGGTTTCTTAAGCAGTAATTCCTTATGGCGTACATTGTAATTGATCGTCCGTATCCATCGCAACCGGTTACACGCCACCATAAACGACGATAATCTCTGCGGAAAGCGCGTAAACCAGAGATCGTTAAGTAGAACATAATCCTCGCCCGGCGAAAATGAAATGAAAACTGGTAACGTGATGCAAGATTTTTACGATTGTTCTTACGTTCAACGAAAGAAAATACGTATATACGCAACGAACGTTAATACAAATGCGTTTACTTCCCACGGTTGGTTTACGATTACATAAAATGCAGATAGATAAAAGTTTCGATGTTAATCGCGATTTATTCCCATCATTTTCCACCGCCCCCCCCCTCCTGGTTGGCATTTTGTTCGATAATTAACGTCGTGATAAAAATTGTGTTAAGAAAAGTCGGGAAAAGCGAATTCCTTGGAGAAAACCTGTGGAATACTTCTCGAGTACATCTTAAATATGAAATTTAAGTATTCTTGGTACGCTGATTCACGGCCAGTGAATTCGTGGAATTCAAAGCACATAGCGCTGTTTATTAGAGGAATATTCCGGCTGCTTGTATACGTTACTTAACACAAGGCTGTTTGGCACTTAAGAATAATTTATGGCACTCGTCTCTCGTACGTACAGCATCTGGCCGTTGATTTCGTTGCTACAGATAACATTAGGAAAAAGAAACGCGGTGAGCATATTATAGCCGTTTATTTTCCGCGTATGTCAATGAAATTCCGGGTAATCGGTTTGCGCAAACACCAGGATACGAGGGCTTGATTTTCATCTCTGAGCGACCGGTCGAGAACAGATAGTTTTCATTTCGACGAATACGTTTCTATTGCTATTTAGCGCGCGAGACAATAGATTAGTGAGTCAGACATTAACTGGTCAGTTAATATTAATAATGTGTCGCTCGTTACATCTCGCGAGGCGTAAATCAGATTTTCCGAGCCGCCTTTGCGATTCAGACATCTGGTTATTAACAATTTAGCCTTCGGCACATGGTTTACGTTGGTGCCGTAGAGTTACGTGTTCTATGTCCTTGGAGAACTTTATACGTCTCTGCATAAGATTTAACAAGTTCAGCAAAGTTTCGCATACCTTTTAAACAATAGACGCCGATGACTGTATTGTTCGAGTTACATAAATATATGTATGTACACAGAGAGTCGAAATTAAATTGTGTGGAATGAAATCGAGACTACGGTACGATTAAAAATGTTTAGCGAACGGGTACTTGGAATTTTCAACAAGTTGATATGTCTACCTCTATAGTCACTAAGGATGATATTTCGGGGCTTTGAAGTTTTGCTGCGTTGTCACTTTTGGACGTTTAAAATTCCTGTTCGTGAAATATGTCATCGAAATTGTTGCATTTTGAAATTTTTAACTGTTAACCTTTGAATTTTCCGGGTGTTGAAACCCTTGTATACTGAGGTTTTATTGCTTCGTGATTTTTTGGGATTTTAATTTTCTACCCTGTGCAATTTTCGTGCGTTAAAATCGTTGCGCTTCGAAATTTCGTGATTGAAATTCCAGTGTTTAGAAATTCATAAAGCGATAACGTTATGATTCTGCAGGTGTTCAAATTTCTGTGGTTTGTAAATTCTGTGCATTCGGTGTCCCGTATTTGGAAATATTTGATCGTTCAAATTCCCACGTTTTTCTTTATGTTATCATCAAAAATCATTCGCCTATAAAATTCGATCGTCCCACTGATGTTTCATTTCAATAAAAAAAAATCATAGTAAAATAATTGCATGTACCAGTGTTACACGTTTTACGTGAAACTTCAGGTAAGCGTTAATAAAGTCGACACTTCGAAACAGGCCGATGATAACGAAATTCTGATATCGGACACTGCCCCAAAAAAAAAGGAATAATGACCGGACGTGTCGTAGGACGTCCAGAGGGAACCGCACACCCCTCGTAAATTCGAGGGTTGTTTTTGCCCATTCGGTCGCCGTGAAAATTCATTCCGCGAATTGAATCTGTGCGATTTAGATCGTAAAAAAAAAATACGCCGTACGGTCTCCGCTCTTTTCTCTCGTCGATTTCTTCTCTTTTTCTGTGCTCTTCGAACGCCGGAGCCCATTTGAATTTTAATGATGAATCGTTAACAACAGCGCATGAATGCGGACCTGTCATCGTCCCTGTTGACGTTGATAAGAAATAAAAGAAAAACTCTCGGAAAGCACTCCATCGGCGTATATTTTTTTTTATTAATTACTTTTTTTTCTGCCGAAATAACGGGTGTTTGCAAAGACATATACATAATATTTTTGTATATGTTTGTTTTATATCGAATACGATTTTTTTGCCTGTTTGTTGATTTTTCCGGGGGAGAACGATATTTTCACGGATTATCTGTTTTTGCGGAAATATAGGACGTTTAAATTTTCATCCTTCTGATATATCGGAAATGATTTCTAGAAATTTGCTGAAATATCATTGGGGTTATCTTTACTTGCTGTATTATTACGTTGTTTTAGATATATATAGCTACTTATACGACATTTCAAAATGTAGAACGTTTCGTTCGATTGTTCTCACTACCTTCATGAATCTTAATTAAGGTGTTAATTACAATCTTATCTTACGACCAAGTAATTACCGATTGTTCGCGTGCCTCTAACAAGGACTTCATACACTCCGCTATCTGTTCTCTTTTCCTTTGACAATCGCACGAACTTTCACAAAATGAAACCGATTCCTCTCTGTCTTTATTCCGTACACGTTAAACGCGTTAGAAAATTAAATTCCGCAAAGTGATTACCTATTATATATCGTAGCAGTAAAAAACTAAGTAAGCACACAGGATGAGATACAGTTTCGCGTTGTTTGGCAAAACGAGAAGAAATATTTGAACGTCAATATTTAATCTCCGGTCAATTGCAGAATAAATACCGGGAATCCCACTATCCCTATCCGTGAAACAACGGTCACGTAACCAATAACATTTTTCCTATGATTCACGCGTCGGTTGAAAAGAATTCCCTTCGGCGAAATGAAAGCCAATGCCACGACGAGAATTTTAAAATCGCCCGGCCGAGCATTTAAACCTTCGTGAGTGCCGCCGGATGCGTGTGTGTTTCGACGGAATATTCCGTCGGGAGCGGAAATCGTCGGGCGGTAAGGAACGAGGAAGGAACTGGAACAACGAAACATATTTATTTTCTTCCACGGTATGAGATGATGTCATAAAGGTGCGTCGCCGTTGAAAAGCCAACTGACGTCGGTTTCCGCGAGAGTGAAGTGGTATACGGTCCTCTCGTTGCGTATATATACGTTTATAATGAAATTTGCACGCTTTGAAATCTTCGCGATTTATAACGTCGAAGCTTTAAAGTGTTATATCTGGGTCTCGATGGTTCGGCTTTAAATTTTGTAGGTCGCGAAATGTATGCGCTTTGAAAATTCTATTCCTTGGTAATTCCGCGGGTTTCGAGGTTCGACGTTTTCAATGTTTCCTACGCTCCGACGTTTTCCGCGCTTTCGAGTCGCACTGTGTATGGAAATTTCGGCGCTTTGAAATTCCCCGGTGTTAAAATACCTGCCGTTGGAAATTTTTAGGCGTTGAAATCTCGACACCGGTGAACCGTCCGACGTGGAAATTTTCGCCCTTTAAAGTCAATTTCAACCTGCCATTCGAAAATGTTTCCCTTGAAACAATTTCCAGACGTCAAAATTTCTATTTTCTATATTTTCTAACCGTCAAATTTCTATGTCAGACGTTTTCCGCGCTTTCGAGTCGCACTGTGTATGGAAATTTCGGCGCTTTGAAATTCCCCGGTGTTAAAATACCCGCGTTTGGAAATTTTTAGGCGTTGAAATCTCGACACCAACCAACCCTCCGACGTAGAAAATTTCGCCCTTTAAAGTCAATTTCAACCTGCCATTTGAAAATGTTTCCCTTGAAACAATTTCCAGACGTCAAAATTTCTACTTTCTATATTTTCCAACCGTCAAATTTCTATGTCAGATTTCTCCCTCCTTATATTTTTGCTTCCTGAAATTTGAACGCGTGACAAAATCGTTTCGCGCGGGTTTTTGTCGCGTGATAAACCTTCGAGTCACTGAAATTCCGACCTGGCATTCGAAAATGTTTCCCTTGAAACAATTTCCAGACGTCAAAATTTCTATTTTCTATATTTTCCAACCGTCAAATTTCTATGTCAGATTTCTCCCTCCTTATATTTTTGCTTCCTGAAATTTGAACGCGTGACAAAATCGTTTCGCGCGGTTCTTTGTCGCGTGATAAACCTTCGGGTCACTGAAATTCCGACGCCTTAACATTCCAACAAATTCGACTAACTTCGCGTCAGCTTTTTAACATCTGCGGATGCGTGCCTTAACGCGTATTTATATCCACGCGTGTTCCAGCCGTGGTGCCGTTATTCGGGGCACACCTCGTTTCGGGATGCGGGCGGAAATACGTGAACACGCGCGGTTAACACGCACAGAGAGCACATCCCACACACGGGAGGATTGCGTCACGCGTCTGCGTTACGAAATCCTGGAAAATCTACGAGCCCACGCCACGTAGCCGCGGATTCAGATCCGTTCGTTTCAATTGTAATTCAGCAGAAATGCAAAACGTATGAAACGTTTCTCGATCGTTTTTCTCAATTACAGGAGAAACTGTTTCGAAATAGTAAATTGTGTGGTTAAAAATATTTATAAAGTTAATTTTATTCGTACGAATGAGTGAATGACTGAGTCATCGCTCTATTTTCAACTGTCTTCGTTTCTACGTATCGTTGTAGGAAATTTGTTAAAAAATATTGTGCCTTTGAAAAAGAAGTAAATAAATACTATCGAAGTGAATTTATAATCAAACTTTTCGATTCGTCTATTAAATTCCATGCGAGTCACGGCAGCTACGTTTCCGTGATATTTTATTCAACGGTCGTAATAATACATTTCATACTTTTCCGTAAAATATACGGAAATCAAAGAGGCAGTTTTAAATAAAACTCGCTTGCACACACTCTAACGAAAATGCCTGCAAGGTTCAAGCAGAACCGTTGCGGCAGCGTAACATTTCGCAGTTATATTTCTCAGGCATTCCCGGCGAATTTCGAAACAACATGGAAATTATCTTTTGCCCATGCAAAAGCTGATTCTGTGGCAAGTGTGCCACGCTTCGAAATGCGGCAGAGCGGAAGCGGAAAGAGCCGAGGTGAATCTACAAAGCTTTGCGCGGCCGAGAGATTGCCATCGGGCCAGAAAAAAGGCAAAAATTAAGGACCACGGGAAATTTGGTTACGCGTTTACGAATTGCAAGCTGCCGGGGTGGTGCTTGTGTCGTAATATTACGACGCTGGACCATATGTGGTCGTTAACAGGAAACAGAGGGAATATTAAATGAGGTATGAGTGGAACAGACACGTTTTGTGCTGGTCATCTTTTACGGTTAATACGGGAAAAAATGCGTATGCTTTGTGTCCTCCATGGGTGATGTTTTTAATCTTTGTTCGATTTCACTGTGTCATCTTACACGTATGTGACATGAACGATAAAAAAAAAGAAGAATAAGTAACAGTGTTGTATATTGAAATATGTAACGGTGGTAATATGTCATTAAGTGGACAAATCACATATTTTTATTTTATTTGAAATTGGGTGTTATTTAATGGTAATATTTATTGTATTGTTGGTATTATAAAGTTTTTAGATTTTTTATTAAAGTTCCCCTCGTACTTGGTGCGTACATTATTTCAAATGTTACACGACAATTATTTTTTAAATTAAAATTCGCAACAATTTTCCGGGGCAACAGAAATAGCAAAGCGGTGTTGCAAATTTCATGCAACGTTGTATTATTTTCACCTGCGCGTACTTGTTTATTCGAATTTTCGCGTTGTCAACAATTTCCCCGGCCATCCATGAATTTTCTATACATACATACATACCATATGTAAATATATAAAAATGCGAATCAACCAGCGGGCAATCCTTACGTTTACAAAAATGAAACTGTGACGAATGAATCAGACTCATTGTGTAACACAATGGGTCGGTTTTACAAGAAAAAGAACGAGTAGCATTTCGAAACGGATTTTTTTTCAACGCCCCGTGTTACAGTGACAACTCAAGCCACTTCGAAAACGTTTTCCCCCTTTTTTTTTTAATGCTCGTTTCGCCGAACATGACTGCCTGATTTGCATACACAGTTTGTACAGACAACCGGATGCCTGGTTCGATAGACCGTTTCTAATACGGCGATCTCATTATATATTATGTAAATCGTTTCCACCGGGTAGATTGAGCCCGACTGTAATAATGCATATGTGTACACGTTAAAGCATCTTTAAAGCAGATAGGAGCGGCAATTCCAGCACGTAAATGGGGGAACTTTGTCGCAATGTATGTCTCTACATTCGAAACAGAAGTAAATATGACGAAGATTAATATATTTTTATACTTATAATAAACCGCTGGAAAAAGGAGTACGATAAAAAAAATCATTATTTCGCGAACATTAATTATAGTTTTAAAAACAGTTACATATGGATATTGAGAAAAATACAGATAAAATGTCAGTTTGTGGGGACATACACGTTTGTATATAGAAATGACTGTTCCACGTCATTCTGTGACATTATTTTATTCAAATAAAATTTTATGCCTGCTAAATGAGAGAAAGTGAGTTTGATTTAAAAATGGTGCTTGTCCACAGCTGCGTTGCTTTTAAAATGTAACCTTTTTCACGTTTAAAAATATAAGAGTTGCAGCTGTTTAAAAATTATTGGACATTTTAATGTGACTTTGAATTAATATTTTCTGTTTGATGGAAAATCATTCATTTGTGATTTTTCGTAAAAAGTTTGAAATTTGAAGGTTTTTATCGACTGCCACGTTGATGAACTATTTATTGTAAAATACATTACGTCATAAAACGAATATAACGCGAACAGTAGGTGTTTATAAACTTCAACAGTAAAAAATAGTCTGTTTACATGAAAAATATATGAGAATTATTGGTAAATAAGTATTACTAGACTTTTATTCTATTTTTCTTGAATATAAGTAGATTACGCGTAATGAACAGACACAAAGCTAACAGCACATTAACCCAGTCCATTCTATCTTTACCCCAAAAACAAGTAAAATAACAAAAAATATCTAGAACCGAATATCTCAGCATGACGAACGAAACATAGCTTTGACGTAAAACTCATTTTCTTAAAAAACTTATTTTCCGTCAGAAAAAGACATCTTCCCCCTACGTGGCAATACAAATTCGATGACATATTGCAGGCGCGGATTAGGCTTTCGTGAATTATTCAAAAAACATGAGAAACGAGTAGCTGTCGAATGAATAGGCATCAGTAGAAAATTATTTCTTTCCACGGAGGATATTCCTTTGTTCCCCCTTTTTTTTGTCTTCCAACCGACTGAAGGAAATTCGATTTCACCGTAAGATACTGCCCTTCTTTTTTTCCCCCTTATCCCCCGTTCTTTCAGCTTTTGTCTTTTTTTTTCTTCCCCCTTCAGCTTCTTCATCGTGTCAGGATGTGTCCTGGCAGGACATAAATAATAGGAAGGAAACGTATGAAGTCTAAAAGGACACGTGTGGCCAACGATTTCCTCGGGAAACATTGCGTACCATTATATACGGTTTTGTTTAACATAAGAAACCAATAAAGCACATCACGACCATCTCTATTTTCCTCTCTCTCTCTCTCTCTCTTTCTCTCTGTATGTTTCTCTCTCAGTTAGATTGCTTGCATACAGAGTTATTTCCGCATACGAAATAAGGGATTCGCGTCCATCTCGTGGATTCTTTCGTCGTAGTTTGATTTCATTCGAATCGAGTTACGACACTATGAGAAAATCCAGGCTTACGCTAACCCACTATTTTCTAATAAACATTCGTATCGGTGAGGTTAATAGAAAATCACGGTTAAAGTTTCTTCAACGGAAACAACGTGAAACGGGTAGCCGTATATCTTATTCGTCGTAGAGGCAACGGTACTGTTGGAAGTTGAATAATAATAGCAATTGTATTAAGAATAAATGCATTTTAAAGTACACCGGATTACCGTGTGTACGTTGATACTCGTTTCTATCTGTCTCTGTGTATATGTGTGTGTGTGTGTGTGTGTGTTTTAAGCATCGCGATATTGAGCTCCGCGGAAACGCGGATGTCTCGGAAACGGTAAACAGAAAGAATTAAGAGAAAAGGATCGTACGTTCAGTACTTTGGAAAAATCGCGGGGAACGCTTGCTGCTAGAGAATTCGCACAGAGTACACCTTTCTTCCGTTGTATATACTCCGGGAAATTGAAAACCCGGATTTCTCTCATGGTTTCCGCTGGCCCGTGTAACAATGTGGTATATTTACCCCCGGTGGATTCCTCGGTTATTTACTGCCGCCGAGTATATCGAATTTGTAGAAACAACGCGGCCGCGGCCCGTATTACGCACAAATGTCAAAACATAAAATGTACAGCGGAATTTGTTCGCCGGATTTGCGACACCGAAAATCGTATCGATTCTTTCCGCGAACCGTTTGCACCGGCCACATTCGCGAATCGGGCTATTGTAACGGTATAAATTCGATGGAAATTTAATAAAATACGTCGGAATCTAATGAACGGCGTAAAACGTTGAATTATTACACGATACAGGCTCGTTTTATTAATGTTTATTAATAATCGTGACAACCGTTACGATCTGGAAAGATGCTAGCTGGTAATATTACACAATTGTTTGCAGATTAACGATATATTCGCTCGATTAATCACATTTATCAGATTGATGCAGTGAAATTTCTGCAGATACGAATCAGTCATTCTTCATGCTGTCGCTATTGCTTGCACAAAACTTACGCCGTAATTTGTCTCATCACGGACATGCCCCGATGGGAGGCGGATGAAAAACGCTGTCGAAGCTTTACGGGAATATTATAAACCTAATAAAACCGTAGTTACTGTCGTAAAAGGCTGTGTACCTTTAATATTTATATCCATATACATTTTATATATATTTATATATGTATATGTATATATATGTATATTTATTTCTATGCTCTGAAGAACTTTTTCTTGCGTATCAAAAGACCTTCAGCAATTGTAGGGAGCTCCACTTATTTATGGAAGGTAGAAAATAATGGATCGCGGAGGAAAGTAAATTTCCCACGGAAGTTTCTTCAATGAAACAAAATGCTTGTGATGGCTGTAAATCAATTGCTATTTGAATACTAGCACTCGTGCTGTTTGATCGTTCTCCGTTCAGTCGGTATTTAATAAAATCAGTTGAAAGATCGGAATAAAACGATGCCTTCTTTAGTAGCACTTTGTCGCGATTTATATGAGCTCGATATTTATGAGATGGTCATACATTTCTATAGTCGTGGGAAATTGTTTGAATTTTAAGTATCGTTAATAATATTCGTGTCTTCTTAATTGCTGCTATAATTGACGATTCAGTTGCGGAACGTTCCTGTTAATCGTATTGCTCGTAATGCAATTTGCAGACTTATTTGCACGCTACTTACAATTATAACGAAGCTTAAATTATCCGAAATTGTTAATTCGATTGTTGAATCTTATGCGATATTTAAAGCATCGATTGTATCACTTAAGTTGGCCGTTTGCTTACGTACAAGAAAAACTTGTCAATGGATTTTAAATGTTTAGTGCAGAAATATTAAATAAGTACTAAAATATTACAAAAGTATAATGGTTTCTAACATTCTCTTAAATTTTGTTTCAGATAACAAGCATCAGTTTTCACTTCCGGAGTTCATATTCCCGCTCGCTTTTGTAAGTATTCAAATCTTACGAGTATTAATTTAACACTAAAATTTAACATCGTTAAGGTTACAATTTAAATTATTTCACTCAAATTTTAGTAAGAGCGAAACATTTGGATATCATTTAGTGAATGAATGGAGAAATTAAAGTGAAGTACCCCCCATTAATATACTATCAAAGTTCAGTATTTATTTAACAATGAATACTTATTTCGCACTATGTTAAAGTTTAATTGAACCGTCTATCGATCAGTTGTTTTCTGCTCATTATCTTCTCAATACACGAAGTGCTCTTTAGCAAACGCAAACAGATATTCATATTGCTAATTTATCTTCTATCCCATTCATTCATCGGCGGAATAAAAGCTTTACAATTTATTCGATAATACATAAAAAATAGGTCCGTCGACGTTTTCAATAAATTGCAATAGTATGCCATTTATAAATAATCAATGGCTTCCTCTGTTTCACGTGGATTTTACCCATTGATTTTAAATATTTTATACGTCATAAAAGAATCGTGGATTCGACTACTGGTACTCGTGAACTTTGATATATCACCAAATCCGTATAAAACACAAAAAAAAGGCAATTTCTATCGGGGTTCGTGCGCCGAAAAAATCCATAACGAACGAGAGCGAGTTCTAGTAAATTAAAATTGAACTGTATTTCAGACGTGTTTCATAATGAGAAGAAATTAAATCATCACGCTTATTTCATTTTCCGTTTCCTCGCGGCCGACAGCCGGTTAAAAATAAATTCTCGCATCATTTAATGTATGCTGAAAGTACAGTTTATCTAGTTTCGAAACTTAACTGGATTGCGTCACCGGAAAAGACCAGGATAATTCTCCGTAAAGTACAACAGAATTACGAAACGCACTTGCAAAGTACTTTTGCCTCGAGTATTTGTCTTTCGTATCGAGGTATTTCCCGTCCTAACAGAAACTTATCCCTCCATTGTATAAGCAACGTTTTCGGCGTATTTCGATTGCCACGATTCTGTTAACGTCTTGCTAGAAGTTTTCAACTTAGTCAGGCTTCCTCGTTTTCCTTAAATATATACAAGAATTGAACTTACACGTTCATTTTTTAATCTGAATTAAAAATAGAAAATTATTGCAATTTTACTAGGATCGTATTATTTCGAAGAAAAATATATTTGTACAAAGAACCTATTCATTTTTCTTTCCCCCGGTACAAATAATTCTTTTACGTGACTCTCGCAATTTCTGCTACGAATTGATACGATTGAATCAACAGTAAGCCTATAATCTCGATTTATCAACTGACTTCAATTTTCCTTTTCCGATTCATACCAAGTGCTTTAAATTGAATCATCGGAATAAACGGAATTCCTCGCATTAAATCATGGAAAAGCTGTCTTCTTCTATCTAATTTTCACTTTGCCGGTAAAGTTAAGCTGACGCTCGAAATTAAGCTCGGTTCTATAAATTCATCGGTAGGTAACTCTCCTTACAGTTAACATAATTCTTGGATTTTCTCCCCCCTGAATGAAACCCGAACAATTGGCTTCGGTCGGCCCTTACCAAAATCGCCTTATAATTCTCGACTAGATACCAAATTACCTTCAACCGTCCGAAAGACTTTTCGTTAAATTTATACATTACGTTTCGTCATTAAATTCTATAACTCCGATATAAATTGTTACGTGACAAATATTTTCTTTCCTGCATAAAAACGAAAAAGTAATTTTAGTTTACTCTATTTTCCCATAAAGCAACGCATTACCAAATTCCATTGTCTACGCTTCCCTCTTGAAAAATCCCGCTATTTACTCGAAACAAAAAATGTTCATTCCGAAAGAGAACGAAAGTCCAGAAAACTAAACACTTGAAAAAATGATAAAACTCTCAAATTTAAACGAAACGCTATACATATACGTTTATCGCTAACCCCGGGGTGCGGACATTATTTGCACAGTTCTTTCGTTTGCACGGTCCGTCAGTTTCCGAGACGTTCGACAGTTTCCCGTCGGAGTATGTATCGGTGTCGATATAATTCGCGTCTAAAAGGATTGAACAACCGCAGAGGATCAAATCGAGCAAGAAGAAACACACGGCGAACGGGAACAAAGTTGGTGTGAGTGCGTGCGTCTGGAAAACGGCCCATCAAACCGAAAGACCCGGCGTGACTGCTCGTATTCGAAGAAATAATGCAAATCCGTTTATTCTTGGCTCTGCACACGTATTTTCTTTAGATCGTGGAAACATCGCGAACCTCTCCGGAGAATGCATTATTTCACGTTGTGCAGCACAGATCGATAAAGTTCGTCTGGTTTATATCTTCTGTTCGCGATACCCCCGTCCCCCTCCCCCTCCCCTCCCCCTGAACATTATTGTGATACAACGCGTACTGACTGATTGTCCTTCGTTCGACTGAAAAGCCTTTGTCGCCGGTGGGCCTTTTGTCAACGCCGACATCGCGCGACTCGAAATCTTAAAGCGTGGCAAACCGAAGACGAGAGAGAGAGTAATGGACGGTCGCATGATTCCCGCCGGTGAAAACGTGCGGTCGAATACGGTTGCGGTTTTAGTCGCCCACCGTATGTCCGGTTTTAGTTTTCTGTCGCACGGCTGTGTGCATAGATCGACGATTTTAGAAGAACGATTTTTTTTTCTATCTCTCTAGGTAAATTTGACATTTTTTAAGAAACTTGGATTCTTCACTTGAGAATCTCTCGAATTTTCCTATTTCCATAGGGTCAAAGGTATCTGGCTAATTCGAATAATCACGGTGAATTAATTCAATACTTTTTCCCTTTTATTTCTAACCTCTCTGCGGTGTGTATTTAAAACTAAAGTATGTATTCGTAAAAGTGTATATGTGTTTTTAATAATTTCGAGGATCCATAGGATCTTAAGTCTTGACTGCCATCTGCATTAACTTACAAATCCTTCGCGACAATCCTGGAAATATATTTCCGATATCCGGTCGTTCGTGTTCGATGCGTAGGCGGAATATGAAAACGTACTATCGGAAGGGTTAAATAGGGCAAACGCCTGTAGATTTCCTCTTTTCCCATCGGTCGTTTCGGCTTTCTCATCCCGTCGGTGCGCTCGGGGTCTGATATATAGCGCATTTATCGACCGGTTCTTGTCTCGTCGCGGATTAGAAAGAACGGTCCTACCGTGTTCAAGCGTGATTCCAATTCCTCGATCGTGTCTGCTAGTAATCACGGTACCGGATTTCTTTCCGTTGGCGGAAACTTGGACGCCGATGCTGTCATTCTTCCTTTTGTGGTTCCTCGCCATCGCGTTACGATCGATTGCTTTCTATCTGGCCTCTAATCCTTAACAGAACCTACGAGCCCCGAACATGAGAGCCTCTCCGAGGGATTTTCGTTCTTACGCCGATCTCTGGCGTGCTCGCACACTATTTGCATCGTAAAGTTAAAATATGCGGATTGATATTTCTACGTGCTCGCATCGGATATCATATGTACGGTAAGAAGGTTTGAAGCTACGAATTTCTACGCGTGATATTGATTATTGATGTTTGCGTAAAAATGACTGACAGTGGCGCAGAATATTTCTACGCGTTGATATACCTTTAGGATTTGATATTTTTAATTTTAAAGCAGAGTGTTTAAATGGAACGCGGTCGGAATGTTTATAAATTTGAAAGCGTTGGAATTAGAAGCTGTAAAATTTCGGGGAGGAAAGATATGCGTAGAAATTTCTACGCTTGGATATTTTTGGCTGATATTGATAGTTTGTATTGTAATTTATAGGCTTCGATATTTTTATGGCTGTCCATTTTTTCACGTTGATAGTTCTGCAGTTTGAAATATCTATGCCTTAATATGGTTATGCTCCGAAAATTTTAAGCTTTCAATTCATACGTATTGTTACTCTAACGCTTTGACAATTTTAAACGTCGATTTGACTGCGCTTTGAAGTTTCAACGCATTGATATTTTCACGCTCTGAAATTTGAAATCTTTAAAGCGTATATGCATTGATATTGGTTTTTTTGAAATATTTTATCGTTGGAATTTCTCACTCTGATATTTAGAAGGCTACAAATTTAGGCACTTTTGCGTTTCCATGCATCGATAATTGTGAAATTTTCGTGACATTTTGAAGCGTTCTCGTTAGCTATACGCTGGCATACTATTTGTTTCGGAAAACTAAATATGCAGTTTGAAATTTGTACGTGACAAATATGTCCAGAGAATTTTCTACGTGAAAATTATTTGACAATATTTACGGTAACAGCGCCAATATAAATAAATACATAAAATCTGGTTATATCATAGAGCAAAGTATGATTCTTTCATTTGTAGCAAAACTATGAAATAGATGCAAATTAATTTAAGAAAAATCTGCGTTATTTTTATTGTCACATTCTTCGACAATTACTGTGATAGTCCTACGTCTATCATTTTATTTTTAATACATTGCATAGTAGTGTACTGTTCTCGGGGGATGTGTATGTTTCATTAAGCTTTTAACTATACCGAGGGGCAATACATAATTGTATTATTTTTAGCTTATAAAGTACTCCATTATCTTTGTCTTAGAAGAGAAAAAAAAATCTTGAACAAAGTCTACAAGTTTTTTAAAGATGACTTTATCGATTTCCTAGAAGATTCTCGCTCAAATTCAACATACTGAAATAACGTGACGCTCATTATTTGCGGTCCAGAAAGTACTACCATAATTTCCTAGTAACGCATATTAGCAACGACAACCCATTTGCATGCATTTAAATTTACGTTAATTTGTCCTGACGTACAAACATTTTAATGGTGTCTAAATAAGCGCGATTCAAGCATTAAAAAGCTGTTTCTATTCCACAACATGAAACGTTGGATACCTCGAATGATAATCAATTAAAAAAAAAAAAAAAAAACAACAAGAACAGCAACACGAACATCGCCGGAAAATCCATACTGATAATCCGCCGCAACTTGAAAATTAATAGAACATAATGCTGTTTGAAGCTGATTACACAGAGACACGTTTAATGAGCACGTAATAAAATTACCGGTTCGTGAACCGGGATTGAAAACGGAACAAACATTTACGAATTACAGCATTGGCTTGTAACCAGTCCTGCTGTACCGGCCGATACCCTGTACTTTCGTGCTCACAATTCAAATGTCCGCAGACCGATCATTAGTGCGTCAAACGCTCGCGTTTCTCCCGATACAAGAAAACTATCAAAGTAAGGAAACAAGGACGAACAAGGAAGAGAAAGATATTTCTCGTAGACAATGTACTTGTCAATCGGTTACGGCTTCGTTGAGAATTAAAAACAAAAAAAAAGGAAAAACCGGGGGAATAAAAAGAAAGAGGAAAGAAAGAGAACGAGAAATAAAAAAAAAAACGGAAGATTTCTCAAGCGTTATTCCAATTCCTCGAGTGCGTCTGCTGGTAATCACTGCACCGGATTTCTTTTGTGAAAATCTTTCCGCGGAGGAACCTCCAAGAGGAAGATGCCTCTCTCCCTTTTATACTCCCTCACTATCGTGTTACGATCAATCGCTTTGTCTCGTCGAGTTGTAGTCGCTTTAAGCCGATACTCCAGTAACAATATACTTGCACAGGATGTCCCGTTAAATCGATGCACGATATTTTCTCGGCTCTGACGGATGTAATAAAAGGTATTTCAAATTTGAACACTTCACAAGAGGGAAACCTTATGTATCCATGGCCAGTCCTAACATCCTCCCAGTTTCCACCAGTATTTTCATCCGATCCTTGTTTCTCTTTCTTTTCCTTTCTTTATTCTTTTTATATATGTAAAGAAATTATATAGCATAACTTCAATTTAAATTTTGCCACGCCTCACGCGTATATAACATATAACAACAATAGCTAATAGAGATAGATAGGAACACTTCATGTGCAAACATCAATATGATAATACAGGGGACATATACAATTAGAGAAAAAATATAGCGTTATAGAGAAACGAGAAAATAGAAATAAATTTGGTCTATTTCTGTTCGAAAATCCTCAGTAAAATCAAAAAGGATAATAATCGCCTTATATATATATTTCCTTTTCCCTTTTTCACCCCATCTACCAGATACTAAGATACACATACGTACGAACGTACGAATAATCCTCATTCCCCAAAATTGTAAGCTAACCGAATATACTTGAGATGTGTCTCCCGTTGAACACCGCGACGAACGGAAAGGAGAAAAACCTTTTCGGGTGAAACATTTCCAACCAGTCAAGACAATGGCTCCTCCAAACAATGCTACGAATCGTAGAAGCTGCCGGTGATTACATAATCATAGCCTGGTAAACACGTACAATGAGAATGGATCGCTACGTGCATGCTGGCCTGGTCTTCTCTCTTCTAGTAGGTAGGTATAGTGTCTGCGGACGAAAAATCCGACATGGTACTCGTGGACGTTCTAATGCCGTGCCGTGGTCGACGAGCTGAGAGGTTTTCATCGTAGGCTATCCACGCTCGTGGGAATCAGGGCTTTTTATCGGGCATAGTCTACTCTCTCTCTCTCTCTCTCTTTCTCTCTCTCGCTCTTTCTCCTCCTCCACTTCCCTCTCTGCTTCTCCGTCTCTCTTCGATTTCTCACCTCTTTCTCCTACTCTCTCTATCTTTCTGAATCTCCCTCTCATTCCTCTCTCTCTCTCTCTCTCTCTGGCTGTCTCTATTTCTCTCTCTTTCACCGTGTGCTTCTCATACCATCTTCCGTCTTTCTCTCTCTCTCTCTCTCTTTCTGTCTTTCTCTCTCAACGGGGCCTGGCTTTGTACACGCTACAGACTTTCTGCGGTATTACGTGGGTATACAGGGTGTCCTATCTAACGACCCTTATCCGGTTCCCCCGGTTTTCCGAAATATTTTTTTCGAATCTCCCTTTCCCGCTGGTCGTTACCGTCCGGACCGTGTTGGTTCTCTTCTGTTGATTCATCTACCCTGTCTCTTTACCTTTCTACAAATTTTTGCGTTTTTTGTTTTGTTTTTTTATTTTTTTTTTATTTTGCATCCGGCTTCTCCACGTGACACCTCGTGGAACGGGGAACAGGGTTCGTTTTTGTTGGTAATGGGACGCGTTTGCACGGTACTTGAACGTGTGTGGGTGTTTTTGATGATAAAACTGCTGATAAATTTCCGCTCGGTAAGTTTCCGCTTCGGTACCATCCCCGCAGGATTTAGATTTACTAACGCCAGTTTGGAAATCTATTACATACGTGTGACGACCATACGAATCGAACAAGAAAGTCGTGAGACTCTAATAGTGAGGGATTTCGAAATGTCATTTCAAAGAATTTTTACGTTTCTCTGATTTGTTAAAATGGTAGATACTTTCACTCAACCGTGGCTCTAAATTCAATAAGAATCATCTTTTTATTTTATTAACTTCGATCTAATTGAAAATTTAGACGTTTAATTTCAAGTTTTGTATTAATAACTACCACTGAAACAATTTATTCCTCGGATCCCATGTTGATTCAAATTTTCTACAAAAAGTTATTCTCTCCAGATTGTATTATCTCCGTGCGAGACACCCCATATACACGGTGGGTTGTAGTTCTTCTCTTCCTCCTCCGCGACCGCCACTTTAGATCCACTGTTCTCGCTTTCTCTCTCTCTCTCTCTCTCTCTCGTTCCCTTCCTCTGTGCGTCTCTCTCTCTTTCTCTCTCTCCTTCTCGTGATGCAGCTCCTTCCTTTCCTTCACCACTACCGTCATCGGTATTAGTTTCAGTTCGAAACTGACTAACTCCTCCGCAGGAAAAATCTGAACAGACGTGACTCGTCTCGACTCGGTTTCAACCGAGTTGAGACTCCGCACCGCAGTTTCTGGAGTACGATTACGACGCTGTAGAATCTGTTTATCAGTGAAAATAAAAAAAAAAAAGGAAGGAAGAACCGGCTGCTGGTCGCGTGTTCACGTAAAATTGAACGTCGAGTGTGGCACTCGTAGCGCTGAATTCGCGGAATACGCGTTTCAAGTAGCGAGTACGGTAGTTTGTTTCAAATGGTTACCTACGGTTTCTTCTTGTTTTTTTCGTTACCCCTTTTCGGGAGAGACCTTTCAAACCGTTTGCAAGGAAGTTGATAATAAACGGGAAACTTGATAGAAAGTTCGCAGAAATTTGTCATTTAGGAAAGTAGAAGTTCCGCATAAGAATAACGTGAAAGGCCGCCTCGTGTATCGTAAAGAGACTCTTCCAATCGAAAGGTTTCTTTTAGGGCACAGAATTTGTTCTGCTATTGACTTTCAGGAGAAAAAGAAAGGAGAAGAGCGATTCTTTTAATTGCGACTCCGTAACGAGACTCCTGTGGATTCGTATCCATTCGACTCTATTGTACGATACTTCCTATAGTACCCGCATTTCGAGTCGTATGCACATTCAATTCTTTTCTGCTTCTCTGTTTTAATATTCAGAATTTCACATGAGATACAAGAACCCTTGAAAACATTCAAGTTTTCTACTTAAAAGAAGACATCTAATTTATTCAAAGATTTAAATACCATCTCGTTTTGTTTCACTTGTATAATACACACGATTATTTTGAATTCATATTACCATGTCGTCACGATATTGAAATTTATGGAGTGAAACGGATGGTACAAGGATAATAAAAAAAAAATAAATTGTATATACGAATACATTGTGGTTATGGAAAATAGAAAACGTGTTAGTGTGCTTGTGGCTCGAAGAAAAAAAAAAGTTGGCCGAAGAGATCAAAAGGTTGTCCTCCGCATAAAGAAAAGAATTTCGTGATGGTCATTTGTCATGCCAGGCATGATAACCTCAGTTTTCCCTTCGGGTTCTATCGTCATGCTACAACTGCCTGAAATCAGTCGTACGATCGTTCCTTTCTTCAAGTTCAACGTTCCGAGTAAGCGTTCTATCTGGTGATCTTTTTTAAGGAAAGGTTGCTCGACGATATTTGTACGGCGGTTGCATTTTAATTAAGAAACACACTGATGCGATCTTGGGAGCTGTGTACAGTGGTGGTTTGAGGTAAACGATGGGGAAAAGAGTTTCTCTCTCTCTCTCTCTCTCTCTCTCTCTAAGTCAACGGGGAAAAAAGTTTCCGTGAATTTGGTGAACAAGTTTACGTGCCGTAGAAACATTATAATGTATTTTGATACGTTGTACTCGGAATTCGTAAGTTGCTTCCGAACCGGTGAATTCTATGCCTCGTATGCTTACTGATGGATCTATGGAAATTCAAACTAATAGAATAACAAATCATCCGCTTCGACTTTAATTCTTATCCGTGAAACGCTTGTACAATAGAGACTATATTATGTATTTTTAGTATAGTTACCTAATCGGTTAACTATACTTCTTCTCGTAGAAAATGCGATATCAAGCCAACGATATCCGATGATATTCTTGGAATGGGACTATTTACGGTGCGATTAGAATTATTCGTTGATTAAGAAAGAATTTTCGGTGCATGTAATTATGAGATGCTAAAATTTTAAAGTTCGAAAATATTAAATGCTTGAGGAATCGGGGCACAAAAGTTATTAAAAAGTACAAATTTTCAACGCATATACACTTGAACACCAGTCATATTAACAACAAATACTTCATGTGCCTAAAAATTACAACGTGTAGTCACTTCAACTCCTACATATTTCAAAGTCCAGATATACATATATCAGTACATATAAATAATAAGACATAGAAACGTTAAAATCCACAAATTCGAAGGTGTCCGATCCAATTCACTTTAATCATGCTACTCTGTCCGCGATCATAAATTCACGCATATCTCGCGGTCGACGATAGTCGCACTCTTTTCTCGAGACGCCGTAATATTAGTCCCAACAGACTATAGAAGGACATGGAGTACTTTCCAAGGTGGTCTACAGTCGCAAAAACAAACGTCCTAATTGAGCCTTAGGGACACGGTTCGCCGGTGAAATGGAAACACTTATCTTCGGCCGGGCAGGAGAGAAGTCGAAAAGAAGAAAACCGAAGAGAAAATAGTAGCGACGTCATTTCCCGTCAGAGTGCCGTTAAGACGGGAATAAAAGACAAAGAGGGGGATGACGACGATGACAACGACGATGGTGGTGTGGGTATGAAAGCAACGGAGCGTCGAAACCACAGCCTCGTGCGATTTGATAGCCGTAACCTCCGGGAAATATATTAAAACAGGATGTTGGCTCAACTTCCTCCCAGACGTTCTTATTTTCTACCGCGTCGTCTCGGGTTTTTCCCCCTACCATTTTTTTTTCTTTACATTTTTTTTTTTAACCGATTCATTCATTCTTCACGCCTAGAACGACCACCGCACGGTTTTACTATCTGATTCTACATCGATGTTTATTCGGAATAAAGTGTCGCAACTTCGACAAACAGCAGGATCGAGGAGGGAGGGTGGGAGGGAGGGAGGGAGGGGAAAAAAAGAACCAACGGGAACGTTTACACCACCCTAGGATATCTCGATACAAGCGGAGGTACACATTTAATCAGGTTTCCCTGTGTACGTAACACCTTCCACCCTCTCCGTTTCCCGTTCCTTTTTGTACCCTTTTTCCACGTGGGGCTTCTTACGTATCGTCCGATCATCGTTATCGGCGACGAAGGCGCGGAAAAATCCGGAGCTCGAAGTACTCCGACGCGTTTGCGGTATTCCTTTACGATCGTACCACCCTTTAATCCTATCTACCGGGAGATCGATCGATTTCGCCAAAAGCGAGGGGGGGATCGAAAGAGCTGACTCACTCCGAGACATTCGATAGCGGTTTCAGAGGGATGACGGGGTGATTCTGAAACCTCATTTTTGAAGTAGCTCCCGATGAACTGCCGGCCGAATAGTATTTTTCTTCTGCTTATCTTTCTTGCATTCCGTATTGACTCCTCCCGGAACGATCGTCAGAAAGATTTAAGACACTGTTTCCAACTAGTCTTTGTATTGAATTTAACAAAAGTGATATAAAAATATGTATGTGTATAATTTATAATCGTTATATTATGTATATACAACTTTTATATATATAATATCTTATATTTATATATATAATCTTATGTATATAACTTTTATATATATAATCTTTTATATATATAATCAAATATAATATATTATATATATTAATCGTTTTATGCATTTTCATTTTCACAATACGCTTTTGTATCGAACCGTTCACGAAGGCAAATATTTTTTTTTTACATCGAGCTAGGAGAGAGTCTCTGTGACAATAAGCACTATCGATGCTATTATAGAACACAGAACAAAACGAAAGAAGATCGACAAAGAAAAGATGAGCGTATAAAACGGAACCCGGTGGGGTAAAATAAACGTGAAATTCCAGAGTAACGTATTCCACGCGGAACAGCCAGGTTCTATCGATCCTCCGAAGCAATCTCTAGGCCGACGTCATCGAGGAAATACGATTTCCGTAAAGCAAACGAATTCTGAGCACACTAAATGCCGAACGTGTACGAGCTCGTAAACGTATTTGGTGGATTTAATTTAGTGCGCTGTTCTCGATTGAATCCGGTCGGTTATACTCGAAATACACGAACACGCAACTCGACGGGTGTATTTGTAGAAAACGGCACGTCTTCCAGGGAAGAAAGAAGCAAGGGGGGAAAAAAAAGAAAAAAAATACACACACACAGGGAAAGGAAAAGGAAGTTAGGCGAGAAGGTACAACGGCCGACGTTATACCCGGTTTTAATATCGTCTAGGACGACGTTGGGCTGTTTCTCTTAGGAGGCAGGGCCGCGTCGTGTGGGACGTTAGCCGACATAAAACTTGAAACTTTCTCTTAATAACTCGTAACATAAATACACGCCGCCCGGCTTCGGATAGAGTGAAAACTGGCCAGGAGCAAGCCGTAAGAAGAGCATAATTTACACCCCGTGGAAAAGCGGCGCTCTGCTTAACAGCATTTCTTCTTCTTCTTTCGCAACGGAGTTCCGTTGCGCTCGCGGGAAATTTATTTGAAAATATCCGTTGAATTATTTTCTTTTAAGCTCGTACTGGTCTAAATTAGAATTAAGTTATGTGAGAATAAAAAAAAAACAAAAAACATCTACCCTCGACCTCCACCACCTCGCCGACCAACCTCCCGTCACCGTATCCACACTCTCCTATTCGCTTTTACCGTAATATTCTGTGTCATAATACCTTGGAAAAATTTCCACCGGTGTAACAGTGACGAAGTGGCGGTGTAATTTTAAATCCGTATGCTTCTCTGACTCGTTTATCATTGCAAAATTTCTTTCCACGGTGCGCAAAACACATTTTCCATGGGAATCTCTCGCGGTGGGAAACAGTAACGGGGATAGAATAATATTCTCGTCCGCGGAAAGCTGTGGGAAAAGAACAACCGGAAATTTTTGAAATTTACTATTTGAAAGAGACGAATCTGTTCGGCGCGTAGAACTTTTCGACGGAACTTTTAGCACAGGGGACTCGAGGACAGAAATTTTCATTTTCCTTTTTTTTTTTCTTCTTCGCTTTGCGCTGCACGGCAACGCTGGAAGTCGAAGTAAAAATGGAAATTCAGGGAGAAAAGGGAGGAGGAGAAAGGAAGGAAAAAAGTGCGAGGGCGGAGAAAGATAAGTTTGAATCCACTTTGGGGTGGGAAGTACTTAAAATTTACACGTCGCCCTGTCCTTCGTTTCATTTTGTCCCCGTGTCTTCTTATCTATTCCGGACTGCACATCTGAACGGAAAATAATGGACGGCTCTTGCATGTATATACATAAGTGTACGCGTATTACGTCTACGATTTCGTGAGACATCCGGAATAACGAATGAGCTGCGGCGAGGATCACAAAGCTGTGTTTAATAACAGATTCGTATGAACGACAATAAATATTCGGACGAACGATCGATCATCCTTATATTTTTCATTTAAATGTATTTTATATATAAAATTAATTATATCGATTATTATTCGAACTCATCTAACAAAACTCAGAACTGTATTATGTGATCTAACATGATTTACATAGGTGTAAGAGGTGATTTAACTTTAATATATCGAGAAATTCATCGCGAGGAAAAA
Source organism: Mimumesa dahlbomi (assembly GCA_917499265.3). Taxonomy (NCBI): domain Eukaryota; kingdom Metazoa; phylum Arthropoda; class Insecta; order Hymenoptera; family Crabronidae; genus Mimumesa; species Mimumesa dahlbomi. Next base: position 7,623,632 of record OU824124.1, read on the forward strand.
GTTGTCTACTTTTCGTTGCCTGTTTAAAAGCTATCGGGCAGGGATGAGAAGGTCGCATTATCTGACGAAGGGCGGAAAGGCCGTTATTTAAGTATTCGTTCCCCAAGGGGAATTATTCCCCGACAATGATTTTAATTATGTATAATTTCAATTGTACAGAGAATGCCATTCCGTTCTTTATAACAAAACCCAGCGGTACGGAAAAGATTGTTCCGCAGATGAATTTGCTGACTTAACGCAATTTGCCGTGAATTTGTAACGTTTTACTTTTTAATGAAATATTCATTTCTCGCTGTATTGTAAAATATATGTAATAATGGGACCGACCGTCACGTTGCACCTTCGTCTTCGGCTTATACACCCATGTCATTAATTACTACTGATGAGAATCGCAATTAGGAGGGAAACATGTGGCGTGTCAATATGTGTAGGATGTCGTACATCTGTTCAAAGACCAAACCCGCGTGCTATTATCTTCCCAGCGGCGTTATCATACGCGACCGTGAAGTTTGCTCAATGTCATTTGATCGATCTGCTCGCGGCAAATCGAAAAACAATAATTTTTCATTAAAATACCGCACACACATAATTTACCCCGATTTTTCAAATATCTCCAACGCGTAGAATTATACATTCCAATGACCATTCCTTTCGTATCACGGATAATTTTAATTCAACACGTTAGAAAACTGACATGTTTTTAATACGATTCACAACTTTTATATTCCTTACATTTTATACGAGCTGCCAAAGTTAAAATAGAGTTTTCATTTTCAAACGAAAACAATCCACAATTCGCTGATCATAGTTTTGAAGTAAACTGTTCAGTTAAAAACGAAGGATAAAATATAAAATAAGAACTGTGTCTAACCTTCGAAGTGTGGATCACGAATAAGACAGTGAAACTGGCAGCTAAGCTTCTTTCGAAGAGAAAACTTATTATCACTGCGAGAACGGGCGATCGTCCAATTACGTTCGTCTTTTCTCTACCTACACTTTTATCCCACTTATTCAATGGCACGTACTCCTTGTCCCCTCTGAGGTCGCGGCCGACCCAAGAAATGTATTCGCAATAAGACCGAATGAAATCTTACGACGTTACCGGGTTTTTAAGGGAAACGATGAAACCGCTCCGAGCAACGGCAGTAAGTTTCTTTAGCGTCGGTTCTAGTTTCTGCGCGGAAGATATAAAGTTGCGGTGGTGTTATCATATTTTTTTTCTCCTTTTTTTTCTACCTGGAACTTGTACTTAACAAGTGGGAACTCCAGTTTGTTATACAGAAGAATAAATAATATCTATTATCCAACGGGAACGAATGAATAATTTAAATTTCAAAATGTCACCTTATATTTCGCGCTCCGTCGCCTCGCAATCCCTGTGCCGAGTGTTTTCACCGAAAAATTATAAATTCAAACGAAAAATGTTTTATTCAGAACGGGACGAGTGAAATTTCATTTAATGATAATTATTCGAAGATTAGAACGTCCGCGGGGAGGCGTCGTTCAAACAACGAAAACGACTGAATACAAGTTCTCAACTCCACACGTGTGCCCGAGATCACACCGTCGAATCGCAAGAAACGGAAAGCACTTAGCAATCATAACGGATCATATTTAAAAACGAAAGTGTAACGAGAGGTATTTAAATCCCAGCGAAAAGAAAATGCTCCAGCACAATAAAACGGATATACCGTATAAAATTCGATACGACTAATTACCCCGACGATTTGAAGATCATTCTCTTAAAAAAAAAAAAAAAAAAAAATGCAGTTGAATGACATCCAGGTCCCGGCAGAACGGAAACAAAAAGATGACGGTAGACAAATGGGGTTCTGCTTGAAAAGTTTCACCGGGTATGAACGAAATCGTGCGCCTTTTCATTTCGAGTTCCTTTGATGATCCCTTCTCTCTCTCTATGGCTCGTTTCTTTTTTTTTTTGTGCCACGGAGGCAGTTACCAGTCGATGACGACTAACGTTGGCCGTGATAGCGATGCTGATGATGATGGTAGCTCGAGCATGGTTGGTAGTAGGCGGAAGTAGGCTTGACCTACTTCGATCGTGGCAACAAAGAAAAAAGTCTCGACGGTTCCTCGGGGTCATGTGCTGCGGACGCGAGGAATTAAAACTTGTTCCTATTGGTTGCCTTAGCCGGGCACTGGCTTGCTAACGAAAGTCACGTGTGCCTGCTGCGTGATTCCACGGTGAATGTGCCTTCGCGTGCCTTCGTTCTTTCTTTTAAATCCCATCTGCATTTCATTTTCTTGCTTCTCGGAAGATGCCCGCGTGCCACTCGTCAAGAGCTTATTTTTTTCTTCATCGGGCCATTTAAACGACTCGCTTAAAAGGTCGCGATGTTGAGTAAGAGATTCGATCAAATGGTAATCGGTGGAGGAAGTTATCAATTTTTACTGTTTAGGGGGGGGGGGCGGGCGGGCTGTGTCATAATTACATTTGAATAAAAATATTCGTCGTTGTGGAACGAATGATTTCGAGAAAAGAGGTAATGGGGCATCGATCGTAAATAACATGCGACTACTTGTTTAATATCCGGGAGAATTCGCACAGTGTATAATTTAATTCTTCGGGAATGGTTTTTAGAAAAGGATGTCACGGAATTATTCCCACGGAATTATATGGTCTCTAGTATTTCATATGGAACGGAATAAAGAAAAGCAGATCAAACAGAAATTTTCTGAATTAAAGACCTGCGAAGTATAGTTGAATAATTTCAATTAAATGTACAATTTTAAATTCGAAATACTATTCGATCAATTCGGCTGTCAGTTCCAGTTGCCGCGATTTTTCGAACTTTCATAACTCTCTGCGGGAAGTTTCCTCTCTTTCTTCGTATGAACGAAATTTTTAAAGTACTTTACTAAAAAAAATGCAAATCGCGAAATCCTTTACCGCTGCAACATTTACCATTACTTCACCCAATAAAATGTTCTCGAAATGTTTATCCAGCGTCCGAACAATGTAACATTTTTTTCATTAAAACGGATTGCACATTTTTTTCACAATATCTGAAAAAAACTTGTGACGAATCATTGTAACAACATTTCCAGGCATAACTATGGAACCGGAATGTCCTATCATTCGTTTCCTGCGACGTCGCCGGGCAATTAGATTTAGTGCTTCTTGCTCGTACTCTCTTTTCCTTTGTCTCTCCATTCTAGACTCTTCTTTTCTGTCGCATCCTTGTTCACGCACACGGATGGAAACAATGCTTACGCGACCGAACGAAAGGGCGCGCAGTTTCGTTCATTCTCATTGAAACTTTCCAAGCAAATCTCCATTTGTCTCTCGGCGTTCTCCTTTTATTTTCCTCCCGGTATCACTCGACATTTATACACGTAACGATGAATTTCAGTCTGCCACCGTGCTCCGGCGTTTCTCTCTCTCTCTCTCTCTGTCTCTCTTCATGTTTCGAAATCTCATTAATTCGAATGTGCAGGAAGTCGTTGGATATTTTTTATCAGACGGGGAAAGAGTTCGAGCAATAGGTAAAGTTTCTGTCTACAAAAAGAAGTAGGATGGTTTTTCGTCGAGCTTTAGTCTGCGAATAAATAAGTAAACGAGATGTATTGTTGGACGTGATCGATAAATTATCGATCGAGGTCTTGTTGAAAATAGCTAAGTAAAATAAAACACCGCTATATTTCCGCTCGTGTTTTATAATCTTATCAAAGTGATTGTACACTTCCTTTTATAGTTACTCTTTTATATTATGAATAAGAAATTCAATAATTCCTGTACCTAAGTACATATACATATTATTTCAATAAAATTTTTAAATCTTAACATGGAGTCTATGATGAAATTACGTTACATAACGAATTACAGCACAAGATGATCCGCAATCTTTTTTAAACACTACCATGAATCGGTAATGATATATGATGATAATCACGGCGTGTAACGTTGTATCTGGTGCCTGATAATAAATTAAATTAAATGTAACCACCAAGGATGCACACCCATGCCACACGCCCTCGTGACACGCGATGCGCGCATAAATAAATCATGGGGAAAACAATGATTTTCGTGCCAAGGATGAATGCTGAAAAGACTCCCTTTATTTCCGCGACGGTTTCATTAACAGCTTATACCGTAAATCCGGATAAAATTTTATTAAAACGTGGAAACCTATTTCCCCTGTAAATTATGATTACGTTCGGTGTTCCCGCCTTTGACGGTGTGTTTGCCGACTATAAAGAAAAATATGAAAAAAATCCAGAAAGTGTTTTCAATCACATTTTCCCTTTCAGCTAACAGACATATATCTGGGTTCGTTTTTTTTTTCGGGAGGGAATTTCCATGTTAAATAGGCGAGGAAATCCGGAGCATATTAAATGATCGTGTAATTACGAATATTTGCCCAAACCCTTTTCCGTTTTCACCCGAGCACTCTGTCCTCTTTCTCTTTCATTTCCCAGCGCACGTCACCTCTTTATCCGGACGAGCACCTCACGGTGTCTGGTTATAGACAGAGGAGGGTTAGATAAAGAGATGACAACGAGTCTCGAGGTCATTTCAAACCAATTTCAGCAATGCCGGGCATTTAAATTGAGGCCCTGACGTAACCTCTCGTCTCTCCCCAGCATTCGCATTCCTCGATTCATATTCTTCTTTCTCTTTCTCTTTCTCATTTCTCTTTACTTCCTTTCTCTTTCTACCCACTGTTTCTCATTTTTATTTTTCTATTTTCTTTCTACCTATTCTCTTGCTTCATTTCCCTCTTTCTCTCTCGCTCTAACTCTTCGTCTTCGTTTCTTGTTTTCCATCCCTTTTCGATTTTTCTTTTTCCCACCGATTCATCTCTCTTTCTCTCTCTCTCTCTCTCTCTCTCTTTCTTTCCCTCCCTCGCTCCCTTTCAACCGTTGCACACAAGCACGCATCCACGCATACCAAATGAAAGCGCACTCTGTCTTCCTCCGTTCGCTGGCACGCTCATAATCGCTCTCGTCATCGCATGATTCCGGCTGCATTACTTCGAAGAAAGACCGCTTTCACGAATGCTGCCAAACTGCCTGCGGTCGTTACCCTCTATGATGCACAGATTCAACAATTCGGAGCCTTATCGATCGACTCTGGTCTGATTTCACCGACTGTTTGTTAAGGTTTAAACACTATTTCGTTAATCGTTCCCGGGATACGGCAGCTTGATTTCGAATGACGATAAATGGTATTTAGTTGAGCAGGAAATCCCAACGATAGTTTTTTTTCGTACGTATATTCCAAAATATCCTACCTATGAGTCTCTTAATTGGAGTATTCGATGAAACATAGATTGCATGACTAAATAATTCTTTCATGTCAACGTAAATTTATGATTTCACTAATTTAAGAAGGGTGAAATGCCATACAATTGGAGAGAAGAATTTTTTGGTTAATTAGATTAGATTTGCTTTCATGACTCAGTAACATATTTTTGTTACATACATCATACTTTTTTGAGAATTTATAAATTTGTCTAAATATTTTTAATTTCTAAAATTTTTTATTTAAATAAAGAACTATAAATCAAAGGGAATAACACTTACACTAGTGCTTTTTCATGTGTAATTTAATTAATTTGATAACTCTTGCGTTAATGTTATTCGGGCAACGTGTGAGTCTTATCGATGTATTTGCGAACAGTTAAGAAAAATTGGCAGAATATTCGTAGCAGAACGGTATCGCTGTTTTTTCCGTTGCCGTCTATTCTAGTATCAGGATGCTAAAAATATGTATTTTAAATTAAATGTAATTTTATATGATCCTTATTAGTATGCATGAGGAGACGTGGGTATGAAAGTAACGTGATATAAAGTGTGCCAATTACACGAGGTCCGACTGGATCGAATCTCCTACCATGCTGCATGTAATATGAAACAAGACAGGCTGAAGCTTTTGCGTATATAAATTACGTAATTTAATTCAATTTAATGTCAATCCATGTTATCAAATTCTCGGATGATTATAATACGAAAAAATAATAAAGCGTCACGTTACAAATGTTCTGCAATGCAGATTAAAATCGTGCTCCGTATAATTCACCAAAAAAATGCAATTACGTCCATTGAGATTATCGAAATCATTCATCATACCAAAGAAATCTTAATGACACCGTTAACGAATTACTTCCCTATCACAATTTCTCAATTACTTCTTCGGCACAAAATTGCATTATCCAAAATTACGCAATTTCATCCTAACATCTATCACCAAAAATACATCCTACTATTGATTGAATTAACCCAAGTTTCAATAGAAAAAAAAAAGACAAATTACTCCGACAAAAAATCCCTTATAAATCACAAAATCCTCCAGATTTTATCCCACATCGTAAAATCTCTACTCGTCGAACGTGTAACACGTAAAGCAGAAAAACAATGCCGACCATGAAGAACGATCGGGAAACGGTTCATCGGGTCCCGTAGGTGAGAAAGCGGCTCGTTGACATGGACATTTGCAATCGGAGACACTCAGGTGTTGCGGACGAGCGGCCACGGCCGAGTGGACGCACAGGCAGAAAGGAAGAGCAAGGCAAAGGAAGACGGTGGTAATGGTGAAACTATCTTGGGGTTATGCTCCGGTCACTGACATCCAGGCGTAACGCTATACTCTCCTCTCCTGGACACCCGACTTTGCCCTCTGACAGGCTGCGTCTGCAACGGAGAGCTCTCTTTCACGGGGCCCTCATGCTGAATCCTACCATCTCTTTGTTGGATAACGAGAACCCATGGAAATCTGTCCTCCGAAATCCTGGGTCCAATCTGGTTTCCATTCCGGATGGTTAATGCAGGATTGTCTAAAATATGGGTTTTAGACGATGGATTACTAGTTACAGAATTCGGGAGACAGATAGCGCTTCGAAATTGTCTTCTTTGTCTAATTGTACCGGAGAGTTGTTCCTCTAATCTGATGCCCGTAACATTGGTTTTCTTGTGAATTTATAAGATTTCTGTAGGTATCTATTTTTTTTATTAGATCCCTTCAATTTCTGATCGTAAAAGATAAGGGGTATGGGAGAGTGATTTGTCTTGGAGATCGTTAAAGTTGCAATCGGTGGAAAGTGTAATTGTGATTGAATTATGCGGGGACGCGGGAAATCAGGGTCTACTCGTGATTAATAACAAATTGGATCGGTCTTTAGCAGTCTCTCGGATAGATTTAAGTTGCTATTACGCGCACTTATATGGATGGCTGTTAGTGCCGTATAACGTAAACTGTGGTAATCGGCTTAGTGCTCCTCACTAACGGCCGATCAGGTATTTAGTAAAGTGCATACAACGGTGCGATTACAGATGGCTGTAACATACGAGGAATAAAGCAGTCGGATAGTGTTGCTCACGCAACACCTTTGGGAAAAATACCACGAACAACGTTAGATATTCATTGCAAGAAAGAAAGATCGCTTGCTATAAATTTTAATATTCCTCAGAAATAAAAGTATCCGTCAACTAAATCTTGAGAAACTACTTTAATATTCAAGCCCTAGTCATCGTGGAATCTGTATAAATTTTTTAGAATACTTTTGTTATACGAAAACAATTTTTCTTGATCCGAAAATGATTCCAAATGTTCTCCATATATTATGTAGATTAAAATTATTTTTTATTTATAACTATTGATCCAATTGTTGTAAGGGTCTCATTTGAACGACAAAGGTTCGGGAGTGGAGCGCATTAATTGGGTTATTTTAAATAAGTTTTTATTTATACGCAATCTGGTTTTTAAAGCTGAACATTCTTTCTGTATGCCCGTGCCTGCAACATTTATCTGACAAACTAGATCTTGCTCATTCAAATTGATCAGGTATGACGCCTAGGTGAGTGTAGGGCGTATACATTTGTAATGCACTGTGCGGTGCACCTGTGGCGATCCCCATTTAATGGATTTACAAGGGTTTACGCTTGGTAATTCTTGACCGATTTGAAAGGACAAGGTATCATTTTAAAGATGCAGAATTAAGATACAAGCACATTAATTCAGAGTAGTTAGAAAATCTGTATCCATTGAAAAAGATTTCTAAAAACGGGTTAACTCTTATAGCTCACCGTACGTGTAAAGATAAAACTTTTAAAAATCTGAATTAGTGCATCTATATTTTAAACCTTTATCTTTACTCTGTTCATGCAAATTAGTCAGTATTTACGATCTGGAAAGTGCATGGCGTAAACCCTTACAAATCCAATGCATGGTTGCAAGGGATGCAATACATTGATAATTTTCGTCTATGAGAAGTCCAAGATTATAAATTCTGAATAAACTGATAAATCTTTCTAATTGCATTTTTTTACTTAGATATGCATACAATATACTAGATTTTATTAATCATCAATGATGTATGGGGTCCATAAAGTGTGATCATTCGACATGAAACGTACTGTATGAATGAACGTCCTTAAAAATATTTACGCGTCGAATTAAAGTCTATTGATAAATATCACGTATCTCTTCTCTTCTTTTTCAGATGGACCATGAACAATGGAGGTTCGAGCACAGATGAGAGATAGGATAGACCCTGCACCTTATGGGGAACCGTGCCCGAGAACTGAATTACCGACACGTTGAAATTTCCATGGATTTACAGCGCCTCCTTAACGAAGATGAAAATTTTGGGGACCAAATGTGTTTCGAAGGTTCAGAAGTAGGCACCACAGCCCATCCCCCATTCGTGAAGTTGGTTTAAGCCCATATGTTGCCAATGTTGCCAAGTGTAAAGGGCCTTCGCACTTGGCAACGTCGGTTCGAATACTAGATTTCGTCCTCGGGGTCGAAAATGAATTTCGAATAAAGTGCGATGGACGGGAGCCCATAAGCACAGTTACACATAGTATAAACAACCCTGAACATACATACGTACATATATAAAATCATCAACTTTCAAGTTGGTCGGTGAATATGTTTTGCATAGCATCCGAAATAATGCGGAATAATTTATCCAAAGTATATGTTTTGCTGCTTAGGGCAGGATAAAACAAACCGAAAACTTTGTTAATTATTTTGGAAACTAAAGAAAATTATTAATTATCGAAAAATAAGTCTGACTTACTTTCCAAAAGACAAATAATAAAGTTATAGTAGTTTCTCAAAATAATATTTGAAGGAATTTTTGAAATATTCAATACTTTATTTAGTATGGACAACCAGAGTTTAGTACAAAGATTTGTTTAAGAGTTACGAATTTTTAAGCAACATGTTACACTAAATTTTGTTAACCCCTAGCGAAAAGACCAGCAGTTTTTTTCTAGGCATCTCCCATTATAATTTTGTCAACATCGATGATAAGATTGCAACAACCACGATCCTTTAACGTGGACACGACTTACATTCTTTGACGACCAAATAGAAGCAACGTATATTCTAAGTATCTATCTTTAAAGCGATGTCGCAGGTATAACCGGGCATCAGTTGCTTTATAACGAATAATAAAGAATTTCGAATATTAATTAGATAAAATCATACCGAACAAACTCATAGAAATTGTATGTACGTTCACTATTAACTGAGGAGATTCATCCTTCCTTTATCATCGCTAAATACCAACTTATTCTGATTTGGTCAATTTCTTTCAAAAAGCCGACAATTTAGTTCCAGGTACAGAAATTTGCACGACGCTGGTGTAGATAATTGCATGCGGATTCTATTTCTCGTGGTTCGAGTGTCGTCTCGAGAAAGAGGGAGAAAGAACCGAAAGTAGGATAGAACCGTGAACGGTCTTGATTCCTCGGCCGTCATTTCTGAGCGCAGCTTCGGAGTTCTCTGCACTCTTTTACTTCCTCTTTCTCCATTCACCTCTCTCCAGCACCCTATTTTCCTACGACTTCTAATGGCTCTTGAGTCCCTGTCTTATCGGTAACTCGTTCTCAGATCTTTCTCAAAGAAGAATCTGCAGTTCTATTTTCTAGGGTTCTCCTGGCGACGCAGGAAGCCGGCGGAATAAATCGAGGAAAAGGAATACCGACTTCGAGGGTAGACGTCGTCGACTAAAATTCGAACGTTACGGGCGGGCCTGACTCTTTGCTCTGCCCGTATTTTTCCTTCTGGGTGAGCAAAGTTTCAGGTGTGTCCGTGACACTCTACCGTCGTGGGTTTCACTGCTGTGCAACGCGGGAAAACTGTTTCAAGTGATTTCTCAAAGTCCGGACATGTCGACGGAAAGACGCAATAATATTTTTCTGTACGAATACTGAAGCTACGGTGGCACGTCGGGAAGAAAAGTTTAGTGATATTGGAAGAAGACACGTGATCTATACCGAAATATAATTAAGTATCCTCAACAGTACTCTTACGCCTGAAATTTGCTTCTTACCTGGCCTAGGTGCTCTCTTACTTTGAGAAAATAAAGGTGAGCAAAGTTTCAGGTGTGTGAGTGCGTTGGACTCAACGAGCGTGATTGGATTACTGAGGAAATCGAAACGAGTAGCTGATCGCATCGTCGAATTTGAAAAATACATACTATCGTTATTATTTGAAACATCTAATGTATATTTTTTAAATTGTAAACAAATAAAGAACGCCTACCGTATCATAAGAATTGATTTCCTGTTAATTAATGTATGATACTCTATAAATAAAAATAATCGTATGGAGTGTATCAATAAAATAAGTATGTGTGTGTGTGTGTGTGTGTGTGTAAAGGTGGAAGATATATTCATCGATCATATAATTCACGTGGCCTGAACATTTTGTCCCTATTCAAAACTTGAACCGTAAAGCTCTCCACCTTTTGAATCTTTCATATGTCTCGTAAAAGCAAGTGTTTCCCTCTCGCGCGTTTTCGTCAGATGCTAAATAGGATGTCATGAAACCACAATGACACGTAGACACATGGTATTCATTTTGCTCGATCTTTCGTAATTTCCTACATCGTGTATGAAAGCGATTGGTAGCCAGACAAAATGCGCCACTACAGAAAATACGTACGCTCGCAGCGGATGCGTTCAAGAGTCAGTTAGTCTGGGATTAGTAATTAAGTTAGACAGGTCTCGGAAAAGCTAATAAAGCAAGTCAAGTGTTAAGATCTGGTTCGCATCACTGTCTCACATTCTCGCGTATGCCTAAGTTAATTATATTTGTGAAAATAATCAAATGAAGCAGAAATAAAATATTTATATTACTTAGCACTTTTATGTAATATCAACTACGTCCCACTTTTATATATTTAGCAAAAACATTAAGTGTATAGTATTGTTAAGATACAACGCGAAATTTAGGGGAGTTAATTAACAGAGGGTTATAATCATTCTACGTACTCCAAATGATAACCGTAAAAGGTTATGGGCTTGACGACTCTACGTCGAAACTGTAATTTTCGGCTAGAGAGTAACGAGATTCACGTCGATACTTGCTAATACCACAAGTTGTTATTACCTCAACTTCCTTAGTTGAACCACTGCGGTGATAGTATTACCACTATCGAGGTTAAAGCAGTAACACATCGTTGAAGATACATGAAACTACTTCGTTGAATATTGCCCGCGATAAGAACAACCGAATTACCGTGTTTTACAATCTTCAGTCATTACTAGATCAGAGACGTTTATGTAAATATATATTTTTCGACAAAACGAAGTAAAAACTAGGACAGGAAAAAAATTATTTTTCCTTGTTATAGAGTTCTTGAAATATGTTCACATACACATTCGTAATATGTATACCCAACACAAATATATTGGGATATATAAAATATATAGGATATACCCTGTACAGTAACAAATAAACTCCTCTACATTAAAAACAATTTATTTTATCCCTGACATAATTCCTTCTCTCCTTCATACAGAACATAATCCGTTTCCCTCACTCAATAAAATTTTCCTACTTCAATAAAATATCGATTACAAAAAAGATCTACTAGCTGTTACGCGAATAAAAGATCCCTAGCGTAATGCGAGACATTATGCCACAAATCGACCTTCATGTCTGAGTTGGTCCAACTCCTGTTTGCATCAGGGTTGTGAGAAACAAATCGCGTCTTTGCATAAGTGATCCCTGAAACGATAAACCTGAAGTGCGTATAAGTAGCACGGTGAGCTTTACGCAACACCTTGTCACGTCAGAACGGATATCCCTTGCGCAATATCTATAAATAGACTAGTCCATAGAAAGACTATAATAAAAAGACAATCTTGCTCCGGACGGTATGCTACTGCATTTGCATATTTTCTGGTTTAACATAGATTCATTGTCCACCGGTTTACGGTACGCGAGATATGTATCACCGTGTATAGATTTAAGTAAGATTCAGATGTATCCCTTTTCACACTATCGACAGGCGGCATTAAGAACAGTGAAATGTTTATTTGTATTATAGTATATACTCAAAATAACAGGTTAGATTTTTCTGAAACAATGGTTGTAGGAAGAATGAAAAATAACCTTTTCAAAATGATAACGAAAGGCATATTCATGATAACATAAAATATTAGAACTATGTGTGCTAGCACATAAGAAACTTGGAAATCCATATTTAGAAGCCGAACGATAAGAACGAAAACTTAATACACGCGAGTTTGCAAGACAATTGATAAAGTTTGTTATCCGTGTGTTACTACGTATGAAAAGCATTAATTTAAATTTATATCGTGCTGCACGCATTTTTTAACTTGTTATAACCATGACCTAAAAATCAGCAATATATGTTTAAGAAATAGATGCGTTATTTAATGCAAGTTCGTTATTAAAGTATAACAAGAATTGATAATTAGATGTTTCAACATTTGTATTCTTTGATACCCAGTAATTAAGTTATATGCACAATGTACGTCATTTAGAAATCCTCTGCCGCACATGGTAATCCTGATTTAACAGCTGGTGAATTCATTGCAATGTAATTAGTCTGACTTTACTTTATGTAAATGTCTCTTCTATTGTTTATTCTAACGCATGCGTTGATGTAAATAGTGTACTTTCAGAAATGATTAGACTAAAATTGTGCATGTATTTAGCCATTGTAATTTGTAAAACTGATTTGTAATTTATTCTATTTTCATAAATAGGATGAAAGACTTAGTTTCTTTTAACATTCATCTTTAACATTGAATTTATATACCAAGTAACATAAAAATCGGCTTTGAAGTTTCGATCTTTCAGATTCTTTATCGTCACAATAATTTCCATTTAGAAATTAATTCTGTTGTAAGTAAACTGATAAAATTATACTAAAATGTGTAAATCTTGTGACACTTGTAAAAGTTAATGTATACAATTTTCATTAAATTAATAAGACTACATTGTCTTATTGCTAGTAGTTGTTTGGCCCATCGCGCCAATAGATTTGAATACTAGTTTATAGTTTTAGGAACTTTTCACACCCCGGAAAAAAGAAAATTCCAAGAATAAACCTAGTTGGTGAGATGCGTTTCATAAGTTGGTAAAAATATCTCTAGCATTTTGCGATGCACTTCATGAGAATGCTGAGATTCTCACGACAGATGCGTAATAATCAATAATATTTATAGTACACAGAATTCCGCAGAGGCTAGTCATCGCGAAATTTTGTTATCGTGGGTCAAGAGGGTGGCAAAAAAATGACTATATTCTGTCTCATACGTTCCGAATTTACAATACTAGTAAGTATGACTGTGTCATAGCGTCATCGTCCTTCGTTCGTTCTAAATGTTTAGTGAACGTGCAACGTAGTGACTTTGGTGAGTGTATAATAGTTTTGGGTTCAAACGATAGAACAGAAATTCGACGGAAGTCCGTTAAATTAGTTGCGCGCTTAATTCTTTGTTAGTGACAAAAAACATTCGTGTAAGACGTAGTTACATTAATTTACTCATTTGCGAATGCATTTTTCGATGCATCATCGATACGTAATCTTTAGTTAATAAGATTAACTCTTACGTAAATTGTTGCAATAATAAACGAATATTAGTGGTCGTCAATTCTCCAGCATATATGTTTATTATTAATGACAAATGAATATTAAACCAGACTTTAACAAATTATAATAAATGTTTTGTAATGAATTCACATCAAACATGTATTTATTGTTATAAGTAACGTTGTCTACTCTAATGTCATGCCAATTATTCGTTCAAACTATTGCCAATCATTAATAAATTGCATATTTTGAAGAAAGTAATTTATATATGAATCAAATTAGTAATGAATATTAATGTTACAGCAATGTGAAGTTTGACAGAGGTAATAAAGATTGCACCATGGAAAATCATAAAGAAAAAGATCAACCTTCCCAAGGAAAAGACATGGATTCACTGCAAATGAATCCACCAGTATGTCTTGAAGTGGAGAGCCAGTTGCAAAGTCTTGGTTTCATCATGAATAACGGAAGACCCAGATTTAAATTAGGTGATGACACACCTGCATGTTTAAACACGACAGTCGCAGATATTAATGATACAGATGGGGAAGACACACTATCCTTTGTGGTATTAGGCAAAGACTCACTGGATTCAATTCAAGCCTCAACACTGGCATCATATGTTAACATTCAACAGAAAAGCATGTCTATTGTACTTATCGGTTATATACACTCGAAAATGCGTATAAAGTTCACAAAGATAAATGGTTTTGTAACGTAATTATTGTGCTTTTCATTTAGGATTACAATTCCATCATATCATCTTTAAATCCAAATGACGTACATCAGAAACTTAATACGTTGCTACAAGAAAACAACCAACTGAAAGAAACGTTGAAGCTGAATAACACAGCTATGAAACAGCAATTCAATACCCTAGCCACCTGGCAAGAAGGTTTAATGAAGGTTCATCAAAATCATAAAAAAAAGTTTGCAGAAACTAAAGAGTTGATAAATTACTTGAAAAAGGAAAATGCAGAATTGAAAATGAAAATTAGTTTGGATTTTATTGATCAATCAGAGGTGAGGTGTAATATATGGTTGTGAATGCAAATTTACATTGCTTTATTGATAATACTATTTTACCCTTGCAGTTGCTTGATATAAATGAAAGTATGCAAATCAAACAGATTGATATTCCTGCAAAAGAACAGTCTGACGTTCCAACCTCTGTGGACGAAGATAGTAGTAATGCTAATTCTAAAATAGATTTTACAGACTTTGAAGAGCTTCTAAATATGTTGAAGGAAGAAGGTGAAGAATCTAAAATGCTGTTTAATACTAATGATAATAATCATCCTGATGTGGCAAGCAAGGTATGTTTCCTATTTCAGTTGTTCCTCGTGTATTTGATAATCTTGTTACCTAACTATAGGTCACTCACACAATTGAAGTGAAAGATAAGACTAGTGAAATAAAAAACTCTATTCCCGAAGCTGAATTACCAAAAAAGATATCTTCACTAGCAGACGATTTGACATCACAACAGAAATGTATAAACTCCAATCCAGAAGTCGAAAGATCGATTAGCCCAATAAATTCAATACGTACTCAGACATCAGCTTTTGTAGAAATACAGTCAAATGAGTCTAGCTATGTTCGTCCTCGAATTTTGCAAAATGTAAACAGCTGTTCATTATGTGAAGGATGTGGTATGAAAGATAAAGAAATCTATTCTTTAAAAAAGTCTATTGCGGGGCTTGAAGACAAGTTGCAGCAAGTAAGTATTGAATCCAATTTCAATCATGAATCTATGTTTCAAGAAAGCATATAAACTTGTTCAAATTTTTAGGCAGCTGCCTCTATTCCGTATTGCACTAAAAATCCATTAATTCCAAATGAAAGCCAGCGTCAATGTTGTTTTAATGTAAAACAACATAATGAAACAATTGAAAAAGTAACTGAATGTTTTGACAAACCAATTAAAATAAACAAGGATGACATAGTCGGCCAAACAGGTTTATTCGGAGATACACAAAGTTGGGTAGTTGGAAGGGTGGTGCCAGAACGATTACTTAACTTGAAATTAAATTCGGTTTTGTCCGAATTGGAAGAAATGCAGAAACATAATCCTAAGGATAGTGTAGCAAAATGTAGTGTATCATCTGAATCATATTTGAAGGCAACCGAATTTGAAAAGCAAAAGTATACAGATCTAATGTCACTAGAAGAAGAACGAAAAATACTTGCAGAAGAAAGGAATAGGCTTAAGGAAGAAATGAAATTAGTTAACATTCAAAAGGAGACATTAGATAAAGAATACAAAAGTTTAAATGATGCAAAGGAACTTTTTCAGCAAGAAAGGATAAGTTTAGATGAAGAAAAGGCATCACTAGATCAGCAAAGTCAGTTATATGATGATCAGAAATTAACGTTAAAACGCGAAATTGCTGACATTTATATTTTACGTGAAAAAGTAGAGAAGAAGGATCTAAGTATTAAAGAGTTACAGAAACAACTGAAAAACTGTGTAAGTGGAAGAAGCTAAATAATTCTTTTACAAAATACACGGTACACTTGTCTTTATATTTGTTTCAAATTTTATTCCAGGAGGAGATTAATAACTTGCTACAAATGCAGTTGAAGATATACGAAGAGGACTTCAAACAAGAAAGAACAATTAAAGAGTCGTTACTAGAAGAAAAGAATAAATTTGATGCACACGTACAAAAGCAGGTTGACTACAATAAGCAATTACAAAACGAAATTAGCCGATTAAAAGTGTCAATAAATGGTGACTCTTCACAAAGGCAGGTAAATAAGAAGAATTGAGGAGTTAACTATATTTTAACGATATTCACAGAAAGATTTTTGATAAACCAAATGAATATTAAGTTTCACAATGGTATATTCAATGCGAATATATGCGTTTTAATTATATGATTGTAGGCTAGTAATTTTGAGTTAATTCCTCCTCTCGCACAGACATACCCATGTCCAAAATGTCAGTGTTCGTTCACAAGTATGGAGACTTTGGAACATCATCTTAATTTCTGTTTAGACTGACAATAGTTTTACCACAATTACGTTAATCGTATCTATTACAAGAATCAGAAAAATAGAAATACGAAGATGTTATTTCTTATTTATATTTTATTTAAAGATATAATAATTTATGATAGACTATGTAAATACGGTTTCAGAAATAAAGTTATTGATAACCTAGAAATTCAATGTGTAATATTCTTGAGTGTTTCAAAATTTATTGCACTTACCTTTGAGTACGCAATACGTTCGTTAAGAAGGAAGGGTAGTACATATTCGAATGTCATCTCCGAAGTATCCTTTAATCCGCTGCCCACAGTAAGCACAAGTAAACACAACACTTTATGAACCATTACAGAAGAGTATACACTGGAAAACATGTTTAATTAAAACTTCAAGCAAGGTTTTTGGTAAATTTTTTGAATGTCTAATGAACGCGATCGAACGTTTACGCGCGGACACACTTTCCCGCCATCTTCGATTTTAAAATTTCAGAGCTGCGTAGTTCAACATAAAATAAGAAAAATAACTAGGACAATAAAATACAATACCTGGATAAATGTATAGCAAATTGTTTTTCTTATCTTACCCTTGTTTTTTGAAATATGATTCTACGTTCTTTTAAATAATTCACCAATAAATTCATCTTTTTTTATTAGACAAACATTAGTCAGTTGTAAGAATCGAAAATGCACATAGAAACTGAATATGCGATCGTTCAAACTCGTGAACTTAACTTAAATATGCTTTATTAATATGTTTTAATTCTTTCCTTTATTTTGTTTTATTCAATTCATTTGATATTAAAGTAAAATACATTTAAAAGGAGCTTATCAATTGATCCCACAAATTATAGTAAGTTATGAGTCGCGATTATAAAATGTATAATATTACATATGTTATATTTTTATCTAGGTATGTATTAAACATTTTGGATATAAACATTACTTTTAATTTATATACTTAACAGTTTATTATCTGAAATACGTAATGCTAAATAAAGTAAACGGAACTAATGTAATAGGGACACAATTTTACTATTGGCAGCACTGACTACTGACTGTGATAGTTTAGCCGCTAAACTTGAGCGCATCAAATTTAAATTGTTTCGTGTACATACGGTATGTATTTCTGCGTAGTACCGTTAAAAGACTTTTTTGCATTGCATCGCATTAACATTATTTGTAATAGCGTTCATTAATTATTCCAAAATTAGTGGCGCGTAGAAAACAATACAAAACGAAAACACTCGAGTTCATTACAGCAAACGGATGAAGATTTCCTCGGTATGTGAAATGTATAGATTTGTACAAAAAGCGAAAAATCGTTCGAATTACTTACTATTTTGATTCATAATAAAAGTATTTCTAATATCGCGATTTAAAAAGATATTGCATTCAACAATTCCGTCGATGTAATTTTGATTGTATTCTTGCTTCAGGACCAGAATAATAAAATGGAAAGTTAAAGAAGAAAGACGGGATGGATTGGGGATAATGAAACTAAATATATTCACTAAATGATACCCATTAGCTCTGGTACACAAGTTAGATATCAATGGCAATCATCAAGGTGCTGAATAACTGGAAAAAGTAATAGCAATTATATTATTTCACAACTCGTATAGTTAAACTCCTATTAAGATTATTTAAGCTACATTGATAACATTGAAACATTATTGCCTTCATTGAGTGATAATATATTTGCACTACCATAATATTTTAATTCCCCTAATGTACTAGGATTCCTTTTCAGGTATACCATATCGAGTTGTTCGACACAAGGATTGAAAAGATTAATATGTACGTTGTGATTTTGGCCTTTTCTCCCTACAAGAGAATGTGATTCACCAAATATCCTTAGATGAAGATGTTGATGAACACAGGAGATCTAGTAGAAGTATTAAAGCTACAGATGCAGACTCGACACGTTATCTTGCTATTTAATCGGAAAGTAAACTGCAGTACGTATTTCAATAATTATTTATTACAGCACAGAATCTATAGGATGAAAACGTAGTAAACTATCTACATTGTGTTAATTTGAGATTAAAATAATTTGATTTGTTTGAATATTTCGGTTGGGAACTAGTAATTTAGAGCTCATGCTTTTAGAGTAAGACACATAAGAAGATTTCGTACAATTGTAAATTAAGAAAACCCACATATTTCCTATAAGAAAATCCTAACATTGTGTAAAACATGTTATGAGTATCGA
The DNA here is from genome assembly GCA_917499265.3 of Mimumesa dahlbomi. Lineage (NCBI taxonomy): Eukaryota > Metazoa > Arthropoda > Insecta > Hymenoptera > Crabronidae > Mimumesa > Mimumesa dahlbomi. The sequence goes on from OU824124.1 coordinate 7,642,654, forward strand.
TTTCGCCTAGCATTTTGAATTTATAAAAGTCGTGTCATTATGTCAAAAGTCCACAGCTGATAGCTCCGTAGGTTACAAAGCACACTACTAAAAACTGCGAGTTCATTTCGTTTCACGTTAAGTTAGGTTGGCGTGAGGTTAGGTAATTTGTTTACCTTTATAGTTCTAGAAGATAGTACTAGGTGCGCTGCACTCGACCATCCCACTAATTCGAACTACAAAATGATTAACTTAGCCTTCAAGTATTTAATACTTTCTGATTATTATCTAAATTCACATTAATTAAATATCATTCATATTAATTACGAAAGAAACGAAGCGTTAATATCGTTTGCATTTTACATGAAATCGATCCATTCAAGCCATATTTATAATTCTTTTTAGATACCTATTTTTACCAAACGGATCGACTGAGTGATCTTTAAACAAGAGTTATATTTTTAAAATTCCTTTTACCCTAAATAATGTTGAAAGTCATAACTTTGAATGCAAAATTTGTCATAATGGTCATACAACCGGTTTTGGTAGGTTTAGTGTTATCAGGATTTAATAGGTTGAGGTAAAAATTTAATAAAACATGTATCGAATATAGTATGCAATTGAAATGTGAATTTATAAATCCATCATAGTTAAGTAATACACTACACAAAAAAATAGTTAAAGTTTAATATATCAATAGCAAACTCAACGAGTGATTCTATTTCCACATACTGTTGTACAGAAGTCCCAGTTTTACACGCTACAATGCGATTCAAATATTACTCACTCACTCGTTTCTCAATTCAATACATTGATTCTTTTAATTTTTGGACTCATCTTAAAGTTTTAGAATAGTTCTATTCTTTCACCATACTAACAATTCGAGACTGGAGTTGCAATTACATTACAATTATAAATATTCACAAGTCAGCTGTTTAAAGATATCGGCAAAAATTTATAACAATCTTAATATCAATGAAATTGCTTTTAAAGAAACAAAGTCATTTAGGCTAGACCTTACACAAAATTTTACAAATTTATCCACCAGAAAAGAACTAAAAATTGTCATATAATAAATTTAAGAAATCTTTTTATCTAAATACCCGACATTTTTAGAATTTCAAAGATACTCAAACGGTCACGTTTCGGGCTTCACGATCACGCTATTTATTTCTTACCCATGCAATTCATGAAAATAAACAAATAAACCTAAAATATTGTTTCCATCAGGAACACTGCTCGCCGGCGCGGTCTGCCGGTCCGCCGAGCGCAAAGCGCAAAGCGCAAAGGCGCAACTTCGGAATCGCGTGCGGTGGGTGGGAGCCGCAGCCCCCGTGAGTCAAGAGAGTGAAGAGTAACTGAAAGAACCGCGTTCAACTCAGTCTGTCCGCGTCCGTCAAGCAGACTTCTGACTCCTCGCCCCCTCTCGTCTCTCGTTCACTCGGAGTGTCTCTCGCAGTGTCTCGAGAGCCCCGTGGTAGCCACATGTCCGTGCAGCTGCTACCGGCACCCTGACGAGAGTATAGATCGCGTACCGGCTTTCGATCACGACGTGCATGATTCGAGGGTTCGTGGTAAAGTGACTCCACGGGGTGTAACAAGTGATCGTGCGGAGATGTGGTTCGCGAGGATCTTCCTGGGTCTCATCGGTCTGGTCGTGGTGGGTTCGCCACCCTGGTACACGGACGCGTTTAACGTGGAAACGAAACACTATGCGATCTATCGGAACGAGGCGAGATCGATGTTCGGATTTGCGGTCACCGCGTATCGGGATAGATACGGTCGGGGATGGTAAGTGTTTTCTTTTTAATTAGATGGACAGTTCGATACGGTTAATCTGAGACGTTGGATTTAGTGAGTCACGAGATTTGCGTGGCTGAGAGATTAGTTTATCAAGATTTTGATCCGTGGTTTCAAGGAAATATGAATGATGTTTTTCTATTTTGATAGTTTGAGTACCGACTATATTGTGGGTAAACAAAGTTAAGAAATTTTGAAAGTATTAGAGTGCGGAATATGAGATTTTATCGGATGATGTGTTATTCATCGATTTTAAGAAGGTGAAGCACGGGTGACACATGCGAAATTCTGGGAAGAATCATACCGTCATACCTTGCCGTTGCACCTGATATCGAATCGAAGTTATATCGCACGTTACTATGAATTTCTGTACGATCAACGTGGTCCCGGATAGTATTTAAAAAAACATACATTTATAGAAAGATTCGCGCGTATGATTCACCGTTATTTAGTAGCACCCGTTTATTTGAGTCATATGTCCTCCACACGCGAAGTAATGCAATTCCGCTGACAGAAAAAACATTAAATCGCTGTGCAAGCATTCTTTCCCCGTGTTGGCGACACACCTTATTTATACTGTGCAAAGTAAATGAAAGATAAACCCTGATCGTGGAATATGAATTAAAGTAATGACTCATTAATAAAATATCCGTCAGATTTTTAAGTGAACAACATTCTCCGCGAAAAAAAGAGGAAACAGGTTTCTCCGGTGAATTTTAAGTCAAGGTTCACGAACTTTATCGGCATACAAATGACAAACTCCTACGTGTTTAGGACGACCACGCTCTCCTTTTAAGTCCTCGTCCCAGAAAGCGGCAAGTGGCGTCTACCATTTCATCATATTTCTTGTAATTTCAATAAGGAATCGTTAATTTTCATTTGTCAATGACAACTACGATTGGTTATTATTTTATTTTCGGTTAACATATTAGATGTTTGTTAGAATATCCATCGTCACCGTGTAAATATTGTTAGAAGAATTATTATTAACCATACTATAGCCAACTATGCTTAAGTTAAAATATCTGTAATGAATTTTATATGTACATTAATCTTTTGACGTACAAGTATCATTGATGATGTTGACAATTAGGTATTTACCTGTTTCTTCTTTGAAACCTGTTGAAATATCTTAACGACAGGCTAATCAAGTAACTAGAGTGACAGTACGGCTAAATTCGTCGGCGTATTGCTATCTCCCTTCGCTCACCTTCTGAGTTCTCATTAAGTATTATGTACACATAGTTCGAAGACGCGTGCGCGGGCTTAAAATACTTACTCTTTTCTTCCGAACTTTCTGTCTCTAAATATTGTCTTCGTTTTTCCGAGGCTCACCAGCAAGGATAAATATATCTGTACCGCGACAAGAATCTACCCGCGAGTCATAAATTCGGTTCTTCCACTATGAAATTTTGAAATATCCTGACCGAACGAGTACTGCAATATTTCCGAACAGAACGTGATAAACAATTTGATCGTAAGTCAGATATTTGAGCAAGAACGATCGACAACTTTCGATGATTCAGCCATTGCTCACGGATAGAACAACAGGTGCTTTCCCATGATTAGAACTGTTCTCCTTTTACGTCCTCCTCCGGTAGCACGGCAAGTGTGTTCTCCCGTTTCATCGGGATGCTTATAACTCCTCAATATGACAGATAAACTTTCATCTGTCAGCGATAAGTATGATCGAGTGCGGTTTCTCCGTTCGTTTGCGATGTATGCCCCCTGGCCACCCCCTTTTTGATCGGCGAACAAACCAAAAAAAAAATGTTGTTCATTTTCTTCGCGAGATAGCCTCGTGAGTCACGCGGGCCACGAATAAACGTTTCTGCTCCAGCTCCTCCGGCGACGACGGGTATAAATAATGCCGACAGAACGAGGAAACGCGGGTAATGGCATAGGTTACGTCGGACCTGGCCGCGGAAAAGTGTACGCCAAAGGTCGACCCCGAGGGCCCGGCATAATTTATTCGAGCTAACGGATGTTGATAGTTCGATGAGTTCGATAGAGACATCGTCCCCGTTTCGTTCCCCCACATGCAAATCGTCCTTTTAGTGGCTTTGTTACACGTGACAACATTGATGTTTTGAAACCCGTTAAATTATTCCCCGGTGGATTGGTTTTCGGTAACACGGTGGGAGCGATTGATTCCCGATGGAGCTGGATACACGTGCTACGTGTATACATTTCAACGTGAGATAGAGTTTAATTGGTATCGATACACAACACTGGTAATCGAGCGTTACGTATGTGATCTTTTCCATTCGTTTAATGAATTCCAATTAGCAGGATAATTTATACGGATGTCGATAGTCGTTTCAATTACATCGATCCCGGGTGGATAATAAAATATTTACGTTCTGGACACTTTATGCTCGCTAATGTTAAACTGGTATCGATTCGCGTAATTAATACATATCTATTCGTTACCCCGTTTATATGTGTCTATACGTGTTTATACTTACAGACGTTCTTTACTAACGAGAGACAATAAGACAACTAATTTTTAGCATCGAAGCTGGCCTTCTTCTCACACAACAATCGTTCTTTTTTTTTCTCTCCTCTTAGGTACCTCTTTACATAAATCTTCTCCCGGGATAATTGACTAACAATGGGCTTGTAAAATTAAGGATGAAAAAATATCCGTGCACCTAAAGTCGCAGGAAGTCCGGATTACACTTATGTTACGAGAAACTTCGTAGGCGCTTATATTTAGGCCAGTCTGTAGGAGCTTTACGAGCGTTCGTCCTCGTTAATCTAACGCGAGGCAAACGCACCCGATTGCCGCCACACTGTTACCGTGCTGCTCTCACATTAATTCCCGAAATAGAGTCTAACAGTGATATATATAATCGAAAATCGTAGCAACGTTACACGGTCCGTACGATTTATACTCGGGAGGAGATAGTACGTGAATCAAGCAGTTCTTTCGCGATAGATATCGGGTATCTTTATTTTGCTTTGATCTACCGGGAGAATGATATCTTCGTCGCAACGATTTAATGGCAGTAATTTTCTGTTTGAGATATTCATATTTCAACGGGGCACGTATCACGCCGATGGCTTGCGATTCGTTCGCATCGCGGACGTTAGAGAATCTTTACTTTCTCTTCGTGAATTTTCTTTTGCCCTAGGCAGATGATATATGAGCAGAAATACAGATGGTTGGATGTAACGATTCAACCAGATACCTTTTGGACATTCGGAGCATGAAGTTCGCGAATCTATGGGACAAGAAATCATTATTCATGTAATTCATAATGCAAACCACTCTGTTTCCTAAATACTTTAGTAGTCAGGAGGAATTAATTAGTAAGGGAATTCCAACTATTATGAGCGAGTTAAATTTGCACCTCTTTGGTACACTTCTTTCTAACTACTCGATCGATACAATCATCATTCGTATAAATATTTCAATTAATTAGGCGTTGTAATAATACAAATGGATTTATCAAAACTTCTTTAATTAGCAATATTGTTCTACGATTTTCGCCCCAATTTGTTCGTCACCAAAACACACTTGAAAATCAAAATATATTTATCCTCTACACATATAAGTTTATATTTCCACATATTTATAAGTCAAATATTGCGTTCTAAAGTTGATTACCAGAAATGCAACAATTTTTTAAAAATCCGCACCTAGAAGCTCAAACATAACACGTTGATAGGGTCTACTCACCAGATTCCCTTCAAACTACTCTCACTTTCACACTTCCCATCGGGCAACGATGCGATCGGTGATTCACTTTCTTCCCTTTAATCCTTTCCCAACATCGGGCTGGTCCCAAGTGTATATATCCGTTAAAGCAAACACGCTCGCGGGATTCAGAGCACGAGGCTGCGATACAGGATGTTAGGTCATCGTTGCCGTTACGTGGGCGGCTCATCTCTCCTCGCACCGCTCTGATTAATACCTCCGTAATCTGGTTGTTCGATCTACTATTTCACTACTCAATGAACCACCTTGCCTTTCGACCCGTCCCGTAACGCCAATTGGCCTTTCGGGAGAATACACGCAACGAAATTGAGATCCGACCCCCGTGGAGTTTATGCATACGCCCGCGACCCGTAGTCTACGAAGATGCCATCTAATCGGCAAGCATATCGGCCCCTGGCTCGTCCGGCTACCACGAGCAGCATTGTAATCTGCCCGATATCTGGGCCAGACTTGAACGTCCTCGGTATTCTCGACTTGTTTGCCCGGGTAAATGCAAAGAGATTAGAGTTGTATTAGATAGAAGCCGTGGCATCGTAACCTGGCAATTTGTACGTGGAGATTCGCTCGTATCAGTGTGTCTTGTTATTACGAGTACGGTAATTTATACTGTTCTGATGTTTTGCACGTTTTGATGTAACGGTGCTTAATCTTTTCGTTGGACGACTGGGGAGTCAGAAATTATCGGAGCTTGTAATCGATGGGTATATACATATATATTTTTTTTTACAAATGCGAATTAACGAAGATATTACGTTATCTATGACATATGTATGTAGTTTGGACTTTCGTTAGGGTGAATCTTCGGATATCCGAAGTTTCATATCTTACGATGACGTATGTTTCTTTTTTTTTTTGATGGTATGTTTGAACGATTCGATGACCGAATGGTGATTCATCCAATGTGTGTGTTTAATGTATTCCTGTAAGAATTGGGACAATGTTAACGTCGAATTAAGAATTCCTCGAAATTCACATCTTCCGGTGTTGTAATACAAAGATTTGCTGGCGTGTCTGAAAAATTCGATGACCGAACGATGAATCAGCCGCGACAGTTGCGGTTAAGCCTTTAAAAGACACGTTAACTCATGATCTTGGACACTGAAAAAAAGGAACGGGCGACAGGTACTAATCGAGGCATGACGCGGTCCGTTGCAGCTTTCGATGACTCGTCTTTTTCTTAGATTCGATTATACAATACTCTCGTCGAAATTGGCCGGCTCGTTGAATCGTCCGCTAAAAATATAAAAATTATCTCACGACCTCAAGAAGTCCGTAGTTAGGGCAACGAAGGCGTTCGTTGCGACTCCATATCGAGAAGAATGACAGAATGGAGATAAAACCATTGAATTAATTATTACTGACGTTCATTGGCGGCACGACAGATATTACCGCGCCGACAATGGAATGTTTCCTCGAAACGAAACTAGTTTTCCTTTGTCAGTTGAATTTCTATTATGTCCGTGAAGTTTTCGCTGATATTCCGGGAGGCATATGCTCCTTATCACCGTCCGCCTCCACGTGATAAGACCTTGCTATGGTTACCAGCGAAACGGGCCACGACTTTTGTTTCCTGAATAATTTTGCGACTCGATACGAGCGCGGTCTATCGTAAAGTCATGATCTTATTGTTAGTAGTATGCCGTTTTAAAATTAGCTACCTCGAGATCCTGTATTTTCTTCGTAATCTCGCGCGAGACAACAATGGTTACTGGGCAGAAAAGTTTCACCGTGGCGTATTGAAAATTTGCAACGTTTCATTAAGCCTGCACTGTCTTCGAAATTCCCACGGATGTTTTCTTTGTTACCCTGTTATTTTCGCGTTCGAATAAAATGGGTGCTCGGAGAGCGTGTCGGTACGGGAGGAAACGAGGTTTCAATTTCCTCGTTTCCGGTCGGTGAAATGAAACAAACGTTAAGGTGGATCGTCGCTCTCTATCGGCTAGTCCCTTTCCGCTTTCGCGGTAATTGTTTGTACGAAACATGCAAAACCCCGTATGTTTCGCCTCCTCTGTGCTGCACACCGTAACGAAGAACCGGTACAATCGCGATAAAATTGAACCTATAAAGTTTGAACTTCAAAGACCGTGACAGTACCTATTGGCGCGTTCAATATATGTATATTCCGGCGAGAGGTATATACATATAATACATTCTTTATTTACATTGATATTAGAATAGCCGGTAGATTAGCGTCCTATTGAAATTTTACTTTACTGCATTATTATTTACCAAGTATCACAACACCGTACCTACGTATAAACGACGCCGTGAAAGTGTACAGCCATAACGCGGTAAGACCGTGATATACGATGATTATACACAGTAAGGATCCGGAGAGCAGTGTAAACAGAGATTTAAACGGTAGCCGTGAACGATCGTGAGCACCGTGATCTTTTAGACGGGTTAAGTACGAAGATCCTCGCAAGGCAACACGTTATTCATCGCTTTTTATTCTCTCATCGGCCTTTTCTCTTACTCACCGCCTACCTACCACCGCATAGCAGACACACCTCGGAATCGATTATCAATTTGCGCCAAGACGGCGTTTGATACAGATAGATCGCGACAATACGGATCGTTAATTACCCCATCGGCCATTTTGTTTTCTTGGGAATAATATCTTACCGTGTTAAGTAAAACGGTGAAAGTCTTCGTGTAATGAATGAAGGTGGTATAAATTTCCACCTCGGGACATGTTACACAAGATTCTACTAATCGTTTCAAAATCTTATTAAATTCTGTTTTAGAACTCGGTAAAAAACTGAGTGATCATTATTGCAGCTTTTAGAAATTTCACACTTCACAATCTCTACACTTTAGAGTCTAAGGTGTGAAAGTTCCGATGTCTAATAACTTAGAAACGCAGAAATGTGGACGTTTAAAAATTTCAAAGCGTGGAAATTCAGACACATCAAAATTCCATCGCCTAAAAATTGTAAAAAGTGCAAAATTTGAATATACCCAAAAATCTACCGTTACAGGTTTCATGGCGTAAAAATTAGAAATTCAATTTAAAATGATTTACACTCACAGATTACACTACACTTGAAATGAATTACATAAACAAATTACACTAAGAAAAATCAGTAAACATTAGTTCCGTTCCCTATTCTTAAATTCATTATCGCGTCGCGTACAAGCGAACCGATTCCTGTAACCGTTAAAAATTACCTGCGAATGGGAAAGTCCAAAAGGGGAAGCAGAAGAGGAGGATGAGGATAATGAGGATCGCGTGAGGCACGTGCCCCGAGCCCAGGCCGTGTCATTATCCAGAGAAGCAGGAGCCTGGGGGCCTGTTACCTTTACCTGGACGCATGCAAACCATCGTGCAGACGTCACACACGTGTACAACATGTTTGCAAGGGATCACTTTGAACGTTTGACGGCAACGTCGATTTTTTTTTCGAAGCAAATTTTCTGTCGGTAACGTTGAAACTTGATCCCTCGAACTTTTATCTTTGCGTGGAAACTGATGTAATTAATTAATTACAATCTATCTATTTAAGCATAGGATTGTTTTATAGGATTGAATTTGATTGAGAAAGGAAAGTTGAAGGTTCGGTGGGGTTCGATGAACTTCTAAATGTAATTACAAGATTTTTAATTTTCTTAGAGTACCTTGAGAGCCGTTTAATTAAATACTCTCATAAATTAAACTCGGAGGGCATGTAAGATAGTACGTTTCAGGTATTAATAAAGGCAAAGTGATGTTACTTAATTATCTCCGAGACGAGCTATTAAAACTTGACGCGACAGATGACAGTCGATGTACGTACATACATGTGTATGTTTACGAGATTTTGTACGTCACGTGCGTACCGCTGCTTGTTTCCTACTGACGTGAGTGACGTAACGACTCGTACGTGAAAGTCATTAAGCGTTGACAACGTGAGAGTGCAATTGAAACGGTTCGTTAAGTGATTTAGAAGCGCGTTTCCGATTAGTTTAGAGCAATGAAGTCACAAACGTGTATCATTGTTTCCTGTATTTATCAATCAATACACGAACGATGTATAAAAATACAAATACATAATCTACATGTATAAATACACTTTGAAAAATTGTTCCCTATAAAAAGGAATTAAATTTAAAAAAAAAATATCGGTGTCGACAATTTGTAAATGAAGAAACAAAACATTGTAGATTCAGAGTTTCATTGTGGATCGTTTCATCCGCCCACATCCCTCGCGTGTAATTCGAGGGTGCTTCGTCGCGGTTTTTATATCAATTCGTAGATCACTGACACGAGAGGAACACCGACATCCTTCTCACTAACACGAATTGACAGTGAGTATCGCGTGTCGGTATCACGTTGCGCTACCGAGTGATTCATGATACACTTGAAATCACAATTGCGAGTACATGTGTCGACACTGTGCCAAGGGAGTACCTCTCCCGTACGTGTCACGTACAATAAACATGCTTAATAATATATGCTCGGCGTGTAGGTGTGCGAAACTATTTCCATCGTAAAGCTCACCGCCAAGGCTCTCGGAACGGAAAACGGTCGAAGTTCTTGACGTAAACCCGAAATGATATGTGAACGGTTCTAAAAAGTAATATTTGAAATAAATGCAATCTGTAGGGCGGGGAAAATCACCTGGTGACTGGAAGTGAAAATACGGTGGTGCAGAAATTTTATTAGGTTAACATTTTGAAGCGTGGAAATATCGGTGTGTAGATATATTTAAGATGAAAATTTTAGAGTGTTAAAAAATTAAAGGTGGAGAGATTTCTACGTAGGTACAAAATTTTCAACGCATAAAAATTCGGACAATAAGGACCGTTAAATATTATAAAATTCAATCTGTCGAAATATTAAAGTACATAAAATATCAAAACGCTGAAATTTCAAGTCCCTCCGTTATCAAGTTTGGCTAATCCCTATTAAAGAAACTGATTCTTTAATTGTTAAGAACATAAAATAAATTGTAGAAATCGATTAAACTAAAAGTCTAGTCCGTCGACAACATTTGGTATTTTTCACAGATGCCGAATGTTTTGAAAACGTGTTTGGACACAGGTCTGTCAGTGGGAGTTTTCAATACATTTTCCGTCCATCCTCTAACTGTTCCTTGAACTCTGCCGGTCAGTTGTTTCTGTCCACCATATGGCGACGAAATGTCCGATGTACGCGTCGTCCTGACAAAATTGCATTGTTACCCCGGAGACTTCATTCGACACATGTTTCCTTCGAGTGCAGCTGAGAGTGCCGCAAATGTGAATAGCGGTGGCCCGAAGGCCGGGAAAAGCGTTTTATGGGTGTCCGAGGGAAGATTTATAGTTCCTCTACGAGACTCTTTATTATGATGATTAGAAGCACATTGAAGAAACTGTTCGCTCGTCGTATAAAATCAATCCATAATTGGATACTTCGTTTCATAATATACCACTTACGGTAATAAATGCCTCTTATCGCAGATAAGACATTATAATTATTTAAACACTTTTGTAATTCCATTAGTCGCTTGTTTTAAATCGTTTATTTTCTATGTATATAAAGTATCGACAGATTGTATATTCACTCTTAACACTTATTACGCAGAAAATGATTTTCGTTTATCCGTTTGAAGCTTTTGCTTTTCTTAATCTCACGTTGATAATAATCTAATACGTTTTGCAGAAAAGACGTCGGTCCCCGTTAGCAGTAATTTTTACGAAAACGAATGGTTTCAGTCTCGTAAAACGAAATCTCGCGGTCGTTACAATTATCCTTTTCCCCGAAATCGCTGATGAACCCGGGGAACGATTTATTCGTTTCATTAGCCGAGTGGTTGATGAACTGGACGAATCAGATGTCGTGCACAAGATGTCCGAGTTATGTAACTGCAATTGCATTGTCGATACGCGGATGGAAGTGGGTCGTCGTATCATGACCCCAGATGAAACGATGCTGATTAATGTGCTCTTTCATTAATGCGATTAAGATCGGCCAATTAATCTGCTTGTCGAGACCCAGTTCCTTCCGTGAACCGATCCCCCGAGCACGTGAATCGAACTCGACTCAACTTTTTCTCTTACGCTATTTCATTCGTTACAAATGAATATTACGTCTCGTGATTTTGTGTACAAATTTTTTGTTTAAAAAATTTCAAAAAATTGTACATAAAGTATCGTTAAATTTTTAAAGAAATGATTTGGTCGCCGTAGAAAGATGCGTTTCGAATTTCGGTGTTTTCGCGTATTGCCAGATATTATTTTTTTACGACTGTTCGCGGAATTCCAAGCGTGCGGAGCGCAGATATCTTTTATTAGCAATAAAGCTGACGCAAACAAGTAAACGCAGCTGTCTGATAAAGACAATTCCACGGAGGGAAAACGTACGAATTTACTCTCGGTTTCGAGTGCACCGCGCCGTATGTACAAGACTGTTTCATTTTCACGGATTTTGCGAAATCTGGCGCCCACATGGTCGTCTCCTGACCATTTCTCGACCATTTGCCCGGGTGCCCCTAGAAAAGTCGTTTAAGTCACTCCGACAGGTTGGGAACGAAAGTCGTGAGCCGCCTACGTGTTTTCCTCTTAACTTCATCATTCAATTCAGGACCTGTTTGACTTAACGTAAATTACACGTGTTATCATTTTTATTGTAACATAAGCTTCTGGGTACTATCGTATTTTCTCAATGTACAGTACCGTGCAATTTCGATATGACGGAAAAGGAAAATGCTAGGCGCGTAGTAATGTATGGTTAGTACAATTTTTTTTATTTCGAGTTCCTTGCTATATTTAGACAAATGCAAAAATATTGCAAAGTTCATACTAGTTTTAAATTTGATTTTTAGAATAGAATAAACAATTCGTTGCGCCCTTGAATAATCATGAAATTAAAGTATTTAACTGTATATTAATCCATTTATGGATTACGTAATGCTGCAAAAATTCCATATGAGAACAATGGGATCGACGAGCCGTAATTTTTTTTCTTTCGCGATACACACTGTGTACATAATGGTAGAAATGAATTGTAAATTTGCACAGAACGAGATGGTTAATCTCGATTGCTAATCGAGACTGCTGAATGGCCTTGAATTCATTCAGAGACATTTATACGGTCCGTCTAGCATGCTCGTGCTGCCGCCAGATGCAAATTACCTACGGGAAATATTCAATTGGATCTATAATTGCTCGTGACCGAGATAGAGTCGAAAAGTTTACGATGCTGGGAAGAGCACTTGCGTCTCGCATTCGTGAAACTGGATACAGAGGAGTAGTCGAAAGTGGTCGTTTGAATATGTTTATGGTTATTGAATTAACGGGCCACGATAGTATCGTGGTCAAGGGTTATAAAAACAGGAATCAAAGATTAAATAGAAATTCTATGAGTTCTACTTAGAAAATGAATTTACGTAGTGCAATGTAAATAGGTCCTACTCTGACTTCGCAATCCTAATTCATTTTAAGATTTATACAATAGATTTGTACCTGTACGATCGAAAAAACTTCATTTTCATCTAGACAATATATAATAATTTTAATAAAACGAAGCACCACTTCAAAACTATATTTCTCTGACAGTTGCTCAGTTTGAGCACAATAATTTTAATAATATTAACAATTTTAATAATTCACTCCGACATCGAATATTTATTAATGTTACAAGGGTGTCAATTTAGAGCCCTAACGATCATATTAAGAGGAAGTCTATTAAACTCTTGTTCCATATTCGCGTAGCGTTCGCTGGCACTAGGGGGGGGGGGCGATGGACGTCGCTTATAGTGGCGACCGGAAAAAGCTTTCTTTCGCGTCGCCGCGTTTGAAATCCGGAAAGTGCAATTTTTACCGGACGATCCATAGATCGAGTTACCCGGCCCGCTACGCACACGCACACGCGTGACTTCGCTCCGAGTGATCAGAGTTTTGCTCACAGTGAAAGCCGAATGGTATTAGTGAGGAGGTGCTCCTTATAAAGTAGCAGAGACTCGGCATCGATACGCCTCCGTTCGCCTTGCGTCATCGACTGATCGTGCGTCGTCGGACGCGCATTGCGTGTCCCTTAAATTCCACTTGCACGACGAAACTTCGAATCGGCCCGCACGCATTTCAAATGTGGTGGGCCGCAAACCACACCGTGCGGTCGAATGAAATTTATATTACGTTCGGAAATCACTGTACCTTGAAATTGCTGGGCTCTGAGATTTTCAGATATCAGATATTTCTACGCGTTGGAAGATTTAAGCGATAATATTTTTGCGCTGCGCAAATTTTCTGTGTAATCATAACTAATCTTCGATATATCTGTGCTTAGAAGTTTCTAAGCCTTTATATTGTCTTGTCTTAGAAACCTGTGGCTTTAAAATTTTGATAAAGCTATTTTTTTTTGTATATGGAAATTTACATGCCTTGGAAACTTTACGGTGAAATTTCTGCGGCTTAAATGTCCATACGATGATATATCTATAGACTCTTTCAAATTTTCTACTCCGATTTTCTATTAGAGGAATTCTCTAGTAATGTCTATTCAGTTTAATAGATTCGTTTATATTATCCACTGATTGTTTAAATTGAATTTGATTTGATTGTACGGAGACTTGCTCAATCTAACAGGATGTCAATAAATTCGAAAATTACCTTATATATCGGGGAAATTGTATATCTTACACTTTTAACGCAACGATTCTTCTAAGAAATCTTGAAGTAACACTTAAAGTAACTTCGGTGATACGGTAATTTATTCGAGGCACCTTTTTATGCAACCTTTATGGCCACTCTTTAATTTCGTGACTCCAAAACAGGTGATTTTCCAATCACCGTTTTAGAAAGTATCTGTCACCGAGACTATTTTTATTCCCCACTTCTAACAGCCGATTCAGACAAGATTTATCTCGACGCATGGTTTACTGCTAGGTGGTACACGGTGCGCAAGATAAAGTAGAGAAAATCTTAATGTATTCGCGTGACATTTTCAATAGAATGAATCGATAACGAGAATTTGTGATCGTGGCATTAATAATATAATTCACGAGAGGTAACTTTATACCAGAAAATGAAGTAAAACCGTCTGTTAATATCCGGTAAAACGGCAAGAATAAAGCTATGGAAGCATTCGTACGTAACACTAAATTTTAATTAGAGCCATTAAAATCCTCTCGGGAAGAAGGAATGCCTGTCAGAGGCACGAAATATTTCGCAATAATCTAATGCTGCTGGTTCAGCGGAATTTCATTATGCTCGGCAATAATGTACTTTAAGCCGCATGTGCATATCGTTGCGGAAGGCGTGTATTCTACCTGGTTTTAAATTTCCTAGCACGCACAGGCTCATTACCATATACGCGTTCTTGGAGAAGCCCCGGGTTCGCTGAACTCGATGCTTTAATCGAGGATTTCACTCCGAAAATCTGTTGCCTGTTTGTACCTGACTCGTTTGATTTTCCCATCGATAAGAATCATTAGAATATGCTGAAACTTCTAACTACAGGTGCCAGGTATTTTTTCCCCTAGCGTAATCTTACGCTATAAAGTAAGATATTTATGATTCAAGAATGCAAATCCGGGCTTTGATTAATTTTGATAAATTATATGTTCGTTTTCTCTCTCTCTTGTTTTTTTCTTATGTGTATATTTAATTACGATAGGAGTGAAGCGTGTACTTATGAATGGGACTTGTTACCAACATCGCAACGTGAGATTTTACGTGACTCGGTAAGGGTTATACGTAATACTTTCCGCAGACATATAGAAGGCACTTCCCTTTGTAGGGACTGAAAAGTGTTACGTGATTTCCGGCTTGAAACACGAGGCTGCATTACAATCGTCATTCTCTATGCACGTACACGTGTTTCTGTACGATTGTAATAGTTGTAGCGGAAGTGATCGAATCAGACGTGTGTTTCTAACGTAATGTGCACGACGTGTGAGAACATACGATGGAAAATTCTCAAATGGTTCTTATCATTTTTCATGTGGTATTGTCGCGAGATTTGTATTCATTTCGTAGATTCGTCGGTATTGCAGGGAAGGGTGAAATGGAAAAATAAAAGTCTTCGGAGGAATTTTATAGCACAGAGATATCGGTGTGAAGATCTTTCACGGTACAGAAATTTTAAGACCTACGAATCTCACGACGAACAGATTTTGACACGTGGAAATTACCAGGTGCAACGATTTCGAGGTTTACAAATTGTAAAGCTCAGAAATACGACAGTAGAAAGTTCAAAACGCACGAACTTGAGGCGATAGAAACTTCAAAGCAGGAAAATTTTGCCACATGGCAATTTCAATACAGAAATATTGGCACATAAAAACAACACCCAGGTATACAAACTTCAAAGCGCAGAAATAAGTATTGAGACATAGAAATTGTTAAACTTAAAAATGTTCAATTGCAGTCGCTTCAATATATTAAAATTTCTAAACTCCCGAATTCCCACGCTTTCGAACGCAAACACATTTCTATACATATCTTGAAACCCAAAATTTCTCTGATCTCAAAAACATAACATCACTGGTAACATGCCTGATTCCATTCCAAATCAATCACATTCTGGAGCAGCATCTGCAATTTCGTTCCAAATCGTTTGACGTGCCATATATGGAACACACTTTGTATTTTCAAAATTTTTTAAATTGTCAAAGTTACAGCTGTTCACAGTTTTAAGTCTCGTAAAACCATGTGACTTTTCAAAAATCATATCTCAGTAACGGCAAGTCTTAGAATAATTTTCGTTCTATAAATTCTCATCAGAAAGGTTCAAATCTTTTAATAAAAAATACAATTTACCTAATTAACAATGTGGAACACCATTCCACCTGATCAATTTCCCACCGAACGAGCCTCATACGAATCTGACAAAAATCTCCCTTAACCCATTCGCTGCCAGGACGAGTATACTCGTTCTACTTTCAATATATTATGTCATATAGGGTATTGAATTAGCAAATTTTTTGCGACCACAAACATAATTATACAAATGTAGAAAACTTGAAAAAAATACTACAAATAAAATTTATTTCTAACCTTGGTAAACACTACCACTCAAATTATAAATGGCAATGAAAATAACTTCATATAATTTAAGCTTGGCAGTGAATGTGTTAACTTCCCAGCGTCTCCGAATCCGCGTCCCGACGCCCGCGGAATGCGTACCCCCATAATCTTATGGCGAGCTGACGAAACTCTTCTCCTCGAACTCCGAACCCTTACCGCAACTCGCAGCGGATTTTTCGTCGCGTAACAAAGGGTCTGCCCGTCCAACCACGCGGTTCCGCGCGGTGCGTAACGTTCGTACACACGTCTCGACTTTTCAGAGATCAAAGCTGGAGATTCCACGTGGAATGGGGGGGAGGGGGGGGCCCGGCATTGAGCAATTCGCCAAGTACGGCGCAGCGCGCGGATGGAGCCGTCCGATTTTGCCAAATACGGGATTACAAATGCGCGTCTGTCCGGCGTCGCGTTGTAATATAAGTCAATACAACGGCCTCACGTGCCGGGAATAAAAGGGACGCCGATATTCGCCGGACGAAACGTGAATAACGCGCGCGGCACACTCTCTAATTCATGCGCGACGTATTTCCACCCTGTCCGATGTATGAGAATCGAAGAAATTCTTGGAAAGTCGCTGGAAGTGTCGGGGAATTTCTACCGTGATTTATTATGCTCTCGTTTCGACGCTCGATGAATGTGGGACTTTAGTGTCAGACTTTGGTGGTGTGTTTAAAAAACTTTGGAAACCCGTAGAGAAATTTTTGTTCGTGGAAATTTACATTCATGGAAATGTTTGGGGTTAGGAAACAAAATGATTGGGTACAAAGTTTTTCATGTGTAGAATATTACAGACCTAGACTTTCCAAATTGTAGAAATAATATGAATACCACAGTACACAAATGTATGTATATTACACCGCTTAAATATTTTAAAACGCAGGAATTTCGACGCGTAAAACTTTCAAATCGCAGGCATATTTCTACGCAGAGAGATATCAACGCGTAGGTATTCCCCGTGATTGAGATGTCAGGGCGGAGAAAATTGTGGGCGTAGAAATTTCTAAGCGACCGATCGTCGAGTAATTCTAATCAGATTCTCTGTCCCAATTATTTACCATTGAATTTGTCACGTCGTAAGAAAATCATTGGGAAAATTATCATACGTGTGATGGTTTGCGATCATCGGTATAATGATTCGTCTTCGATGATCGTCCGTACGAGAAGATCGCAAATGGCGTGATTGGAAAGTCATACAAAGTTTGTCTGACGGGGAATGTACTAGGGAAGCCTACTTTGATAGATTTATTTCTTCGTTTAAAAGGAAACGATTGCACGTGCTGTAATATGCGTGAGTTTTTTTGGTCGATTGTCGTTTAGCCGAGAGTTTGATTGATTTATTTATTGGTCTATTGATATATTCGTCGATGTTGATTGCTGACTGGCTGTAAATTTGAATTCCACTAGGGTTTCACTGTGCTGAGTGTCGTCTGCTGATTTATTCATTCACTTGTTCTTTGGTGAAGATTTTCTTACGCTCGTAGCTTGAATTGTGTATGGATCGCTGAAGAAATTATTTGCTCGTATGCTTCTAATTTGTATTTGATGCGTGTATACTGTATTTATGTCCAACTGTGTCCGTAATAACGTGAAACAACGAATAACTAAAGAGCTGTATTGTATCCCGTATAAGACTAACACATTTACAAAATAGCAACCTATATTTTTAATAAAGCAACATTTTTTCCTGTGTATCAAATTTAAAAAATAATATCTCAAGTTAAATTTGAAGGATCGAAATATGTTTCTATTATTTTTGTTTCCTATGAAATGTATTTTTGCCGATCGCTTCTACGGGCAAATTTAGAAGTCACTAAATCGCTGCACCTGCATGGCGGTTACTGCAGCTGTGGTCTTATATTAGCACGTAACCAAGGTCACTGCTTCCAATGGATCTAAACGCAGTCTAACATAACTGACATACTACCGTGTACGGTTATAAATACCAGCGGCAGAAAAAGAAATGGTTTTGCATTATCGCCGCAATGTTATCGCGACTCCGATTGTACCCGCATATCGTGCTTGAATGATACATTGCACAGTGGCTCAATTGATGCTTTATTACGTAATCGGATACTGGGAATACTTAAAACATGACGCTAGAAACGTAATCCGAAAAATAATGACCAATAAATAATTAGTATCGGTAGTCTATAACCTGATTGAAGTGTGTTTTAAAAAATAAAATAATGGACAACACAACGTAAAGTCATTACAGAGAAAAGCTCATTTTACTTGTACTACGAATTTTCTATGTTTTATTAAGTAGTCCACATTTTATTATAAAATATCTGAAATTAAATTACATTTCGTTTATGACAATCAAATACAAAATATTGAATAAGCATTGTAGAGAATCACAAAAACCCCAATTTAATTTGGTAAAAATTAAATAAAATGTGTGGATAAAAATAACTGTAGCTATAAAATTGTGACAAATTTTTAGTAGCAAACTCTTTTAACCACGTAAAGTCCGTTTAAGTCTCGAACACCAGTTTCGGTGATCGGGCCATTTTTACCGTCAACGTTGCTGGGCCGGATCCGGTCTTAATCAAATAAAAAAGGAATCTAAATTGTTCTCCAAACTGGACTGGCATTGTAACTCAGGGTACTTCAACTTTCCCTCGATGTCAGTTTACCTGTCCACGGTTAACCTGCCTCTGCCGGCGGACCATCTTTGCCGCCTACTGTCACACCTATCCGCGAGATTAGCTCACCTGAGTTTCTGCCTCCGAATCGCGTTCAGAAGAACAGGCACATAAGGAGGAAAGATAACGAATGGAGAGAAACGGTAGAACAATGGGACAAAGAATTTGAGAAAGAGTAAAAATTGAGAAACAAAATGACGAAGAATACAGTGGAGAAATAGTGGACTACGAACAAACACGAAGAAATACTGGGAATAACCAAAGTAAATGAGATATAAAATAAAGAAATTAAAGGAGATGAACAGATTTTAATGAAATAATATCTGTAATGAGTCACGTTCCATCAGTTTCACGGGTCAAGGGATTCGTGTTATATCTGCGAATTTATTTTAAATTTACCTTTACCCAAAAACAACTTTTTTTAATGAACAAATATGCATAACTGTCTCGAACATCCCTGAACTTTTATCACTCGAGATAACGCGTGCAATTTAAAATGCCGATGAGATTCTTAATAACATATTTCAATATAATTAGTTAAAATTAATATAACCAATTTAGTAATCTTCCCTTTCCCACCTCCTTCCCATAGCATTAAAATATACTAAATACCAGTATCAAGTAGCCCATTAAAAAATAAAAAAATCAACAAAAATCCCAACTCACCCAAACGCTGAGAATTCTTCGAATTTCTTTCAACAACCCGTATCAACAGTTTCCCAATTCAGCGTTCACGGTTCGTGAGTACCCAATACTACGTAACATGAGCTCGGCGGAAAAACGCGGCGGAAAATGAGGGAAGAAGTAATGACAGTAGTAGAGAAGAAAGAAAAGGGAGCTCTAGGCGCTCGTATTCGCGGTATCCTGTGGGACCGGTTCGCCCCTGCATTCCCGTTCTCGTGCATGCGTCACATATCGGTGACTGTAGTTCTCCGCGAATACATGGAAAAGAAAAAAAACGATCGAGTGGGCGAGCTTAAGGCCTAGTCGGCTCCGACCCACGTTTGTTATTAACGCGAGACGTCCACGAATCTGTCGAGGTCGTAAACGTATCGAATTTCTCGTCGAAAATGGACCCACTCTCGTTCCTTACTCATTGTTACTGCTTATTAGATGCACACGGACGTTGGACACGTGCGAACGTGTACGTGTTTTTGTTACTTGTCGATGATTTTTATGATTGACACGGACGGGATAACTTGGGCGTTGGACACAATTGAAATTTAATGGAAAATCGTAATTGTGTACTGGGTAAGCGAATTTATTTGCTGGAGGAAATCTTTGTTGGAACGTTAGTGTGGCTTGTTAGAGTGAGTTACATTTATCGGAGGTTCGATTGATTGGGCGTGAAAATGGAAAGTGGCTTCTAAACTCGGGTGGACGTCGAGCTGTCAAAGTTTCTGAGTTGTTCTGAAATCGAGAAAGTTGGGTGGTCTAAATCTTTCCTCGAGAGTAGTGAAATAAGAGAAAAAAAATAGGAACGAATGAATATCGATCTACTGGCCCCTGAGTTATAGACAGACACACAGACCGATATTTTATTTTATTGTACAAAGAGTTCCATGTTTTTAGCTCCATACATTGGGAGCGTATTCTATAGAATCGATAGTATAGATGGAAATAAGAGAAAAGTGTGCGAAACTCGAACAAAAAATGATGTGATAAAAAGATATAATAATAGTGTGAATAGTACAAAAGCGAACGCTTAATTACAAGTGACTCCGTATTTCAAAACCAAACTGACACGAATTTTCTTTTTTGTGATTTTTTAATTCACACTTTTTTAAACAACATTTGCAGAGACACGTATAGCTATAATTATTTTAAACCGTCACAAATTACCGTTATCTATGATACCAATGTGATAAAAGATTTATTTTAAAGTCTTATTGATCTCTTTACAAGGATCGATGAATCTTCGTGATTGATCGTAATCGGCACCGCTTTTCGCGATCCCGGCGTCGCGTAGTATACTTGCGAATCTCTTACATAACTCGCATAATCGTCGCTTCTCCTTCCAGCGGTTGTGCTCACGCATGCACGCGTGTGCGACTTTTACCTATACGCGGTGCTGTAACAGTGCAGCCTAGAGACTAGAGTGTGCCAAGGTTGCTCTGTAAACGACGACATTTTTTCGCTAACGACGAAACACTGCTCCACAAAGGATGCTTGGTTTCTTTTTAGAAAATTTGCGAGCTCAAGTTCAACACTTTTTGCAACTTTCAAAGTGACGTTAATATCACAGATTTTCACTTTTCTATTAATTCTTCACGACAGTTATGTATTTATAATTTTTATGTTCTTTATAAAAATATAAAATTCTTCGATTAAAATGGAAAACTTGATTTTAATGAAAAATACTGAAATAACTTTCGTTAGGGAATTTTATTATTATTTAGGTAATTTATATTATAATTTTTTTAATACCAGTTTCATAGATGTCACGTTTACCTTGCTTGGCTTCGGTGTGACAAGAAAAATCGATGGTATTATTTCCGTTCCGCAGAAAGAAAGCTTTTATACGTTTGTTCTCGTTAAAAAGGGGACTCATTTTCTCCGTCACGTTTATTCGCTGGTCGCGATAAACTGCATTTCATCGTTTATCAATCGCCGAGGAAAACAGCAATATCCGAAAGTCATTTTTCTAACGATATCCTCGCTCCGTTGTACACTGAATTTATAGGTCAGACGAAGAAAGAAACTAAGATAAATTTCCTTCGCATAGTTCTCCTTATTTGAAATAGAACCACATAAAGAATATACTCATTGTCAACTTTATCTCGACAGAATGAAATGTAGTTCCATCTAAGATATAATTGTTAATTGACAGTAAAGCCTTCGAACGTGCCGGAGTATTATTTCCTGTTCTACGAATTGTTTAACCCTGCCGTACGAACAGTAAAATGCCTAATTGTCCGCATTGTAGATGGCAACGAGTTCAGAAAATTGAAGGTGAAGAAGCAATCTCTATGTAAGGAATATTAATCACTTTTCTACTGGGTCATGGCAATATCAAAGCGCTACCCTCTGCTGACACGCCCTTTCAAGATAATTACGCGATCGATTATCTTACTCCACAATTTCCATATTGTCCACAGACACACACACCTATGTCTGTGCAAAACCTACATTCGATTGTGAAAATGATTCCAACTTGTTGCAAAATATCGCGTGTCACTCGAACATTCCGTTTTTCGAAACCGACGGACAACTAATATTCATGAAAGATGTTAGGTATTGAACGATGAATATTTCCGATGATTACCGATGGGAAGATAGTTCCACGAATTCGGCATTTTAATCATGAAGTGTTCTATTATAGATCGTGGGAGAATGGTTCGTTAAAAAAAAACGGAGCAGATGGTAATTCCGAAGACAATAACGATAATAGGCAATTTGACACACTACACGGTGATCGTTAAAATAATTGAATGTGTTATGGCCTCCAGAACGGCGATGCTTTTAGGCTCATAATTAAATGACGGCACGTCTAACGGGACCGATAAGATAACTATTCATTCACAAATGTTACGTTGACGCGATTCCACTATTTTAAGAAAAGCAGATTTATGTATCTCTGATACTCTTGCATGTTCTTAAATTACATTACTTATTGAATAAAAAACAATACATCCTCCGATTAAGTGAAGTATTGTAATAAGTATAGTAAATAAATTGTATTTTAATAATTATGCTGATTAAACTAAAAAGAAAATACTTTTAATGAAACAAGCATTATGATAACCAAATTAGTATCGTTGGGGAACCATACTTTAATTTTTGATAGTACCGAGTACATTTTAAAACGAATTTGAAAACTATCGACAATAAGTCGTTCATAAAGTTGAAAAACACGAAACGTGTGAATGAAATATGCACACAACAACATCTAAAGTGAAAATCAAATAATTTTTCATAAATAAATTGTGCAAAGAATTGTTGACTGCATTGGAGTGTAAGGAAATTATTTTGAATACTTACTAAAATACAAATAAATGGAAATTACTTCAATGTGAACAACCTTTTGTAGATAGTTCTTAAATTCGTCTGAAAATATTCGACAATACTAGTAAAAAATAGAAGTATGATTCCATTTGTTAAAATGGTGGTGACATTCATTTCACCTTTACGCGGCTGTCGGGAGAAATAAAAGTTCCACCACGATATTAACCCCTCCAAAGAATTTCCATCTCGAACATTTCTCCGTATAATCAACATTTAAGTAAATATTTGTCTGCAACGCTTTATTACTTCCACACTGTATAAATATACGTATTAAAACAAATATTACTTTTATTTCTAAGATTAGATACAGTGAATAAGTTTTGAATATTGCCGTTATTTTAAATAACAATGTGGCAAGCCATAAAACTAAAAATCTTTCGTAGTATTTATACTAACCTAAGTCTCATCCTTTAGTCACCGTTTCTAACTAAATCGAAAGTAAAAATTATCTCAAAAATATACAGTAGCACTAAGAAAATATACTGTTAAATTTTTCATATTAAAATCTCCACCTTAGAAACGATCTTAATAATTATACCGCAACCCCAGCAAAAGTACACGCTAACATTTCCCATCTTCAATATTCCAATATTTACATTCCCCGTTTTCCATCACGTGTTACGAAGTACAAGTAGCGCAATCACGATGCAAAATTATTACGATGCTGCATTCGGTTACGCTCAGCTTTACGATACGAAGTCGCGTACCTGGTGTAATACGTTGTCGGTTGGTCGGATCAGTTACTAACTCTTACGCCACTGTTCAAAATAGCTCGTGACCACTGACCTCGATCTCGGAAATACGTACACATCATCGTCTTTTCTTGACGATACGATAACCAATATCAAAACGATAACCTCCTAACGAGACAACCGGATCGCAATAGAGCAACGTCTGTCGAACATGCTGATTGATCGTCTGTCAGATTTCGTCGCTCTCTAATCGCGCGAATTCTGATGCCTTTAATGGATCGCAATTTCACGGTGTTTTGATGGATGATTTTTTTTTTCCAGGGCGATCGTGGGCGCCCCGGAGGCCGAAACTCCGCAGGTTGGAGTCGAAAGAGGCGGTGCGGTTTACAAATGCGATATCGCCGCCGATGATAGATGTACATTCATACATTTCGACGACATAGGTAAGAATCTTTTTGTTTTATTTTACAGGCGATATAAATGATTTTGAATGGCGTCCAATTTGAAAATTTAAAGAATTCAATTTATTATGTATTCGGTTACAGATATTTTGAATTTCATTGGGCGATATGTGTCTAAATGTCATTTATACGATTAGTTAAATGTTTCTTGAAACATAAATTCTTTAAAAGGTTGTAGATAAGTATATTCTGTTGCGGGATAACTTCCGTGTTGATGGACCTTGAAAGTTAAACTATTTACAATCACCGAAGATCCGTTTTAATCCTCTATGCTAATAATAAATTGTGAAAGTTACGCCTAATAATTCGGAAATTATATAAATGACTATGAAAGTGTTTCGGGTGATTCATCGTACGATCGAATATATTGTACTTTGATATTAATGTATGATAATCGGAGTCGTCATTTTTATTCTCGGATTTCAATACCACTTCGAATCCTTGACTCAATGAACTCGTCACTAACCATTCGGTTCTCAACGAAACTCACGTTCAAGGAAATTATTATTCTCGCAAACTTTCAGTCACCAATTCACGACAGACAGAAATATGACTTAATTTATTCCATCGATGTATCTTATCGAGAAAATTTTATTCATGGCTATCATTGAACAATGCCATCGTTTCCTCGTCATCTATCATCTCTAATAAACTTATCGATACGCTAATCATATAATCATCGCTGTATCCATTCGCTATACGTACTGCCTTCCCACGCCAAGAGGCGTATATCTAATCATTTAATTATTTTTCAATATTAAAGGTATTCTAAATTTAAAAAATCTACTTGCTGAAAAAGATATATTACTCTCTCTATTTATCTATTTGTACTACTCAAACGAACCTCTATAAAATACAATATTCTACTTTTGTATTACCATAATATTATTTCTCGCTTACGTAAAATTAAATTTCTTAGGCTTTCCTACATTTTTTGACAATTTAATTCGCCAGCCTTTCAAATTCCCTATATGTCCCTTAGTAGCTTCAACTTTAACCTCTCCTACCAGAATCACTGATTTTCAGTCAAATGATAAACAGTCAAATATAATTCCGTCTGTATCTCCATATTTTCCGGATGTCAGGAATTTGACCGGATTAATTCTTACGGTTCTCGTCTGACATATTGTGAACCTAATATCCGTCTTCCGGTTCTTTCTACCACTCGTGTTTCTCGCCGTGGGCTTGAAAGGTGGCCCGCGAGTCCTAACGAGGGCTCGTATCTCTTATTCCACTGGCTGTTCGCAGTCGCTGACCCACATTCCGGTTTTCCACCCGCTGCCGGAGCCCTCGAGGAGCTTCGTAATCTTGGGAACTGCGAAGTAACTGGTTATAGAACGTTCTATTCCTGGCAACTTTCCACCCACCCTGTCGTTGACCCTTCCAGATTTCGGCGTATTGTGGTGTGTGGCAATCTAATTGAGTAAATGTGTCCTCGATATCGACTGTTCGTGATTCGATGGAATGATGGTATTACTTTTGATTTATTTATCAGCGTGAAAGTAGTTGACTGGGTTTGGTTAGGTCTCGATAGGTTTTTGATTTATTAGAACTTTATATTTCGACGTTAGTGTTTAAAGTTACTCGGAGAGCGGGAAAATTTTGTTGATTGGAAAATAAGGCGTTCTGAAATTTAAAGGGATAGTGATTGTATAGACGAGAAGGTTTAATATCTGGAAATTTCAGAGCGCGAGGTGTCAATGGTTGGAAATTTCTGTATATTATTCGGGGCCGAGAAACTTTGAACGGCGGAAATCTTGACCCTAAAAATTTCAAAGTGTGTACAAATTGTATTGACTACAAATTTAGAAACGCTGAAATCTTGAATGTAGAATCTTCAAAGCTGGTGAAAATTTTATTGCACACAAATTTTAAAGCACAGAAATTTTGAACCTCAAAGATTCCAAACACGTAGAAATATCGCTAACAAACTTCCAATTACAAGAATTTAAACCCTATCAATTTAAAGGCACACAATTTTCAACGTCACAAAATTTCCAAACGCGAAACCATCGGTGAATAACAATTCGTAGACACCCAATCACCAATTAATTACACTCACACTTTACAAAATTCATTCTACAGATTAAAACGACTTCATTAATCCAAAATAAACACAAATCCAAGATAGTCCGATTTGCAGACTGTTACTTCGTTCTCGTCACAGGGCAGATGCCACTCTATTCTCATTAGTGTTCTAATAACAAAATGCTGTAATCAGTACCGTTTGCAATTACCATTAGGCTGCACGAATAAAAAAAAAATCGTAGTTTATCGCGACGGTATGAATTTCACAGGCTCGCAGACCGTCGAATTAACAATCACACGGCGCGATACAATCTTCCGTTTCAGCCGGGAACACACAGCACGCTCCTCGAGACCGAGACTAATGCAAATTAGTGGAATCATGCCGGCGCGAATTAGACGTGCTTACACACCTCGTATCTCGACGATCGGCGTATTCCGGTCTCGGTAATGCAGTCCGTAATTTGCCAGCGCGAAAGTAATTGACTGGGTGAGAGCGATCGGCAGGAAATCAGCTCGAGCAGATTTCAGATTATCTCGAATGGGCTGAGTTTGATGTCGATATAGTCGATTCAGATAAAGAAAATATTGAAATAACTCTGATACTCTTAGAGAATTCATTATATCCGAGATTCCAAGAAAACTGATTCGCAAATCAATAAAACGGACATTAAAATTCAGAATAATAAGTATCACCACAATATATATTGTTATTTTGTAATTTACACAAAAAAAAGGAACTTATTTTGTATGTCTAATTGACACAGTTTGAACCGTGGTAAAATAAATAGTTTTGGCAAAGTCATCGGATAAAATTAGTATAATAATCAAATAATATCACCACAATATATATTGTTATTTTATAATTTACCCAGAAAAAGGGAACTTATTTCCATACATAATTCCATATATAATTCTAATCGACACAGTTTGAGCCGTGGTAAAATAAATAGTTTTGGCAAAGTCGTCGGATAAAATGATTACAATAATCAAATAATACATTCTTGAAAATAAACGTGCGAGAATCCAGAAGATATTTCCTCTTACCTCTCGGTATAACTGAACTTTCAATTACCTTCTTGAGCTCAGCGGCGTATCGAATCTTCCTTGTTAGATATGTACGTGACAAAATGCGTGTGAGTTTTTTTTCACAAAGCGAGCGTGGCCCGACTTTCGCGCGTGATAAGTGCGCCTCTCTTCACCCGGCTCTTATTAATGTTCCTCTAACAGAAGTATTCGCTCCCCGGTATAGAGAAATGTTTTCACCGAGTACCTCGTACATGAGATCCCGACCCCGGTACATCCAATTAGCCGGTTCTCTTCCTTAGTCAAAGCTACTCGCCCGGACACTTCGCTTTGATCGATAATTAGCCAGATCGTATGCTCGATCCAACCTCCATCTTGTCCAATTAGAATGGTGAGCAATACTCTCGAGTATCAAGTTATAATTTGCTGCATCACGTACGGGTGAAGCTGTGTATATGTATGTACTCCTCCCTTTTCTGAAACGTTTTTTCTATAGAATTATATTCAACGTTATATTTCATTTTCTTTTGTATAGTTATATTTTTCTTGTTATTTTTACGAACGTTTATTTTGTCAGATATTTATGGTAATTTGTTCCGTTTATGTTTTGAATATATATGTATATATGTATGTATGTATAGTTGACATTGGCAGGATTTAGTGTTACGACACGTCCGAATTACGTGGCACGGTTGAAACTGGAAAATTAAATAAAGATTGCTAATGGCAACAAATCGTTCCTCGAAGTAATAATAACATTGTTCTCATCGTCTCTCCGCCGCGAAAGCAACGGCAGCTATTTTCGAAATGAACCGTTTGCACGGTCTTCACGGCGTCACTGTGAATCCGGCCACGGGCTCTAACTCGCAACTTCTGTCTATTTTAACTCGTGCTCGCGAAAAAATATTGGGTCGTGCCGAACCTATTTTTGAAAAATATTGTTCACCATCCCGATCGGATAAATCGTATATCGGAGATCATTTCGAAATTTATGGAACAAATATCAACATAAGGAAGATATATTTTTCTGTAACTGTAATGGAAGAATGATTGAAATGATTGAAAAAATAATCAATCCGTGTTTTTGGAAACCCTTTATCTTTATCACTATTATTAGATAACAGTGATTTATCGTAATCTTATTGGGGTTACATTATATTATCAGAAATTTCTCTGTTTAAGTACAATTAATACATAATTATTTCACTCTCCCATATTTAATTTGTATTGATAAAAGACATATTTAATTAACACGATA
The DNA here is from genome assembly GCA_917499265.3 of Mimumesa dahlbomi. Taxonomy (NCBI): domain Eukaryota; kingdom Metazoa; phylum Arthropoda; class Insecta; order Hymenoptera; family Crabronidae; genus Mimumesa; species Mimumesa dahlbomi. Next base: position 7,671,255 of record OU824124.1, read on the forward strand.
GAATTTTCTCGCATTTCAAAGGATTTCCAAGCAAAAAACTTTATTAAAAATATTCTAACACTCTCTCCTTTCTATTCTCATACCACGTGACCACAGAATGACAATATTTCCATTATTTATCAAGGAATAATACCGATCATTCTCGATCCTCGATCTGCGTTTGGCACCTCGGTATCAAACCCCTACCGTATCGTCAATTCCGCATGCGTACGAGGAAGCGACTCGATGTCGTACGAGTCTCTCAGGTCACTCACATCTCCTCGAGGAACTCCACCAGGTACACCCTGTAGCGCCGAGAGAGTGCCACGGTGGGCTGTCTCGTGATACCGGGAAGTTCTGCGGGCAAGAAGCCGGCGATACCTAATACAGAACACCGTAAGGTCGTTCTACCTTCGGCCCTGCCTCACCGAAGGTTCGGCATTTCTTGCCGGATGCCACCTGAGGATCATGGAAGGTCAGACGCGATGTGCTCGATTCCGTATGGTTAATTGACTCTCCCCTAACGAGGGCTAATCGAAGGAATAATTGGGCCTGACTTTAATTGATATCGATTTACGCGGGGTTCAAAACACTGGAATGTCTTGGGTGAATAATTTTCTAAATTTTCTGCGCTTTGGAGAACGAATTGGTAGAACAGTGTTAGTGTGTAATATTTACAACACGTGGATTTGTAAAGGTTACACGAAAAAAGTGAGATGTTAATTATTATTGTTGATTATAATAAATGTTGGCCAATTAAGCGAAGATCAATCTTTCGTGGTTTTTGAAAAGTGAACTTTTAGTCGTATTAACTCAAAACAGTTAACTTCATTTTCATTGAAATTAAATTAATCGTAATTCCTGATTTGTTAGAGATTTCTTGTATCTGCACAACGGTTTAGAATTCTACGTGTAAAATAATAAAATCTTTGCAACAAGAATACGAAGGAACGAATGTGAATGAGAAACATTATACTAAAAAATTAATAGACCATGTTTCGAATAAGGATATTTCGATGTATCGCTACATTTAATTCCCCGCTTGATTTACATTCTTAATTAAACCTAATCATCGGAATAATTGGACTCGAATGAACGCCGGTGACTTTAATTGGGATCGATTTGCACCATAGATGATCCATAATTACTTCCGCGACATTTGCGTGCCCTTTTTGCATTCCGACTGCTGCGATCGTTTCTACGTGATTGATAAATATTATTAAGAGAATGCAACAGACTCCACAAATCTAAATAAATGATGCACATCAATTAATTTAACATACATTATGTTCATCACACTACGAGACATATTTCATTTAATTTTTTTTTTTATAATTTCGTTGTCAGGTGTTTAATTACTATATAATCAAACTACTCGAATTAAGATTGTTGAAAGGCAGTTAGATTACTGGTATCAAGGTACTCGAGTACCTTTAGCAGCGCTCGCGAGTTAAGGGATGGGTGGCGAAGGACAACTTCCGTTTAAGGAGCAAACCTGACCGATACGGCTAACGGGTTCATTCCGTTCGCAAAATCGACAAAGAAAAATCCAGAGGGCACTTGCTGAGAATTCTTCACAGTGACACCTGCTCGAAGCTTGTTCTTCAGAATCACAGTACACTCCGTTAAACGATTTATCTTATAGAAAAATTATTTCTAACTCCCCATACCATATAAAAAGACACTTAAATAAAAACGTATATCACACTGAAAATTTTCATAATACTCTGACACAAAATAAAATTAAAAAAACACACTCGCACATACATACACATGATAAAAAATATTCCGTATACCGAGAGTAAAAAAAAATTTCACATTCGACGTCACGACGGGCCCTTTCGTTATCCCTTTTCGCGGCATTTTATTTGACGTTCTTTCGGACGGGCAGGTTAATGAAAGGACTACGGGAGGATGTGATTTACGAATCAACGTTTCGGGCGATCGCGTGGCCGCAAATTGCATTTCACGAATGAAACCGTCAGCGTGATGGATACTACGATGGTAGAAGACTTCGACCTGGATTAACCCCATACCCGGTACTGCCAGATGCAAACGCCACTAGAAACTCGTCTTTTCCGTTTCGTTTCATTCCGTTCCAGCACGTCCCAGCCATCCCAGCGACATATTAGGTTACTTCCAGCTAAGTAACTACCTGCCAACGAACCTGGATGCCAATTCGTTTCTTACGCAGGCCTCTCCCTGATTTGCAGAATCTAATTTCGATATTAAATGACAGACTGTTCGCGGCCGGATAGCGGTGGCGTTCGTTTCTGCGAAATAATTAACTTCGGCCACGCCGGGAATGCGAATTCCCCTGATACCGAGTTCGTAATCATACGCGGAATTATTTCGACGGCGATTCGTGGCTTTCTTACGATACTCCTCGGTTCAATCGTTGTTCCTTTATTAAACAGTCGGCATTCTATTGATCACGGGAATACTCGATTGGTTCTACGCGGCAACGTACGGTAGAAAAATCAGAGTTTCCTGGATGATGAAAAGAATTCAATTAAATTTTCGATAGGCGGTTTCGACTTGTAGAGGCTTGGCAAGGAAGTGACGTCGCTATTTTAATGAAAGAGACTCGGTTTTAGAATTTTCTAGCAATTTTTAGTTATCCGATGATCCACACTCTATATTAAAAAACCAAAGGATTTTTTAAGAAATGAATAAAACAAACAATCAGAACGATAGAAAATGTCTTTCACATATACTATAAAGTACAATCCAATTTCTAGATAACAAGATTTTTTTGCTAACCCAATAATTTAGGATATTATTTTTTATGAATATATGTGAATTGAAAAATTGAATCGGGAGATAGATCTGTGCAATTTTCGCAAAGAATAGACAAAGTAAACATTGCGTGCAGTTCGTCGACCGCGTCGAGACACGCCGTCGCTCATATCTCTACATTGATTAGGCCCTGAACTCTAGAGTTTGCGGGATGTGGTAATCGCTAATGCGACGATGACTAATGAAAAATGTTTTTCCTGTTGCAGGGAACAACCACGTTAAAAATCCGAACGTGGCGGGCGGTTTGAGTCAGATCGATAATAAAACGCTTCAGTGGTTCGGCGCCACTGTTTCGGCGTCTATCAAGGATGGAGGACCTATTATGGTAAGTAATTCCTTGGCATTTTCAGTATCATAATTTTTTTTTACTTCTCACTTTTCCGCTGCGATGAAAATCGCTGAATAGTAGAAAATTTTCTTAAAAGTACATGTTAAAAAATACTAGAATCGATTGCGATATTTATAATTTAGTAATCGTAGGAAGTTAATATTAATTAACCTATCACTATTATTAATATTAATTAATCATTGTAATGGTAAGTAATTGATACATGTATTTGTAGGGCAAACTCACCCCCGATTTAATTATTAATATTCATTAACTAATATTCCTAACTAATTGATAATCCAGAATCACATTAGATTCCACCATGAATCTATGTACAATCTCGATAAAATATACAATCAATCTTATCAATAAACACATCAACGAATTATTACAATTGAATCCACCATATGCGATGCAAAGTAACGTTCACCCGGTAGAAAAGCTTTGATACGGCAATGAAACGAATACGGATCCCTTTAACGCTACATTTACACGCGTCAAAGGAATTTATGAATATACAAAAACGATGGTTAACGAATAGATGAAGGGATCCTGCGTGAGAAATTACAGACGCGTGTTCCCAGAAGACCCGCGCCTTCTATTTCAGGAATCGAAAACAAACGAATTCCCGCTTCGTTCCAGGTTTCCGTTGTGACGTTTAGAACGTCTTGCCACTGCGTCAAATTAGCTCGGTGCCCGCGTCGCTTTAATTAGACAGTAGCCAATCACGAGTCGGTTAATGTCGCGTTCGTCAAAACTCATTTAACACGGCCGACGTTTAATCGTCTAATTATCTTACCTGACCGTTAAGAGCAGAACGAACGACACACCGGTTCGCGCGCGTCCGTTACGGTGCATACACAAGGCTGTTTATATGTATATGAACAGATACATTTCAGACATCCGGTATCTAAAAAGTGGATCGAGATCCGATACGCGTGTGTGCAAGTGATGAGAAACTATGTAGCAAACCGCGACACGCAATGTCGCTATGTATGTATCTTAATTCTCGTACAAGTATATCCAAATTTAAATACCTGATTCGTAGACCGTCAAAGAAACGATTAACTCGTTAATTTTCAGTGGATTCTGTATGTTTTCCTATTTTTCTAATGATAATTTTAAATCTCTTCATACAATTTTTATTATGTACATATATTAACACATATGTGATAGTAAAATATATTTCCTATCATATATATTATTCATGTAATATTAAATTTATCTGGCTATAGAACGATCCTTTATTTATATATTTAAAAGTATATTATATATACTTCAATTTATAAAGGATCGTTCTATAACCAGATAAATGTAGTATTATATGATTAACACATATATCGTGAAAAATAACAATTTGGAGTCGTTCGTTGCCCCTGTTATTTTACATAATATCTCCAGAACACTCGCGTTACTTCGAATCTCAAATAAATAAGTGTCGGTCACCGGTGACCGCGGTGCAAACTAACGTGTTAATCTTCACGGAAGCGCACGAGCTACCGCAATCATTTCTAACGAGTTATCCAGTGATTTGACATGTGCAAACTCCATATGTTACGCGCGACTCGGTTCGCATATTCTCCCATAAACCTAATCTACGTGGCATGCACGCTTCATTCTACAACACCCGCGCTTAGATTCGCCACGGAATAATGTATACCGGAATGGAGTGCGGAAACCAATCTAGCGCGAAGATCTCTGCCCTTCTCGTAGAGACCACTGGCCTTTTTCTTCGTTCTTTTTATTTATTTTTTTTTTTTTACCTTTTCCCTACCCTTTTTTTTTCTCTCCGCGTGCGGGCGGTCCCTATGATGTACTGCCGCCCTTATCTATCCTTATGCGCGTTGCACTTGTTCGCGTGCGTACACGCACTGGCCGGTCTATTCCACACGCGTGTGCGTATGCACATCACGCACGGTTGCGGTGTACGGACGAGAGAAGATTGAGCGAAACGCCGAGGAAAAAAGGGGAAAGAAACGAGCGGAGAAGGCGTGCCGCTCGCCGAACCACTGCGATTTTTCGGGCCCCGGTCCTGTAACTTCGCCGCATTTGTTTAGCTTATAATTGGTTCCAGAACGACGAGAATTTTTCTTGTCGCTCTAAGAAACTTTCCAAGAAACCAGAGATTAGCACGTGTACCCCAAAACTCACTCACGTAGGATTTTATTCGTCGAATTTACCCTTTGAGTACATTTGACGAGTGAGACTCGTCATTTGCTTACTTGGGCGAAATTATCGTGGACGAGTCTGACTCGTTATCTGAATTTAAGAAGCAGGCATTGATTTTTCTGCTCGCCCTAAGAAACTTTCCAAGAAATCAGAGATTCGCACGTGTATCTCAAAACTCACTCCCATAGGATTTTATTCGTTGAATTAACCCTTTGAGTACATTTAACGAGTGAGACTCGTCATCTGCTTACTTGGGCGAAGTTACTGTGGACGAGTCGGACTCGTTATCTGAATTTAAGAAACAGGCGTTGATGTTTGCGACACCCCCACCCAGTGGGCGTTGATCGCAAACAATTGTTTGTTTGACGTTTGTTTATGACATCTTACAGTTGCAAATAAGGTTAATCCCATTTATATATTCCACTAGTATATTTCAAATAAAATGTATTACTTTTACATATTAATCCATATAGCGTTACTTCACATGTATCCATAACAAAGTATACTAGTATGTATACTTCACTTCACATGTAATTATTCTAAAAATTAATTAACAGATGTCATGGCATTTGATGCTCACTTGCATCGAAAGTGCACACCATATAAAAACCTTATTTTTTATGTTTTTCTCAAAAATGGTTAACTACTGGAACATGGTCAACTACCAGTGCCTTTACCCTATATTCCAAATAAAATGTAGTACATTTACATATTAATCTATATAGCGACAAATTAAATCCGTTTCATAGGCATACAAATCTTCAAATAATTCCAAAACCTCAAAGGGTTAAAAATTAAAATCCACGGGAAATGATATTCGTCGAAAAATAAATAATTTGATGTGGGTTGTATCGGTTTGATTGGCGAATCCCGTTCCATGGAATCGAACTGGTTGTCGAGAAATTAGTCGGTGGTTTGTCTGCTGGTACCCGATGAGCAATGGGGGGCCTATAAATAAAGCCGCGGTCCCATGTGAGGCTCGTATTAGCGACGATTATCGTTCCCATGCTCGCGTAATTTTCACATAGCGAAACGTCGCCGCGACATTCCCGTCCCCCCTTGGTCGTGGCATTATGCGGGAATTATCTACTTACTCCAGAATGCGAGCGCACGTTCCGCGGTAAATGCCGCGGCGCTTTTTCCGCGATTACTCTTTCTCGCTTTCTCCACCGCGGCCCGCCGTGATACGCGAATTAAAGATAAGTAATTACTCCGCGGCCGCAAGTACGGCAAACTGTGACCGTGACGTTTCGCGGCGCGTCGGGTTCCTCCGGTGCAAATTAATCCCGGCTACCTCGAGTTTCTTTCGCGATGAATTTCGCTGGAAAATTACTTTCCGATTGGTGATTGATACACTGGGGTTTGGGGGGAAAACGGAGGTTTTGTGTGATGTAAATAACCCGAGAAGGAATAGAAATTGAAGGATGGATGGAATCGAAATTGATTTACCGGTGATATTCGTTTTGAGAATCGTGCGGCATTGTGAGAACTGCTAATAATGTCATTTCATATTGGAATTATGTTTCAGTCGTGTGGTATCAATTTCTTATTCTAATTCTTGCAAGAGTATAATATAATGTTTATAATAATGATTTGTATTCAAGAACAAGGCGACTCTAAATTGTACTACTGATATAAACATCGTATTAGAAAAAAATCTAAAATATATTTTCTTAACATTACATCATAAATGAAATCCCGTGAATTTTTAAACAGTCTTGCAACTCCCCTGAAATTTTCAAAAATGACGTTACTCGTTTCATGTATTTAAAAGATAGTATTTTATACGGGATTATAAAATTGCGTTAAAAGTATCAAGCAGTCTTCACCCACGTTATCATGTCGCTTTTGGTACCGCGTTTATCAGACTTCGTATTCCTTTAATTAATAATGTGATTGGGTAGGAGCTTCGTCCTGTCTCCTTTTACGACCGGAGGTGGATACGTGAGATTCATATATAACCTCACCAAATGCTTTAACACGTCATGTATGGCGCTAAGGCGATGGTGTCCGGAGGAAATATTATTCCCGCCACGTACAACCGATGTTCGCCCCTTAAAAATCAGCTCTTCAACGTTGGACAGTCTCTTTAATCATTTTTACATTCGGGTACCCTTTGTCATCAATTCCATCGTGAACTATCATTTGTACTTGATAAAATACAAACTCTAGTCCCCCACGGTTTCTTTTTCACGTTCGAATAAAGCTTCGACAAAGTACACGGTGTAATCAGTCTCTCTCGGTGAGTTAAACGATCTTTCAATTGTATACTTAAACGAATCAAATAGATTCCCCTTGGAATAAAACGACGAGTTTCGACGTCGCCGCGTGACGGGAATGACGCGATTTCTTGCAGAACACCGTTAACAAATCACCGGTATGAATATGCATATCGTTTTGCGGCAGAAACAAGTATACCAGTTGAAACGCGACTAATGAATGAAATAGCATCGGCCGCGCACAGAAGGAGATCGTATAAACTATTTCTTCCACCGTCTGTCAATCGCAGGACTCCACCACTGCGATTCGCTGTTGGATATCCGTGTGGCCGGTTACGTGTACAAATGGTTCACGCTCACGCACAAGAACCGGTGTCTGTATTTAATACCAGCGTGAATACACGCTTCCGTTTGACAGGAATAACTGAGATATTGTGGTCGGTTATGGCGAAAAGAGAAGAAGACAGGTTGCGTAACTTATCTTCGACGATGACACGTAGTGGTCCGTAAAATTGTTCGTATAATTTTAATTTTATTAGAGCTTTTTATAAGATACGTGGACGGGGATGCAATGCTGCGTGAGATTCGATTAAACATTTTGCTAATTGTGGAATATGTGGGATTTGTGGAAACTTGCGAATTTTCTAAAACGTAATTACTTTCATATTTTTAATTCCCCGTTGAAAATGCAAATCTGAACTTGACGTTTCATAGACGTTGGATTTATTTGTGGAACTATGAATTTGCAATGCAAAAAATACAACATTTCTACAGGAAATGCGTTTCCTTCGGTGTGGATTTATATATTTAAAAATTCCCAATTTGTCAACGAATAAACGGATTACGTATACAGTTGCGATAAAGAAATAAATGTACCTACGGATTATTTTTTATTTCACTGAATTTGAGTATACAGTTTCTACATGTTAATTGCTTCTCTTGTTTCCAATTTGAGTGTTGTATAAATCATTTGTACTTCACGAATCCCTTGATAATTTTAATGTATCGACTGCCCTCTGGGGTAACGAGTCATTCAGAATTGGAATTTTAATTTAATTGTTTCTTAATTGAGGCGACTCGGATAATCAAAAGGTACATATATAGATTTCTTGCGTATCTTTATTACGTGCGATTGTTTGAAGAACGAAGAAAACAGGAGAAAGACCGGAACATCTGGCAGCAATCAAGAAACTGTATCTTCGAAACGTCGGTGAATCGCGAAAGAGAAGTACGGGGCAAAACGAGATGAAAAAGCGTCGCTGAATTGGACGTCGGCAAAAACCGACGCAGAGACAGTCCAATGCTGGAGGGAAATATGAGACCAGTTTATACACTAAGACAAAGCGGAAAGATCTCAAAATTAACGCGAGTTTACACTTTTTATTCGCCGTTCGTAATTCCCGGGAATAAGAAGAAATTACGACAAACTATAAAAACGGAAATTGCACCCATTGTGAATACCGTCAAAATCGGTCAATTCTGCGATCTCCTAACTTTTGACCGTTGTCAAATAAAAAATTATTAAACGAAATCGATACCCCCGACAGAAATTTTAATAAATTTCTTAATAATTAATTATTTGGAAATATTATTGTAAACGATAGAAAGAAGTGGAAGTAACAATTTTTAATTAATTCCGAACAGGGAAAGCTGACAGTTCTTGACAGATTTACGCATTTCACCTTTGCTTTTCGCTCGACATTCTACTCGCGACCTTTCCCGCCACCGTAGCAATTAATAACAGGTAATTGCTGCGGTCGCTATGCGCATGATCAACCGCAAAAAATGCACGTGTCACACCTGAGAAAAAAAGTCGAATGGCTGCATTAGAAATTGAAAGGAGTCATTGCCATCGTCAACAACGTAATCTTCCATCTCTGAAACTAGTTCAACAATAATATCACCCAAATTGAAAACGTATCAAATTAAAAACTTCAACCTCAAAAATCATCCGGTTTTTCAACGTAAAAATTCTATAACACACAATGGCTACGTTTCTCCAATTTTTCTTTCGAAAAAACCAATGCTACCAGAAATACGACTCCACGGGAATAACGGGGGGCGCCGAAAACCGGGAATCCGAGGGAAGAAACTGTAAAGGAGACAAAAAGCACGGACATGGTGGCACAGCGAGGGGGGAAGTACCATGGAACAATCGGCAACGATAAAATATGGGCGAGTCTTGACGATAAAGCCGCGTTGTTCGTTGTTGTGGATCGCCGTGCTGGCAAAAAAGCATCGATTAAAAGTTAAAGTTAGCCGGTGACCGGTATCAAGCCGAAGGACAGTCGACCTCGACGACCCAACCTAAGAGCAGAGTCTTGTACGAAATCCACGTTCCCTTTCCCATTCTCCCTCGACCTTTTCTGTCCTCATCCTACCACCTTGATTCATCCGGTACACGAAACAATATATTTCTTAGTAATATTTCATATAGTTGTAACAGAAACTGGGGGCAATTTTGTTGGTATTTCCTAGTTTCATTAACTTTATATTGTGCGAGGATTATTTATGCAACAAATTACATGATATTGTCAAGATAAATGCAATTTTAGGTAAATACTAAAGTAGATAGATAGATAGATAGATAAAGACTTTGCAGGTGACCTAATTAAATTTTACATTTTCTTTTGTTTTATTATTTTTTCGGATTTTACCATTCTTCCTCGACTTTTTCTGTCCTTATCCTACCACCTCGGTTCAGATGGGACATGGGACAATATATTTCTTACTAATACTTAATATTCCATATGGGGCAATCGTATTTATGATTTTAGTTTCATTAACTTTATTGTAACAAATTATATGATATTACTAAGCAAATGCAATTTATGATAAATGTTATAAATATCTCTTTATATTCGTATACCACAGAAACTTTGCAGGTGTTCTAATCAGTTTCTAAATCAAATTTAAAGCTTTTCTTTAATTTTCACTACTTTGCCACGTATACGCGTTAAAGCTTATCTACCGTATACCGACGTTCTTTAAACTTATTTCACTCACTATTTATTTATTTCAATTCTCATGTCTCTAAATTGTTACTCCACAAACCGCGACGTTAAAATGAAAAAAAATGAGACAATGCTACGTTAATCTCCATAATTTTCACACTAATTCTCATTCACCCGGCGTAACTCCAACGGTATAAACGTGCTTCGCTCCCATACCCTTTCGCCATCCCAGCCGAGGATCCCTTTTTGGGGATTCGAGGATCGATAGGACCAACGAGATCTCCGTTTGTCGGCACGCGGCCGCGAGAATGGAAATGCCATTGTCAGTCGGGACCGACGCGACGGCACAATGTTTGAGAGATTCCCGTGTGCTATAGCAGAGATACCGTGAGAAGCGGTTGATCATTCTGTCTGGCCTTAGGTGCGGATTTTTTCATGTCGTTTTCTACTCCCTGTCACATCGGGAGTCCCACTGCGTTTTTGTCTAGCTTCACGCAGACGCTGGAAATGGGACGGTAATAAATTACAACGTGATTCGAAAGCATCGGTGGGTTTAAATTAAAACACGCGGAAAATCGTGTTCATGATTTTAACTACAACACGACGTTCGAAAAATCATATTCTGCATCAGAAGAGAGTGTGTGGGCGTCACGGAGAACTTTGCAGTTATTGTGTATTGAAATCGAGAATATTTTATAATCACGAATTCGTTATAAAGTTATGTAAATCGATAATTAATTGGAGATGCACGATGAAACTTAATCAAGGTACTATTCATTATTGGATAGTTGCGAACAGTGAAATGTCAGTGTGTACACGGTGCAATTAAAATTCTAGAGTTCTATTTCTTCGTCCGCGTGGACGGGAAGAATTGGACAAAAGAATTTTAATTAAAATGTCTACGCGTCGGGCAATTGGATTCCAATCTACCGCAATTCTACTACCGCAATGCCATATCAACCAATAATCATTCTAACGGTAAACGATTTGATATCATAATTGTATAAAAAAAAAATCTAAAAATAATTATTATCGTCCGGTATAATTTTCAATCAAATTTCTACTGCAGATAAATGTTTTTTCAAATTGTTCGACAGTGAAATTATTAAAAATTGATAAGTATAAAATATATTTCCGGTCAAATGACTCGAGAATATTTATCAAGGGATCTACCAGGAGTAATTCGACGCATCCTGGTGAGATTCTACTCGTAAGGAGGAGCCGAAGTAGGAGGATAATCCAACCGGCAGACAATACGCATTCCAGCCGTGTGTTTTGTCGACGGGACAAATTGCGACGCCCGTTAAACGATCGTTTTTTGCCCGCGGCGGCCTTTCGTGCCCTTAAGGCTGCTCGCATGAACGAGCCACTTTACCCGATACTACTTACGATTAGTAGCACCGTGACGAAATTAAGACTATAAAAGGAAACTGCTGGTTGATCGCGATTCGATTACGGGAATCAATGAAATCCGAGTCACATTTGCAGGTTTTTTTTTACGGAACCAATCTCCAAAATTAAACAGCTAAAAAACTTAAGTGGTTAAACGGCACTCTTTCTGGAAGAGTTTCACCGTTTATTTTTAGCAATAACGTTAACAATTCTGTCCGTTCATTTTTTAAAGTCATACGGTGTGTTTGAAAATATATAAAATAGTTTTTGATATCCTTAAAATTATTAAGAATGAGGTAAATATTACACTACCCATACATATACTGTATAGTTGCGAACACGAGAAATCTATTCGCGTACGAATTTAAATTGTGACAGTATTGAAAGAAGTTCATTTTAAAACACAGCCTAAAAGTTGAGAAAATTTTATACTACTTTCTCGTATCAGTAACTTATCTTTAAATCTTTGTGGAAATCAGAAAAAGTTTTAATCTACCGTGGCGTGTAACTAATCTCCAAAAAAACTACACATTTCCAACAAAACATTCTGATAGCAGTACCTTTCAACAATAAAACCGCAATTTTTCCAAACCTCAGCGACCGAGACCCACCGAAATCGAGGTGGCATAATTTATGCTATTACCTCCGAATCCTAATGTACGCGATAAATCGTTGCAAGCACTTACAACAGAAAGTAACTATCGCACACCGAGCCCACAGAGAACGATCAGCAGAAAACCTCTTACACTGGTTCTCATAATGTAACACGCTTCTCAAATACCGAACTCTACACGGTGCAACAGGGGGGGGGGGGGAGAAGAACGATAACTCACACCTTTCTCTGCTCAAACCTGAAATATCGCGCTTATATTTCTCATAAACACGGGCCCCGCGTAAGTGCTATGGCAAAAGGACGAGCATTTAAACGCATTCAGAAAACGTCGTGTCTTTAACAAGTCCCACGGTCTTTGTCCCGCTGACAAATCTCCGCCTTCATTCGGGTAGATCTCCTCCGCATCGCGATCCCGTGTACTCGCGAGGGGATTATGCGAGTATCCGTATGATGTATAAATAAGGTTATGACTCAGTATACGAAGGAGGTGAGTCAACCACGAAAACTAAAGCAACCACCACCACCACCACCACCACCACCCGTCCTTCGTGTTCCCGACGTAAATATCCCTCCGCGTGTCACTCTGTTATCCTGTCACCCGAGAGCTTCTAGAAGGGTGAGCCACAGGTAAAAAATATTACCGAGTCTTTCGGACGGATTTAACCGAAATGTTTCACTGAGTTCGAGCTTTTCTGAAACGGTGGAATAGAGTTTCATTCGAATTTGCGAGACTGAAATTAAGGGAATAAGATTTGAAAAAGAATTTGGTTAGAGAATTAAAAGTGAAAATAAATTTGGTTATTATCAAAACTGTCGAAAATCAGAAAGGAAGATGAGTATACATATACGTTTGAAATTCTCCGATTTTTTATCCGTACCAACACAGTGTCATGATAAATCAAATTTAACGTCAACGTAGTAATAAAGCTCGGCGATTAAACTTTCTACCGCGTGCATGCGTACAGGTATTCGTATACATAAACTCCAAGTCAATCGGGACTGTGTAACAATAAGGAGAGTCTCGTTAAAATTATCAAGTTTAATCGCTCCGTTTATTGGGCACGCTTTAATTTTCGTCGTTAATCTACCGCGGCCTTTTGATTTTTCATTCCGCGAAGCTCTACCGCAGACTTTCGGCACTGTCATTAATTTAATTCGAGATAAATAAAATGTTCGGGAGTTTGTTACGGGGGATGAGAATGTGTGACGTTTTACGAGCGGCCATTACCAGGCCATTCCGAACGGGTAAAATCGGCTCCCGTACTCGCCTTTCTGTCTTTTTTTCCTTTTTTTTTTTTACGTGCCACTTTCCACGTGCGATGCTTCTCGTCGAGTTCCGGTTGCTGATTCGCCGTAATCCTCTCAACCCTTAAGTTTCTCTCCGCGTACGGTAAGCGAGGCTCACGGCTGAGGGTCGTCGAGGGATTACGTTTAATTGTACGATGAATTGTGGTAAATCGGATTAAAATACTGTTGAGAACCGCGCGGATTTCGAAGCCGCAAGCTCCCGGCAAATCGAGTTTCTTATGCAAATTCTCTCTTTCACTGGGTACCTACGGTTTTCCGGAAAAATTTTCGTAACGTGTACTGTGAGTAGAAATAAAAGAAAAAGTGGTAATTGAACGTAAGCACAGGAATCGTGTGGGGAAAGAACGTTACAAAATTCGCAGAGTGATTAATTTGATATGGTATCGATGTTAGATTGGTATCACGATAGGCAAAGTGGAGGCTGAAATATGAAATTTGTTCAAATTTTTCTTTCATTCGGTTATCATGTATCTGCTGTTATTTTTAAATACACATTGTAGTCCATGTTTGTAAAATACCATTTTCATTTTGTTGGTCATACCTTATAATAGATGCAGTGTTTGAATAATCTACGCTATAGTAACGGTACTTGTAGCAATTAATAATCACAATTGAAAAATCATTTGGGTGGAAACTGATACTTGATACAGCGGAGAATTATACACAGTTCTTTTTCCATTCTCATAAAAATAAAAAATATAAATTTCCTACATAAAATAAACGTGTATCATAAGCTTTCTATTGATCGAATCTTGATTCTAATATATTATCTCACACATACATAAATAATTCCCCACATTATTGAAACGGTTATTCACTACACGTAAAGTCCACATTTTGTTAACGTAATAATTCTTATTCGACACGACTATGCATCGAGACTACCTTTATACAATACGTATTCCACTTTGCGAGAGTAATTTTTTAGCGTCACTTGGCAAGTGGCTCGCGTTCACCGAAAAGCACGTACGATTCCGTGTAACGTCATCCCTTCCATATCGACTTCTTTTTAAAATACGGTCGATCTATCCTGGCTGGGTGCAGCCGACCCAAGATGACCTCATTCACGCCCGAAAATAACTTACGCCACCCGTAGTGCCTTCCACACGTAACCGATACGTCAACCTTGGCTTTTCCCCCTGAAAAATTTATCGATCAATAAAAAATTGAGTCGTTCCTCGATAAAGGTCCAATATTTTCCGTCGCTGCCACCGGGGGGGGAGGACCCCGTTTCCTCCGGTGTCACATTTTTCAGACACACATTCGCACCCGCATCTGGGTACAATGGAAATGCATTAAGCATTCGCGTAGAATATTGCGAGCGATAAAATAGTGGTACATTGTTTTAATTTACGGTGCCGTTTCGCCTTTGCGAAAGATACGATCTTCCCATTACAGCGGTCGGTACTTGTCAGCGTACTCTTTGAGGCCCCGGGAATTTCCTGCGTGCACACGTGCGTTACACGTTTCGAACAATAAAGGTCAAACGCAGAAAGAGTTTACGGTAGGGCGACCCGTCGCGTCCGTTCGTTCGTTTCGTTTCGTTGGACTGCGTCCAATCGTTGGCTCGTAAAGTTCGGCAGAATCGTAAAGAGCTTACTTACTCCCACGGGACGCCCCGACGCCGTCCGCGTTTTCCGTGGAAAGACGCCGATTTATTTTCGGACGTTTAGAACGTGAGCCACGAAACTTTGGAACAGTTGGAACCGACGCGTAAATCAAACGCAGAAATGTAAAAGTTGGTAGGCTACAATTGATGGATACTGATGGATAATATAATTAATAATTAAGAAAATTGGACGATTGTACGTACGAATTGTATAATTTTTTAAAACACTGGACATTAATAGGTGATTTGGGAATCATTTACCGTTTTTTAGACTTTAAGGGCCTCAGGGAAAAAAATTCTCTCGGGTGTGTAATCTAGGAATTATCAAAATTGGGTGAGATAAAAATCTTTATGGTCAGCTTAATTACTATTATACGTTTCGAAGTAAGAGAGCAGTTTCTGTATTATTTTATTTCCAATATTCTTTACATTAGACCAGTGGTGTCAAGGTCGTTCACAATTCAGTCGATTTTCGAGGCGCTCGGCAGCTTCCCCACCACTCGAAATTTAGGACCAGTGAGCGAGCCGCTAGACGTTTAGGGGCCGCGCCGGCTCAGGAGCGTATCCCGAACGGGTACGCAAAATTTTAAAAAGGTTATACCTGGGTAGGGCAGAACATGCGTTTATGTTCATGGTACGCTCCTGAGCCGACGCGGCCCCTAAACGTCTAGCGGCTCGCTCACTGGCCCTAATTTTCGAGTGGTGGGGAAGCTGCCGAGCGCCTCGAAAATCGACTGAATTGTGAACGACCTTGACACCACTGCATTAGACAATTCCGAACAAACACCTTAAAAACTAGATCGTTGGAATATAAATTCTCTAAAAATTATTCTTTGAATAATCAGATTTAAAGATAAAAAAGACTTTGACGACTAGGCCCTTCCGTCAAACCTACTTTTTGTAGTTTTATCCTAATTTGGACATTCACGTTACGTAACCACGTCAAATCGAAACGAGATCCAAAAATTTCGCGTCATCGCGGCTAATTAAAAAAGAACGAAAGTTTGTCTAGAGAAATTTCCGACGATGCGCTCGATACGGATCAGAAAAACTTGTATCGTTCTCGGCGCGATACGGTCGTTGAAAGGCCGCGAAGTGGTCGGGTGAAGACATTAAAGGTACCGTGCCATTAGCCGGCTTTAAGTTCCTTCGAGTGGTCCTTTTAATGAAGAGCGAACGCAGATACGGTTGCTGCAATCACGTCCAGAAGAATACTGGCTCGAATTATCATTATTCTCTCGCTCTCTGCCTCTTCTCTTTCTCGCAATTAGACGAACAGTTACTTTCGACTGCCGAAAAGGCATCGTTCCTCTCCCCTTTGTCGAAGAAACGTGTCGAAACCGTGTCATTAGCCTCTTTGAAATTTTCCCGAACCCTTTGATGACTCCCATCAATTGCAACCCCGCGAATCGCGAGTATTTTCACCGTAACGATAGAAATCTATGAGACAGATTTTAGCAAACCTGTTATACGATTCGATCTACCGGATTTATAGTTTATTCCCCGTTTAACAGACATATCATTTACAATTACTATAAACGCGACCGAGGTGATCATTAGAAGTAATACGATCTATAATTAATCGTACAACCTTTGCCAAGGTAATTACAATTTATATTATAATTATCAGGTAATAAAACATCATTCACTATAAACTCTTCCTGTATTACAATGATATCTAACACCAAGAAGAAATCTAGAAATATTAAATTCTTAATCATGTCTATTCCCTTCTGACTACTCGATAATCATGAAAATGATCCCCCTGGTAAAAAATACAAGATTATCATCTCGCTGGAAAGAGTTCCGTAGAATCATCCCGTTCGAATCGATCAGCTGTCGATGCTTTAATACGTATCACGATCAAGATACATCTGGCTTCGTGTCAAGGTGCGAGATCGATTTACTTAAGGCCGCCACGATCGATCCGCGAGCAGCTGTTCCCGTGATAATCCAGACTTCCCTCTTGATCCGCTCGTTCATGGTCCTCCTCTCGAATCTTTTGCTCAACGAGGCGCATTCAAAGGGCCCATTAAAGAGTGCTTTATTTGGAACGTCCGATGACCAAACTCATTCTTATACTTCTTTGCGCTTGTCCGCCTGTATTATACGTTTCCTCGTCCATATTTATATATGTATTGTTTTTTTATCGGCTTCGTAACAGCTGTTTTATCGGTTCGTGCTACGATAACTTCAGATTTCGTAAGGCGGATGTATAAATATTGATAGGATTCCTTTTTTTGTCTTGGTGGTCGTTTGTTGAGGTAGGATAGGGTAATTATTTTCTTGATACCTTGATTTTCCAGTTTCTATTAATATGTAATATAAATTCGTGACTGATCTATAACGTTCGTTCTTGAAGATCGTGCAGGGTTATTAAATATTCTTGAGAGTCCTAGGTACGAGAATAAGACCGTTGGAATGGACTTCATGACCATGCAATAACCTTTTACTTCTTGAAGTTAAAGTTGTTCGAAGTATACGTTAACGATCAAAGTTGCACGTTTATCATCGTTGTCAGGTATTATTTGATAGGGGTATAAAATATTTTTAATAATCTATTCTAATAAATTTTAACATTTCAAGGGGTTGATTCGGCAAATTTTTAAGTAGACCGATGAAGTAATTTTTTATTGAACGTAATAGTTACTTCAAGGTCTGGAAACCCTTTTGATTCTAAAAGTCTCGTGGCGGTGATCTTCAAGAGATTGAGCTAAACTGGCGCAATGGATAAATTGCTGTGCTTCGGAGCGCTCTTCTTTTCCCCATTCTTCATTGGAGCCGATCTACCCGGTCGATGGGAAGTACAGTCGTTAAGGTATATACATCCATGGATGTTAAAGAACCGGTCAACTTCGTTGCAGATACTTCGATGTATTGAAAGGTCCGAGCTCTGAAATTCTAACGCACTGATATTTCTGTGTTTCAAAGTTCGCATTTTTTGCGTTGAAATTTTGAAAATTTTAAGTTTCTCTGTACGAATATCTTTACGTTTTGAAATACATTATATTATACTTTAAAATTTTTGCAGTTTCAGATTTTTTGTTCTAGAATTAGGAATATCAATGCCTTGAATTTTCCACACATCGTTATTTTGGTGCTTTGATATTAGGGTATTCTGAAATTTGTGTACATCAAAACACCTACACTTGAAAATTTTTTCTTTTCAAATTTCTACGTTTTCTAATTTCTTAGCCTGGACATTTCTGCGTTTTAAAGTTTCTATTTCTTGAGAAATTCTTAACTTTGAGGTCTCCACCCACCGAATATCTTTTGCAATTTACACCACAATAAATATTTCGAGGCCTTGAAATATTTATACCCGGTAATTCCCGTATTTTCCGATTCCCGAGGAATCTTCGAGTTGAAATGAAAAATCAAGAATTCCGAAGTAAAACGTGAAGTTGGTCGGCTTCTAAATTCCACGGATATCTTTCGGTTCAATTAAGTC
Source organism: Mimumesa dahlbomi (assembly GCA_917499265.3). Lineage (NCBI taxonomy): Eukaryota > Metazoa > Arthropoda > Insecta > Hymenoptera > Crabronidae > Mimumesa > Mimumesa dahlbomi. Next base: position 7,690,076 of record OU824124.1, read on the forward strand.
ACCGCGCGGACGACACTTCGGCTTTCCTTCAAAAGGTTTCGTGCGATCAATGATCGATTCCTCGGTGAGATCGCTTCTCGCACGACGGGGCTTCGCGCACATACATATTTTGCGCGCTGCACGAGCCATAAATCGATTCTGCCGCGCGGACAGTCAATTACTTTGCGATACGAGCATCATCTTGTATGCTTAGATTGGTACGTCATTCGAAGGAATTTCGTTGACATGTTTGTTGCTTTGATGATAGCCGACAATTACTGTCACTGACTACGATCATACACTATGGTGGTTTATACATGTATTCAAGGAGCTTTGTGTAATACAAATCATTATAAATACAGTATAAATCGCGTAACGGAACTGTTATATAAAATTTTTTTTTCGCTTGTGATACGATTGGAATTTCTTTTTATTGTGAAGTATGTTTTACGGAGGGGGTTAATTGTAGCACTCTCATTATAAAATGTATTTTTTTTGAGATTTTCGGGACACTCTTTGCTTTTCTTTATAGAAAAATTTTCTATCAGATATTTAATTGTTTTTGAATTAGGTATATGTATTTTTATAAAAAAAAAACTGAAGATGATTTTCAAAACTTGAGAACAATACAATAGATAACAAGTATACATATTTTGTTTTGTACCACATTATTCGAAGAACTAAGATTTGCGATCGACATGCTAATCGAATAATTAAACACAGGTCTACCCCTCCGTTCATTCCGCAAAAGAATACGAGATAGTTATACTTCCTAAGAACTCTATTTCCTTTTCCATATGCAGACCAGTAAATTGATAAATACTTCGTAAACATTCTAGCCCGTAAAACAGCACGAGCCCCGCGAAAAAGTGTGAAGAATAGTTTCCAGTCCGTTAGTTGATTACGTTTTCACTCGGAACGACTTAATCAACGCTTCCTTCGTTTAATTTTCGATTAACATTCGCGCAACATTCGAGACCAGCGGGTTTCGCCAGGTATAACGATGTAACGTTGTAACGTGCCTTAATTGGCTCGCAATTAATAATGTACTGTTGCGTGCTCCGCTCGGGCTCCGCGCACGATCCTCATGCATGCGGAATCAGCGTCCTGCTCGTTAGAGCTCGTTTACACGGGGTAACCTTGAAAACCGATTAAAATGTTACCAGACACATCCGCGGCGATACCACGCGTTTGTTCTCTCGGAATCTGCATACAGCCGCAGTTAAGACCGTCCCTTTCGAGTTTGATTTATCGCTACGTTCGAATTAAGTATGTTTTCAACTGGTTACGTTCACCAGCATCGTCCCGGTGAAAACTACGACACGGCGAATCAGTGTCTCGAGTGATTATCGCGAACGAAAGCGTACTGACGTAGGGCGAAGTAAAGATATTTATTTTCCCGTTCGTTGAAATCGTTCCAGTAAATTAACTAACAGAAGGATTAACGATATCGTGTCTAATATACCAGAGAATAAAATTTATCAAATTAGAGATCTTTAAATTATCATAATTAGACTTCCATGACCTTTGCAATTAATTTTAGATTCTCTTAAATAGCGTTCAGTTTAGTTTTAGTTCCTTTCGTCGCGAGATTACGAATTTATAAACGAGTTCCAGGGAAATTTCTTACAATTAGATGCAATCCTGACGCGACGTAACGCAAAGTGCGTCGTTATATATTTGTAGATACGTTGGTACGATGCGTTATTAAGGTCATCAGCTGCTGTGGCTGCCTCTTTGGTCAAGTACAGATGATTGACGTAATACGCCGATTATTGTTATTATTATTGTGCGTGAGAGAACCTTGTCCCAGGAACGGGAGATGAGAACGAATAGTATACCAAACGTGTTTTCGTCACATCGCCGAAAATACTGTGCTGCGCTAACGATTACGAGACGGTCCTCGTAAAAAAAGAGATGACACACGATCGTTACATTTTTATTACCGGAATGATGGTGTAATTCTTTCGGGCAATAGCGATCTGACTCGTTACGTTCCGTAGACTTAGTTATTTTTACCGGTGGAAAATTACTCGTTACTTTTTGCCGCGAAAAGTGATTAAATAGCAATGTGTAACATGTTGCTGTCGGTAATTGCGAGCATGTATATAATACGTACGTATAATAGCTTGAGCAATTTCTACGATAGCGAAGCAACCACCGATGTATAATTTACCCGCGGGATCGCACGAAAGAAATAAACGTTTCCGTCGATTCGATTTTTCATCTCGCGGAAAACCACATTTCTGGCAATTAATCGGATTTTTTGCGGACGCGGTAAGATATTATACAAATCACGGTCTATTAACACCACATTCGGTGGAAAAAGATCGCCAATTTCTCTAACGGTGTATTATTTTCACAGAAAAACACCGGCTACTTAACGTACGAGGCAACGTGGCATTATCTTCTATCGTACTGGTATTAAAAAAGAAAACCAACGCGTGTAATCCTTCGCGCTACTTTTGTATTCTCTATCTCCCTGAGGCTGCCACTTAAATATGCATTTATCCCGCGGAAAGGCCGGCAACATCTAAATGCGGCAGTGATTCGTTCGGTTGCATAACGCGGCACGCTAAACGCATCTCTCAGCGGCAATAATTACCTCGAACTTGCGGCAGTTTTTGTTTCAAGTTCGACGGGAAATTTGCACGGTTTTTTGGGCGAATTGATGGTTAGCTATATCTAAATTTCTTCCGAAATACATATTATCAAAAGATTATTCTTGATTTCCGACCGTTAGACCGTGAAAAATTAATAAAATTTTAACGATACACTGAAATATTTTATAAAAAAATTTGTACGTAAATCGATACGGAAATTGTACACAGAATTGCACTTGCAGATTTATAATTTTAAACGGATAATGGCCAAATGTTTTTTTTCAAAAGCAATTGTGTAATTTATATCGATAATTTCGATTATTAAAATAATTAACGTTTCAAGTTCAAAATTCAATATTAATACTTAATATATTATATTGTGCTTCATCCATTATATTCTAATCGTATAAACTTCCCTTTTTACTAGACTGGAATAAAGTTCTATAACACGACCTTATTTTTCCAGGCGTGCGCCCCCAGGTACATCTGGTTTTCCGTCTCCCAGCAGAAGGCGGATTCGGACGACAACCGACGTGGCAAGGAATCCACGGTGGGCAATCGAAGGGAACCCGTGGGCACCTGTTGGGTCGTCAGCAACAATTTCAACGAGTCCCAGGAATACTCCCCGTGTCGAACAAGTAAGTTCCATTCGATTTTATCGAACCAATTCCTCTGCCTCACCGCAGAGATATTCTCATTCTTGAAAATTCCTATCGGGAAGAAAAATCCGTTTTGTCACGAGCATTTTCTTCCGCACTTACGGTAGAGTGCACTCTCCCAGGCTGCAGTTCCGTTGTTTTGGCCTCCGAATCGAACGAGGGTAGTAGGATTTATAGTACGCGTCTCGTCGCATCCGAATTTAGCTCGGTTTACAGGAGAAAAAAAAAGCAGAAAGAGAAAAAAAAATCGGAAAAAGACTTTTGTGCCTGGCTACGCTCACGCTGAGTGTTATAAACAGTTGTAAACAGCTTCTCTTTTCGTGAGGAGAGGTTCGAGGGTAGCACGTTTGCCTCTCTCTCTCGAGAGAGAGGTAAATCTCGCTCGTCCTTAAAGAATCCCACGGGACGAATTTCTACCAAGGGCAACAAGGATCGGCCGCGACATGTGGCCATGTCCTCCGAGTACAGCGACCATAAATACGCTTCGTAACAGGATATTTCCTGCCGTCCATGTAGGTCTGCCGCACGTTTTAATGACAAAAGACATATCGACTTTCGTTAACGCGGCAACCGCTCGCTTGTTCCGCGCTGATTTAGAAACGGGAGATCTAATTAGCGACGATACTATACGTCGCGGCGGTCTATACCGCGGGGATTATTAATCGATCGGAGAAATTTTCGTTTCAACAATTTAAAAAATATTACGACCTATAAGTGATCATATACCAAGTAAAAAATATAATAGAGTGGTCAATTACTAATTTTCTCAATTTTAGAAGTGGTCAACTTCTGAAAAAATTACTGAAATTTTAAATATATTTTTTAAATGTGTATAACTTAGCTTTTTTTTTTAAAAGTGGTTGTGTTACATAATCTAGAAGGTTCAAAGAGTGTCTACAATCATCGACTCTCGCTATTCAATGACCGAGGAAATAGTTATTATTGTTCACGTGGCAGAATTCTCTTAACTGGTCAACCACTGGTACTTTTACCTTACTTGTTAAGCTTTTAACTGTTTAATAATATTTCTTCAAATTTAATAATGCATCGATATTCAATGAATGATAGACTCTTTTTCTAAATCCTTCAAATTCTTTGTCGTGTATCTCCTCGGCAACAAGTGACCGTTTCGACAGAAATGCACTTTCTCCTGTTTCTCACGATAAACACTTACCGGTACTGAAAGATAAGATTCTTCAGGAAAGAGTACTGCATTTTTCAGTTATCCGTTATCATTGGTCGAACAGACATTCGGCGCAGATTTCGGAGCTTATTTATGTGTGCCACGGTATCGCGTCCATCCCGTTGTTCAAATGTTTCGGAAGTCTTTCCGGTTAATCAACTCATCCGAAAATACGCTGTTTCCGTCTGCCAAATTTTTATTTAAATTAAATACCCGCCTATTTCTGTCACACATATCCGTGAGTAATTCTCAGTGTCAGAAAACACTGTGATTAAACTTCCACCGTATTTTATACGTGTTAGGGAAAAGAAAAACGTGACAATCGACACACGAGCTTACGCTACGAGCATCTGGTTAAAAGTTTCTCGTCGCACACTTGCGAAACGCAGAAGCCTTTTTTTTTACACGGACGCAAATAACGCGACGGTTGTTTTTAGTGTCGCACTTTCCTGTAATTAAAGTCAAACATTTTTCGCGCAAGCGACAAAGCGTTCGCCACCGGCAAATCATGGCTTAACGCATTACAGGCTGTCGCACTTCCGGTCGTCGGAGGGCTAAACATCCCTCTTATTTTACTGGTGACTGTTTTACACTCGTGCACGGAATTTCTCTTTCACTCGTAACTTCCGTTTCTCAATCTGTAAATATTTTGTTGATCTTAAAAACTTTCTTTCGTTTCCATCGATTTATATTCCACATTTGATATCTTTTTCTGTGCATAATAATATGTTTAATTAGAAAGCTATAATTTAAAAAGTAGAATAGATTAATTTTAATCTATATTTTTAATAAATTTATAATATATGAGGAGTTTTATTATTAAAAATCAAATATTACCATTGAGTAAAAATGTTAGGTAGTAATTTATTCAAGTAATTTTCTGTGAAAAACAGAGAGAACGCGAGATGTCTTTTTACGCGCGTTTCTCGTGTTACAAAGTACAAAAGAATGTTCTTGTATTAGGAGGACAGTCTGTTCACGCTTCTCCGCAGCGATTCAGATAAATATCATCGTCGCGATCCGTTAAAAAAGTATGAAATCCTCGCGGAAACGGGCCCGCGCCGACGACATGTGAGCTCATCGTCCAGAAATTCCGTGGCGAGTGGGCAATTAAACAATTTGTAGAAACGGAGTGAACGAACGTTTACTGCCGCTTTTCCCGAGAATCGTAGCGCGTTTTTAGCGCTAGACCGCTAGAGTACTTTATGAAGCAGCGTACATCGTCGTGGCTCTACTTTATCGCTCATTGTTGCTTTTTCTGTGCCGATGAATTTCCTACGCTCGACTGTCGATCTGTCTTTTATACCTCCACTGTCATGCTGGGTTATTTATACAATGTCTAAATAAGGGAGTTAACCCTTACAGGATAGTCTGATATAGAGAATTATTTTATTGTTATTGTTATTGTTGGTGTAGATGTTATGAAGCTTCGAAATGAAAAATTCTTGTGAACTTTGATTTCGAATTTCAGTATTTTTTTTCTGAATAAACCTTGAAACTTGCTGTATAAATCAGCGGGAAATCAATCGAATAATTACGTTCTGGATTTGTTCACGTTTTCCAGAAAGACTAACATTTAAATTAGGATTAAATTGAAGAAAATGTTCAAAAGGGTTTGAAGTACTCGGGTATTGTCATAATGGATAAATATTATAAATTTAGAATAAAATAGTGTTCCTCAAATTACACTAAACTTTAATAATATTCACACAATGTTTTAAGAAATGATGGGAACTAATGTAAAAACGGATTCGCACGTTTCAAGCAACTAAAACCGTGCTAAAAGTTCCAGGAACTTCGTTGTCTCGTGTTTTATAAAGCTAACGTAATTTTTATTTCTGTCCATTTACATAAGCGAATGTGCACGTTACTCATAAAGGAATCGGTGACGCCTTTACAGCTGCGGATATGCAATTGTCACTTCCACACGCGTGTGTTTTTCACCTTCGACGCCTCGAAACGATTACGGAATAACAAAGTTCCCAGACGAAAGCGGAAATCGTCCATTACAATACTTTCGAGCATATATTTCCTTGCAAATAAATAATGTCCACCGCTTCCGTATCTTTTATGCCAAACAGAGATTAAAGTAAAAAAATCTGAACTAAATATTCTATTATTATATATACCAACAATTTATAAAATTACTATTTATACGTCTCTATCTAAGAAAAACGTGATAACGCGATTCGCGGGTGCATTGTTCTACGATTGCAATAAAATAAACGTAAATAATTGCGGCAATTAATACTCTTAATTAGTACGATAACGAGCCGGTTATATCCGTCGTGCTTGAACAATGACCGACGTCATAAATTTCGCAGACAATGACGAGTGGCGGACTGTATTAGGAGAAAGTAGCTGCGAATTGCGATAAATGCATTCCTCGCTGAAAACCGCCCACTCGTCAAAGCGGCCAAGGAGCCCTGAGAAAAAGAAATCATAATTAGAAGGCGCCATGGCCTAAGGCACTAACTCGGCACCGTTCTAACGAGGCCAATTAGCACTTGATCCTACTTGAATTACGATCGTGTTACCGATCTGCCGCCTTTACGCCCTGTCGCTAGTCTCCGCGAGTTCATTAGAACAAATCGTCGAGTCGCTTATTATTCGCGATGGGCAATAAAAATCACGCGCGACGAGTCTACGGATCAAATTGTTCCTAGACTTCATGACTGCTAGTTGTTGGACAGATTTTCAGCAGCATTCAGCAGATAATTGAAAGTGTTACTAAATTTTAGCTGCTCGCGGTATTTAGAAGGAAACTCGAATATTTCAACTTTTTGAAGCATGTGCCTCTGGATAACATTCGACTACAAGAGTCTTGGGACGAGGGTTTTCTGGAAATGGAAACTTATCGAGAGCCGATACCATCGGTACTGGAGTACTCGAAACAGGGTTCCGGGGGGTCTTTTTTATTTGTGTGTGTAGTGTCGAGTCATGGTTGCATGTTCCAGTTAGTGGTAGTGGAAATACCTGTGGTGCGAAAGGTGCGGAAGAGGGAAAGTTACCGAGAGTCTGCTATACTTTTGTGTTCTCACGTATTTCGGAATCGCATTTATCGACACAGAATATCAAGACATTTAAAGAATTAAGAAGATATTAAAGAAAATATTGTTTTCGTAGTGAAATAAATATAACAATATTTATCGATAATACAAAATGATTAAATATATCGAAGGTTGAGTTTTAAATTGCCAATTGAATGATTAAGTATATACTTAATGTTGACCGTGTGCCTTTTGAAGAAAAATCATGATACGATACCTTACAATGGTCTTCCGATCTTTGGAAAATAAAGTAAACTCGATAGGGGGTACATAATCGCTCATCGACGTACTCACACATTTACGAGGAATCGGAATTACAGTACCTCCATTCATTCGGTGTAACTCGATTAAGTATCGCGTACATACATAACGCAAACGCTTCGACCGCACTGTTCTGATTTCTTTCGCAATAACTAGACCACCGATTACATATTATTGAAACCTGCGCAAGTTATTCGTATTAAAAATATTTTGTAATTAAATGAAAAACACGTAATTTTCTTCTATTTTTCCCAAGATATTTTCTATCCGTTTAATCATTCGATACAATATCAAATGGAAGTTTCAATTACTTTCGCGAGACATTTTAATTAAACCTGCATTTAATATTCGCATTTAATTGGCACGAAGATTTCTATCATAAATGGAGTGGATAATAAATTTCTTCAAGTACACGTGGCTTTTTAAGCCGTACCGCGAGTATATGTATAAGGGCATTCGTTGACTTACTTCGAGTACTACTTTATGCATGAAAACACTTCTCTTATACTTGTCGTGCCTCCGAACCCAAGTTCGAGTGCAGAGCGCTCTCTTACTGACGAGAATAGCCCCCTCGCAAAGCATCGAGACTCGACGTATTAAAAATAGATCGACCCGCGACGATATCACATAATCGAACACGCCCTTTGTTACTTCACAGGTTAAAAGACCCATCACCTCGCGAGAACAAAAAATGGAAACAACGAACCTGAAAGGAGTGATCTTTCTAAATTTACAAATCACAATTCGTTTGTTTTATTTTAGCTTACGTTTTTTTATTTCTCGATCATTCTATATCAAATTTATCACCTTTTACAGTAACACCTGCGATTTCATCGAAAATCACATTTTTATTCTCCAGTATTACACTAACCTATCCAATCAAATTTTAATTTCAAGATTCTTCAATGTTACATATTCCCAAAGTTTCCAATTTTCCAAATACGAACTGTATCACACCCTTTTACCGACAACCATAAACGTCAGAACAGTATCTCCAGTTTCACATAGAATTGACTTCTCCCTTCGATACGAAACCATCGTCTCTGCTCGACTAAAATCCAAAACGGTTCGATAATTATTCATGCGACAAGCAAACCGACCAGCGAATCACGGGGTCGGGCAAATGTAAAAGCAGCCGACCTGCGGTTTTCGCGATGGAAACGGCATTCGCATGCACATCGAAGAAACGAGGCGGCGATCGATGGCGCGCTTTAACGTCTCCTTTTTTCGCTGCTCGACACGACCGGGATCGTCGTCGACGACCGATTGATGTAATTGCGTGACTGGCAGCTCGTCTAAAGTGACCGATCGGCCGTCAGGGTCCCTTCGTCGTGCTCATAACGTATGTAAGTACGTGGCCGTGGCAAAAGGCATGGGGAGCCCACCGGATATTCTCCCATACACGCATCGCTTTCTTACTACCGTGCACGCAGGCACGCATTCTGCGCCTCTGCAGACTCCGTTGAACGCCACCGGCTTTTCAAAGCCCGGCTCCAATTTGTTTTTAGGTTTTTTTTTGTTGTGCACGGTTTGTAACAATGCTGGACGTGTTTCACGGTTATTAGGTGGAGTCGAATCGTTTGGTACTTAAAGAATTTTCTGGATATTAAGGATATTGGTGTGGGAAAGAATATTATTCGGAACGATAATGAAATTTTGGAATAGACAATGCTGGGCGGGTTTTACGGTTATTAGGTGGACTTGAATCGTTTGGTATATAGAATTTTCTCCGTATTATTTTATGAATGATCTTTAAATGATAGAAGTACTGGTGTGGAAAGAATATTATTCGGAATGATAATTAAGTTTTGGAATAGACAGTGCTAGACGTGTTTCGCGGCTATTAGACTGACTTGAATCGTTTGGTACTAATAAAATTTCCTCGATATTATATTATAAATGTCTTTTAAATGATGGAGGTACTGATATGAAAACGAATATTATTCGAAACGATAATGAAATTTTAGAATAGACTATTCTATTATAAAAGACTTTTTTAAAATTATTTGTTGAATTAGTATTTGTCGATTTGAAGACACTTTGGTCGTGGCGTTCAAATTAAAGAAATTTGGAAAGTTTTAGAAACTGATTCGGTTATTTCTAGTGAAATTCTGATAAATAATATTTATATTAGGAATACTATAAATTGATAGAGAAACGATGGGCGTTATATTCCAGAGAGTCCGAAGACAACACGTCTTTCGCGATTGGTAATTCGCAGTTAATGCTGGTAAGTAATTATAGTGATACCGACGTAACCTTGACGGGTTAATGCAGAATCTGCCATGGAACTGCGACTCGTCTTGTTGCCTTCGTACTACTGATAATGCTTGATCGTCGGTTAATGGTAGCAACTCGTTGTGATTACGTTGGCACAGCTTTGACGAGTATGCACGGTTTATTGATGTTAATGCCAAGTGTCAGGCTAAGATTAATCTTTCCGGTGGTAGTTGTGAGTACAATAAATCCTATGGGAGTCGATTTCTTTCCATCTTTTCCCTTACACGTCACTAAATTAACCAACATTTCTACGAACCTATTTCGTTATTGTGAATTAAGATTAATGACATCAGTTTTGATTTCTTTATTATTAAATAATTCAATTTCATCTCCCTAATGTACACGTTGCTTCGAAGTGTGGGGGGTTGGGAAAAAAAAAGAAACGGGAACAATGGGTAAGTGTATCTGTCGGCTGCATTTCTGCATTCTTATCGTGCGCACTGATGTACCGCGATAGACGGCGAGCATCGACGTAAAAGAACTTCCGTACGATACGAGACTACACGATAGAGTTCCCCGGCACGTGAAACGAAACTAAAACCTCTTTCTCCGGAGAGTCCCTTACTTCCTGCGTATCGTGCTTCCAGAGTGCCAAACCCTTTTAGTTGTTTTTTTGCGATTGCGTTTCCACTAAAAATCCCGCACACGCTGCTTTGCGGAGTGCTTTGAAATTTCGACTTCTCGAATTCTCTACACGCTGGTATTCCAGTCCGCTGTGATTTCTACGATAGACATTTCTTTTTTTTGCAATGATACTTTAACCTCCGCAAATTTTCACGTCGGAATGAAATTTGGAGAGTTATAATTTCTGCGTTTCTAAATGTTCTGACAATTTCTATTTCTGTAAAGCCTTGGAATTTGAACACATTCACTAAGTAATACTAAATATTATAACAAAATATATAAATAAAAATAAATATTTAAAATTACGTGTAACAAATCTTATGAACAGCTAAAAAAAGGTACATACTTATTCACTTGTGATATAATCACCTTTAACAAAAAGAATTTAAAATTGTGACACTTCGCCCGCGAATAATTTACACGCACGTATGAATTTTTAATAACAGATTTCTTGCCTGGAAAACATTGCACGTTTTGCACCGTGGTATTATAAGGTCGCGGCAGCTAAGAAACGCGGATACTTCAACGATTGCAAAAGGACATTCCTGCAGACGGAATCAGAAGGCGGAAAGAGCGAATTACTGGAAGAACAGCTATAATAACCCTCCCTTTTTCTCAATGATACGTAATTACCACTTGACTACACGTGAAATAGAATCGGACGCGGATAAAACGATCTGTCAAACTCGTAAGGAGTGTTCACTCGCCGGATCGTTTAAACTGGTTTACACAAGAAATCCAGAAAATTATAGGAAACGGTATACTACTGGGAAACAATAAAAATTGCTATTGTTCGACGAGGTATAGTAATGCAAGCAAGAACGACGCGATAGAAACAAATGACACGTACAAAGAAAATATGATTTCTTTCAAAATTTTCTGTAAATCAAAGAAATCAGTACTTTCATCTTTTCTGATAAAAAAAAAGTAAATTTATCGCAAGACACGGCGTATCTTAGTTTCACCGAAAATTATTACCTCGTTATCTAGTTAACGGTTGCCTATATCGGGCTACTATTTCCTGACTTGTATCGCCTAAAAGAGCACTTCGAAGCACTTAATCTATAGATACACTTCCGAAACAAGTATTTTTCTTGTACCGTACTTCACAATCTTTTAAAACGGTTCGCAAATCATTCACAAACAAACCAGGAAAATATTCACCAAAAAATTCTTCTACATTTTTCATCTGATTTTCGTATCAATTGGTTGTTCCTTTTAAACATATTTTACCTGAAGGAACGACATTCTTTCTAAATTTGGCATAATGGAAAGGGGCAATAATTCTCATGCTTGTTTCGCGAAACTAGATAGATCCTCCGAACAACCGGAACGAAATCGGTATGCGAAACAGACATATGAATCGGTCGATCCCCTGACCCGCGAAACGAACGAGGAAAACGAATCGTAAAGGCGTCACGGCGGAAGATCGATCTGAGATTAATGACGCGTGCACGTATTGCTCGTGTGTGAGTGCGTGTAGTGGGCCTTCAAAGGGGTACATACTCGACTTCCTAGTCGATAACTCGATACATAATCATATACATACGTATATCAAAGATCCAACCATCATGTGGTTGTATTGATCGAAATGTAGAATATTGATGGACAGAAAATCATAGCGATGCCAGTGTTTCCTTTTATTAACCCATTAGCATCATTTTTTGAAGACAGTAGAATATGCAACAGAGAAAAATGTTTGTACTCGATGTGGATGAAAATGTTCGAAAATTTACTTAGAAGACATATTTTAATCAATTTTTGATATGTAATAGTAATATTATACAAGCAAAATAATATACGTAGCATGTATATTTATATGAAATGAAATGGGAGTAGGTCACTGGGTGTAATAATACTTTATATACCGTGGCATAGTATTCTGTCATCCGTCAGATGGCCCAGGGAAATACAGTCGAATATTTTGTCATCTGATGAAAATGGGTTAAGCGAAAGCGGAATATATTTGTTGTCGATTGACAAAATTTAAGTAGTTTCGTTATGGACAATTTAGTTTTCTGACAGCATTGAATATTTGGAGGAACCGAAAAGCGAGAAACTCACCTATAATACGATTCTGGATATTTGGATCATCCGGAAACTGGAAAAATTTGTTAACTTTCATCTTCTTTGTTTGAACTAAACATTTATACTTAATCAATGGACCAAGAGAATTTCACCCAGAATTTTTAAACAAGATACTAGTCTACTTTAGATCCAAATATACAAATAATTTTCTTTTAACAAAGAATTACCTTCTGCCCGATATCAATGCTTCCAGGTATGTAATCGTTTCTGACGCACAAACACTGACTCTACTTTCTCAATGGACAGAAAATGATTTTTAAAATATGTGTGTCACTATATCGAACGAAATTTCGCCGACAATCTTAATTCCCGAAACAAACACTGAGTATACCGACTTACGGAATTAGACTCTCAAAACGGATTAAGAACTGATTAAAACGTGAGAAAGACCGGATTAAGACGAGTTAAGAAACTATGTAAACGTTGAGTACCTAGTCACGTCTTAACACTACCGTGGCTTATCAATCACTGATACCCGAAACACTGTGCAAAGGACAAATTCTTCGAATTTGCCTTCCGTATTCATGAACCAGTGTTTACTTCCTCGCAGGTAGCAAACGGTCGGTGACGACTTCCACGCTCGCGCAATACTATTTAAGTGCTGTCAGGTAACCATTATCGCAATGCTAACCTTAAGTAAACACAGCGAACAATGAAAAAAATCATTATTTCAGTTTATCAAGAAGAATCAATATTTCCGATAAAAATACATCGATTATTCTAAGACCGTATTTTCACAGAGGAAACGATACCAGGATGCTTAATTAAGTGTTTCCAAGTTGCCTGTGTCGCGAAGATAACGTTGCGAAGGAACAGCAAAATATACGGAACAATTAAAAATAATTATTTCACTTTATCGACGAGTATCAATATTTCCATTAAAAATAGAATAAATTATTCTTACACTGTGTCTTCTTAAACATGTTCCGCGTACCCCGCTGTATGTCGGTTTGATATCTTAATATAAAAATTAATATACTAATTCTATATTTGCCCCGTACGATTGTTGAATGTAAACGAATTTATATTCGATTCGAAGAACCTTACCAATTATTATTGAGGGTGCTCGCTATGTGGGCAAGGGTCCGTTCAAACGAAACGACCGAGATATGACGTCTCCCTTCGGAATAGCGAAGGACGACCCGGTATAATTGCGCGTTTCCGTTTCAGGGTACTGGGGATACCACAGACAGGGTTCGTGTCAGGCTGGATTGGGCGGTGCCATAGCTAAGGTAAGTTCGAATCAAAAGATATTAACGTTATAAAGTTTAATTAAAATCGAAACCATTCGAGAAAATGAAAAGCTTTACTCACAAGAAATCCTGAAACTAAACAATCGAAACTTGAAATGAAACACGCCCCGAATTCTATATTAAGAAATAATTATCCAAATCCAATTAGATTGTCTATAAATTTCATTTTAAAATATAAATAACAAATTTCAAATTCCCAGCAGGTTAAAGTATACCGTTGTTATTTATGAACAATACTTATCCCAACTATTCGCTATAAAAATCATTCCCATAACCGTGCATTCTATCCTCCAAACACCGTAACACCAATGTAATACCAACACACACTCCACTATACAAATCACGTTACATGGCGCGCGCGGGCGATTTAAATTCAGACGAACTATTGAAGTCAACGAGAAACGCCAAATACGAGCTTTCGTAAGTAACAGTTTAACTATTTAAGTCAGCGAGTAAAGCAGGACCAGGGTTTCCCCTGGTGAAGGGACAACCACGGGGCTGGGGGGGGGGAGGTATAAATACGGTACCCCACGTGTCCTGGCGGTTGCCACGTCCTGAAAGAGTTAGGAGGCGACACGAGGGGTCGGCGAGAGCCGAATATGGCCAGGAATGTGAATTCCTACCTTACGCACCTCCGACCAAGCATTCGTATTCGTGGTGCATTGCAAAGGTATAGAGCCAATCGGCCGGTTCCCGTATACGATTGTCTTGTCGAAAGCTCGATTTTCTGCCCGTCGGCAGATCCCGGGGCCCGATGGGCCAGGACCGTAGGCGTCGGGAGCCTTTTTTATTTTTTTTTTAACTCGATTTCTTCGGAGATGCATCTTCCGAAGCGTGCACACCTAAGGGCGTAGGACGTTTGTTGCACCTGCGCGATCATTTCGTTGATAGGTTCGCCCTTTCTCTCGCCTACGCCGCGATAAATATCGCCGGGCAATAGGTACGAATTCGAAATTGTTACGTTAGACTTGTATTTTTCCTTTGGACGGGTGTTGCGGTACAGGTGGATGTCGGTTTTGTGTTTGAAGATATCGCGGCGGATGGGACTGGGTGACAAATTGGTTGATGATGAGGATGTGTGTGTCGGTGTTTGGAAGGTGAATTCGTTCACTTTTTGTGGATATGAACCCCCTTTAAATGACATGAGGATTAAGATTAAATTATGAAGTTAAGGGAGAAATCTGTGTACTGGTTGATTTGGAACAAGGTTTCGCATAAATGTGATACTGTCATTATTTATTATGTACATCATCAATTAAATGTGTACTATATAAATCTTTCAAAATGAAAATTGTCTCTATTTGAACACTAATAATATTAATAACTAAATAAATTTCAACAGTACTACTGCCTTAACGTTCACTCCTTAGCATCATATATTTATATAAAAAAGTACATGTAACTATGATAGTGATCCCATTAACAGAATCACCGCCGCACTCCTCAACACCGTAGGGCTTAACTATTAACTCTACCTCAACTCTATAACTATAAATAAACCGTTATTAACATCAATCACCGAATATGATCCAACTATCATCAAAAAGATGAATTATCAAACAATTTCCCGTCACCCGCCACGCAAAGTGCACCCGTGCGACAACGCGCAGACGTTACACGACATACTTTTCCCATGTCGTTTGTTCGTTTTTTTTTTTCACCGGCGTGACCTACCGACTTCGATCTAATCTCGCTTCGCCAGCAAGAAATCCTGAATGCCCCTCTCGGAGGTTGATCGGGGCAGAAAGTAGCGTTATCGCGCAGCGGGACAGCTTCGATTGCCGGCAAAGAAATAGTGGGACAATTCCGCGGGCACTCAGCCGACTATCTTGCCACGGATGTATAATTCAGAATTGTCCGGCTATATGGCAGATGTTTAATGCATGTTGCCGGACCGTACCTGACTCTAACTTCGCTTCAGCATTCAATGTTAATACCCCACCCCCGCCCCGGACTCAATCGTGCTTTTACCCACGCTCCGTGGGGACGGGCCATGCGGGGCGCAATGATTTTAGGCAAATTCGATTCCTACTTTCGACCGGTCCGCTTAAGAAGACCTCTTTTGTGTCCCGTCTTTATTCCTTTTGCGGAGACAAATGCCATTATCTTGGAAATCAAATGTCCCGGGGACTGAGACGAATTTTAATGCACGGCTGGGATATTCGGCTTCCTGGTGAGATACGGAACGCGTGCGTTACGGGAGAAAGTTTCTGAATGAGAACGTGAACCGGGAACGTGGAAACTTGGGTGTTTTATCAGCGTGGTCAAATTCGCAGTGATACATTGATAAATAGAATTAAAATCCTTTTTTTTTGGCTTTACGGACGAGAAATACGGTGGGATTTATTCCATAGTGTACCGAAAGTATTGTAAGAAGGGAATTAAATTTAAATTTTAGTTATATTTTGTGCTAAAAGGATAAAACAAAATTCATTTTACATATGTGTAAAGTTATAAACACAAAAGGCAAAGGCTACTACTCGAATTACTGGACATGTAAATTTTGTTTAATATAAGGAACTATATTATTCATTTATGAGCGTAGTTTAATAACACCGTTTCTCTGGATGTTTACGTGAGATTCATAATTGTAAAGTAGGTGATACACTTCCGATAAAGGTAATTTTTACGTAATGCAAAGTTTTCCTCTGGAAAAAAGTCCGTTGTTTTCAATGGTACAGCGGCCAGTAGTTTAGGCAAATTCGATTTCCACTCAGTGTACACAGTTGTCTACTCTCGATATTTTTTTCGAATACCTTTGTTCATCCGCTGAAATACCGAGGCATCCCTTTGTGCACTAAATCTCGGGGCAGTGATTTAGAAGCCTCCCCGACGCCGTTGAGTATGCAATCGGCCATCGATCTTCGCGTTAAACTGCCGCTCCTGGTATCTACCTCTGTTGTACCTGGTACCACGCGTTATCCCCCGATCTACAGAGAATCTAGTCAAGATCGATTGATATCCGACCGATATCGATCTAGACGACTGGCTTGTGCATCGATTCTCGTAAGCCGAACGTGTATCCTGTATTCAGCGAGTCGAAAATAATACTGGGAGGTCCTTTCGTGAAATCTTAATGTTACGTCAGAATTCCATGGTTCAGAAATCATTTCAGATCGGGATCGATAGAAATTTATCTATCGCTCGATCGCACTTGCGCGCATTGCGGTTCGGTGCGTGGAAAATATAACCCGTACGATATCTAAGTTTTCTCATTTTCCATCACCAAATTGTAAATGTTAAATTTTTAAAATCTGTGTAACATCTACTGAATCAGACTTCACATTCTATATATTTAATAATATACTTAATACGTGTATACGAATAGCCTGCAGATTTTATATACATACATGTGCGTTTTCTAGATGAAATAATTTACGATAATAAAATTCGTCTCTCCCAAGGCGATTTCTTTACTTCTCATCTACCAAAACACAAATTTGCATTAATATCCACGGTATAATACGGTATATCTACTGTAACATTTATTGTAAACGAACATTTTAAAATACATTGAATCAGATCACTTTAACGGGTCAACAGTTTCGGACGGTAAATAATTCCGATTTTCTGTAGACTCGTGTGAAACGTTTGTATTATAGAAAGATCTCAGGATTCAACGTCTATCGATTTCGACAGGTCGTGATCGATTGTCTATGGGCAGCCTTATACAGAATCCATGCGAGGCCACACTGGCTGCAGGCAACGACGCCAAATAAAGAGCTGTAATGGCCAATACGGGCTCGCGTTATCATAATCAAAATGGCTCGCATAACTTTCGTGATTCAGAAAAACTACTTCCGTTCGAACGGCCGCGCGGTGCTTTCGTTCTCCTCTTAGAAGTGCAACAGCTGCTTGCTTTGTCAGTGCTCAAGCCCCGTTTCTTGTCGAGCATTCGTACAATCTCTCTTGACTGCATTCGGCGTGCACTTAGCCGGCGCGCGCTCTTAGTCCCATGATACAAGCGCATTTATACATACAGGCTGTTTCATAACGTCTAGAACAAGGGAAAATAGATTGCGGAGATACGATCGTGTTTGTGGAAAAGAAACACGGGGCATTTAAGATGGGAATTATGGTAAATATGATCGTTTTGCTGAGAAAGTATCGCGTAGAATAATAATTTGGTACTTTTGCATTTTTATGGGATTTGCGTAAAGGTTTTGTCAGGAGATGGCAGTTTACGGCTTTGAAGTTTCACGACAGTACTTTTTATTGGGAAATTGCAAGCCCTACTTTCAACCCTTTTTATTTTTGGTAGACTGATATACCATCGATGTATCGTTAATAATATTGTAGGTATTAAGCAACTTGTCAAATTATCTTAATTCTAACATACGAAATTTTAAAACTAATTTCTTATAACCTTCGCGCAACGAATACTTGTAATACTTTACAAGATCGTCGTACTCGTCGTCCCTTATAGCCTCCCTTCGGCCCATTTAAAAACTACCTGTTCCATACACCAATACATATAAGTAGTTCAATATCGCACTTTTTCAAAACACAGACATGGTTTTCTACCCCTGAAATGATTAAAAATTCTACACTCTAAATCAAATAAGTTCTCCCAACAAATAAAAGTCTTACGATTCTAATTATCCGTCCATCATCCCCCAGCTGTCGCGGACTTTTTTGAAACCGCCTGTACACCCGATGGCATAAATTTCAGCCTGCTCCCATACATATTTGCCCGCTCGGTTATATTTCAATCTTGGATGGCTGCTCCCTCTCCATTCGATCGGCGCCAGAACACAACTCGTGCCGGTCGTGTTTCGTGTAGACGGACCACAGTCTGACCGCCATTGTCTCGGTTGCAAATTTTTCGCGTGTATAAGCATCCAGCCAGCGCTACTCCGTAGGGGGTACATCGTGTCGGATCCTCTTCTCTCTCTCTCTCTTCTCTCTTCCCGCCCGCTTCTGTGTCTGCCCGTGTCGTACGAGACCCGACGACAAATGCACGTATTTGCTTTGGCTACCGCTCCGCTAATATCCTCAATGTAAAACGTCGTGCAGGGGAATTGCAAAATTGCTAAGGAGCGACGAGATTTTTTCTTTCAACCGACTCGTTTTCACCCTTTTGTCCCTTTGAAGCTGAGACACTTGTTCCAAGTAAATTCACCCTTTATCGGTGTCTTACTTTCATTTTTTTCTACCACCCATAGGTACGATTTTTTAAATTTTTGATATTGAAATTGTTTTACTACTTCCTTTAATTTTTTTTAAAAATATCTTTTTCGTTTTTCATTTTACTATGTCAAGTATTGTAAGTATATCTTACTCGCAAGTAAGAGAAGTCAAGTATCCAAGGAAAAAAAAATCAAAGTACATACACAGAATTTAATCAGACACCATTGATCCCCAGTGATCACCAGTGTCTTATTTTCATTTTTTTCTACCACGTATAGGTACGATTTTTTAAATTTTTGATATTGAAATTGTTTTACTACTTCCTTTATTTTTTTAAAAATTATCTTTGTCGCATTTCATTTTACTATCCCAAGTATTGTAAGTACATATATCTTACTCGCAAGTAAGAGAAGTCAAGTACTATCCAATGAAAAAAAAATCAAGGTACATACACAGAATTTAATCAGACACCATTGATCCCCTCGAAATCCCACGGATTCACCCTTTATCAGTGTCTTATTTTCATTTTTTTCTCCCACCCATATTACGATTTAAAAAATGTTTGATATTTAAATTGTTTTACTACTTCCTTTAATTTTTTTTTAAATTATCTTTGTCGTATTTCATTTTACTATCCCAAGTATTGTAAGTACATATATCTTACTCGCAAGTAAGAGAAGTCAAGTACTATCCAATGAAAAAAAAAATCAAAGTACACACACAGAATTTAATCAGACACCATTGATCCCCTCGAAATCCCTCGGAAAGCCCGCTCGTCCTGTTCGCCAAGCCGAATAAACATCGTCGATGGTTTTTGCGGTTTAGAAAAGAGAGAGAGAGAGAGAGAGAGAGGGAAAGGGCGACCCAATGGGCCACGGATGGCGCCGGAACACAGAAGTCACGGTTGTTGCACCCGTGCACGCAGAGCGCATCGAGACATTGGGCGTGCACGTGACTCGGTCGCACGTTTGACATTGTTGCCCGACGAGGAGGGTCCATTGTTCCTCCACCGTGCGAATCGCGGCGGGACCAGAATGCCGGCTCACAAATAATAACATTTGTGCGGGACGATAAATAAAGGCGGGCCCGAAAATGCACCGGGCTGGCGCCACCGAGTGCAGCCACAGAGTGCATACAGAACCAGATGCGCTGACGTAACCGAGATGTTTGCCCGATAGTGTCGCGATGTTTACGTTATAGCTTCATTTTTTTTCGGGAAAAAGAGACATTGATCAAGGTGTGCGTGCGGAGGGGACACGGAATATTTAGTTGAGAGAAGCGCAGGGGATAAAGAAATCTGCGGACTAACTCGGAGAACACGAAAGAGAACGTGCAGGCAATTGGTTAAGAGATGAGAAATAGTGGATTATTTAAAATGAAATTGATGGTGTTAAGATAATCTTGTGGGTATATTAAATTTGAGGAAAATTAGATTAATATTTAGGAAGGTTTTGAGACCTATTACGTAATCGTGAAACAAAGACAGACTGTATTTTCATTCATAATATAATTTTGTTTCTAATTTCTTTTCTTTATTATCAGATAATACCGCTGAGTAAATGTGAATTACTTACTTAATTGCTCTTACGATTACATATTAAATCTCGGACCTCTTGCAAATGTTAAGTTAATTTGGTACAATTTAGTGTATACAGACGACTGCATTATGCTTTTGTATTTCACTATGGGATTATCACGTGTGTAACATCTTTCAAGATCTTTTCAAAGTTTAGCGCGTTTTAACGCACACCTTTTTTAATACGATACATACATTTGAAGTACGACGAAGTAGCATCCAAAGGGTCCTTTGAAACGTCAAGATACATTTAACTCGAAATCGTGAATGTCGCGTGTTTAAGTTGAAGTACACGCTTACAGGTAGCTGGAAATCGTGGCGCTTAAAAATAAACGCACGTCTATGATTCAACGAAGCTGCTTCATAATTTATGTGTCTCCCGTTTGCGTTACACCGAAGTGTACGAGTGAATCCAATTATAGAAATCTACGCGGTAATAGTCATAGACCGCAGGAAAGAACTGCCTAATGCAAATGCAGTGACTCAACAGCATAAACTCCGAGATCCGGCAGAATTACAGCGCGAACCCTGTCGTTTGTAACACGGCAGTGGTTACAAGTATCGTTCGCATGGGTCCTAATGGAGCAAAGATTACTTATCGCTGGCCACTGAAAATGCATTCGTAGTATATTCTTCCCGGCCTTTCTATTACCATTCATAGATACAGGCACGAAACACCGCGTACAAATTTTACACAATTTTTATTCCCGATGATTTTATTAAATTTCTATCGGAAGAAATATTCCGTACTCTCGTGCAAACAAGCTTGATATCCATACGTTAGTTTTTTTTTTATAAATTACATTAAAGCATTTGACAGTTAGTAATTGATTGTTCCAGGCGGCGTCTTTCAAGTTTTAATATTATTCACACACCTTTCGACGTGTTTCATACACCCACTTACATTACATTTTCTTCGTGTGTTTTTTTTTTAAACTATGGGTAGTTCAACTGAATTCATTGAAACTAATCACTACCTCATTCGTTTTTTCTTTTCTATCATTACTTGTGACCACCATCAATTTGTTCGAGTACAGGCAAGCAGTCAATTAGAGGCACGTTAACAAGAGTTACACATGCTCCATCGCATGATATATTTATACATATACAACTTCATAGAACACGTCTGTAGATTCCCTATGAACTGCTAAACCTTTCGAGCTATCTCGATGAAATTCTGCATAATTACTTCCATTTATCCTACGGAAAATAAATACTACCATAACTTCAGCAAATTACATGAATCTTTAAATTACAACATTGTACTCAATTAATTCCTCTACATTCTACTTAATTTTCTCATTTCCATAAATCCCAATATTTAACACGAGAACGACCAAGGCAGTCAAAATGAAAAAATAGTTCCGAAATTCTTATAAGAACCTTTTAACTTTAAAACATTGCTATTTCCCAAATTCTCCATAACCATATTTCTATATTTAAATAATTAAACCGATGAATTTACTATCCCTCTTTATTTCTTTGTTTCAAACATATTTATCCAATGTTTTTCAATTTATCCAATTAATCCTCGATCGTTCTAGTATTAAATATGATAATCGCAATCAATGTCGAATCATTTAAACTTCTCAATTCCATAAGTCCCAAAAAATACTCCAAATAAACTACCATGATATTCCTTCCAACTAAAACTCGCTATACCCAGTGAGACACTTCACCCCCTGTCAATTTTCCAAGATGCTTCTCCGATCGACTCGCGTGACATTGTACGCGAAAAATCGGTGTGACCGGAGGGGGCGGGGGGGGGGGGGGGGGCCGTTTGTCACGTCGACGTCGCGCACGCATGTTTAAAGCGCGTATATACGCGTAATCCCGCTCGGGTAGGAGATAGACGGAGGTAAAGAAAAAGGGTTACCCGCGACACGGCAGTCGGCTCGCAGCAATAGCAACGGCAGAGGAGTTTCAGGTGGCCATTTAAGGCTCGGACATTTCGTTCTGTCACCGTGTTCCGTGTTCACCGTCGGCCAGCGTTGCGAGGAGGCCACCTACGCGCCGGTGGTCCTCCTCCTTTAGAGCGGTTGCATTGTTTTATAAACGGCCGCCATTTCTCATGATAAGCAGAGTAAAACGAAAACTAGACACGGGGTCCTTTCGCCACAGTGAAACACCGGCAGGGTTTCATCCGCTCGTTCTTACTGCTGTCACATTTTCACGTTTAAGTCTTCCTCCTTTCTTGGTCACGTTGTTCCTTTTCTACCCGTTTGACATACTTTTTCTTTTTTTTTCTTTTTTCTTTTAATGTCTTTTTCCACGAGAACCTGCGCGCGACTATACAGGGTGTAACAAAAATTCTGGGACACTTTAGGTTTATGGATAGAACACATGAACATAAGAAAAAAAGTCTTATAAGTTGTGGGCGCAACCCACCCCCTATGGAGATACAACCCCTTTTGTATACAAGGTTAACAAAATTATATCTCCGAAACGGTCGATATAATTTTGTTTTGGAGATATAATTTTGTTAACTTGTTTTACAAAAAGGGTTGTATCTCCATAGGGGGTGAGTTGCGCCCACAACTTATAAGACTTTTTTTCTTATTTTTATACGTTCTATCCATAAACCTAAAGTGTCCCAGAATTTTTATTACACCCTGTATCAGCCTTCCAAGTATCTTTTTCACTCTTTTTTTTATCTCTCCCTTTCTCTTATCATTTTCATGATTAATAAATATACAATTAAGAGATCTAACCTCTAGCGTTAATTAAACTCGAATCGTTCCACGTCCCATTCGAATTCCAATTATCCCCTGCACTTGTACCGACTTCTACCTGCGTTTTGTCCTGTCGCATCAGCGTTTCCGCGTATTCTCGTTCTCTATCCCAACGGTGTGTGGAATCTTAGCGAGCGTTTCATCCCCCCCCCCTAGGGGGGAAGGAACGTTCGATGCATCGGTCTCGCGTGGGCGGTGGACTGCATCGGCGCGTAGGTGCATCACGAGAAAGTGCACCGACATTGTAGTGCGATTAACACTTTGATCCCGGCGATATTTAAAGGGAACCTTGACACGTGACCCTTTCCCGTGGTTCGGTTCCGACGGACGGTACGGCAAAAGGTTACAGGTACATACATACGACTGGCAGATATCATACGACAAACCGGCACTAACGAGTAACCTTTCCGGTACATTGCAATTTAAAGACGTTTGTTATGCAAATTCATAGCGCCGCGACCCGCGCGGCTATTTATATAAATTTCATTTTACACGCTGTATTCGGAGCTAACGAGACTCGGATTACTATTAGCGTGTAACGGCCGTGAAACGCGTTTCGAGGATTTCAGTCGTTTCGCGTGACACTTATCCAATTTTCCGCGTTACAAATGTACGTACGTGTACATCCGTTATTATAAGCGTACGTATGTACTACGGGTGTTGTGTAGTATGTTTATTTATGTAACGAAGGTAACGATAGATACTGGAATTTAGGGCTGAGTCTGTATGTCGGATAAAAAGCTACCTATACATTCATTGTAAAATGAAATTCTTAAAAATTGTAAAATAAATAAGTTTTTTCTGTCAATTATAAATGTTAGTTAGAAAAATAACACGTACTTTCTTTAGAAGTGAATTATTATCGTCGGTATCTCTTCTCTATTTAATTTGAATTTATGGCATTCCGCTCGTTTCTAAAACACCTTCTCAACGGCAGAAATACACATTGAACCTTCCAAAGAAATGCTTTCATATCAATCAAGCGTATCGTTGCTCTAGAATTAATTTCGTTTCTACGGTATTATCAATCATCCGGACTCGGAACTATAATTTCAAAAAAGTTCTTTTCCATCCTCGATTCCGTACGGTCTCATTCATATTGCATGACATTATCGTGGGGCGAACTTGCGCATTCAGTTTCTTGCGATCATTCATGTAGACCGTTGATTAATATGTATGCGAGACGTAATCTTTACTACTGCAGCATTGCCGTTAGATCGGTTTGTAGGAGGCTTACCGTTACCATGCGTAAAACGTAAACGCATCACCATACGCGCGTAAGGAAGTTAGGTTACAGGGTTCCGACCTCGACAAGTATACTAACGAGGTTCCCCGTTGATCTTCTGTGTGCAAAAACTGTTCGTGGCTTCTGTTGTGCGAGAGGTTAAATAATAAACGACGCCGTAAACGGCGACGTCAGTTCCCTCCTACGAAAATAGAATTTTCCGGATAATGGAACATATATATTTTCAGCTGCATATTGATCTTGGGATACAAATGGCTGGCTACTTAAACTTCGATTTAAAAACATTTCTCTTGTAGAACACCCATTCGGAGTAAGAAATACGAAAATTAACTTTTTATTTTTATCAACATGTAAAATTATGAAACGTTATACCATTTTAATATGTGTGAATTGACACATCCGGTTTTGTGGATATCAGGAATAATTAAGGGACAAATAAATTCGTTAAATAATTAATTAAGCACTTGCGTTTAATTACGTAGAAAGAATTTCTACTTGCTGTACAAAATATCTAAATTCCTCAGACATTTCAGACTCCGTCTATAAATATTATCTATGTATTACAAGAAATATAAATCTACAGTGGCCAACCATTGAGTTATTAATTATGGATCGTAAAGTGTCTATTCGTACCGGATTTTCCCAGACTGTGAATATCACACAGTTAAAAAATACGAAACTATTTAGACGTCGATATATTTTCAATTTATTATTCATCGGTCAATCCAACGAAGTAACACTAGATTTTTATGAATTCTATTTTTCTCACGTTCTCTCTATATGGCGCCGCGAGTAATATAGCTCCATATTTGTGAAACGAATAAAATCCGCGCGAAAGTGTGCAAGCTTCCTACATGGGAACGACCGATATACAGCTTCAACAGCAATAGGTATGTCGATGATTTCGAGTGGCACTCGAGGAACTCATGCACCGATTAAGTGCGACCGCGTATCGTGGTCCGTGTGTGGACACGGTTCAAGAGTGTTATTTTATCATAAGCCACGAATGTTACGACACGATCTCAAGTAGATTCGCATTACACGGTTAAAATTTATTAATCATCCACAAAGACTTCCATGTACCGTCCGTCCATTAAATTGAAACGCATAAATTGAAAATATCCAGCAATTCTAGCGTGTCGATTATTCTTTATCAATTCTATTCAATCCGCGCTTCGTTTCCAGGAACAGCGAGTTTCGTTACAGAATGTCAGAGATTTTCTATCGTATCACTACCACCGTCTTATGTCTTATTCATTGCGTCATGTTTACCGTGGAATTACAAATTTCCCGGTTGTCGCGCGCTTTCACCTGGCAATGTTACAAAAGCGGCGTCCACCTTTCATTTTTTTTTTATTCTCTCTTACTCTTTTTCCCGAACCACCGTAGTACGCTTCCAGGGAAGTCGCACGCACGATCCTTCGGCCGATTAACGATTTTTCCATTTTACCACAGCGAGATCGCCGCGTTACCGAGAGGTCTCTATAGCGAAGGCCACCGTAGAGCTATTTACGGGCTTAACACTATTTCTACCACGATTGTTATACCTATTTCGACCAAAAGTTGTCTCTTGAAACCTTTTCGTTTGAATGCAAATATTTGCCAAAACTGTTAGGATTTCAAATTACCAGTTAAATGTAAATAATTTAACAACTATTGTATAAAAAGTCAACAAATTAACTGTGGAGAAATGATTCAACTTAACGAATGAATTTAAGTTAAAATTTGAAAGATGTCTTTTGACACCTCTTGGTAGAAATAGTGTTAACACTAGAACTACCAAGAGTTAATTCGGTATATTTATAAACATCGCATAAATATATTTAAAATAAAGAAATAAAGGAGGCTAGTAAATTGATCGGTTTAATTATATTTACATATAGAACCGTGGTTATGAATCATTTTGGAAACAGTAGTGTTAGAAATTTTAGCGATTCCTTGAAGAATTTCGAAACCAGTCATTTTGACTGCCTCGGTAGTTCTAGTGTTAACATGCGTGACGCACTTGTGTGTGCAACGCCATACACGTGGCCCCCGGTGCAGTTAAATGCGCGGTCCAGCATACATATAACATACGAGCGGTTGATTTATCGCATCTCGTGTCCGTGCCCGTGCTGTCTCCTATCTTCTCTATTATCTTATAAATTAAAGAAAAATTGAACTTTCGTGGGTGCGTCCGTTTCCTGGTTGCATACCCCGTAGCGAGGCATACATCTCTTCTAATGGCCGCTGCTTTGTTCTCCGCGTGTACGTACACCGTAGACGTACTTCGGCCGTTTAACCACTTGGCTTAATTATCTATTTGCCGAGCTTGCCGCGTGCTCTTACAGAATGTCCGCTGTTACACGTATTAGAATGAACTGGTCGCCGCGTTTTGCGTAAATCTTTGTTTCGTATTGCTGAAAAGTTGCTTTAATTAATAGGTTGACTGGTTGAGTAGGGTACAATTAAATGGGATCACGATATTTATGTGTTAGGTCTGTGTATGTATTATTCAAATTGGAAATATTTCTTTGTTTTATAAAACTTTTGATGTTGTTAATTATCATTATAATATAATCTTTTTCTTATTTGTGACTATCTTTAATTATTCTATACTACTCTTATCATATTGCATAATCGACGTAAGTAACTAATAATTAAAGTTTGGTATCATTTTCCAAGAGGAGTTTATTTATTAAAAACGTTTTAAATGAGTTTTATAACGATCACCTCTTGACAGTCAATGGGTAATTGCGAGATTTCGAAGCAGGGAAGTCTCACAAGTTGTCAATCTCAAAATAGTAGATTATTTTTTCACAACGTTACCTTTCTAAATGACTATTGAGTGCTATGGAGTGCTTGGGGTTAAAAGACGCAGAATAAATGATTCTGATAGCAACGACCGCGCAAAGTGGTCCTTAACGATAAAAATTTGACGTCGATTAATTTCTTTAATGGCGTACCTTCCGATGATTTCAGAATGGTGAGAGACTGTTCATCGGAGCACCGGGAAGTTGGTACTGGCAAGGTAAGGATCTCAATTTAAACCATTTTGACATATAATTATCACCAAAAAATATAATAAGAAATATAACAACGAAACAAACTCTACCAAGTTTTTCTCAGATGTATGTATATACATGTAGATATCGATAATATTAAGTATCTTAAATGGGGTATGTATGAATCCACACATTGGCAATTCGGGGTTTCAATTACAGGTATTTGGAAAATATTCATTATCCGAATTAGCGAAATTGTACATACGGAAAACCGATATCATCCCCATTACGCTTCGAAATAACCACGGCATGAGTCTGGTAGAACAAAAAATCACTGATCATTATCATTACTTTTAATAAGGAACACGAAATTCTAGAATTAAGCAATTCGATTTTCCTGGACTATGGACGAATGATTATTAGTGTGACTGGTGTGCCTCTGTGGGTGTTAAAATGATTCAGCGGAGATTTTCGTTAAACAATTCCAGGTCAGATATATTCGATCAGCGCTGCTATGAGGCTGGAGTATGTAGCGTCGAACTCGTTCGACCCCGAAGCCAAAGCCAAAGCAACAGGTACCGCGAATTTGCAGGCGTCCCTAATTACAAACAAACCAACCAAAAAAAAAAAGGATGCCTTCGTCTAAAACCACCCACGCCCCACCGCTAATCAGCTACCATTCTTTTATTGACAATTCTTCTATGCCGAATTAACGAGTGTTGCTTCAACATACGACACGTTCTGCCGGAGATACCTCGGGATTTAGAAAAAAAATCCAAATGAAAACATAAAATAATCGAGGATCTCGTCAGGCAGATCGATTAGTGACACTCCGTTATATTTCGTACCTTTACACTTGCTTGGCAGTGGTCCTAATTAATTCCATTAATTACTATAACGACACGGTCATCCGGCTTTGACTCATACGATTTTCTCCATGATTAACACGATGCCTGTGATTAATAATTAAATTTAGTCGATAGAAACAACTGTCACGCTCAAGTATATAAATATAGATTGTTCTTTTTTTTTTATTGTTTTAATTCCACAGTTAGTTTGATGGTTAATTACGAACCTTGTATGCTTGACAGTTTGTCGAGGATTGTTTATACCTTTTTGTCCCCGAACCGATTAATATGCGATTGATAACGAATGCACCGTGTGCTATTATCTGTTAATTATTACTGCCAGGTGAGTCGAGGGTGGCAATGTTTAACAGGTGCAGGCCTGCTTTTTACAGCTTCACGTTGCAGCCAGTGCCGCAGTAATACGGAGCCAGATTACCATTACCCTAGCTATTGTAATAATTCTAATCGATCCGAGAAGCATATCTCAACGCTGCTATTTTCACAAAATCGCCTAGTATTAATAACGACGGAAATAATATTACTATCGTTGCGGATAAATCTGTATGCTTTGAAGCTAGATTAATAATAGAAAGACAGCTTACGACTTGTCGCGTAAATATAATTATCCAATGTATTATATATTCCGATTGCGACTTTAATTGAATTTATTTTATATTAGTTTAATAATTCTATTTCGTGTAGATTTAAGTATCTTTGAATTACATCGTTTTAATCGCAATCGGAAAGAATAATGTGTGCTAAGAAAGTATATGTTTGAAAATTAAGTAGTATTACTGGAATTTTACCAGCCGTTCGTTTTTACAGGTCAGGCATTTTCGCAGCCGTTGAATAGTCGGTCGAGAATAATGTTCACCAAAGAAGGTCCGGCCAAAGAAGACGACAGTTATATGGGATATTCTGTTGCGACCGGAGATTTTATTGGAAATGGCGACAGTGGCACCGCTGTCGGCGTACCTCGTGGCTCTGATCTTCTCGGCAAGGTACATTCGATTAAAACCATGACCATTACGCAGTGAAATTAATTTTCGTGCTTCAAAAAACTAATTAGCAAGTATTCAACTATTATTATGATAATCAGAAATGTATTTCGTGGCAATACTAATATCACAGGCCCCCAATGAACTTTGGAGTAAAGGTTAATCAATATTTAAAACATCAAGCTCATAATAATTAATTAAATTAATTACGATAAAATTAAAGTATTTCAACATATAATAATTTTCATCCCGATCGATGCATTCTGTAGTAAATTCAAACTACTATTAGATAGCAAGCATTCAAATACATTTGTAAATGAACGTAGCTGAATAGCGCAATCATGAAAGTAATTAGTCAATAATGTATAATTACAGGTTATTCTCTTCACATCGAATATGACGAATCCTCGCAATATCACCGGCGAACAAATGGGCGCTTATTTCGGATACGCTGTCGCATCGGGTGATATCGACGGCGATGGATTAGACGATCTCCTAGTTGGTGCGCCTATGTACACCGTACCTGACAATCCAGAAATGACCATAGAAACCGGAAGGATTTACGTGATCTATCAAGGTGGTGGACCCGAGAAGTTCCGGAAAGTCGACTCAAGGTATAAAAAATTATATTTACAACAATTTGCAAAATAATTTAAAAGAACTTCAATGAAGATCTTAATGAAGATCTTATTTCCGGATTGATCCGGATTGATATTATAATAAAATGATCTACGGTATCCAATCAAAACCGAAACCGAGGTCCGTTGAACTTTCCTGATAATTACTTATCGTTATCCAGAGACGGGGAGAGCAACCGCGGACGTTTCGGCTTGTCACTGGCCTCTCTTGGGGACATCGACCGTGACGGTTATGGCGACTTTGTCGTGGGTGCACCCTACGGTGGTCCACGGGGTCGCGGTGCTGTGTACGTTTACCATGGATCCGCCACCGGGGTGCTGGAAAAATATTCCCAGGCGATTTACGCGGAGGAACTCGACGTTCCGGTGGACACTTTTGGATTTTCCGTGGCCGGTGGCCTTGACCTTGACGGCAATCACTATCCAGACTTGGTGGTCGGTGCATACGAATCAGCGGCGGCGATGTTCTTCCGGTCCAGGCCGGTTATTAAAATGGACTCGTACGTGACCTTCGACACGGAATCGAAATTAATCTCGTTAGATAACAGAAACTGCACGCTGTCCGATGGAAGCAGAGTTACCTGTCTCCCTTTGAGGGCTTGCTTCAAGTACAGCGGTGAAGGCGTTCTCTCGAATCACAATTTTAATATTCAGTACGTATTGGATGTGAAGAAGACAAAGAATCCGAGGTTGTTCTTCCTCGAACACGAGGGCAGGAGCACTATGAATCACACGATCACGGTTGATCGTGATCGTCAATTCTGCCGTAATGTTCAGGTTGGTAGATATAATGATTTAAATGTTATCAATTTTTATCGGAGCATTATTTTTGTAATATATAAACTTGATTCATTCATTACTGAAAATTATAATCACAACAATTATGCCGAGAACATTGTTACCTTGTTTAAAAATTACAGTACTTAAATTCAACCACGATTAATTCGAAATGAATCTATATTTGCGTAGAAAAATATTGTTTCTGATTTCTAAATCTAGTAATATTATTACTATAAGTAATTCTAAATGAATCTATATTTGGGTACAAAAATATTTTTTCTGACTTCTAAATCTCGTAATATTATTACTATACGTTTCTATGTGACTGACATACTTTCTTTTCTTAAAGGTCTACGTAACACCGAACATCCGCGATAAATTAACATCTCTGGACGCCGAGATGCGGATGAGTCTCGAGGAAGATCGATTCGTGGATAATCGACGTAGGGATCCCCGGGTGCCTCTACGACCAGTTCTCGGTACAACGACGTCCAGGAAAGACACTCTGTCGATCAGAAAGAATTGCGGCCCCGATAACATCTGTATACCCGACTTACAATTGAATGTAAAATCGAACGTCGGCAGGTACCTATTGGGCTCCGGTAAGAGATTAGAGCTGGAAGTGTTGGTACAGAATATGGGCGAGGATGCGTTCGAGGCAACGTACAACTTAAAATTACCAACTGGTATCGATTACATAAAGATCGAACGAATCGAAACTCTGGAAGTTCCTGTACAATGTTCCGCGCCGAAACAATCGAACAATAACACTCTGCGTTGTGACATAGGCAATCCGTTGCCTCAGAATAAGCTTGTGAAGTTCAAGGTGTTACTCCAACCCGTCACTTCTCATGGAATGAAACCGATTTACGAGTTCGATATGCAAGTGAACACTACTAATCCTGAAGATGAGTATACTACGAAAGATAATTCGCAACATTTAGCCCTGCCAATTTGGATAGAGACCGATCTACGAGTGGACGGGGAGAGTAAACCGAAGGATCTTTTCTATATTCCGGAGAATTATACCTCGACAGCAAACGCCACGACAGAGATAGATTTTGGTCCGGCAGTCACACATAATTACACGATTCGTAATCAAGGACCGTCTGATATTGTTGAGGCAGAAGCATTTCTCATTTGGCCAGCTCAGACCCTGGCTGGATATGAGTTGATGTACTTATTGGAGCAACCAGAAACGTCTGGTCCGATTGCTTGCGAGCCTGCTAATGCGAATTATCTTAGTTTAAAGGTAAACTATTGTTTAATTTCTTTCTATAACACTATATGATTTTAAGCGAAATGATTGTACGTCTATTTAAAGTGTGTACAATTTTTAGGGAATAATACTGCAACCCTGACATTAATTATATCAGTCGATTCATATTTCTCACTTTGAGTATGATCTTTTTAGAATAAAATACCTAGAAGTTGGAAATTTATAAAAATTTAGAATTCTTTTAATTAACGAATGAATAAACACCCAATTTTTTCTTATTTACATATTTATCAAACATAACATTTTCTTATGGTCCCTATCTAAACACAACAGTGATAAATCACAACTTCAGCTAACCGAAACACTTTGTTGCAGCTCGATCAACGCAAGAGAGTGAACTTGCACTATCCCGACCAGGCGGGAGTGATCCTGGACGAGTCGCAATCAGGAAGAACGATCAACGTGCAACGGGGATTCGAAGCGGAACGGAATAAAGGGAACCAGAAGGAGGAGGCAGAAATTAACACCGGAGATAGCTCCGGCATCCAAAAAACACGGCATTCGTCTTCGTCCTCGTCGAAAGTGGTTACCAGCGAGACTAGAAGGATACAGTTAACAACAACCGGGGACAAACCCGACGTACTTATCACCACGTACACGCAGAATAATTCTGGCACCAGTTCGATCGGTACCGGTGATCTCTCCAGCAACCAGGGTGTCGTCTTTCACCGGGAGTCAGGTGGTTCGACGACTCTGGGCGGCGGTTTCCGTTCAAACGATGAATCTACGTTCGGCACCAGGATACCGAACCTCAACGAACACCGTACTACCTCCGGCACTATCGAACAAAGTTGGAGCGAAACTGGCACCGCGTCTTCGTTGGACTCCGAGGTGATCGAAAGTAAACGAAGATATCAGGAGGAATTGAGACAACGCGAGGAACGACGCCGTCTGGAGGAGGAGGAACGACTTAGGCTGATACAGAAGGAGCAACGTCTAACGATCCAACGGCAAAGGGAACGAGAACGCCTTGCCCTGCAGAGACAACAAGAGGAACAGGAGCGAAGAAGGCAGGAGGAAGAACGAAGAAGAGTGGAAGAGCATAGATTGGAGGAGGAAAGAAGATACGGTTCTTCTGGGGGATACAACAGAGGTACCGAAAGAGGATTTATCGCTGGTGACCGCGAAGAAACTGTCGGTGGAGGTGAATTCGGATTCCAATTGCGTAATATCACGTCCACTCAGGATCTTGAACGAATATTCGGCACTTTGTCCAAAGAGGCAAGTGGTTACGAATTATATAGTAGACAAGGAAAACAATATGTGCAATTCATGGGAAGGTTCAGGACGTCCGCTGATAGGAAAGAGTACATAGAGTTCCAAGATGGTTCCATGTTCCCTCTTCAAGATCGTTACGGTAGTCAGAGTTATGTATCACAGTCTGCGGAACCACGTGATAGTCATTACCTCAGGATAGAGGGTGAACTTTTAATTAGCGCGGATGGTAAAGGGTACATAGTTCTGAAAGACGGTCGAAGGTTCCCTCTTCAGGGTTCGTACTCCTACACGGAGGAACGTACGTTCACTTTGAACCCAGCACGTGGAAGTATCCAGGCAGGAACTGGTTCAGTTGATTACGAATCGAGAAATTACGATAGATCGTATCACGAAGACTTTGGAAGAAACGCTGAGGATTTAGAAAAAGAATACGAATCAAAGTTCAGTACTCGCACTCACGAAGAGCGGAGAACTGAGGACAGAAAGGTTACGGGTCGAGTCTACCCAAGGGACAACAACCGACATGTTTTCGATGGTGATAATGTACCTATCAACAAGGGAGAATCAAATCTGAACTCCAGATTCAAACGCGAGAGCGATATGGTGGATGTGGAAACGTTCAAAAAGTTTGAGAAGCTTCAGAGACGTCCGAGAGATCTCCAAAAAGATTTCCCGAATGACGAAGAGACTACATTCGACAGCGGAGCTGATTATGAAGACGATCCAAGGTTGCAGGAACCAATTAGTCCTTGTGATGCCGCAAAATGTGTTATGCTGCGATGTGTTTTGGGTCCTTTGAAAAAGGATCAGGAAGTCTGGTTAGGTGCAAGGTATAGGGTGGATGCAAGAACCTTGAAGAAAGTCGCCTTCCAGGAGAAGGTCAGGGTTTCTACTAAATTAGTTGCGCGTGTTACCAAACAGCCGTTTATTGGCGCACCTGCGGAACAGGTGGTGAAGAGTCATGAAATTATCACGAATGTCGAGCCAAGTCCAGCACCAACCATACCTGATATAATCCCACTGTGGGTTGTGGTACTTTCAGCCTGTGCCGGAACGATTATTTTGTTGTTACTTATCTACCTGCTTCACAAGGTACGTTTTCACAGAATATTTCATACAATTATTATGGAACTTAGCATATATAATAAAGTTTTGATGGATTTAAATTTATTTCGCGAAATATGTTGTGCATGAAAATTAATACCTATGCGTTAAAGTTTATAATTTTGTTAGTATAGAAATGTTTTAAATCGAACTTTGAGCTGCAATATATTTATTTATGTTTATAAAAGTTCATTGAGACTAAATTCATATTATATGTTTATCAAACTGAATATTTACGCTTTTTGTTAACAGTGCGGATTCTTCAAAAGAAACAGACCGTCCGACGCACCGGAAAGGCAACCACTCAACAGAAACGGACATTTCCAGCATGGAGATGATCACTGAAAAAAAGAAAACGAATGATCTTGTACGATCAGTGGAGTCCTTCGACTCTCCATTGAACCGAAAGTCGACGAATGATACTTCGATCACGCGAACGAGTCACGAAGTGCCTTATAATTCTCAAATTCCCTCGGAAGGAACGGGAATTCGCACTAGGTGGATTATCCTCGTGGAAGTAGACGAAAGAAAGTCTCCACGAGTATCGAGAATAATTTTATTTATCATTCGCGAGTGCCTTTTACCTCCAGGCCAGACGAGAAACTGCTAGAACGAATTAAATGGTTTCTGGAGCCGATTCGTTTGCGATTTTTGTACTGCCACTGAATACTCCTTCCAGCTCCTGCAGCTCGACCATGCAAGTTTCTAGTCAGGAGACCTTTTTTACCTGTAATTTACTTAAGCCGCACACCCCTTCGTTGACAGAAGCGATGAAATTCGACGTTTTATCGAATCGCCTTACTGAACAGAGTTGGACAGAATGTTATTCGATTAATGCAAATTTTTACCCGAAGAATTATCTCTTACCTACGGAATAAATTATTTCTTTTATTATTTTTCAAAATGATATAGATGAATTTATATCAACTTAAAAGTAGGATAAAACGTTAGAATAACGATTCAGATTGGATTCGATAAAATTGAAAATAATTCCATCTGTTTTTGAAACTATAGTTTATTACGAATACTGTCCAACTTTGTGTGTAAATATGCAACAGTATGTTTTTTCGTGCACTCTTTGCTGGCAGAGCATTTGCAACTGTGTCCGATCGCTTCAGTTATTCGTTCGGGGGTGTTAAATCGGCCCATCGAATTCGTCGATCGACGAGTACCTTTATTAAATCGCGAAAGTGGGCTTGAGGACGGGAATTTTCGATTATTTATTAAATTTCTACATTAAACGTATGATAGAGCGCCGTAACATGAGCGGGGTTTGCCTCGGGTGTATGTGTGTACAATCTGTAAATTATTAATTGTATTACTAAAACCTGCGAAAAGTAGCTAACGCAATAATAATCGTTTATAGAGAAGATTTCCCGAGAGACGGGAAGATAGAACTGATTTGTACATAGACTTAAGATGTAATATTAAAAAAAAATATATAATAATATTAATACAAGATTCGAAGTACTTTTTTCGATTAAATCTGCAGAATCCAAAATTTGTGTTGTAAATATTTGGTGTACCAAAAAGAAATATTAATCTAAACTGTTGAAAATATTAATTAAGATAATATTTAATACGTGAAACGTAGCTAGATATACATATATGAATCGCGTACAGATAATTAGTGGCAATCGATGTATTAGAATTTCTGTTGAAAAAAAAACAGTATAAAAATACGTGGTCCATGTATACATACGTTTATTTCAGGGATTCTATTGTAAAGTAAGTACAATGTTAATGACCGTACAACCATTTATTGCAAAATCACAATGACGTAACAGTAATAGACATAAAACAAATGCATGATTACTATTAACATCATGTGCCGCTTCATTTACTACATCAACTGCATGGATCGCATTTCCATCGGAATTAATGTGTAAGTTACGTCGTGCACAAATAATAAGAAAATTCTTCCAGGTATAAAAAAATATATGCTTCACTAATCTCATTTCATTTGATAGATTTTGACAGTATTTTTGCCTTTTTTTTTTGTCGTTGGTAAAATGTATACAAAAATAATCTACAATGAGTACAATCGTTTGTTTGTAAAATAGACTACCATCTTGTTAATATCTTTGCGTTTCGAGAGCTTTGTAGAAAAGGACAGTTTAGAAAATTCCTGGTTCCTTGATACTTAGAATTAATTAAAATGGCCTCTGTATTAAAAGAGAACTGAATTGGGATGAAGTAAATCTTATAAAAAATGTTCTTTCTTTCTCTGTGAATGGTCGTTGGATAAAATTGTACAAAAGTTAATACACTAGAAAAGATACGTATAAAAGGAAATAATGAAACATTACCTTCTTACAGATCCCCATCCAGTTATTGCTAGAATACTAACTATCAATTATGTACACGTACTGTAATTCTGTTACGGATCAGGATGGATTACGTTATCTATTGTTTGTAATACATGGAGAAATTAAAATAAATATTGATATACGAGCGGGCAGTGTGGGATTGATACTGCTCTTCAAAACGCTAATGTGCTATCGGACAATATGTACAAAATTACCACGAATTACATGGCAAACATCTATACTCTTCCTAAAATCACGATCAACAAGAATTTTCCTTTTTTGGTTTTCTCAAGTTTCTTAATAATCTACATGATCAGTTAAAAGGATTTCGGCTAAAAATTTATGGCAAAATTGACGCACGGCAATCGGGTTGTTTTCATACTCCGTACAACTGAGACAATGAATAATAATAATCTTACAAACAGACTTTATGAAAATGAGCAAAACGAATAACAATGTACTTGTACCCGTAATCTTAACATTCGTGACATTATCACCACACTTGACCCTTAAGATTTACCTACCCGGAACCTACGAATTTCGAAGTATTTTTTTTCAGACGTTGGAAGTGCATGATTTCGTCGCGAAATTTGGAACTAACACATCGAATTATCGATCTGCTCAGACGGCATATTTCAAAACGTAATCTTTTATAGATAAAATTACGTTATGAAACTTTCGTCTAAACTTCAATATCATTTCCTAACATGACTATATCATGTACTTCTTCGTAAGGTTCGTCCTCATATCAGCTGTCCGGTACCTATGCACAAACAAACAGTTCAATTAAAAAGTTTTATAAATTGAAACGACTTTAATTGACTTTTATCCTTACTTTCCACTGTAATTGCGTGCCCACATTATAGAGTTCTTTCAACGACTCGGCCAATTTGCCGGTACTGTCTAATTCCTTGTACTTGCGATACAATTCCAGAGCGGCCCGTGCATCCTCGGTAGAATCATGTGTTTCAGATTGAATTTTTTTACCCAGAAAATGCCAGGTTAAGAAACGCAGCGATACCATACGATGATGTGGCAAATAAAACAGCAATACCGTATCTACAATTTGTTTAGGCGGCACTACCAAATTTATCACTCTGTAAAAATCGATCAGATTGATAAATGTAAAACCATTAACGCTCCCCCTTCAAATCGCAAGAAAAACTTCGTTTTTACCTAAAATCATTCTTCAAACCGTGCCCGACAAAAATAATTCCGTTATCAACCAAGAATCTTAACTTCTGATACGTCGACTTAAGAGTAGTGAGATGTTTACTGCTAAAGTTCGCATCTAAGTCACCCGGTTGAATTCCACTGAATTTTGTGAGATAATCAACAACCTGTTCTTGCGTACTTATATAATCGTCTATAAAAGGTGTACCCTCCAATGGTCCTTGCCTATCAACAGATAATTAAATACTGTAAATAACGCTTAAATAAAAATATTAACTAAATCAACAAAAAAATCTGTACATACCCTCGAATGCATGTGATACGCGCAACAGACATATGACTCGGTTTTATAGTAGACATTTTTCCATCACTTCGAAGCTCAGATTCTTCCTGATTTAATGTTACGAACTCTGCATCGATTCCCACCAATTCCCCTGAAAGATTTTCGTTTATAGAACCACCTTCTACTTGAATTCGCTACAAATATTTACCTTTCTTGGGCATTTCATCAGAAGTTAAAGGAGTAAATGTAATTCCCCTTGTCCCTCCACTACGAGCAATACATTTATCTTCGCCAAATACATCATACGTGAGTGGACTGACAAAGGGTGCAGGTTCAGGTGCTGGCACGGCTGTGTAGTGGAGTACACAGGGAACTTTCCAGTCCAGATTAAACCATACAGCTTCGTGTGGTGTTACCGCTGATATGCTGGATAAGAATTTGGTGGAATACAATATTTTGCAATTTGAATTAATTCATTATTGACAATCGTGTTTGGTATAATTTATATACTATTTCCAGTCTGACAAGGGCCCAGCGTAATTAATTGAAAAGAACCTAATTATTCGGTTTACTCACCAAAAATCGTTAAAAATATACCACTGTGACACCGCACTACCGGATGATCTTTCATGATAACTTGGCCCGACTCGTAAAAGTGCTACGATGTTCCTTCTCTCTTCGTTATTTTTATCATCAACGTAACACACAACAGCACTGAGGCTATACTGCATTTTGTGCTTTTTCTCTGCACTTTCCTCTGTTGCATTTGCGCTTTCACCGTCCCCATTATCTGGACCTGGATTAGTATGATTTGCGTTCCCTTTTTCGTCCGAACTCGTTTTCGTGCCTTCGGCATCTTTTTGTACTTTACTATCTCCCTGGCCGTTCTCTACTACAGTTTTCTCCTTTTGTTTTCCATCGACGGTATCACATTTGTAACTGTTCAATTTTTCTACAGATAATTCCCCGCTGTCGTTCAGCGTAATTTCGATATTATGCGGAATCCATGAGTGCGAGTAATACAAATGACTAGGGGGTGTTGGGATGGGTGTCGTAGTAGTGGGAGGTGTAGCGGGCGATGATAATACGCTTTCTGCTGAATAAAAAATACTCATTCTTATTAATTATAATT
The DNA here is from genome assembly GCA_917499265.3 of Mimumesa dahlbomi. Lineage (NCBI taxonomy): Eukaryota > Metazoa > Arthropoda > Insecta > Hymenoptera > Crabronidae > Mimumesa > Mimumesa dahlbomi. Next base: position 7,729,486 of record OU824124.1, read on the forward strand.
TTTATACTCGAAGGAGGCATAAAATATAGCTATCGAATAGTATTTGTATGCACATGTTAGTAATAATAATTCGGTGCTTCAATGAAATACACGTGTTTCGTGTGTTCGTTACGCTCCGCATTACGATTGAAAAGCAATGTAATAGTGCTAACAAAATTGTTTTTACATTTAATAGAAATAGGTAATTATTACTACTAACATATGTATGTAAATTATAGTTCGTAGCGACGTATAAAACAGTAGAAAATATTTTACCTGTCTCCCGACCAACATGTCTGAATCTACATCCAACTCGAGTGCAGTTGTTACCATACCGACATGGTTTCACAGTAATAGGAACAGGACTCAGAGAAGGACTGCTTTCTTTCCCAGTGGCTACCTTCTGAACCACGATATCCATTTGTGTTTGCCAAAATATTTTATCCTAAAATGATATTCGTTCACAGTAATCTGAATTCGATGTGCAGGTGGATCTTTGTATTTCAATGTACGAGGCTCGCTCATAAAGTAAAGTCAACGGAAATGTAAAACACGTGTGGTTAAAAGGTAGAATAACTTTAAAATGTAAATTCGGGGGAATGTATATGCCCTTTGTGATGCAGAAGACGTTACTTTATGATGCGCTCCGTACAATCGCCGCGAAATGATGTACGCATAAGTTTCGTGTTGCAAGTACCTGCTGTGTATCTAAACCACAGTTCAGAGCCAATATTTGAGGTAGTTTAGTCAATTGTCGAGATTGGAGAGTGGGTGTAAATTTCTGACAACTGTCACACCATGCAGGTGTAATTTTCTCAGGTCTTAAACTGCGGGCAAGAACACTTGTAAATGGAACCTCCTCAGCTATAAAGAGTAAAAGTCATTCGATGATCAAACAATTGACACACATTGAAATAACGCGTACTGTAAAAGGTTGTCTTACAAGGATGTGTTAATTCCGGATAAACTAAGTTACATAGTAACATGATGGAATGTTTTGTAGCTTCTTGCCCACATTTGAGACAGCGATGTATGTGCATTTGTTCGGATCCAAAAAGACGACTGATCTCTGTTTCCTCGTCCCGTACCTCATTCTCTTCAATTGATTTTTTGTTGTTTTTATCTATCCGCAATAAATATCCGTTTAAGATTTGAATGTCAGTCTTAGATTGTAATTACGTGTTACAGAGAAACGATAATAAAAAACATTGCAAATGTTATTCTGTGGCGTTCAATTGTTTACCAACGTCGCTATAACTAAAGTATATATCGTGGGGATGGTTTACTTGTATCAGCAGTGTAATTGTATCGATGGAATAGTTCTGTGCCGTGTAGAAGACGCTTGGTAGAGTATGACCAATACTGAATACAGTTATAAAATTTAAAAAATATGAAAACACTGCTGATACTCGTAGAATTTGTTCTATAACAGTTGGACCATGCATTCGCGTAAAATAATTTCTTGTTTCCTATAAAAAAAATATATATATACTTTAAACGGAATATACGCAAAAGCATTCTAAAAAGCAATGGGAAAGCTTTATTTAAAACTGTTGCATGATCGGAAAAAAGTAAAAGTGGTAGCTGCAATATCCTAAGAATACAAGAACAAAAATATTCTATTTTGGATAAAACAACGTTTAATCATGACATATATAGCAAAATAGTTTCGAATGCTACGCCTTGCTTGCTATTCTTCGGATATGTTGCCACTGAGTAAATACAACATACAATCACATACAAATTGAAAAATAAACACAAAAAGTGCCCAATGTAAAGGTTACACATGAATTGTGTTTACCTTTCGATGTGATCCACATATATTTACCATCCTCCTCTTGCTTCCTCCTTTTTTTCCTTTCTTCATCGTGACTTCTATACCGTGATCCAATATCCTGTAAGATACTAGGAAAATCTTGTTCGTTATAAACAAATGGTGGACACTTTGGACCTGATTTAAGACGTGCGGCTTCTTCCTCCTCTTGCTGTCGTTTCCTTGTCTCCAATATTTCGTAATGAATTTGATGCAAAATGAATCTATTCCAACTCTGGAACAAAATTTATAATTTACATCGTATCCTCACGCTATTATTAATTGCGAATTATATTTCCTTTTTATATTATATTACCTGTATCAACCTGATCAAATTGGTCTTCCGTTTCGCTTCCGGATGCAGGTCGCTTAGTATTAATCCCAAAGCTGCCGCTTCGGGGACCGTTCTGAAAGCTCTAAGAAAATTTGCAGCTTGGCAGGGTAATCCCCGCGAAGTGTCCAACATATGAAACAAGAAACCCAATTCGCAGGAAAGACAAAATTCTCTTTGGCAGGAGTGCGAGAGCAATGCTATCCTCACAGGTTCGCAATAATAAAGCAACTGGAAAATACGAACAAAAAAAAATGTCAAATGATAAATATTTTTCTTATATTACATTAATTACTGCTCTTACCTGCAGCATCGCATTGCAATAACTGTTCGGAAGTGTAGCTTCCAGTCCACAGAAGCCGGTTCGATTGTATTGATCAAAATCAAATTCATCATAACCGAGCCGTGAATATTTCACCTCGATTTTACGGTAACGTTTAGGTATAGCTACAAAGGTGCCGTCATCTGTTTTAGACCGTGAATCCCCCGCGAAAAGCTTTGCGACTACGCCCCGTCGTTTTTCCAAATTGTAAGGAATCTGCAAAAGAGGTATTATTTATTTTTATCGCGCCGAACAGTCGTACGTTTTACTTCGGGATGATCTATCGTATGCAAAATAAACTACGTATGGGTAATATTTCTGTGTAGTAAAACTTGTACCATTTGGATTGTACGATGGAATCATAATTTAGATCGTGAAAAAATAAATAATACCTATTCAGTACGCGTGGGTCCGAGCTAATAAACGACATACCATTAAAGCCAGACTTTCGTAGATGTCTCACAACCTTTATTTTACTCAAATACAACTTCGATTATACATTTGAAATATAATCTATATGTAGGTATTTACTATAACTACCAGTTATTGAGAACAAATTCCTAAATCAGAAGAGACAAAAATGCCATAATTACAAACACAATTATGTCATAATGCAGGATTAAAGTCCATAGACACTTTACACTGGTGGATGAAGTACAGGAGTCATAGAATTTAAAATATCGATTCGAGACATTGATATCGCTTTTAGAACTCGAGAATATTATCTGTTCATTTTCGGATATTCTTCAGTAATTGATAATTATAATATGCTTGCTTGGTATGAAATATTTTAGGCAGATTTTAATCTATTTAGATATACATATATGTATTATTGAAAGACATTTTCATATGTTTAGAATTTAATCGATGCAGAAAGAAAAAAACAATATTTCGCACGCTACGAATTATAAACGAAAAAACAAACAACAATGAACCTGCATGTTCATAAAAATTTGAAACATTTCTTTTGTAAAATAAGCCTACGACAGAAATAGATATAAATTAGAAAGACTCATTGAGCTTTATTTCCCTAAATCGAGACAGTGAAATTAAATACATTAGATTTCGATTCAGGTATGAATACTTAAGAACAAATACAAAGAACAAAAATATAGTTGTTTCGAATAGGCATTTATATAGAAATGCGGTCATCGAATAATTAAAAATAAATAAAAAATTTGTAGTTGCAATGTTTGTCATTGCCAGAAAATAAATTGTGCAAGTTTTATTCCCTTTCTGTTAGTAATGGGATCACGTTAATGTTATGATTTAAATTTACAATCACGTATTCCTGTCAATATTTGTTCATGTAAGAATATATACTGTGTTATAACTGATAAGTTGTATTTTAATCGAAATGCAAAGAAGATACTTTTCACTTTGTGACATTGCACTTTTCAATGTATTCTTTAGGCATTTTCCTTTCGTACATTATATTGTACAGAAACTTAGTAGAATACTGTGGACTAGCTTATGAAAATATATCACGTTTCTTTAATGTTGTTTAAGGACAACAATAAGTATCACGAAATGCTTTCAGTCTTAATCACATTGTATCAATTGGTTTTCCCTACAAACGTTCGGAGCTTTAATAATAAGAGCTTTAATTTTCGTTTTATTTGGTATTCTGTTTCACATTATCATACCAATTTAATACGAAAATCCCCCAAGCTGCAGTGAGATTATTACTACCCTATCTCTCATTTGTTCAACAATATGATATTGTCTAAATAACAGAGTCTATTAAACACACATCACGATTGTTTATATGTGAATATAAAAACGTTAAAAAAAACGAATTCTTTAGGAACAACTGGAACCATTGAAAACTTAAGTATAAGAAAAAAATGTTTCCCCTCTTTCAGCAACAATAATCCGTTGCATCTTATCATTTTATATGCGAAGCAAGGGAATTTCAAAATTAAAAAATTAAGAAAACATAAATTTACTCATTTTTTTGCCAAAAATGAGCACCATTTGGAAAAGAATAAAGAACAGAAAAAGGATTTTTCTTCACGGGAGTTTAAAAACAGGTGAAGGAGTATACTGAAGAAGAGTGGGAGAATATTGTTTCCTCACTTGATTTCTGCGAAATGCCTGAGGATTTGGAGCGTAACCTATCGTTCCTTGCATCTTCATTGTGCGTAGAATTTCAGGATCAATTGGTGGCGTTTTTCTGTAAAAGTGTTAACAAAATTTTTGTACCGAATTTTTCGGATACCCATTAATACACATTTACCGAATTACTTAAATAAGAAATGCACCACGTTTTCGTGAATAACGGCTCCATTCACATTATCTTGTTCCAACTACCCACCTATAAACTTTTTTTAAATATTCTTCTGGCCAATCACTTAACAGAGGATGTCCAGTGTAAACAATAGGTATTGTACTCAATGGTGTAATATCATCTTCGAAAGCAATGGACTGAAGCGATTCAACCGGGTCTGCAAACTCTGTGGGCCTGAATACACAAAAGTATAGATATTGCAATTTTTCTTTCTATCTTTTAATTTACATTTACTTCAGCCTAATTCTGTGATTACTGACCGAGAGAATGTGTTAAACTGAGGTTCCGGAGTATTTGTAGACATAAGGTGTATAGAGCCTGCTGAGTCGCCAAAGCAAAGACATTGAGATGTAGAAGATACATCAAATGATAATACCATTGCACCGCCAGTAGCAACCTACCAATGTATAAAATTCTTCTGTGCATACAAAGTAATTGGAGATTACTTTTATAGCAAGCATTACATGTAATATTTACCTGGTACAAGCACGTCATGGGTGGTTGTACATTAGCATAGATAGTATCAAGTAGTTGCATTTGTCCCAATGGAGATACAACGGCTAGTCGACTGGAGTAACTGGGTAGGAACTTCAATAGAAGGGGATACACCAGAGTTGTAACAGGACTTAATGCCCGCATTTGTCTTAGATCGTAGGCCATCAGAAATCGATCTACCGAGAGACCCTGACGACTATACCCATAAAAATATGATTAACTATGCTGACAGTGCATGTTTCATAAAAATAATGAAATTATTTTTTATATTAGGTCTAGTTTGGAGAAAGTATAGTTTATCTGACCTTTTACTGAAACCACAGGTAACAAGGTAATTTCCCTGAACATCAAAATCACTGAGAGAACCACTATGGGTATCGAATGTATGTTCAATTGATAATGTATTTGGATCCCTGAGATCAATTCTACCTGCAGGATTGCCAGCACATATAAGCCTACTGTGTTGCCTTAAAATTGCACAACCATTTTCACCTACATGAACCTAAAAATATAACAAACTTCTATTACTTCTGCTTTAATTAATTTCTTCTTTGTATTATTTGTAAAAACTCACTAGTCCAGTCTCTTTTCCTCTAGTAAGATTAAAATCAATTATCTTTTCCTGATGGCCCCCCATAAGTAATCTAGTTGGTGAGATTTGTAGCATGCATTGCATGTCTATCATATTTTGTGACCTATAACATTATTAATTTTTGTACTTGACAACCATGGAAACATGCATGCAGTAAGTATAGTATAGTATCGACATACATATGAGTAAATATTGGTATGCCTCGTCGTAACTGATATCTCAGTAAACTTTGGGTCAACACTAAGATACCCTCATCTAGAGCATGAATATGTCGTACTTCTTGCGTAGAATGTACTTGAAAAGAAGTATATTTTTGTAAACCAGGCCCATAGTAAGAGGTTACGTGACCCTATAAAGCATCAAATAGAATAAATCAATACATAACTCTACGGTTATCAAAAACACATTATGTTACAACTCTGTGAATTTTGGCTACAGTTTAAAGCATTAAAAATACCCCTTGGTTTCCCATCCACATAAGCTCTTCGACTGTATCGAAAGTGGCAGTGGAAACTCCAAATCTATCCCCCCCATCGGCAAGTAAAGTACGCATTTCATGAAATTCGGCCCCAGCAAAATCTTCTCCGAACTGCTCCGCTGCAGGTACATATTCATCACCAGGCAAGACATAATTCGATTCTTCCCCTGGAATAAGAGATTTAAACATTGACAATACGAATCCTTTCCTTTTTTTCTCTTCAATCAGATAACTAGACATAACTTGTGATAATGTTTTAGACATAAAAACAGGTTGCTGGTAATTACTGTTAGCAATCTCTCTTATCATTGTTTACAAAAACTCGAACTTTCTCAGGCTTAACGTAATATCGTATATTACGATAGGAAACATCGATGTCATGATTTATATCGGACTGCATGTCACATTTTCACTTTTGGATTCCGATATCCGACACGAGATTTTGCAGGTTCAAATCGGAGTCGAACAGCTGATTCAATCCATCGAACCGATCGTTTCTTTGTTAAAACAAGGAAAAGGGAGGGAGTAGCCAATAACATCTATAGAAATCACCGGACAAGGATTAATAAGACAAAAGACATCGTGATACTAATGGATAATGGGACACCAGACTGCGCACCATGATTCGCGGGACGAACGGTCACGGTGCACAGACATTTCGCGCCTTTCCGCGTCTTCGAATCTTCGCTCGCACGAATCGTGGCTCGTATCGTTCATTTTGGCGCGTATAGACGGAAAGAATAATCAGGTAGAAAAGCATGATCGAGTACTCACAGAGAAGTTCCTGATCGTTGCCACCGCTACCGGCCGTGGCCTCTACGGACGGATCGTAGTGGCCCAAAACCGGGTAGTCCATAATAACCCCGTGGTTCAGGCCGCTTGTTTTTGAAGCATCGAATCGTCGCCGGCACGAAGATAGCTATGCGATCGTCGTACCGTTGATCATTCTCTTTTCATAGCACAGTTCGGCCACGCACACGCACTCACGCACGCACGCACCTTAGTCGCCTTGGCAACTGTGCAACAAGCTATACACTTCCTCACGAAAATACACGCTACCCACGTGAACATTCGATCCCGACCGCTAAGATGATATAGAACATAACACTATTCACACTCCTTTTTCACTGCACACGAGCTGGCCAGTCCGTTAACGTACCTTTAATTCATGATTCCGTTTTTCTACGCGTTTCACCGTGCGAGGTTGTATGGTGGCCTTGAAAGTGGCGACATCTGTCACTTCGCGCGTCTGTCAGGTACGCCAATGGCAAGGACACGAAAAACACTAGCTTTCCGTGTGAAGTGCAAAGTTGCTCGAAGGCGCGAACGGTCGGAAACCGGATGAAAATTGTGGTAGAAAAGTTTCACGGCGAAGGAAAACCGACGCGAAAGGTAATGTACTTAATAATCTTTACGTTTTCATTGAATATTTGTATGCGACAACGAATTACACGACACACTATGTACGCAAATACGATTTCCGAACCGGTGTTTCAAAACTTTTGAATAACGTTCGTAAATATTTGCTTGTTCCATATCAACATGTTATTTCTTCGAATATCATGTTACAATTTTAACAATCCCATTTACGTTATCACTTTTCCCTTTCTATTTGAATCTGACATATATACGTGGTTAATTAGCGTGCATAAATGGGTAGATGAATTTTGGTTATTCCCTCGCGTTTACGATTCTACTTTGGTAGCAGCCATGTCACTTATAAAAAGGTTTATGTTGTATCTTTTAGATATTATGTTAGGTTAAGAAAACATGCGACACTGCTTTAAAATGCGCGTCGTAAATATGCAAGTAGTATTTAACATGAATTATCTCGTAGAATTTGTTGCAGCATCATTTAAATGTTGAGTTTCGTTCGGTATTATTGTTTGATCATTGACTGAAAGTTTCCGATACAGCTGTCCTTACATTATATTAATAAAACTGCAGTTGTACTAATATTTGTGCAATATAATTAAAGCACAGTTTCCTTAACTTTATTTACGCAGCTGCAATTTATTTTCTGTTGCCGCATATTCAATTAAAAAGTTTAATTATCGAATGAATTAGGGAAACGATTAATTAATTCAGGAATTAGACACCAATATATATATGTATATTTTTTACAAGTTGTAATTAACATTTTACGTATCACATGACAGAAGATAGAGATCACAGGGATAACGGTCGAATTTCCCGCTTTTACAGAAATATGTTTTTTTTATTACGAAAATATGTCGTAAATGCTTTATAATTTTTCCGACAATACGTGCATCTCACAGTACTTTCCCACGTATCTTTTATTCATCATTGTCCATTGTTGGGTCGTTTCTAATATGATAGGTTAGGACTTTTAGTATTCGTCGGTCTGTGCCTAATCTTGATAAAATTGTACAGTGACCTAGTGTGCCTAAAACATATTAGTCTTTGTGACTTAATCTTAATATTCGGAAATAACAGGGGATTAAAATCAGAAAATATAATAATTTTTATATGAAAATTACCTTATGTTCAACAAAAATTGTTGAAACTGAAACTTCGCAAAAGCGTAAAGAAGTTTCACCGCATTATTTGCGAACAGATTGATCGCATAGTGAAGCCGTAGAGACGTAGTGTTGAAGGGCCCCTGTAACGCGAGCTGCCTTTACCTGCCTTTGTACTTTGTTATTCTATGCATATGAACAACAAATTTTACGTTCTTTTCTTTTAAAATCAAATGAAATGCTGATTATTTGTGGTTTTATTTAAAAAAAACTATTTATTTAACTGTAACTTTGTGCGTTCCCTCGCGTTATGGGGTATCCTGCAGTATTTTTAATATCAAGCTATTAATCTGAAGGAGGCTAAAGTTGCAAAGTACGAAGGGGAAAACAACGATTTTCTGGAAGTCCTTTTCTATGATAGGTTTTCGAAGTAGCAAGAATTAAAAAGAAAAGTTGCGAACATGGTCATTGTGCGATGCGTACGACCTGTAATAAAGAATACAAATTTTCATTTATTTTTTTCGACGGATTAGAATACGTCGAGTATAAAAAATACAAATAAACTTACCAATCGGTCAGAGACGCGTACCCTGTTAATATTAACATGAATGAAGTTTCAAATAATTCAATTTTATTGATCTTACTGAAACAAATATCACAAATATAATTAACTTTCTTTTCGATTATTCCTACTTGCAATATTCCAATATTTAGTTCACTATAAAAGCTATTATTAACATTCCTGTTCCTCTCATAGAAAATGATAAACGACGTTACTTTTTGGAATAGAGTTACCGCCATCGTCCCTTACGATATTATACTACACATGAAGCTATTTTCTACCCTAGTTAAATTTAGACCACATACGATCCAGTTATTGAATTTATTTTTTAATAAGCCTTACCTTAGTGTCGTCGAATGAGGCGCGTGCGATGGTGAAGAGCATTAATTAGACTACCGACTTCTTCGTCGGATTCGTCCGATTGCCGTCGTGACATTCGATTAGTCGGTGTACCACCGATTGACGAGGTGTTTTGTTTAGCTTGTTGCGTGGGAAATGATGAGCGGCGAATAAGCGGTGGTGGACGCGCACCTATAGTTCGATTTAGTGATTTACGTATTACACATTTATAACCTTGTCAGCGTTATCTAATTATATTCTACCTAATAGACGTAAAGCAGCAGATCGATGCATGCCTTGTATATCAAACGACCGCTGACTCTTCATCGGTTGTCTTTGAACAAAACGTGTTTGTACTGGAAAATCAACCGTGGATCCTTTTCTTGATCCTGGCATACCTGGCCTAGATGAATCCTTATGCATTTTTTAAAAAATTATATATATTCGTAATCTCGTAACATTGCTAACAAACAATTAGGAAAATTAAGAGAAAATGAAAATTAGATGACTATTTCTATATTCCCTGTCGCAATCTGATAACTCGATTAATTTTAATTGATATGTCTACGATGATTTTATTTTTACTTTATCTCTTGGCATTATTTATCTTATACGTATTAAATCTGCAGTTACATTGGGGAACTTAGGATAATAGTTTGCATTATAAAATTACGTTATGGTCATGTGAAAATACCTTGTCTTTAGCGAAACGTATTCGCAATACTTCAATGAGAGCAGATATCATTGAGACGACAAGAATGGTCACAAGTATATATCCTGCAACTGGAACGGATTTCATTCGAGGATCTTTCATACTTTCTTCCGTGCATTCCGTTAAGTCCTCACCAACGATTTCCTTCGACACTTTCGTTTCTTCGACGTGTTCCGTATCAATTGTATCATCTTCATCTGTGTCGTTATCTTCCTCATCGTCGTCTGTTGCGTACCCCGTATAGGTACAATTTTGATCATAATCACTACGGAACACAGACTTCAAACGATCCTCGTATAGAAATTTCCGACAACGTTTCAATTTCCGATAATCCACTGGAATCACGACTATTTCAGCAGTCGTTACGTTTTCTAAACTGTCGTTTCCATTGTCACTTTCATTTCGTGAATAATAATTTGTATTCAGCAGTAATTGCAAAGGCAACAACAGTAGTACTCCAAATATCGTTAATATTATTAGAATACTGACATTGATGCCTAACGACAGACGTTTTCCAGACATTTTGTTCAATTTTTCATCACTGTATTCACTCTCACTGATTGCTCGTCATTAAAGTATCTCTCATTGTTATCAACTGCACGCTACATACGGATCTCGGTGTTTCCATTCTAGTACAAGAAGTTTGCTCTAGAAGTATTTGACGCAGTTATTTGCATGTATCCATCGGTCTTAACTTCAGTTCACATGGTTGTCATTTTAATTGAACCGCGGATACAAGAACTTTCCAATTGTTATCAGTGGAACAATACAATCAACGGCGATATCCTCTCATCCCTCTCTCACCCCTGGCGAGACGCAACTGTTGCGCATTCTGTTGTGACTGCAGTTCGAAGTGAACGTGAATGTCGGCCGATATTGATTTCCAGGTAGAGTAAGCTACGTACGCGCAAGTCCCACAGGCCCTCTTCTCTCAGGGAAACTACACTTGGCGGTAATTACATGTCGTTTAAATTGAGCCTGGCATGAAACAATCAACACCTACTAACCGAACCCACCCTGTTTGTATTTAATCGATAAGATACATGAATATTGGTCAGGGGTTCTTGTAAAGGTATTTGCTGCACACGCGTTAAATAGACGGTTATAAGTCTTTGTATGTTCTAAATTAAACACGGACATAGAATTCTATTTCTTGATCATCCACCTCAGTGTATAGGACATGTTGTACATATCGTGAATAAAAGGATGGGTAGAATTTCAGTCGGGTTTTGATAAAAGAAAAAAGTTCACACGTTCGTATCAAAGACAAAGCTTCACAGCATCACGACGCGAGTCATTGGCGGTGAGGTCTTGGACTTCATGTCGAAAAGAAGAAAGAGCTGTACCGCGGAAAGGGTGCACCGGGGGGATCGCTTTGAAATGGGCAGGTTCTCTAGCGCGTGCATACATAAATAATATTAGACAATATCGAATTAAAATTCGCATCTTTCTGCAAGCAACAATGGCCTGTGGTACCCCAACAAAGGAAACGCCCGCTGCGGCGGTGGTGGTGGTGGTTATGGTGGTGGTGGTAGCGGCGGCGGCGGCATTTATAAAAGTAATAAAACAGTCGAACAACAACTCTCGGGAGTGAGTAGCACCGAGAGAAAGAGAGAAACAGGAAGGTAGAAAGGGCGAGTGAGCGGGATAGGGCAGTGAGGTGAAAAGAGGAGGGCAAAAGGAGATACAGCAAAACAGACTAAAAGAGAGAGATGAAGCACAGGAGAACAGCGACCCGACCCGACCGACCGGTAGCCCAGCCAGCGCACGTATATCTTGCTCTGCTACACCGCACGCCGATTCTTCGAGGTTCTCATTGATGAATTCGTTCACTTCTGAAAGTCAACCGTCCGCTCATCCCTTCCTCTGTATCCGCAGAGAATTCTATTTTCAGTTTCTTTTTCCCGTTCTAAATAACTTTATGGGTAGTTTGAAATGTAAGTGATAAATCGTAAAACTAAATTATATACGGTAATATCGCTACTGGTTGTTGATACTAATTTAGTTTATAACCTAGCAGGATATTAATACGGTATACATAATTAGGTATTTATAATCGATACGTTAATATCACCTTTCTTAATTATTACTATAATTAATCTATCACCTCGTACCGTTTCTTCCTCTACGAATCCCGTTCACTCTACCTCTCACTCTTTTACCTTTGAATATCTCGAAAATCTTCCGCTATGTATAACATCCTCCGGACGTTAATTTAATATTAATACCGGTTACATTGGGGGATTTCGCATACGATCGAGAAACCAGTTTTCTAAATTAACGATAATTAGATTAGCTCTCTCGCTGGGGGGAATATCGACGAATGATGTCGAACCGAAAGTATACCACGCAACGATCTGCGTGCAGGTGCATCGGACCGATTATTGGCAAAGTTTTGCACAAAAGATGAAAGGAGGTTGAGAGCCAGGGTATGTAGAGCAGATGCTGGCCATGGCAGTGGTGGCGGGGTGCGTGATTTTTCACCGCCGACAGCTCCTCCTTCGAGAACCGCGCATTCCACCTTCCCCCTTCTTCTTCGACCCCTCCTGCTTCTTCGCCTTCGGCCCCCTTCATCCTTCACTCTTCGTTCGCATCCAACTGGTCCTCCCTCTCTCTCTTTCTTTCTCTCTCTTTCTCTCTCTTTCTCTCTCTCTCTCTCTTTCTCTCTCTCTCCTTCCTTCCCCCGGTGGCGAACACTGGCAACGTATGCCGCGGACACGCCACTGGACACCAGTTGCACGATCTTAGATTTGCTGATCTCGCATCCCGAGTGCACCGACACAGGGATGCACAGAGTGCATCCGTGCTATGCGAGGGGCACGCCTGCAGTAAAGGTGGTATCCCTTTTATACGCGTGTGTGACTGAGAGAGTACTGTACGTATGTATGTATGTATGTATGAATGTATGTACATACGTAGGCACGCACGCGATATAAAGAAGGGGGGTCCGAAGGATGTTCGCGACCGTTCCGAGAAATGATTTTCAATAATCTGCGGGGAAGGAAAAATGTAAGGTGTGTATGAGGAGGCTTCGTGTCACGTTGCATCGGTAATTTTGATTGATTCCAACCGCCTGCAGTTATATCCTACGGTGTTAATTATCGAGCGCAACACGTTGCTTTGTGATGTTTCCTGAGGATGGGGTTGAATAATGATAGAGCAACGAGTTTGGTGTTAATAATAGGATCGAGTGTGTTTCATTAATTTTATATGTAGATCGAATTGTGAATATACATTGTTTTTCTTTTCGGTGTCGTTTTAAATTGAGTTGTATTTTTATTAAAGGGGTAGTGGGGAAAGTGTTGAACTTTAGATGTCTTCAGACGTGGAGCCCCTGAATTTATGTTTCTGACATAACCTACGCGTAGAAACGGTTGATTGTTTGGGTGGACTTAAAGACTGATTTTAGTATTCTATTAGCAGACCCCAGAAAATAATATCTAATCATTTTGTCACGAACAAAGCTATTTTTCAATTCCTATTGAGTCCTTTTCTAATTTTAAAGCGAAATTATATGAACCTTATAATAATACTGCATACCAGTCTTAAATAAATGACGGTCATTTTATTTCTTCGTACGTACAACTTCAAAAACTTTAATTCCAAATTATAGGAAGAAATATCATTCTTTAATATCGACATTCGTATCACTTTTGATCCACAGCTCTCGATGTTCTTTACACTGTTTCTCTCTAGTTCAGATTTTCTAGAAACTATTGAAACTGGCATAAAACGTGTACGTTGAACACGCACGCAGTTACAGAAGTAAGCTTAAACGCGACTTTGCGTGTTGCAGCTGTAATATGCCTTTAATATTTAACGAACCGCTTCCCTTAGTACTACACCCTGTCAGGCTTGTTAAAATGCGGCGAAGCAGTGGTTGCAACTATTTTAAGATTATTATTTCATTTCCCCTGAAAAATGAAATTCACGTAGATAAGTACATATATCTGAAGCAGTATAAAAATATCTATAAATACAGATTTCATTTATGAACTCGTTAATTATACCGTCTTTGTAACAGTTTCTACGGAAATGCTCGAATTACGATTTAAACCTAGAATACACAACCAGCCTATCCCTCGTTAAATTATAATTTACATTCCCTATCTATACATATGCATTGTACAGTATTATATAGTTGCATCTTCTGCAAACAGGAATAACACTTTAGCAAAAGTATCACAATAAAAAGTACGATTTATACAAACATATCTGCATCGCGTTACGGTCAGTTCGATCACATAGAGAGAGAGAGAGCGAAATCGACTTGTAAATCAGAGTGGCATTATGCAGATACATACACCGCGATCCGCGAGTGTAAACGGCGAAGGAAACCATATTAGTATCGATCTCGGTATTACCCGGCCGGGATTCACGATTACCGTAGATCAGAAATAACAGGTCGGGATAGGTATCAGCCATCAAAGGGGAGATCGGAGGCGCGAATGTAGCTAATTGGTGTAGCACGAGCCGCGTTCGAGTAGCTTAGGGGAGTCGCATAGCTGCGAAATTTCCATCTAAAACGCTTATAAAGTACAGACGGCGACGAGGTTGGAGGGCCGCGAGGGTTTGTAAGAGAGTCGCATCTTGCCCGTTCAAGGTGCCAGGGGTGGAGGGGGGGGGGAGGCATCGCAATTACGCAAATTGCGGCTCTGTTCTCGCCTCCTCCGGGCTTACTGCCGGAGGAAGGGTATCAAGACGGCCGGTAGATGCTGAAGGATGGCGTTACATGGAATGCTCAACATTTGCACGTACGCACATACACAGAAGTATGGGATGGTGGTTCTTGAACGATCTCCGTACCCCGTTTGACTCTGTTCGCCGAGCAATTTGACTGAATGGCACGAAAGGCAAGTTTGTCCGAACACACTGAACGGCTACCGTTCGGCCAAGGTATCACGTTGATTATCGGAGGTGGCTCGTTTTGTATCACGAAACCTTTTGCTACTACTACGGGTACGAAAGGAATCGCTTGAGACAAATGAAAAAAATAAAAGAGGAAAAAAAATGTCAGTTATATCGGGAAACTGGTTAAATGGAGCTCGATGCGATGGCAGCCACTAGCGCGTGCCTGCTGCGGTCTTATTAGCGTTGATCAGCCTCGCGATAAATTTATGTGTCGGCCAAGATATATATGCCGTGAGACATCGTCTCGATGTGAAAAAAACAACGCCGTTACGCAGGATTCCCGTAGCTCTGCCATGATTCCGTTTCTGCGTGCATGTTGCGAGGGTTTTTGTGCTCAGCCTTGGTGTAACACGGTGACAGTATACCTAACAGAAAGCGACAGAAAATCTATCAGGTTTTCAATGAATCTACCAGAGATACCGGCGTAAGGAATTTCTAATGGTAGCGTATGCTAGCTATGTCGAGCACGACGATTGGCGAGAAATCGTTTTATACTTTGTAAGTTCGTTTTTGTCACAACGAATCTGTCGTGTTGTTAGACAGCGGAATAACGTATCCGTCGTTTCCTTTTTTCTTTCTTTCTTATATCCTTTTGCCTTTTCTGTACGGTACGTTACGTGATAAGAAAGAGTCACTTTTTCACCTATAGGTCATCGCTCTTGCTCGAAGCTCCATAGGGCTACTGAACTCAATCACTTGAATATAGGTGCTAGCCAGTAATCCCTGAGCTTCCACGTACGGTTTTGCCCGGCCCGATAAAACCTCGTAAATCCTTAACTTCGTTACGCGATGAGCCTCCAGGCTTCCACTGGGTATAAAGTTCTTACGTCGGCTTGCTTGGCTCTACTCACCACGTTCGCACATCGCGAACCTTCCTGCGATCAGGATTTTTATGATAATTTCAACGTTCCTCGTATTATCTCTATACGCTTGTTCTACGTTATGGGATACGACGTAAATGTTATAGTCCTTCTCCCCCCCCACTCTCTCTTCCACCTTGGGATAAAAATGAAATAACAAAAAAAATCAGTAATCTCGACGGATACTAACGACGGCAGTAGGAAGCTCTGTTTTAAGCGCCACGAGTCAGATCACATAGAAAGCGATGCAAGCGTGAAGCCGCTCACCAGGGGCGTATTAACGGCGGTGCCATAACGTGGGCATTTATTTCTCTATCGGCGGCATCCGTTGGAAGCACTAAGGTACGGCTGGTAGAAAACGATGGAAATTTATACGGAGCCGATAATTAGCGAGCCGAATCGGCTTCTGGGAGGAGTACCCCAGTGGCCGCGGTAATCGCCGTAATTTATGCCCGCTTCTCAGGATATAAGCTCGTTGAGATAGGCCAGGAGCGTAAAAAGGCGCACGGCGAAAATGTCGCCCAATTAACGGCGAATTGGAGCGGTCGAGGTCGCGTGTTCATATGCCGGTGTCCCTATGTGTATATATATATATGTATATGTATACATTTACGTACCCGTGTTTTCTGCACTTACGCACACATACTGGGTGACATTTTTCAACCGAATTTACGCATCCGGAAAAAACATTTAAATAAGATAGTGATAATCAAAACTTTGGAATATACGAAAGTATTCATCAGATATCAGTTTGCCCTTACCATTGAAGAAAATGAAATTTAACTAAACTAATGCAATCCTTTTTAGAATCAATATCGCTTTCTCCAACATTAAAACCTTTATCTTTACCACAGACCAAAGACATCACTGGTACCTAACCAAATACACCGTGTAAATACCGGCATATTAAAAAATAACACTTATTACCCCGTGCTAAACGCAAAACCGTTATCTTTACATTAAAGCAGGGTTACAAAATCGAACACCCTGTGTATAGAAATACACATGTATAGATATCCACGGGTAAATTCTTACGTGTGCGTATGCACATAGACGGAGGACGCGGCAGAAGAGCGGACGCTTAACGAGTCGCTCGCGCAAAAGCTGCCGCTACGCCATTAGCGAGCGAGCGAGCGAGCGAGTGAACCGGGCTTAAATAGCGCGAGCGTTCAACCGGACGGAGGCCCAGGCCTCGGTGAGGCGCGCCTCCCTTTTGAACTTCGAGCCACTTTTACGATTTTATTATTGGCTCTTACGCTCGCGATATTTATGCGACGTCGCGCGATATTTTCCACGGCGCAACGCGTCGACTTTAATGGTGCCCGCCTTCCCCTCGGTTGCACCGCGGACGACCCTCTTAGGAGCGACGCATTGCGCGATGCACTAATAACGCTTCGACCGAGCGGAACTTAATTAGGAAGGCTACGCGGCGAACGACGGAGAATGAGCCACCGGCTGCCGTATCCGCCGGCCGTTCGCTGTCCGAGAATACTGGAGAGATTTCCAATTCCACGGGATTCCGCGAACGTACGGCTCGATGATTTAGTTATCTGTTTTTCACCACTGATTAAGGCACAGTCGATTGAGCAAACGAGACGACGACGACGACCGTTGCCTTTTTATCCGGGGAACGGGAAACTAAATTAGGTTGGAGGGTGTGTATGAGCAGCTGTACCGTGATGCGAGGCGTTTGATATCTTTTTATTGATTCTTCGGGGAAGGAATGTCTTCTTTTTTTTTTTTGGTTGTTTGTTTGTTTGTTTCGTTTGCGAAGAGACTATTATAATATTCCGCGACGGTAATTCTTTGTGAGAAAGTGTTGGTCTGTTTTCTGCGGTCGTTTGTTAAAATCGTAAAACGGGAGTCCGAAGTAGTAACGGGATAATCAAGACGTGGGGATTTTATCTTAAATTCGGGAGAGCAAATTAGACCGGTTGCAAAAGTGCAGTAATTTTGCGAAACGAACCGTTTATGATTCGGTTTGATGGCTTCGACTAAATCCGTTCATTTCGCGAAGATTATTTTGATAGTCCCATCAATAACTCCGTTGCAATCAAGTTTTCTTCATTATTCTTATCCTATTATTTTTACGAATAAACAGTAATATCGTGAGATCCGTTGATTGCATCAAGTTATCGCAATGGCGGTGATAATAGCATAATTTGCGACACAAGAACCCTCGGATCAGATAAAAGGAGTATATATTAATGAATTTATTTGCAATTTAATTACAGCGCAAAGTAACGTTTTGTAATCATCTCATTATTATACAATTATTAATCCTACGCTCTACGTATCCAGAATGAAAATGGTAAATATATGTATCGTTTTCTATCTAAAGCTGGGTGATTGAAAATTAAAAATTTTAAATTACCAGATCCGCTTCGGTTACTGAAACTTCTTATAATCGCTGGTTACATCAATAATTATGCAAATCAGACAGTCGTTTCCGCACAGACTTCATCCCAAGCGGAGTAATTACGGTTAGATAAAGATATGAATTCCTGTCAGAGACATATCCATCGACCGGATGGCAGTCCATACGAAGGGTACGAGCTCTGATAATCTCCCACGCCTATCGGATGTTAATGACCCTAATAAATGTAAGCGGCGCAAGCAGAGGAGCATTGACATTGAGATAAATCGATATATCTACGTATCTCCGTCGGCTACTCCGGTTAATATTTATTTATTTATGCATCTCAATGAAGCAACTTCGAACCCGTTTGGCTACGTTAGGGCCTTCACTACCACGAAAGGTTTGACAGTACTACCTGGATACTTTCATGCTTTTCGTACGATCAAACTGGAAAACCGTATAAGTTTGTTAACAAAAATTCCGATCGCTTCCAGTCGTTCGTCTAAAGATCTCGTTGATACGTTGTCACGTACAGGTTTCTGTAAAATATACACCGTGACCACAGAGTAAAAGAAAGAAAGATTAATATGAATAGCACAGAGACTTAAGATTTATCGAAACAACTTTACTTTATCACAGAATTTCTTTCCGATGACAGAGATATATTAGTATACATTTTGAATTAACCGAAACCCGTGTAACAAAGTATATAAAGACTTTCTTCGCACTTATCTCGTACGTTCTGCCCGCTAACGACCAGCAACTTCGTGAAGTTTAAATCTGTTTTGCAGAAACCTCAAAGCGAGTGAGGGTACGTTCGGTTGGTGTACCCTCCGTCGGAAATTAACATATACCTTGATGTAGCCGTTCAGATACTTTTGTCGTGAAGATCTTATCGCGAGCGTGTTGCCTATGGTTTTCACAAGCAGCGTCCATATATGCAAAGAACGAATCGCACGTTCTATTTGTTCTCCCGCACACGTGTGCGTCCGATTCTCTCTCGCCGGTGAGTCCCGAGAGCAGCTGCAGGAGGGACCGTTAGAAGTCGATAACGATATTCAAGCAGTTTAAAGGAGGTCTAGCTCTCCGTTGCGTGCCGATCGTGTCCATTTTACGAGGCGCGAACGACAGCCTTTTCTCCGATCGGCCATCACGGACAACGCCTCGCATGTTCCCGGGAGCGAGACCAACAGGTACTAAAATACCGAGATTTTCAAACTCACGAGCCGGCCGGCTAAGGTACACAGCAGGAGACATCTCCGGCGCAGATGTCTCGGACACACGTTGACGGTACTGGCCGAGCATATTTAGTTTAGCAATTTGTAATATGCGCCTCGTATAAACCGTAGATTACCCTATGCTCGTTTCTGGTACATGTTACTTCCGTTTCCATGGCCGTTCGAGGTCTCGTTATTTATGAATAATAAAATTTAACGTACCATGATGAGCCGATAAACTACACGGGAATTCTTCTTAAACGACAGGTTTCCCATTAAATCAATAAATATTGACCTGACGGATGTCTCGAGGAAAAAAGACCGTAAAAAGAAAGTACGGTTTTATCAAGTGGAAAGGAAAGATATTTCTTATTCGACGGTTTGATTTAATATAAGTGGTTGTAATCAACGATAGGCAATTAATTTGGTTGTTAATATAAAATTACCGTTTGCCGCATCGGTTGTCATGCGAACGAGATCGGTGTCGCGATATTATAAATAGACTTCTGTCCGACAAATCGTTATCATAGGCGGTGAGCTTTTAAGTATATCCCACGTACAGACTTCCGATTAAAATTATCGGAGTCCTGTGACAAGATTTCAAATATAAAAAAAATCGTGATAGCGGGAGGGAAACTGCAACGGATACAATGGTAGTACTCGTAACGATTCGATCTGTTGCTACCATCGTTTGGAACGCGAAAACTTGGAAGTCGTTTCTGCCACCATTCCGCATGGCTGCCCATAGCTATGCCACAACTACTATCACTCGATCAACCACCACACTCTTGACGAGTGATAGAAACAATATAATTTCATTCCGTAATATGCAATTTTTGAAATTCTCCTTTTCCCAAACGTAAATGTAACAGAGAAAATCGTGTAAATAACGAGTAAAAAAAATATCTCCGATTTTTTTATGACCTCTTAACCGCCAGGATTTCAGTAGCGCCCACCAGTGATCTGTTATTTCACAATGTTTCACTTGATTCAATATTTGCAATACAGCGAACGACTATTACTAGTCCCGGATTGGTATACCTAACTACCTAACTACCGTACTACACCGGCGAGGTTTTTATGCCTCCTGCATCGCGTTCCTGACACGACAATCGGTGTTAACCGGCAATTCAGATCTCGGCTAACGGCTGGTAATTTAGACGCGTGCTTGTGCTAGCACACTCACGCGATCCAAGATCGAATTCTGGATATTTGGCGGTTCATTGCTTCGGTTGTTTTTTGTTTTGTTACTTGGCGAACCGATTGCGTTCGGCGCTCGTTACTACCAGATGTTGACGGGCGTTTTCGATGTGACACGTTCGCGTGATTTATAATAGCCAGTAGCATAAATTTGCAAGGAGTGCGTGTGTGTGAGACATCGTTATCATGTGGTCGGTTATATAGGTTGTTTGAAATATTTATATCACATTGTATTTGTGGTTATTATTGATTAAATTCGGATGTGTTCATCAATATTCATCTTTTCACATTGAAACTACGTTACGCGTTCCCTATCGGGTATATCGACTAGTTCAGTGTTTTCATTTGTATAGATTAGATAAATCAAGTCCATACACTCGTGCCCGCAATTAATAACATTCTCTTTGTTATTGGAATGTTGTATTGTAAATTACTGGTAATCTGTGTTGTAACTGATACGTAGAAATTGAAAGTAGTTTTATCGGATTACGTGATCTCGAGTATAATGTAACGCTAGATACATTTGTTTCGTTCTATTCATTTACAATATCGACTTGGAAGACGATTCAACGGGGTGTCAACTTGATTTTCAATATATTCTTTAATTTCGCGATTATACCTTACCCAATATTTTCCTCATTTCGTTTATTTAATATATTCGTCCGATAAACATATTACCGATCATATCCTACAGGATCCCCAATGGTGTACCTGGATTCTATCACTATATCAACCGATTAATTAACCCGCTGACACCTCCAAGTATAATATCTCACCCTGAACAAGAAAAGCATCTTCGACGGCTAGTTTACATAATTTGTTAGCTTTACGGAATCGCGGACTGGGTGCTTGGTTGGAGTTCTCCCATAAATCAGGCGTGTTCGCAAATTTTATTGCACACCCTCCTATTATCGCCGCGACGTACAAGCGAGCCACGGTCCGGCAGGGGGAGTTGCAACAAAGGTCGGCAGATTCATGAATCAGCGTTATTTTGACAGTTAAAATAATCTCGCTCGCGCCAAAATAATTTCGGCGCGGCTCGGCCGCGTTCGTGCGGTTCCGCTTCCGCAAGCGAGCCTAAATCCTCGGTCGGCGTTCGTTCCTTGGATCGCGTAACACGCACACGCGTCATCATATCACTCCGTTCTATAATTAAATTGCCGCCTCGATCAAAAACGAGGCCCGCCATCGCCAGCGGGTACCCGCGTCGCGCGGGCAGCAGGGCGAGCCCTCCGTCGCGGAAATTATTCCATTATCATTTCGAATCGGGGCACGGTCGGCGATTGCGGGGACGTATGAATAGCTCGTGCGGAATCAAATCGAGCAACGTTCGTCGTTTCAGTGCTCGGAAGTGTTCGTAAAGTTTCGTATGAGCGGTACATCGTACCCGTTTGACCTGTAGCCGTGCATCGAATGTGCAGCCGACGCGGCGGCAGTCAACGCGACAGAATCGCTTTGTTTACACGCGAATCGTACGCGACAACGAGCACATTAGATCGATATACGGTGTTAGACTGGTGAACGATTATGTATTAGGTGTTTTCTCATACGGAAACATTGATATCCGCGTATCCGATCGTATCGATCGGGATTGACTCTCGTGTCATATTCTTATACGGATTGCTTAATCGGAACCACGCCTTCCATGTAATCGCTGCAGAATCGTGACGCGTTGCTTTTTCACCTCTTTTTGTCGTTCTCGCACGATCAAGTTCAAGTTCAAGTACAATCTACGATCTTTGCCGTCGAAAGATACATTCTCACCGCGCCATGTCTCTTTTATCGATCGTTTTAATTGACACCGTGATACGTGTAACAGAGGATTGTTCCATATATACACGAGTGTAAGTAAACGGTGTATCCATATTCATTTCCTACTTTGTATTCACTCTCTATTATACCTTCCAGTGGGAAACACAACCCTTCAAAATTTGACATAAATTCATTGACTATCTATACGTAGACTCTTAGATCTCTTTATCTAAATTCATCAACCACCTTTTATCATCTCTCCCAATAGTTTCCAAAAGACTCCATTTCTATCTCGCGGGTCCATAGCCCTCGTCGGGCAATCAACGCGAATTGGCATTCGACACGGCGTAGGTACGGTATGCCGCCACGATTGAAAGAAACTTTTGAACGTATTCGCGCCACGACGGTTCCGGCGTTCGGATGTGTTCGTACGGCTTCGTTCGCGTAGAAGCGAGTAAGTAAGTAGCGTGCGTAACCTCCGCCGCGTAAAGGTAGTGCACCGGGTGAGAAAGTCGGCCGTCGGTTTTGTTTACTCGCGTATCAGCCGGGACGTGGCCCGATGATCGGTGGCGGTGTTGTACATCACGCCCGCTGTTATCCGCGCACACCTTCGAAATCGCGATTCGCCCGGCGAGTCGTGTGACTCGTACCGCCAGTACGATTTCGCGCGTGCAACCGCGACAATCGCGTTCGCGCCGTACCCGCACAGACTTGGCCAGTTTTCTAGTTTGCAATAATTTCATTCGCGCGACGGATAAAACGATCCCACCCCGCCCCTCGATATTGTGCCTGTAAGGTGTCCACGTGCGTATATGTTGTATACATATACGTATATTGTGCATCGTGTGTCGTTTCGCGGTTGATCAGCGTCCACCCGATCACGTGGCTCATCGACAGGATTCTCTCGTGTGCTTGCAGGTTGGGTGCATACGAACGGAGTGATTCTTACCGTGCCGGGAAAATGAGACGATTTATGGTCAACGACACTCTGCGAGGATAGAAGGTGTGCCGGGCAGCGCGACTTCGCATCGATCTGGTGAGTGAGTGTGTGAGTCATTGTTCTATATGTATCTATTTTCTGTTTGTATCCTGGTTTCTTTTCTTTTTTTTTTTGTATTTTTCGTTTTAACGTTACGCCGTTGTTTCCGTGTTCTATGGAATTCCGTTTGTTAATCGATTGTTTTGAAGCGTGAAAGGCACCCACACGGCCTTCGAACGTTAGATATCTGTGTCAGATTTCATACTTGTTGGCGGAAATTCGTATTTAACCGCTTGGCGAAGGTACGTTGGTCACTTTCTCGCGTAGTGTGTTAGATGTTTTGTCGCAATTACCGGGTTGACACTTTTATCGAACGTTTTCGCGCTATGAAACGGAGCACGCGTCTCTGTGACTGTGTGTATCTCATTCACGTAGTGAGAATAGTGCTGTCTTGTTTCAACGACAGCCGCGGCGACCCACGTGTGCGTAGAATTTCATTTCATTTATTCCGCCTGCTAGAAACGCACGACGTTCGACAAGTCGTTGAAAACCGCGCGACGCGTGTCTCGCGTTTGCAGAAAATTCGAATGTTGCTGTTTTATGTAACGTTCGCCGTAAGGTTATATAGGTAGAGGCAACAGCCAGCGGAAGTACAGGCGGCTGATAGCGGAACTCGAGGTGAATATGTAGCCGCACGGTACAAGTACATTCTCGTGAAAAAGTTACGCTTAGTCCCGGGGCTTGTGAATTCATTATTTTGTAATATTATACACGAATTAGTGTTTAGCAATACAAATTAGCGTCGATTGCCTCTGCCTATATTTTACTGTATAATTATCCGGGCAACAACAACGCAATAATTCATTTACTACGACCAGATATAATTTCAAATTGAATTACGGGTTTCTCGCCTTTATCGGTCGGGGTATTATTTAACAAAAATACGCTTAGTGACTCCAAGATAAAATAAACCCGCGAGTCTTTGAATATTTTTCACATTCTACAAAGCATACGGAACTAAGTATCTACGCAAAGCGTACATTTCACAGTAATATAGTAAACATTCCTGGCTTATTCCCTGAAACATTGCGACATACATACTCGTTGTAACAAATATCTAATTTCATTCCACTTTCGTTCTCGATATCCGATTGTCAACGTTCCAAGTGTTCGCCCGTAGTTTCCCATTTGCATCGAAAACAATCGTAAAACGAAACTCCTCGATCATCATCATCTCGTATCACTCTTTTTCCCCGTAGCCTCGTGATCCATCGTCGATCATGAACGATCGAAAGAGGGGAAGGGGTATGTATTTCGATTACGTTTCCATCCCGTCGACCATCGTGTCTCTCCTTAAGCGGATGAAAATTGTCACCGGTACGTGTCTTATTCCCCGGAACCGCTTTGGACGTCGCTCGGTCGCTCGGTTTTCTACGAGCGAACGTTATACATAGAGTTCGATACGGTCGTAGAAGCGTAGAATCTAGCTCGATTCTCTATCGGGCGACCACGGTGTATCGAAGCGGAGTGAGCAGATAAGATAGCGGCCGGTTATCGACTCGCTTACACTTAGTTCACCTGCGTCCGAGGTATCCTTATCTTGGCCTTTTATCTCTGACCTCTGCTCCATACTCCGCCGCTGATATCACACAAAACACGAAATGTCTGGCCGTATGCACGACGATACCTTCGCTATAATGTCTACATCGCAATGGTGCACCGACCCACCTACCTTTACGTTCGCTCGTTCCAATTTCCAGCATAGGTTCTCTCTTTCTTTTTCTCTTCCTCTCTCTCTCTCTCTCTCTCTCTGTTACTCTATTCACCTCTCTTTCTCTTTAAAACTTCTTTCTCTTTCACCCGATCCCAGTGTTATTCGTATTCCCCGCCATGCAGATCTTCTTACCTTTCCCCTCGTTTCAACCTGTTTTTCTCTTTCTTTCTTAGAGCTCTTTCTGACTCTCTCTCTCTCTCTCTCTCTGTCTCTCTTAGTTAAGTCTCTCCTTATTCCACGAAGATGCGATCTTGTCCACCGACCACGCCTTCACGGCGTACACCGCGTGCGTCGATCTCGTTTCGACTTCGAAACCGGCGTGTGTCGTTCCTGTTTCTTTCAGGAGACTAAGAAAGAGAGATGGAGACGGGAGGGAGTAAGAGGAAAAAGAAAATGAATAAAAAAAGAAAAAAAAAAGGAAAATGAAGCACTGTAACGTCAGATATACGTAGCGATGGTGGCGGTTTCTTCATTGCGGAGGTCTCCGCATGCACGGTCGCCCGGATACTTTTCCAAAGTAAATCTCGTTTCGTCGCGAGCATCGTCCTCTTCTACTTACTGGAAGGACTTCCGTCACCGTTGACGTTCCTCGTCGTGCTTCGGTGCCTCGCAAAAAATCGACTGCGCTCGGGTGGAACGTCATAACCGCGCTTACTACGTGGTTCTTGTCCGGCTACGATGATTTCTCGTCCCCTCTTTCCCGACACGTCGTGCATGTTTCTTATATCCGAGTAAATTCTCGCTGTACCGGGGCGCCTATCCAAGCGGTTTTTTTTTTTTTTTGCACATATAACCGGACGATCGTACGTTATTCCCCCGATAACGTGATATTTTGATTTCAACGCGCCGACAGCGCGGCGACAGGTGTACGCTCGCAGGGATTTCTTGTATACCCCTCCTATATCCTTGGTACTTGGAAGATTTTATGGTAACATTGATAATTTACGATCGCGGTGGAAAAGTTGTAAGAGCGTGAAATAATCTCGCTGCCATGAGCCAGGAACGCTTTATCGGCCGTCGCTTATCCCGGCGCGTCATTACCTTGATAGCCGTGCGTGTATCGAGGAAAAAAAGCGAAGCTTATCGACTCTTCCAGGAAATGCAGCGAAACACGTGATACGCGGGGAAATCAAATCGTATCTGATCGTAGCTCGAATGGCGCTTAACTCTCGTTTCTTTTTATCGTTTCTTTTTTCACCTTTTATTTCAACTCTCGCGCGTGTATCGATGTGTTACGTACACCGTCAACGGGGACAACTCCGATTGACACGAATGCCAGTGTTTACAGTGCACTCGTTAAATATGTCGATTGATTATAGTAATTCTTCATATTTGTTCGAAACAGATACACAACTTTTTTTTTATCTTTCTTACGTTTCATCGATCTATCGGTTACATCATTCCAATTGCATTTCTTTTTTTTCTATTTTTTATTAACCATACAAGATATAAAAATTAATAAACTAACCATTGACCGTAGAATCTATAAAAACAAGATCAATCCAATCGTCTACAAACTAAACAATTTAAAAAAAAACATATAAAAATCAATGAAATATTTATTAAATAATCTTCATACGCTTCCCATAATCTTCGTACGTTCTCAAAAAAAAAACCATTTAAATCCCAGTCTCTCATTATCCATCATACGAGGGCACCTAATACCACGGTACCTCTACGAGTCCCTTTTTTTCCCTTCGACATGTCGAACACTTTTCGTACACCGTGCTACCCGTGGTCGGTGTACTGGTAGTCACCAACCTCCTTCGGTACTGGTACAAAAGGGACGGTGGTGGCTCGTGTATATGTATGGCGGCCGGCAAACAAGAGGGGCAGGTGGAAGGTTGTGCAACCTGTTGCTTCGTTGCTGGGACGAGAAACGAACGGTAGGATGAGAGTCGTCCGGGTTTGGTTGCGGGTCGGCATGAGACGGCACACCGGAGAAACATTCTGCCCTTGGGTATAGCAATCACAATGGGGCGAGTCTCCTTCTCCGTGCTCTTTCTCTCTGTGATGTACGCTCTCGTTGCTTCTTCGTTCTTGGTTCGCTTCTTCTTGGTCTTCTTCTTCTTCTTCTTCTTCGTCGTCTTCTTCTTCTTCTTCTTCTACATCTTCTTGTTCTTTCTCTTTGCCTGATGTGGTTCTCTTCTGCCGGCCACCTCTCCACCTCTTCTTCCTGAACGTCGCGCCCTCGGGACACGATCCCGATCTGACACGATTTGCATAATTCCAGTATCCCCGCCCAGGCGTTCAGCTGCTCAATTATTAGCTGGAATTTAAGACGTGTTTAAGAAAATAGCTCGACCTGACTGCTTGTTCTTTTTTTTTTTGTTATTTTGGTTTTGTTTTAGCTGATTTTAGTACCCGCGCTATGTGCTTCTCTTGGCGGTCCTACGTTACCCCGGGTACGTGACGGTGGACGAAAGTTTATCGAGGCTCGAAAGTGAATCAGTTTGTGTTTTTTTTTTATCCTATACTCCGATAGGGTATCCTTATTCGGTTGCAATCGGGTTTCGATCCATAGCTTTGATGTTATACGCGAGGTAATACCGAAAAAACGTTTCGGTTGGTTAACTTTCCGAAATACGAGTTTATACGTTTCGACTTTCGAAAGTATTCCACAGTGGCAAAGTATTTTCTTTTTTTTTGTATGTTAAGATGGAACTGGTTTACACTTCGTTTCCCTTTAAATTACCGGTAAATTTCGGTGGAATAAAAAATGATATTATACAATATGAGGAAATTCGAGATACAGAGGTGTTAAAAATACACGATCAAGCGTTGAGTCATTATTGAGTTTAAATAACATTCGCCGTCAGCAGGCGAACCGGCGATACTCATATATGCTGTTATCACGGAACATGTTTTTATCAGCAGTGCGATATGGTAACGAGGTCTGTACTTACGGATGTCTGTCGCGGTTTTTTCGCTCCACATCTGAGATTTACTTTGTACAACAATCTACACATCTAATGTAGTGTTCTTGATTAAAATGTTTATGGTTCGTTGCTCTCGGGCAACTATATTTATTACGTCCAAGTCGATTTTCTCAAAAAAAAAAAAAAACAAGAATGAAACACCCGACGTACGTATAAACAGAAAGCAGCAGATATAGTTTCTCATAGAATTTAATTATCCTTCGGCTTCTGGAACTCGTGAAAAGATAACAGGGGTAATTCACGAAATCGTTATAACCCTTGTTTTTATCGTAAACGTTTTTTTTTTCGTTGATTTTATTTGTTTAACCAGCTGCACACACTTACACAAGCACTTATCGTGACCGAGAATTCATCGTCCCTATTCGATTTGTTCCTCTCAGCACGAATGTGCAGTGTCAGGCTTATGTACTCACCAATTTCGTTGATTAAAGTGCGCGCTCATCGGTGATATCCTCCATTAATCTCGCATCGGGTCGAATGCATCGCGAATCGCATTCCTTGATGCGCGATGTGTGTCTCTGGCGTCCGAGAAGAATTGGATGCAACGTGTTAGGGCGCATTCCCACTGGTCAGTCAGCCACGAAGCGTGGACGCACATAGGTAATATCCTGATCCATCGCGTATCATTATAATTCATTTTATTACCGCCCACCTGTACGGCACTCATACTTTATACGTACACGTATATACGTGTGCATCCTGTACGACGACTTCCCTGTCCTTTTATTTCACGAACTTAAAGATTATTTCCACCGATAATTTCGCGTGATGTATGAGAATGCGACTCGTGTTCATCGATATCGTTAAATTCCCTTCCTCCTTTCTATTACACTTTTTGTCCTTTTATTCATGGAATCTTGATAATTTCTTATTTCTCTCCCCCTTCCTTCGCTCTTTCATTACTATACGTATTTAATTACGACACCTGTAACTACGATTACGTAAACGTCTTTAGAAATTACGTTTCTAATTCTATATATCTCGTATCTACTGATCGATAAAAAATACACACATACACATATATACAGATTTCTTACGTTCCGTTCATTGTCGGTAAACAAAGTCGTAATTTTCCCAAGATCCTCGCGATAGTGAAACCGATGGAATATCGGTGGAAACGCACCCTTATGCCGGAGGCACTGCAAGAAGCAGGGCCGGCAGGGCGAGGCGCATCGTATCGCATCTGCGTGCTCTCTTTAAAGGCGTTGGGCGTTCACCCCGACCTCGCCAGCCCGGTGCAACTGGTTCAAATGCATATCGCCTAGTGCAGAGGTGCACTACTGGTAGCGTTCCCTCCTCTCCTCTCTTATGCTCTCTTACTCTCTCGCCTAATGGAGCTTGCAGCGACATGTAACAACGGCGGGGCACCTCGTCCTGGCAAGCTGCTCGGGCATTTTGACATTTACTGCCGCGCTACCGCTTGCCATTTTCGCGCAGACGATGAACCGACCCGCAAATCAAATATTAGCTGCGAAAAAGAAGGAAGCGGAGAACGTTTCGAATCTCCTCCCCCCCCCTTCCGATACCTCGTTCTTCTTATTCACCCCGCGCTACACCTTTTCCCCTTCGTAACGATCGGGAATCGATAACTAGTTGAACATGTTCGAGCGGTTACGCAACCACAGCGATTGGTTGGGTTGAATTGGAACTGCCGTAACGGAATTTTAATTGGGGATATTGTTCATTATCGCTTGTCTTCTAATAAACAACTTGCCCGATAAGTACGATGTTTATTTGCGGTTTATATGAGTAAGAATGATAGAACGAAAGTTAATTGAAATTTCATGTATAGACAGTAGAATAGGTGGTACGTAACTAAGAGGAATGTTTTTCTTTTCTTTTCTTTCTCTCTTTCTCTCTGTAGTTTTCTCGTTTACTCATAAATGAAGTTTAATCGTGGTTCGTATGATACTTGACGCGATTCCAAAGACATTTAAGTATCGAACAAAAGGCTTTGTGGCTTTGTCTTTAGGTTAGCATAAATTTCTGTCTTAGTGGCGGTACGTTGGCCACCGTGTAGAAAGCATATGGTAGTTTTCTGATTGCAACGCCGCTACAATTTCTTAGTTTGCCCCCTCTCGCACTAATGGATACAAAAGGATAATGCTAAGGTGGCGCCGCTTCTGCGGATTATCGCATAACAGAAGCAAGAAAGGGACGGGTGACCATTAATGGTATAGTACCTTCGATAGGCTACTTTTGTTTTATCGATACAATTGCATGCCCCGGGGAACGCAAAACAACCGTGGCCTGTAATGGATACTCTCAAACATATGCGCCGGCCATTGATGCGAATGATAAAACCGGTACTGATTTCGGAACGGGTAAACTCGGTATTTAAGGCGATGCCAAGTTGATGGATGCTACGATGAATTTTAATACTGACAGTTTTAATTTTAATCGGCCATCATTATCGACGTTTGTATACCACAAGGCATGGATATAAAACAGGTTTATTTAACGAACGGAATGATTTACAGAATTGATAATGAATTTAATAAAATATTAGAGTGAAAGTTTACCCCATACTACCACGTGCGGTCTGTTTACAAGTACATACTATATATTAGTCACGCAATTCAAGCGATCATAATTAACGCGGTCGGCGTTTATTGAAAAAGTCTGATGTGCCAGAACGAAAATACGAATTGATTTCATCGAGAAATGTTTTTATCGCAAGTGAAAACGAATCGTGATTAACATAAATAGTTGCCACTTGATGCACGCGTGTATGAGGTATCGAATACAATAATTTTTGTCAGAATCGATCCGTAAGGCTCAAGTACGAGTTAATCAATGAAAAATCAGCTGTTGGCTACAGTCTAACCGTGTTGCCCACACATTCGAGCGTACGCCATTAACGTGGCTATCTGAATACAGGTACTTCTTATGCGAATACGTGCAGACTCTGGCACACGTGTACCGGTATATGGTTGGTACACGGAGGCATAAGTGGCGGCGCATGCCTCGAGCAACGTCGGCGGTTTTTCTGGTTCGAAAGGCCCGAAAGAAGTTCGCCGCAATTAACGGCTCCGTAAATTTACATACGTCGGCGATCGGCGGGGATAAATGGCCAGAAGTCGTCCTACACCGTGGCCGAAGTAAAGCCGCAGATAAGTAATCGCGTAAATCTCCGACTTGAGAAAAAAAAAAGAAAAGAAGAACGTGGATGTTCGTTTGCCGAAGTGATTTCGTAATTTCATTCAGAAATTGATTCCGCGATCTATCTTCGGGAATTATGGATATTTTCGCTCGACCTTTCCGAGAAGTGTCTTTCGGTTCGATAGGTACATTTACAAATGAAGTAATTGTACGTTTTGTATATACATATACATATATATATATATATATAGAGCTCATCGGTTTTTAGAGATAGGTACAATTATAAACAATTCCTAGCTCACGATGTGTAAAAAAAAAAAGAAAAAAGGAGACCTTTTAATACATCATTCTGATTAACTTGATCGTTAAATGGTCATTCTCCGATCGTACGTACGTACGTATGTATATGTATGCACACATAGTATATTTTTAATACAACAGCGGCACTTAATTCCGCGATACCCAAAGCAGTATTCATATATCGAAGAACGCATTAAACAAATAATATATCGTTCACAATAAATTAGCGAAGCTTGTAAAATATATTACACTTTATTGCCATGTACGCCTCGCAACCGCGACGCGATTCATCGCGCTGGTACACGCGGATGCGGGGAGACGTTTTATAAAAATATATTTAAACTGCCGTTTATGATACTTCGCCGCGACAACGTGGAATATACCGGCTCGTTCAACAGACGTCTTTTCTCGCTTTCGTAATGCTTTCTCGTCTTCGTCAGCATCGGTCCAAGGGGGGCAAAGGGGCAAAGGAAAGGGGGACAGAGAGGGGGGGGGGGGAGGGGGAGCAAAACGAAATCGGCAACGAGGAGAGAAACGCGTATACCGATCAGCGAGTCACGTCGATGCCTCCGACGAAGAGTAAGGGACCACCTTGCCGCAGGGGTTGAGAAAGAGAGTCAAGAAGTTACCTTACGGAATGGTATAAGTCTACCTACCGCGGTTGAGCTGATTGCGAAAATAAACATTCATTATTGTAATTACTTTCTGCGACGTGGCCGTGCCGAGAGCCACGATCTCGAACCCGCGAAGAAACGACGAGGGGCACGGGGTGGAAAGAAGGTAAAGAGAGAGAATCAGAATGTGAATGAGATAGAGAGGGAAGGGACTGGCAGAGTAGAACGAGGAGGACAGAGGCAGAGACTATCCCTGTATATCTGTAACGAGAGTTTCATTGACGTGGTCGTCGTGCCCGTGGCGGGTTAATTACAAAGTCGAACCGACGATTCCTTCATTAGCGAAAAGGAATCGTTGAATCCATTGCTGCGCGGAGTCGAGACGAATCCTCGTTTGCATCTGCTGAATCGCTCCCGAGACTCGATGTGTCTTGGTCAGAGGGAGAGAGAAAAAGAGAAAGAGAGAGAGAGAGAGAGAGAGAGAAAAAAGAAGCAACAAATAGTACAGACTGTGATTGATCTGCTTTTCGTTACCTTGCGTAGTTTATGTATGTACGTGTGTGTGTGTCTGTATCCGTTATTTTTTTTTATCCTTCTCCGAAAAAAACCGTGCTTACACGGAAACATGATTTAATTACCGAGAAGAGAAAAGAGATTTATGTAAATGAAGAATTATAAATACGTCAGGTATTTTAAGAGATTTTAGTCTCATACCGGTAGATAGATGGCATTGTAATTTATATAGCGTATACATTAACTGTCAACCAATTCCCCCACCGAGGTACAATCTACGAAACTGATTTACTTCGGCCTCGTGTATTTTTCTAAAAACCTTCAACGATGCATCCGCATGCTTTCTCACACACGCTCCACTTCGTTCGCAATGTTACCACGCGAACGTACATACATACATACATACATACATACAATATATACATACATATACAGACCAGCGTAACGCACAATACAGTGGCTTTTGTGGCTGAC
Organism: Mimumesa dahlbomi; assembly: GCA_917499265.3. Classification (NCBI taxonomy): domain Eukaryota; kingdom Metazoa; phylum Arthropoda; class Insecta; order Hymenoptera; family Crabronidae; genus Mimumesa; species Mimumesa dahlbomi. Next base: position 7,762,873 of record OU824124.1, read on the forward strand.
GAGGAAGCTATCTTCGAGTAGAAGAGACCGGTGCCTCTCGGTACGTCGACCTCCGAGCGACATTCTTCACCGCGAGGATAATCAAGATCGACGGTCCGTGCAATTAAAAAGAGAGCCATCGACGGCTCGGTGAACCGTACTCTTAAATCCTCTCTTAGCAGGAAGACACGACGAAAACGAGCAGCCCAGGCTCCATGCTGGAAAGAGAACGAAAAAGAGCGGCCCGTCCGGATCGCACGGATAAACCGTCTGGCGTGCACAGTGCCGTGAATTAATTATCACCCGTGGGCCCCGTGTTCGTACTTTTAATCGGCCTGCCGGTGCCCCGACCTCGGCCCACCTCGTGCCTCGTTTCCACCTATAAAATGTTCGTCGTGCGGCAGTATTTCACGCCTGCCCACGCGCGCCCTTATGCCGAAGGGAGAAGGTGGACAGCGGCCCTCGAAGGGAATCGAGCAAAACCCGCTGCTGTCGCGGTGTCCACTGTCCAACGTTAACCTTACCGCAGGTGCACGTGTGGACTCACCTTTTCCGCTGAACGTAATATTGTACGGTTATGCATGCGGTTAATATGCCCGGGGTAGGTACATAGAGCATGTTTCTGGCCCGTGTTCCGTGTATAGAGGATGGATTCTTATTGTTCGTGGTGTGTTATATCGCGGTGGGTGGGGTAAATCATTTCTGTGCGTGTCGTTGGTATTGGAGACACGGCGATATCGTACATTGCTCGCGGAGAGAAATAAATATATTGTATATATGTAGTTTAGAGGGAAAGTAGTTGATTGGAATAAGTTTCGTTTTGTGGTGGACAGATAGGGCATTTGTTATTCGTGTGTATATGTAGTTTATAAGTTAGCACAGTTCGTTTCTGAACGATAATATATTATAGTATGTAATTTTAATATTATCAGAGGGTATACTAGAGTCGAGTTCACGTGCGGACATTTATTTCTAATATACGGTATCATTAATTTCTGCGGCTTATTTTCTATTTGTTACATCGGCATAAGGATTTCAGAGTGATCATATTACAGAAAATCGTGGTAATATTTCATGTCACCACTTCGGGGTCGTTGGAAACAGCGCTGATAAACGAAAGTCATTTGTCACTTAAGATCGATCCGTTAATTGATGATCTCTTCTCATATACTCGTAAATATACGGTATCCTTTTTGACGGTTAATTAGGTATCGTGAATACATACTGATCACTGTCTTCCAATTAGTTGTCTTGTTCCATAAACTATCGCGAAGAAGTACGTGGCTAAGAAGTATCGCAAATGTTCTCCGCTTTCTTCGAACGTTGTACGTACAGATAACAAAAGTCCAGAATCGTACTTACAGGTATCTCTATTCAGGTATAAAATTGATTCTCTCCCAATGATGTCTTACAAATTAAATAGAGAAAATATCCAACCCGATCGTTCTAACACGATTTAACCGATCGGTATCTCCACTCCCATTGCTCTACAACTCCATTTATAGATCTCGTCTCATCTAATCATTACACCGGTACCAAGTACTTTCTTTTCGAAATTAGTTTCTCGGACGAACACCGTCGGGACGTCGTATTCTTCCGTGTCGGCGCACTTTCGAACCGAACCGGTGCAGATTCCTCTCTCGAACGGTTACAGCATCCCTAATCTTTCTTCTATTTTCGCAGCTGAAACCCCGCTCGCTTTTGCATTAGCTCTCCAGTTATTTCGATACGGATTCCTCGCTAACGACTAGCAGCCACCAATAGTCCGTCACCGCCCACGATCGCTAGCGAGCACTCCGGCCTGATATCCAATCGAAAGTATGTCGTACAGAAAGTGACACCTCGACACCGCTCGCGGTGGAGGCTTCCATCTAGCGTTCGCGTTCTTTCGGCGCAAAAAGATTTCCGAGAATGCAGTTGCACCGGTCCCGGTGCTATCGGTGATTTCTTCGTTTGATTTTCCACCGTACGTACGTACGTATATGCACGTACGTATCGATACTATTGCTCATACGACCGCGGGTAATCGCGAGTCTAAATGCAATTATCGTAGAAAAAAAAAGAAAAAACCTGGTGAAGTTTTATTAATAATATTCTTGTATATCCAGAACCGCTTGAGCGCAAACGTAGCGAATTCTCACCCGGATCGTTTGCACGATTTACGTTCTAAGCATCGCACTTATACTTTGTGTTCGTCTATTAGTTTTTCTATCTCGTTAGGATTATCGCACGCAATATCGAACTGTAAATGCAACCGAATTAATGTCCCGTTCGCTATATGTGTAGTGAATGTTATATTAAATATCGGCACACCGGCTCGACGGAAATTTTCCGTAATTAAGTAAGAAGATAACAGTATAGGCGCTTTTGTTTTTATATATAACTCGAGAATCTATATATATGAACAGATTCTGTCTACGGTAATTATTTATAAATAACATTTCAAAGAACGATCGAGCAGGATTCTTCCTATTAATTATGTTTATCGCGTCGTTAAATTAACCTGACACTTTTACCGCTACCGTTATTTAATTTCTAATTGGATATTCCTCTAATTATTTACACACCGATAAGAAAACCACGGCAAACGATATCGGTGGTGTTTGTAAAACGAATAGAAAGTCACGTACGGCGGATCCAGGGGGGTTAAAGTTGCACCAGGAATATCGCGTACGATACACAAGCCAAACCGAGATCCCGTTTATGCAACCCGGTGTCCACGGTACGCAATCGGTCGATTGTACCACTCGAAATATCGTAGAGCACGTTATTCCGTCTAGAATTTATCGTGCTCTCGGTAAATCAACGCGTGTCGAAGATAAACGAATGTCTGCATTGTCTCCCCGTACGCGACGTACACGTACGTGTTAGCGAAACACTGGCGCACGAAAGCGGAGGCATATTCCTCCGATACGTATATACATATTACATATACACATATATATATTGTATATACATTGGTGTATACGTACGTATATTTAAATATGTACGCGGAGCCGGCGGATTCACGCGATACCGATTTCATGTACGCCGGCAATCGTATAGATCGCGGCAATTAATCTCAACCGTGAACGGGCCGCTCGAGTTTCACGAGAAGAAATTTACATCAGCGCTCACGTTAACCGCTCCTACGGTTCGCGATTTGCGCCAGGAAGATCGGAAAAAATCGATAAGGAAATTGCTATTGTAATTAGTACTGTCGATACAATGCCGGACAATTTATATAGATTTTGCCAGCTCGGTAATTAATTGTTCTCGGATTCTATGTATGTAATATTGGTACCGCTGTTACAATTGCGGGAGAATCGATTTCGAACATCAAAACATTAATTTCTCTCACGATTTGTATGATTATATATGTATGTATATGTATATGTATACGTGCGCTACCGCATCGGGTGAACTGGTATCGTTTACTCTCCGCGATAGTCGTCTAATTAATTGAAACGAACGTATATAAATAGCTTCCGCGATGATAGAACGTAGGTTGACTTCAACCGAACGTCCCCTCTTGTATATTAATTACCTTCAGCGTCGCTGATATGTGGCGGTAATTTGTCTCCGGCTACATATATGTAAAATATTAATGGTTAATACGCGGAGTTTTAACCGGCGCTGCACCTGGTAATATCTAAAGTCATAAGGTCACGTGAAATTAGATCGCTGCCGTACCACTAGGTAGTCGTGTACAGCGTTGAATTAATTGAAACGGTTACCATTAAATTGCTTCCTGGCAATATAAAGATTAGAAAATATTGCATCTTGTCTATTAGTTAAACACGTAATGGCAGAGTTGCGGCAACAATTTGTCTTCGCGCTCGATGTCGAGTATAAATTCTCGAATGCACTTTAAGTGACCTTTGATACGGGATTTTAAAACTCGTCGGTTATATACGCGTGTGTACTATAGTCACATTGATTCAGATTGCCGGTAGATACGCCACTGGGTGGTCACGTTTAGTATCTAATTAATTGAAATGTTCAGTAGCAAGTAGTTACGCTGTGATAGAACGTACCGTAACCAGGACACTGTGTTTCTTCTCGTATATTAATTAGCTACGTGGTGCACCGACTCTGGCAGCAATTTGTCTTGGGCCCACCTGTAAAATACTAATTTCGAATACGATTCGTTTCGGAGACTTTCGGGTGGCCATCTGTATTTTCAAAATTGGTACAAAACGCAGAGACGATGTCGTCGACTTTACGTTACTCACTTTCATTTAGTCTCTGAGGAAATCATGCAGATCTTGTCTAATTAATCTAATCAATAGTGAGCAACACGGCAATTACAGATCTAATCTTCAATTACTTCATTCAAGTTTCGCCGTGTTACAATGCTGCGTACGTTGAGATAATTAATCCGATACTACACATCGTTTAAAATAATTTATTTGCTTAGATAACGGAATTACATAAAATTTAAAGTCATCTCGAGGGCGCCAGATTTACATTCTGCAAGATAAGTGTTCATTACAACCGAAACTAAAATCCGATCTTTTACATGTATTATAGTCAGAACTCGGTTGTTAATTAATAAAAGAATTCGTACTTCACTGTTGATTTCTCGACATGTAGTTCTTATCCATTCTTACGTGATCCAGATCAATGGTAGATACACCACTGGGCGGTAATGAAGGTACATTTTAGTGACGTTCGCGATATACTTCGCAAACCGCCTCGTTAATTAACCGGCCGGAACTCGTGTGCCATCACTGCGTGCTACTAGAGCAATTATTTATTAGCATGTATACGTACAACGACCCTTTCTATAAGCATTTAACCAACATACATTTCTTCCCGACGAATCAACGGGAACGATATTCGAACGTTACAGAATCATTCTTACATTCCGCCAATTTTCCCTTCGATCATTTTTTCTATCCCCTCCGGAAATTATGTTTCACAAAACTCGTACACAATCTTCAACGTGCCATGTATGTATGTATGTATGTATTATACATAGTTGGTCGCCTGGTTATCGCCGACTTCCTATGTCTCCATAGGCGGAATAGCACCACTTTTTGCGTTCCTTCCGGTAACGAGGGCTATTTATTTCTCGCGAGCCATTAACGCCCGACGAGCACTTCGATTCCGTCGGCATTTTACACTCCGCTGGACTGTGCATCCGGTCTTTTCTCGATCGGAAACGATCATCCGTGGTTCGATCTTGGAGCTATCCTCCTTACACTCTGTCCCTCTTTCTCTCCTCTTCACCTCTTTTTTTCTCTTTCTCTCTGTCTATCTATCTATCTTTCTTCTTCTCTCGATTCACCGAGATCACCGTCACGTATCTCGTGCCATCTTTCCCTCGGCAAATCGCCTATAGATCGCGATCGCGGTCGTGTAAGAGCATTACGCTGAAATTGCGCTATCCGTTTGACCCTACTGCGGGGATCGATCGTCGCGTTGATCTCGTTCCTCTCTCCGTGGCATGGATACACGTCCATTCGCCGGCTGTTGTATCTAGCCTCGATCCTTCGTGGCCTATTTTCATACTGAAATTGTGTGGATCTTTCTTCCGGGGATTACGCGGTTAACCCGTGCACGATGATCGGATGCTGTGAAAGTAGGCACGGCTAATGCGCGTACTATACGTATATAATATAAATCGGACGATTGCTGTATTAAGATTGTTCGAGATTAAAATTGGAAAAAGTCAATTGAACGCCAAAGGGATCCAACCGGGGGAAATTGGATTTCCTGGCATTAGGTTTTAATCGAGTACCTATTGAGAGATTCCGTAGTCTCTTGAAATATCGGGTACCTTAACACTAGAACGACCGAAGTAGTCAAAATGACTAGTTCCGAAATTCTTATAGGAGCCGTTTAAATTTAAAATATTGTAATTTCCATAATTCTTCATAACCTTATTTCTATACGTAAATAATTAAACTGATCAATTTACTATCCCTCTTTATATCTTTGTTTCAAATATATATATTTATCCAATGTTTTACAATTTATCCAATTAATCCTCGGTTGTTCTAGTATTAATTACGATGTTACTTTAGCAACGATTGTGTCAGTCTGTACAATGACACTTATACCTCTCATTTGATTTCCTATTATTTTACACATTTTACGCGATGATATTCATGATCTTCGCGTTGTCAACGGCTCGTTTAAATTCTCCCGGCGTTGCTGCAGACGAGTTCGCGTGCTATCTTTTGAAATTCTTCCGCGGATCGAGACGCCGGGCAATCCGAACGATGCATCGAATTAATTGTGCTTTCATCGCGCCGTAAAATCGTCGAAACTGACGGAAGGGGGAGGAGGGGGGTTAGTTGATTTGGATCGTCGGTGACGTCAAACGAGGCAGCGTGCGGTTATTTTCAGAGAAGTCAGTTGGTGAGAGGAGAGGAGCGAGGTCGAGTCTCATGCGACGAGTTCGGGTCAGCTTGCGTTGCTCACGCGAGTCACCCACGCCACCCTCTTTTTCTTGGCGTTCCTCCAACGAATGGCGTTGCCTTCGAGCTCGGAACCCGGTAGAATCGCGTTCGATAATACCCAGAAGGAAAATCCATAAGTCTGGTGAAATTTACGATCGGAACTTTCATTTTACGGCTGTGGTAAATTCCCTTGCTTTCGTCGAGAAATACCATTGTTCCATTAATAAAACTGAATTGTGAGTTAAGAAAAAAAGAAAAAAAGTAATTAACGACTCGGTTGAGTGTAAAATTTGTTTTGTGTTTCATTGTGAATTATTTCGTGATATTTTAAGAGATTGTCGATGATTCAATTGGAGCATGGATGCCGAGTGGTAAGCGAATGATTTTGATTACGCGATAGTCCGTTTCACAATACACACTTGATCGGGTCCGGTTGATTCTCACATGGCTCGCAAGCGGAAGGTTTTCGTGCATCGAACCTGGAACAAATTTCTACGGCCATTATCACTGAATTATTTCGCCGTATCGAACGTTTCGCATTTCGTAACGGCGAAATATCGTCATTATTCACGTCTTGTTAAAGTATCCCGAAGAAGGCGATGGAAATTTCTCTACACACAGCCCAGTGGCGTAAGTGGTAATCGTTGCTAATATCTGCCATGTAACGGCTATTACCATATTTCACCGGGACGTAGCAGTAAATTCTTTCGTACGAGTGGGAGCGTACAGGGCGTTTCAATCGGTCTCCCCTGTATGCCTTTGTCGTATTCTGTATCGAGAACTGGTATACTTTACTTTTTGCACTCTCCCACGTGCCACTGGTTAGGCACGCGAGTTTACCCACCGTGGATCTTCTGGTATTCGGTAGATCACGATCTACAAAATGCCACGGATTGATCGGTCGTCCCTGATAAATTGCTTGCTTGCACCCCCCTGGTCGTTGCACACGATAATTGAGACGATCGTGATTGATCCCACGATTTTTCGAAAAGAATTCAAACGTGTTGTCGAACAACAAAACAAAGATTAAGCGTAATTTGAAATCAATAGTCTTCTATGTACGGTAGAAACTACGATATCTCTTAGAAACATCCTTGTATCTAAACATCAGCTTTCAATTATGCTACTACGCGTTTCGTTGTAGCGTTAACCCTGTAATCGTTAGGTTTAGATGTTTCCACTGTGTGTATACAGGGAGATAGATTATTTTCTAATGAGAAATGTGCGTGGAGAATTATTTATAGAATAGCGTCGACGTTTCGACAAATTGCATAGGTGAACATGGTAACCGCTGTACCAAGATGAATTCTCGTTCCACGGATCTCGTAGATCATGATCCACGAAACGTTGCTGCTCGAGTTCCCGCAGGTTTCTGTTCGCTCGGTTGCGTGGGTGTCGAGCTTGGCAGGGTTCCAGGACTCGTGGGAGGCTGACCAGGCCTTATAGACTGACCTCAGCCTCTGACCTCACCCGAAATAGTCTCTCGTTCCCTGGCTCGTTTCTCCTGCATTTCTATTTCAGAATTTTCCCCTCTTGCACCACGGGGGACAGAGTGTGCGAGAGAGAGAGAGAAAGAAAAAGAAAAAGAGAGAGAGTCGCGACCAGAGGACTCGGGAATTCTGGAATAAGTGTTTCTCTGTCGGACGTTTTGTAAATTTAAAATTTCACTCAAAACTCCCTGTTTATATACTTTGTTGCTTTACTATCTCATGCAAATAAATATATAGACTTCAACGCTCGTCCGTAGTTTGACTAAATATTACGTCGACCAATATACTAAAAATAAAATTTCGTTAATCCTTTACATTTTATACATGTATCTATAATTATACTACTTTTTTTTTTACTAACAAGTAAACAGTGTTTTTTACGCGCAATTAATAAATAACGTCCAAACGACAGGAGTTCGTGTCGGCGCGATTCCCGCGAGTCTATTTTCCGCGCCACTTCGTAACCAACACACAGAACCCATACCGAATCGGAGAACAATGACACGAGGAGACTCGGGTGCGCGCGTAGTGTCCGAGGAAACGTTCAATTTCGCGTAAACGTCGCCTGCCGTCGTCGTCCGATCCTCTCGCGAGGGTTATTTTCAGAAGCGTCGTTTTTCTCGTCGGCGTCGACGGTAGCGAACAGCGGCGAGGAATTATGACGTGGGCCGCCGCATGCTCATGGGTAGGTAGGTAGGTAGTTCCATTAAGATGCAAATTTGCCAATAATTCCGCCGCTTGTCGCCCTGCTCGCGTAGCCGCTCGGGTGATCGTTCATACAGGGGCGAGATCGAGAGCCCGTTTTCCAATTCCCCGTGGATCGCGGACGCCTACGACGACCCGGGAGTTAATTATTGTCCCGGGGATTTAATTGCCCGCGTATCGTGATATCCGTTCCTTTTACGGGGGCGAGGGCCGACGCCGCGTAGAAACCGTAAACACAAGTTGCGTGCGTGTGGCGCGGAAAGCCGGATTGCTCGGTGTTCTCTAGTATGTAGTACCAGTATCTGTTACAAGCTGATGTAGTAGATATTTGTTTCGTTGATACTTCGACTTGGAATGTATTGGGTACCTGTTTCACGGGATATATCTCTACGGGCGTGGATAGGTATCTTCGTTGAAAAGAAAATCGGAGAAAAATTCATCCCGGTGTATACGTACTTAGTTTGCATTGATACTACGAGCATTTCAGGAATTTTCTGTATATGTTTTTTTTTGTGGAATGTAAAATTGTGTAGAATGAACTTGAAATTATTGGAAAAACTTCGCGTTATTTGATTATATAAGATATTAATCTTGTTTGATGTATTATTTTTACTTTTTCAAAGTCTACTCGTGTTTCTCGAATGTTACGAATCAGATGAGACACGTGCACAACCGCGGTAAGAAGGTTCTATAACTTAATTTAGAAAAAGGAAAACAACCAAGTTTCGTGTTATGACTTACGAGTACATTTTGTTGTCGCACGACAACGGCTTCGCGGTGTACAGTACGTACAAACGTGCTATGCGAGTAAGTACAAGGAGAGTAGGTACGCTGTGGGCAAGGCTATCGCTTTCCCAATCTCGTAAGCCAATATCGTTTATTCCCTAAGAGTACGAAACACTTCTCGTGCTCTCGTATAAAGTCACAGAGAGGGATCTGGCTAGCCAGTCAGAACCTGACGTATTTCCAGGGATATCTAATTACTCGCACGACCTAAGCCTGAATATCTACACGCACACCACGACACTTTGCCCCGATATTTCCTTATTTTCCCAATTAACACAATTACGATATCCTATTGTCACAAGGATATAACACAGATTTCAATATACAAACACGATCGAGATTCCATGGAATACTACAATAATATTTCCTAACATACTCTCACCTTGGTATACACCTCTCAGTACCCTAATCGATCGAAGCCATAAAATAAAAGCATAAAAAATCCAGTTTTTGAGAAACTCAAAGCTAATCGAGTTACTCGGGTAATGAAATTGAGAAACTGATCGTTAATCAGATTGGCTTCCGAGGGGCTCGTATAACATATTGCCAGTCAATATAGATTAGTTTCCCTTAAACGATAATAAAATAAAACATGTTTAAACGTCTTTCTTTTTTTTTAAAATACTATTACAAACACGAAAGACGTTAAACATTTCCAACCCTTCGGTTCAGCGTTTCACGTATGGTAGCGGGAATTGCCGGCGAGGATGAGTAGGCCGTGGTATGAAAAGTTGAAGACCAACACTCTGCGATCCGTGGAACGAATGTTAAGTCGCAGATGTTATCGTGCCAGATATTTACTGGCCTGCGAGCCATCAGACCGTTCCAGATTAATGGTGCGATCGGTAATGAACGTGGCAGCAAGGGCCACGGCAATCACGGCTTCTTGGTACCACAAATCCTGACTTCCTTGTATCCCCGGGGTGCATCGCGTTATCGTATGCATATACGCGCGTACACACGTCCGCGAGCATTATTATCAATACGGCTTCGGATATATGGACCGTATATAGACGGCACCATCTTCTTTTAGTGCTCGGGCAATGTCTTTCGGTAAAGGACTTCCCGCTTTGCCGGACTAGAAAGCTTCACTTGACTGGCCGTAATATAAATGGGAAAGTGACCGTTCATTTTTAGTCCTCGTTATTCGTTTTCTGAGAGATCCTTTCATCGAATGACTTTGCTCGATCGTTACACCGCGAGGAAACTTTTATCGAGACGGTAGGCAGTTAACGTTGAACTTATCAATTCATGATGATTATTAACGCTGCTATTCTAATCTAGATTTTATTTTCATAGTCGTTATTCCGGCCAGGGAAAGAATATTTTCTTTTTTTTCTCAATATTTATTGTAAAAGACTTTCGTTGGTTAAACTGGTATCTATTTTACGAGATCATTTTACAGCATGACTATAATATGTATACGCTATGGAAATTGATTGATTTTAATTTAGATTAAATATTTTTCATCGTTCATTACGAAATTTGATGTACGATTTCATGAGATTCTATTCATAGTGTAATGAACATTTTTCTTCGTTTCGAATGTTCGCTGAAATTCCGTGGGGGGGGGGGGGAGGAAAGAAAAATAACAGAAACATCCGGGCATGTTCCCGGTTAATCCAAACAGTGGTAAGATCGGAATAATACGAGATTCAGTGACAGAGCCGTGTGCCTGTATGGATGGGACAGCAGCAACGCAGCATTTGTTCCAATCTAGGCGGCCTGGGGTAATAAATATGCCTCTCTGGCTGATATAATGCGAGCGTGGGTTGGTACCACTGGAATCAGTCGTCGCAGCTGCTTGATTTACGCCATATGCCGCGATGCATCACGGGACTATCGTTCTGCTTGCATTTTGCCGACCGAAAATAGGTTCGGCTCTCGTAACTCGATGCTGTCTCCCTCCATTTCTCTCCTCTCTTCTTTCTCTTCCGCTCTCTTTTGCACCGCGAGGTTCCGAGGGGGATGGTGTGGACCGGGCGATCCATTCCACCCTAAATCCTCTTCTTCATTCTTATCCCTACCACGGCAGCCTTCTATCGACCGTCGTTTGTTTTCGGATACAGTTCGCTGCATCTTCGATCCGCTCTGCTTCCGAAAGATCGTTATTCGACCCTCGTTTTTGTCTAGTCGGCACTTTAGTTTCAAAGCAATTTACTGTGATGGAAAGTCTCTAACTCAGCATCGGTATTCCGTTAACCCTTGAAATTTATATATATATACATATATCGTTTATTGCTTTATATGTATATTTATATGTATATTTATTTATATATATACATATATCCATATGTCATGTATCCATATGGATATATACATATATCCATATCCATATACATATATCATACACTATGAATAGAATCTCATGAAATCATATGTATATTTATTTATATATATACATATATCGTTGTTATAAAAGCGGTACCAAAAAATAAACGAATACAGAAAGAAATTCTATGGATAAATTCGTAAGTAAAAAAATCCTGCGTGATATCAACGAATTAATTATCAATCCGACGAACGAAACATATGTACACGTTTAAACGAGTACTTTTTATTCGACACGCCCTAGTCTAAACATAATTTGTTACCTCGGATAATACTCGCGGAGCTTAATATTTCCGACGTTGAAGGATCGTACCTCTCCTTATCAGGCATCGCTGGAAATATTCCACGGTGCATGCTCGAAAACAGTGCTTTCCACGAACCAGTTCTACCGCGTGCAAATCGTAAGTCGTGCACGGACCCCGATCCAACTGCGGACTTATCGACGACGTTTCTGCCAGGTGATACTCGTCCCGATGCAAAAGAATATATCCCGTGGCGTGGAGGACGGAATATCGCGTGTCGTTCTACCCTGAGCATTTCAACATTTTATGGACTCGGTCAGGAAAGCCTTTGCCTTGGTACCACGAGGTCGTCGTTTGCCGTGCAACGAGGTTGGAGGAGAGACCCCCGTCTCTACCACACTGGTGTTCTCTCTTTCTCTCTCTCTCTCTTTCTCTCTTTCCTTCTTCTTTCGTTGGCTGCCGGTACCCTTCCGTTTGCCTCTCTTCGTGGTTCGACCTCCATGGACCGGTTTCGACCCGCGGCTACCGGCGTCAATGAAAAACTCGACTTATGATAACGCCGTGGGCCTCGACAGGAGGTTCCAGGGCCCAAGGTGGGGCTCTGCCCCGGACTCACTCTGATTGGAGTTGCCGGCGTACGATCGAGGCTACCGTAATTACTAATTGCCACCGTGCCTTAATTAGCGATTCACGTCGTTGGTTCATCAAGCGATTTCCGAGCCGTCCTCCGCCACTTTCTTCCATGGATTCAGAACCGTTTTTCATTTCGAATCGTGAAAGTCAACCGATGTGTGTGTGATGATCCCTACGTCCGTCGTGTGCGTAGCGCTTGATACGTTTCAGAGCTTCGGGGAAGTAGGGGGATATTCTTCGTACGTGAACCTTCCTGCTTCGCGATTGCTTCATTAGACAGGTGCACCTGCTACGTGTACACGTATACCCGGCGGTCTTGTTCCTTTCGTTTCCGTTGATTTTCGGCGTCGTTACGGATTCTGTTCTATCGGAATCATTTTTTTCCCCAGGAAACGTTTCCGTATTTTATTTTATTTTTGGTTTAAATAATATGTAATAGTGAAACAATGCTTCATGATTATGGAGGTGTCGGTTTCGAATAGTTGAGAAAACATCCGTGAACGTTTGAATATTTTCGTCTGAAGATTAATGATTTAATTATTCGTTCTCTCTACCGGGCATGTGCCTGTTCGAATGATAACTTGAGAGTAATGATTGTAATTAAAGTTTTCTTTAGTCGATTCCACGTCTCGCTATGACATATGTGTCCATTTGTTTCACATTGGTCTCACGCTTGTAACAAATACAAATTGTTACAAGCCTGCCCGTACATAACGTATTGCCATCGGTGTTTTATAATCCGTTTCCCATGATATTCGGTTAATAACGTAAAGACTTACTAAAATTCTATCTATATACATATTTAAAAAAAAATAAAGAAAAACACACAGACACACAGAAAATGAGATACATTAGCATCATTAGCACCGTTCATGAATCATGCCGAAAACATGATCGCAACACGCCGCGGATAAATATCCTCCGTTTGGCTCGATCGAGGAATGTACCTGCCCGTATGTAGATTACAGAAGGGCCTCCGGAATCGATATACATATGTGCACCGAATGCAGAGAGCACAGTAGAGATCGGATAATAGCCCTATGCGGTGCAGGAGCCGGGGCAAGGCAGCCATCGACAAATGGCCGTGGCCATGCAATAAACAAGCCGCGCAATTAAGAGAGCAGGTTAATTAATGTGGACCAACTAGGAGGAAGGGTCCAACTCTCTCTTTCTTTCATTTTTTTCCCTGTGTGTGTGTGTGTGTTTTATTTTTTTTTTACTCTTCTTTCTTTCGGTCCCTTCCCTCTTCTTCTCTTCATCCGTATTTCCAGTAGGCTTCCTCTCTGTTTCACGAGGGTCCCTCTTGCTGGCTTTGGCTCTCTTCGCTTCCCTTTCTGTCGGCGTAACCACCGGCGTGCACGGTAGTTATCGAGAACCGAACCGACCTTTTTTTGCGGTACTCGCACAGAGGAGTCAGAGACGTCACGGGATTTTCTTCTCTCTCGTCTGACGTGCGGCTGAGAAGACGAAGAAGAAGAAGGAGAAGATGAAGGGAAGAAAGAGGAGGGAAGGGAGGAAAGAGACACGATGGACATAGAAAAAAAGGGTGATACGAGAGGGATGGAATGGTTGATTTCTGACTATTCGTGAAATCGATTCGCCGCACAGTACGCGACAGTCGTAAATCTTCCTTTTCGTCATTCCTTAGCTTCTCAATGTCGTTCGATTTCAAGTCGTTCGGCATGGTTGAATGAAGTTCAGTACCGATACACTGTATACGTACCATGTACTTCAATGGATAATGATTGTTTCGCGGGATAACATTGTTATGTCTTAACTACCGTCATTATCACACAGGATATCGTTCGTGGTTCGATAGGGTATGTTATGTTATATTCGTGGCACGGTAGATTCAACGATACACTCCTATTATTGCCAATTAGTATAGCTGTTGAACAAAAGAAATGTGTACGATCAAATTACACGCCGATTATGTATTCTTGATCCTGATTCTTTGTGAACAATTCTCTACGGGAAAGTAGGTACTAATTGCGCAATTAATTTCCCGCAAATTGTAAGAAAACCTTGCCGCAGTTTTAATTTATAATTAAAAGTACCGCGTCGGGTTGCATTAATTCCATGTCATTCGTGGATGGCAACCGCGTTAGATGTCGGACGATCAAAGAAGAATTCCCGGGGATTATGTTACGGTTGCATTTAACATGGTACATTTTGCAACGAATGCATTTGTAAACGTAAGAAAGGAAATTGTGCGTGAAGCCTGCTGGTCATACGAATGCCTGACTGCGTTAGGCATCAATTACGAGAGAACGTGGCGCGGATAGACACATGCCGGTGATCGCGATAATTATCAGACATTTTCCGCGAGCACTCAGCCGTGTGCTCTGACATTTTGACATTAGAGTAGGAATTGAAAAACAGGAATCAAACACGTTCTCCTCTCCTCGATCCATTTATCGGCTTAGGTGTTAATGAATTAATAATTATAAGAATACCGTTAATTCTCTTAATTTTTTCAATTACATAGTAACGATTGTTACCCTCAGACATTGTATTCCACCTGTTCAAAATAGAAATATTAACCCTTTCAGACCCGATTTTTTTTCGTTTAATAAAAAATGATTTTATACTAAAATTAATTTAATTCGTGTGAATGAAAGCAACAATATACTTTTTACAAAAATATTTATTTTAGAGGTTATTTTTGTATATTAGATTCACTGGTAAGTACATTAAGTCTTGGAACTGAGTTTTACGTATTAAATAAACCTATACGTATTAAAATACAACACGAAAAGAATTATGTACATTACAATGTGCACAGGGTCCGAAGGGGTTAATATCCGTTATAAAATTTATTTTGACATTTCAATGGAAACTTATAAAATTTAGTATTGTTGAAAAAGAATCTACTCAACATTGGCGTCGAATTTGTTTTCCCCACGTTTGACATTCCGTTCGTAGGAATTCTACGATTTACGTTATTTCCGCGCTGCCGCAAACGAACGCGCCTTTACCTTTATGGAAAAGTCATCAGTGTGTAGAGAACCGACCGTTTTGGTGTTCGCGGAAGAGAGTCACGAGATCCAATGAGGAAATGCTGGAGAACGTGTTGCAGAACGTACGATGCTCTTCAAGGCCGTGTTAGACCTTCACCTCTTGACACAGCAGCGTAGTCGAAGGCACGGCTGAATGTAACGTAGAATACCGCGGCACTTATGAACCGTACACACCCGGACAGTACTTAAGACATGCTTGACCCCAGCGACACAATTGAATCACCTTATACTAACTATATATACATAGATATATAGATATACATATATATTCCCGTATACAATTATTTTCCCGTTTCGTGCGACCTTCGTCTCAGATTGATTGGTCACTTTAGACACCTTTACTATCTAATCCCTTTGTCTCGCAAATGACTAACTGCCGTAAGCAATCGAAGTTCTTTGGAAAACTTGAGGCAAATATCTCTATACGTTCGAGGTGACTTCAGAATTCTGAGAAACGTATTACGATCGTTCTATTTCACCTGTCTTCAATCGATTAGATACATCTCTGATTTCATCGTTACCGCTCTACTATTACGTAAGACTATTACATAAAGTATCATTTTAAATTATCGATATGTTTCATGCAAAAGATTATTATAAAATTTCGGAAAAATCGTATGAGGGATCACCAGCCGAATTGCGAAACATAATCGACACGTTTGTATCGTTTAAAAGTTCATCCATAATGTCATCCAACAAAAGAATGGCGGATCAGGTATTCTCAGAATTTAATTACCCGCGCACACCATTGTGTCTAATCGAGTCGACTCATTATTTAACCGATGCGCAGCCGCATTCCGAGTATCACGCACATTGTAGAGTGCAGAAGCACGTAAGAGACGCGTGCGGAGGTACAAAAGGGGAAATCGCGGATGGTTAAACGTTGCCAAGAGCACTAATCGTCCGGGACCACCTACCAGATCGTGATTTCATAATCAACGCTCGCGGCACGAGGATACTCGCCGCGGTCTGCCATGTGCCATTAACTTTGACGTTCGAGTTTCAATTAGCTTGCAAGTACTTACCATCCTAGTGATCTTTCGCTGGAAAAATTCAAATGAAATATCGTCGATTCGTTGGAAATCATTCGTTTCGTTGTTCCTCGATTATTATTGTGTTTTAGAAAAATTTGAGAAAAATTCTTCTGTTTCTTTATTTTGCAACTGGTAAATCGGTAAACAGCGTTGAAAAGGATCGATTAAGACACCATTTGCTAGAAAAGGTATGTTAATTTTCACAAGAATCTACGTATTCTTTTTTTTTTTCTCTCGCGTTGGAAATAAAACGTTACGCGCAATAAGTACGTTAGCGAGGGAAAAGATGTATATAATGACAGATAATGGGTTGTTCTGTAATCGATTGCGCGGCTACATAATCAGTTGGCATTGCGGCGCGAGAAATGCGTCGATCTTGAATGTCAAGAACCGATTCCTCGGATTCCAGTTTAGTCACGCGTATGCACGCGTACGCGGGAACTCGAACTTTGATTCGGCCCGAGTGAGAAAAGGGATCGGTAATACTTCCACGTTCGATGCCGTTTATCTTCCCGTCGTGTACGAATGTTATTTTCCCTCGGTTCTACAAGCCGGTGAAATGGGTTTAACAGGCATTGACAGTGGTGTCGAAACAGCTTCGAGTGTTTTACTCCATTTTCGCTGTGAGAAATTTATTTCCCTTCGTGCTATAAAACGTTGTGCCACGCAGGTATTTCCCTATGAATCTCAATAAAGCGGAATCATTCAATGAAGTAATTACCGATCAATCATTCGGTCGATTGGTTATTTCCTATCGTTATAACTTTCAAACACGTAGGTAAAGACTTCACGTCGGTAGGAAAATGTTCTGCGTAGAAACAACATTGTCAGACGGCGCAAGGGCAAAGGATAAAGGAAGGGCCTAGCTTCGAGTGTATAGATAATTAGACGCTATTCAAAGTTGCTCTTCTGGCTCTTTAACGTACATAATCGCATCGTGAATTCATTCTGCTGGAAGCGTACTTCGCCTAGGCTTTTCTTATTAACGCCGTGAGTTCCTTCATGGTGTTTACGTAACACACAGCCGTTGCTTTTTGTATTTGGCATCGCGAGTTTATTCCGTAGAGGCCTGGCGAACCATGAAACCGCGGCTCGTCTTTGCATCCTACCGCAAGGAAGCAACGGAGTGACGAAAAAACCTGGAATTTCTGGCGATAATGGGCCCACACCGCCGCCGCATCACCGAGTCATTCCTGAAGACCAGCACGTTGTCTTCCGAAGGGATTATCTTTCACATTGTGATGAAGATAACTTGCCTCACGTATATATCCTGTCCGAATTATACGTCAAGATGGAAATCCCAGGACTCTGCGAAATTATTTCTAAAGACATGCTAATCTTCCTTTCTCACGACCCTAAGCGTGGCTTAGAGAAGTTGGAATTCTTCATTTTTTTCTTCCGAAAGATAATATAAATGTCCGACACTTTTCTCTGTTCACGGTGTCAACTTTACTTGTAATTTTCTATATTACAAAATATTGGTTTTCAATCGAAACATGAGAATAGGATAAAAGCAATTGAGAGAACTATTAGCAAATCTGATCGTATATCAGTGCTCGTCTAAACTAGTATGTGTGTATTTACGTGCGGATGCTTCTCTTAGACATTGCGAAGGCTAATCGTTAGAAATCATCGTGCAAATTAGAGAAACTGCCGTTAATTGCTTAAATGTCAATGAGTAGAAATCACCGCGTATTGAAAGCCACGGAGATGTTCGGGGTACGCGCGATTCCTTTTGTACAAATGAGAGCGAGACGGAATTTAGCGCGACTCTCCCCCCCTGGGAGAAAGGGCGGAATTCAATTTAACTAAAACCTCCGGCCGTGACCCCGATACAGCAGGTGCACTTCCTAAAGATTGTTCCGGCGATAACTGTCAATCGGTGATCATTTAACAGCCGTGTCTTCCGTTACACGGTATACATATATCATATCTGGGTACATACTACCGCAACATTGTAGAAAGTACAGGTGAAAGCGTAGCAAAATTTGATACTCCCATCAGCATCCGGCCGTGTAGAATCGTTAGAACGTTATAGAAAAGTGCAAGCAAGAAATGTCTTCCGGGTACTGTTTGAATTAATACGATAAACCGGGGTGCATTCCTTGTATCTTGTTTTTTACATCTTATACCTTTCACATTTTACGTAGGTACGATACCACGAAAGAATAATCACGGTTACGTGAAAACATCTTTTTCTAGATGATGTTTCTTTTATCGATACAACAGATAACGTTGACCCGTCATATTTCTCCAGTGAATTAGTCAAAGATTATTCATGAAATTGATGTGAGCTGAATAAACCAATGGTCTTTTTCTAAAGTATATATTTATTCCCAGAGTGTATATCCCGAGGCTGGGTATTTGAGACGAGTTGATCGATGTTGTCCTTCCTCGTCGGTAGCAGCCCGTTCTCACCCTTTCCCTACGGGACGTCTATCGAGTCCTTCCCTAATGCGTCCTTGATGAGAGGCAACCACACAAGAGGTCCTCCCGTTTCCTCCCTGTCTCTCTCTCTCTCTCTCTCTCTCTCTCTCTCTCTCTCTCTCTCTCTCTCTCTCTCTCTCGATTACTCGGCTTATCGATGCGAGCGATTATTTTGCTCGTCACGTTCGTCATCGTCTCTGCGGGTCACTCGGTTGTTAGCTTTCCCCTGACAGCATTATAAAGACTCGCGAAGGGGCAAACTAAGCAAGATAATCTTTGGAAAGGGAACACTACCGGATGGAGTCTTCAGATAATATCATCTTTCAAAGTTCGGCGCTAATCCGGAGAAAAATGATATTCGGCTTGGCGGTTCAAGCAGATCGTCTCATTTGGGAAGCGCAGTATATTTCACGAGTTTCAAATATCTCTGAAATTAATGTAAAGTACCAAGGTAACATGAATATTCGTTTCGAACGAATTTTATTCGGTAAAAAATTTCAGTTTTTTCTGAGTGATCTTATAAACAATTAATTTAAAGTGATAATAAAAACGATTACTTACACATCCGACAATGAGGGATCAATCTAATGATAATCCGACGTTTCGAAATAACAACCAATTTATATATTTGCCATTAACGATCGTTGATAAGTAATACAACAACAATTTAACAGTCGACAGTAATCGATATATATTTATAAATATATTTATCACTTCGTATATTTTATATTTACATATTCTAGTTCCATGCAATACTCGTGTTACACATGAAATTATTATAAATTACTTGTAACACCCATTCGAAACTGACGGGGTCCCATCGAAATTTCAAACATGGAAAATTCAAGGCATGGAAATTTCAAGCATTGGAATTTCAAGGCGTGGAAATTTCAAGCATTGAAAATTCAAGGCATGAAAATTTTAAGGCGTGGAAATTTCAAGTATGGAAATTTCAGGCATTGAAAATTCAAGGCGTGGAAATTTCAAATATGGAAAATTCAAAGCATGGAAGTTTCAAGGTGTGGAAATTTCAAGCATTGAAATTTCAAGACGTGTAAATTTCAAGCATTGAATATTCAAGACATGGAAATTTCAATGCGTGGAAAATTCAAGGCATGGAAATTTCAAGCATGGAAATTACAAGCATGGAAATTTCAAGCATGGAAATTACAAGCATGGAAATTTCAAGCGCTGAAAATTTCAAGCATTGAAATTTCAAGGCATGGAAATTTCAGGCATTGAAAATTCACGACATAGAAATTTCAAGTATGGAAAATTCAAGGCGCGGCAAATAAAAAATTGCCATCATCCAAATTTAGATTACTGCAAATGATACAGCAGAGCACCGGGTGCCTAGATCGTGTACACATCCAAGAGACACACGGTACTCTAAAACACTGTTGGTCGTAGCCACTCACCTACCAATAGAGGGGAGTATCGTCGATGTTAGAGGCACATTAGCGTGCGCCACTCGTCGGCCAGCTGGTAGCCTACCGGGTCAGCTAATTACATGCCGATTCGAGAAGATCACTCGCACAATACCGTGTCGACGTACGCGATGGGGGGGGGGGGAGGGGGGGGTTCCTTCGACACTGATATCCGTGTATCGGCGGCGAAGCGTTCGCGGAAAGGTCCCATCGGTTACACGCTGCCTCTGCGAACGGTGCGAGCGAGCTAATCGCTCGAAACTCGCTAACACGGGAGCGATCCATGCGGCCGATTTACTGGCAGCGATACCTTGGGGGACAGCAGGGTAATTGTTCCTCATGCGTGCTTCGTACGGAATTGTTTCCTGTTGGATTGTCTATAAGAAAAGGATGCTGTGGATGATATGTTAAATGGCGAAGGGAATTAGATTTTTTTCTACGATTTGATAAAAAGAGATATTTTTATACCTGGTGGTTTTGTTACATTCTTCATTCGATTGGATAAGGAAATTGTCTGTTGTATTTTTGATAGAGAGGAATTCATTGTATCTTATAGTTTCAATTTGTTTAATTGTGAATACTTTTTATATGTTTTTAATCGAGGTATTGTTCTATTGTATCGTCGTACAGATTTTTATGGTACGAGTACTTCATTCATCGAGCAGTCCGTTTGTAAGGAAAATCTCGTGTATGTTTTAAGTGTCTATCCGTAGCCGTGCGATCATAATTCTTTGTACCGCGCGGAAGATGCGCATAGGTAATTTTTCGTTCGAGGCGGAACACGCCGTATCTACGTGGTTCGCAGATGTTACCAGCGGGTGTTCTTCAGGTACGTATTTGAAGAACGAGCGGTCATTTGAGACCAACCTGGCTCCCACTGCGACGAAAATTCAAATGTTAAGACATGTTTCGCGCTGCTGAGATCAAAGGACTAGTCGCTGGATTACGTGCTAGGTTAAATAATCGTGATCTTTTGTTTTCTCGATTAATAAAACCGTTCCGTACGTCTCGCGGAAATCCAGGTGTAAGAGTTCTTCTACATAGACTACGAACGTTATGCCGGAAGGTTCGTTCGTTCTCGGAAATAGGTCCAAGTATAATCTGCCGGTTGCTCCTTTATCATTTCCACGAGTGGTTGTGCTCGACATACCTTGGGGGGGGAAGGGGGAAGTGGTACCGTCGTCGTTGGTTCCTCTTTCCCATTAACGACAGGATGTCTCGAGAAGACCGTCGCGCAACCACGGCGAAACTTTTTTTTCTCTCTCTCTATCTCTCTCTCTCTCTCTCTCTCTCTCTCTCTCTCTCTCTCTCTCTCTCTCTTCTCGAGTACGTTCGTTCGTAATGGCAAACACGGTATGTGTGTTAAGACTGTCGACGGTCTTCAGGTTCCCGCGAAAACTGTCGGCTGTTGTCGACGCTGTTTCAAACCGCTGATGACACTCTACGGCACTTGAACGGAGCCGCTGTTGCGGTGCTTAGTTTTCTCGAAGAGGGCCGACCCTTGTCGCCGACGACGACGACGACGCTGACGACGATTACAACGGTCTCTCTCCGGCAATTACAGCTCGAGTGGCGCCGTAAGAGACAGGTGGCAGGCTGCGTCAGGTCGTACCGCGCTATCTTCGGCTTTTCTTCTTTTTCCTCCCGGCATAGGTTGGAAATTTATGACAGGATATATATTTCAGTATTTATCCGGCGAGAAGTCTTGTTCTTATGCTTTACGATACTGCCGGGGATTTTCGAACGCTTAAGCCCGTCCGTCGACTATTTCCCATTGCGTTACGTAACGGAGACATTCTTTCTTTTTTGAGTAGAAAATTAAACGTCCAAGGTTAAAGAATTTTTTCCAATTGAACCGACGATTGTTTTCGATATTTGGAATTGAAATTAATAAAAGGAATTGTAGGTCGAGTTCTATGCACCGTTGTTTAAAAATATTTTTAAACGCTGCCCGAATTATCATTACCTCTAGTCGTTCGCCATGTACTTAATACGAATGAAAAAGAAAAGCATACGCAGCACTTACACGATTAACATCGTGTAATATAATAAAAAAATCCGGGTACGTCGAGTCCCGCCATGAATCAACGCGCTACAGATTTTACATATCCTGTGCTACGGCCCTGCCCGTTATACTTCGCTAATCGATGTACTCCAATCATGGTACCCATGGTGAATTCATAACCATACACGTACCGGACGACAGAGATTAACACCGCAAACGACGCGGCAAAACAAAACGCCGACGAGACGACACTTTATCGTAATACGATCGACAAAACTGGATCTACGGTGAATCTTGAGTGATCCCCCGGATA
Source organism: Mimumesa dahlbomi (assembly GCA_917499265.3). Lineage (NCBI taxonomy): Eukaryota > Metazoa > Arthropoda > Insecta > Hymenoptera > Crabronidae > Mimumesa > Mimumesa dahlbomi. The sequence goes on from OU824124.1 coordinate 7,785,654, forward strand.
CCCTCGGTGCCGCGTTCGCTGGTCGATAAACGTATGGCCCGTGGGTCCAGGGTATCCGTGGACGGTAAGGAAACTCGATGCGAGATCTTCGTCGTCAAGGGGCTGCGGATAATCGACTTAACGACGAGGCTTAACGACTTCTCGGTAACGGTTTTGCCTGGCTTCGTCGGTCGTCGCTGGGTATTACGATCCGCGGGAATTCTAAACTTGGGCCTTGTCCACCGGGGTGCCTATGGGGGCCCCTGAGCGATCGGGACGCCAGCTCTATAATGCACGGGCGACACCGCCATACGTGTCATGGGGAATCGATCCGATCCGGTTGTAAGCCGACCTAACCATAAGTCCGACGGTGGATCGAGCGTGCTCGTCGAACAAGAGTACTTGCCTTACTACGCCTAGAGAAAAGTTGAATAAAATCTCGTGTACGGCCTGTGTAAGAACCCCATCGTGGTTTTATTGGTATTCGGGTAGACGAGGAGGAATACATAGACGGACGGAGAGATGTGATTTAGTGGGATTAACGGTTCGAGATTTGATTAAATTTGTACCCGCGGGGGGAAAGTCGGATAACATTCCGCTTCGGGGTACTCGGTGGTTTTATAACTGCATTTTTATGCTGATCCGATTGGGTAAAGGGTTTGGGGGAAATTTAAGATGACCGCTGCTCGGGAGGCGTAACCAGCTATTTTACGAGCATCTCCTACTTCATAAATTTCCTTTCTATTAGACAATTCTTAGATTAGTATGGTTAATTAATTCCTACGTAATCTATAACTTCTACTTTTTATTCTTATAGTATTCGTAGAATGTAATAGATAACGGTGCACATAGTACGGTAGAGTAACTTTTTCTTCATCATTTATAAATTAAGTGTCATTTACCCATCTGTAATTAACCGACTCGCATTTAATTCGGCTTTCCACAAATCCTTCACACAGATGTAACGACGGATGAACCGCAAAGGGTTAATCGATGTTGTTTTAACCTCAAAATTTTGCCCTTTCATCCGTCGTCTTATTTCCGCGTCGTTTCAACGAACCCGCAGGTGTCCCATTTCGACATAGTGTTCGTTCAACCGACTGGCATGATCTGCGAAAATTCCCGTGGAAATTTCTAAAGACAGTCGTCTCTCGTACTCGTTCCGCTCGCGTCGTTAAGAATCGGTTCCTTGATGGAATCATTTGATTCCTCTTGCAAAATACACGCGATTTAATTACTTCTCGTTATCAGCTGTTTAAAGTTGAACGCCTCCTGTTAATGGGCACCTGCGATATATCCGGGTTCAGTTCGTTGCGTTGCAAAGGATTCTCTTTCTCTCCCCCCTCCACAGATTCGTTCTCTTTCTCTCTCCCCTTATACGTAAGTACAAATAATTAAGGCTACACGCGTCCTGATTATCGGCTGTCAATCGAAATTGGTGAAGAGGATCAATCTAATTGGAGTACAAGAAGTCATTGACTCTGAATTAAACGATCGAGCATCCACTCGTAATTAATCACTGCCGATTGTGAATTATTACAGTGTTTTCGTCTATCGCGAAATCGACACGTGTCATCGTTAAGTAACAGCTTCTTGTAATTATCATTTTTAATAACCCTGTTATATTAATACCCCGTTTCGTCTAGTATTTAAGTAACAGCTCGGCACGTATGTAATAACTATACTACGACGTGTATTCAATTTCCAGTCTTCCCCGTTATTATTATCTACCTTCGCCACGTATGATGATTATTTCCACCAGACATTACGTTAAACAACCCATCCGAACTTTTGTCTCAATTAACACCGTGACTCGACTATTTGGACGCGCGCCAACAAACGGTGAGAGGGGCAAACAAAAAAAAAAGAAAAAAAAATACAGAATCACGACCATTGTCGCGATCGTAAAACCAGGCGAGCAACTTCCAATCTAAGAAACCATATTTCATGTTAAGGGTCGCCGGGTACAGTTAAACCAGAAGCCGCGGTACTTCGCCTAGATTCCTTTCCGAAGCGTCATTACGATTCCCGTGGTGCTGTTACATTTTCTCGAAGTCCCTACCTTCATTACTAAAGTCAATGAGAATCTTGTTGGTCGTGTCTGAATCACTCACCGGGCACGAGGGAAACACAGCCGCAATTCGCATTATTGTACCGAAGCGTGGGAAATGGGAGAGAAAGGGCTTGTGTTTCCGTCATTCTCATTTACCCGTCTACCCGACAATTCTACATGTTTCCTTTTTTTTTTCTCTCTCCCTGCCTTCTAGGACCGTGACAACCTGGCGGACGGCTCGGAACGCGACTCCCCCTGGAGCTGTGGGGGTGGCAGCGGTAGTGGCCGCAGACCCCTCACCTCCATTATCGAGCACCTACGCACCTCGAAAAGCAGGCTTCACAATGGTGAGTCAGAGATCGCGTATTCTTATCAGATATCTTTCACACGTATGATTATATCCGCCACATATTTTTTTTTTGTGTTTTTTTTTCTATTTTCTATTGGATCGATAAAAGTCTGGCGGATGCGAATTTATTTACAATATTTGTACGTTGGAATATTTTTCGATATATTCGTTAGAGATATCGGATGAAATTTATTCGGCAAACCGGTAATAATTGCGAAAGCAACGTTTTGTATCGTGGCATTTAGCAAAGCATTCCGATAATATTAAGCCCTGTAATTCTCGTATATGGGAGAGGTACGGACAGATCATTAGAAATAACGAGCACGCCTATGTCATAAACAGAAGAATGATGATCGGTGCTCTAGGAACGGTAATAAATAATCGGCGAAATATCAAGCAACGAAACGTAAACGATTCTCCTGGTAGCCGGTCTGGGAGTCTCGGGAGAGTCTCTCTCACTCTGGTGATGTCTTCATCCCAGGTAATTAGAGGCACGGATGCACATAAGCAGGACGATGCAGTTCGCTTGTAGTGCTCGCCGAGTCTCTCGAGTGAAACGAATGTCCCCACCTTGGCGGTGTTCTCTTCGTTACAGCCTCATCTTCTTCTGGTATCACCGTAAAAACGAATCCGCATATAGAAAATAATCTTGTTACCTTAGAACGGAAAACGGAAATAAGAAGGTGATATTTTCTATCGATCGATTTACTACCGTCACACTATGTTTTATTAGCATGTTGTGAATCGTAGAAACGTAGAATTAAACGTGGACATTAAACTACCGTGGATTTCATCTAGCATGATCTGTTTTATCGAAATCGTATCTACGGATTATATAGAGTACTCAAATAACATCGTACACCTTATTATACGCGTTTTGCATAGGGACGAGTATCTTATATAGACATTATTATAGTATCGTAAACTGCTACGTTAAAGTACAACTGAGTTAGTATCTCAATTAAGAGGGTGGGTTGGACGTCGTCCACGTATCTATATATACGTATACATATATACATACATACATACATATACATGTATGTACGCTACGAAACAAACGATTCAGCCGGAAATGGGAAGGGAAGATAGTCGGTAGGTATTCCTGTAGAATTCTGTAGCAAGCAGGTAGAGGAAAAGAAGCAACGGGGAAAGATCTCGACGTCAATCACGATTACTGGATGAGTTTTCAGCATGCGTCTCATTAGCCCACGCCCTCATTATTACGTTATCAACGTCCTCGGGCTCGCATAATGGGCTCTGAATATATTTATGAGGGTAATCCCCGCGGCCGTTCGCGGCCATACGAAAGCCGTGCCGAAGCGGCTCGGACCGTAACAATAATCCTTATATCCCCCACATAATTGTGCCCGCGGAGGATTTATAGAGCTGGTCCGGGCACCGATCCTATCTAACGATCTGCCCATTGAGTAGGCAGCCTAGGACTCTGCGCAGGGATGCTGCTTGCCTCGGGAATGGGATTCATTCAAGACCGCGAACAGAGAGAGCAAAGTCTTCTCGGTGGTTAGGTCATCTAGATTTCCTTCGTCTTCCGTTCGCCAGTGAGATTGGTTTATCGACCCTTTTTCAAACGGGAGTAATTTAATACCATTGTGTACGTACGTCTCGGTTGTAAGGTTGAATTTCATCGGGAGTACTGGAATCAATTTTTTTACAGGATATTCGTTAGATATATACATAGTGATGTTAACGATTCACCAAGTAATCCAGATTTTTATTCGTTTAGTCATTTATTCGAATGCTTCGGATTATGTGTAGACTCTTCCTATAATAATTTGACGTTTTGTAGTTATTTTGTTGGAATGTATTTGAAAACTTGGTGAAGGAATATCTCAAGTTCTAATGACCTTGTAACGCGCGATATGATTCGAATAGAAACGCAGAAATGTCAGCGGTCGGGTAAGGGGATACGGTTCCAAGGATAAGTGGCGAACAATTTTACTCGTACAAAAGAAGTACCGAGAATCGAAGGTAGCAAGTATGAAATGTCAAAAAGGTAAAAGTATTCCCTCCAAGGACGTGAAGGTTTTTATCCCTGTCAAGTACCGGGAATTCGCAGATTGGGTCGAGAACGCGATTAGCTATTCCAGGATAATCGTTGGGCTACGCATCGGCTACGACATATCATTATACCGTACTCGTTTCATGCCGGATGACATCATAGACTATGCTCACCTCTGGGCAATTCCATTCCCTGCCCTCCTCCCTACCCCCCCTTTCCTTCCCCTCCTTTATTCGTACTGTTGGGGCACCTTAGCATTCTGCCCCTCCTAATAAGGAGCTGGCGATGATCTACTGAGATAGATTCACGTGTCATTAGCGGCGATTTCAATCCGAATTGCTCTGTCAATTCTTGTTTCTCTCGCACCGTGGATGGCTTGTTTTATGCTTGCGTACCGTTAACATAAATGATTAACGAATATATATACCGGTGTTTGCTATTAAAAACATTTGTTCCTTTCTATGCGATGACTAAACAGTAGGTATACATATACAATACTATCCTACTATGTATATCTGCATACAGAATTGTTTTTTTTTCCCGTAAAGTTTCTCGATTTCATAATAGAGCACTCCGTACAAGTACGATTTATCTTTCCCTTCGCTCTCTCCCCCAATCGGTGTCATTAGCCGCGTTCGTAATATCGGGGCGCCGAGGTATATTACAATTTAGAGAATCGGCGGCGTTAAATCAATAGAGGAACTACCTAAATACGGCTGGTAACGGCCAGTGTAAATCTGTCGGGCGGCGGCGGCGGCGGTGCGGCGATATGCCAAGAAATTAAATCTCCCACGTATGCGGTACGAAAGTACGCGGATCGGAGAAATGTATTCGCGAGGTCGGGCTCCGGGGTCTTCTTCTCTCGTTCCTGGCCGATTCCAGGCAGCATCCTGGAAGCGCCGATTCGACACGGCGGTAGGGGTAGCGCGTTGCGCTCCGCGCTCGCCAGGATGTGCAGGCGCATGCACAATTTATAATGCAATTAGAGCCTCGGATGGTAGCGCTCGGATTTATGGCAGGTGGAGAATCTACCGACCGCGAGGGGGGACGGGAGAAGGAAGCAAAAGAAGAAGAAGAAGAAGAAGAAAAGAGACAGAGGAGAGCTGCTGAGCCCGATGCGAGGGCTATATTCTCCGTGGAATGAGTTATATGCCTCCCGTGGTTCCAATGCATTATTTATCGCTCTGCTTTTCATTATTTCTGCGGGGTGCAGCCGGCGGTGAACGCGTTTTTCGCCGTTGGGAGATTTTGGCATGGATTTTCAGCAGGTTTTAGTTTTTCGGGTATACCGGATCGAAGGTTCGTGTTGTTCGATAGGTTTGGGAAATTGTAATTGATATTCCGTTTTGATAGAGATCTAACTTCTCTATTGGGTTCTTTATTTTTTTATGTGATTATCTCTACTTTCTTTTTTTTTTGGTTATTTTACGTGATACCGTAGTAATTACTCGTTAAGTCTTTCTAAGAAATTAAATGAATTATTTATAGAAATTCGGTTTAAGGAAAGATAAAGAGGTGGTGGTATTAGCGTGAGGTAGGATAGTTTGGTTCGTTTATCCTGTTTCATTTACATTATATTACCGTTATTCGCGCTGCAAGCTCGAGTGCAAAGGTTTTCATTGAAACATGCCAATTAGTCACGGGATAAATTTAGTGGCGCAATTAGCCACGTTTGGCAGATGTTTCGACGCCGTTGGTGAATTTCACGCGTGTCAGGGAGATTTTTTTTTCCCCTCTCCTCTAACGTCACGAAATTTTTCACACATCTCTTCCGGCTCCGTTGCTCCTTCGCTCAGGGTTCGATTATTTTTTCCCTTTTGTCCCTTGCCGTATTCAGGGGCGCCTCTATCATTAGGCGCAATAACTTATGCCGATATTACGATGCTAATGAGGACTCCTCGCACAAGCGGCCGGCGTCGTTATTTACAACCATGTATTTTTACTATTGCGTTAAACGTACTGGCGTCCCGACGCAAAATGCGTTTCGGCGCATCTTTGGGATTTTTTAACCGTCCGTTTACTTCTACCACGTACGCTTTAGTCCTTCTCTTCGCGGTATGAATATTTAACCGGTGCGGTGTAAATGTAGTGTAACGGTGTAATATTAATTTATATAGCGCAAACACGACCCACGATTAATTTCCGTTACATGCGTAATACGTTAGCGATATTCCACCAGAGTAAAGTTCGAGTAACCGCTGCGTACAGAAACTAATTAAATACCCGGGGTATATTAAGTTGCCCGCGTTGGACGTGTAAACGATTGAAGTATTAGAGGCCATTACTGTTTACCCGCGTGTAATTATCATTAATATTAACCGAGTGGTATTTTACAGAAAGATAAATAGCGGTGAAATAAAAATATATATAGAATAACGAGAGCGATTAATCAATCTGTGATGTACCGTGGCACATGGCCAAGTTTTCTATGAGAATTCTTCGAAAATATCGTAGAGCTAGAATTAGTTCGCTCGGAAAGAAAATCAATCGGGGGGAAAAAAGGTTAATTACGAGAAAGTGGATATTAATCACAGTTTCCCAAAGCCAGCCTTCTCACACTTAAGTTTCAATAATTCTTCGTGGAACCCGTTGAAACACATTTATCCTACCTTGAGATATAAATTAGAGACACGTTCACGTTTGAGTATTCCGATCACACAGCTGCGAGCTGCATTTGAAAATCACTCGAAGATGATTGAAAGCGTACACGTGAACAAGACGGTGTAGACATCGCCGGTTCGAATATAATCGATCGATTCTATCGCAACGCAAAATCGGGAATGGCTCGTTATTGAAGGAGTTTACGAGAGATCGAAAAATCGGTAGCTGCTTCCCGATAGTGAATGTACCACTTGACGTCATCGGCGTGCTCCAGTTACGAGAGCAAGAAAAGAGAAAGAAAGGACCGAGAGAAACAGTGGATGAGCTCTGACCCCACCTGTGCGGTACTAGGATATCCATAGAAGGTTCGAAACAACCAGGATAATTATTTCCTAGAACAAAGTTATGCTTGCTATTCCTTGAAAACGATCATAGTGTTCAAAGATGGAGGATCAAAGTGAAAATTACCTTTTCTATGTAAAAAATATAATTTTACCAGATGATTCTAAGAGGTTTTAAAAATATTTAATTTTTTCATTCGTCACAATGGCTTTTTGGACAAAGTTTCTATTGAAATAACGAAATTTTGGTACGTGTTAATGAAATACCGTCTCTTTCGTTACGTTTTGTGAGAGTCAGTGGTTAGTCGATAATGTGGAGATCGACGAGATATTAGAAAGTCTTCGTTCTGCAACATGGTGGAAGACGAGCACAGTTGCGGGCGTGAAAGAGGCAAAGCCGTGCTCGAACCGTTAATCGCAAGCGTAATTACGATAATCGCTCATTGATTGCCCCGTGAACGTGCCTTCTGCACTTTCCGACTACATCTAGATACCGCAGAAGGCACTGCATCTGTTGCAACCACTATCTGTTCTAACACGGCTGCACAATGGAAACCGCGAATCGAAGCCGCGAAAACTGGCAACCTCCACACAGACGTCCTCTCGCAATGACAATTATAATAAATTTAATACGCTACCTGGATTCTATTAATTGCAAATAAATAATGCCATTAGTGTATCATTCAAAAATTAATAAGTCCAATATTTTATTGATATTGATAAATATGCACATAGAAATATTCGAATAAACTTAATATGTTTCCTGGATTCTATTGCAAAAGACTAATATCAATAGTGTACGAGTATCATTCGAAAGATTGATAAGTTTCTATATTCTATTGATAAAAATACACATTAAAATATTCGAATAAACATAATATGTTACCTGGATTCTATTGCAAAAGTATAATACCAATAGTGTATAATTCGAAGAATTGATAACTTTAAAAAAATACACACAAAAATATTCGCAAAAGTTTGCAAAATCCTATAAAATCGTCATCGATACCAAATCGCATATACTCTAACATTATAATACCGTCAAACATAATCAATCCAATTTTCAATCTTCTCGTTTTTCTAATCACGACTCGCCACGATGGCAGCTGCAATTAGCGAAAAGCGAACGCCGAATCGTGCGGATTTGATTGACGCATAGAGACGATTACACGTGGATATTCAAAAGCCGTGCCGTGACTTATCCGCAACGGCGACTTAGCCCGCAGATAATACATCTATTCGCGCGTAGACGCCGTGAATAAAGACATTAATAAACCTCTTCGTGCCGACGAAGGAACGCAGAACGCAGCCAGGAACCCGGTGGAATACAATACGCACCGAGACGGCTCCGGGTAATGGATGCTCCTTGGCACTGGATGGTGTAACGGATGGTGCTCTAGATGGTGGTGCTATCTTGGGATTCTGATGCCTACTCGGATATACGCGTTATCGGATAGAGAATCGTGAGGATCGAATAAAAACGTCTTGGCCTCTCGCGCTGACGCGGAAGGCAGAGAATAGAGATGACAGGGGGATGTTGTCTTAATACTTGCTGCATGAAACGTTGCAGCTTCTTTAAACCTGTTGCCAGCTGGAACTTTTGCGCCGATACCGAGGTTACAATTGTTTTCGAATTGAAACATAGATTTTGATAAATGTTTATTTAGGCACTGTGAACTGTTTGTGTTTATACGATGAATATTATTTGAATTAATTGTTCTAACTCGGAAAAAGGTATAGAATTGTTGGGGATTAAATATTGAACGTTTTAAGAAAGTGATTGGATAATTTGTTACAATATGTTTGCTTGTTAGAAATGTTGGATGTCATTAATTATAAAATCCAGCACGGAAGGTAAAATATTTTTGTCAAGTAGTAATTTGTCGTACATAATATCGCATTATAATTAAATTATATATATCGCTCATTATTTTATTCTTTTTATCACATTATGAGATCAATTATAGTCTGTCACAAATACCTGTAGACTACTATACATTCACGCAAATTCACGACAGTAATTTTGATTATCCAAACCTAGCAAACATTAACCAATTTCGAAATTCACCAAATTTTCGTTCCCTCGCCAATAAAATCGATTCACTTTCTCCGTCCTCGTTCTTCGATTAACGTTCCTGCGACCGGTGATCCCCCAAACGGTATCGGGTCGGTAAAATTCCGGTTCGAATGTCGCCGTTTAGTTCACAACGGAGGAACAGAGTCTCGATCGCGTTTAAAGACGGATCTCCCGCGGCGTTGCCGTATTCAGGTCCCATCCCTGCATCGATGTTGTTCCTGGCCGGGGCCAGGTTTCTCTTAACGACTCCAGTTGGGTTTGTGTACCGATCAATTCGCGGCACAAAACGCCCTCGTGGCCACGTGTAAACGAGAAAACGGAACGAGCTGGCTTACCCTTGTCCGGCGTGGTTTATCTCGTACCCTTCGTGGGTCTCAGCTCGACCATTAGTCGTTGTCAGTTACGTCCGGCCTCTACTCTTCTGGATCAAGAACCAGGAACCAGCCGTCGTACTCGTTCGTGCTCTCTTACGGCTCGTAACGTGACCCCTTCAGCACCTTCGAGGAATGAAGATATCGAGTCTCGCTGCGAGAATGGAATTATTCCTCTCTTTATCTCCCTTTACGTTAGTTACGAAACGATTCCGCGAGTATTATTTTTCGGAGATCGGTTGATAATCTTTGGAGAATCGAGTTCTTTTTACGATAAGGGACAGTGAAGTGGATTTAAATTGTGTGTGTTTAATTTTGTTGTTGGTAATTATAATAAATGAGAATTATAATTAGTATAGTGGGAATAATATTATTATAGGGTGGATAGAAAATAAGAGGATGATAATTGTAAGTTATTTATAACGATAATACGTCGATCGAGTGTATCGTTTTACGATGACATTGTTCCTTTATTCTATCTATAGCAACGTTTTTACGACTTCCCCATTTTCCTCGTGCCGTAATCAATTGTTGGTCATCGAGGGTACATAAATCTCTCGTGGTAGCGTTGCTTTTAAAGACGAGCAAGAAATCATCGTATAACAAGATCGCAGGCACGCGTATCACCGTTTTGCATTGTCTTAGAATCGTGTCGCAACGTAAACGAATCCCTCGGGACGCCGTCATTGTATTTTATTCGTTACCTTGTCTTATTAACTTTGGCATTTATGACCCTTTGAACCCCGTCGATTCTGGACCGTGTGCGCGCTTTATCGTCGGTTTTATTGCGGTTTACCACCCGGTTGAATTAAGACGGTGCAAATAGTGTCGTCGGGTTTCCGTACTGAATGGACACACCTATCCGTTTCTATTTCTTGCCGGAGCCCGTCTGGCCTCCGGGGTCCAGGTCGATAATTTATTCGAAATCGTGAAAATTTTATTACTCGTCGCATCTGATCGGGCTCGTTTGATTGCAAACGAGAGGCAGGGACGTACGCGGGGCTGAATAAATGATCGCGGATATCGGGTGAATGGAATGATTAATATTCCGCATCCTGTTATCCACTTTAAGTGCCTCGTGTACCGAAGGAAATCCAGACTCTCGAACCGAGGATTTGCAACGAATTATCTTCGGATAAGAATCACAATTCCACGCTTCTATACATTCCGATAGAAACTCCATAAAAATCTATTTCATTGTATTTTTCATTTGGAGCACGCACAATCGTGTACAATCATTTCCATTTGGATATGTTATGTATTTCTTCTACTCGTTTATTCTATGTTTTCTTTATTCAGTCTTGTATTCAGGGAACAGTGTTACACATTCATAATATTAGTCTATTCATTATCTACGCGTTACAATGACAGACACTTCACACTTCCGTCGTGGATAAATTTCTCAATGAACCTGAATAGCACGATTGACGTTTAAGGTCATAAAAGAACGAAGGTAGAACAGGCTCGATAATCCTGTGGATGTAAGAGGGTCGAATGTTACTAACAAAAAAAGTGTCCGCCGATATAGTCTTCCCTCGAGCTATCAAATTCCGTGCGGATAAAGACGTGGGATACGTCGGACGGCTCGTGAATGGGATTATTAATATTTCCCTTTCCTGCGCTTCTCTCGCGGCCTTTCGCTACATCGCCTCGAAGCGATTCGCGCGAGATACCCTTGCCGATAATTTATGCGAAATCGTGAAATCAAGTTTTACTACTTCTCGCCCATCGGGCCTCCTTAGACTGCTCGGATGCAGAGAGACCTTCCTCACGGGTACGCGCATAGATAATTAAGATATCTCCTTCGGATTTATTAATATTTCCTGTTCTCCTCAATAGGGCTTCTTAGCTCGCCATACAAAGCGGCGATTTCATGGAAATCGCACGTTGAAATTTAAATTAATTCCTTGATCGGCCGAACCCATAAGTTAAATTCACACCATGATAAATATAGAGTTGCAAGCGGAACACTTAACGTCCCGATAGGAAACACGGCTGAATGGGGAAACGTTTCGTTGAGATGACTTGAAACTTTGGTCCGTAATTATACATTTCATCTAATGGAATTAATAAAAAACGTTGTTTATTTCTTTTTTCATCAAGGTAGCTATAAAATATACTTAGATCTAACGTATTTGGATATCTTTCATATCAAGTAATGTATTATTCATCAGATTCTATAAAATATTTATGCCAGGATAAATAAACAATTGCAATTATAACGTCGAGACGCAAGATGTCCTGAACCTTCCAGAAAAGTGCCGATAAGACGAGTTGAATATTGATCACCGGCTACCGGTCCGATTTACATGATCTTCCTTTTCCTTCTAAAGAGATTAATATTTCTTTCCTTACCAGTTCTGTCGCATATGTTAAATTCACACCTTGATAAGTATAATCTCGTAGCTAGCCTTTAACGTCCAGATACGTGTCTCTCGACGTTACGGGAAAAAAATAGTATTCGATAGGCCTGGCCTGTGTTAGAGTATCGATCCGTTGAATACCAGTTCGATCAGACCAGTTGAGAATCTCTGTCCAGATCTATTTGAAATTGACGTGTATTACGTTCTCCTTCCTACGTCCTTCTGATAATTTCAACATTCCACAAATCATTTAGCGAGGCACAAACCGCGGTCTCTACGCCTACGGGCCGTTGCCAATGTGTTCGAAACACGTCCGATAATACCGGGCCCTGCGATCGTTCGATCGTTCGATCGTTCTTTCTATCCAGTTTCCCTTGAAACGCGTGTCAACCCCGTGTCGAAGTCCGCCCACGTCTCGCGCGCCGTAGAAAGGAAACAAGAGAAAAATGTCTGTCACTGGCGAACCTTTTCCACTGGACAGGCCGAGACGAAAATTATGCATTTACGTGCGTTGTTTGAAAAAGTCCGAGCGTCTCACTTGTTGGTATTTCAATCCGGTAGCTCCGGCAGCCGATGTATTTTTTCCCTTTTCCATTCTTACTGGCAGTAATGGCGTTCGTGGGGAGAGATAATCGAATGGCAGGCTTATTTTGGAAACAAGCTACCGCCGCCGCGGCTGGAATCTGTTATCGTGAGACGCGTCGCTTACGTTAACGTTTTGATTAGCGTTTTGATACCACGTATCCTAGGGATTTAATTTATATATTTTATGGGGAATGGGATATTTGGTTTTACTTATTTGGAAAGGAGCATTTCGAGATGTCTGTCGTTGATTTTGATGAGGGTTTGTTGGCTTATTAAATAGACACGTATTTGTTTTTAAGTGTCAGGATGCGAGATTAAAGGGTGAAATGATTTTTTCGAAGTTGTAGCATGAAATTTTTATGTTAGTAGTTATTATACATATAAGAAAGTTTCTTGGGAAATGATTCCGAGGTTCTTTTGCATAGAAATCGAATATATTCACAACTTTTGCAACTTTGGAGGGTGGTTTCATCCCTGAAAGTTGCACCCCAGCAAAATAAAATAAAAATACGTCTCTCTTATTTGCACCTATTTAAAAAGCGCACGAAGGTTAATTAAAATCTGTGATAAACTACTCAGAATACATATTTCCCTCAATCTTCAGAGTTTCACCCTATCAACGTGTCAAAAACTATAAAATACATTATTTGATAAATTGCAATAATGCCTAAACGATTAGGAATAAATCTGACAAACTATTTTTCTCTCGGTTTCATTCTATTTCCCTCGATACCATCAACGAAGGTGTATAATCTCGCAGCCACCCTCCGTTAAAACGGGTAGTCACGACGCTCCGGAGTTTTATTCTGGAATACCGTAAAATAAGTATTTTTACGCTTTCCTTTTTCTACAATGCGCGGCGTATCATTACTTTAATGCATCGTTGCTGTTCGCAAGGAGGAACGGGAGAATCGAAATCGTCTTGATCGTCGGCGGTAACAGAGTAGGTTACTAATGGTGGGCTTGGTGGGTTGGTGGGTTGGTAGACTGGGTTGGGCTTCTTAGAGGTCCACCGAGGTCAGCTGTGTACGGGAAGGATATGGTTGCCCAAGGCACCGATGACATCGACGAACGAATAACCAGGCTCGAGACTCTCGAAGCACGTCGACCGGAGAGACTTGCCTTTCAATGAAACGTTCCCGAATAACGATGATACCAATCCTCCCCGATTGCGTGGTAAACTTTCTTCTCAACTTTATCCAAGTGTAATTTTCAAACTTGTATCCAAAGAATAACATTCTAGAATTTATTTTCCGACAACGAAACAATCGTAATCGTACGTTGAATATTTTAGTTCCTATAGAATATACATATCCACAAAAAAGCATCGAAAATGCAAAGCTATGGGCCAAGTACAAGAGTATGTTACATTGGAATAGATTGCTCATTAATATAAACTTCATTTTACACAGAATTTGAAGTCAAATGTGAGCAAGTACAAATTATTGTACAGAAATGACGCAATAGTAAATATATTCAATTAACTAAATTTCCCAAAATATGATGTCTCCTCATTTAACGAATAAATCTGTTTACTGCTCTATTAAATATACTTGGTGGTCCGCTTTTTACGAAGCTTGATGTCCAAAACGTAACGTAACATTGAATATTTTAGTTCCTATAAAATATACATAGATATAATATACATATATACATATTCTCCGTGAGATTCAATTCTATAACTTATCTTTCCATGCAAAAAAGGAAATGAGATATTCAAGCAATACCGCGGGAACGACACGCGCATACAGGGTACAGTCAATAAATACAGTGGAACAAACTGTAGCCTTTGTCCTGAAATAATTATCCTGCGTGCTCCTTTTCGAAGGGTCTCGTGGTGCGTGTTGCAATATATAAAACACCGGTGTTTCGTGCGGCAGGCAGGTCGGCATATGTCTTTGGCCGGTAAAAAGAGAGAGAGAGAAATAAGAGAGAGAAAAGAGGCAAGAGGCCGAGGGGAAGACGGCAGGAGAGATGCTGAAGAAGGCACGGGTCATGCAACAACAGGAAGGTTAGTTGCTCGGGGCGGCGACAAGCGAGCGAACACCATCTTGCCACAGCTCTTACATACGTAACCGGCTCTCATAATAATTTCACTCGACTACGAGGGACCCAGGACGACGTGTGCAACGCACGTTTCCTGGAAGTTCGTCTTTTTCGTCGCGAAAAAAAAAAGAAAAGAGAGAAAAAATACCCTCTCTCGTGTTTCATTATCCAACGGTGGTTTGACAGCGGAGATGAGGAAAAAAGTCGATCTTGATTGACGCTAGGTGTAATCCTTATCTTTTTCTTGTTTATTATTAGTCATGCGTGGCGAGTTGGAAATGATTTTAGAATGGTCGGTATACAGGAGGAATATTATGTACTTATTTATTATGGTGGCAGGAAGATTCCACGCGATACAGAACTGTAGCGTATGAAATTAAAATATAGAGAACGTCCCTTTGACAGGGACACGAATCGTTGTTCTATACGTATTTTATAATATAATATATCTAATGTTTTATTATTCTAATGTATGTAAGTATCGAAATACTTACCGGTGAAATTATCTCTACAACAACAAGTTTCTTGTCGAGTAAAACGTGCTATATTTGAGATAACATCTGGTAGGTACTTTCCATTAACACTATTCGATTTACTTACGGTCCCCGACACGAACGTAGTACCAACAAAAGAGAAACTAACCGGGCCCTAAAACTTGCACTCAATATAATCACCCCATTTCAAGTTTTATCACCGAACGGCCGGAACAACGAGCAACACCGGCGTTGAATTTAACTGTCTATACGTCGTTCAACAAATAACTCACAGGCCCGCGTGTCTTTACGATAACCATCATCAGCAGTTTGTTACTTACATCGCGTTATTCCGGGGAGGTCTAAAAGTACCACGGTGAAATTTGTTCGCAAGGACCATTAGAGGTGTTACGACTCTCCTTGCCACGAGAGTAGAACGTTAACGAGTGTAAGACGAGTTTAGGTAAGATAATCGTGGAAGGTATAATCAACCCGGTGAACGTTAATGTAGGCGTCGTCGCCGTTAGGCCGTTAATTAGGCGCGGTTAAGTATGTACACCTGCGCGATTTCACGCAGCGTCCGAACGTAATCGAGACTCGCTCGGTTAACCTTTTATCCGCCCCCCTTGACTGCCGGTCGGTAGAACCTTTCGACGAACCAATCGTTTTTTTTTTTCTCTCTCCTCTTTTTTTTCGACACGCTCTTGTGATTACGATCGATCCATCCTGAAATCCCGTTCAGGTAGGCACCTACTTATCGACGGGATCATCGGGAAGAATTGAAGATCGTGCGAGGAATTTTTGCTTGAACACTCATTTGTCGCACTTCCGTTTATATTATTTTATTGATTGTTATCTATCCTAGAAATGATACGGATAGAAAATACACTATAGATAATGGATAGTAACCGAGGATATGAAACGTGGAATTTTATGAGTAATAATTACATTGTCATGAATCGAAATTTTTCTCGCTGTTTATAGGCGAGTTTGTATCCTGTATTCGTTTTAATATCAGTAGGTTGTATCATACTTCGTTATCGAGTATCCCAATCATGTACGGGGTGTTACGGTTTTCTTAACTGATTGCCAAGCGTATATCTTTCACCGGTTTCCTCGGCGCATGTTTCTCGATTGATGGACAGCGACGATCGTTTGTTCACTGTCTTACCTCTATTACGGAAATCGCCTTGGAATCATTGACCGTGACAGACGGTATTCAGGACGATCCAGTTTCTCACTGGACTCGTTTGAATCTTCCACCTTGACGAGATACAAGCGCCGCGGCGATAATCGATCATTGCAGGATGTATGGTTTCACGATCGTTTACTGGATTACACGTAATCGATGAGCTCTTGAAAACTCATTAAGTTCAACGACAAAGAAGCCTCGTTATTTCCCTATCATGCATCTAACGGATATCAAATATATACCCAACCAGTATGTATGTATACACACACATACATACATACATACATTTATCCGTACGTATCAGCACGGTAGACTTAATTATTCGATTTTATACAATTAACATAAAATATATTATCTACTATTTACTCTCGATTTATTACGCTAATATTTCGACATTACTAAAAGTTCTTTATAAAATTCACCGATACCCCGTTCCTAGGGAACAACTGAAACTCTTTACGAAAAGGTGGAGCGGTACGGGCCGCTGATTTTGTTTTTCGTCGAAACGTAAACTCGGACGGAACAATGATATCTTAACTGGGATCTCAATAGGGTTAATTAACACGAGAGAGAGCCGACGTTTGCGGAGGCGAGAGATAGAGAGGAGGGCCCGGCTGGTTTTAACACAGCAACGGTGCACTGGACGATACCGTGAGCCGCACGTTTACCGTGGCGTTAACCAAATTGATTAATCTCCGCTTCAGTGTCGATTAATTATTGACACGCTTTTGTTATCCAGACATCGGCAATTATCCGCTCGGTGGTAGTGCCCCTTGTACGTGCAGCCCGGCTCCCACGGTGTTCCGCCGACAAACACGGACATCTTCCGACAGCCCGAAATTGCTACCACCTTTTCATTTGTCAGATTCAGCGATAATCACGATATCGACACGGGAAGGCAGGAAGTATGCATCGCCTGTAATTTAGTTTCGCGTATGGGGATGATATTGAAAGTGGGAAACGGGAATTAATAAATAATATCACTTTAGGTGTGTATTAATTTAAAATTAAAAATAATATAATATAATACAATAGATTATAACACATGATCGTAATAAGTGAAAGATTACTATTTAAACATCGCTTATCGAAAGGTATTACACTAATTGAAATCAAAGTATTGTACATATATAAGATTTCTCATATTACAAAATCTCGTGTTCGCCATTTTAGGTTATAATGACCATCATTACTTATCGTAACGATTTAATCGGTGTCCAATTGCCGTATAAACTGTCTTAAATATTCGTACTTGTTATCTAATTAAATACTCACCTACGATTACCAAGACTGAATAAAAAAAAAAATACACAGATACGATAGAGAATATGAAGCCATTAGGAGCGTTCGTATTCTCCGTGTGTTGGTGCGACCACATGGTCGTAGGAATCGTGCAAAATTGTCATCGTGAAATCGTTTTCTGGCCGGTGCAGCTGACAGCGTGTAAGTGCATGTATCGGGGGGTCAGGCCGAGGTATTGCCAGCCAATAAGACAGTGCCGACTTCCTTGTTTGGCAACGGTCGCGATCGAGAGATCGCAATTAGGCTCGCCGCGTCAAACGTTCTGGCCGGTGGGCTCTTATCTCGTTGCGCCCGTCTTGTTCACTTTCTCTTTTCGATCAGACCTTACCGATTTCGGGGGAACCTGGGGTCGTTAGACAACCTGCCGCGAGATTTCCATGGAAGGATGTATCGTGGATATCTACAAATATTATCGCGTGTTTCGATAGAAAATACAAGTCCGTAGATCTTTGGAATATTGAGGGAAAGGTAGGATTTTTAACTATTTATGATTTTTTTTCTTTTATTGAGAAATTGATTTTCAAACGAGGGATTATGTACGGATTTCAAGTGTCGCGATAGTTTAATGCTGTAATAGTCAGTTATGTTGATGTTAATTTTCTTGAATGTACTGGTGGGACTCGGTATTACTGTCAATCACTTTTAATTTAGTATGTATGTATATATGGACGTACCTTATGAACATAGCTGAAAGGTACACACACCTGGTGGCTGATTTCCGTGGAACAGTATATTAAGGAAACGATTTCTTGTCTTCCTAGAGATTCGTGTTCTTTGGCGTTTAAGTGTTATTATCATTTTCTTCGTTTTTCACAGTAATCTACTTGACAGATGTACTAACTCGAATCTGTCAGACATTGTTCGACACGTTCCCGGCATGAAAACGACGATCCCCCTTTTTCACGCGAGAAAGTTGCAATCTTCCCGAACGATTATAGGCAAGCAACATGGCTATTAGAATTTTTTATTATAAACCACGTTCACGGAAGGCAGAAATGAACCACAGTACTTTGCTACTTCGAATACAACACCGACATATCAACAACATTCTACTACTTGCTACCGAAACTTTTCCATAACTCTCAAATTTTAATATTTTATTTATACCAAATATAAATATCATTTTCCCTAAGTTACACACACCATATTTAAGAATTTCATAGTCAACCTGCAGTTTCTTCTCGAGCCAAAAAAAAAGATCTTCTCCAATACGTTATAATTAAAAACCATACTCCCTATCCAAAACTCATTGTTACCACAGCAAAGGCGAACACGTACGACGCAACACCACATTCTAGTACTTTCTACCGAAATTCTTCCATAACTCTCAAATTTTAATACTTTATTTATACCAAATATAAACATCATTTTCCCTAAGATACATACGGCATATTTAAGAATTTCATAGTCAATCCGCAGCTTCTTCTCGAGCCAAAAAAAAGATCTTCTCCGATACGTCATAATTAAAGAAAAACTATATTCCCTATCCAAAACTCATTGTTACCACAACAAAGGCGAACACGTACGACACACCACCCATTGAATAGCAGAAAGAAGGCGCGTGTCGGGCATCGCATTACGGTACTTTCCGTCCACCGAATACGCATATATATATTCATTTCGGTTTTTGTCGCTTGCGCTCGCGCCATGAACTCTCGTCCGCGGTTAAACCCGGTGGCATGTCCGTCGTTATATACCCGCTGTTAGCCGCGTAGCCAGGTGACGTCGAAAAAGGCTCCCTCGTCTTCGGGACATTTACCGACGACGCTCTAAAGATCCAGCCGTGTTCCTGGTACAAGCGTGAGCGCACATACACGCTGTACAAAACGGTACAGCGGGCTCCCCTGCTTACGTATAATCGTACCTCCGCAGCTTCCGGTATAATAGCTTCTGAGGAAGCCACGTATATGAGAGACTGAGACTCATGGCTACCGGGGGGACTTCTTGCCGCTTCTTTTTCCGCCGGTTACCCCGCGACTGGTGTGCTCCGGTAGTTAACTTTTTGCCACGTGATCGAGCGACACGGTCCACGTGCCACGTGTTCAGGCTAATACCTGAAATGCTTTCCGCTGATTGTGGAGCCAGCCTGTCGTGTATTACTGTACGGGGAGAAAATGTTGATCGTTACTGAAGCTTTCGGATTCGTGATAACGGTCATCCAACTGTACGCCGCGATAAATACTAACATGTTTATGCGCTTACGATAAGGAATATATATAAAATATATGATATTTTGAATGATAAAAGATAATATAAGATCGAATGGGAGAAATGTTGATCGTTTAATCGAAAGATCCATTTTGTTTTTGTACAGTTTTCAAGTTAGATCGATACGAAGACGATTCAGTTCGAACGACGCCATCTTGGTATATTTAAATTTCCATTCTAATAAAACGACCGTCCGTAAATTATCATCTATCCTACGTATCTAACACTGGAAGCTTCAGTAACATCCGGCAACGGGTAACCTCGCGGACGCATCAGATCCCCGGCGATATGAACGTCAATGGCAATTCATCTGTATCTAGAAAGTTATTAAATAATTATAGCGAGCGACCAGCTCGAAGAAATTGCAGGCCGTGGCTGACAGTAATCCTCGTCGTAATCGCGGGGAGTCGTGGTGTATCGTACTGTTCTTTCCTCGTCGTCGCCTCGATGATCGATCAGCCTCGACAAACTGGTGTCCGCCTTATAACGGCCCTAATCTCTTTCTATCAGGTAGGATGAAGGGGAAGGGATTAAAGAGGGGACGTTATATCCTCCCCCTCCCCTCCTCCTCCTCCTTCTTCTTCTCCTCTTCACCTCAGGATGGGCATAAGTAATCACGTCGCCGAGAACTCGACGAAGAAGAGGCTGACGAGGCGAGAGAAAGACCGAACCGGGCAAAAAGAGGAAGCCCTAAGAAATGCGGCCGAGAGGGCAGGATTAAAAAAAAAAAAAAGGGACTCGGGTTGAAAAGAGTGACTGCAGCCGGAGAACCCGGGCGCGGTCCCCTCACCGACGGGACGAAGAAGACAAATAGAAGACGAAGAAGTCCGAGCAAGGTGCCTCGGATGATTGCTACTATACGGACACTATGGACGTTTCCCGGTTATCTGGTTTGAATGTGTTGTTTTGCACCTGTCGTGATAGTAGAGTATCTTTTTGTTTAACTTGTTGATTGGCTTTTGCAACATTGCAGTAGAGATAGGAATGCTAGTTTTATTATCGTTGTTGAAGAACACGTACTTACTATGGTTGGAATATTTTTATATAAAATCTGATTAAGAGTGTCGTTTTCTTTTACGACCTTATTGGTTTAGGTCTTTTCAGAATTCATTAGAGGTGGTCGGGTTAGGCTCGCGTCGACACGTTCGCAAAAGGCCGAAATCGAAATCGATCGAAGCTATCGAGGCCCTCTTGGACGACACAACAAAGATAACGGAGGAGCCAGTCGTTAATCAGCAATAATTACCGATGGTAGATACGTCATAGTGCTTATGCAGCGGATCCCCGAGTTCGTTTATATCTCGCAACGAGAAAGAAAAATCGAGAACGCGGCCTTCTTCGGGACCGTGTTGCGAAGAGATCGAAAATGAGATGATGCCTTGTCTTGATATTTCTCATCCTTCGGTTCGTTCGACGGAATCGAGATTGCTTCCGCTTGAACGCGTTGTGCAATACAGAATGATAATAATCGATAAATTTGTGTTGCATACCAATGTACGAATTTTTTTTTTTCATATACTACATAATATAATATAATATCGATTAAAATTCTTTCGACCGATGTCGAAACATTACGATTGGTTTCAATGATATAATGAAAAATATATTTCGCTCCAGTATCGCCTAAATAGAGAGTAAATTCCATTTACATATTTCACGTGACGATAATGTCGCTTAATAAATCTTTTGCCCGTAAATTGCGGCACATACGCGCGTATTATTAATCACAGGAAAAGCACTAAGTACATAATAAATTACCCGAGGGTCTTGAAAACTCGAATTAAATTAGCCTCCATGGTATTCAATTAGCCATATCTAATATCAGAATCCGACTTAATATTTCAAACTTTCGTGGTATTCGCGTATGCGGAAAGTATCGGCTCGTGGCGGGAGTAGATATTACGAAATACTACTACTTGCGAGTATCCGATATCCATTCGGTAGGAGGTAACGACATGACTACGACTAGTCAATAGCGATGGGCTTAAATCAGATATGGAATTACAATTCCAGTTAGGATTCACTATTAATACAAACATCCTTTACATGTTATTTAATATGATTTTAGTTAACGAATATACACCTACACAACAAGTGTGATACAAAGTTAATTCATTTTTATAAATTAATCGAATTATTTTTTTGTTCCAACGTTACTCTCTGAATCGCGTTTGAACTCGTCACTACCCGGCATACCGAGACCCTTGACCCTTCGAAGGAATTTAATTTTAAAAAGTCGCGGCAATCGTTGCGCCGCCGGCGATTATTTTGACCACTCACGCCGTTGGTTAGATGGAATTTATGTACGGTGTTACTCTACCGGGGATCCTGCGGCTACTTTCGAAACTTAATGCCGCTTACTCCTCCGCGAGTTTTCTTACCGAATTGCGCCGGTGTCACGGCAGGTTGATTATAAACAATCGCGATATAAGAGACGCCGTATCACTTTCTGACTCCCGTTTATTCCGCCGTGATTTCACGACGATATTCTGCCTTATTTTTATACAATCACGATTATTATATAATTACACGGAAATCTCTTTGTTACATGCTCACCCGCTAGTTAGAACGAATCCAAATTATTTCATGGCACTTTGCCTCGAACAATGGTGACATAATTATCATACTACTTTCTAAACATGAAAACAACAGATAATAAAAAAAATGTATTTCACACATATACGTAAGACATTCTCCCCTAAAAAAAAACATTCTTTAACCAATCCCAATAATGATATATGCAATCTATAATATCAATTCCATTAATTTCCCTTATTCTTATTAATCATAATCCCATATTTTCCATAGACTAATTATTAATTAATTTACTCTGACCTCTGTAATGATCTAAAACAGTTTTATTTTAGTTTTAGATCGTTACAGAGGCCAGAGTAAATTAATTAATAATTATATTTAAGAACGATCGTTAAAATTAAAGAATTTAGTTTCCATAGTCTCTATTAATTCCCGTCATATTCCACCACTCATTTTCGATAGTTTAGGGACGAGCGTTGATTTCCATGGACGTAGGCTCGTAAATATCGGTGCCGGTATCATCGACAAAATCGCAAACCAATTGTGACCGTGCATTCAGCCGGGGCCCGGCTCCTTTTATTTCCCTCTCGGCACGGTGTAATCGGTGCGTGCACTCTGCATACGAATGCGAGCACGCTAGAAGCTCACGAAAGGGATACAACTCGTATTTCTGGCCGTATCGGTGGATTACCGGGTGGATGTGTGCGCTGCGTGCCACGGGGCTCCCTGAGTGGCGTGGCGTGCGAATAGCAGCCCTCCTATAAATCTTCATTTAGTGACCACGGTCCGGGTAGCCGCTGAGTCCCCCGTAGGAATCGAGACTCCACTCGCGAGCCGGAATTTCAACGACCGTACGAAACGTCGCTCTCTGTGTCCCCCAACGACTTTTGATCTTTCTAACGACTGCCCACGGCATTCCTCATATTCGGTAGACAAAGGTTCGTTGCCCGTTAGATTTTGACAACGAATTATTGTACGGAGGTTTTCAGGGATTGAGTTTGTAGTAGGGGGTGTTCGTGTTTATTATGGAGATATTTAGGGGGGATTAATATGTGTTTTTAAATAGTTAAGTGGGGCCACCTTTTTGCAGAACGTGCAGGTGTGTGTGGGGAGAATCAAATGATAACTTTAGGAAATTATGGAGATATGAATCCTATCTTAAATTATTTATAATTGCTTTATTTATAATATCTTGGTTTTCATCAATATTACGATAGAAATATCAAAGGGTAACATAATTTTCGTATGACGAATATAGTCTTCAAACACACGTAATTGGTTAAATATACTTAGGTAGGGAGAATATGTCGCAGGTTTTAATGAGTGGTTTTGGTTTCGGTAGTGGAGGCTTGCGGAAAGGATTTTGTTAAATTGATTGAAGGGAATTGAAATATTTGATTAATGTGAGCATGAGTTAAGTATAAAAAAAACTGTTTCAAATTCTTGTTCATCGAACACGCAGGTGTTTGATAAGTTTGTGAAATGTATTAACGATGTTTGCTGGCAGTAACAGTAAACGTTCGGAATGAATACGGTAAGGAATACACGAGGGGACAAGAAAAGACTGAAATTGTAGGCTTCGTAGAATTACACTATATTGTATCGTTTTTGGGCAGGTGATACGACGAGCCCTTATTACGCATTCAAAGATAACAACCGAAAGCCCGTCAGATCAATTGCTGCGTTCTTCAGACCGCAGGACATCGGTTCGCAAGAACTAACAATTAGCTTCCTTTCTCCGCGTTGAGAAATATCATTCGCCCGTCTTTCAGCGAGCTAAACGTTTCACGTGAATTTTTTTTTAACGTTAATTGGAGAGTTTTACGTATGTATACGTATAATGTCGCGTTACCGCAAACGTACAAAACTACCAGAATTACTATCAGTCAATGGTTCCTGCCACTTAAAATTCGATAATAAGGGTTTCGCAAACGAGATCACGATTAACAATTACCGTTATGATAGGTAATGTCACGTTTCTTGATTTATACAGTTATCGAATAAAGCGTATACGTACGTACTAATGATTACCATTTCAGTCACGGCGACGTAATTGTAAAAACACGGCACCACTGCGCGGTAAGAGGGTTGCAATAAAAAGTCCGGTTATGAGTGTGCCTGACGTTTTAACTACACCATTAAAATCAGGCTACACGAATTGTCGACGTTAACAATGCGTTATTAGTATTGTGCACGATATTACGACGCAACGATTACTCCCGTGAAAGTGAAAGGCATTAAATTCTGATATCCTTTTTTTTTTATTTTATTTTTAAACAACGTGCTCCACAATTTCCTCGACGGTTTTAGAAACGAGCCTAGCGTAACCGGTAAAACTATCTCTGTGTGACAGTTTCATTGAATTGTTCGCAAATCTAATTAAATTTAACTTCGTTTCACCAATCAAGGTGTATTTACATCCACACATATTCTTTCTCATCTACACACATACACATTTCCAAATCTTACGTACAGAATACTAAAATAATATAATACAAATATGTAAATGCATCCTTCCACGTCTTCAGAGAGTAAAAAAAACACACACACACACACACCTCTTTCACAGTCCCTAATTTAATATTCAACGAAATGCATCTGCAACCACGATCAAACATTACCCTATCATTTCTCCGCGAGAAGACACCCTGGAATATCGATTCCATCAAAAGCTGCACAACCTGGCCAATCGTTCCCACTCGAAGAAAGAGAGTGGTCTCATTACGTGCCAGAAGTGATTCTCAGAAATTTCGTGTCTCGATAAGTTTTCGTCAACCGCAGACAGGATGCGTGTAAGAATGCTCCGGCATTGGTTCTCCTTTTCCACTTGCATCTCTCCTCCCTCCTTTCTCTCTCTCTCTCTCTTTCTCTCTCTCTATGTCCCTCCATGTCCTTGTTTCTCCCGTTCCGTCTCTTTCCACGGGTTTGCGGTCGAGCTCCGGTCAAGTTACCGGTGCACCGGCAGCTAACCTCTCCGCGGATTAATTCGAGATCGGAGCTGGGTGTGTGCAACCGGTGCAGTTGCACACTGTGTCGGGTGTGGTTGTGCATTTCTCTGTCCGCACGCAACCCCGAGGTCGCGCTATCGGGCCTCTATCGTCCAAATATTTACGACACCCTTACGAAGCCGGCTTTATGACGCTGAATTTCATCCGCGACACGCCGTAAACAGTCGGGTTCTTAACCTCCCCCCCCCCCCTTCCGTCATTTTGCTCCCTTTGGGAGCCTTTATCGCCGGTACCAGCTCCATCAACCTCACCTTGGATGTCTTTGATGCGTGGCTATGGATTTCTTCATCCCGGTTAACACTGGGCATACTGGTTCTCTATGGGCTGTTTCGTATGTACGCGTGATAGTATGGATGCGTTTCAGCTTCGGCAATCAACTCACGTCGGATAGTGTACGTAGGTAGGTACGTACGTATGTACATTAGGGTGGTCGTTAAAAATTAAATCTTTTGCGATGCCCCCCTAAAAAGCTTCCTTTTGATAAAAAGACACTGGGGATTTTTCTTTTAAAGTAAAAACAACACGTGCCTCGAGACGATCTAAGTTAATACGAAAGAAAGTTTACTTAAACCTTGGAGTGAAGAAATCTAGATATTAAAATTATGTTTGTACTAATTTAGTTTTAAAATAAAAATATTAATTTGAATATCTTTCATTTTTTGATTTAATAGGCTAAATCAACTGGGAAATATTTTGAATTAAATTTTTTTTATTGTTATTTTGATTAGCTGGGTTTCTTTTTATTGATTTGGGTTCGATAATTGTTTATATTTCGAATAAAATTGCATTTTTCATAAAAATTCCCAAAATCATGATTATACCAAAAAATTAACTTTAATCGTCTTGAGGCACGTGTTGTTTTTAATTTAAAAGAAAAATTCCCCAGTGTTTTTGCATCATAAGGAAGCTTTTTGGGGGGCGTCGCAAAAGATTTAATTTTTAACGACCACCCTAATGTACATACGTACTCGTTCCGACGGTGTTAAGATAATTTAACACTAGAACGACCAAGGCAGTCAAAATGACTGATTTCAAAATTCTTGTAAGAATCGCTTAAATTTAAAACATTGCGATTTCTAAAATTCTTCATAACCATATTTCTATATGTAAATTAATTAAACTGATCAATTTACTATCCCTCTTTATTTCTTTATTTCGAACGTATTTATCTAATGTTTTCAATTTATCCAATTAATCTTCGATCGTTCTAGTGTGAATAGTAGATCAGCAAGTTATAGTATGTGATCGGTTTGTTTGTTTATTTTCTTTTTGTTTTATACTTTGCCATGTTTCCTAGTAGATGTTAAATATTTTCTAAATGTGTTTTAACATATGTTACGTTATCGTTAATTATATATTATAATATGGGTGTGTATAGTGTCTCTGGATAGCGATTGGTTTTCCTTTTAATTATTCACAAGTCCGTGTGATTTATCCGTTACCGATGAGCACGTGTACTGGGATTCTTTTCATAACTGTTTTATACCCAAGGAATTCGCCTCTCTTGTACCTCACGTTTCCTTTTGCCCCTCGACGAAACGGTAAAGCATCAGATAAAGCTTATCAGGCACGAGTGTATCTGTTTTCTGCATCTGCGATGCTCTCGATGGGGAACTCGTAGCCCAGCGAAGCGAATAAACGGGGCGGTCGGATCACCGTCTATTCAAGGTCGGATCCGGAAAGGAAACGTTAGACCAGTCAGGTGGTGGTGGTGGTGTTTGCTCCGAGAGTGACACCTTGATCTCTCAGTTCTCCTCGTGGCAAAGAGCATGACACGAGAGGCTCTCATCCCGGGTTTTTTTTTCGATTAAACCCCCTACCAAACGTGTTTCGGATGTCACTCGAGATATCAGTTAAAGATTTAATCCTCTTACGATTATACGAGTCCGTCGCCCGATATCGTTTTACATCGTTGTTTGAAAATTACACCGACCACAAAGATTGTGTTCGTAATAAAATACGATGGAATTTTAGTTATAAAAATCTCATTGTGTTTCGATTAAAACTGAACGAAAGGGAATGAGACTATTGTAATTGTTTAATTACTAGACGGTTGGTATGGTGAGTTGGATCATTGTTCTGCACGGGTTCAAGTAGTTTTCCGTTTGTGTCAGAATTATGAAAAAAATCTTCCTTTCGCAAGCGCGATCACAATCAGCGTCACATTTACCATCGAGACCAAATCGTGCAAGCAGCATATGTATATGCAGGTGTCCCGGGTGTACCAACCGGATGTAATAAATCGAACACGGCGAAAACGTTCAGCGAGTGCCTGCCGTGACTCGATGACAGCCCTGGAATATGCCCGGTGATCGTGACTTCACTGATCCAGAAGAAACTACGCCGTAATGAACTTCATTTCACTTAAACATCTGTAATTAATCACCTGTGCATATTCGAAAATAGAAAATGAAATAACGCTGATCACTTTGCTATTCTATTTATTACGAATGTGTCGATAACTCGTTGATAGCATTCGCGAATGTTCAACCGTGAAATTAACATATCTTACACGCAGCGTTCATGCGACTATAATTATAAAATTCCACAAAGTAATAGATACGTTAACTATGAAATAATTTCCACCGTCGTATCTAGATTCCGTCTACTTTTCAAGATGCATCGCATATACGTGTAAATCTTTTACGTATTAGAAAGATATCCGGTGGAATGATTGCAGGTTGAATAGGTATCGGTGGACTTATTTTTTTTTTGTGAGAACCCACCAGGTTATGCTCGATTAAAATTAGCCGAGTTACAAGAAAAGCGTGCGATCAAACCATTTCGTTTAAATCGCCGTAACGATTGTCCACGTTGTTAAATTGTTGTAAACCGGCGAACCGTATCGTCAAAGGGCGACTGTCGAAGAATGCTATTACTTTCAGTGAATCGGGGGCGTAGGGAGGGGAAGGGGAAGGGGTATATACAGCATGCAATGGATAATCACGATATATCGTCGGTGGTTATACTAGAAACGGCGCGTGATCGTGAACAATTCAAATCCCTATCTCGTGTATGAACACGCGGAACCGTGTTCGGTGCATATTGCTA
This sequence comes from Mimumesa dahlbomi, assembly GCA_917499265.3. Taxonomy (NCBI): domain Eukaryota; kingdom Metazoa; phylum Arthropoda; class Insecta; order Hymenoptera; family Crabronidae; genus Mimumesa; species Mimumesa dahlbomi. The sequence goes on from OU824124.1 coordinate 7,814,208, forward strand.
CACGGTTTTAATTAATTCGTGATCGGTAGCCCGTGCACTGTGCACGGGATTCTTTATTTCCCCCCTGCCGTCGCGGAACCACCTTGCAATCGTACCTTTGAAATCCCTATAAACTATCCTATAGACGTATTACAAAAAAAAACGAAAAGTAACTCCACACCGTGGAATGTGCATTGATTCTTCCCCCTTCTGGTTACGTAACACGGTAAATGGGAAAAGATCTATTATACATATATTCGAAAGTGTGTGAATCAGTTTGCACCGTTCCACCGATCTATCGATGCGAATAATTCAATGTAACCACCATAGAACTCGTCATCGTTTCCACAGATAAACTCACACATATACACCTGATGAACAATTAACCCCTGTGTCATATACACGTCGGCAGGGAACCACCGGCCAATCGTGATCCCGTCAAACAATTTTCTCGCGTGCAAATATACCAAATGACCGTCTTAAATTATCCCGCGCTATCGTGGATAATCGAGCCTCCACTATCGCCGCCGCTGCCAGAAGTTTGCGCTTCTGTGTTCGTCGCGCTTCACCTCGGTAAAGACACCTTTTGCAAGACGATACCTCGCCGCGTAGGTTTTTCACCTGGCGTGATTCGAGAAAGGCTCTCCCGCTCTCTCTTCGTTCACCCGGGGCCCCGTGTATGTATACGCGAGGCCGGTAAATCGCACCCGGATACCTGGACTTTAGTCGTTCTCGAGGAAGGTGATAACGATACGGTACATTAGCGGCTGCGTGAATTTCTCATTAGTCATCGACGGTGGCCGTCGTAATTTCCAGCACGCGCTCCATACCGTACCTGCCCGGTCTTGCGATTCCTTTTTTTTTACCCTCCCCCCCCCCCCCCCTTTATCGTCTCTCTCTCTTTCTCTCTCTCTTTCTATCTGTCTATCTTTTTTTTCCATCGGTGTCTCCCTCTCTCTCTTATTTCTGCCCCCTTTTGGCCCGCCAGTAGTTACGAAGGAATGCTTAAATCGTTTCTCGTTCGATGTCGGGCTACCGAACGTGTCCTATTAATATCGCGTTACCCACCGTGCACGCGTGTTCTCGAGCGGGTTAATGCACGCTTTTAATGCTCGCCGCTACGCTAAAATATGAAGACAACGGGCGGGGGATACAACATGCCCGCGCCATAACGTGACCGTGCGTTCGTGCACGATAACAGGAGGTGGGTGTATTCGTAGCTATGTATGTATGTATGTGCGTACGTACGCGTAGCCAGCGAGTTAATTGTTCTTGATTTTTGACGATCGATACGGAATTGCTTTTCGTTTGACGTTATTAATGCCCGCGCGGCCGGTGACTGCCGGCGATTACATTGTAGAGAAGAATACGATGGTTGAGAAATGAACACGATACATCGGGAAGACAATGGTTTCTCTCGCTGTCTGATAAATTGATGAGTCGAAACGATTTCGTGAGATTGCTCGATGGAAGACCGATGAAGATGATTGCCGCACTGACATAGGTAATTTTTAAACCGCGTGATAATCAAGTTTGACGGCTGATACACCATCGGAGTCTGATCCTATGGCGGTGATACAGATTGATTTTTTTTTTCTTCTTTTTTTCTCTCCACCAGTACTGTTATAATACTATTAAATTGTTCCTAACGTTATAGTCAATGTGTGACGGATATTTCTCGGTATTTAATAGAAACTAATAATAAGTAGCACATTTGGTATCACGTACCCGACGATATTTCTCCATGGTTTCGTAGCCGAATGCCAATCCTGGCGGTCACACGGCAGGGGGATCGATGAATAAAGGATGGTTGGCACAAAAAATATCCCCGAGAGCGAACGAGCACGCTCTTCTAGATTCCCTTGAGCGGAGTCCCTTTCTGCACGAAGGGAGGGTCGAGAATCGATGACTGCACGTTAGGTATATAACCCTTTCTGCAGTCATCGTGGACCGTCGTATCGCATCGCATCGCGTCTTCCTTACATGGAAATTCAACATAAAAAGCCGCTGGCAGGACCCGCGTCCCTGCGGTCAGCAACTGCGATGAACGAAGGTGACACCGTGGTCACCCTGACGAGGATGGCATCGAAGATGTCCACCGAGTTACAGGATGCCGCCAATTGTCATTCCCTTAACTACCATTCGTTCGACATGACTGTCTTACCGTAGAACCTATGCAAATGAGAACGAGAATGTTCTTAAAATCTTTTTATCGTATTAACAACAATTTTCTGACTATATAATTATAGCGAAATATCTATTGGTTCGATGTTAGTCACGTGAAATTCTGATTATTTTAAATTTGTTGAATTATCGAAGTCTGTAGCGATAACTCAAGAAAATTAAGCCTTTATGATATAATGTTGTATAACAAATTTAATTGACACCGACAATATATGGTTATTGTTAAAGGATCTAATTTACTGGAGAATATATAGGTGTCTCTGGGAGAGTAACTGCACCGAGATAATACCGTGTTATGTAGTAATCAGGTGTAACCGGCGTTATTCATATTATTAGCGCTGTAACTCATATTGACAGTGTTTTCAAGTTTCACTGTTCCGTGCGTCTAGGTATGGGTTTATCGCATATTTCAGCGCGTACATAAAATATTTGATTTACTGTAATATTCGTGCTGATAACGGTTGTGAGATACTTTATATTTCCGAACCTTGTACGATATTCTTTCATTACTTTCATAATTTCAGCAATATTAATATAATATTTACAAATATCTAACGCCGACCTCCATAACACTACAAGTTTTACTTTTACATTCTCATTAACTAGTCTACTATAATCAGTATCGTCACACTTTCTTCACAATATGAAATTTCGGTTTATCCTATACGTCAAATCTGAAAGTTCGGCCCGTTATCTAGATGTCCCAAGAAGGAGAAAAAGAGGGGGGAGGAGAGAGAGAGTGAGAGAAACAACTACAAAAAAACCGAGGATCTTAAAGTCAGTTATCCTGTAGGGCTTTATCTACGACGATCAACGATTAGAAATTACTTTTATCAGTCGGTCCCAAGTTGTGTTCCATTGCGGTGACGATGGTGCCGGAGAATCCCGGAATTCCACGAGAATTCTCGTAATCCTAGAAGCCCGGCTTCGTCCTTGAAAGAGACTGAATACTCCTGACTCGTCTGAGGTCGAGGTCGAGAGGCCGGAACAGGATCACGGGAATTCGAGGTGCTTAAAGCGTTTCGACGACTCATCATAGAGGATTCCTGTTGCTCCCGGAGGTCAGATAAAAGGGAATCCATGTGCACTCGGTGGGAAATGGCATGTGTAGCCACCATGGTGCCAGACGATCGGAATTTCTACTAGCCACTTCCGTTATTTATGAGCACCGATGTTTTTCCCCTTCGCTTCGAGAGTGCGATACTGATTACGCCTATGTTTCCGTACATTTTTCCTCTATACACGAAAATATCCGCTAAGACTCGTCGTTATTTTTTGTTTATCAAAAAGATTAGAGTGAGGTATAGGAATTCTTGCTCGATTTCATCCGACTGGATATTAAACGTTTAAACGAACATTTTGAAATTTGATTATGCTCGTTATTTTAGTGTTGTTCATCGTCTCGTGGTGTTTCTTAAAAGTATAATAAAAATACATTTACTGTACAGCAAGGTACAGTTTTAATGCGCATCTTTAAGTTTCAACAATGAAGAAAAAAAGAAATATCATGTGTCTTTACGACGCGACGGAGTTAAGCGATCGTCACAGAGACCTCAGATAAATACTCGAGATAACGGGCACGCATTTTCCACGGGTTCCTTTTTTATGTCTTTACAATCCAGTGTTATAAAAGTACCTGTAACACACGCGAGGCTCGTTTATTAGCCCTGTGCAATTCGGCTTTCGGATTATAAAACCATGGTGAAATTTCACGAGGCCGCTGGTGGTACAGAAGAATCGAGTTTACGAGTGCAAAGACCTCCGCGTCTCACCAGTTGCGCGGGTTGGATCCAAAAACTCTGTGTTCCGCTTGAAAATTGCCGACAGACCCACCTGAAAATCACGTACATTGTTGCGTACACTATTTTTATTTCCTCTCTTACTAGTCGGATAACTTTTGGTCCAGTTATTTGCCGACGATAAGAATTATTATTTCTCGCGTACATTGAAATTTCATATTTTATGCGGAGCGTTAAATTATTTGATTCAACTTTCGAATATTACTATTTTTTGACAAAATTCTCACTTATCCTTATTGAATTTGCCGGAGTAGTTTATAATGAACGGTGAACGGAAAATGATAAATTACATCAAACGGGGACATTACGCTGCCAGAACGGAACGTGTTAATTCAAAATATATTGACCGGCCAGACTCGTGTAGCCGATAAATGATCACGTTGACGAGATAACGAATGCGTTTCAAAACTTTCCCCTTAACAGTTTTACACGAAATCGCGCGGGAAGCGTGAAAAAGTTGGCCGAAATAGTCCGGAGGATCGATTTAAAATCGAATCGAGTAACACACCTGAAACGAGGGAAAATGTAGTGTTACGTTTGTTCGCTACACAACATTTTGCTGGTATTTACGATCCGTTGGCATAATATTTTGAAGAGAATATAGGACAGCTATTACTATGCATGTATAAATGCAATTTACGCATAACCTGAGCTGTGAACTTTTCAAACAATTTTAAATAAACTTACAATAAACGTTTTATTGGCATACATTTATATACATTGATATTTTCTACATACGTGTATCATTTGAATGTTTTGTCATATACGTCAGTAAACTTCTGGATTTCCTTCTATTTAAGCTGAATTATAGATTTGTATTTGTTTTTATTATCACTTACTTGTGTAATATCTAATTATTTGGTCGACGTTTATTCCTCTAATCATCCAGGCACAATTTATTTCAAAATAAGACAAAAATATCAGATTCATCTTTGAGGCATAGACGAATTTATTATACTATGTTGATATTCTCCTGTGAATGTTGAGATTCTCTAATTTCGGTTATTCACCGTAACACATAGTACGCATATTAAATAATTCTACCTACAGTAATCTCATTAATTATATCATCCCTTTCTTTAAAAATTTTACATTTTCTAGATTGCTTTTAATTAATTATCATACTCCAAAGATTTCCCTTTTACAAAATTATTAATTGCGCATAAGTAAATCTAATATGGGTGAAAAATGACATGCCACTGCCTATCATCTAGTAACAAACCTACAGCTACCCAACCGTTAATACACCCTATCCCCATTCAAGAGGCACAAGAATCCACCTTACGAAAGTATCATCGAACCATTAGTTGGCGATGTCCGTAAAAGGATTCGGACATTTTTCGCCGACAGATTCAGGGGCTGATAACTGTCGTCACGTTCACGAGAAAAGAGAGAGCCGGTAGGCGTTTCCGTTAGACCGTAACGATATTGTCAGGTTGCATAAAGGGGGGAAGGGGGAAGGGGGAGGGGGGCCCGGTTATGACAGATTACGAGCACATAAATAATGGCCACGCGATTTTCGTCCCGTGTACACGTACACGCTAGTGTCCCGGAGCAACGCACACAAACGTGTGTAACACGCGCGTGTATACGAGAACACGGGGGCTCGTATCTCCGTAGCGTTGCGGTGGGTAGGTATATCGAGTCGGGTGATCTATGGCGGGATCCGTAGATCGATGACTGACCGTGCCGACCGAACAGCTGCTGCCGGGTCACAGGATGACCTCAGCCTGAGGTTGATCGATGACTTCGACGATGACCTCGGCGAGGGAACCATCGCCGGCTCCGACCGGCATTCTTCTGCTCTGATCCTCGTGCACCCAGCACACGAAGCAGGAACTTCTCGACTCGACTGCTCGGTGACGTTTGATCGCCACGAAGTATGCAAACCGGTATATCGCTGCTAACTACACCGCGCCCCCTGTGATGATGCGTGTCGATGGGACCGTGAGCCGGGGAGACACTATGATTCGACGGGTAATGGGGATTTTTGGTTGGTCCATTATGGGGGTGGAAACGAGGGTGTTGAATTAACGCATGGTGTCATGGTTCATTTTTGGCGAAATTGAATTTGTGGTAAAATTTGGGGGGATGAGGGATCCTGAAAGGTGTACTTAAATATTTGTTACCCTTTAAATATGGGGAACAGTGTGATTAAAATATGCTTTGAATTTATTATGAATGTGGTTTTTGTTATAAGAGAATTAAAGTCTGATTAAAATTTAATATAGATGAATATTATACTGCCCGTATTTAGAGAATAGAGTGAAATACGGTGGTAACTGTTACTAAATGTTGCATTTAAATCCGTGTCTTATATAACACGTGTAATATAAATAGTTAAAAATAAAATAGAATTCGAAGTGTTTTGAATGTACGTAAAAAATATTGACAATTAATGCCAAGCTGTTTCTGTGAATCGAAGATTATTAAAGCTTTCAGATCTATTTATCCCAAATCAGTTTTTCTGAATTAATCATAGACACAGTAGAAAATGTGCAAATTTTCAAGCGGTGCATGGTTACAGACAAAAATATACTACGGATAAAGATAAAAAATATGCTTTGAATTTATTATGAATGTGGTTTTTGTTATAAGAGAATTAAAGTCTGATTAAAATTTAATATAGATGAATATTATAATGCCCGTGTTTAGAGAATAGAGTGAAATACGGTGGTAACTGTTACTAAATGTTGCATTTAAATCCGTGTCTTATATAACACGTGTAATATAAATAGTTAACAATAAAATAGATTTCGAAGTGTTTTGAACGTACGTAAGAAATATTGACATTTAATGCCAAGCTGTTACTGAGTATCGAAGATTATTAAAGCTTTCATATCTATTTATCCGAAATCAGTTTTTCTGAATTAATCATAGACGCAGTAGAAAATGTGCAAATTTTCAAGCGGTGCATGGTTACGGACAAAAATATACTACGAATAAAGATATCTCGTACGAAGTGATGTAACGTAGAACGATGATTCCCAACGGTATTTCGTACGGGTATGCCGCGTAAGTTCACGCATAGAATTTTCTGCGCGTGCCACTTCGAAAAAGGATCACTACTCCTGTAATCCGGTGTTCAAGTATAACACCGATTCTAGCCATTTATAACGAGTTCCCGCTCGATTGTATCGCAATTACCGGTAAACAAATTGCCCCGTCAATTTCGCAAATTGCAGGTTCGGAGAATGAAATCTCACAATCTGGACTCCTTGTGTGCGCTACCTTCGTTCCGATCGCACGCACACGCGGCTCTCTGTATATTTACGCACGTGCTCAGGTCCGCGCACGTTAGGCACATGTGTATTCGGTTAATGCACATAAACGGTAGGCTCTTGAATTAGCGGCACATAGTTCCAGCCGACTTGGCTTGCGTAGGATAAAGTCGGGATTTTTAGTACCCCCGCACAGTTAATAAACCCGACGATCTTATTTGTAAGCAATTAATGGATACACGCGTTTTCTACTCACAACTAAGTCTCGAGGATCTTTATAGAAATCCTAATCTCTTTTCTAGAAATTTATTTACTTCTATAAATCCTCAAAATTTCTAATTTACTTTTTCATTTATTAAAAGATTATCAAGAATGACCAGATATTTTCCAATGCAATATTAATAAATTCATAAACCATGGAGAGTGTATAAAAAATTTAAATGTACACGGTAAAAATATTTACACAATTTCCCCGTAAAACGTACGCGAACGTTCATTCATCACTGCCAAACACAACGAGTCGCTCGCAGTTCCCCCATTCATCTCGAAAACTTCACGCACACCTCCCGGCGCATTAAAACAAAGTGAAAGTCTACCCGGGCATCCCGAGTCCCATTCACACCTGCATTCCCCTATTTATTCTATCGCTTTCCATCCAGTTGTCGGCGTTCCCGGCAAAGGGATCGGCGGTGGCCGTATCGGCCAATAAAACTACCCCCCATACACACGCCACTGTTTACCCTTGAGCGAACGTCGCGGGGACGAATAAGCTGCACGGTACTTACACGGGCGCATACGTGGGATGGTTTACCTGTAAACGGCTACTTTGCATACAGTAACGTGGCTGCGTTCACAACGGTGCCGCCTCCTTTGCCGTCGGCTTACTTTCGATTTTCTTTGCGAGTACGCGGACCTGCAAACCGCACCGTGCATACCGATGCAGAGTATATATGCCTATATCGCAAACGGTTAGGGTATACCTACGTGTAGGCAATACCTGATGATACGTAAGAAAAGATCATTGTATGTGTGACGTTCGTGGCACACGTGATAATATTCTTCTGTGTACGGTTGGCGAGAGGCTACAAGGACAAAGATAGAAATAGTTAACAGTTACTTTTGATGAGTCCGGATAATGTCACTTAAAAAAACTGTCATAAAAATAGAGAGAAATAGTATTTTTGCGATAATTTTTTTTTTCTTCTGTCTTCCCTATGGAATTTAAATGGCATCTGTATTTTATACTCGGGACGGTTCGTGTATAAACTCCAGTGGTCACATCCTTATTATACTATCCCAGACACCGCACGTGTTAACGACATAACGAGTAATTATTGTCTTAGGTTGCGTGTTCGTAATATTATCGTGTACATCATACCAAGTATAACACACGCTTAACTATGATGTAGGATCCTATACGCGGGGCCCGTTCATGTATGTATATTAAAAACATCCTCGTAATTTCATTCGACCGTTCTTGTTCGTTATAACTATAACATTAAGAATCTAACTTAATTTATCCGGGACCGCTTTCGGTACGGTGGATCCGTCGCTTCTCTCCCGTAGTAATTACAAAACAAGATGAAGAGAGAAGGGTAAGAGGCGAGCAAGAAAGCCAGGTATGTACGCGCATGCACGTAAGCAATGCGATGGTTAGCCGTACAAAAACCGGGCAGAATCCGCAAGCCGTGGCCGGGACCGCGGCTTTCTCCTTCTCTTTTTATTTTATTATTTCGTTTTCTTTCGTTCAGTTCGTTTCGTTCGTTTCGTTTTTGTTTTTCAAACCGACTGGTCGCCGGAATATAGCTCTATTAAATGCATTTAGCGCTCGCGTTCGACGTGGAACGTTGGCAGCGGCGCTCCGCGTTCGTGACACCCGTAATATCGAGTCGGATAATTAATTACGAAGCGAGAGAGCGCCGCTCGGGCACCGGTATATCTTCCGACATCTGGGCCCGTTTTACATTGTGACCAGCGGTGCGTGGGCGTATCGCCAGTGGCTGCCTACAGGGTGGACCGGGAACCATTAATTCGCCTCCTTGTGGATCCCACGTGTGTTTTATTAACCAAAGCGGCGCGCGAGAGAGAGAGAAAGCAAGGCTGGATATTGTTCGTTTTACTTTTGTCCGTTCGTCCTTCCGTTAGGATTCCTTCGATTTGGTGGATAGTTATTTCGTTAGTTTATTGTGGCATAATTTTAATGATATGTATTTATACCTTTTATATATACTTATATATATTTCTTTGGTTTCATCTCTCTTTTCTGCTCACGTAGAAATATTAAAATATTAAAATGTTAGAGGAATGTATAATATTGATACTTAACGATACCTATTGTAGTATATTAGTAACGCTATATAAAGATGATAACAATCACAATTACTTTCTTTAACTACCGCTTTGTTTTATAGTATCGAAACAGGTAGTAGGATAACTATTGCCCAAAGCGTAGCCCGTACAAAACATATGCACTGCCATCCGCAGGATAAACTCACACAGAGTGGTAGCCGCGACCCATACTTAACCGATACTCAAAGCCATTATCACGGCCTCCCACTCGTGCGGTTTGCCGCTTTAACACAAACACGCCGCGTCCTCGCCTTCGAAAGCTCGGGCTGATCGGTCGATCGACCTTTCGCCGGTTCAACGATCGCAGGTCGATCTCTCGTTCGATCCTGATCTTCCGGGTGTCCTCTCGAATGTTCTTACAACGAACAGGCTTCCGTGACGAAGGCGAAGTGTAAAACTTCTGTTATGTATCCACCTACCTTATGCTAATGACGCGCATGTATTTTCACCACGTACGATTAACGCGTTAATGTTCGACGCATTTAACCACGAGTCTAACAAATTTATTTATTGCAAAGCATTAGCGAAGTATTATATTTCATCTTCCGAGTGTTTAACACCCGGGGTGTCATGCATTAGGTGTAGGAATATGTTATTTCCGATGAATTTTATTCGCTGGCTATGTTCATTTGTTGCGACATTATCTAGTGATAATTTACAGAGTCGTAACTTGAGAGAAAAATGATAATATTTCAATAATTAACATTTTATATCTTCCTTGAAATAAATTAGGAAGAACTTACTTCTATACCAAACAATTATAATAATTATCATCTCAACTACGTTCTCATATTAAAATTTATTGACACAATATTTTTATGGATTTAAAACTTATAAATATCAACCAAATTTAATGTTCTTCATAGTATCTCATATTCAAAACTTGGCTATACTTTGCAAAGTAATAAATCCTACTGGAGCCTTCATTCATTACGTGTCAAGGGTTACTGTTAGACCTCATTTCTATTAAATATCCTTCTTCCAAAATGAGACAACTAACAATAGCTAGCTAGTTGTAAAAACAACGCTCGAGTGCAAAAGGTTCAAATTCTCCGTACACAAACGTACTTTGTCCGAACAAGAAGGCGGTGGTTCGTACGGGAAACTGGTATCCATAATACGCCTATCTCGAGATCAGCAGCAGCTTCCGCGGCCCTAAACCGCCTGAATGCCGCAACCCGTGCACGGCCCGGTTGCATATTGGGCCGTAATTATCGTGGCCGCTGCTCCCTCCTACTTAGGCCACGGTTTAGCTCCGGTTAGAGCGTGCCACGCCACCTGTACCTGCGAGAGACTCCACGGAGGTCTTATATGGAATGTCGGATGCCCGATTGCTGCGCGAGGTCAAACTGCCAGATTTGCCTGGCGTGAAAACGGGATCACTCGTCCTCGGATTTTACTTTCTTTCCTAACGCCTAGACAGAGGATGCTGTAAGGTTGTCGAGGAAATTGAAAAACTCGGTCTGGTCACCTGTTCACTTCGTGTAGGACAAATTTGTTTTGTGGTTATTAAAAATGTGGGTAACAGAAAATTAATTCATTTCGACGTTTAAATAGGAATTAGCAATGAATTTATAATGTTCGAAGGTTTTTGTATAAAATATGTAATATGTATTGGTCAAATAACCGTTTTAATTTTGTTTTATTACTGTTTAAAAAATGTTTTTGGTATGGTAGAAATAGGTACGTATAAAAGATCGGTAAGTTTAATATGAATATAAAATGATACTTCAGGACCCTGTACTGGTGGAATATTTCTGGTACTCTATCCTTTTATTTTTAATTAAAAACGAACATTATCAAGTAACGGTACATCAAATTTTCATATTGAACTTTCGAGGAATAATCGGAATCCAGGCGACCCGAAGATAAAACCCGTACGAATTGTCCGTCACCGAACCGTTCCATAGATTTCAATAAGACATTCCAATACTTTGATTCGAGTGTTAAGCATTCTGACGCTTGGCACTTAGGTATCCCCCCGGTCAGACGAGTTCATCGTACCTGATGCAACTCTGAACTTCACGGCAGTGCGTTAAAGTGATATAGGACCATGCCGCCAAGTATACATATACACCGGCCGGTATTAAATTCGCTAACGAACGTTACGTGGTTTATAATCGTTTAACGGGTCGAACCGTAACGATTACGCGAAGAATTATAGACGGTCCACTGTCACCGATGATCCCGACCAGGCCTATCCAGCCGGTTTCAGTTAAGACCCTTCATTAATTCACCACTTGTCTCTCATTGCTCGAGGACATTACCATTAGTAACCAAAACAAAACATCTACACTAGAAATTATAATCGTCTTCAAACTAAAAAATAAACAATGATTTCAATTAACATTAAAATAATCTAATTACCGTAATGACTATCAAAATAATAAAAAATCATTATCAACTATTATTAGATTATTAAATTATTAGATTATTAGATTCATAAAACACATTTATCCACCGTTCACCAGACAAAATGTAATATAACAAAACTAGTCTCTATCCACAAATCGGCAGTGTCGAAAAATTTAAAGGGTCGGGGTTCATCGTTCCCCGCAGAGTCGATTAAGGTGATATAGGGCCGCACCGGCGGCATCGGCGGCGTTCAGTGGCTGGCATTAAATTAGCTAACGAACGAGTCCGAGCAGGCAGCGCCTAGCTTTAATAAAAGAATATTCCACCACGAGCGGCGGCATGTACCCGACGCCGGTGTGTATAAGAGCGGGTCTCCGGGTCGACGATGATGCCCTCTCCGCCTCGGTCCCGTGGCGGTGCACAATCAGCGGAGCGTGCTCGTAATGACCATTACCGTCGGACTCGCTACCTCGCTACCATCGGCCACCACGGTAATGGCTCGTGTCTGCTAAGCTCTCGCCCGTGTGTTCTCCCGATACACCTACTCCAGGGACGGATAACCGCTATCTGGCACCCTCCCCTTCGTCCCCCCAACCCCCGGCTTGTTCTTTGCAGCAGGCAGCTCTGCCGTGTGGCATCGGGACAGATAAGGACCCCGAAGATTAACGCGCTGTGTGTATACGCTCGAGATGAGGGGGGGGGGGGAGGGAAGTTGAAACTCGCGTCGGATTTCATGGAATCGCGTGGGCATATTTCAGACGGGAAAAATGTTAATTTCTAGATACATACTTCGGTTAAAGGATGGCCGATTCGGTATGGTGGATAGAACTGCGTCGTATGGCGGGATACATCTTCGTAGAGGGATGCTGTATACCATTGCGTGGGTGGAATTGGGTAATCGAGCGTAACGATCGTTCGGGGTTCGGGATAAAGATGGTTAAAGGGATATGGGAATTACTTATACAACAAGTGAAACTAGTATCTTTGTAATTATAAAACTATTTTATATTCCTGTAATTCATTTAATTAGAATCTTTATAAAAAAAAATATCTCTACCCACGGTAGAAACTTATCTTTACGGTGAGATAAAGCAATGTCCACGGTGTTCCATAATTTTTCCATGAAATTCTTTGAAAACTCGTCCGGATCGAATTAAAACGATTTACCAGTTAGAAAACCAGTTCCGTTACCAATCATGGGTCTCGATATTATCATTCGTAGTCGATTACCAAAGGGATATCTCGGGGTCACCCAATCCTCAGGGTAACCCAGAGGGGACGCATCCGTCCCCGGTAGGCGTTCCTGGCGGCAAGGTTTCGCAACGGTGGTCGTTGGCTGCCCATTAGGACGCACGCCGGCGCACGTACGTATAATGGCAATCATGTTAATTATTGTAAGTAGAGCCGCGCGCCACCGCCGCGGCCGCAGCCGCAAAAGCCGGACGCCTACCTTTCCTCCTCTTCGCGTAGTGGTAACGGCGTGTGCCACCATTACGGGGAGCGCCTTACCGTGAACGCACGCTATTCATTCCGGAGAGGAAGACCCTGGAAAGTCGGCGAGGAGGATACGCGATTCGACTACCGGTCGGACGAGAAAAGTATATGGGTTAGAGCAGTGCCGAGCGATCTTTGTCCGCGGGACGAAAAATTGATGCGTCGAAAATCTCGAGGATTTCTTGGAGAGTTATTAATTTAGGATATTGATGTCTTATGGGGTGGTGATTCTCATTTTCTATATGGTTTAGAGTTTTTTTGTTCATTACGAATACGAATTGATGATTCTTAAAAGTTAGATGAATGAATTCTTGATGCAAAAATATAACAAAATATCGAAAATGTTTGTAGCGTTTATATAATTTTTTTTAATCGAAACCTGTGGATTTCTAGGAGATAGGAATTTGCCACTTACTTTTAATATCTCAAAAATCTATATGGGTTACAGTTTTTTGTTCATTACGAATACGAATTGATGATTCTTAAAAGTTAGATCAATGAATTCTTGATGCAAAAATATAACAAAATATCGAAAATGTTTCTAGCGTTTATATAATTTTTTTTAATCGAAACCTGTGGATTTCTAGGAGATAGAAATTTGCCACTTACTTTTAATATCTCAAAAATCTATATGGGTTACAGTTTTTTGTTCATTACGAATACGAATTGATGATTCTTAAAAGTTAGATCAATGAATTCTTGATGCAAAAATTTAATAAAACATCAACAATGTTAGTAGTGTTTATATAATTTCTTTTTTTCGAAGCCTATGGATTTTTAGCAGATAGAAATTTCCACTTAGTTTTAATATCTCAAAAATCACCAACTAGAGTTTTTATTATATAATTGATTAAAACAACCATTTCAGGAAATCAAATTGAATATCAAGGATGATCCACATTTCGGACGATCCAATATTTAAAACACGTAACAATTTCCTGTCAATCTAAAATTCACTAGTTCGATTGCTTAGAAGGTGAGGGAGGAAAGGTACCAAAGGAGAGAAGGTCAAGGAAGCGAACCAAAAGTGCACGTTTAAACCTCTCTTTCTGTCTGTCTCTCTCTCTCTCCCTCTCCTCCAGCCCCTCCGGTTCCCTGCTTACGGTAATTAAGGGTTCCCCGAGCGCAGCCACCAAATCGGTGGCACACACCGATTTTCGTGTCCCCCGGTTTACCTTCGAGTCTGCTTCTGTTCGCTTTAATTAGATATAATCCAGTTAACACGCTCTCGTACGGACACTGAAACGTTTGTGTGTTGTCTGGCTAGGGTGCTCCACGGTGTGTATCATTCTATCTAATTATCTGGATGTATTGCCGGTTTAAGTACGTGTATCTGTCGAGTACAGTGATATGTTTCTATGATTTTCATTACTGGTTTCGCACGTGCGTGTCGACGATGGCGTGCCGTTGCACGTTTAAATAATCAAAAAAAGGGGAGATTTTCTGCCGTTGATTAGGATATTTTTTCCCTCACGGTATAAAGGTCGTTTTGTCTTACCGGACTATTTATACTTTATCACGACAATCCTATTATTCGTATGCTTGAGTAGTATTCAATCTGTCGTCGGTGGAATTTTAATCGATATACATATCATAGTATACTTATATTATTTATAAAAACTATGAAATTTATTCGTTGAATTTGAGCAAGTATAACCAGTTACTTTGTACATAATTATTTGTATTAATTGTACAATGCTTAATTGCCTGTTAGCTGTTCAAAAGTATAGACAATCCGGACGTGGAAATGCGATTCGGATCGCTTTATATGTCGGTATAGCGCGAAAATGAATTCATAATAGGCGATTTATAACTCACGAGAGCGTGCATTAAGGTCGATCTTAATTAGCGAAAACTTAATTAGGATCGCCAGCGTGACGGTTAGCAATGGGGCAGGTCTAAGTCGGAGGTAAGAAAATGTCGGCGTGTGTTATTAAGACGGGCAGCCTTCCTCATCGTCACGGAAGCTGATCGCGCTGCATTCTCTTCAACAGGTGCTCTAATAGAATGACGTTAAAGTTCGACGATCTATTTTCATCAATCCACTCTATCCAACGTCCAAACACCACCCTTTTATAAAATCTTTCTACCCCATTCACACAAAATATGAAAGTTATCACGTCTTACCTGTATATTCATTTTATTTCCTTCAGACTCCAATTCCACCTGCCAGCAACGATTTCCGAAAGAATTCCGTATCCCCTAACGACTGGCAGATATGAAAGGAAAAAAAAAAGAACACTAACGTAGCAATTAACGAGCCACGATTCTTCTAACGAGCGCGATTAATTTGGCTTATAGCGAGGTATAATGTAATACAGATTTTTCAACTATACGTTATAGCGTGTCTCGAGTACCGTTCGAAGTCGGATTCATTAGATCCCATCGAAACGGCTACGAGTTTGAAATTCGGTCGAGTTGCAGTTGTAAAGGCTAGAGCCGGCCAATTAATTATCGCGAAAGGAAGGAAGGAGCAAGATCACGGGCGCGTTTGAATTTCCACGCGAGTCTCTTGGGCGATGTGCTTGAGCCACCGAGCGTGGCGTTCGCATATAATCAGAGGCCTGAAGCTCGATTATATTTCGCTGTCTGCCTCTCTTTCTGCCTTTCGTTCTGCTCGTAGAAAATCTGAGTCGTGCCCGGGTTTTGTACCTGCCTACTTCGCGCGCGCGGAGCCTTCTTTTATTTATTTAGCAGGCCAGGAAGCCGTTAATTCTCCTGGCAGCCCCGCGGTAACTAATTAAAGGTCAGGACGTTGCCGGGTCTTATCCGGAGAGCGCGGAGTTGTAAGCGCTCGTTTCCGGCCCTCCGGGTCGACTTTCATAGTCGAGCGATAAACGAGATATGTACCTGGAATCAAATCCTAGCCTTTTGCTCACGGCTGGATGCGTCTGAAAAAAACTGCCGATGAAAGTTCCCGTTCAATTGTACGGAAAGATCATTCTGATGACGTCACGTATAGCTACTCTGACTTTCTATGTTATGAGGGAAATGTTGGTTGAAATATTATAATTTATCGTTGGTCTTTTTTTAGAGTGCACCTGATAGGGTAAATAATATAGAGAATGTGTTTATTTTAATTTCTCTGATATGGGATTTGAGTAAATTAAATGACACTTTATTGAAAGATATTAATACGAAACGCACTCGGCATTGATTCTTATCTTTACATGTGTGAATCGTTGCACGTCTTTACAGTGACTGACTCGCACTTCGAGTGTCGCGAATCTCGTTTCGGCTGCATTTATAAAACAAAACTAAATCTATCGTCGATTCTCTCATATACACAGACATACATTCATAACTCATACTACAATAATATTATTTCGATCGGAAAGGTATGTTAGAAGATTTTAAAATTCTTTAGAAAACAATGTCCACAGTCGAATCAGTCTATTAAGTTTCACGTCTTTCATTCTGTATCCACCGTTAACGATTCGCGAGAAACTGTCCGACGCAATCGTACTTTTTAGCATGCACTTATCCATCATTAGAGCGAATAAATCAGCCCGATCCTCCAGGTACCGACCTACATCCACGTCGCACAATTTCCAATCCCGCAATCCAATTTGTCCGGCGTTTCGTAACGCGAGCACTGTATTTACCGGTTAATGATATTTCCCCCGATGACGAGTTCGATGTCAAACGGTTTTATCGATGCCGGGCACGCAGCGAGTATCGCGATTGAAATGGATGAAACGTCGAGGCAAGACCTGCCTTGCGACTACGGCCGGTCGGGAGAGGTCGAAATGAAATCATTAGCCGTCCGAACGGGGCCCTGGCTTCTCTTACCGCTAATGGCTAGGTGTATATATATAGCGGCTAAATAATGGTATTGTACCGATCGGATTTCTATCGTTAACAAGCCGGGGTGTCCGCGTAAAAAGATATCGCGGCTTGACCGTAACTCAGCCGCTCCCACAATGAGGCGGCCGCTCGCGGCATTAACGCACTTCGTTACTCGCCGATCGACAGAAACCGACCGCCTTCTACGGTATGCCAACGCATAACGCACGACTAATGAAACCGGTGCCATGATACGTATACCTACCCTCGTAACACGCTGATAGAACAGTGTCCCCGGGATTCATGGGGTACCCTGTGTTACGCGCAATATACTCTTTGTTAACGATCGGCGAACACATTACTGTCCGATCGGACGTTGGGAACGAACATAGAGCTGTGATCGTTAAAACAATATCTTCGGGAGGTAGTTGAACGTTGTACAGGATGACGCAAAAGTCACATTCCGATTTATTTATGTGTTAAAGTTACCCGTTTGGGATGCCGTGTGACACGAAGTTATTGTGACAGACGTACATATGTCTTTTGAGGGTCTGTTTTGCTGAATATTAAAGTGGAACATTTACGTTTGCTAACGTTTTTAATTCTTCAGAATCCTCTCTACATTTGGAAAGTAATGCTACACAATTAATATTACCCTCCCTATAGCGATACTCCCTCAATTTCGATCAAAGCTATCAAGTCTCTTCTTCAAGTTGATACATAATACTGACTTGTGAATTATATTCAACAGTACCAGTGGCTAATATGTTTTTTAAATCAGAAACTGGATGTTCCGCCATTCCATGCGTCATAACTCGCGTTTGATCCCTTCGATATAGATTTTCCAAGACTTTGAACAAATACTCTTGGTATTAGAAAGGAATTGGAAGGATCGCGGGCAGAGTGTATGAATTCAGCGGAGGTTATGTAAACGTTTGGAGGATAAGCAATCGACAGATGCGTAGCGGGTAAAAACTGATCGCCTTCTATGTTCCGTAGATACATAACGCACGACGCAATGAAACTCATAGTCCAACATGCGCATTCGACCGTTGCTTCTCTCGTACGACACGTCGAAGCGGCTCGTTTGTGGGACTCTGCTCGATCGTTTCTTACTTGCCCTCGCGTTCGTGGGACCCGGGATAGGAGAACAAAGTTTCATCGATTCAATAAATTCCCATTAGGTCGATCTTGTCGAGATGTAAAGTCTTTCTGGTATCTGCTAACTGGTTTCTACCGTTTGTACGTCGTTACTTCTATTCCCGCAGCCACGGAGTAATATTTGTTAAATAATCTGTTGTATCGTAATATTTGTCGCTTAGGATTTACCATGGATAATTCATCAACCTATCAATACGAATCTTCTTCAATTTACAATTACACAGATACATATATATCAAGTTTGTTTCTTATTATCTAAACCTCGTCTAAACAATAAAGAACGTACGTTTGAAATCACGTAACAAAACCGCAACGATCCATCGGACAAGCCAGGAACCCCGCATCTGGCTGGTCATCAATCGCCTCGTCCACTTTCTAATTATTTAATTACACCCATCTAAGTACCTTGCGCGCCAATTAAACCAGCACAATCTCCCTAATATCGAACATCGACTACCGTTAAGGGGCACTGCCGTGGCAGTTCTATCGCGTAATTATTACCCCCGATCGTAAGTCGCTTCTGAAAAAGAAAATCGGAAACGATAGAAAACGAAAAAGAAATAGAAGAAGAA
The DNA here is from genome assembly GCA_917499265.3 of Mimumesa dahlbomi. Classification (NCBI taxonomy): domain Eukaryota; kingdom Metazoa; phylum Arthropoda; class Insecta; order Hymenoptera; family Crabronidae; genus Mimumesa; species Mimumesa dahlbomi. The sequence continues at coordinate 7,833,108 of OU824124.1, forward strand.
GAAGAAGAAGCGAACCTTGTTGTATCCAGCTCGGACGGCGACAGGTCGCGGGGGACAGCTTTTCACCGTTGGCGTGCACCAAGAAAACCGCGTGGTGTGTTATTAGACGGGTGCGTGTGTATCCATGGTGCCCGTGGCAATTAACGAGCTACCGGTTGTGCGACCGTCGCGGCAATTAACAACGCTCCTCACCTATTTGCACCAGGCAATAGGTAGCCACCGGTTGACGGCTACCGGCCAAGCGATTCAACTATATGACGTCACGGGGGCTTGGATCGACAGATAAATCGATATCAGGCATTCAGGTCGAATCTCCGCGGCTCTCTACGTGACCGTTCGGCCTGATCGGGTATCTCCGGGGACCGCTATGCGCTGAACGAGAACGCTTGATTGAAAGTAACGACTACCCGGCACGACGTCGTGCACGCATTTACAGTCTTGTTCGCTGATCTTTGGCACGCCTAGATACGGTACTGCCCCGTGCCTGGCTCCTTCCGGTCTTGGTCATCTACGGTCCTGTTCTTTATTTTGCTGGTTTATGTGTACAGTAAATACATTTCAAATGTATCACGGGTTGAGGTAATTAACTCGAGTTTTAGACATTTTTCAAATTTTGGTACCGAAGTACTTGGAAGGTGTTGAACGTTTTATATTTAACCTTTTGCATTCGAAAGCAGCTCATTTTCCTCTTATTTTGGTGCCTGAGGGGCACCACTCGAGCGCAAAGGGTTAAGGTACATTGTGTGAATGATTTGGTTTGACAATGTTAAACGAAGATCTTTTTTGTGGTCGTTGAATTGTAAATGATTTATTCCCAAGGGTCAGAGAGATTTAGTTTATACTCTAAAACTAATCTTAGTATATCATAATGCAGTATAAACGCTTTATGATTTTCTCAATTTACTCTACGGTTTGTTTCGTGGTATTAATCAATATAGCAACTGGGTGGTTCATATCTGCCTATTTATTCCTCAATTTTCGTTTTATTGATATCACTGTTTCTTTTATCATTCCGATTCGATTCTATGCGAATTATGATTTTAATATCTCAGGATAAATGACGTATTAGAATCCACCAGTTCTTCGCCGATAGATACTGCGTATTCCTAAGAACTACGTTGTTCTGTCAAGGGACGTTTTAACTCTAACACAGAATTACACGAACGTTACATACAGATGTATTGAAAGGGGACACTCTTATAGAGAGGGTATACGGTACTAAAATTGTATTACATCCTTCGAGTTCGATCATATTACAATATCCTTGGGGGTATCTTTGTCTGATGTTCTATAGAGACGTATAAGAGGCTTATCCGTTACGGAAAAGCGTAAAAGACGGACGCAGAACGCACAGCGTAATAAATCTAGCCGGAATCGCTTGTAAGCGCGTAGGTACATGTAGCTATTGTGGTCAGTCTTGCGCCGCAGTCAACATATCGTAAAATAAAATTTGTAGCGCGGCGTGTCACCGCCGTCGACGTAATTGTGACGCGAGTGTATCGTAAACGTAAATGTTACACGTGTAAGCCAGCCGTCAGGTGATGTACAACTGGAATATGATTTAGGGGATGCGATACGAGACATCTGATTCTAAATTTTGGCCTCCGTGAGTTGCGGCCCACTAGATAACCTTACGTAATCAATTATGAGACCATGGTGTTCCGAATTTCGGTATAAATATTCGAAGGAAAAGAAATAATGGAATTTATCCGTTTGCTTTATGTTTCATGTTAAAATTCAAGGTTTATTTAGTGTTACATACCATATGAATTAATAAATTAAAATGTACTTTATAATCGATTAGAAACTTTTAGTAAATGGGAATTTTAATCTCTTCAAACGGATTAAGAAAAATTTCCCTAGAAAAAGGTTGTCAGTGAATATTCTCAAAGTACAAACACTAAAATTCTTTCAGTACATCCTTTCGTAGTAAACTAACATCCTCAGAAGAATTCTCACAATTCCCTTCCAAATGACAACATCTCTAAATCGTTGTCCACGTACCTACGCACGTCCCTCTAACTCATCCATCCGTCACGAGGTCCATTAAAGCTACAGCGACGATACTATTTGCCCTTGCCAAAAGGGATCTCAGCAATTTCCTCCTTAATTCACGAGCGAAGAGAACAAAAAAAAAAATCAAGCCACGTCCATCCGTGGCCGAGAGAAATCGCAAGCGAGGACACGAGTGCCTTCGTGAATGAAGGGACGCCGCGAAAGCTGAATGACGACGACGAAATAGAAGAGGAGGAAGAAGAGGAGGAAGAAGAAGAAGAAGAGGAGGAAGAAGAAGAAGCAAAACAGTCTCTGCCATCATTCGGGTGGTCACATAACGTGACGTGTGAGCGATGCTTACTCTCCCACAACGACGACCGGTAGTAGATGATGCTATAATGGTTGGGAGTCGGACATGTGAGTGCGGACAGGAAGTCCAAGTTTCTATACCAAGACGCGGAGTCACGCGGATCTTCGCATGGAGGCCTTGCAAACCTCCTACGTGTCACGCAACTCATTCACGAGCTTTTCCACGTTGCATTAAGTCCCATTACCTCGCGAGGAGTGACCAGCGCCCCGCCGGCGAACCGCACGCATGCGTTTGCTCATTTTAAAAAATTAATTATCCCTAAATGATATGCAGGCATGAATAGTGTATGCGTGTTACCGTGACGGTGTGGATGTACCGTTTCACCGACGGCGCGAAGATGCGTTCCGTGATTACGATGTTTTTTTTCCCCCTGTCCCTTTTTCATTATTTTTTTTTGTTTAAATCAGTTCGATGTAATAGTGGATAAGATAGATGGGAAAAAGGAAACGAGCGTTGAGGGTTTCTGTAGGAAAATAGTGTTTTAAAAAAAGACTTACACCGCCGTGGCTGAGGTTTGATTAATGACTGTGTTAAATTAATATACTGTTTAAGATAGCGATTACGTTTTTAATAAATTCAACCTCGTTAGGGGAAGTTTAATAGGATTACACGGTAGCTGCTTCGTAAAATCGCTGAACGCAAATAGATTTCTATGGAAAACCGAACAGGCGGATCAACGAAAAAAAAATTTTATTACAGCGGAACAAATTTTCAAGTTTACTAATATAATTTACGATTCGTTCGCGAAGAAAGCTGGTATCGATCCGTGAGTACAGGTCGCCCGGCGAAAGTACGTAGAAAAAGTTTTGATATTACTAGCGACCTATTCCATAGTATCGCCAGTCACTCGAAGGCCTCGTGGGATGTCGTTGACCCACCGACAGGAAGATCATGATGCGTTGCGTAAGAGGACATTATCGTAGAGTCGCGCGGCAGGTTACAATTTCATTCATGAATCCCTCTCTGTCTCCCTTCCGTTTCTCCCTTCTCGTCCGCGTATTTACTTTCTCTGGACGCATCCTCGAGAGCTCCCCTTCCTTGCACGCTAGTTACCTCTCGTTTCTTTTTTTTTTCTCTTTTTCCTCCATTTCGTTTCCCATGCGTAGGTGGATAACGCTGATTGTTACTTTAAAAAAAAAATAGGAGAAAAAAAGGAGGGAGGGGGGGAGACTCTGAACAGAAAGGGAATTGTGGATAATTTAACACGTTGCGTACCAAGCGTGATTACGTTTTGTTTCCTACCGGCCCAAGTTTTTATCTCGGCGCACTAAAACGATAGCGCGCCACCCATATATGGGTGACGCGGGCCCCACGGAAGCATGCCCGTCACCCAAGTACGGGTGACGCGGTACGCAACGTGTTAAATTACATTTCTCATCATAACCCGCGAGCCAGTTAAAACCAACACCGTGGTTTTTGTCTCGATATCCCGCGAGTCGAATGGCCGTCGCCCACTGTGCCGACGTGACTCTCCTAATCTTTGTCTTTCTCTCTCTTTCTCTCTCTTTCTCTCTCTCTTCTCCCTTTGGCTTTGTTTCACGCACCGCCTTTATTCTCGTCCTTTGTTACCGAGTGTTCGTTAATGACTCGACGATAGGTTGTTGATCGAGGATCTATTGTCTCTCGTTGGGAACCCGATTTTTATTTTCCCCTTGGAGAAGAATTAATCGAGGAAATTACCGGCGAGTAATCACGAAGAAGTGATCGAGATCTATCTGGATTTTTCTCCAATTCTCTCCTATTTCTACGTCCACTATTTCCCGTTACCTCATTTCTGCGAATCTTTTCCAAAACCAGTATCCCCCTTCGTCCTGACTGGAATACACAAAACTATTATCCGCACCCTTGGAAGAAACCTGAGAAACACATATATATACACAGAATCCCAGCGACTCATAGATCAAAAACCACCAATGCACGAATCCGCGGGTTATATTCAGCGACAGTCCCTAACAAAATTTATAACATCGCTCCGAAGTAAATCCGCCATCGGATCTCCTTCCTGGGAGATCCATCGTCCGAGCAAAGAATATACAGAGAAAGAACCCGAAAGAGAAAGAGAAAGAGAGAAAGAAGAGATAGAGATAAAGCGACGAGAAAAGAGAAGCTGCGGCTTTTTCCCTTGGGCACGACCCTTTGCCTGCTAGAATAAAGAACGTTGCGGCGTGTCTACAAGTGTGAGACAAGAGGGCCTCGATATTGCCGCCTTATAATAAGACAGTATCGCATGAACGGCCGGCGTCGGGCTCCGCCACAGAGGGCGGTCCGAACAATGGGCTGAATATCCGGAGCCAGGAGAGAACGCCGGGGACCGGTGTTGTGTGTAACAAGGACCACTCTCGGCCGCAGCCGGTAGAGCAAAGAGAGCACCGAGGAAGAGCGTGCAGGGCGTGGATGGAGGAGCAATGCACGCCATATATCAACATCGTACCGATAACGAGGTCCCCAGGAGGCTACCGGTCGTGGAAGACGCCGACGAACCGAACCGCAAGCAGCTCTAACTTTGGTCGCCGCACGAACAACCCGCACCCCCATGTCCCCTCTCTTCTCCTTCTGGGATCCTGCTGAGGGTTCCGCCGAGTGAAAAAGCGGAGGACGCGTCCAGCGAAACGTTCGACACGTCCGGCAATAATTTACAATCGCGTCGTGGAATCTGCTGGATTTCCTCCGGTCGCGTCAAAAGCCACGGTTGTTTGCGTTTAGAACGTCTGGCGGTACGGGTTTATTCTACTTGATTTTTTTTTTTAGAAAGTTTCTATTTTTACCGGAGAAGCGTGAGATAAGGGATGATATCTGCGATTCGACTTCCGTGTTTGGTTCTGGTTGGACTGTTGGAAAAATTGAGAAGGAAATCGTAAGGATGTGTCGTTTCTTTTGGTGTGTTGAAGAAATGGAGAGAGGGAGAATAGTTGACGATCCATTGTTGAATTTTGATTGTAAATTTTATATAGTTGTTCTAGCGGATTATTCGGATTTCTTAAAGAAAAGAGAATAGGAGAAAAGAGGGTAAGAGAAACGGTACGCGAGCACCGTGGCGGATGAATAATGCAGGAGCCCGACAAATTTATTAATTGCACGATGCGAATCCGCTGATATTCCCGTGAACATGCAAATCGAGCGGTGCGCATTATTGTCCGGCATTGTTCGCCGCCTCGTTCACGACCATATTGGACGCTAAGAGCGGCGTAGATCCGCCTTGGAAAGCAAAGAAAACTGCGGCTCTTAAATTAGTTAGATAAGAGTTTTAGCACTGATCCTCTACATAATGCTCGGCCGCAATTGTGTTAGGAGAATGTACCGAGATAACGCCCTTAAAGCTGTATTTATTTCATTCTTTCAAGCTACCACGTACTCGACCCGCTTTCCATCCAACGATCAACTTTCATTCAACTATCTCTCTCTCTCTTTCTTTACGATCCCCGGCAAATAAAAATAAAAATAAAAAAACAATAATAATTTTCTTCGCTATCCATATTAGGGTGGGTAAAAAAGAAATCGCTCTACGAAAAGGTCTCTTATATTTTTACCGTCAATCTCACCATTTAGAAGATATCGACGATTGAAGTTTGATTACTTCAAAATATAAGAGACATATTTTGTAGAGCGTTTGATTTCCTACAAAATTATATATAAAGTTTTGCAAAATGATAAAGTTATGAGCAAGACATGAATATTTTCTATTAGACTGAGTAAAATATATCAAACTATAATGCGGAGGACCTTCCCATTAAAATTAAGAGCTCATCTTCGCTGAGAATTTTCTAGAGATGTCTACTTACCAATTTTTCTGTGTAACTCGTAAAAAGAAAAAGTCGATTTTGTGATCCACCCTAATCTATATCCATAGTATCTAAACATTTCCCATAAAAATCCTATCACATCCCATACAATATCGGAATAAGATTCGAGCCGGACAAAGAGAGTCAGTCCGTCGAATTTTCGAAAAGGGCAAGTTTTTGCGCGTACGCAACGACATTAGGGGTCCCTCTCTGCGACTCGGAACAGGCCGAGAAGTATATTCGGGTCCGCACGCCAGGACATTGTAGGGCTTATATGGCGATCCGGCATAAATCAAAGGGCTAATATACTGCGGGCACCGGTAATGCAGCCGGCGCTGGCGGAGGTCTTTTTATCGGCGGGATAAGACAATACGCATTTACATACGCGCGAGCGCTCCTACGCGGCGTGTAGGTCCCCGCGCTTAGGCTGTTCCGTGCCACGCCAAGGCCCTGAAGAAGCATATGGTATGGCTTATTGGAGCGAAGGCCGCGGCGGTGCAGCAATTACCGCGCTTCTACCCGCCGGCTTCCACGGATGCGCGTCCGACCTGTCTTCTTTCCCCGCGGCGTTCCCTGCGTGGCCCTTTTTTTTCTTTTTTCCCCCCTCCCCCTGTACAACCCTTGTTGCTTCTGTTCTTGGGCCTCCGTTTTCTTCTTCTATCGCCAGCGCTAACCGACTCGCGAACGAGATCGGGAGATTGCGCGTTTTTCATCGTGGGACTTTTTATTTGTTTTTTATTTGACGCACTTGTTTCATCGCGAGAGGTTATTTCCTGCCTCGTAGCTACAGCTATGTAAGGATGTTAATTATTTAATGTTATATATAAATGACGTGGAGGGGTGAGTGGATCGACTGGTTCGTTGGTAGGATTCGTAACGGGTGCCTTTGATTAATTTTTATAGAGGTAGGTTAATACTAAATGTACCGAGAGTCTATGTAGATATTTTTATCGAATCCGTAATAATGATAACTTTTAAAGTTAATTTCACTTAATACTTAATTTGGCGAAAGAACAGTATTTTCCTTATGTTGATTAAAGAAATTAAGGTTGAAAGCTATAACGTTGCATGCAGACATTTTAATAAAAAGCTTGAAACAGGTAGCTTTAGTATCAAGAAACAGAATTTGGACACTATATTAACACGTCCCAAGTAGAAATTGTCTTGTTCTTAGATCCTTAAAGTATACAGTTTCTTTTTTGTACGTGTAACAGAATCCAGAGAATTCCGGTAAACAAACTTTATTCCCCACGAATCGAACCGGTGCTGCTGTTCGACTTGTAAAACAACCCCTGGAAAAAAAAGAACAAACCAGAATAGATAGACCAGACCCCCGAACGTTTTCTGCATCATAATTAGCCGCCCCCTATATTGTTCTTTCGTTAACCAATTAAGAGAATCGATTAAAATCCGTCCGGGCCAGGGGATTGTGGAATCGGTTCGAGGGTACGCTTCCCACTCGTGAGGGTTAACGAACGTCCCTTCGGGCAACGTTCGTACATAATGCAAGGAGTAGAACGTGGAGAAAGAAGAGGCAGGAAGGAAGAGAGACGAAGGGATTCGCGGTTACGGGGACCGTGGCTTGACGTAGAAGAATTTAGGAGCGACGGCGAGAGCAAAGGCCCAGTTCGCGAGCGGCCAGGTCCCTTTGAAGTCTAAAAACAATGGCATTGTCTCTTCAGTCTAGCGAAAGGCTGCATCTCCCTCTTTTTCTCTTGGCCGCCTCTTCCTCGGGCCTGGACCCCGCGTAAAACGTTTTAGATCTTTTTTCCGCTCACGGACAGAGGTCCCTCGGGCCGAAAGGCCGCGATCGGTAAGGGCAATCGGACCAATTTACATTTTTCATTTACATCGACGAAGTATCCTTGCGGACTACACGAGTCCGCTCGTTGAAACCAGATCGTAACGCGGCCTCCTCGCTTTTACCTATCTCCGTCTGATTGAAGATCGTACCTGACAGGTCTTAGATAGTGGTTTATATCGTTGGAATATATTAGGAATGGAAATCCAAAGTCTTCCGCCAATCCCCGGAATTTGTGTAAATTTCGAACGTCTTATCCCTTTGTATTTATTTTTCACAGATAAATTATGATTTATATTCGTATCTTTGAAATATTAACAATTGGTGAATAATTCGTCAGTTAGTATACACCAAATCTTTATAAGACAATTAAAAACGTTAGAATATTTTCGATAGAATTTCCCAGAAAAACGGGAACAAGGAACGACAGTGACGTGTTATACTTTCCTTTGCGTCATCTACTAAATTATGGACAGAATCAGAATCCCGGTTTCGTTTCGGGATCGTACCACCTGCGCACATTTTAGTCGTTGGCCAGATTGAAGGCCGTGTTTCGTCGGAGGCTGAAACATCGGGTCGTTATTTCGTCCAGCTTCCAGGAGAAACGAATACAGATTCGGCGTGTGTGTCCCTCGCGGTACCGAACAGAGGCTATTAGGTTCGTATAAGACCGTTCTCCTTTTGTCACGAGTGGAATTTATTCGTCTCGATTCGCCAGGTCCCCTCTCGTCAAAAAAGAAGCCGACCTGTCCCGCTCCCGAGTTCCAGACGATACCCTCCCATCTCTCTAGTGTCTAGATCCGCCGACGATTTGAAATTCCCAATGCGATGCCCGCTGGACTTGACTTTCGGATATACAAGCTTCACAGTTTCCTCCTAGCCCGTCTAATTCGACGTCGGTAGATTCCCCAAAGTTTCGGTGGGTTCGTGGAAACGACGCCCGACGTTGTCACGAGACTCAATTCACCATCGTAGAATTTTTACTTTTCTCGGAAAAATAAATTACAAGATACAGCAACGAGGATCATTGATAGCGTGATGTGAATTATTGATTAAATTTCAATTTATCCATCTATGGGCCCGTGTAACTTTCAGGGAACATTCCAATTTATCAACATTTTACCAAATAATTATAGCTTTTTTCATGAGATTTCGCATGAATCTTAATTCTATAACGTTAGCAAGACAACCGATATCAAAATTTATGACCGTTGCCAGGCTCATCAACCTGAAATAATAAAGTAAATGCAGTGCAAACTGTCCTGCAGTAAAAATAAGCGAAACCATTTGATCGACTTGATATTATATGTGCTTCTATCAATGATTAGAAAACTAAAAATACTACAATTAATAGCTCTGGGCTCTTATACCAATAACAACCTACTTGTTTGCATTTCAATTTTCACTTTGTTACTGTTTTTTTTATGTTTATCGGCCATTGTTACCTAAAAGTCATATAGTGAATATATTGCAATAAAATTGTTTAAACGGAAATTTTTTTTTCATTTACATATATAGGTCTATAATTGTTGATTTTTCGTTCTTCCAATCTTTTCGGATTTAAAACAAAAATTTGGCCCATAGAGGGTTATAGGTACTCGATTACAGTAACGTTGTAAATAAACCTGTTGGTACCGGTGTTATTGACTGAAATCGTAATGGGATTCACCGGTAAAAAAAAGGATGGTAAACTAATAAAAAATGTAGATATACGGGTATGTAGAATCAAAGCTACACAGCGTTATGGTATGGTTAATTGGACTTTTCAATAAGATTTGCGTATTGTTTCATTGGAATACTCGCCAGGGTATTTTCCCTGTGAATAGTTAATCGCATAGTAAGAATATCTTCTACAAACGATTGTTAATTATTGTCTCAGGAACATGGAATAATTGGTATTCGGAATAATTCCTCGTATGCTTACAAACGGGGGGTAATCTTATTTATTTACGACGCTCTCTATCGCGATCCAATTAAGAAAAGCGCGAGCCAAGAGCTACGGGACGGTGTCTTCGTCTCGCCACTTAAGGAACTGCAATTACCGCGGCTGTTGAACGGAAGTCAAATTGAGAAGTTCCAGCGGCAATGTACAAACACTTTCCTGCGTTTGATTTGCTTCTATGCGTACTTCATCCGTGTCCCATAATGTATCGACTCGTTTAATTAACGTATACATTACGATTGTTACTGTTATCCTGATAATTATTTTAATTGCCCATTTTAATTGATACCGTACTAGTTTGTCGAATAATTCTTTCCATAATTTCGTGCGAGCAACATTTGTAATTATTCGCGTTCGATTTCTTTTTCAACTTTACCGACAAGATTAAATCAAGCGAAATAAGGCTTATTAATTACTTAATGAAAATCATGGTTGAATACAGAATATTTAAGGAACTTTTGTAATCTGTGTACCATTACCGAAACTGCAAAGGAAAAAGTAAAAGATTTTAATCGATTACTTCTTCAGCTTTAATGCATAAAATGTTACTTAATTACCATTAAAAATAGAAGCAAGTTTTTTACCGAAAGATCCGACACTGACAAAAAGCATGCCGAAACGTGCATCCATATTAAAAAAATCTTGCCTTATCGGTTTCTAAAATCACGAGGCTCGGGTTTACCGAGCCGGTCTCGCGATTAATGAGTGGTCTGGACGGAAGTTGAATTGAGAAATTCCGGTGGGCCCCGAGGGAGGTGGGCCCCGATGTTTCAAATCGATCGCCTGTACACGTACACATATACGGTAGCACGAAAACATTTATCGGGCGACACCGCGGCCCACGGGCCTCCCATCTTTTATTGATTGCCGCAATTAAAGGTGCGCGTCTCATTAATTGCACCGCTGGGCCTTAATTAGGAATCATCAATTCGTGGTAGCCATGGTGTATGATTAACCTTTTCGCTGCGGTGCGTTCTGACCGAAAAGTCGTTGCTTTACGGAACGTATAAAGTTGTTCCCATACGTTGAAATTAGCGATATGTTGGAAATATTTCGATCTAAATGTAAGGTATATGATAAATATTATTTGTATTATTTATATATATTAATTTTTTAATGGATACTACGAACTGAAACAAGCAGCTTTGATGAATTTTCACGTAACAATGTGGACCACTGCAAATATCATCGAAAGTATTGGGTTTAGGGGAGGGATATTATTTAAGGAATAGCTGGATGTATATGGGAGTCGTAATGTGTCAAAAAATGTTATTTAATTTCTTCTTTTGATATGAATAATTTGTAACCACCCTGTCTGAGGTATTATTATACATATTCCATTTGGAGAACATCACATATTATAAAAACGAAAACATATCACCGTGTGCACCACCGCTTAAAAGTTATGGGACATTTACAGATAAAATAGATTTTATAAATATTTACTCTGACACTTGTGTGCCATATTAATAACACCGCAATTTTCTACTCACAATTTGCTCAAACGTTATTCAATATTTCAAATTTTCAAGCACCACAAATTTCTGGCGCCAACAATTTTGAAGCTTCGAAATTTCAATGTCCATAATTTCCCGCAAGCGTGAAATGTCAAGTCGTACAAATTTCAACCTGTTGGTACCTCCAACCTACGTCGAATAAAAAATCGAAGTTATCGAATAAATTTCAGTCAGCGTTAATTTGAATCAGCGAGTGTCCCATGACTTATGGACGAACGTGTACTTACACGACTTTCGTAGCGAAAGGGATTATCGAGACGTCCAGTGAAACTTGTACATGCGACTCAGGCCACGATAAATATCGATGTCGTACCTGTTTATCGAAATCTTTCTTTGCCTCCCTTTCTACTGTTCCCTTTTTTTATCCGGGGTTCCTTTCGTGCTGAGAAATCAGCGGAATCAACGAGCGCACGAACGTCAACGCTGCGTGAGCCCGTGCGTGTTACTCCTCGAAAGGTATCCCTGGATTCGAGTGCCTCCTCGTTTCTTTGTAACCTCTCGCTGCTTTCCGATATTTATAGGAGTTTATTAATTGGGACGGGACAGGGTGTGGAGATTTATACGGCGCATTTACTTGTTCATTAATAGGCGGGGATTTTAAATTACGGTAAGTAGTTAAAGTTTTCGTCGTTAATCACCGGGACACCGTAAATGATTTTTCGTCGATCCGTGAAACGTGAGAAATAACACGAAGGGTTAGGTATAGGAAAGAAACAGGTGACGGTAAAGTTTGAGTCCAATGGAAATCGTGTTGTTTTCTTCTAACGCACTTTCCGTTTTCTTCGACCAATGGGAATCATTGCGGTGAGTGATTCCATTCGGTTTCCATGGTTGTTTACGAGAAACACTCGGGTCGTCGAGGGAGAGAAGTAAGTTAGTGATACTGAGAAGTGAGAATGATGGATGCCACCTTTCCGTGTGGTTTGGAATACGGCTGACCACAAACGGACTCGAACTACTTTCCCACCCCCTCTACGTTGTACGTGACATTCCTGAATGCAATTCCATAAGCTTTATGAAAAACGGGTTTCTTTTTTACTTCTTCCCTAGTTACTCAAATTTTGATATTCTACATTTTTCACTATTCGTCGTTCATATTATACAAAGTGTAACTTTGTCGAATTGATATTCCAAATACAGTATTATATAAAAACATGAATTTACAAATTTAATTTATCAATTAGTTTCAAATATAAAAAAAAATTAGTTTAAAAAATCGATGACTTACGTATCATGTTTTTTGACCATACACATGAATCAGACTTTGAACAAAGTAAACAGACAGCCTTCTACCGACGAGAGAAGTTCAAAAGATGAAGTCATTCAGCTTCCACGATTTTCTGATGAAAAGAGGCAGTCGCGTAGGCAGTGGATACGATTAAGGCGCATTCAGAATTTAATCTGCGTCAGGAATCTGCACTTCTGTACGGCAGAGTTGTGCGCCGGCTTGAAGGTTGGCGAACGATCGAGTCGGTCACGTCTCGAGTTCCCACCATGGCGAACACGTGATCCACGATGACCTTTGTCCAAAACCCATACGGTCGGCAAAATGCGGCCACCGCGATCGCTGCACGTGTGTTTCCAGCTTTCAGGAACGCGTGTGTTCGTCCATTTATTGTGCAAAGTGTTTACGACAACTGGTTCTCTCGTACACCTTCTTAAACTTTCTGATTTTACGGAATGATTTATGCCGCGATCTCCGCGCTGCAGAAAACCACTGGCGCGGAGCCATTATTGTTACGAGTACACGCGTCTTATTTTTTTTTCTACGCTATGTATATAGAATTGTTTTGTAAGATTACGCAATCGATTCGGGAAAAAAATAAGCGTCGTTTAGAACACGATTCACGGGGCGTTGAAATTTATCCATTTATTCTAGAATCGAACGAAATAACACACTGACAGAAATGCAATGAATACATAAATCATAATTGGCCTCTGTCACGCGAGCTGCGCGAAATTTATCAATCTTTCGTATCGTAACCTGTTAACTCGCTACTGAACCGATCGACGTACATATGTAGTCACCATTCACAAATTAAATACACATCAATCGCTAAAACAATGCTTACGATCAAAGAATCAAGGAAAAGAAAACTTGAAATTCCTTCAATAAACATCACAATAAAAATCTAATTAACAATACTGCTCCAAAACGAAACTATTATCACTCCCAAACTCTGATCAACACTCTTATTACCAGAATCACTTACCCATCTATCAAACCCAATTAAAAAAAAAAAAAAAAAGAAAATAATCACTCGACTTATTTTACCAAAACAAAACTCAACAACGGAAATCTTCTCAGAAAAGCCGATAATTGACAGTGCCGATTAAGACGAGACCGATTTCAATTACGAATCGAGATCACGTCGGTGATACGAGAAATCGATTGACTCATCGATTCATAATTCCGCAGGCGTGGTAGTGGGAGCAGGTATAAAAGATGATGCGGTAACTACATACGTGGATGGTTGGTAACCGGCCACGTTCAGCCGCGTAACGTGAAATTTTTCAAACCGTTCGAAGCAGCCGGTCGGCCCGCTGCTGATGGTCCCGATGCAGGGGTCATGGTTCAGAGGTCCGATGCGGGTCTTCCGCACACATCCATATTAAGTGGCTCACTTTCATGTACGCGCCCGGACACTGAAACGCTCTTAAACGAACGGACACAGAGCCGTTCGCGTTGTCGTTGTGCGACACGGCCCTGATCTCGCTCTGATCGTTGCAAAAATATCGCATTTCCTAACTGCGACGTTCCTCCGCGATCCGCGTTGTGTCCCTTTCTTCTTTATCGAATTATGTGAACACGTTCTTTATGAATGGAATGCTACGCCGCGTGTCTCGTCGTGTTCCCGTTGGATTTCTTCTGCCGTCGACGAAGCTGTTCGTTTTGACGGTGAATCGCGAGTGATTGAAATTAATATCGTTATTATAAATGTATTATGAATAAGATTGAAAATATTGATGGATAAATCGAAGTGGTTTTAGGTGTGAATCGATTGGACTGTTGTTGTATCGTATTTGGAAAGTGTGACGTTGTTGTTTAATGAGAATTTATATTGACGTTTTCGCGACAGTGGCCCTGGATAATCAGTTGCGCGCGTGAATATTGTACAAGTACTTAATTTCATTTGTATTTATTAAAATACGGCTGGATTCACGAACGTCCGGGCACACGCGTTATGAATTTTGAACGAATCTATTAATAATCGATTCATTCGCGGCGGATTTCGCGAACTTGAGGTCATTCGTATTTAGGCTTGTGTTCATGGATTCATGAAACACTATACTTAGTGCTCCGGAAACGGTGTCCGACAATTCCGATTTTATCACGTTCCAACAAACGACTCCGCGTTACGATAACGACGGAACGGAGAATTCGCTTCTAATTCCCGTGGATGTTTTTTTCGCGGCGGTGTTTCATCGCTTTCGCACCGACGTGAATTCTTTTTTATCGTCGTATCAGCAGATTTCTACCCGTTCGAGGGACGTACGAAACGGTACAGACACGACGGCATCTACACGGGTGAGAGTAGGGATCACGTTTTGCCATTTTTCCAGAAGTCAGGAATGTCACGGAGTACGGTCAAGTTGAACAAAAAAAAATTCAGTCACGAAGACAAGACGAAGAAGAAGAAATCCGACTATATCTCTGCCCTCTTTGCCGTATTTCTGTTTGTCTTTCTCTCTTTCTCTCCTTCCCTCTCTCTATCGACGCCTGTGTGTCTCATATTATTATATGTCTACCTGATATATAAATAAATATTATTTGCCATGAAACCAAATTTCGGTCATTAAAAAATCACGCATCAATTCTAAAACATAATACTACAACGATATCGCAAGGTGTAGGGAGTCTAATTAAAATCTCACGGTCGCCATATTTAATTTTACACCCCTGCCCACAAAGAAACTTAATCAATCCATTATTTAATCCACGATTCTGCCGAATAGTCTCTTTCCTACTTACAAATACGTCGTCCGATAATCACCGACCAACACACTCTCAACGCATAGAAAAAGATTGTCTCTGCACCGCACTGCCGTTTGACATTTGCCCGAGAAAAACCGTCGGAAAAGAAGAAAGAAAGCACTCCGCTGACGAAAGTACGAAAGAAAGAAAGAAATAAAGAAAGAGGGACAGAGATTCCCTCTCCGGAGGCAGTTAAACGAACGAGTGGACGAAGCAGAGTGGGCAGAAAGCCTGGCGGAGGGGGGAGGGGTCGGCGGGTCGGAGGGATCGAGAGGGTCACAGGTCACGGGTCGTACGGCATAGCCCTGACCTTCGACCTTATCCCCTTCCATTTCTTTCCAAGACCCCGTACAGACCCCTACCATTCGTACCTAGAGGCCGACACCACTTCGTGGACTCCAGTTTGTTGCGACGCGTCTCGGTGTCTCGGTATCGTTCGGAAAATAAACGTTGTCCGGGGGAAAAATCAATTTCCCGGGTGGGAAAAAAAAGGTGTGTGTGTGTGTGTGTGCGTTTTTTTTCGTGGAAACCTTGACACAGTTCGCACGGACTCGGTGAACGCTCGCGGCAAACTGACGAGAGTGGTCGTCGCTTAATACACACATACAGAGACGTATACACGTGTGTATTTGTACGTACGTGTGCGAGCTAGTGAGGTGAGCGCCGGTTTACCGACGCGTGCAAGTGTAACCCTGTGACACGGTGTAACGACGTATCGATTTGATCTTTACACCGTCGCTGCCAGGAGAGAAGACGTTGATGCAGTCGTTGCGGTTCGCTTGCGTTTCGTATGTCTGACGGTGCCGGTGCCTGAAACAGGTTGATATTATCGCGGGACTACCTTAAGGGATATTTTCATCGGGATCTAGGAGTCTAACGTTTGATTAGAAAAATCGGTCGATTAGGAATCAGGGAAAAATGAAATATTAATCGAACTGGATAAATTTCGTAGAGTTTCTAATGTGAATTTTCAAAGTTTTCCCTATACGTTGTTATTGTGCCGCGATATTGTTATCGGTGAATGATGATAAACGATCAATTAGGGGCAATTAGAGATACTTCGTTAGAGTTATCGCTGTGTGGATTATTATATAATAGAGCGAACTTTAACCGGTGTTTTCAGTACACTGCTACCTAAATTGGTAATTATAGTATTATACTGTTGTCGAGGAGTACGGATATATTCATGCGAGAGGAGTGTTTGGTTTAGGAGATAAATTACCAGTGAAATTGTCGTCTCATAGTCCACGAGGGCGTCTCTTAAACGCACGAACAAACGTCGCTCGTAAATCCGTGTTAGTACCTAGTAACATTACTCCAGATACAGTGCTTTCTCCTTGAATACGACTATGCCGCATTACCGTCAACGTGATGAATGTAATGACAATAAATTACTCGGAATATCGGTAGTAAACTGGCTTTATCGTGAAATCGCATGTATCCACAATTTCCATTGAAAAAAGAAGTCAGCTTTAACGCATAGAAGATTATTCCCTCGAATCCTTTATTCGTACAAATTGCTCGTAAACCATGGAATTATATTTCGTAACCGAGTTTCCTTTCCAAAATTCTTTCTCGAACATTAAGAATAGGATTATTCGATACGGGAACTGAAATTTATTAAAAATACGGTCGATTCTTTTATTCATCGCTACGAAACGATTTTCTTTTCTCGTTTCTAAGACCTTTCATTTTGTTATTATCGTTTTGTTCAGGGTTAGTGTCGCTTATTTTCATATCGAGCCTTTTGTCAGGCTGATTAGTCAAGTTGGTGGCACACGTCGATATATCTAAACGATCGCGACGGATCTACTTATGGCTTGTAAATAATCACCTTGTAAATAATCATCCTCGTTAAAGGTACATCATATCCTGTAACCTTAATTACTACAGTAAACGACGATCCCGCATAATCGTAAATAAAACGAAAATGACGGATAATCAAGGCGAGCATTCATGTAGTACTATATGATTAATACTGCTATCTTTTAGATAACAAATGCTCGCTTAGCTCTTTATAAACTGATCTTAAATAAATACTAGCTGTGATCCGAAAGGGCTTCATTAAGCCGCCGTACTTAGCAATCTGCCCGGTATTCTCTTCGGCTTTGATTCTATCGCAGGAATTCTATTTTTTTTTCTCTACGAAAGAAACGTATGAGCTTGTACAGGAAAAACTTTCCAAACGTTGTAATTAACCGTGATCAGAGTAAATCACGAAAATTCAGACATACCTTAGTACATGTGTTAATATGTACGTTGTTACAGAAATATCAATCAGAATTAGGTGTGTATAAAAATACTTTCTTACATCTCCATAATAATCTCTATCTTCATTAAATACATCCACTCACGTTTTCACGTGTATCAACACGTACAAAAGTTTCCCTAATTAAAAAAATCTGGAAAAATTAAATTTATCAATTATTTCGTATTAACTAAATCGCTCCAACTAATTAGTCCTTCAATTGCGAAAAATATACAAAACTAACTCACTTTCATAATCCAAATCCATAGATAGAATATCAAAATATATTTTCCCTAAAACAGTAATTTAAATTGTCGAATCAAGATACGTCTACTCCAATTATCTTTTTTACCACTCAAATCCCTGTCATAACATCCATCGAAATATCGCCCGAGCGCCTGGAAACTTTAATCGTCGTCACGGAAACGTGTACACAGTGAGCGAACGTCACGTAGTGAATCACTGATTCGCCAAGAGAGACCCGTGTGGGTGCGTAGGTGCGTAGGTGCGTAGGTAACGCAGGTTACGTGGCTCGCGTATGACCTTACGGGTTCGTTAGGAAGGTCCTACCTCGATGACGATGACCCCACGTGGGCGCGGGCCACGCGTCGCTAATTACGGACAATCAACGGCTGGTGCCGGCTGTATGCAAATCCGGTCTCTAAAGGGCAGTCGGAGAAAGTGATTAGGGATTGGCCTGTTACGTCTCATCGTTACCTTCGATTAAATATTACGTAGGAAACAAAGAAAAGAAAAAATTAGACTCGAAGCCGCCGTCTCGCACGTTGCATCGCCACTCGGGAAATCTGATGAAACTGGCTGGATGACGCAATTAAATAATTCCCATTTGATTATTTTTTTTCTTTTCCGTTCAATAAGGAATTTTAAGCCTGTTAAGAGGTAGATGAAAGTATCGAATGCAATAGAGGCTTTCCGAGAATTGAGTTGTATTTATTTTATTGATGAGTGCGTGGGATGGAAAAGTTGCCGGAGAAACTTCATCTTCGGCTGAAAATGTTTTCTGGTATTTTATGCCGAGTGAGTCATCGCGTTATGCATCTTTGCTGGTCGCTCGACCCGTGATTTTACACACAGCAATTTTCACAGACCGATCGCGTTGTGCAAGGACGGGACAAAAGAACGTTTAGTGTGACCGTTCGTTATACATTCCGATATTTTTACCGTTCACGTAGGAGAGACGAAAAAAAAACTTGGAATGGGGTTGCTGCTAATTACTGGAAAATCCTCAAGGCTCGTCGTTACGTTTTATTATTCCCAGGGGCGTAAAAACATTCTTCCGAGTGTTTAATTTCGACCTCTTGCAACATTTATTCTTGAAATCCGTTTCGCAGCACGAGCGTAACAACGTCTCTTACATAATTTTAAATGACAGTTTATAAACATTTCTACAGACAACCGTGTAAAAAGTTCATTCTCCGCCGGTTCAGCTAAATTTACACGATTACGTACAAATGTAAAACATTCGTTTTAAACGCTGCCAAATTTTCGACCAGCCAGCTATTTTCAAGGATCGCAGGTTTATCGGAATCACGGTTAAGTGGCAATTGAAATTTGGAAACTGGGTCGGACTTTTGAAGTCTCGTATAGCGAATGAAGGAAAGTCCACCGATGGAAAGGAAGTTCGAGTACCCTCGTAGTTCTGGTTTCGTCGAGGTGGCCCCCTACCAACACCGCCTCCTGAACCTCCACCACCTTTCCCAGGTCCGCCCACAACGCGTGCTCGTTCATTCCCTTTGCTCCATCCCCGCGGACTCCCACGCCACGTGCTCCTTCTTCATTCTTGCTCCTCTTTCCTCCGGTCCAGCAAGAGACTTGTACCCTCGTCGATCGCGACTATCGCGGCTAACGAGACCGCGGATCTTCATTCATGACTTTTTACCCGCGGGACCGTTTACCGGGCAGGGAACTGTAGGATTATTGATAACACGGAGTATGTACAAAGAGTTTGATTTAACGCGTTGAACGGTGCGTCGCCTGTATGTGGGTTGACAATTTTCATTTTAAAGTTTAGGCCACTGAAAGAAAAGATGCGAATAATATTTAATAGAAAAGTGAGATTTTTATAGTAGATTGCATTTAAATTAACTAAATATAATTGGTAAATAATAGTGTGATTACAATATAGTACAGTACTACATTATTTTGAAGTACTTATACCTAACAAGACCTAACCACATGCAGAACTGTAGGATTATTGATAACATGGAGTACAAAGAGTTTGATTTAACGCTTTGAACGCTGTGTTACCCGTACGTGGGTTGGAAATTTTCTTTTTAATGTTTAGGCCATTGAAGTAAAAATAACGAATTGTATTTAATAGAAAAGTTAGATTTTTATAGTAAATTGCATCCTAAATTGACAAAGTCTAATTGGTAAATCAGAAGTTGATAATAATATGGTACAGTACTAAATTAGTCTGAAGTACTTATACCTAAGAAGACCTAACCACATGCAGAACTGTAGGATTATTGATAATACGAAGTATAAAGAGTTTGATTTAATGCTTTGAACGCTACGTCACCCGGATGTGGTTGGTAATCTGCTTTTTAAAGTTTAGGCCATTAAAAGAAAAAATACAAAGAATATTTAATAGAAAAGTGAGGTTTTTATAGTAAATTGCACTTAAATAAATTAAGTCAAATTGGTAAATAATAATGTGATAATAATAGAGTACAATACTAAATTATTTTAAACTACTTGCAATTACTTCACATACGTAAAAAATGTGAAGGAAGATCGTAGTGAAACAGTATTCGTAGCACCAAGAGAAAGGTACTCGATTTACGCTCAGTGATTAACGCGTTAAACGGGTGTTGAGGTAGATAGAAATCTGTAGTCATTACCAGCCATTGAAACATGTTGAATTGAATGCGTGAATTGGATGTTGGAGAATTTCAAAGGGTTTTACGAATTCTACAAAGTGAAAAATTAGTGATGGATGTAATATTTCATTCTTTTTTATTAATATTTGTTTGATCCTTCAAGAGATGTAAAATGAGTACGAACAACTAACAAGATGAATTGTAAGATGAATGAAGTAGAGTGGACAAGGAATGTTGAAACGATAGTTAACGTGCGGAAAATTATCTCCCTATCGCGTCAAGAATATTTGATTTTATGTTCATCAATATTCGAGTGAATCTCGATAGACTTCTCAGATGTTTTTCCCGTTTTAATAGAACTTCGAATGGATGTTTCATGCGTGACGTAAAATTGTTCGTTCATGGAAACGCGCAAGAACGACGAGATGTAGGCTTGAAAACTTTCATACTTCTTTTACTCGATCCACCTGATTTCATTTCACATTCGTGTCACGAGTTAATTAGTTATCATTAGTTGAAACTGCTCGTTCGTAAATTGCACGGTAGAAACGCGTGCACCTCGTTTAGAGGACTTTTTTCAAATTTTTGAAAATGATTACCACAGTGGTTTTTCACCGTAAATTCCACACTTTTTTTCTCGCCAGAAACTGTTACGTTACGCCTTCGTAACTGTACACGATTCTGAGTCATACTTTAACGGATAAAGAATGATCGGTGCAGCAATCGTGCGATTTATTCCTTCATGGTCAAGTGATATAGAGAAATGTGAGAATACATAGTTTGTTTCACGCTTCGGGCGGTTTATCAAACGGCCAACGGGCAGTATTATACAAAGCTCGATATTTTTCCGACCGTTCAACATTCATATATTCCGTTCACCGAAAGATAAATAAAAAATATATCCCGACCGCGAATAGATTCTCCGGATCGCCAAGAGGATTAGTAAGCTCTTTCACCGATTAAAGTTATCATTTCAAATAACCACTTCATCCACGCGAAACGTGTACCCTGCGATCACGATCGCTCAATATCGCATTACCATTCCATCGAGTTAACGCTGAAAACAGGTAGCCCTTGGATGCTTTACCGAACAATTTCCTCCCCCTCCCCCTCCTGGTTTAAAAACAACGACACGCCTCGTCTGCGTGGCAAACACGGCCCACAGTGTGTCTATGTATATGTATATGTATCGTGGTACACAAAGCAGACAGCTATCGGAAAGATCGCGGGAGCGTCGTGCGAAATAGTACGGTTACGACGTGTTTTATGATCCGCGAGTAAGTGCACGTTCCTTTCTAGCGGCAAAGTGGCAAAACCATCATGATAAAGGAACGCAGACCATGGTGGACGTAGGAAACCACCAATGGTACCTGCAATCTGAACCGGGCAAAAGGCAACGCGCGGAGGGAAATCTGCGGTGGTTTTCCTTTTTTCCCGTCTTTTTGCCGGACACGAACGTGCCCGGCCGCACCTAGCCTAGAGATAGTTTCATCGTGGTATAAAACAGTAATCTATGGCCTCTCGGTTATACCGTGTTGCCGGGCTTAAGAACGACCGGAATCCTGGCCGGCTTTCCAACTCGCGGAGACGATTATTCGCTCGTCTCGTCTCGTTGGAACGAAAAATGCTTCTCCCCCTTCGTGGTGGAATAATAAAAAAAAAGAAACAAAAAAACGTCTGGAAATAACCTTGATCGCGTTGTTAGACGGCAGAGTTGTTCGGTTGTTCCGCCACCGTGGAATATGGTTGTTCGATAGACGTTACGTTGCTACGTTACACGGTATTCCAGATAGCTCTCTTTATAAATAATGTTTCATGTTTTAGTTTTAGTGTTACATCTCGATGGTGGTAAATAGGAAATTAATGTGACTCGAACGGCAAAGATCTATGCGATAACTATAAATGTTTTGTGTGTACTGTTGTGCGGGAAATTTATAAAGTGATAATCGACTGGTAACACTGCAAGACGTTGACTAATAATTGTAATAAAAAATCTAAAAACAAACGGAGTTCAAGGTGATTGAGATATTCTCTGTGAAAATTCTCGTAATGTTCAGCATTGACTGGGGTTTCCGTTTTCTGCCAGAGAGATACGCAGGTAAGCCTATACCAACCTGTAACGATTCATCCATACATCCATATAAATATTAATCGAAATAAAAAGCCCGCATATAAATTAACACATAAAATCTAAGTCACACTCGTGACCACTTTGCAAAACGTTCACTTGAAATCGAGTCCCGGGTACGTTTAATCGCGAATTTATGACTTAATATATCGTTCTTACGATGACCACCGACGTTTAAACAGTAAGAAAGTAGTAATCGTGCACTTTGATAGCCGTCGCACACATACGGTCTCGTCACACGCTGTGCATCCGTTAAAACCACCGGATTCCAATTCCCTCGAACATACGGACGATGAAAATAAAAAAAAAGCATCCGTGAACCCTGGAAAGCTCGGTAGCCGGTATCCCGCGGCGAAGTTTTCTCATTTTGAACGTTTTGACGGGACTCGACGTGACGTTTCGCCGTTGCGAGAATAATACATCGTCAACGACGAAGAACAGAGAAACTGATCCGCAACGACAGTAACGCTTCTATTGCTGATCATATCGATTCAATTATCTCGTTACGAACTTGCTACGCACTGTGTGCGTATAATAAATCGATCGATTACTCGATAATTTTATAACACTCTTCCCCCGTTCGTGTATTTTCGATCGTACTTTTGTCTGTATCGTAACGTCTCTCTCTACTGGTACGTTATTTCGTTTTATCTACTTACTTTCTTTCTTTTTTTTTTGTTTAACTTCCACCTTTTTTTTCTCTCGGATGCGTTATTTCGTCTGCGCTTTAATTATACTTCTGCTAAAACACCTCGGGGCCACGAGGTTGGCAGCTACACATCGCGGCGAACGAAATTGCTGGGAACCCCCTTCACTGAATTAAAATTGAAAGCCCTTCATTTCGATAATAAAAAAAAAATAGAGTACCATCCTAAAGATATTTAAAACCTACGCGAGAATCGTTCGCGGTAATTTTTTCAAATTTGATATACTTTATTTAATCGAATTATCATCCTTCTTTCCGATATGTCGAAAACTTCTCCACTACTTCCTACTAATCCTTCTTTCTCCTTGATCTCCTATTCCCTTTCCCTTCCTCGCGATATCTATCCACCCTTTCGTTGCTCGTTTTCTTCGCGTTCCTATTTGGTTATATGAAACCTTCGCGGTAATGTTTCAAATCCCATATGCTATATTTAACTATATTTAATCGAATAAACATCCTTCTTTCCAAAATGTCGAAAATTTCTCCACTTGTTGCTAATCCTTCTTTCTCCTTTCTCTCCTATTCGCTGTCCCATCCTCGCGATATCTATCCACCCTTTCGTTGCTCGTTTTCTTCGTGTTCCTATTTGGTTATCTACGATACCTCTTCGCGTCTTCGTTCCCCCTGATTTATCAACGTATTTCTAATCAAGCGGGTGCTCGCTCGCGCGCGCGCGCGCGACCGGGGAAGCTGTATTAGTTAACCTTGTCAGATAGGTAGGTAGGTACCTTCTGGCTGGTCGTGCATGCTAAGTAGCCACTTCGTGGGTGGTGCTCCCGACTACCACCTACGGTTGCAGTCGCGGCGCACGCGGTGTTCGACGATCGATCGATCGATACAGGTTCCATCCCCGAGTGATTGGAATTGCTACCCCCTCTCGCGTGTCGTTATTCCGTTCGCGAGAACGGCTGGATACGGCACGTTCCTTAACGAGTTTCTTCCGTCTCCTAGGATTGCGTGGGAAAAAGGGAAAAGAATTCTGTTCCGTTTTGCGTGTTCGTGTAAAGGATGTCTGATTGTATTGTTTTACATGGTAAATGTAAGGGAAATGATGGAAATGTCTGAGACATGTACCGAATAAGAAATATTTAGAAAGTATAGTTGATTTTGAACGTAGGATTGTAATTAGGGCTAAGTTTTTGGATATAATAAATAATAGAGTAAATATAAGGGAAATAATATAAATGTCTGAAATATGTACCGAACGAGAAATATTCAGAAAGTATGGTTGATTTTGAACGTAGGATTGTAATTAGTGCTAAGCTTTTGGATATAATAAATAATAGAGTAAATATAAGAGAAATAATGGAAATGTCTGAGATATGTACTGAACGAGAAATATTTAGAAAGTATAGTTAAATTCGAACGTCGGATTGTAATTAGTGCTAAGCTTTTGGATATAATAAATAATAGAGCAAATATAAGGGAAATAATGGAAATGTCTAAGATATATACCGAACGAGAAATATATGGAAAGTATAGTTAATTACGAATATAGGTTTTGTAATTAGTGCTAAGTTTTTGGATATAATAATTAGTGGGCTTTGTAAGAGAAAAAGATGAAAATCAGCGGAAAGTATAAAATTGATGGGATCAACGATCAAGCCTCTTGGTATTTAGAGGGATAGACTAACAATTTGATTGTATGCAAATTATCTGTCTGAAAGTGGGTAAAATTCTTCGTTGACGAGACAATCAACATTACGATGTGTTTTTATTGTTATCTCCATTTCCTAGGTTCGCGTATTTTCTACGTAGCGTCGTGGAACAGTGATACGTACGTTTGGAGACAATGAATCGTAGATCTCCGAGATCTCATTCGAATTCTCGGGCGATTTCATTAAAAATCTTTCCATTTACTTAATGCGAATCCTTTGATCCGACATCTAGGGCGGTCTCTTTAATGACAGTATACAGAAAAGGGTTACGTCGTGGGTGGTACGTGCGTCTGCATTTGTTCCATCCTGCCGTCTATCCACCTGCATCGACTGTACTATCGATTCCGTGATCTAACGATGCGTTTTCTGTTCCAGGTTCGGAGAAGAACGGCTTTCCCGATGGCGGTGGTTCCTTCGCGTGTCACTTCGGTGAGTCCTATAACACATTTCAATTTCTCTAACGTATACCAATGATTTTTTAAATTACAACTTAAATATTCATACAAATTAAAAATATTGCTCGAAATTACGAAAAATTATATGAACCCTTTAAGTATTGAATTATTTAAAGATTGTTATACCCATGGTACGGATTTAATTAGTCACTATATGGATCAATATCTAAAAGTAATACATTTTATTTGGAATATATTTATATTGGTGATTCACTATATCACTCACTTATTTGCAACTGTAAAATGTCATCAACGCCTGCTTCTTAAATTCAGATGACGAGTCAGACTCGTCAACGGTAACTTCGCCCGAGTAACCAAATGACGAGTCTCACTCGTCATATGTACTCAAAGGGTTAACTAATATCGTGTACCCGAATTCCATATAGTTCGTGGAGTAATAAAAATGTAATAATTTGTCGACAATAGAGACATTATAAATGTGACCTTAACACCATGAAATCATCGACGAAACGTCGCGATCGGTGCGTACCGAAGCGATTAGGGCTTAACGATTATTCGCGGTCCTACGGCGGAGTTAACCGGTCGTAGAAGTAATAACGCCCGACAATCTGGTCCGGCAATCAATGAGTACATGTTTATGTAAATTGAACGAGCCACGACACGAACCACGCGAGCAACTTTTCCTATACGGTCGAGCCCCATGCCGACCGGGGGTAGGTGTGCTTTGTTATCTCACGAGGAAGACGATATATCCACCGCTGCATGCAACCATTTGACTCTCCGAGTGACAGATCCTTTTCCTTTTGCGTTGTCTTGAATCGCGTCTTTCGTGGAGCACTTTGAATGTACTTAAAACCCGCAAGAACGGTCTGGATTTTCACCATGGATAAATGAGAACGAATGTCTACCGACTGCAACGTTATTTTTCTTGTTGTTGTTCTTGTTGTTGTTTTCTTTTTTATTCAAAGTTATTTGTTAGAGGCTGCATATTTTAGGTTGTGCATAATTTAAGAGTAACCCTGGTATTATATCGGAGCTGAGAAATACAATTTCAATGGAAATGAGTGACTGACAATTTAGTAGTTATAAGTCTTCTTGATCGACGATTATCCATAGTATATTGCCAACGGGCAACCGGGTTCCTTGCGAAGGTATCGGACGCCGCGGGGCAAATGTAAAGTAGAATAATTGTAGTCATTACTTTGTTAAACAAGGTTTTACCATGGATATCCCCGTCCCGGATAACTGCGACGGTATACATAGTTTTTTTTTTTTTTAAATGTGTGTGTTTTTTTCGTTTGTTTCGCTACGTATAGACGACCGTTACCGGGTACGTTCACACACGTACGTTTAACCCTAACGCCTGACTATCGTTAACGACAGAAAATTGCAGCACTTGTGGCATTTGTTTGTCGTTCCCCGGTAAGCCTCCATTTGCCCAGCTGAACGTCTGTTTAACCAGAACGAATTGTACGACCATTTGTGGTAACAGGTATGCCAGCATCCGCGAACAAACCGTAGCAGTTTTTTTTTCTTTCTTCTTCTCATCGGTAAAATCGCCACTGGATTTATTAGTATGCCTTGCCGTCAATTTGTAGAAAGTTTCCTCGTAAAAGTGTACATTCAATGGGAAACAATTCACCGTCGTCTGTCGTGTAATCAGAAACACTATTTTTTTTGTTCACTTTTCTCTCATTATCTACGGCCCGTTCTCTGATAGATCATTTATCTAATCATCCTCAAAAATTCGTAATAATCTCCTCATATTCACGGGTTAGTTAGTTTTTTTTGGAAAAAAACTCTTAGGAATTTTTTTAATTCACGGGAAGTGTCGACCTCTGCCCGTGTCGTTCTGCGAAACTTTGGAATCCAGTTCACGAAGTCGACGCGACCGCGTTCCAGCGATCGACGAGGTCGCACGCGGAGTTCGTCGTAACCATACCAGACGCAATGGAATAGCATGGTCGTTCGTCGAATGGGAGCCGCAGAGGCCGATCAATTATGCCGGTCGATTCCAGGCCACGAAATGTCAAGGCTCCACCTCGATGGAATTCTAAGGCGGCCTCATCCTCGACATCCGAGTATCGGGTTCGAACCTAATATACACTCACACGTAGCGTCATTGACAGCGCTATAGCGAGCCTGATCCCCGTTGCACATAACGTGAAGGCGAGTTAGTCACCGTGAAACTGGAAACGTTCAAGGAAATGCCCGCAGTTTTCGATTCTTTTTGCATTTTTCGAACGTGTTGTGGCAGTCGTAGCGATAGGGAAGTCGAATTAAATTGTAGTGATAATGATAATATTGAAGGAAATGCATATTAATTTTATGTTTTTATTTTTCGAACATGTTGGGACGGTCGTAGTTAAGGAAGACTAAATAAATCGTAGTTGTAATGAAAATGCTCGAGAAGGAGCACGAGTTAGTTTTTATTTATATTTCTCGGACGATTGGGGACAGTCGTAGCAATAGGGAAGTCGAAATAAGTTATAGTTGTAATGAAAATGTTGAAGGAAATACGCTTTAGTTTTATGTTTTCATTTTTCGGATGAGTTGCGACACTTAGCGATAGGGAAAATCATAGAAATCATAGTTGTAATGAAAGTGCTTAAGGGAAAGAGTACTATTTTTGTTTTTATTTTTTCGAGGAACAGTCTTCGCAATAGGGAAGTCGAAATAAATTGCAGTTTTAATGAAAATGTTGAAGGAAATGTTTACTATGTTTTTATTTTCATTTTTCGGCCGAGGTGCGATAGTCATAGTAATAGGGAAATGAAGATAAATTGTAGTTGCAATGAAAATGGGTGTAGATAGACAGAACGATAATGTTGCACTATGAGCGCATTAAGAAGTTGATTAAGTAAGTTAGTAAGGTGTAGCGAACGTTATACTTTCTAAGATACAGATGTTTGAAATTGGTAGTGACAGCATCGGGATAACAGTATCTCAGGCGCACTGGAATTTATCTATAACTCAACTACTGTTCATAACTACCTAAGACCAAATTGAAGAACAGGATACTGGGCGTTCTTTACCTCTATCATTTATTATTAATTACAAAATATATATAATACCAGCATTTTATAAAGCAACGAAATTAGTATTATCAACATAATCCGGTTAATACTAAAATACCAAGTCCCAAACAGGGAATAAATATGACCCAAGAAATGAATCTATCATTAAACACCTTATAGTTTAAACTAACACATACAAACTCTATAAATCTGATGACACGAAGTATGAATCTAACATAACTACCTTATAAAGCAGCAGAAAAACAGTAAAACATCTTATAATGTAGTATTCTTATAACACTGTTTCAATATATTGCAAATTACATGGTAATTAGGTTAAGTAGGCTGTATATAACAGGAATTTTTGTGTTACACCTTTGCCATAGAAAGTAACGAGGAATTCGTCCGAGTTTTTATACATGTACATCACCATTCTCCAATTTCAATGGACAGAAAATTCCCCTGTAAGTGTAGAAACAATACAGTAAAAGAATATCAATGTATTTCTAATTTTTTGAGTCGTCGACACGCGCGTATGAAAACCAAAATCTTTAATCCAGTCCCAACATTGCATTTCCTATAAACAAAAATTCTCATAACCGTACGCAATGTGTTATCAAAATTAATGCTCAAAACATATTGCACATACAGTACACCGCTTTTAATCAAATTTATCAAAATTCCACGTTTCTCACAACTCAGTCCTTGTTATACCGTTCTACCATAAACTATACCACCATAAAAACAATCAATTTAATATAAAAACACCAAGTCTAAAAGACTGAACAAATCTTAATACCTAATCCATAAAAATACTACGAGACAGCTTCTAAACCACCTGGAAATCCTATCATCGTTATCCCCGTACCCAGATCACAAAGACCAAGCGACGAATCAAACGTGATACACCCGAAGAATGACTTCCAAACAAGGTGGACGGACGGCTCAAATTCCCGGATCATGCAACAAGGAGGGTACCGATGCCCTCGCGAGAAAGGCGAGGCCAGATGTAAGTATTCGCACGTACGCACACGCGTGTGCCAAAGTATAATAAACATAATCGCGGTAGCACGATGAGAGGAGGCCTTGGCCGTCTCCCTTCGGTCGTGCCCGGCACGCCCACCGCTACTACCATCGTGCCGTGCAAAGAGAAAATACTGCCGTGGCAATCAACGGTTTTACACCTGAGCATCTACACGTAGGTCGGAGGCGGTCGAGGAAGCGAGGCAGAGGTTAAGGAAAAGGATAAAGAAGAAGGAGAGATAAGT
The DNA here is from genome assembly GCA_917499265.3 of Mimumesa dahlbomi. Lineage (NCBI taxonomy): Eukaryota > Metazoa > Arthropoda > Insecta > Hymenoptera > Crabronidae > Mimumesa > Mimumesa dahlbomi. Next base: position 7,862,772 of record OU824124.1, read on the forward strand.
TTCTCCTTTCTCTTCCTCTTCTTCGTCTACTTCTTCTTCTTCTTTATCCTCTTCTTCTTCTTCTTTTCCACCTTCTTCTTCTTCTTCTTCTTCTTCGTCTTCTGTTTCTGCTTCCTCGGAGTAGGCAACTCAACTCGATAGGCCACGGCACGATGCACGCCGACCTACCCTGAAGGATTATCGACGGAGCATCTTTCGATACGCTCCCGTTGCCTCGACGGCTCCCGTTGCACGTCCTGGATCGATCCTGGTTCTACACTCCGGTGTCCTGAGAGTCGATCTCTCTCGTCCCGAGGTAACGGTCGTACCGGTCTTGCCTTATCTCGAGGGTTTCGGTGATGATCGATTTCGGGGTACGTTACTGCGTGAAGATAGATCAGCTTTTTACGGGTTTAAAGGATGAGCATTCTTTCTCTGTTTTAATTGTGTGAATAGACGGTTTTGTTTTTTCTCGTTAATGGAATCTTCTTTGTTCGATAAGTGATAAAATCGGTCTTGGCATTTCTTCCGTGAAGTTCTCAGGGGATTTATTTTACGCAAATTATTGCTAGTTGAAATTCGAATTTATATTAAAATTTTTTAACGATAATTCTGTTGTTTCGATTATAATCGATCCTGGATACGTTCAGAGGTCGAGGATCCGGATGGCGGAAAAAGTCGGGTAGACCATATAGATCTCGTGAACAAAGAAGGCGCCTTGTATCCTTCGAGACGTATCGAGATGTATCGATGATTATCGTTGAAGCGGAAGCGATCTCTCTCTTCGCGGTCACATCGACTGGGTTGACAAGCTCGCGATCGAATTTCTACGGCATTCCGAAGGGCCGTTTCTACGCCGCAGAACGATTTCCAGGCTGACATTAGACGTAGAATATTCAGAGAACAGTTCGATCATAAATTTATGTTAAACGTCGGATATTAATTTATTTACCAAATCCATATCACCAGGGGATTGAGTTAAAACGAAATTTTAATTACGTATAATGAAAAGTATCTACCTACTGGAAGTGTAAATTATTATACAAAGATATTTTGAAAGTTTACTCGATTATCCAAGAAAATTACAACAACGTAATTAACGCTCCGCTAATGTCTAATTATGTACAATCTAACTTACGATCATTTTATTTTCAATGTCCCAATATTTTTTCATCCCAGGCATATTTCGTATCTGCTCTCGATAGAGTTACATAAATGTAAGTAAGTATCTGTCATCATTATACGATCGGAGATAAGGTTCTCGCTTTTATTTCAGTAAATAAAATGCTCATTAAAAACCAACGATATATTGCGCTCGTTCTCAATAAATCGTTTTACATCGATAATTAAAGTCCGCCGTCGATTAATCGATACAACATTTTCATAAACCGTAACACTTTCAACAAGTGGCGTTCTCCAGTGGTATAATTAACGGGACACATTATCCCGTATGAAATATTCCTTTCGAATTTCCACGAACTTCCTCGCAGCTGCGCGACGAGAAAGAAATTCGTCGGAGTCGTTGGCTTTTCGATAGCCGACTCAGATCTCGTTCGAAATACATAGTTGTTCGGGTCGTTCGGTTGTTTGATCGCAGTCTGGTATATACGAACGAGTCGTTAGCCCGTACGTGCCAAGATCGAGATTCGCCGGTGTGAAGACCAACACTGGCTCACGTGTACCGTGTGTCCCCGACATACGTGATTTTCTATCGATATACGAGGCAATATTTCTCTTTCAGCGGATAGGCTCTCGGGTAATTGCTATTGCCACCTGTAATAACCGTCTCCACTACCGTCGAATACAATGTTACCCAACGGGAGGAAAAAAAAGCGTCGATAAAACGTGTATAACACACCTGAAACTAACACGAGCACCGTTGTAATACAATAACAAATCTATCAGAAGTATCTAAACAAGAATGAAAACACGCGTTACTTAATATTTCTTTTTCTATTTCTAAAAAACAATCTGTTCAAGTGCGAATAATTATTTTTCTCTATATAAATATATACAAGTGTGCGAATATAATCGACACGATCCTTTTGTAACTTCCACAGATACGTACATATACACATACCATATATACGCATCATCTGGGTATAAAGGGTACGGGGTTGTTACAGGGCACCAGGAGCATAAGTCTATACTTATGGGGCTAGGTGGTAGATATGGAGCGGTCGATAATGATCCAATATACTGGTACATCCTCGCGAAGTAATTACAATGATGAGCGAACCGCTACCATCGGGTGCCCTGGCACTCGGAGAGTGCTCCTTCGGAGGCTAGGCGTTGGATCGAGGCCCATTCTCCTCCTTCTCTCATTTCTTGCTCTTCCTGTTTTTCTTGTTCCACCCGGTCTCCTTTCTCTCCTTCCTCGTCTCCTTTATCTTCGTGTTCGCGTTTCTCCTCTTCCTACCGGCGGCCGGCGTTCTCTCCGGTGCGCAGCACCGCAACAAGAGCAAACATCTCCTCGGGGTCGTCACGGGGCCACGGAGTCACGGTGGATGGATCTCGAAGCTCTCTCTCTCCTCCTGATCCCCCGGAATTATCACGGGGCCACCATGGGGGTTCACTCGGCCGGAAGTGCGTCATCAGCTGGATACATTGCCCGGTGGAACGATCATAAAGCTGGGTTCTTTGTTCGTTGCTTTATTCCGCGTGCTGATTTAATTGTCCGTGTATCTGGTTTGACGAGATTCGATTTTTGTAATGACACTTTTGGGTGAATTTCGGGAAATGATACAGACGATGAAGATAGAATGGGGAGGGAAAGATCTGGGGAATGATATTTATAGAAAGTTTGAATTTTATTTGATGATTTTATATGGGGTATAATTTTCATACGGGATATGTAATAATATTGAAATCAATTTGTAGTAAAGTACCCCCTATTGCTACGGAATCTCAGCGGAAATTCATCAGTTTTTAATGGAAAGATTCCAAGGGATGATGTTTCCCTGTTACATTAACGAAAATAATCCTCCATGACCGGCCTGTAGATCCAATTTATCTTAAAACGATCGAACATGCAAACATACGTAATGGACTAATTATTTCGCGATAAGCATCGGCATTATTAATCGTCCATAGTTTATGAATCGTTAAACGACGAATTCGTGGTACGCCGCGAAGTGAAAAGCGACCCGGCAACACCAGCTCCAAGGATCCACGCCGGAGAAGGTTCATTCATCGATTTTTTGCCCCGGAGAACCTGCTGCGAGCTAGATCACTCCGCTCGCCGGGAGCTGAATAGAGGAGATACGAAGTGTCTGATTAACGTTGCTTTTTTGCAAGTACCGACCGTCCAACGGCTCGTCACGAGCCGACGACCTCCCCCTCCAACGACTTCGTTTCCGGTCGGTTCGATATTACGAACGATATACCTATCAAAACTCGAATATAATTTTCTCCATCGCATCGACATCTTATCGTCCCCGTAACTATGAATCTGAAACAAGACTATATCGTTGGGGAAAAAACACTCATTTCCACTTTCGCATTATTACAATAAATATCACGATAAATAGCCTCTACCGTAAAGATATTACTATAGGATACGAAAATTATGACGGTGGAATACGATGAAGTTGCCCGAACATAAAATTCACTGCTTGAAAATATGATACGGTAGATCAGAGAGATAGCTCCGCGAAGGGTTAAAAGGTTTAACACTCACCGGCCAACATTCTATCCGACCGAACTTGCCACTCGTCGAAATGAAAAACTGTGCCCAAGACAAATGTAAAAATAATCAATAATCCAATATTATATGAAAATTTCATTTCCCGTTGAATTTATCCGTAAAAATTTAACATATTATTCCAATTGTCACGTTGTGCAGTGGCGACGCCACTGTGAGTGCATCCGATGCACAAGAGCACGCATAACGTAGATGCAACGCTCCACAGCGGATCGCCGAGGGCGCGCTTATTCTCCGCAAGAAGCGGAGGTGAAGGGGGCACACCGGGACCACGAAGAGGGGCCTGAAGAGAGCTGGGGGAAGAGGTCGACCGGGATAAACATCTGAGCCCCGCCCGGCACCCGAGGCTGTATCTTTTGTTGCTCCTCTTCATCTCTCTTCTCCTACTTCTTCTTCTTCTTCTTCTTCTTCTTCTCCTTCTTCTTCTTCTTCCTCGTCGATCGTCGTCGCCTTCTTCTTCTTCTTCTTCTGTTGCTGCTGTTGCTGCTGCTGCCGCTCCTTTTCCTCCTGTGCAACTTCTCCTTCTTCTTCTTCTTCTTCTTTTCTCCCTCTTACCACTTCGCTGCCATTATTGATCGCCGTTGCAGTTCACGAGTGTCGATATGTACCATTTCACACGTCCCGCATTTTATGGCGTTCCGCCTCTATCTGGTTTCCTTAATTGTATTTCGTTTCTGGAGCTCACTGCTCTCCGATAGATTGATTAAGATTCCAGCGCGGCATGATCTTTTTGATTTCCACCGGGGTGACCCCTGGTGAACCGAACCCCCCCCCCCCCCGAGCATGGGTGGAGTTGCGTTAACTCTTGCGGATCGGATCGGCGTAAATCTTTTTTCGACTTTGTTCCATTCGCTAGACTACGTGGATGTTGTCATGAATTGCAGGGTTTTGCGTTCGAGTGTTAAATAATACGTTTCAGAATTCGTGGTACGTATTCCTTACGATTATAGTTACATAGGTAGAATAATATTAAGTTGTATGTAAAATTGAAATTAGTGAAAATTAAGTAACGTGCCAAAGAATCTTAATTATCGTTCTACCTTCGATTAATAATTAATCGCAGGTCGTAATTGCTTTTGATTCGAAAACTAAATCTAATTCCGGCAAATAAAATTAGAATTTCAAAGACAGTTCTTTCCGCTCGGTGAGTTTCATTGTATACAGAATGAGATTACCTTTATCGAGACCCTAAGCCTGTAATTCCCGTTCGATCTATCGGTATGGTGAGTATTTGTACCACTTACAACCGATAAGAGGTCTCCTTGATTAAAGTTTATTACTCTTGCATCCACGATCAGATAGAACGCTTCCGTGTTTCTTGTTCTGATGATCGTAGAATCGCCGCATCATTGATGGAAGCCGTTCCCGCAACGTCCTAGACCTCGAATAGATGCTGCCTTGAGGATTGCATTACGCCGAGCGTATCCGTCCTTCGGTTTTCTCCTCTTCGCGTCAGCAGCGAAACAAGGTTCCTCTCTTTCCCCCTTTATTTTATCCGCCTTCGCGTGTACACGCGTTCTCTCACACTTTCCCTGAAGAGATCCACCCGGGTTTCGTCCACGTATTGAATAGTTTACGGCTTTTAAATAAGCGGCCCTCCCGTTCCCAAACAATTTGCCCATGCCACAGATTGCTCGTAAATAAAGATAATCTATTCTACCCGGAAGATAAAAATCGTTCCGGCTGCCATGGAGGTTGCAGCCGCTGGAGCCACCTCTTCGTGGTAGAGAATGAGAAAGAGGAGAGGAAAAAAAAACAGAGAGAAAGAGAGAGAGAGAGAGAGAAAGGGAGAGAGAAAGGCTACAATGAGGAACACGTCGAATAAGAGGAACAGCGATAGATGTATCGTGTGCTCCACTACGCTCTGTTCGTTCCGCGGGTGAACGATCCTCCAGTTATTCATTTTTACGTCGTTCATTGCCCGGATTTTACGAGGCAAAAATTATGAAATTGCACTTTGTGCACTGTGCGTGCCCTCCCGCTCCCTTTTTCGCTCTTTTCCTCCGTACTTTCGTCCTTTTCCTTGATTCCCAGCTCTTTGCCGGACGAACGGGACTTCGATTGATTTTTCGAGTTTTCTCGAGGAAATGTTGCTAGTTGAAAAGTTTTACGTGGAAGAGAAAATTTGATTTTGTAGTTTATCTCGTTTGATCTTTGGGGTAGACGACTGGAACGAGTGTGAGATTTGTTGGAGAATTTTTTATATTTTTGCAATAGAGAAACTGTGATTTATCGGGCTGGACGTTAATACCTCTTGGTACAGTCTGTTAAGTTTATGACTGGTTTTAATACTTTGGTGTGTAATGGCTCGATGAGAGTAGTGTTCTTTGTATTAGTACATTTCTGTTACTCGGGAAATTACACTGTTCGCGAAGTACTGATTTTAAGAGTGTTTGACATTCCGGATTGCCGATCTCCAGGATTATTAGTAGTAGTATCTGGTAATAGTCTTGTAATTAATGTCGCGTTGATAAATTTATGGTTCATCCCAGTGAAGTGTACGTTTTTTAACGTCCTTCATCTCGGTGTTTTCAAGCCATCGAGGAAATTGTATTAAATTAGAGGATCTAGAATTTATGTTGTATTTACGTCTGTAACGTACCGAAAAAGGGGGAAAAAATGTTACGTCGATTTACGAAGGCGTGAAATGACCGCAAGAATGTTAATAAACGTTAAGTCCTCGGGATCGACGATATTTTTATTTCGATAGGCATAAAACTAGCGACGTTATTGGTTCATTGACATCTCGTCTATTTCCACACACGTAACGTAGCTGCGTAAATTAATTCTGAGAATCCGTGACACCTCGGCAACGTAAAAATGTTTCACGGTTAATTAAGAGGCCCTTGTTTATAGGTTAACTGTCGCCGCGTTACGGCGAAGAATAGTAAATTAGGAGCCGTTCTCTCCTTCCGATTTCAGAAGCTCATTTTCGTCGTCACGCTGAGATATTCCGTGAATTATCGCTCGTAAATAATCGATTTTATACCGAGGAGCCGGCGTCGATGAAAACCGGCAAATTCGGACACACTTTTAGGAAAAAAAAAACGGGAACATTAACCTAACGTAACTCGGAGTAAAATAATTTAATGGTGTTAAAAATCCTCCGATATTATTAATTAAACTCCTATTACGGTTGTATTATGGAATAAAATAATAATCCCGATGATAGATTTTCTAAAAGAAGTTAATGTCATGCTGTGTCTAATATTTCCGAATGTTTTGATGACTATGCAAATCTATTATGTATTCCAGTATCAATGTTTCGAAATTTTCTGTCACGCGTTTCCCTCCCCTTAATTTCTAAGCAGAATTCACGTATGCATACACAGTAAACCGACCAATTATTCAATTATCGTCTCTCAGATCTCGTTTATAATGTAAATCGTATCTACAGAGAGATACATTACAAGAGTCATTAATTACCCATAAATTTCCATTCCATAGTGGTTCGGTGTAATAAAATATAGACTGTAAACCGTGAGATAAGTATGTCATACTTACGTAACACGTAAATAATGACACTATTTATCAGTAATGCCGTCGCAAAGTGTACGGTGAAAAATGTTTCCGTACTATGGTACCAGCGTTAATTTCGATCGAAATTGTAAAACAAACCCTTTATCCCATCAGTTACATCATTTTGTTACACTTTCGCTGAAAATATCATGTAAAATACATGACGTAACAGCGAAATACAGAGCTTACAGATTTCATCTGGGTATGTAAATAGAACAATAATGGATTCCACATTTAAAGGACACATTTTCGTCGAGTGTTTCATTCGACACCTGGTTCTTTCCTTGACCTTTCAAGTGCACGTTTATCCTTATGACCTTTACCTCCGCTGATTCATCGGCATCTCGCGGTGTAACCTCGCGTGGTATAATCGTGCGTGTTCACATTTATCATCCCATTTATCGTTTCGCACAGACCGCGATATTAATCGGCGAGAACACGGCCGCCTCGGGACGCCGAGGAAAAAATCCGCGATGCTCTTCGTAAGTGATTTTCTGTCGTAATCGTGGCGCATCGGGTGCATCGTCGCCTTTTACTTATCTCTCGCTGAAGATCCGCTCGGTTTTCCTTGGATTTTTAAAAAATCGAGTCGAGCGTGTCTTGTTTCGTAAAAACTCGAATCACAACGTGGTACGATATTATATTCAAAGACCGAAGAATGCCGGCGATACTTGGCCCTTTTCGACGCGTTAACTTTCACCGTCGTCGAAAAAGGATTATCGATATACACAGATTGAACCACACGTTGAATTTGATATCTTATCGGGTATCAACTTTCTTTGTGGGAGGGGATTTAAATACGTTAGTCGTGCGGCCGGTTAATTTCACTTATCTCGACAGCTATCAACATTAACTCAACAAATGTTCCTGTTTCCGGTATTCTGTTGCGCTAAACAAGCGCATTGAGCACTTAATTAATTGAAAATCCGCCATCGTTACTCGGCTCGATCTCCCATCCTTCGTTTATACACTGTGGTTCGAGCAGGACACTCGCGTAAATTACACGAAATTAGCCGTACGTTACGAAAGCAGCCTCGTTTCTTTCGGTTCAGGCAGAAAAACTCGCGTGGCTCGGCCCCCGAGGTTCGGTTTAAAGGCCATGAAATTTTTTTTTTCTTTCTGCCGGGACTTTACGCTCCTGAATGGAAAAATGCGAGTCGTCGTGCATTACTCGGAGATTTTTACGTTAATGAATTTTTGCGACGTGTTCCGCGGTGATTTTTGTACCGCGGCACGCTATTTACTGTCCTGATGATATAGCTGATTTCTGCGTGAAATATATTATGACAATCCGAGGTTTAATGCGAACGAAATTATCATCGGCGAGCCTGACGTGTCTTACGACGTTTCAAAAACTTGGACGTCTTTATGTAGCATTCATCCTTTTTGTCTTGTTCGTCATAAAGAGAAAAAGTTTCTAAAATATTCTCCGAGTCAAATAAAAACATTTATAGCAAAATTTTCAAAAAAAGCCCTTTATTTATTTCCGTTTATAATCAATTCACATGATATTTAAAATAATAAATAATCATCGTTACACGTAACTCGGATATTTAATAATAATTTGAAATTTCACGAGAAATCGTCGGTATTTTTTTTACCAAACAGAGAAGTCCGAATCAACGACTAAATCATGGGACAGCATTATAAATCCAGCACACCCGATCCGACGACGATGATATTCTTCTCTCTCTCTCTCTCTCTCACTTCGTGGCTCATTAAGAACGCGTCGCGTGTTTACCACATACATCATAATAAAAATTCCGTAAAGCAGTTGCCCGTTATCGTTTTTACGCCTCTGTCTCAGGTGAGTGTCCATCGGCCGGTTAAAAATCCTCCCGTCTCTCTTCTCCATTCTCTACCGATTCTATCTGTCTCTCCTCGCCGCTTTTAAGGCAAATTAAATACAGCGCAACAAATTACGCGGCGGGCGAAGCTCGTCGTAAATCAAACGGCCAATAAAACGTCGTTCGAAACGGTCTGAAAAATTCGAGAGCCGAAGAGCGCGCGACGAGACGACCGAGAGCCGTCGTCCAATAGGGTGTCTCACTCGCGGGAACAGGACGAAGAAACGAAGAAGAAACTGTCCGCTCGAAAGACTCTGTGGAGGTTTTACTACCCGCCGGACGTCTCAATTAAATCTTCGAAATCATCATCGGGTCCCGAAGTATGTACGTAAGGGCTTCCTCGTCGCCGTCATCTTTTCCAACCGGCGTGTTCGTCGTTTTGTCGTGGGGTGTAAATTTCTTCGTTCAACGGGACTGTAACTTACGTTTTAACCGTGTACGCGAAGTGTACTGGTATGCGAGAGTGATAGCTTCTAGCTGGCACGTTGTCGCATAGAGGAACGCTAGTATCCCTTACGATGAAATACGACCGCTTCTGATCCCCTATACCGTAATGAGAAAGAGAATACCCCGACGGTTTTCGAACTCTCTTCAGGTTTGTCTATAATGGTTCGGACACTTAACTGCTACCGCGGTGGATTACAGTGTTTTGCAACGGTGTAATTTTCGTTGGAAAATACGATGATTGAACATCTGTCTGGATTAAGTTTCACTAGTCGAAACGAAGTTAGGAAGAAAGTGCGGTGGAAAGATCCTTTAAACGCAACGCTTTTGCCGTGACATTAAATTTGACGTAGTTATCATAAATCTAAGGATTATTTCTGTCTCTACGTGTAGTAATCGATATTTTCATTTTCTAACGTGTTTTACCGCCAACCGGCTTGTTACTGTTTACTGGATACCAAACGGATGCTAGAACGCTAATTAACCGATTCCCATACATCATCTGTACTCGACTAATTACCATATGAACGTGTCCAGGAAAAATTACAGGAAATGTAACGTACTTACAGTCTTTTTTTTAGACGACATTAAATATTATTTAGTTATCCATAAATCTAGCAGTTTATTTCAATATATCTACACGTACGAATCATTAGCTTCGTTTTCTTCGTTACGCTACCGATAAGCCGACTGTTAGTCTTCGTCATATTGAAAACAGGTGTTAGAGGAGAGTACACGAAGAAATTCGACGCGTCCAGCTGAACTTGACTAATTACTAGTTTATCTTCAGCCTTATTCGCAAACAGGATTTTCCTTCATGCCGAAGAGTAATCGGTTTCTAACGAGCATAGATCAAGTCTGCACTTGTCGCTGGGTCCATAATTTTCCAGGGCTGTTTCCTTCCATACCGAACGAATGTAAAACGTTTCACGTGGGTAACGTGCACAAGAGTAGGCCAGTTAATGCTCGGCGAAAGAGACGAGTTCGAGTGTCAGAACGCGGTAGCCAGCGGGCAGAAGTTCGAATAACACGACTCTCGAGAGAAGTTCCAACTCGATCAGGGGTCCCGATGTACAAAAGGCGACTCGTTATCAGCTGGTCCCATCTTATCAGGTTGAACCGGCATGGCCGATAAATCATCCGGGTCCTTGGCGGGGCACCTTTAATTACCGGGCGTGCATGAAGGGAAAAAAATATGAAGACGTAATACGTTATCCGGCTGCCTCTCTTCGTGCCTACCGGTAGATAGGGAGGCTGGTCCAGTTGATGCCGAGAGGCGTTGCTCATAAATAATGAACACGTATTCATGAACGCCACTGGTTACTTCGTCTCTGAAGATGAGCTATGGCTAGGTACGGGCTTCCATCTCTTACGACGTTTTACCGTTCTGATTGGGGAATCATCTTCTTACCATGGTATGTACTATGGTTTATTTAGACCTCTCTCGCATCGTCACGTTTCTTTGTTCTTAACGACAGCATCCATTCGTTCTTGTTCGTTGAGTTGTTAGCTTGTTTGTCTTTTAGAATTTTTCTATAAAAAGACTAGGTTAGGTACGTTGATTTTCAATTTCGAAAGATTATAAAATAATAGAATGTATCTTACGATGATATTCCTAGAAATATCTCCCGTCACCACATTACCACGATAGTTTAATAACGTATCGGGTTCCCCGGTAGACTACCAATCCCCTCGATTGACGTTAATCTTTGACAAGACCGAACACCGTCGATTAGTATATCCCGCGACAGTGGAGGTCGACGGACCGTTTAATCGTGAAAGAAAATGGCCGAGGTGGTAATCGTTACCTCCGGAAGCCCTGTGATCAGGGTAGATAGGGTAGCCGATATAACGCCAGATTCATCGGGCAGTTTCGACAAGCAACGTCGTTCCCTCGAATAATCTCCGAGCGAGCGTATATCTAAACGAGAGCCTTGAAGCAAGCCTCCGGGCGTTGTACACGTACATATGTATACTCGAACGGACGTATGGAAGTCGAGTGCTGGCCGAGTGATATATATCGGGCGCGATATATCGCTCTCGATGGTACACCTTGATCCTTTGGTACCGTAGAGAGAAGCTACTTCGAGAGAAGGCTCTCCAACGCACTTGGTACCGCAACACGGGCACCACGCCCTCGTGAAACAATGTGATGGTTAACCTAACAAGCTCTCATCCATGCTTCACGTGTAGGTATCCCTACTGTGGTGCACAGTTGCAACTCGTTCTGCTCGCCTTTTGCCACGGTGAGACGCCTAGGGCAACACTTCCAGGACACCGTATATACCCCGATATTCTCTCCCGATAACGATGTTGCGACACACGAGTTAAGTCCTGGGAGCCGAGGCTTATAATCATATTAACGGTCACTGTTAACCCTTTGCGGCTACGTTCGGTTTTGCTTTGGTTTTCCTGGTTACGGAGTCCAGTAAGGCAGCTGGCTTTGAAACGGATTCCTATTAGCGTCGTTTCAATGTGTTGTTATAAGAAATTGTTATTCCGGGGTTCGTATTTCTGTGGTTCTATAAACGAGGTAGATGAGTTTCTTAAAAGGAAATATTTATAAGACTTTTGATTATTAATATTTCGTGATTGAATATCTAAATGGATTTATTATGGATGTTGAAGGATTAAAAGTGGATCATCGTATCTATGTGTATCGTATAGTTTATTCGATCATTGTGATCACGTCATAGATGTCTCGTATTAAGATACGAGGATACAGGAAAACTCTTTAATCTTTCGATTTTATCGAGGACAAACGATTAAATCAGCGATCCACAGATTCGAACGTCGAGAAGTTTGTTCTCGAATCGACTCGGGATCCCATTCTGTTCGAGGGAACAAGGTATTCTTGTCTCGTTTTATCGATATACTGTCCACCTAGACGAAGCGTATCTCGACTTTGCTAGAGACGTAAAGAAAGACGTAGCTAGACAGCGAACGACGTACTTGGAAGACGGGCCAGGAGACAATCTGCCATCAGGTTGTAGCAGGGATCGGCGGAAACGCCTGGAATTCAATAGATGCTACCCTGTGCCTTTAGTGAATCCAAATATGGAACCTCAGCTACGACCTTTGCTGGGAACCATAATCGGCAGTGGCGACACGAAAGAACGCCCGTGTCTTTTGTCCGAATAGCAGCGAAAACTAAATACATAGTCGTGATCTTTCTAACAAGTTGAAATAATCTACATTTCTATTTTGTCTATTTTGTTCATTATGCAACACACTTTTGCGATCAAATTTGTTGGGGTAGGGTTATGTTACATACACACGTTTGGTGGTATAATAGAATATCATGGATCTTCATTAGTTTTAGCGTTTTGATTGAAGCTAACAACATTGATGTAACAATTTTATTGAAATAGATACATACGTCCCATTCAAACCTAGAATTCGCTTCAAATGAACAGTACCCTTAATGTACAGGAAAAGTGACAAATAATTCCTACAACATATAATTCTCTTCTCTAAAGTCCCACAACACCTGTCCAATGACACTTCCCCTATCCCGCCGTTCAATAATTACATTTTCCTTCATAAATTTTCCGCTGTACGAAGCATCGCGCAATTCCATCTCGCGCAATTAAACAGGCATTCACATACCGCCACCCTGACCGATCTTTTTTTTCGGAAGGGTTAAACCCCATAATTATTTCTCGTAATCGAAGCAGCCTGATGATCGCAGGTACCCGCGACAGGTTGCTCCGACAGCATAGTCGGCTCTCCTCGAGGTTCCCTACTTCGGTGGCTTGTTGGTCCTGCATCCTACCACCGTCGCCTCCACCACCTCCACCACCACCGCCACCACCACCACCACCACCACCACCATCCGCTGGTCCACCACCAGCGACCGGCGTCCACCACCACCTATTCCAGCTACCACCTCCTTGTTCTCAGCCACCTCGCCATGTGACTGATTCCCCTTCTCCGCAGGTTGACGAGCGGTGGGCCTGCCTACCTGCCGCCCGTTGCCCCGCTCCCATTACGACGCGGACTCTCGCGGCAGGTGCACCAACCTAAGTGCCACTCCGCTTACCTGTGTGTCGTGCCTACCAAGCCAAGTGTGTCCGGTGGTCAGGTTCTTCCCTCTCTCTTTTTCTCTTTCTCTGTTTTTCTTTCTTTTTCCTCCCTGTCCTTTCTCTCTCTCTCTCTCTCTCTCTCTCTCTCTCTCTATCTTTCACTCCGCCTCTCTTTCTTTCTCTTTCTCTTTTTCTCTCTCTCTCTCTCTCTCTCTGTCTGTCTCTGTACCTCTTTCTATCTTTCTCTGAATCGTCTCTCTTCACCTTTCTCTGTCTCCTCTTCCACCCTACCCGTCTTCGTCCTTCTCCCTCTGTCTCCGTCTCTGTCCCCTTCGACGTCGTCTCACGCAGCAGTGTGCCGTGTTGTAGTGTCGTGTCATCCCGCGGTACGTCAACGATCCTCCCGTAGCGGAGGCAAAGGATCTCCCAGGGTATCCTTTACCGATATTTCGTTCAGGCTACCGGGGTCCAGAGCTTGGTAAACGGAGATGGCATATAGATAATATACGTGTATATATATATATATATATGTACGACGTAGACGTATACATATAAATTTATCGTCGCTACCGGTGACATTGTTGTTGTTACGCGTGAATTAACGCGAATGATCGGGACGGCCGAGTTTACAACTCGCGGTGTGTAAACAATTATTTTCCTTGACACAGAGAGACGGACAAGTTCGTACGGTTGCCCTTCGAGGTTACGAATACCAAGATATATACATATACATATCGTGTGTACACGTTTGTATACAAGATTTTTCGTACGTCGAACTTCGTACGGTGCTGTTGTTCACCGTAAGAGCCGAGAGAAAATATCCGTAAAAGTTTTTCGTGAGTGTCAGTGTTTTATCGAGCAGTGGTACGGTTTTTATTCCGCGGAGGACTGGTTTTAATCCGACGACCAGCCGAGGGAAAGGGGACAGTGCGAAGGTGTCAAACGTCCAACGACTATACATTGACATTTCTGTGACATTTAGTGCGGCGACACCGTGCCGAGAGTGCGAGACACAGACCGATCAGAGGTGTAACACGCGTGTCGTTACCCTGAGTCGTACGAAGAGAGATATCGTTGCGTGCGACAACGACAGGGAGAAAGTATAAGTCGAATGACGAATCCTCCTCCGTGCCTTATCAACGTGGACGGTGCTATCTGAATTTATCTATTCCGTGGAATCATCGCCTCCGCACGTGTACGCGTCCCTCGATAAAAGGGGCTCGACGACCTCTGTAACCTCGCGGAGGTCATTTTCGGGTTTTTCGTTCACCGGGTGTGTCTTTGTCACGAGGGAACGCCAATGTGTCTTCCCCTTTGAACTCTGATCGTTCCTAAGCGTGGATCTGACACGCGCAACAGGTGGTTTTCCGTTTGGAATCGAAGTTTGCTAGAGGAGGCTCCGTTTCGACGATTTGTACGTCGAACGAGAACACGAACACTGCCGGGTGAGTTCTACGGGGGTGGTTTTTTCTTTCGACGGAAGTTAAAAACGAGAGATCAAACTGGACATACTTACCGCAACGTCCGGACGTACGGAGTGGAGATGTCCGCGGGTCGCTGAGAGAATGAGGGAGCTGGACACCGAGAGCCCTGTTGTCTGGCCGGCCTGGTGTTATACTGGTGAGTTTGAGATTTCGAACAAGTGTTTGGAGTAGAATTAAAACGATTTCGGAAATTAGGTTGACATAAGAATCACGCGAATAGTGTGTATCACTCCGTTCGTATAATTTATTACGGTGAAATTATTTGGTGGGCTTTGGAAAATCGGTTGAAATTCTATAAATTACTTTATAAAATGTTTGGTTGTCTACAATTTTTGGAAATTATTTGTAATCTTTCGAATGATTTCTTTTTTTAGAAAAAAAGAAATTTTTTAAGTCAAATTTAATACGATATTGTAAATGTATTTTATTAGTGGATTAATTGTGTAATAAACGTATTATTTAAACGTAATATTTTTTGCCGAGTTTGTTAGAAGAGATTTCTGTTGCAAAGTAGATTCTCATAGGCATCGCCTAGTTGTCTATCAGCCGTACGTGTTGATAGTGGACAAAATTATATCAAGCTTAGTGTAACAGGATGCCAGTCGCGGTGACGACTTGCGTAGAGTTATGAAACACGTGTGCGAAAATAGGCATCGTTCTTCAGCGTTGGAATTCGCACTCGATATTCTATCGGCTAGCCGTGTCTGACATACGAAAAACAAACACGATCGTCGATAAGAAATCTCGAATTATATTTCGGAATCGCGTTGAATTATATAACGCAAATTGTATTATCCTCCGATGGTGATTTAATCAGGGCAAGGTCGTTTTACGGTAAACTAATCCAGATTCAAAATATTTTCTGATCGTACGTCGATACTCTTTAACTAGAATTTTCTTCGAATAATTTAAATCTGTCAAATTGAAATTGTGATAAAGAAATATTATTTTCTAAATCAATATTATAGTAATTGAAAAATTCTGATATACGTGTTTAAATGTCAAACGTAGAATTCCATCCCTTTGTCCACTGAAAAAAAAAACGGTGAGGTGAAAATAATTAAAAGCTTCTCAGGAACCTTCATTTCGTCTGTCGTTATCGAAGTCAGTCTTTAAATTAAATCGCTCTGATTGCCCGGGAATATTTCTCAGTACCATTTCGCCGTAAAAAAGAATTCGTTTTCTGCCGTAAAGAGGGTGTTTCGAGAGAGACGGAAGGACGATTCGTGGAGGGTGTAATTATGGTGCTCGATCTTGACAATTAGGAGCCCTTGGAAGCTGTCGGTAGCGAATAGGGTCCCACTTAGCTCCCGAACTTCCCGGCAGCCTTATCTTGCCGAATCGGGCTCAATTATTCGTCGGGGTCTTCTAATTAAGAGGGTTCCCGCTGATCTTTTTCTTTTCGATCGAAATTGGACCCCTCGACAACTGTCCTTGAATAATTGGACTCGATGATTTCGAAATCGAAATTTATAGGCTATCGGTTCGGTTGCCCTCGAAACAAATTTCTCCGGCTCCCCTCGTACCGAAACGACGTTCGTGAATGAAAATAACGCTCGCGTTATCAGTTATCAGTTATCAATGTATCGTAGGTATACGATCGAACGATACACACGTAAACGCGGGCAGATATCGAAAATGATTAAGTGACAAGTTTCATTTGCATATGTTCGACGTCTTGTAACCGGTGGCCGGATACAAAGTGAAACAGTCGCCGGACAATGGGTAATGCCAATCAATTTCTTCTGCCCCCCCCCCCCCCCCTCGGGAGTACATTATCTTTTAGTACGGTGGATGTGTGCCACGGAAACCGTCTTCGTTAACTCGTTGCCAGCTTCAACGGGGCAAAAGCGGCGTGATTTGGTGACAGCGCCGATCCCGCGGAACGAATTCGTTACGGTATAATGCCGAGGTAATGGCGAACGGTGTATTGCGGACGCGCAACAAACGCCATTCTTGACGTGACCACTAATGGGATTAATGTTCCTCCGTACTGCCAGGAGACGAACGTAAAGCCCGAGATGTTCATTTCGCGGTTCGTCATGAAACCTCGATTACAGGACTAATGATTAATTAATTAGCGTGGATGGTTTTTAAGCATGCCTTGGAAACCCGTGGTTTTCGTTGGAAATTTTTTTCGAATTATTTAGGATACGGCTTAATTGAGATAAGAACACGCTAATTGACATTAAGCGGTTTACGGAATGATTACGAAATGTCTTATTAATTCTATCTAGTTTTTACCAGTATTTTATGTACTTTTTATAAACCTCCGTAACTCTATCTAATTTTTTAAATATTGACATCTATTAGTATATCGTCTCAGACAATACTGTACCGTATCAACCATTAATTTTCATCTCTCGATTAATGCTCGTCATTTTCGCTATACAACAATTTTCCTCAAACTGAAACGAAAAGATTACCTTACAGCTACTTAACTCGTCTCTAAAATCTGTATTAAAAAATCCACACTAGAAAAAACCGATCAACATCTTCTAATATCAAAAATATCGTCGAATAGCGTGTTCGATTAAATTCCGGGCGGTTTCTAGGAATCACGATTTCCATTGAAGCATCCCCGCGTTGTCGAAAGCGCCATGTAGGGTCTTCTCGAGGGTTTGCAGGAGGAATCACGTATATCCAGAGGCTGGCGAGCTGACGACGGTTATCCTCGACCTTCGCCTTACGTCGGGGAAACACGACTTGTCTTCGGTAGTCCCCTCGGGTCGTAGCCGTCGTCGTACGCATTGCCATTGCCGGAGTTAAATATTGGCTGTCGCTCAAAATACAAACGCAATTCTTCGTTCCGCGGCCGACTCGGTACCCGCGAGCTGCCATCGCCGATTGACTTATTTATGGGCCACAAAGCATCGGGTATCGTTCCACAACGGCCTCTGAACGGATCGACGTGTGGTCGCGGCTTCGTTTCGTTTTCATTGTTTCCGACAGCGTATAAACTAACTTGCACAGTTACAGACGTACATACAGATTATAGACGACCTCCCATGAATTGTTGTTTTAACACGTCTCAGTGACATCGTTTTAATCGGGGATTTGTGTGGATTTTATATTGGTGGGGTACTTTGTATAAAATGATTTGTTTTTGTCTATTTTTATGTGGATGTAATATGAATGTTTTGTAGATTTCATTTCTATGTGAATGGTGATAGGTAATAGGTATTCGTTGCAGCGTGATAAAGTTGCTTTCGGAATTAATGATACGTTACCCGGGAGCTTGATGTTAATTAATTGCTCTGGCGAACAATTAAAGTTTATTCAATTAAACACATGTTACGATCGTTCTGTGTGCAGCGTCGTGTTTGACAGGCTTCTAATAACGGGCAAAAAAATAAAGGACATAGTTCGATCTGAGAGTTAAGTTTCCAAACTCGTCTCGTAGTCGCGCGACTAGTTTTCTCGGCTCCTCGAGCAACAGGACGTCAAAGGAGCTCGCTGAATGGATCGGCGTGTGGTCGCGGAATCGTTTCGTTTCCATTGTACCTGACAGTACATAAAGTGAGTTTCTAACTACGACTGATTGTGTGTCTCGCCCACGTAACGCCAGCACCTTGTCATGTTTAATTTGTCTGCGATCACCGCAGCCGGGACGTGGTACGATTCGATAGTTTGTCGCGGAACAATTTGACAACCGATAACGTCGCTACGTGAAATCTGGTTGTCGATTTTCCATCGTACATCCGGTTTCTCCAGAAACTTCGAAAGTACTTTCTCACGTAACCGTTCAACCTCGCCCGACGTCTTCCGATCTCTTTTTATATCCATTATCAGGTTTTCAGGTGCACCATCTGCCACAGAACGTACGGTTCCGAGAATTTTTCTTGCTCCCTTTTCGTACTTTCCTCTCCCCGATCGATAAGTGACACCATAATGATCACGCTACCCACGGAGAGATCGACTGTCGATCAAACGAGAAGCTCATTCCGGTAGAGGCGAACAAAAAAAAAAAAGAAACAAGGATCAAACGAACGGGCGAAATAGAAACGAAAGGGATGAGAGGGGAACCAGGGTTCCAAGGTATTACCTACGTGGTTTGGGCTTCGTGGAAAGGGGGAGCCCTTCGTGTTCGCAGCCGCGAAATAACGTCGGTGGTTTGTGGTTTTTCATACGTGCAAGAAGTCACAATGGTGGACGAGTGATCCTTCTACGTGGCGAGCCAAATGCCTTCATGGATGTAGGAGAAGAGAAGAAATGAAGGAGAAGAAGACGAAGAGGAGGAGGATGAAGAAGAAGAAGAAGAAGAGGAAGAAGAAGAAGAAAGAGAAAAGAGGTGGCTTTTGTTCCCACCTTGGTCGAGCTCAGCGTGGTCTGCCACTTTTTCTCGTTTCACCTTCTTCTTTCTTCGTCCTTCTCCTTCTCAATTTCCCTGTCGTTCGTTTCATCCTCTTCCACACGGGTGCTGCCCTTTGTCTTGGGGAAACGTGATTAGGAATCTTCGCGGTGCAATTTTGAGGCGGCTCCCGCTTCCGTCATAATGGTGCGCCTATTAGTCTCTGGAACAGCGGGAGACGAACTTAACGAACTTAACTGCCGTTTTCTCTTCCCTTCTGGTCTTTCGACTCTTCCGTTGCTCGAAGGAAGCCGTCCGGTATACCTGTTCGCGTTTCAGCTTCTGTGAAACGAAACGTCCATTGGATCGTTTGAACGGAAATTTTGATTCTGTATCGTACCGTGTTTCTGATACTCCATTACTGATTGCAAAATGTAGTGGTATATCGTCGTTCTTACGAATCGATTCATTTGTGTGAAAGATCAAGTTGTTTTGTAATGAGAGTAACATATTTGATGGCGGTGCTCTGAGGGTTTCTATAACGGAGGAATTTACACATACTTAGAAAAGTGTGTTTTTGTTTGGTTTGCGAGTTAAATGTGCGTATTTGTCACTTTTTATGAAAGTTTGTTCTAAATTTATTGTCATTACGTTCAGGATTTCCACGGCGTTTTCCAAAATTTGTTTTTACTTAGAATTCTTTCGCCTCTGGTTTTCAATTTTCGTGTTACAGTGCTGTTAGTGTTTTGTCGTAAAAAAACAAACTATACCGTGCGGTGATGTCCCCAAAAGTCTGATCTATAGAAAATTACTGATCTATAGAAAACTATAAACACGACTGTGTTTTGACGAAAGTCTGCTTCGCACGTATGTCTTTTTTTTGAAAACTATTTTGCTAAAATCATCCTCATATCCGACGATGATGCACAGTACAATTGTAAGAAACAAAAAATCTGAGCTAACAGACTTTAAAACGGAAAAATGTTAAGAATCACACCCGTATCACTCAGTTTCTTCACTCGATCAAAGGGTTAATTACCTGATATTAAATCATTTCTAAAACCAAATAAGCTTACATAATTCCACGAAACAATTCTACAGTTCAAACCGAAAATCATTCTTCATCCTCTCACATGTTTACCATAATTGAACCACGCTGAAGACCTATTCTTTAAAACACATCATTTAAGAAAGCTGACAAAAAAATCGTAATTTCCTTTAAACCGTGTCAGTCGGACATCACTTTGACGTACAATAACATCCGCCAGATTTCTTCAGCACATTTTACCTTCCATTCAGCCATCCGCGAAAGAACTCGAACTCGGATACTTGGATCAATTTGGGGCTTTTTTCAACCGCGGGTTAAAGGACTCTCGAATTGATGAATGACAAAGCCGACGGTGTCCGTCCCGACGTGTGGACCAGGCGCGTGCGAACGAGTCCTGGCGCCCTGTCGTTCCGACAGGTGACAGTGGAGTCCTTAATCGCGTGATGACGTTTCCATACCCGCGAATCGGGCGAGTCACGTCGCTTAATTGCCCCATGCGAATTGTTGAATGCCTACCGTGTGCGTGTTGTGCGTGCCTGCGACGTCACGGCACGCGTTTACCTTTCGGGGAGTCGGCCGTAGGGAGAAAGAAAGTTTCCGTCTATTATCTAGCCGAACGGCGGGAGAGAGGCTGTCGATAACGAGCTATCAGAACGGAAAGACGGAGGGCGATAAAACGAGAACCCGTGGAACACGGGAACGACAGCTGGCACGATTTTCTGAGTGGTCAGAGGCGAACGTAATTGCCGTGACCACTTCTGCATGCCCGACGTGGAAGTAGGAAGATTTGTCTGTGTTCGATTGAATGTAGGTTGAATATAATGGCGGCCGGAACACACGGAGGATTATTTCGTTTGATAAAATCAATCGGGTTGGGATCACGGTTTTTTCGTTATAGAGTTTTTGGGAATTAAATATGTCTGTGTGTGTGTGTGTGTTTTTTATTTTTATTTTAATACTGTGTCGATTGAGTTGATGTGTATTTGGAAATATCCGACGTAAAGATTCTCCCTGATTACCTGGTGCATAGTCGAAATTCTTCAGAAATTTCGTAATACATCACGATAACCTTTCTACTACTGAATCATTTATACGGACGAATCGTAAAGATTTCGCAAGTGTTTCAAAACCACTTGTCACGCTTGTCAGTGACAATCTACCTAAAAAGGTGATAGTGTAATAACGAGGAAGAAAAACTTTGTAAAAAGAACGTACACGAGTACAATTGGGACAATTTCGTCGATTCTTCGTCGATACCGTACACCAAAGAAAATCATTAGTATTCATCGTTTTTTTTTTCAAACGAGTCTCGAACTCATTTCCAGAAACACCACTTCGTGTAGCATTTATCTTACCTCTTGGTGGGGAGGGGGAACAAAAAAAAAACGCGAACGAAAAGAATGCGCGCCGCATTCGGATCAACCGTAAACGGCGCGTTAATGAGAAGTGCATTATAATATTTCGCTCGTTTAATTATATCACTACAACGGTATGCGCTCGGTCGAATTTGCGCGTGCATTTAAGGTCCGAGAAATTCCGGGCACTTTAATGAGAGAAATAAGATGCGTGAAATGTGCCGAAGCGCGAGTAGATAGCTCCCGTTGTACGGTGCCGATATAACGAGCCGTGAACTACACCTCGCGGGCCTATGAAAATGCAAATGACACGGCCCCTCGCTCAGATAACGATTTTTACGACGACACTCACTGCCGTCGTTGATCTCCGCGCCAGTGAATAACGTTACAATCTAGCAACAAATCTTATAGTCGCGTGAATCGCTCCGGTGGAAGTCGATCTAACCGTCGGATCCATGTCGATCGTTCGTAAGAACATAGATAGATCGAGGATCGTCTTCATTTTCTTTTATTTTGATTACTCTATGAGTTTCACCTGTCTTATGTAGCAACGTCTATAAAAGTCGTGATTATTATCGACGAAATGATTGAAATTTGAATAGAAAATTATTCGTACAATCATTTACTATAGGAACTTGACGAGAATATTTTTGTTTAAGTATCTACTGTTGTTATTGCGAAAAGAAAAAAAAAAAAGAATGTTAGATGAATCTATTGGAGAGATCTTGCGAGTTTAGGATTTTTTTTTTATCGTGGCTATCGATCGTTGGTTGCATGGAAAATTGGAGGTTGCACGTACGAGAAAACAAAAGCACAGGTGCGTGCATACCCAGCGAGCACATCGATCGATGGATCCCGTGACTTCGAGCATATTTAGCCGTCCGGTTGGCACGTCTGACTACCAACTACGTACGAAGAGTCGTAGTGTCGTCGCTGGCGTGTCGGTATGACAACCCAGACGAGACGCCGATGGAATACGAAACACTGTCCTTCTTGCCAACAGCCACCAGAACTTCCATCGTCGTTCATCGTTCCCTTTCGTGGTGTTCGTCGTAAATTTAGAAACGTTTTCATACACTTCCCACGCGATGTACATTGTGGTTAAATAAATTTCATTTAGGGTACACATCTAAAGACAGATTGACACGTTGCTTGGAAAATTGATATACATTTCTTTACCAATAGTGATAAAAAAAATAACGAATGATATTAACCAGTTAAGTTTGGCTACGTTTTTGCTGAATGTGCAAGTGTGTGTGGGGAGAACCAAATGATAACGTTAGGAAATTATGGATATATGAATCCTATCTTGAAATATTGACATCGACCTCTAAATATTCTAAACATATTAGAATTTGCGAATATATCTTGGTTTTCATCAATATTACGATATAAATATCAAAGGGTAAAAAAATAAATTTTTAAAACAACTTTTCAAACACACTTAACTGGTTAAAAAATATACAATAAGTAAAACATACTAGAAAAATATGCAACAATCACGAAAAAAAAGCCTGAATCATCCGCCTCGTTTAATCGGGTCACCGTCATTACATTAATCACCGCGTAATTAAAAACACGAGTGTAATCACGAGACAGCGAAACGTTTAAACGAAATCATGAAAACGTATTCCGCACGGTCGTCCATCGAATTTCACCATATTCGGTAGAGACGATCGAAACGGTGCCCGCATCAAATATCCCCCGTAATTAGCCGGCCTATTAATTTATATCTAATTAGACAAGCATGTCGATCGGACAAGTCGTCCTGCCAGGCGGGTCGCTTGAGATGTGATCGCAAAGATGCTGAAGAAACACAAGCAAAATGAACAAGTAGTGAAACTCTACTCAGTGGAACAAGGAGATCAACGGAAAGAGAGAAGAAGAAGAAGAAGAAGAAGGAGAAGAAGAAGAAGAGAGAGACGAAAGAAAACGAAGAAAAGGATAGAGATATACGTTAAGACTCGTTCTATCCCTGTCCATACTATTCCAGCCTCCGAAGAGAAACCGGAAAAGGGCAGAAAAAGCCGATACTGGACGGCGCCACCTTACGCTCCTGTCTCTTAATTTAGATGCCGCCCCGTGAAAATATCCTCCTCTAGTCCCTTTCGACCTTCCCCCCCTCTACCCGGCAAACGTTGGTTATTGCACCGTCGACTATAGAAACGCCGTAAACACGTCGCGGCCGCCGGAGACGGGATAAAACGTCGGTTTTATGCGAAGGCGTTACCGGACGAGGGAGATTCCCTTTCGTGATAGAGACATGTTTTCAGGTATTACCCGGCCGTGGACAGGTACGGGCTCTTAGAGCGGCGTTACGAGCGCCTTGGAACGCAAGCTCGCTCTTAATCGGGAGACACCGGGATGCTGCGATCTCCCCTGTGAGTCCGCAAAGGCAGAAGATAAAAAAAAAAAACAAAAGAAAAAAATACCTTGTCGAGAGTCGCGCGTGTGTATGTATGTTTTGGTACAGACACTACTGGATAGCGAATTTAGATCACACGTTTTCGTATCCTGCTGGAATGGAAGGAGATGGGAGAGTGTATGTGTGTGTTTGTGTGGGGGATATTGGTGATTTTTTACGGGATTAGATTCGGGACGGTGGCGTCGAATCGATTTCATTTGGAGCGTGTCTGTACGTGCGCATGGATTTGGTTATTTTAGATGTTTCGAGGTACACGGTGTTCGAGTTTGGTGTTCCCCTTTTGGGGTGTGGTGGTATTGGTTTTATGTGGGACGTGATCGGTGAATTTTAAATTGTAGAATCGAACGGTTTGGTTTATCGGAGGGGTATCGAGATTATGGGGAACGCGGTGGTTTTTAATCGGATTAAGCAAGCTGTTGGGGATAGTCTATTCTGATTTCGTTCGGGCGTCTTGTTAATGTTGTAAGAAATGTAATTTCCGGTCGAATGTATCTTCCCGATCTGTGAAGCGTTGGGTTACCAACGTATAGTTTGCGATAAACCATATTGAAATTCCGTGAAACTATGGTGAATCGAAAGCATTGATGCGGAAAATTGCAACTGTTGTTTTAATACACCGTTCACACGATTTAAGTATTTAGAGTAAACTGGTATGTGTTACGAATAGATAAAAAGGAAGCTTAATAGGTGTGAGTGAAATATGTACTTACACAATGATAACTTTGGATTCATAATCGTGTGCAATATAAATATTTTTTATGCATCTATTGGCACATTTTTTTAACGAAACGTGTTGTTTTTATTGCATCTTAATTTTATATAAGATAGCATAAAAAAATCGGAAATACGAGTACCTTTATGCCACTATTTAAACGGAATTTCAAAGTTCCCTTCGTCCGACACTCTAAGTGTGTAACATTCTCAATTTTTTAAAAAAATAATTACTATAAAAATCCCACAAACTAATTAAAACTTATACATCACACATTTAAACCCAACTCACTTAATTCCCTCAAAAACCCGTGCAAAGGTAACCGTAACAAAAACAAACCAAAAATCAATCGACCACCCTACGTAAAAGGCTTAAACCGATCCATCAACCCATATCTCCTAGGAAAGTGTTAAGCCATCATCCCTAGACAAAAAAGCTGTCCACCCAATAAATAAGGTCATCCCGTGGCCGGGGCAACTTTTAGTATTTCACTAAACCGGTCGCCGTCCTTCGTCCCTTGTCGCGACCCTCATACTTCTCTTCGCATTCCCGTTGTCCCTTTTGGCGACATAATTGTTTCGAGAGAACAGACGTGTACCAGGGTCTGCCCTTTGTTTCTCCGGCGTGGATCTCCGCTCTCTCGGTCCCGGAAGTTCGCGGAGTCACGTCGTTAATAAAGGCACGGTGAGTGCGCGAAGGGGCGCCACTACCAGCTCTCTTTAGCCAAAGATACGTGACGTTTATGGCAGAGGACGGTATCGTAAAGGTATACCAGTTCGGACCTCTAATGTCTCTTTCTACCTTTTTCCCGGCTACGATTCGGTGGGCGTAAACGTAACGCCTGTATCCGTTCTTTCTCTCGTTTCTGTGTATCATGGTTTCATTCTCCGCAGGGCTGTTCTTAGTTGTTCTCTTTTATCGTTCGCGTTTCGTTTAATCGTCTCGCTTCTTTTCCACGTTTCTTTCCGTTCGTTCGTCGGTCGGTTCGATCTCTTGATTCTTACCCGTATCACCCTTTTTAATGTTGCTTATTTCCTGCCGACATTTCGATCTTCGATTTCTCTCGCCGAACTTCTTTCACCCGGACGCATTTAATTTCGGGTTTGTTTCGATTCCTGGTTTTCTTCTGGTCGGCTTCTGGGTTTTTTTCATCATGATGTTCGTGTCTTCGTGAATGAAGTTTTCTGCGCCAATGGTCGTTCGAAATTTATCCCGTGCGTTTGCTTCTTTATTCGAGTTTCTACCTTGTTTTTTCTACCGCTTTTTTTTTCTATCGTTTTAATTTCCGTACCGTTCGGGATTCCTGTACCTTTCGTTTTTTTCCTTCGCGTTCTCATCCCTGTCCCTTTCCCTTCGTTCCGCCGGTGCGTTCGTAACGTTAACTCTATACGCGGACTCGACCGCAGTCGAGAATTTCCTCGTCCGACCGCGATCGCCCGTAATGATCCGTGCGGTTTTCATTGGCGTGAAATACGCGACGTTTACACGCTCGTTTCGTATCTCTCCTCTCGCGAATAGTCGCGTACCCGCTGAGCGTTATCCCGCTCTCGATGGAAACGGGCTTGACCTTGCCCACGCCACGGAAATGGAGCGATTTTATGGAAGGGCCCCAGTAACCGAGGTTCCAGATAATCCACGTATTTGATTTACTGTTTCAAAACCGCGTCTGATCGCGTAATCTTTACTCTTATCGAGCCGTAAGAATAATATTTAACCCTAGAACGACCAAGGCAGTCAAAATGACTAGTTCTGAAATTATTATAAGAACCGCTTAAATTTAAAACAATGCGGTTTCTAAAATTCTTCATAACTATATTTCTATATATAAATTAATTAAACTGATCAATTTACTATCCCTCTTTATTGTATTGTTTCAAATATATTTATCCAATGTTTGTCAATTTATCCAATTAATCCTCGGTCGTTCTAGTGTTAATTAACAAATAAATGTTAGCTTGAATTTATTCGTCAATAAGCAAAAGATTTTATCAATTTGAAAGATATGGAAACAAAATATTTCATTGCGACAAAGATTTCTTAATTACGTAATGCAGTTTCGGAGTTCTGGACGTACAAGAAGAATGGTAATGGAAAATATAATGGAAAGGTTAAAGATCTTTTCGGTTCCGACCAATTCCGTGTCATACCAAGAAGGTTCTCGAACCCGAAGAATTTTAAGAGAAGATTAGTCGAAACGCTGGTGATTCTCAGGGGGATCTTATCTGTCGGTTCCTCGATTCAAGTATTTCTACCTGGCCGTTCGGTTCATCTCCCATTCTTGGCCTCCTTCGATTCGAGTGGACGGGCCGGAGGTCAGTCGTTTGTAAAGACGATGCGTAACCCGACCTGACTACAGCCACGTCCCGCAGGTTGTAGCCTGCTGTTTTTATCTGACCATATTTCAGGATGATTCCACGCTTAATGCTCACCCGGCAACCCGGCGAACCTCTTACGAAGCGGCCACGGTGACAACTTAACCCGGAGGTTGTCCACGTACCGTGCGACGGACGTCGCTTTACGACCATGTCGAAACGTCAACCTCAAAGGGTTGCTTCCACGTTCGGTGGTCGAGTTAAATGGACATTGGCAGCTGGAGATTTTTGGGATCTCATTTTTCCTCTGTAAATGACGTTATCTCTTTGGACTACAGTGTTTTTACGCCGCCGAAATAGAGGAAAAATAAGAAATTTGGAGTGTAAGGAGTTAGGGTGAAAAATAATATAAAAAATGAGTCCCGCGAATTTATTTCATGGAAAAATGATGGGAATTGAATGTATCATTTTGGTGTGCTAAAATACGGGAGGTGTTAGTAGGGAAATTTCTTACGACCATGTCGAAACGTCAACCTCAAAGGGTTGCTTCCACGTTCGGTGGTCGAGTTAAATGGACATTGGCAGTTGCAGATTTTTGGGATCTCATTTTTCCTCCGTAAATGACGTTATCTCTTTGCACTACAGTGTTAGTTTTTACGCCGCCGAAATAAAAGAAAAATAAGAAATTTGGAGTGTAAGGAGTTAGGGTGAAAAATAATATAAAAAATGAGTCCCGCGAATTTATTTAATGGAAAAATGATGGGAGTTGGATGTGTCATTCTGGTGTGCTAAAATACGAGAGGTGTTAGTAGGGAAGTTTCTTGACGGAATGGTAGACGGTAGGAAACCGTTTGAGTTGCGTTACGATCGGTCGAACGTAAGAGACCGTGATTTATGGATTAAAAATGTTGGGAGTAGACGAACGAGTAGTGGGAACGTATGTTTAGGGGCATTTAAATAATTATTGCGATTTTGAAACTACGGTCGAATAGGTTTTGCAGAGTTTTAAGGGATTACTGTGGCTTTAAAAATTACGAAATGTAAGATTGGATAGTGAGGAATAAAAGAGAACTCATAATACTAGAAATTTAAGTTCGAGCGGAGATATAGTGTTGTCTATATGACAAATTTTACTTTTGTGAAACTACTTTTGTTTTCATATTATTCGAAAACCAGACGTGTCTCCAATGTAATCTAAAAAGCTTACGTATCGCGAAGAACGATTTTTTTGCAGTATTTATAATATACGTATAATATATCTGTACATTCGAATCCACAATGGATAGGCCGCATTTATAACTTTAAAATATTGTTAGAAACATGCGCCGCCTAAGCGACCGGGTATTTCGATTAAGCGGTAGAGTTAGCAGACCATGTCCGAGTATTCCCAGGGAATGTTTCTTCGAGGAGGATTATTACATGCACAATAATCTAGACTAAATTATGAAACTCAATGAACTCGTGGCACGACTTAACTTTAGCCCAGCGTCTTACAAACGTACCGTCGGGTAAATTCGTATCTTGAAACAGGTTGAATAATATTATTAACACACAAATTTTTCTTATCCATAATCAAGTATATTAACATACTACAAATTCTACGCAAGATGTTCAGCATTTGTATAGACAACGAACTATAATATTACAAAATTACATTCCCTAAAATTTAAGGTAATCATTATTGAATAGGTACAAATAAAACTGTGCTTCCAATAATCGATCATTTTCCCTATTCGTCTCGCTTTTTAAAATTTCTGACGTGCTGTATTACCAGGTATACACTGTTATTCTGCCGAATAAAACTCATCCCGAGCTGACGTTATATCTGTAAGCTAAATCATCGACGTCCCAGTAATGGATTTCTGGCCGGGTGACAGCCGATTATTACCGATCAGATTGATGCGCCGCGGCATCGTATCGTTATCGAGACCATTGCACACGCTGTATCAGTATTACCGTTTTTTTTTTTTTTTTCACTCGGGATGATAGATCGGATCGATCGAACAAAAGAGGACCGCGACCCGGGACGACAGGATCGATCGCGAACACCAACGATTGCACGATGCGGTTTCCGACGATCGTTGAATTCCACGATCTGTCCGTCGACCTTTGATCCCGTGGCCGGCGACGCATGAACGGAGAAAAAAAAACACGACGGTACACGGCTTCACCTCGTGGGGGCAACCTCTGCACTTTTGCCATCTCGGATACCGGTCTCGCGATAAAAAGGCTTCATTATATCACCGACCAGATTAATACCGACCGACCGCAACATCGACGCGGTCTACTAAGCGTCAAAAGGAAGTGATTGAGCGGTTCGTTGGGATTTAACGATATACCAACGAGTCACGTGGAGTTTCTTTGACTTCTTTTTTTTTGTACGCCTTCGTACGATTGTTTTGATATACCGGGAATAACGTGATCGATGGAATATTCTTCGTGGTTTATTTATAGGAGTGATGTCTATTCATTGTTACGGATAATGGATTGAATCGGGTGTCATTCGATGTTCCGAGGGATCGAAGGATTTGTGAAAGATAAAGGGTTCGCTGATTTTATCTGCGTTTTTTTGTTAATACTTTTTGGTCGTACGCGCAAAGTGTTGGAATGTCAAGTTTGTGACGTAGAATAGAGACTTAGAATATTTTTAATTAACTGAAAGCTTATCAAATCTTTTTAAAATTGTACTTAAATGATTTATCAAACATTTTAAAGGGCTTACACCGTGACGAAACTCACTTACGTTTAACATACACGACGATGACGATTAGTAATCGTAAACATATTGCGATTATCGTGAATAATTTAGTGCTAATTCAATAATGCAGTAATAGGTCAAGGTGTCACGACATTTTATTGTTAACTTCTAATGAGATCACTGATAGCGATCGTAAAGGTTAGACAGCAGATAGCAAAGGGTAAAATAACATTGTGACCTTTACGATCGGGCGTATGATACCGATATAATGCTCGCAGGTACAGCTTTGCTGATTACGTGAAGTCGTTTTTTTTTTTCTCTCCTTTTTAACCATCTTAACTCGTTCCGTGTAAACCGAATTATCTATCTACGTCGATCGTACTGCTCGTCTTATGCAATCCCGTTCCGCCAGATAGAATTCATTGTTTTCAGACCGCTCGGGGGGGAAAAAACGTTTCCATTAACTCACAGTTTTTCACAATCGTCGCGTTCCTGCCCATAAACGAGCCAACGTCGCTCTAGATTTCCGCGAAACGTTTCCTCCCGATGAGGACTAGATATTCGACGTTCCTTTCAACCTTCTCGACGGATTCATCATTCCGAAAACACGCCAGCCAGCTCGCCAATGGAAATTCGGTGCCCGTTTCAGAATCGTTCCAAGAATTGATTATTAACTGCATTCTTAACGCGATAAACCGAAGGAATCCCGATCGTGGAATACTTGGGAATTAGAAAAACGTACGGAAAAGGAAAACTTTGACTAAGAAACTATTGAAAGACTATTAAAAGAACATTGAAAGACAAGTGACACCGAAGAATGTCGAAACTCTTATAATAGCATTTAAATTTGAACTTATATGCGCATGGTTCTATAGTTTTGAATTTTATTCGTTTAGGGTAATGACGTTGGTATTAAAGAATATATTTGTAATAGTTATTAGATCGAATGTCATAAATTTGTTTAGTAATCATGTTTCTTATACTCTACATATTTGGTCTGAATAATCTATTCGCATACGACGGACTAATTTTACAAATACCATGGTGTCCCAACCCAAAATTTGAACAGTTTATTTTATGACAATTTCTGGAACACTCTTAATGTCTCATGTAGGATAATTATCACGTAAAAAAAGTTTACTAACATCCACCCGTTATTCCCTTCACACCCCATAACTCCTATCAATTACTTCTCCAAATTTCAAATTTCCCTCCCAAAAAAAAAATCCCCACCTCAAAAGTTCAAGTACACCAACCTAACATTTTGACATTGACACAATTATTACCCAACAATTAAATTCCCGCGTCGATCGCCCGCTGGTTTCCCGTTCGCGCGATTGTTTTTCGTCCGCAAAAACGGAATTGGGTTACAGAGGGTTAAATATTCCGACTACGAGAACCAGTCAGTCTATATTCAAGCGAACCGACCGCTGACCATACATAGTCGCGTGCAAGAAACCGTCTCGTAGGAAAGTAGCACGTGTGCAGGTTGGTCCGAGCCCGTTCAGGTACACGGTGGCTGCTCATCGAGCCGGTGAACCGGGCTCCGAACGAAGCCCCGAGGTTCAGCCAAGGTGGTGGCCCCAGGGCGTCGGGTCACCCAGATTTCAATCTAGATACAGCATTCCACGGTTAATTAGTATTGGCTGACTGGCCGTGAGCTCCATCGTTGGTCCGAACTCCTGCTACGCGCCAGCTACTCCCATCCTGTCGTCGCTGACGTACACTTACATTCCTCTACTGGAGTTTGTTACACGTGTATGTATATATGTATGTATGTACCTGTGTAGGGAGAACGTGAAACAACTGACTTTCAGGCACCCGCGATACGAGGGTGATGTTCTTTTTTATTTACGAGTTTCAAAGTGTTTTTTTTTTAGATTGTCTAGATTTTCTTTTACTTCGTAGAAGAAGTAGGATAAGAAGGTGTATTATCTAGGAATGGTGCAAAAGGTTTCAACCCTCATTTTTTTTTTTTAATAGCCATGAAAGCTTCGGTCTTTCAAGGCTGACGAAAGTGTACAATTCTATTATCGATACGTTCGAAGGAGGTATTGAATAGTGACAGGGTAATAGAAACTGTTACACAAGGAAATACTACTTATCAAACTTGTCTCTATAGTCTTTTTTCGTGTTTTCTTTCGTTTATTCAAGAACTCTCCGTTTCCGTCACTCGTACACGCGAATAAAGTGTTCTATTCGTGTGACCGTTTAAAGTGGTTTTCCATACGATGTGTCTCGTAGTTTCGTTAGGTGTGTATACCTGTCCGACGCGTCAGTAAAATACGTCCGTGTACGTCATGTCTTACACCACGGTACTTATGGTGTTTGGTGTTCGCAAGCAGCCGGTAGCTGATCACGGTTTAACGTTGTCGAGCACGTGAAACGAACGATACACATCTAACCGTACGTACCGCTAGTGATAATTCGACGGCAAATAAAAGCCTGGTTATTTTCGGTGGGTTTATCGTGTCTGAAGTGGTTTCTACGTTATTATCAGCGCAGCGCACTTTATCATCGTGGGGTCCGTTCGCGCGCTATCTCGCGGGTGTTTCTATTTTATGACGCGGGTAAATAAAATTTATTTCCTGGAAGCTAATCGGATACTTCCTTTCTTTCGCACCGTTAATATCGACGGGCTATCTGCAAGTGCTTATTAACGTATCCATAATTATTAATTATAATCAAATACATTTATAGGTATGTACGTTCATTGATTTAGAGATCTCTACGTATATTTCAGTGGAATCATATAGCGATTTTATAACGACAATTAATGAATATTAAATTACAAAATCTATTTTATCATCCAAAATTGATTCTACTACATGCGAACCACGTGTCCTACTAAACTGAACATGTTCGAGTACCCGATATTCAATCTCGTGGATTCGTACTCGTTGCAAAATCTTTGGTGTCCGGGTGACCGATTAATAAATCACAGATGCTCGTTCCCAAAGAATAACACCAGATATTTCCGGGTAAAAGCAAGAACGATCGCAACACTAATACACCGGCGGTGTACAAGAGGAGCGGATCGGCTTTAACGTCGTGTCATTCTGTAAAACAAGGAGAAACGTGCAGGCAAGAAATTTCTCTATATCCCGTGCAGCGTCGTGCTATCGATCGACGTCTCTCGATCTAGCCGTGCTCGCTTCCTGGCGCACGACACCATCGCCGTCCGTAGCCCGGTTTTTTTTTTCATTCTTTCTTTCTTTCTTTCGCTCCCGGCACCCGGCCTTTCCTCATTTCTCTCCTGGAAGCGGACTCGTGTCTCGCCTGGTAGAGGCGAGAAACATCGTGAGTTACCGCGTTTCGAAGATTTATCGTCGCCGCTACTTCGGCTAGTATGTGCTACCATGTGTGGGATTACGTAACTTATGGCGGAGCTCCGTTCGCTCCGGGCCGCATAAATTTCGTCGGGAATATTAACAGAGCCTTTAAGATTGGTCGTATCTGTCCGGCCACAGGGGAAAGGATACGATGGAGAATAATTAGCCCGAAACGTTTGTAAGAGATACAATTCTTTTCGCGTGATTTGATTTACGTGGTCGGTATAGGCAAAGTAATGTCTGGTTTGTTATAAACAATTTATTAAATCTTACTTACATACCGTCTACTTTCCATTCATTATGCCTGCTGTTACTATCTCGATCGATGTATCTAGATCTAAAAGAGTATGTCAGCTACTCCTTTTCGTGTATCTAACAAATCGAACCTAACCTTTATTTCCATCGTTTTATCGTTACGAAATAACATTTTATATCAGATTCTTTTTATCCATCCATCCCCCCTCGATTACCTTCGCTCTCACCGTAATTCCATCATGCCCGGGTGTTTCGATTACCCCAGCGCCGAACGCAAAATCCCATTAATTACTCTGGAATTAATTACATTCCGAATGGCCACGTCTGGAAAGCTGATGGTCCGCCGGGGCAAGGAATTCGCGAACAATCGCATAAATTCCCCTCGACGAAACAATAATTCACGGCTCTCCGGCTTCGGCCGCAAGATCCAGTCGATCCCCGAGCGGATCAAGATCTTAAGGACGCCCGGAGGTTGCCTCGAGGTCGAGGAAACAACGTGCAGGACAGACAGCAGCATCAGCAGCAACAGCAGCGCACAGCAGGCTGCAGGAGCAATCTCCCGGACAATTAGCCCGCAGTTCGTGACGGGTACCTCCTCCTTGGTCCTCTCCCAATGCCCCTTTCTCCTTCTTCTTCGTCTTCTTTCCTCCGCGCGTTCCGACCACAATTCCTCTCTCTTCTCTCCTTTCCTCTCCTCTCCTCTCCTTTCCGCGCCCTCCCCCATCGACGTCCCAGCATCCTGTTTTCTCTTTCTACCTTTCTCCGCGGAAGCGAAATGGTTGTTTTTTTCTCCCCTCTCTCTCTCTATCTTTCTCTCTGTTTGCTCTTCGGTATATTATTTTATTGTTTGTTTACTCTGGCGTGTCCACCCTCACGGTTTTTACTCGCAATTTTTTACGGCCACGTACTAACGCTGCGAGATGTTTTTTTTTTGGACGGAGTGGATGTTGGTTCGTTTGAAATTTGTGTCCCGTAATCATCTCGTGTTACAGTGTGTAGGATTTATTCGTTGCTTCTGACGTTGTTCGGTATTCCTTTGATTTAGATGTCTAGTAAATCGGTAAAAGGCTGCGATTTTTTATTGCGTTTCTCGGCTGTTACGTTTATAATTATCTTTTCGATTGTTTTACACTGAAATTGAGTCTATCGTACGATTGATCTGTTACGCAAAATGAAATTTCTTGATATTAAATTATAGTATTACGTCACGGTAAAAAATGAACCCTTTGCCAAAATTTCGCGGAGTACAAGCAAAGTAAATTAACACTGTTCCGTGTCCGGTAAGTAACGTATCTTCATTTTCCACTTAATTCAGCCCGTGCATCAACACCGTAATCTTTGTAATTTCAATCCGCCGTCCAGTCTGCCCTTTTCGTTATACTTTTTCATCCCCAGTCTATTTATTACTTACTGCTCGCTGATTACGTTTCTTTTTCCCACATCCCCACCCGTCTGGTCGCTGGTTTCTCTAACTCGCAGCGTCCGTCTTCGTCGGACGGCAGGGTTGTCCTTCTTCCCAAGAGAGTCTCGATTCTCCTCCGTACCTGCCGTTTATACCCTAATGACCTGGCAGGTGCAGCGCCGACGTGCCCTTTCGTACGGGGCCACCCGGTACGTGACGCCTCCGAAAACGTCCGTGAGACCGTCCGTGAGTCGATTCGTGTCCCGACTGCCGATTTCAGAAAACGCATTCTTCGGGATAATTGACCGGAAAAGAGATCAGGGAACGTATAGGCACAGGTACGAGCGGATAGGTTCTTGGGCGGAAACGTTGGGAATCGCTGGACACGGGAAACTGAGTGGGAAATTGAATATAGTGGGGAAATACTTTTCTGTTGTGAGAAAAGGGTGGATATATGACGTGCCTAGAACACAAGGGGTATAAGTGATATTCTCAAAAGAACTGAGATCTGTGCCATGAAACTCTGAATTTAGCATTCTATTTAGTGGTAAAGGGATCTAAGTGTAATGCCTACCCTGTACATGGTATACTCATTTAAAAAAAAAAAGAATGTTGTACTATATTGTGCGCATTTGTGAACTTTGAACTTAATTTTCTCAGAACTAAATAAATGTCATTTAATACCCCTTGTGTT
This sequence comes from Mimumesa dahlbomi, assembly GCA_917499265.3. Taxonomy (NCBI): domain Eukaryota; kingdom Metazoa; phylum Arthropoda; class Insecta; order Hymenoptera; family Crabronidae; genus Mimumesa; species Mimumesa dahlbomi. Next base: position 7,898,297 of record OU824124.1, read on the forward strand.
TTAAGCACCTCATATAGTGGTAGTTGTAAGTTTTGTTTTGGACAAAATTGGTGAAGTTACATTTATTTCAGTTTTAATCATTTGCTGTCGAGAAGTTTTTCAAGTGTACTCGTCCATATGTTTGTAATATGTGAAAGGATGAATATTTTATTTAATATAATTTTTATTTAAAAAAAAATAAATATTATATTAGAAGCAATATTCGACCCAGTAAGCAGAACTGTGATGTTCGTGTGGCGACATTCGATCGCAAAGTATTAAAATACATATAATTCAATAGTTTGAAGTGTATGATTGAATAATATAAGTTTGGGAAGGTACCAGATTTTAAACATATTTATTCGGAAGTTAGAAATAAAACGTTACATCGCGATAGCATTTAAAAGTTTGAAAAGTGCGTGTAACCTTGCACCGACTGCCGAAATCAATCAAGCGGTGATCAACGCAAGAAACGGCTGGAATAAAAATAACATAAGAGGGCTCGGAGACTCCTAACCGAGATGCTAATCGACTCTCGTAAGAACCAGCCACGACCATGTTAAGTGTTTCCTTACAAATCGCGCCGTTTGCGGTGCGATCGCGAATTAATTCATTCGCGGTTTGTCCGTGTCAAATTTTTTTTCCGTCGCGGCCGCTTTAGATTCCCTCGAGGATGAATCGAATATCGACGCGTGGTCTACCTACAAAAAAAAAAAAAAAAAAAATGATCACGTGCAACCGGGTCGATAATGCATGCGCATTCGATCCGCGATGAAAGTTGGCGCAACGATTAAAGTTGCGAAAATCCCGGGTATGTCACTCGTGAGAGAAGAACGTGACTCTATTGGATGCGGAATAGTAATAAGACACGTCTGCCCTTTTACTCCTCGTCAATTCTGCCATGTATGTAATCCATACGATTGTTCCAACAAATTTGTCCGCGGAATCGATCAACAGATTCTCCATTTCCCAGAATTCAGAATTATTACTCCCGTTTAATTTTCCCATCACCATAAGTTCTCTATAAAAACTCTTACCATATCTTATAATACTAATGTAGAAGATGTTAGGATAAAATGGTTTCTTCTATCAGTGGTAATTTCCAAGAAACATTCGTTGTATTGAATTGATTTCTTCTTTGCTATGGTTAGTATTAACTAAATCAACAATTTAACTAAATAAACTCAATGTTTCTTCACTCAGAAATCCACAACACAACAATGAATCCTTTCTCACAAAGCCCTCCACTAATCATCTAAATCTCTATCAAAGATACTTTATAAAAAGAAACAAATATTTTTGTCCAACCTACGTGCGATCGAATCTATAATCAAGTTTTTCCCAAGACACAATTAATTACCATCGTACGCGTTCGGCATCGGAAATAAAAAAAGACCCTAGCATAGTTTAAAAGTGCAACAATGCTGGAACCCGTGGCGTACGTTTGTCCGCGGAATAATAATCACACGCGACAGCCCTTTTACTCATTGTCAGCGGTGGCTTCGTAGAAAAGCGCGTGACTACCCTGACAAATTGGCCTACTACTCCCAATGGAGACTCCGGCTCCGCGGGATCTACGGCCCTCGATCACTCAAAGTAATTAATTATCGAGCTGTGGGCTCTCCTCGTAGGAGATCGTGCCGATCGCACCGCGGCTCTCCGGAACGGGCGAAAGAGAGAGAGAGACAAGCGGCGTGGGCGAGGTGCGAACGATCCATTCATTATACAACATCGGCGAGACCTTGTCTCTTCCATGCGGTCGTCGATGATACTCTTTCGTTATTGTCACACTCCGGACATTAGCCCGTGAATGTCGACCGTTGGACGGCCATTATACGTCCGGACGATAAATCGCGGAGTCTTTTGACAGGGCGTATAAAGACACTTTTGTTGGCCGCTATTGTTTCGTGGGTTTTGGTTAAGCGTACGCTGATTTATATTGTTGAACCGGTATGGTGGTTTGTCAGGGAAATTTGGTAGTATAATTAACCCTAGTGGCGGATATTTCGGCAGCGATGGGGTCGACGAATTTTGGATGTGATAGATTTTTTGATAGTATGAAGATATAGAGAATTATTTATATTTAAGTTATTATTTACATTGTGAGATTTTTATATATTTTTCTGATTGATAATTTTAAGGATTACAGTCGTATCTTGCGTGGTTGCCAATTGAAATGAAACTTCTGGTGCAACGAGTCTGGCGACTGTCGCGTGCTGCGGTTGAAATTCTCCGAAGTGTATTTTAGTTCTGGTTAAAAGTTCAACCGTTGGATTATGTTTCCGTGGTGTGTTCGTCGTGTGTTATCGTACAACAAAGTCATGATTGCAATTTATATCGCACATGCGCGTTGAATTATCGGATGCATTACTCTTCGAAATTTGTTTGCCGTAAAATACAGCTACCGCGTACGAGTGATGGATTCTCTCGCGTATTAATATCGAAGTTCTGTCAAGAGATGAAATTATTCCCTCGGACTTCGAAACCTTTCTGCAACTAAGTCGGAAGCACAGCAAGCGAGGCCTTCTCGTATAAAAGGAAACCAGAGACGATCGCTTCGTTAATGGATCCCGGCAGCTGGTGATCGCCACGAGGTGATTAATTATCGAACGATCGTGCTCTTACAAACTCGGGAGAAAGACTCGCCGTTAACAGGGAAAGGAGAAAGAGAGGGACGGAGACAAATAGTGTGGGCGAGGTGTGAACAATCCATTAATTACGCTGCATCGACCAAGGTGGCTCGTACAGCGCCACCGTATGCAGAAAATCAAATCAATTTCTACGGTATCCGTTCTATCTCACTTTCCATCCCACAAAACTATTGTCACCTGGGTGTTTATTTATGTAAAAATAGGTTTTTTAACAAAAAATTCACCTGAATATTCATTACTTCACAGGTATAACGACATACCTGGGGATAACTGGGGACCTTGTGCATAGGAAATAAGTGAATATTAATGATAGCATAATTATACACTGATATCTAATTAATTACTGAAATTGGAAATCCGCGGTTATCAAGAACTCTCGGCGGACTGACAGAAAATAATATTGAAACGATATTTATTGCAATATGATAAACGTAACTGTGCATTATTCCCTTTCGTTCACCACGTTTCTCCTAATTTTCATTTCGTGAGATTTAGGGTAATCTCTCTCGAAGAATTTTCTTAAGATTCTTGATTTAAACGTTCGTTAATTTCACCGGCAGCTGCGTAACGTTTCTTTCACATCGCAAAGGAATCAAACGAGGGGTTCTTAATTGATTTCGTAACTTGAAACTTGATCGTCCGCTTGGTCGACGGAAACTATGGAGTCTCGTTGTCCACAACGTCTAGTGCTTTTTCGCTTTATAGAATAATTCATTGTTTTTTCAATCACAGTTTAACGAACTCTTGTACAGACCGATTCACAAAGAGCAAAGTAAACCAGAAAATCAGTCAGTTTGTATCGTCTATATACGAACGTTTAATACATAATATTTGTGCAAAAATATTTCTACATAGAATCTCTTTATAGAATCATACTGAAAAAAATCTATTTGTATTCAATTTCAACCCTGAATAACTATGTTTCAAAAAGAATTTGCGGATCGTTGTGTCTCGGAGTCAAGAATATCGAATTTCGCAGTTATCCGATAATTTATGGAACACTCTGTACACGTATGTATATACATTATACATATGTATGCCTACATGATACTTGCCCACGCCGATGTTCTGGGGTAATGCGAAAAACACGTGTCGACGGTGATCACCTTTTCGCGAACCGTCGGTACGTGAATTTTCTACTATCCTCCATTCTCATGGATCGTTCGATCCGTCGCGACGCTGTCGTCGAAAGGCCCATCATCGAAATTCTAAGTACTTCTGTTCCATATTCATATACTCGTGGATTTCGGCGATACCGGCTAGCCGTTTGCTTTCTAGTGAGGTCGATCGTTTCATCTTTAACCCTGGGTTAATGGGTTTTATGTATTACGCGGACACTAAAACCTCGTAATTTCTCCGACAGCTATTTTAATTCGGTACGTCGGTGATAAAATCGTTCGCCGCCGATGAATTAATGAATACATAATCGCCTACTCGTATAAAACGAACGGCAGATGATTATTTAAACAAGACTATCAACGCTAATCATTACGAATTACCACCGAAAATTCAATAGTTCATCTAGACATCCCCAAATCACTCTACTTTTAGAAAAATGTTCAAACTACCCCGATTGATACCTTCCACCATGGTATGTATTACAAGCTAATTAAAACATTCCGTAAAGAAACACGGTAGAAATTCGAGGAATCCATATCTGGTATCAGCACAATTATCCCAAGAATTAGTGGTCCCTGGCAGTCAGTCAGAAGGCTCTATCTCCCGATGTTGAAGTCGGACCCCGGGCTGGAATTCGATTAGAGGAGATTAGGGCTGGGGGCTACAGGACGGGCAGGCACCAGAGAGCATGTCCTGTCGATGCACGTCCTTGCGTCGCAGGATAAGAAGCCGATGCGCGGCTTTGCCGGACGAGTGGCTCTCGGAACGAGACGTCAGATCACGAAGACAAAGCCATCCATCCGAGAAGACCGGGGACGGGCACATTCCATCGCCTTACGAGGCGTCCACACGCATGTCTGGGCACGCACACACACACACACGTTGGCCACTGGTGTGTACCCGGCACCGTTTGAACCTGGAAGCCTGCGGTCGTGTCTACGCTTCGGGGTCAGGCGACCTCGCCCGAAAAGAAGGAGAAACAGGCTGCCAGGGAGGATGTTCCGAGTTTCTATGTGGGCTTCTGACCACTGGCTATATCTTCGCTGATGCTGGATTCGGTCTGGGGATTCGTTCGAAACGATCCCTGTAGTCTTCAGGGGACCTTTTACACTTTTGCGGATGAAATTTGATAAGAGGTCTTTTTTTCTCGAATAGAAAGTATGATAAAAGTTACCAGTAGGATTTTTTAGTATTTTTATAATGTCTGGTAGGCTCTACTAGATCAGTGGTAATTAAAAAAGAGATTAATATATATTAGCAGTGGAGTAGTATTTATATAGAAGCTATGATAAATATGTTCCTCTATAGAGGATCAGGGGAACTATTGATACTATTTCATCAGTGATCAACCCTGGGGTTGAAGTAAATATGGAAACGACAATTCCATGCTCGATCATGGATCACAACGAACCATCGATCTTTCTTGTTCAGCATACTGCTGCTCGTAATCACCCAATATCACGAAGAGCGTGTTACGAACCGGTCGAAGCCTCTTCAAGGTCTCTCTGACGTCGTACTAAGAGATTATCCCGTAATATCGTTTTACAAGGCGTCTTCTCGCGATCTGGCCTGTGTGTCAGGTTATGGGAGGCAGGACACGAGTCCGTTCCTACTATCAGGGTCGTGGAATCTCGCTGGCTTGACATCCAAGAGGACATCGATCGACGATATCGTTGTATCGCTTCCCCTTCTTTTTTCTTCCATTCTCTCACCTCCGCGTCCGCCACCCTTGCCTCTTCAGCCTCTCCCTCTCTCTCTCTTTCTTTTTCTCTCTCTCTCGCTCTCGTTCTCTCTGCTTCGCGCTCTCTTTCTCGACCGTCGTTTTTCAATCTTCCCCGAAGAACCGTCGTCTTAAGGCGCACGCACGGAGTGTGCGTGTCACGCGAAGGGGAGGCTGAGGGGAGGGAGTTCATTCGTAGCTCCAGGAGGACACGACCCGGGACTGGAGCCTCCTCCGTGACCTGAACCGGTCCGCCTCGTGGTCGTTCTATGCGGGTCAGGGGTTCTCAACGAACGACAACGCCTATCCGTGCTGAGACGACGATACGGATCTAATCCTTTGTTCCGATACTTGTAGTTTTCTTGCACTCGGGGGAAATTGGAATGGAAAATTTGAAAGTGGGATTTAGGGTAGTTGTGTTCGATCGTGGTGTTGCTAGGGTGGGTTACCTGTTCTTTTTATGGTAATTGAAAGTCTTGATATACATATGTACTTGGTGTACTAGAAAGTTCATACAGATTTTTTGACAAAATAAAAGGTTTATTTGAGAAAATATATACCATCTTTTCTATGAATTTTAGACATTTTCTGGAGGGGTATGAATAAATAAATTAGCGCTGAATTATCTTGGAATAAATGTACTTAAAAAAGAACTTATTGTAACATTTTTTTTATTGTGCAGGTTGAAAGTTGTCTACAGATATTTTTGTACAAATTTATCGTAGAAGGAATTCATTAAGATTTTGGTGTTTTATACATATGGAATAATAGAATGTTATCTGTACGTAAGCTTTTGTTCTCCTAGCCATGAGAGTAGCGCAGGAAGTAACTTCCTGCATTACGGGTTTCCTGGACCGCGATAAAGATGATGACCGTGGCATACGAATAACGCAGAAGTTTATTTTCCTCATTGTGTAACACGACACGGTTTATGATTATTGCTGACGGAGAAAAAGAAATCCGAGAAGAAGTGGTGCATGTCGTAGGAAATGGAAATCGATTTATAAACATTCTTACATATATCTATAGAATTTTATGGCTATGTATATAACACCTTGTATCCGGCTAATAAATAATTGCTGTCATGTCGATGTAAGAAAATTCATATACACTCGTAATTGGAGTATTTACAACCACGGACGTTAGTTAGAGATAAATAAAAAAGTAAGCGAATTAACGATTAAAAGCACCGGTTTTATCGTTTCATTGCACCTTTGTTAAGCTCTATCACGCACCAAACTGACTGTTATATTTCATCGAAATATCGCACAAGATTTCGTTTGATTTACATTGGAATTTGCATCGTCATTCGTTAAATGTGACACCGGTTCTATGAATCTTCCGATTTAAAAACGCGAGTTTACCGACCTGAAGAATTATGGAATTATTCTAAGCATAGATTTTGTGCAACGAACTTGAACGGCGATACTCAGGTAGATTTGCAAATGTTTGTCCTGGAAACGAAATATCACTTGATACATTTTTCCGTCTCGATGACTATTTTACGGTCATGACTATTGAAGTTCTACTTTTTCCTTGTGACAATCAAATTCCTTAAAACAGGTATGCGAGTCTACGAAGTAAAGCTAAGAAATAAATGTTACAGTAAATCAGACATTATTAATTTTAGAATTAATTTTATTTTACAAATTTTCTTGACATCTAGTCTCTACAAAATTTTGCGGCTTTCATCGTTTTATCAATTCTTTCCATTTTTTATCTCGCTGTCTTTAACATACACTACCAAAAAAATGATAAAAAGTCCAATTAAATGGTTCTTTTTTAAATTTAGCAAGAAACTTTTGCCTCGTTCTGTACGTTCTATCAACTGAGTTTCTTTCACATGAACAAGAAACAAAAATACAAAGATTCCTCCGACCGATTTCTTCGGATTGGCGATAAACTTCAATGAGAGGCCGCGGATTGTTTCGTTAGCAGGCAACCGAGTGGCTCGCGTGCAACGGCAGCCGTTGTTTTGTCGTTGTTGCACAACCGATCCGTGGAATCGTCGTCACCTTCGGTGACACGTCACCTCTGACTTTCGCGACGAGCTGCACCGTGCAAAGAAGCAGCGTGCTCACACGTCCCGAGGCACGTTTCTCGAACCGGCCTAATCTGCACCGTTGCATATCTACCAGGAAGCACGTATCTCCGTCTGCCTCGACGGCCGCAAACTTTTCATTCGAGAAATTCAGCGAGATACACCGTTCCAATCTCGTCTTTCGCCAGTTCCAGTCTCCGTGCCTTTGTTCTCCACTCAACAAACTTCCAACAGATATTCCTTATCTGACCTGTCTCAATATAAAACATGAAACCTTAGACATCAGATATGAGATTCATTAAAAGAACAATTTACTCGATACCAGAAAATGTCTACGTCACTTCACAATAACGACGTTTACCAGTTTCCGCGTATGTATATACATGTACATATTTATATATGTATATATACCAATGTTAAGAAAATTTTTATTAGGGCAACATAACCAGAGAGCTCTTGCTAAGTAACTATATCTTGTTATACATTATAGAACTACCAATAATTCCGCCACTACGTCAACATATGCATATACATATACATATTTTTATATATACATATATACCAATGCTAAGAAAATTTTTATTAGGGCAACGTAACCAGAGGACTCTCGCTAAGTAATTATATCTTGTTGTACATTATAGAACTACCAATAATTCCGCCACTACCTCCACATATGCATATACATATACATATTTTTATATATGTATACGTATATACCAATGCTAAGAAAATTTTTATTAGGGCAACATAACCAGAGGACTCTCGCTAAGTAATTATATCTTGTTATACATTATAGAATTACCAATAACTCTGCCACCACGTGAACATATATATATGTAAAATATGTATCGAAAGTAATTTTCCTACCACCGAAACGTCATATCGAGTTATACATCGTCACGTATGAATTAATTCTCTTTCCAACTGCCTCAGCGAAAGGTCGGGTCATCTGACCCCGAAAAGTAATTACGCAGAGGTCGTAGATTTAATGACATGGCCTACGCAATTGTTCTCGACAATGCAGCCTGCGTAAATAAGTAACGACTCGACCCTGAAGGGGACAACCTCTTGTTCGGCGAGTACGCGGTTGGTCCAGCCTGGTTCATAGACCGACTACTACGAGGCTCACTTAAGCCTTACCCGCACGTATTCCACGAGCCGCCCGATAGAATACCCGACAGTCCTTTTTGTAAAATGCAAATCCTTCCGCGTGGTGGAAGGCCGTGCCGTGTGAACGAGATCTCGAAGAGGCCTCAGGGTCGCGACGTACACTCTCGCGACATTGTTTTCCCGCGACAAGAGCGTTTTTCATCCTGCTTGTTTTTGTGATTTGCATCGTTGCGCGTGGTACAATCGTACCTTTGTATGTACCTCTAACCCGGCTACGTCCACGTGGTAGTTCTAAGTAAAATTAATTTTACCACGAATTTTAAGTTTTGAGAGTCTTGGAGTGTATTGATTGAAGATAAATTATATGTGTTGATAATTATGAAGGTGGTCTAAGTCAATTTTTAAAAAATGATGGATATTACGTTTTTTAAGGTTTTGAAATATTTATTGACAAATTATTAAGACTTTCATTTCTTTGAATATTGACTTAGATCACTTTCATAATTATGGGCACATATGAAGTTTGAGGTAGTTGTGGGTGGAGTTGTTTTTTGGTTTTGTACTCTTTTTTCCCCTTGTTTTTCCATTCGTGGGGGTGATAAGAAATTTAGTGTAACGTGCAGAATCTTGGAAAAATGTGTACGCTGTTCACGTAGCGACAGAAATTATTGGTAATTCTATTAATCTATTGTATAATAAGATATGATTATTTAGGGAGAGTTTTATGGTTAGGTTGCCCTAATGAAAATTTTCTTACCATTGGTATGGAGTTCCCTGAATATTCGAAATGCATGCTAATGTGAAATAATTAATAGATCCGTAATTAAACGAGCATTATGAAAGTCTGTATGATAATTATCATAACCATGGGACACGGGCGGCCACAAGTGTTCCGGTGTCCCATAAAAGCGTGTCCTTTAATTCGACGGTAGAAACAAGTATTGATTATTCGATCGTGAAATGTCTAATACTGTCGTGACGTTCGGATCGTTATTAACATATTAGAAAGCCGGGGGATTAATATTTTTACGGATCCTTAAAAAGGCATCTTACGTCAGAATCGTTTATCGGTGTTTGATACATTATCTGTTTCATTATGTGCATGGCATTTACTACTTATTGTACACGTAGTGAAAGTACTTAATAACCGCGGTTATCTTGCAAATTTCAGCGGTGCATATATCATATTATCAAATTACCCGTATCACTCTCGCCATATTAATATCGGTCCTATAATATAAAGTCTTACCGTTTAATTATAATTAATCTACCTACGGCTACCTGTATCGACCCCGCGGTACGTAACTTCGCGACGTTAAAGTCAAATCAATTTCCATCCCCGGAATTTATACACCTTTATCGCCGTTAAAATTCTATATTATTAATAATAGAAACTACCGTTATAATCCCTCGATTCTCCATAAATTTCCCACCACCACTACATCGCTAGTCCACGTATTCTCCCAACAATGAGCCGCCTCTCTCGAGTTTCAATTTTCTCGTCACACCGACATTCCTCCCAGTCTTCCCTGTGTGTATATACACACACCACTTACGTATACATATATGTATACCAGCGTCGAAGGGGAAGATCGATATCGACTTTCCAGAGGCGCGAAAGCGCGACGAGGCACGTACAACCCTGGGCTCCGTCGTTCTGCCTCCGTCGTCGACGGATGAAACGGTCTTCTAAACGCGACTTTTTCCACTTCCACGTCGCGCCATCGGACGTACTAATGTGACATTTACCTGGGTGAACGAGAGGGAACGAGAGAGATGGGGGGGGAGGAGGGGAGAGAAAGACACGGAATCGTCGTGCAAAGAGGAAAAAGAAAGAATGTCGGATGAGAGAGAGAGAGAGAGAAAAGAAACTGGAGGAGAAAGAGAGTGACATCAGAAGAGTGCTTTGTGCATGGCTCGGAAGACAAGTAGGTGGGGTGTCCCGTGCCAGGATTGTCGTAAATGTCTTCATCCGTAAGATATGAGATACCGTGGGCGTCCACGAGCACACGTAGAGAAACTCTCTTCGCGGACTCTCTGCTTTTGGTCGTATTAACCTCCATAGAGGGAGCTGGTTACGGAGGTGAAGGTGAAGAGGAAGGAAGATGTCAAGCCTGCTCCGAGTTTGCGGAATATCTCGCAGATAATCGGCCGGCAAATGGCTCCACTTCTCCTGGGTGCTTCGTGATATTGTAGTACACTAGTGTGTATGTGTGTGTAATACTTAACTCCGTGAAACGAGCGTGCTTTACAAGGCATTCGTTGATGTTAATCAATAGAAAAACGAGCCCCGGGTATTATCGTTGACCATGGGCTTAGAAAATCGGTATTCGTACATATGTATATATGCAACCGACTCGTTGGAATTCATGATTAGTTGGAAATGCTAATAGACATGTCCATTACAGATAACAGAAAGGAAACACGATTGTATATACGTACATATTATATATACATATACGTATGTACGTTACTTTCAATGTTTTCCTGGAAAGTGCACAAACTCGAGAATATTATATAAATAAATATCAATAAAACCATCGAAAACCACCTGACCACTTTCTAGCTCTTACAGGTTTGGTTCCTCCCACGAGAAAACGATTTAATACTTCTTCATCGTTCGAAACCGGTGATACCTTCTCGTATGTATCTACGTACGATCGAAGAAATATTTTCTTTCTTTCATAAACAACTTATAGTCTATTTCCGCGGTCTACGAAACCACGGAATTCCATTCTACGATTCGTCCGTTTGGCATCGTCACGAAAACACACCGACATATCCGTTCAGTGGTAACTTTGTTCGTGTATGAAAGGTTTTCACCTCTCGCCCGACCCTCCTCGTCGTATTCCTGGAGCGGTGAAATTCCAAGAGGCTCAACTTCGAGTCTCTTCGTTGCGTGTTGGCGTTGCACGTGGGTTGGGCACCACGTTGAGCCCCCCACACAATGATACACCTTGGACCCGCGTACACGGGAATAGGTCGGGACCCCGGCGTGTCAGAGGTGAGGCCGCACCCTGCATTGTGTCCTGCCCACGTGACCGTCGTACGAGTCGTCATTCGTGTCAACGTTTGCCCCATGAATCCTTCTCCGGCGAAAGAAACGCGAATACGTTGGGGATAAGTCACGATAAACACGTGGATCGAAGATAATCTGAGAACTGGGATTAAGTTGCGTTCGATCTAGCAGTGACAGAGGGTTTGTCTTCTGATCGTGAATTTAGGAACGAGCGTTGGCAGAGTGATTCGTTAGGTGTAGAAGATACGTTTATTCTACTGAATATAACACTTATTTGTTGTAACAATCTTAATACGTCTGTACAGTCTTAACACTATTTCTATCAAGAGGTGTCAAAAGACACCTTTCAAATTTTAACTTAAAATCATTCGTTAAGTTGAATCATTTTTCCACAATTAATTTGTTGACTTTTTATACAATAGTTGTTAAATTATCTACATTTAACTGGTAATTTGAAATCCCAACAGTTTTGGCAAATATTTACATTCAAACGAAAAGGTGTCAAAAGACATCTTCTGGTCGAAATAAGTATACACACAATCGTGGTAGAAATAGTGTTAAGGTCTGATTACGTCTAACTTACACTTATTAAACTAGGATGTATAGAGCTCCATTCTAGTGGTGTATTAACTGTGTGATAACTGTACAGATGTCGCAGTATGGATGTACAGTAATCCAGTGACTGTCTTACACATATACTAAAAAGATAAACTCAGTGTTACCTATATCTAACAACGAGAATTTGATTATGTGGGAGATTTTGACAATGAAATGCTATGGGTGTCGTAGTTTTTAATTAATATCGTGATTAGTTGGTGAAGGAAGGAAGATAGGGGAAATTGGTTTAAAATGATAGTAACGGGAAGTGATTTGTAGAGGATATTTATTGAGGATAGTATTATGTCAGCGGGAAGGTGTTGAGTTTGTCGAATACACGGTTGACAAATCGCATGGTATAGGTTTGAATAGGTCGGAGTGAAAGTCTTGGTGTGTAAAAATTTATTGAATGTGGTAGAAACGTTTTCGTGACAAAAGTAATAGAGTGACCGATATGATCGATGGATCTAGTTCGCGAAACGAAATTTCCATTGTACCACTGATTCGTCTCGGCATTGTAAAGTATGCCCGTAAATTTCCCATGTTAATTCCGAAGTCTTATTAATTACCCAACGTCATGTCGTCGGTTCGAACGAACAAGTCGAAACGATGATTTTGACCTTTGAGTCTTTAACTTTCCATCGATGTAGTAACACCCATAACGTGGCGGGGTTCGACATTAAATTATCCACGATTCATAAATTTCTCCTGACCAACGAAACTTCCCTGCGTACATAATATAAACCATTTTGCAGCCCGAGCCTATCCAAGTTTTGATTTTTTCCAACACCTACACCTCAACTGTACAAGTTTCTCGACTGGCAAAGCACGCGGCTACTCGGATCTTCGATTTTACATCGCCACTGACATTTTCCATATTGAAATTCCCCTCGTCAGTATCCTCATCGCGGCGATAGATATTGCGAAATCTATGAAGTGAACCGTGGCCAAAGATTTCCACATATTTATCTCAAGAAGTTAACGACGCCGCGAAGTTAACGACGTCTTGCAGGGCGTGCTAAATAACTGATTAGAAATTCCAACGGTTACTACCGTGCTACTCGTTAACACGTTTCCCATTGTAATTTTATCTGGTTTAAATCGGGAGACACCGTATCGTACGTCGCGGCAGTCGTCTCATGAATTTCCTGATAGGCTGGCCGGAGGATGAATCTATGGTGGCATTAGTGCAATACCGAGGTCAAGTCGTAGGCAGGTACGCCCAAGTGTTCTCCTCCTCCTCCTTCTCCTCGTTCTCCTTCCTCTGTCCGTTCGCACTGTCCTTTTCTTTTATTGGTACAGGATCGACAACTCGATCGTGAGCAGAGGTTTTACGAGGCGTTGTCGTTTAAATCGCAAGATCGTTGTCGTGTGATTGATTATTAGCGGTGTCGGGTCGTTTGCTACGATAAATAATTTAAATCGACTTTCTAAACCGTTTAGGCGAACGTTTTGCGTGCGACATTAAAACGACAGCGGTTGTGCACGGTTAATCGGTAAACTTGACTGTATCCCCGTTGTGGTATTTATATTATCATATTAATTTAATGATATATTCATAATTTGATTTAGCGTGATATTAAATATAATTAATCATTCGAAGTCTCGTGTGTTTTTTTCGCTTATATTATAGTTATCCGAGTAACGTGTCAATTAAATGTGTATATTCTCTGTTGCAGGTAAGCAGAATCTTTTCTATGGGATGCCAAGAGAGTCGGTGAATGAACGATGGTGTTACACAAAAGCTAGAGTACTCGTTCTTCCCGTGGGACTCGCGTCGCAGGTAGATATCTGCCACGAATTGCTCGAATAGACGAACGTAGGTACAATTCAGAGTAGGATAGCCCGTCTTTCTCTATCAGACTCGTATTTCGAACAATGCGATACCAAGAGACCCCGAGGAATTCTCACACTTTCGTTGTAGACTGATTACAAGGAAATCGGAGAAATATCGGCGGCAAGGGTGGGGCGTTTCAAGAGACGTAGGCCGAAAGATTTATAGAAGCTCTAACCTTTCGCTCTGGAATATAAGCTAGAGTGTACATATACAATATATTTTTTTCTTCAGTACAGCCTGTAACGACAGCGAAGTTTTCGTCGTTATTAGACGGTTTCGTAAGAACGACGTAACTTCGAAGAATTTTCTCAGTTGAAAATCTCGTAAATTTTACTGACTCCTGAAACTATTAAACGACCCGGGTATAACTATAATTATCGCATTATTAGAAATTATTACATACCTGGCCACGACAAACGGTGATTTATATTATCTGAAACACCGGGAGACGCGAAACGATCGTAACTCACGGGACTCCAACGTCCCGAGAGAGAGAGAAAGAGAGAGAGAAAGAGAGATTATAGACTCGAGAAATATGTGGCAAATGAAAATTTTCCTATCGTTAGCATACGATAATTAGACAACGACGCGTAAACGACGGGCATGCAACGATAATATATCCCGTTAATAGCTCATTCGAAATTCAACGTAGTACCCCGCAACCGATCGTGCCGCGACTTATACAGTTGTTCCATAAAATTTGACGTATTCGATTCACCGCTAATTGCTATACCCGCCATATGAGCCAATTACCGCTGGTAATTTAAACCACGCGAACGTATCATTAATATCTTATTACCACACATTCCGTCGTTCTCCGTTGCGCTTAGAAGTGCGCCGGTTTCGACGAATCGGCAACGAGATCGTCACGTATCCCGACGATACGTCAGAATTTATCGGTCGTCGAAACATTTTCAATGTGTACTCCCTCTGTCCCATAATACTTGATAGTCTTCTCTTTTTTTCTTGTCCCACATTACTGGATATGTTTCTTTAAAATTAATTTTTTGACAAAATAGTTAGTATATTTTTATTTAAGAGTAATTTTTTTTTCCAAAAAATATTAAACACGTAAGAAAAAAAAGTATTGAAATTAAGCCATATATTTTGATAATTTGCGGTCACGAAACGAAAATTATTAAATATTATGGGACAGGGGGAGTATTTCGTTCGTTCGATTTACTTTACGGTGTCTCCGTTTTCTTTCCAAGGGATTACTTCTTTCTTTCTTTAATTTTTTCTTTTTATATTCTTCCTCCTCTTCTTCTTCTCCCCCTTTCCGTTCCTCCTTGCCGCGGTTGTTCCGCGTAGAGACTCTCTCAGGATCGCAATTACGTCTAATAACCCGCGGAATGACGTCCCGGGCTGCGAGGTTTCGCGGCAGGTTCAGCGCATTTGATTCTGAGAAAGTTGCACAATGCTCCGGGGGTACGGGAAAAGAGAAAACGACGGATACATTTCGTCCGCGCCTGAAGTGAGAGGAATTGACGAAGAAATGGCAGGTGGTGAGAGTCCCAGTTGGATCGAAGAAGCTTTTGCGACGATTATTGTGATTTTCGATGATTCTTGGTGACGATGATATTTGATGGAAATGATCGATACAAATAGATAGGATATATCGTGTGGATTGTACTCGGATGATATTGGTGTGGTAGTATAATGACTAAGAAAAGTAATAGATAGTCAAGATAATGGTCATCGAAGTTAAGTAACCCATGAAAATGTCAAGTATCGATATCCCTACGTCTATCGAAACGTTGAAATGACTGATACGCAATACGCAACGTGTCCATCATTCAATCATAGTACGTATTCAACGTATTGATTACAATCATGATTTGCGTTATTTGATCAATTATATTGATACTGCTATTGATGCCGCAAAGTTTAATGGGTTTTCACGTATCGTAACAATGTAGTTTAACTCCTAATTTGATTAATTACCGTACATTGATTAATTACTAATTTTAACGACCCACACTCCGAAACCTCATTCAAACTACTACACCTGTCCACCGTACGAACGTATTTATCACGACACGAATCAAATTTCGGGATTAAACCAGCCATTGTATCGATTATTCTCCCCGACAGACTTCATAATTAACTCTCAACGTTTTTCCACAGACCTTTCCAAACGATCGTAGAATTATCAACGATAAATTCACGTTGACGTCTCAACTCCCGCTCGTACGTAAACAGCTATTCATAACAAACACCCATAAAAACGTGGTAACATCATACTTAACGTAACATTAGCCCGTTACGTCAAAGCATCGAACGCCAGAAATAATCGATAAGACGTGGGAAAAAAAGTAACAAGCATCGGGCAATAAGCGCGGGAAGAGATATCAGTTTGCCGTGTAATAAATCGTCGATACAAGTCGACGAAGAAAAACCGCGTACGAGAAAAACACACTCTCTGTGTGTACGAAGGACAAGGGGAGGGGGGGAGGGTTAAGTCTTCGGTGGATACTTTAACGACACCTCCCAGGCCGCGATAAAGATGTAAATCTCCCTGTAAGCGACGAGAAGTACGAGCACAGCAGCGGCCGCTATTAATTCATGCATGCATTGTTACGTGTCAAGCCGCGCGGTGTATCTGTCGGCAGATCGTCGTGACGAGATAAGCGAGCGAAAACCTTCCTCCTTCTCGATCGGCAGCCTCCTCCCGCAACGGTGGTGATGGTGATGGTGGTGGTGGTGATGGTTCGCAGGGAAGAAGAGAGGTTGCTTGCCACGACGAAAAGACTCCTTCGCACCGCCAAGATTAATCGTCCACGTCCGCTGGATGTCGCGATAATTCCTTTAAACGACACGAACCGAGTCGCGGCTCGGTGATACGGCGAAATAAGGTTCACCCGTCGATACCGCGGGGCCCCGTGGTAATTATTTCGTTTAGCGACGGACCGACGGACGGCTACTGCCCGTTATAATTACTTCCGCGTATCGCCGTGAAAATTAAGCGCGGTCACTAGCCGACTTATGGACACTCGTGGATGGATGGATGGATGTGCATACGTGTGACAGGTGAATGGGTGATTTTGTTGGAGTAAATATGGGGTGTGTTGGAAATGATGGGACTCGTGGAAGTGTGAGTGGAAAATATGGAAAGTGAAATTTTTGTGCATGGGGTATAGTTTTTGGTAAAAATTTCTGTGGATTAGGATCCACGTATTGGAAATGATGGGATGTATATGGGATGTATTGGAAATGATGGGATGTATACAGGATGTATTGGAAATGATAGGACTCGTGGAAATGTGAATGGAAAATATGGAAAGTGAAATTTTTGTGCGTGGGATACGGTTTTTGGTAAAAATATCTTTGAACTGGAATCCAAAGGCTGTTGCATCACGTAATTATTTGTGTAGGTAATGATAGAATTTCTGTGATTGAAAGACACTGTTGTGCTTGCGTTCGAAAAAATAATGGTTCGAGTTTCGATTTTGTTTAATTTTATAGAAAAAAATGTGACGCTAGCACCTGTTGCATCGCTTGAACCTACCCCAAGTCATTGTTCACAAATAGGAACAGGTGTTCGGAGTTGATTATGTATCCGGAAGACGTAACCTTGTACACAACAGTTTCGTTCTACGTTTCCCATTCACATTTGCATCCTCGTTTTCCGATACATTCTGCTCTACAAAAACTTTACAAACTGAACTTATTTTTACCTTCCTTACCTTTTTATCTAAACCATTCACACAATTTAATGTCTTTGAACACGATATTTCAATATTGTCCACACACAATCTACAATCCATCCGCCTTTCTTTTCATTCTTAATTATTCTCCGCAATTCATTTAATCATCATTCACCATTTTAATTTTAATTTTAAGTATAATTTATTTTTGTATTATTTTCATGTTGTTCGTTGTCCTTAAAGGGTCCAACGGTCCAAGGGTCCTAGGACGCAAATTAAACCATATACTTATCAATCCATCTAATTACCAGGCACCCGCGTATTAATAGAAAATATTCTACGAGCCGTATCATTAATCAGCCGGCTATCAAAGTTAACGTTACGATCGTTCCCCACCGCGTTAGTCACTTTGCCCGTGAACCTCCCGCAATAAAATCCTCGCGGTTATCCCGTCGGATAGAGTTATCAACGGCCAGCGAAACGATACAATGGGCGAATCGATGAATCCCTCATTACCGGGAAGCGGGTAGCCAACGAAGGCCGACGATTTGTCGCGTAATGCGCGATATCAATGATCTCGAGGTCGCGATCGCCATGACCGCCGCGTCAGACACGCGGTAACACGTGTCTGGCTTCCAATGAGAATTTAATTGCTCGAGCTTTCATTCGCCTACTGCCGTGGCACAACACTCTTCTCGGGCCTCTCTCATTTGCATCGGGAGAGCATGCCCATATCGGGCCGCTTCTCTATTACCTCGGCCGCATCGTCGGTTTCTCCCTTCGTCTCTGTTTATCGAGGGAAATTCTCTACTTGTTCTGCTTTGTTGGCTGCGCGGACCGACTACAAATTTCTGGAGGATGAAACACGGCTGTTAATTACCGGTACGCGATGCCCCGCGCATGTAAAAACAGTTGGCTTATATGTACGTATAGGAAGACGACGTTCAGATTGAGATGATGGGTTTATATCGGTTAATTAGTTTCATCGTTTTTTATCGTGATCTAATGGGAAACTTTTGTAACTTTGTAATAGACGTAGAGAGATATTTTGATATTTTTATTTTCTCGTTTTGGTTGTTTAAATGGATAGAAACGATAGGTTTATTTTCTATTATTTTATCTGTTAATAGATTTTTATGTTAATTCGATCGAATTATTTATGAGAACGAATTAAAGAAACATAAGTTAACAGAATAAATAGTCGAGCGCAAAACATCTATGAGGCGTATAAATAAATAATTTGCAATTTAAACGGGAAACACGTGGACTTTCACCCCCCGGACGTTAGGTGGATTAAATAGATTCTAATTACCGATCGAGCGTCACCCGTTAGAAAAATTGATCCCAATGGTATTGGCTCCTGTGTGCAAGAGCAGTCATGTACGATCGATTCAATTATCTCACCGTAACAGCTATTCTCGCTGTACTTAACACAGTAACACTATCGTCGTACATTATCACCTGCGACGAACGTGCGGAGATTTATTTAACCGCACTTAACGCTTATACGTATCCGATTTCAAATAATTCTCGTAAAGTTTAACGTTCGGTAACAGATCCGGCAATTATTTAAATTACAATTCTCGCGCCAGGGACGTATCAACCAACTCTCCGTTAGATATTCGTGGACGATTTTACATTGCAATAGCAGTCTATGCCGGTTCGTTCGCGGAAAGATCTGCCTCGTTTCCATTTACCTATGTACGTATGTATTGTTCGCGGAGTTCGCAACAGCGATAATTCTCATTGTCACGACGATGTTTATGCATGAGAACGGGCTAAGAGAGGTTCGACACGTTGACACGTACAAATGGCGATCGATAGTATATCGATGAAGAGGTCTTGCTGCTAATTGGTCTACGACGCAGCGCACCGGTCGTCGTTAAAGGAATTAAAAAATGTCTAACGGAGATTTTCTGATCGATCGAGGACTCGCTTTGACGGTGATCCAATTGGGTTGGGTCACTTCGCATTCCGTAGATATCGTATCGTGATTAGTTTTGTATCGCCTAATCATGACATTGGTATCTCCCCTTTGGTAATTACCGTGACCGCGTTATGGTTCCTCCATCTATAATAATCGTCAAAAGCAATTCTGTCTGTATCTATTATTCGATTAATATCTGTTGAAATATTGGATACCATGTTTCTTTAATTATTATCATTATTCAAAAATCTTCTTTTCCCGCGTGGTATAAAATAAACGAGAAACTCGATTGCATTTTTTTTTTCATATTTACAATTCACATTCACAATGTATAGTAACAGCCGTGGATGTGCTTGTCATCGTAAAAACAAAGTCCTCTCGTATTTTATGACATTCCCGTAGCGGGCGCACCGAACGAACTCGATAAAGAGGTTAAAGTTTACCGCTTTGAACAACCCATTAGCGACCGTGAGAGCTTTTATTGACTCGTCTCATAATTACGAAAAGTTTACACAAGACCTTCTAATCTCCGGTTCGTGTACTTTAGAACGCCTTTGAAAGGTCGGGACAGGCTCAGGTATCGACGAAGAAAGGCCGTTGAAATTCTCCAAGTTATTGGTTGGCCTTTGCCATACGACTTCGTTTTTTTTTTTCGGACCTTTTGCTGGCCGAAAACGACCGACAAGCTTTCGACTCCACGTTTCCCTGTCCTTCGGTAAATAGACACGCTCGGACGGACGAGAGTGGAGGGTTCATTAGCGAGGTATATCAGGGCCCAACATTCCTCGTCTGTCGACCTTTGGACCTTTCCCCGGGGTCACTGGAAGATCCCGAGGGATCCTTGCAACTTTTCTACCGGGTGAAACCGAATATATGCTGTAGAATAAATTTTTAACACGTTCGAAACACTGTGCGACCTTGTCTAACGGAGTATGTATTTCTTTTACGTATAATCAGAGAATTTATCTGGCTGTAACGATTATGGACAACATTGTTCATCTTTATTGAAAGATTACTCTAATATATTATCTAAATTCGCATCACTAAAAAATCTGGGACCTTTCCACCAATCGAAAAACTCAAATTCACTATTGACGTGACAAACCGTTCCCTTATTCGTTACAGCCAGATAAATTCCTCTGATTATACGTAATTATATATACGATCGTTAAAAATGATATATTAATATTTCTTTTACATTGGTATTATTTTAAAATATGATCAAATGCATTATATTTTCTATTGTGTTAAATAAAAAAAGATATTTATCTAATTCTAACTTTTTGCGAGTATGAAAATGTGTTTCGCACTGTGGGGGTCCAAATGTGTTTACTTTTCTGATAGATGAACGTAGAACGGTAACATCGTGAAAATTAATGTGTTAGCTTCGAACGAAAGTAAATCGAAGATAAATTAAGTTGTATCGCGGTATATTAATGCGGGGATAACGTGACAGAAGTAGGTGCAGCACGCCGACCGCGTACGGTAATATCAAATTCAAAACCGCGAGGTAATAACGCAACAATAACGCTGGATAGAATTAGGTGGAACGCTGCTAGCCAGTTATGGTAGCATAAAATTAGTTACATTGCATTCAGGGTGTATCAAAGTGTACGGAGTCACGGAATCGGTGGATTCCGCGTGAAGTAAAATTGAGCTAAAACCGCTACGCGATCACGCAACGATAACGTAGCACAATTAGATGTATGTATGATAATATGGTGGCCATGTATGGTAGGGAGAAATCGGTTTTATTCAGGCTGTATCGACGAAACACGAAACGTTAAATTTTACGCTGAGTTAATTCAAATTAAGTTCACCGCGCAACCAGGCAACTGTAACACAGGATAATATAGTGAAAAGAAATTACCGATAATGATATATACAAATTTCTTACGGTACTTACGTCTATACATATACATTAAATTGGCACCAAAAAAAAAAGGAAGAATCTCTTACATTTACATAACGCTAAGAAAATTCACCTGCAATTTCCACGAACGTTTTAACCTAAACCGACTTCCAATCTCACGTTATCAATCTTACTAACGAAATACCAAGAATAATCATTCTATACCTGTTCCATTCCAACATAAATCATACTAATCGCACGATAACGCCGCAACATTATATCGGCAAAGAATCCACCGACGGCGTCCCGTTACGGTAGCACCGAATCAGTCACGTCGCTTCAGGGGTGCAAAAGGCCGAGTCACGGAAACGTTGAATTTCACGTCGCGTTAACGTCAACGACGGTTCCACTCGGCGTTGTTCGTAACGCAAGCAATAACGCGTCGTGTGGACGGGGGCCCCCGAGGTCATATTATGGCCGTAGCACGGGTAGAAAATCAGTTACGTTCGCAGAGTCACGAAATCGTCTTTGAATTTCGCGCCGATCGGCCGTACTGTCCAAGCGCCTAACGACCTCCGCGATACGATAAGACGCTAATTTACGTTTGTCGACAGGGTGAGGGCCTGTCGTGGGTGGCCCATGGCTGTCCTTCCATACCTCTTTACGATATTCTCCCCCTCCTTCTCCTTCTACCCTCCCCACCCATCGTATGGGTGGAATACCGCGACATGCTCGCGATTAATTAGCAAGCGAACGATATCGCTGGACGAAAGTGTAATCGGCGGGATCGGTCACGCTTTTCGGGATGACCACGACCGCTGTCGGAATGATCAAGGTGATTGCACGGTGCTGGTCGCGGCTACGGGGAATGAAGATTTTTCGTGATACGTGTTGTGTTTTACATGGGAGAACCGTGGGTAGGATTGTGGTAGGGCGAGAATGATGGAGTGGAAATGAAAATGGGCAGGATGAATATTTCACTTGATTTTTTATCGTTTTATTGGGGATGAAATTGAATTGGAGTTTGGGTGTTTGAGATGACATCAGTTGTGTGTGGTGGAGATAATTGGAATAATATTATTGTGATTATAATGGAAGTTTAGAGAAACAAAGTGGATTAGAGTTTGGAAAGTGAAAGGAAGTCAGAATTTAAATAAATATATTTTTGTTTTTACAATTGCGTTAGTCATATACGTATGCATGAATGGTTATCAATTTAATTGGTTTGTTTCTTATTCCTCATTCGAGTAACACGGAAGGTCGAATGAATTAACGATTTGATTTAATGATAGAGTCGAATCGCAGCGTGGAAAATGATTTTTGTGAAGTCGAAACGTATGAAGTGGATACTTTTGTGTCGATGTATCAGGTTTGAAAAAAGGAACGCCGTTATTTTAATAACATATGATTAACATGTTAAATCTTGTCCGAGATGCGAGTTAGAAATTTAGAACACTCGGAGTAGTTGTTAGAGCTTTAAAGAGCCTGATACTCCAAGATTGCTTGATTTAAAAATTTTAAAAAGACGAAAGTTTTATAAACCAAGTGTATATATGTATAGAAGACACATTCAGGCGTCCGATATTCCAAATTTTAAAAAAGTGAAAGTGCAGAAGATGTCGGCGGTTTATTTAGAGAGATCGTGTTAAATATTTGGATGTGTCAAAGGTGATCCCAAAAATTTCATATTCATGATATTACCTGATGCAATAATTTTTCATTGAATCAATAAAATCGGTAATCAATTCAATAAAAATATAGTTTAATCTTCTAGTATTTTAAAAGCGACTGCTTTAATATTCCTGTTATATGCAAAGTGTTATTTCACATAACGTAGCTTCCGGAATTCTGTTTGTATGTTATCCACATGGTTGTTATTAGCTTGTCTTCGCATTTCTCAGCAAGTATTTTATGTACAGGTGATTCAGCGATGCTCGTGTGTATTCCATTTACGATAGTCATTACTCGGTGAATATTGAATAAAATCGATGTTCACCGTGTAAAGTAACATTCACTTTTCCACGCGGCAACATAATTTTCAATGTCCCGAGGATATTAAGTTACGTTATATTAACGCTTAACGATTCCACTAATCCACTCTAATAATAACGTAGACGTTCAACTATCCAAATTAATATCATACTTAACGTCATCCCATTTCTATTCCAAGATTCGTTTCCTCATAAACGAACCTTTCGCCATCGAACTTATTTTACATTCCCCGATCATTCGTATTACCGTTTCGAAAAGCCGCCAGTCATTCTAATCAAAAGGACCAAGCTCGGATCAAAGACCCATTTAAATCAATGTTGGAATCAAATGTAGCGTCCGACACGAAACGCTAGGGTACTTCTGCAAAGATGCCAAAGACGCCCATTAGTCAAGAAACCGAGGGGTCGGTCCGTACAAGAAGCGGAATACTTAACGCTCTCTTAGAGTAGCAATATATTACGACGGTAATTACTGTTAAACCGGCATCAATTACGATCAGAGCCGGCAGATGCACGGCCGAATGGATAACCGATAGTCACAGTAAAATACAGGCGTAGAGAGGTGACCAAGTCCGTGACCATCAGAAGTCACCGAGGGTCACATAACCGTTTCCTGATGACACTCGGTGAGTAATACATCACTCGAAATGATCCTCGTTGACGAATATACATATATATGTATACGTGAAGATTTCTGCTTATATCTCTTTTTCTTACGTCTATTTACGCAAGGATCACCTTCTCTTTGGATCATTAAGCATAGCGGAGGGTCAAGAGTCGCGATAGCTGTTCCGTCCTTCGTTTTGAAACAGCTGATTCGCGATATTCAATGCGTCCGTCAATGATATTCAATGCGGCGATTGTGCGTATTGATTTGACTCGCCGTACGGCTACAATTTCAGCAATTATTGGTGTCTCGTTCGCGTATGCCGTAGTGAACGGCGAACAATTGAGGTCTTAATTGACTAATTCGATTAATTACGGTATTATGAATTTTATGAGACGTTGAGGGACGTTAGAACGTTACGTGATTATTTATTTTTTTCATTGGGCGAGGAATACGCTTTCGAATTAATTAGAGGATAGAGGATTTATACAGACAAAGTATATGTACGTGTTGAATATAATTATTTTGATTTAGATAAATTATCTCAATTATTACATGTCTCATACGTTGTATAGGGAACATGAAAATCATCGTACAGTCAACAAGTTGCAGCTGTAAAAGATGAGAAGGAATAAAAAAATAACACGTGATAGAACTTTATCCTCGACCGATACTAATCATCAAGCCTGTACATCGGCATTCCCAATCCGCCTTACAACGATGTAACACACGACCATCATTGCAACCATTAATATCCCCGATGCAACACGCGCAGATCACTACTATGTACCCTATCGATATAATAAGTACTCGTCATCTTTCACGCGTGAAACTAATATACCATATTATGTTTCTAGCAAGCAGCCCGGTCGTGCTTCGCAGTAGGCTGATTTCCTGTCAAATCGATCACTTTTTCGAGTAACGTTGTCAGTTGTTACAACAACTAAACATATTAGGCAGATTTTTGTATTTTTGTGAATCTACGATCACTACCGTATTAAATCATTTTATTTATTTGTATGAGAAACATGGGAATGCCGTTTTACTTTCGATAGAGATTTAATTTCAACATTCAAGCTTGGACTGACCCAAATAAGGTTTCCCTTTTACAAACATTTACAATGAGCGCGCGATTGAACTCTGATCGAAATAGAAGTTTGAAGGCATATTGGATTTCGAAACGTGCAGAAATTTCTGGGTTTAAAAATCTCAACTCTAAAATTCCATTTCTCAACAAAAATCTACCGCACACACATTGCAACTGCAATTCCCCCCTATAAACTTTTGCAAGAATGTTTCAAGCATGTTGTATTTCGAAACGCGTAGAAATTCCTAGATTTAAAAATCCCAACTCTAAAATTCCATTGCTAAAAAAAAAACACCGCACCCATATTGCAGCTACAAATTTCCCACCACAAAAATTTTCAGCTACAGCAATTCTCCCCTTCAAACTTTTCCAACACATATACATTCCTCACATAAAGTTCCCACCAAGTTACACATATCAAATACTCCCTCTGTCCCATAATACTTGATATGTAGTTTTCGTTTCGTGGCCACATTTTATCAAAATATATCTCAATTTCAATATTTCTTTTTCTTATGACTTTAATATTTTTTTAAAAATGCCCTACCTCTTAAATAAAAAATATACGAACGTTTTTATCAAAAAATTAATTTTAAATAAACATATTCACTAATATGGGACAAGAAAAAAGGAGAAAACTATCAAGTATTATAGGACAGAGGGAGTACAAAAATTTCCATGCGTCCAGATGCCTGGTAAGATTCAATCCAACTTTCTTCACCTGCCCACAAGTTTTGCCCGCGACTGTACACCGAACAGTTAGCATTAGGGACGATGACGAAGGAGGCCGGGGACCCGGTGAGATGATAGCGAACGCGTTCGCTGGCGGCTCGCATCGGTCACACCGCAGGTGACTCGTCGTGGTCTGGGCCTGACCCCTGCCCGACCCACGTACCTGACTTCCACTCCTCCACATCTCTTTGCTCCCTCCCCTCTCGTCTCTCGTTCCTCGAGCCACGGCTCCTTTCGAGATGGTAGAGCAAGAGGATCGGTGCTAATCGCTTCTCGCGCGCGAGGCCACCTTGCTCTTTGTCGCCCATCACCGGCCACCATTGTTGCAATAAGACTTTAATCGTCGACGGCGCTGAAAGGATTTCAGCGATTAACCCGGGAATTGCAACGTGGAAGTCCGACACGGCTATTAAAGTCCCCTTGGCGATCTCTTGGCTCGAGGTAGACGGTTAACTGTGCTTAATTCTTTCGCTTCTCTTTTGGTATTTTTTCGATGGATTCGTGGTTTTCGTTTGGTTTGTTGTTTCACTTTGATGTCAACTTGCGAATGTTTCAAGAAATGTATCGTACATATAGTTTCTGTTATGATAATTTTTATGGGAGATTATATTGTGTATAGTTTCACTGTGATAAGAACTATATAGATGGTTTATCGCTGCATCATTTTCCTATGGATCGGTTAAGAAAATTTTGTCTGCAAAAAGTGTGAGTGATACGATACAGAATCGCGCAGATACGTAACGAGCAACACCCGCAACTTTTCCATTCTATACATAGCACTCAGGCGGGTTTCACGCCACGTCCATACGGCCTAATATCACTTAACCGATTTAATCACGTTTTATCGCGGTCGAATGAAAATCTGTGCCTGAAAATGAGAAAAACTAGACCAGACCAGACCAGACACGAAACAAAATATAATAAATCTCTTCCGGTCTCGTTTAACGTAAAATTAACGTGACGTTGCTGCGAAAATTCAAAGGACGTCGAGTGACGCGCATGATCGTTTAACATTGCGAGAAGATAAAACGATTAGATATGCATCTAAACAGGTTAATAAACCACCTACACGTCTGTACACAGTTGCATAGTGCGCACTGGAAAGTTTCCATACGCAGTTACATGGAGTCTTACACGTCCTGGCACCGTTTCTCTCCCTCTCCCCCCCTCTCTCTCTCTCTCTCCTTCTCCTTCTCTCTCTCTCTCACACACCCTTTCTTGGCCGCGTATGTTAAACTCGACGACCAAGCAGGTTGCGAGCGGATGACAAACAAAGACCGACGTGGCCTCGTCGTTTCGTGCACGAGGAACGATTAGCGCGAACGATTCTCTCGCCTCTCGCGTAGAGGTGGAGGCAACGCCGACGAACCGCGTGGGAGAGAAAGGTGCGCGAAATTTAGAAAAAGACGGCGAAACGCCGCGCGGAAAGAGAAACAATTAACACGTTCGAACGTGACGCAACGAACCGTCGGAATCAGCGGAATGAAATTTCAGGAATGATAACACTCCTGCCAAGGAAATCCGACGTCACTGTTAAACTGCTGCGTGAACAAGACATTACACGGAGACAAAGGAAAAAAAGTAGACGAGTGAAAATTTTCCGTCGATTCTAATTAATTTTAAATTAGTGGAACCTTGAATGAAATTGGCTCAAAGGTTATCCAGGTTCTAATAATTCTAAAAGCAAAAAATTGAGAATCCCCTGGCACGAGTATCTCGTTTCATTAAAATGTGATTTAACACTAAACGTACCGACAGTATATGCATATATTCTTATCGAATCCGTAAAAATGATTACTTTTACAATTAATTTAATGGAAAACTTAATTTGGCTAAAAAATTGTATTTTCCATATGTTGATTAAAAAAATTAAGCTTGAAAGCTAGAACGTTGCTTGCAGGCATTTTCATAAAATGTTTGAAACCGATCATTCGACCGGTCTCGGTAACTTTAGTGTTAAAATCATTTCAATTCATTTCAATAAACATATAATAGAACATTACTGCCCAAAAGTTAATCAAATAGACAGATTTTAAATTCTTCCCCATCTTTTCTCTTCTTTTCCCGATTGTCTTCATCGCGGCGAAGCAAAAAATCTTTAATTCTCCAACTACGCTCCTCCGTATCGTTGATCTTCATCCTAGGATTTCAATAAACATATAACAGAACATTACTGCCCAAAAGTTTCTCAAATAGACAGATTTTACATTCTTCCCCATCTTTTCTCTTCTTTTCCCAATTGTCTTCATCGCCGCGAAGCAAAAAATCTTATTTCTCCAACCACGCTCCTCCGTATCGTTGATCTTCATCCCAGGATTCCAATAAACATATAACAGAACATTACTGCCCAAAAGTTTCTCAAATAGACAGATTTTAAATTCTTCCCCATCTTTTCTCTTCCTTTCCCGATTGTCTTCATCGCCGCGAACCAAAAAATCTTTAATTCTCCAACCACGCTCCTCCGTATCGTTGATCTTCATCCTAGGAAGAGTGACACACGAGTCACGCCCAGCATTCACGACACCTACGTCCTGCCTCCCCCGCACGCGACCCTGGCCAGGGGATTAGGCGTCCCCCGGGAAGCGGCGGTAAGACACCTACGTCGCCGGCGGGAACAAAGGTCACCGCGACCACTCGCACGTTGGCCACGGTGGAATGACCCCGCGGATCGTATTGTGCGCACCAGGTCCCTCGCGGAGGGTAACATATGCGTGATGGCCTGCGAAAGCTACGTCACGCAGGAACGCACACCTTTCCCCCCTGCCTCTCTTCTTCTTCTTCCTCTTCTTCTTCTTCCGTTCTTTTCGTTCGCCAGCCCCTTTGGTCGAGCTGTTGCCTCTTACCGCGGGGCCACGGAGGTCACCGTACGCTCCTGCCACCGGGTGAAACAAACGGTGAACGGACGCAAAAGGATCTGCGGTGATGTCCCCGCGAACGGGGTGCACGGATACTTTTGTTTCCCCTTTGTCCCCGGGGTGGTTTTACAATCGTTTCGCGGTTACGTGTTCCACGGTTGGAGTATTATAATGTGTGATTATGTTAAATAAATACTGCTGTCGGGGATAAGGGAGGGAGGAATCGAGGGATAGATTTGTACGAGGTGTTTTGTAAAGAGAAAGTGGAATAAATGTTTTTCTTTCGAGATTCGAATGTTTGTAATGTGGCGAGTTGGTTATATTGTTTTAGTTTCGGTCAATTAGGGTAAACTGTATTTGTTTAATAGAAGTACAGAGTATGTGGATAGGTACGCACGGGTAGATATAAAGGACATGATGGAAGGTCGTAAGAATCATCGTGAAATGACCCTATAACCCTGCTCTCAAAAATAATACCATACAATGGAACTTGGTGTAATTAGAAAAACATCAAGGTTTACATTGTTTCGAATTGCACACACTATTACAAAAGCATTGACCAAAATAATGTATGTTTATCCCGAGAATTAGTATTTCCTTATTAAACTAATTACGGCAATTAAAATACTACAAACGTTCGTCACGTAAGTATAGTGAACGGATAATCCTAACGAACGATCGTACATTCTAAAAATCGATTATCATCGTTGCACTTAAAAATAGAAGGAGGAAAATGAAATAATAATTGTACGTGACTAACGAAGGGCAGAAAAAATCCAGCGGAAAATCGCGCAGGAAAATTGTTCGGGGAAACACGTGACCAGGTGTACGGACACCCGTGACACCAGTTAATTGATGATGCGTTGACGCATCTCATCGGGCATTTCGTCTCTTCTAAGCGTGATCTCCGTCACGCGACCTTCGCTGGAAACGACGGTAGGATTGCTACCAGTCGCTACCGACATCGCTACCGCGTTAACCTATAGTTTTCCTTCTCTTCCTCTTTCTATCATTCTTCATCCTCCGTCCGTAAGCTACGCTAATCTCGTGATTTGCTAATATTGCACTTTCTTATAATTTCTATAATTTCTCAACACGTGTGTACGTATGTACGTAGATAAATTTAAATGTCTCTAATTATTATCACATTAAGATCCTCCGTAGATTCGTGCGGTAAAATGAAAGGAAGATTATTGGAATTTTATTCTCTAATATTGTAATTTACCTGTAATTAATCGGTGTCTGTGTTTTTTAGTAGATGTATACATATATTTATATTCGATATACCGTGTGAATTTATTTTATTAGTGATTCAGGAAGGACAAGAGAACGTAGTTTAACTCTCGCTCACCGTGGAAAGTAGACAGATATCTCAACGTCGGGTTTTTAGTATTTATTGATACACTCGACTATTGTGTTATACTCATTAGTATAGCCGCGCGAGCGACGGCACTGGTTTCATCTGTGAATCTTCTAATGAGTATGGAAGGCAATTATCTTTCGCGAAGTCGAAACAGAACTGCCGTTACCTCTTACCGGGATACGGTATCGAACGGAAAAGGCAATCCACGGCTATAAATCTGTTCATAATCGAAGGTAAATCTATGCCTGGCTTTAATTATTAATTATTCATATGCAACGCCAGGGAACGGAATAATTTTCTTGAAATTTAACATTCTTCCCCACGTGAATTTACGGTACACAGATTAATCACGATGACCAAGTGTTCCTAAGGGATGCTGATTAACTTCATGCGATGATAAATCCCATCCTTTCTTCGTCTTTCCGTGTTCACTCGCGCCGTCTAATAAACGTTTGCGACTCACGTGATAACCGATTGTATGCCACGGGAGGCCTTCCATCTGAAACAGCTGATTCGACCATTCTCCGCACGAACAAGGTTACGCCTCGGAGGGAAGAAAACGTGGTCGTTCTATGCTGTGCACCGTCACATCACGATTCGATCGTGTGTTCGCCACTTGGCCGCGGAATACTCGATTAGCGAGTGCCGCCGTTAGATTCCATCGTTTCCGAATAGAATTCCGCGAATCGCATTGCGGAGGCAGTGTCAACTATATGTATATAAATATATATATATATATAAATTTATATAATATATCTATATATAAAAAATGTATATATTAATTTATATATATTTATTATTAATATAATACTATAAAAATAGTTGACACTGCCTCCGCAATATATGTATATATGTTCAAGTATATACATATATATATATATGCGTAGAGTGAGTCGTTTATTTTAAATTTGGAGTAAATCTATTATATTATATTGATAATAAAATATATGTTTTATGATAGAACAAATAGTACGTCGATTTCTATGTATATAGACAAATTTTAATTCGTTTTCTCTTTTAATTAAATTTCCATTCACTCTCAATGGTGTTATCTCGATGTTTGTTGATTGTTCGAAGAATCAATTAGATTAGAAAGTTCCCAGCAGCGATATTCCTGCAGCGATTTACTCGGTTGTTCTGCTACGTTCGGTAGCAATAATCCGCGAGAATTTTGCATCGTCGCAGTTTCGACGGTTTTAACAACGTTCATTCGGGAAATTTATGGGGCCCATTTGCGGGGCGTCCGATCGCGCTTAAAATCCGCGAACGAGACGACATTCGAACGTTCCGGCGCGTTTGTAATTTCACCTCTTTTTCGTCGTCGCGC
This sequence comes from Mimumesa dahlbomi, assembly GCA_917499265.3. Taxonomy (NCBI): domain Eukaryota; kingdom Metazoa; phylum Arthropoda; class Insecta; order Hymenoptera; family Crabronidae; genus Mimumesa; species Mimumesa dahlbomi. The sequence goes on from OU824124.1 coordinate 7,929,758, forward strand.
GACGCCGACCTCATCACGGCCGTATTTCACACCGCGGGATCTCATTCCGCATAGTAGCGTCGCGAAATTCGTCTCTCCTTCGGGATGATTTCTCGCGTGCTTCGCCTCGGTGTATACCGTCGCTTACGTAACAATAATAGCAGCACCGCCTTCGTGTACATACGCAGAAACACCTGTCTCGCACGTTCTCCCGTCTCGCGAACGCACACCACTCTGTTCCAGCGATAGCGAACTCACTCAAAATCAGGAAGGATTATAAATTATGAATGAAATACCTCTCCCATTCGCAAGTATCTCGCATGAAAATGGATTAAGTTTTAAACATTAACGTTTCGTCTTTGTAGACGAGTAAGTATTTCTCTCATCCACCCCGTCCGTTCTCAGTACAAAGATATATACACCCCCGTAGAAAAGTATCCGGACACCTATGAAATTCATGTAAATAATGTATTTATGCTACAATAATGTACCCATTTCTTTAATGAAATTAATTTTTATGAAGCATTTAGTTATAGTATAATATACAGAGAGCATAGCTTACAAAATTCTTCTTACAAAATGACATAAAAATGACTAAATTTCCTTTTCATTTATATATCCTCCCCGTTACAAAAACGCATACGAATTTCTACAAGGAGTATACTAAATAGATAAATGCTAAAAATATACCAAATAGAATGTGAGAAACGAACGGATTGAAGCTAAAATCGTCTAAAACTGTATAACTTCTTATCGCTTCTATACGTATGTTCCGCTTACTTTGCTTTATAATAACTTAATCGACAGTATTAATTAATAAATATTACTGGTCTTACCCAAGAACACCATCAAGATTAAACGACAACATAAAAAATCTATAAAAGAAACTAAATTTAAGAAATATTTAGTCGAATTTGGCAAATGCGTAAGTGTCCGGATACTTTTGTACGGGGGTGTATGTATATGTATACCTACATACGTGCGTACAACTCACGCATTCACATTCATCCGATAATATTACAGTATCCATAAATTATAATATCGTACGTTAATAACAGCGTGCACAACCTGTATATTTATACATGCACAAATACAATACAAAAGCCTTAGCGAGTATATGCACGCCCCGATACCCCCACACAGGTGTGTGTATACATATAAACGCACCCACATCAAGGTAGTCAATGACGTGCCCGTACATAGACATCGTTCATGTGTATATATATACAGACACGCACAGACACAGGCGTGACGGCTACTGCATTATGCATTAGTCATGATTACAAAGTAAGTGGCGTGCTCGTGGCGCGTCTATAGTAATAACGGCGTATTTGCGGTGCTTATGATTTTCCACTTGAAATGGGCATAACCCGCTTTAATGGCACGGCCGGCCCTCCCGGTCGCGCATAACTTACGGCAGATTTACAACGTCGTGGATCCGGCGACGAGCACCGGGGGCCTGCTGACGGCGCTGATCGTGTTAACGCCGTGACACTAATCTCTCCTTCTTCCTATGTTCGCGTTTTCTTTTCTCTCTTCTCCTCTCCTCTCCTACTTCTCGCGACGTTTTTTCTTTCGTTCTCTCTCTCTCTCTCTCTCTCTCTCTCTGTCTCTGTGTGTTTGTCTCTTTCTCTTTCTTTCGTTCTCTCTGTTTCTTCGTGCCGGTATGTAGCGGCCTTTAAAGGTCGTTACGCTCGGCAATTATTGTCGCCGGGAACGAGCATTTACGTTGCGGTAAGCCCATGCCAATTAATACACCTGGAAACGTTGGATTTGTGTATTACTCGCGGATTGGCTGTTTCTGCGAAGTTGGCGGTAATTGTTGTCGCGGTTTTGTCGGTAATGCTTGTTTGGTCGCACGATATCGAGGAGGTGTTACCGCAATTGTGTGTGTGTGTCTTTGCTATTTTTCCTCTTTCGGTTGTTTCTTATTTTCTTATTTTTTTTGGTTTTTTGTTTTTCTATTTCTTTTTATAATTGCGCGGTCTTTTAATGAGAGAACTACCGTGTTTTGCAAGCGTGATCGTCGTGTACCACGGGAAAAAACATGTTTTTCCGTTTGAAATTGCCCTTTTAACATCGGGACGACACGGACTACATCGGTCGTACGTGAAAATTTTACGTCCTATCAAGTAGCGGTGCGTGTTTTTATTATCGCGGTGGAGGTTGAAATCGTTCGACCGTTCGAGCATCGTAGGAACGCGTAATTCATGTAAATTACTTCAGATAAATTGCTTCGCTAAAAAAAAACAAGGGAAAAAAAATAATCGTAGGATTCTCGTATGTATACAATACAATACATACATACGTGTATGTATACGGGCACTTTAAACAGCGCGCGAGCTGATAACGATCGTAAATGGAAACTGTTAAAGAATCATTCGTCGTGTATCATTACACGGTATTTGGAAAATTGTCGGTGGAGAAACTCGAAATAAATATAATGTCTCGTCACGGATGGAACTTGTAATGACGGTCCGTCGCGTCGTAGGGTCGCCTTTATTGTTCATTAAGTGCCGTGGCAACCACGGATACCTTCGCGAAACATGCGTGCACGCGTGCTGCACGCGTGTGCACGCTTATATGACCGTGCACCGACCGTTTTTCGATCCCGCAGCCTTCCCGAGGCCGCGGCAAATGGCGGAAATGACATACCGCATCCGCTTTCGACTGTATTTTAACCCCTTGAGCACCTAGAACAGTTGCGCCCGTGTGTGTGTGTGTGTGTGATTTTTTATATTAATACGAATGGCTTCTCTAGGCTCATTTAGCAGGAAACTTGTTGATAGAATGCCATATAGAGGCGATTATTCAACGATGAAAAACATATTCCGAACGGATATTATTAGACCGATGAGAGTGACGCTTGATAATGGTAATTGGTGTCGAATTAAATGAATTTTATTTCTGAAATATAGAGGAAATGTACAATTCGGATGTTTTATACATATTAATGATAATCTTTATTGTTCTACAAAAGTTACTGCAGGTTATTTTTCTGTTGGATATGGTGTGTTAGGCATCGCTGTTACAGTTTGTTATCGAGTTATATATTTGGTTGTCTGCTCCTCACTTTTGAATTTTCAAAATATTCCATACGTTGCTTTAAGCCGCGTGATAAAACAAAGAGTCAAGCATCCATTTTCCACGTGTACGAAATTATTTCTAATAAAATCCAAAGGTACAAATTATCATACGATCTATGTTAATCACCGTTATTAAATCTCGCTTCAAGTGGGAACGAAATTTTCGAATGAAATCTACGGTTCTCGATCAGTTTTTTCTTTCTATTCCCAAACGGGTTATTATCTCAACTACTTTTTAGAGTTCCTTCAAAATCAAAGAAGTTGGCATGAAGTACATCACGTGGCATCGTTAGAGAGGTCCAGAAAAAAAACAAGTCAAGATGACAACTGACGGCGATCAGTCATCTGTCTGACAGCCACTTGATTGTAATTTTCTTTTTTATCCCGTTCGCTCGAATATACTTCCAGAGACACCGGTGAAGCCGTTGCCTGGAATTCGTCTAAAAACTCACCCGAAGCAGGAATAATTAACATTGACCCAGAGGAGCGGTTGCCATCTTTATTCCTGTCGCGAACCACTCTATTCCTGACCCCAAGGGTCAACTCGTTTTAGCGGCAGTCTGGCGAGATAATTTATACCCGGCACCTATCACCACGAGTTCCTGGTGTCACTTTCGCAGTCGTTATTTCCCGTTCTCAGTACATTTTCCCGGGGAACGAGATAATTAAGCGATTTGTCAAAACTTCGCGATATTCCGCGCTCGGAACGGCGGAAATCATTGATTATATCGTTCGACTGGAAGACTGACCACCTGGTAAAGCTATTTCGTAATACTTCATTCAGTTTGTACCCTTAAATAGTTCTTTGGAGGGATACAGGGCCGACGACGTTGTTTAGATATTATTGTGCTGGATTTAATACTGAACCTACTGTATTTATCTGTTTCGAACGTATTGATAAATAGAGCGGTTTAGTAAAGTAGTAGTAAATTTAGTCGAGGCAATAATAAAGAAAATGGCTATTAAAATTAGTGCAAAATATGTATTTTCTTCATTTCTAATCACGAAAATAATGTTGGATGCAGAATTTTTCGTGCAGAGTTTAAAAAGGATCATTTAGCTGTAGTGTTAAACTATACTTCTATTTATTTGTATATTTCCTACATGGAACAATAGAGTTGATAGTTAATTTGAAGTTATTAAAAATATTTAATATATTTTTGGATCCCAATATATTGGGTTGGGACAATTTTACTTTTTAAGGCTATTATACATATAAGAATCAAACGATCCTATGCGTTTATAAATTTTGCTAAGGGTCGCAATTTTGCCTATGTGAACCAAGCAGGATTAAAGGCACGTAGTTCCCTTGGTCGTTCTTGGCAACAATGTGAGGTCTGAGTGTGAAATATCGTAACGACGTGTTAAAACGAACTAACAATAGCCTGTTCGTCGCACCTTGTGCCTGAACCCTGAGAGCGCTATGAAAATCCAATTCCTTGAAGTCGTCTCTTAAATTGTCTAAAAGATATCAATTAAAAAACCCGCCCATATCTATATAACAATAATTTCTAATTTCATTATTAAGAATTTTCATGTTAATTTCCGTGAAAAAAATTCGAACAATCGTTTATTTTTTCCCCGATATAATAATAGCTAACGTGTCACAGCGAACGGTACCGATGTTACGAGGAGAAAATGATTTATATCTCGCATCGCGGAGCTGTAAATTATCGGTGACAAATTCTCCGCGAGTTAGAAACAGAGTTCTCGTGTTTACTCGCCGCTTTGCCAGCCGTCGCGCGAGGATAACTATAATTTTTCACGTATCCGCAAATAGCGCCGGCGAGCACGCGAGAACGATCTGCAAACAATAGTTTTGCGCTTCGGGAGTTCCTGAATTCGAGTTATGATATTTGTCGTACGTGACTCAGCCGCGCTACCGCGCTCATAAAAGTTGCGGTCGGGATATATCTTTCGAATGGTACGTGACAGAATGCAATGGAAACAGTTAGACGAAACTTTACGAGCTTTTCCCACGACGGTGCTGAATCAAATGTCTATTGGAATATGAAACGTTGTTTGTCGGAATATAACGTTGGACAATTAAGTAAAAGCTAGTACATATTTTTTATTTAATTTCAAATACACGCGAGAGATACTTCGATCAAATTGTACAAATGATTTCTACTTGAAAAAATGAAAAATAATATTCGTTTTGTCGTAAATCTTTTATATTTCTTCTTGTCGGTAAATTGTAACAATTGTAGTATTATTGTTTCTTGAGAGTCCTTATATAGTAGGTAAATTAACGATGTACCGTAAAATATATATAAAAAGAACTTTGTTCACATTCGTAAGTGTTCGAAAAGTTTCGAACGCCACGTAGAAGATACCTTTAGGTATCCAATGGAAGAGTACGAGCTGATTTCCATTAGAAGATAGTACCTAATAGAATTTTTATGAGAAGTTGTAAATATTCTACTTCGAAATGATGAAGACATTGGATAATGACTGTCGTAAGAATGACTTTTACGACTGCTGTTCTTTCTCGTTTTCCTTTTTTTTTGTCTTTCCTTGTCGATCAAGGTAAAACTCCACCGATCTCGACTTTCAGTTCCCTGTTAACTACAGCCATTCTGAAAACACCTGTAATATATATTTTCACACTTTTGCCATCGCACGTTTACTATGTCGTAAATTATCGCGCATCAATTTGTATCCACTTTTTAATTATTCATATACACAGTTAAAAAAGAATCGTATGAATATCACACCGTCGTCTCATATACTAAGACACATGTCTCACGATTGCCAACGAAAAAAAAAACAAAAACAAAAATAATACACAATCCCGAACCAAAAGGGGATCATTGTAAATCGCTAATAAAACGTCTCGTGATGCAACTCCGGTGATTCGCGTTGCCCAAGAATCCGCTGTAATCATAGATTAATTAGCACGGGTGACATAAAAATAACAGCAAGCCGCGGTGGTCAAAGGACACCGACGTTCTTCAGGGTTTCGCGATGAAACGGTCGAGTGGGACCACAACCCTTGGTCGATCCTATCATCCGGCAAATTCGGCCATGCTCACAAGTTACTGCCGCCATAAAATTCCAGGCGTTTAACGATGACAAGAATTTACTGGATATTTTTTGGTAGCCCTGGGTGGACACCGACCCCCTCCTGTTTCGTCTCCGAAAAATTTCTTTACTCTGTCCGCGCGGTAGATACGCGTCTCTCGATCGAGCAGGAAGATAATGGCGCCGGGACGGGTCCATTTATTGGACGTAAATCTCCTGCGAGGCTAGCGCCGCACTCAGCCACCGTGTAATCGCTTCCTACGTTTATCCCTCTTAACGTATTTCATCGAAATTCCTCGTGTCGAGAGACACCGTTCGCAGGTAGTGGACGTTAAGGAAAGCTTTATAGGTGTACGGACATTGTTGATCCCGTTTGTTTCGTGAAAACGTTCGCGTTGGTTACATTATAGAGTTTTTGTAGATTATGTGTCCGCTTCCGTGTGGGCTAACAAAGTTTGTAAGCCAAAAAACACGAAGACTACCCACGAAGAGTCGTCGATTTTAATGCATCGATGATAATATGTGTGTATGTGTATGTATGTATAATTGCAGATGCGGGAGCAGTTGTACTTTTTGCGACCAATTTTTCTGTGTAAGTCTTGAATTATTGAAGACTTTTTTTTAATAGGGATCATTGTAAGATAAAAAAGAATGGATGATGGATCAAGTAGCTAGCGACAAAAAGTGTGTACCGTGTTGGAAAATGTAGAACACTTCATAATGTATAATATCGGTTTACCACTAACTCTGCCTCCAATTTTTAAATTTCCACCATAATTATTGGGTTTTTATACAACACCTTAGTTTATTTGGTCCTGAAATTCGATAGCAGTATTCTGGCCCTAAAATTTCGTTCTCAAGACTTTTACTATATCTGAAAAAGTCCACGTGGAAATTAGTTTCTTAATAATTCTGTTCCACTTTATGAAATAACAAGTTAGTTTTCCACTTTTCAATCGTTTATTTCTACACTAAAATTGAGAAACTGACCTTTCGCTACTTGCCTCTTCAGAGTCCCATATCTAAAGATACACTTCAACGAAAAAAATATAACACGTTCCGTTCCCTAAATAAATTTCAATTAAATAACAGTATACTGCTCGCAGAAAATAATTACCATAGAAAAAAAATGAAACAACCGTATTTTATTCGTACACATCGGGACTATATGTATAAACGCTTAGCACTTTCTCAACCCTACCGGTATCCGTCTCGGTATATTTCATCGAAATTCCTGGTGTCGAAAGACACCGTTTACACGGGCCGACGTTAAGGAAGCTTTACGACGTACCCCCGGCTACCGGCTCGTTACGAAACCGGCATTAGACGTTCAAGCTCCCGCGTGGAAAACGTACGAGCCTGGATCGAGCTTCCGCGCGGATTTATTGGTCTTTCGGCCGATGCGCCAAAATACGAGGCAAGACTCGAGAGCAAAGGCTCCGGGAAAATGCGGCTTTCGGTCCATCGATTTATTGCACCGCGAGAATCTCCGCCGAAGCGGAGAGGATTTATCGAAGAACCCGTCGATCTCGGGGTCTAGATAGGCGATTTATGAGGATGCTGGAAACCTGTCCGTATCGCATGATATTCTTTCGAGACTGGCCTATCGGACTTGCTCGATGCTGATAGGTATAAAGGAGAAAGTGAAAGGGACGAGATCTGGTTAACGGGATGAAATTTTGGATACGTATACGTACAGGGTGTAACATAAATGCGGGGACTATTTTTCAGAATCGATAGTACGCGCCAAAAGATGAAAAAAAGGTCTGTAAAGTTTTGTCTAAAAACCACGCCCTATCGAGATAGAACCCTTTTTGTAAAAAGTTTTTTAAAAATCATATCTTCGAAATGGTACATCGTAGGGGGCCGATTTTGATTGCAATATAATCGGAGAAGATCAAAGTTAATAAAAGAAATATAATTGCTGCGATTATTGCCGTTAAATAGCATTTATTCTTGTTTAATCCAAACACCCTCGATTACCCATACATTATTAGGTGTTTAACAACTTGGGAAAAATTAAGGGCACTCACTAAGACTTCCTTTTCGTAGATAGTGATATTTTTTTCGTAAACCTTAGTCTCTCTCGGTAATATTAATATGAAAATCAGTCCTCTACGACGTAACATTTCGGAGATATGATTTTTTAATTTTTTTTACAAAAAGGGGTTATATTTCGATGGGGGGTGGTTTTTAGACAAAATTTTAAAAACTTTGTTTTCATCTTTTGGTGCGTACTATCGATTCTGAAAAAGGGTCCCCGCATTTATGTTACATCCTGTATACAGAAGGATTTTTAACCGAGTCTATTTATCATATGGGATTAAATTCTTCTAGTCATCAAATTGTGTATAATAAGGTACATATGTTAAAAGTAGTCCGACTACCAATTTGATTTAAATACATGGGAATATTCTAAATGGGAATGTAGCGTTACCGGTGCGGTGTATTAACATTGTCGGATTCGTGTTTTCCAGGTGAGGTGTCAGGTGAAAACGTGTCCGCCGGTTCCGGGCCACGTGGTGACCGCGGAGAGACGGCCGATTTAGGAACACATACGGAAAACAACGACGGGGCCACCCTGGCCGCGAACACAGCGGTCGACGCCAGGGGCGGAAGCCCCCAGGGCGCCCACCTTTCGGGCGCGGCAACCCCAAGACCGCCGAGGGGCAGAAGGCGACAAAATCAGAATGGTCTCGACACTACTCAAGTACGTTAAATCAATTAAATTGAAGTTCGTTACAATATAACTGGGGTATTCCTAAATTATACCTAAATCAATATAAATTAATATTAAAAACTACAATCAAAACATCAAGGTATAAAAATTTCAAACCGTAGCAATTGTCTAATTATTTTCTTTAATCAAGACTTTTCTATCGCACTTTGACTCACACATATGTATGTATACATACATGTATACACGATATATACAGAATAGATCTCACGTGGTGTCAATCCATCTGTTTATTCTTCGACGTATTTTCGAAAGACCCGTGGTGTAACCTGAAGTGTTTGATCATCTTCGTACCTCGGAACACGTGCGAGAGCATAGAGAGGTTTCCTGGATAAGAAACCGTCGTTCCTCGACCGGTGGCACGCACACGTGTACGTTCGGAGTCCCGTTCGAAATCCGACGCTTCCCGACGACGACGACGACGACGGCGGCGTCGAAGTCGCAGCGTCATTGCGTCGTTGACATCCGTGTATTCGTTCGACGCTTCTGTAAATGTAAGCACGGTCGGACAAAAAAAAAATGAAAGAAACGAGGCAGCAGTTCGGTGGTTAGTCAGGGACGAATGAAAAAGTCGATGACCAGTTTTCGAAAGAATGGTCGTTCAATGACACGTGAAAATTCTTGATCGGCTACCACGCTTTTGTCGTGGCTGGAACGAAGATCTTTTTCTAGACAACGGGACGGAAGATCGATAGAGTCGCCGGCGACACGATTTTTAGCCGAGTTTTCAATGCACGACCATTGCCTTTGTTCTCGCGATACAACGTGTAGTTTTGCTACGATAATTTGAATACGCGGGGAATTTTTTTTTTTTGTAATTCCACGCTGAATGCGTTCACTTTTCCGTTAATTTTAGATAATAGAAGAAAGGATAAAGCCAACCGGCCAGAGAGGCAAGACAAACGTTGACTAATACACATTCAACCGGCGTTGTTATTCAAACTAGCTACGCGCTCATATATCAGTACCGGGATAAATCAGATAAAAACCGCGAGGCTTTCATATTCCACACGTTAACCTTTCGGATTTTTCCATGTCTCGACGTGCAGCATCTTGACGTCGAACGGCAATGAAAATCACAGAAAGATGAAAGCAATACCTTCTCTATTCACGGTCGATCGATTAAAAATTCATTATAGAAGAACTTACCCTGTATGGTACATACATACCGTTTACATAAAATGATCCTCTGACATGTAAATATAATTAAACTACGCTAACATCATGCATACTCTAACAGGAAATGAAATTTCATTCGTTCTTTTACATTAAAAGCATTACGTTAAAATAGAACATTGACTTGTCAAAGCAACAACCAAAAGAATGTACTATTATACATACATACATTACGATAGAGAAATTTTCTTCAACCGATAAAATCCACGTAAAGTTTCATTGAACCTTAATTATACAAGAACTTACCCTGTATGTACATATGTACATACCATTTACATAAAACGATCCCCTGGCATGTAAATATAATTAAACTACGCTAACATCATCCATACTCTAACAGGAAATGAAATTTCATTTTTTTACATTAAAGGCATTACGTTAAAATAGAACATTGACTTGTCAAAGCAACAACCAAAAGAATGTACTATTATACATACATACATTACGATAGAGAAATTTCTTCAACCGATAAAATCCACGTGAAGTTTCATTGAACCTTATACGGACACCAAAGGGTTAGCGATGTGATTCCATGGACCCTTCATATACCGTCGTATGTATGCTTTATACACCCGGTGTGGAGGAGCGTGTCTATGCCGCGGGGCCCGAGTGGTCCCTTGTCAGGAAGAGGTCTCGAGGCGAGAAAGAGATTTACCGTGGCCTCTCCGAGCGGGCCCCCTTCGGACTCCTCGGGGACCCTATTCTACGCCAATCGAGTCTCGTTCTTCTTAGTGTCACGCCGCCGAAGAGGAGTCAACTCTTACGCCACGCGTTGCCTTCATTACCATATCTCAGATGCAATCTGTTCCTGGGAATTAATGCACCGAGATATTTCCTGCCGGCACTATACGTTCTACCCTAAGTGAAACCGCGCGACTACTCGCTCTCGACGCTCACGATGACGTTTTCAATGACCAAGGACGCGGGAAGTGAGAGTCGTTCGAGATTACTCTTTTTTTGTGTGTGTGTGTTTTTTTATTTTCATCGGATTGATTCTTTTCACGGTTTTAATCGATTCTTTTCTCCCGGACGCGATTAGATTTTAAACGCCTGAGATACTGTTTTTGTTTCGTTAGTGACGAGAATGTTGGATGACAGGGAAATGGTGAAATTAGATCTTGGAGTGTAAATTATTATTATTTAAGTGTTTAATTTTATAAGGATTTTATTATGGAAGATAATAGTCAATAAAAACTGTGATTGTTCAGTTTTTAATATTTCTTTGGAACTTCATAATTATCCGTTCGTCGAAAGGTTTATCATAGTAATTATAATTCGGTTTAAAGGTGAGACAGAAATCACTGTAGGGAATATCGTTCTGTGTTGCAGGTGAAAACTGAACGTCTAACTCCAGACAATAACTCAACGTCGTCGAGGAGTGTAACGCCTTCGTCGTCGAGCCACCCGGGAACGCCACCAAATGCTACCCCTCTGGGTGGACCGGAGGGCCCACCACCACCCCATCATCTCAAGCACATGGAGCAGATGATGGGACGGAATTACAGCGATTTCATGAGAAGCCTTGCCGCCAAGTACAATAACGCCAATCCAAACGAGTGAGTGTATTTCCCATAACGTTCACGTGCAAAGCATTTTTTTATCTCTGTACTTATTTTCCGAGGTATCGTAATAAAAATGACCGTAAATAGCTAAGAAATAATTACAAATCAAATCTTAAAAATTAACGATGATTAATTAAAGACATACCTATATGTACATACGATACAATTTTTGTTCGAAACCAAAAATTATTGAAATCAAATTCATGATGTATTAACACTATTTTTACCAAGAGGTGTCAAAAGACACCTTTCAAATTTTAACTTAAAATCATTCGTTAAGTTGAATCATTTCTCCACAATTAATTTGTTGACTTTTTATACAATAGTTGTTAAATTATCTACATTTAACTAGTAATTTGAAATTCCAACAGTTTTGGCAAATATTTGCATTCAAACGAAATGGTTTCAAAAGACACCTTTTGGTCGAAAGAGGTACACACACAATCGTGGTAGAAATAGTGTTAAACTAAAAATGTAGGAGCCCTCAAACTCGGATTATCAAAGCTCTGGGAACCCCAAAATCTAGAAGTAGAAATAATTAAGATTCGCGATACTTTCTTTTAAAGTACGAAAGACCTATTAGTCCAACGAAGTATATCTGGCTACTCTCGAACACCAATGATGACTTATTACTCTACGAACAAAAAAAATGAAAATCTTTCATAGATGGGGTGCTTACCTTGACATTCTCCGCATAATGTTCGCGTTCGCCGCGCAGGACGAAAGTCAAAATTCGTAAGAAGTCATTCCCTGTCGGTTGGTAGACAGTTCGACGGGTGCTATAATCCAACGGAAAGAAAATATTGATCGTCCTGTTACACGCTTCGAAATACATATTGATATTCGACGGAACAGAGTGGCTGGGATATCTCTCAGGAGCGTGCAATACTGTCACGTGAAAACCGGTTGCCCGTTTGCAGATCCGTTGACTTTCAACTATGTACCTTCTGGCACTTCGCCTGGGACAGGTCGGGCAGAAGGTACTTGGCTGATCAGTCAAGTATCACACGTACATCCGCGACGAAGCTGGAAGCCCTCGCGATGCTTGCGATCTGTGGCATTTCGAGGAGAAAGTACCAACGCTCGTCGTTCCAATTCACTGAATAAATATTCCGCGTCCTTCCATCTATAAACTGAATGTGTTTACCCCGACCCGGCATAGAATGCGGGAAAAAGTAAGAAATTTACGGGTGACTGGGATACTTTCGTTTATTCGATACGATCTTCCGCGGCGCGGCCTCTCATATAAATATGCTCGTTGAATAACTAGATAAATTAAATTTACATGCCACGAGAACGATTTACTGGCACGTATGGTGACGGGAATGGCGTCTGTACGGCTGATGGATCGCGTTCACCGATCGAGGATAATTGATGTTTTATTTCACGATGCGAACGGACGATCATTTCTTTCGCTGTTTGGTATGGTGGTGGATAGACACTTTTGTAGGGATTTTCATATTTTTTTATATGTATACTTGAAGACTTTTGCCGAGAAATATTTTCAGTGTTAATCGACTATGACGTCGTATAATTTCGAATTTATATGCATACAGGTGGTTCTACATTTACGAAATTTGTAATTTTTAAGAAATATTTCTACGATCAAATTTCCTATCGATAATTAATAATTTGAGGCGCCCAGAGCTTAGCCAGAGTTTAGAATGAAATATTAATAAATTGATATTTAATAAATATATTGAATACCGCGATTTCCTGTATTTCCTTTTTACCTTATCCTTTCGAAAATGTAAAAAAATTCAGTTGATCGAAACATTTATTAACTACCCAAACAGTATCATAATTCCACGTAACATACAGCCTATACTAAAACCAAGTTACAAAATACTGAATTAAATAATATAATGTGACGTAATACTGTAATTACGAAATACTCCATTACGAAATAATGTAACGTGTAATAATTTCCAGCTACTTCAGTACACCCAGGAACGGTTATCCGCCCGGTCTGGATCCGAGGTTTCCGGCTTTCAAAACAGCCGCGACACCGTTCGTTGGTTTGATGGCACCTCTTGGTGCACCACAGCCACCGACCGTTCCAACCACCTCCCCCCTCTCCAGTAAAGACCCGAAGGAACAGAAGCAGGATAGCTTGTTTGGTAGCCCCGTATTCCCGCCGATGCTCGACATGTCGTCGACACAAGCACTATTGCATATGGTGAGGACCGCGAATGCCGCGCAAAACGCCGCCGAGCTGGAAACGTACCTCAAAGGTGAGTTACGAATGATCAAAGAGCAGAAATTTTGGCACGCAGACATTCTCAAGCGGGAAATAGACACTCATGAATTTTAAGAATGGCAAATTTTTCAGTCGCCGCCGATTTCGATGTGTAGAAATTTGAAATTGCAAAAATATCAGCGCATTTATTTTTAGTTATTAAACCGGAAATATTTCGAAGAGGATCAATTTTTTGCGCGATGGAATTTTGAAGCATGGAACTCTTGTTGCCTAGAAATTTGAATGATTGTAAAATTCAAACCGCCCGTGATTAGATGTGAAAAAATTGAAAATATGCGAATATGCGTACTTAATCAATTTTTGAGACGGAACATTTCATATCACTGGAATTATGACTTAAATTTTGGTGAATGAAGATTTTTTCAATAGAATTCTGAAGGTGCAAAATATCAATCTCCAAAAAATTTTAGTATGCTATATTTTCAATGCATAGTATTAGCTCCTTTAAACATTTAGAAAATTTCCTAGGCGAAGATTATTTGATACGGTAAACTAGTTCTCTACTAGTATCTCTCCTCACCGAATAATTCCCAGTATTTCGTATACCTGTAGTATACCTGTGGGGCACGTCCTTTCTTTTGTCTATCTTCTTTTTTTTCCGGCGACACACGGCCTTACAATTAGTGCCAAGAATTACAAGAATTTAGTTGAGCGCGGACCGTATCACACTCAACAACACGTAGCGCTAATTGTACTTCTTTTAATCCCCGAAAACTTATCTCACTTAATTCCTACTGTTTCCTTCTAAATTATTTTTTATATTAGAAATTGTAAACACATTTCTTTTTTTTACCACAATTTAAATTATAATCTTATCTTTAACCGGGAACATCATTAACTGAGGAAACCTAAATTCAAATCAACCGAAAATTAGTTAAAAAAGAATTGAATTCTAGATAATTACAAAAAAGACGGTCATGTAAAAGTGAATATGACTTATAATTCGTTCCTTATTCCCCCGTATAAATATGTGATACAAATTACCATCAAATATTCACATTATAAATTCATACTATCATCTAAACAGGAGCATTTTTTTTCTTGCGTTTACAGATTGCGTTTTAGATTACAAAAAAGACATTGCGATAAAAGTGAATATGACTTATAATTCGTTCCTTATTTCCCGTATAAATATGTGACAAAAACTTCTATCAAATCTTCACATTATAAATTCACACTGCCCTCTAAACAAGAGCATTTTTTCGTACGGGTACAGGAGCGTTCTGTATTACAAAAAAGACATTGCGGTAAAAGTGAATATAACTTAATTCGTTCCTTATTTTTCCATATAAATATGTCATACAAATTTCCATCAAATCTTCCCAATATAAATTCACAATATCATCTAAACAAGAGCATTTTTTTCGTACGGGTACAGGTGCGTTCTGTATTACAAAAAAGACATTGCGATAAAAGTGAATATAACTAAAGTCTTTTCCTTATTTTTCCATATAAATATGTCATGCAAATTTCCATCAAATCTTCACAATATAAATTCACAATATCATCTAAACAAAAGGATCTTTTTTTTTACCTGTGTATAGGTGCGAATAAACGTGACGCTGGTGTGACGAGTCCCCTGGATCTCTCGAGTCCCGGGGGATTCGCGCCGCGTAAACGACAACGAACGGAAACCAGGAGATCCGGAAGTGTGTCACCGAAACCGAAGCCCACCGCCCGACCAACCACACCACCGCCGGTTCGGTGTCCATCTCTCTGCGGTCATATGCCCTGCGGCGATGGACAGGCCGTGAATCGATGGACCATCGAGGACGTCGTGAATTACGTGTCGTCGATCGACATCTGCGCCGAGTATGCACAGGTGAGTCATCGCCATTTTTCTTTACCCGGTTGGGTTCAACTTGTTTTTTTTTTAATTTATTTTTTTTCGTTCACCGCGAGGCGAATCCCGTGATTACGACACGGCTTTATTTGCGGCGAAGCCGAAGCCTTCGTGTTTCATGAGGTTTCACAAGAAGCGCCACGAGCGCTGGGAAAACTTTACTCGAGAAATGAAATAATCGTTCCTATGGAAGGATTCAATAGACGATTGTTCGTGTACCGATGTACCGCGTTTGTTTCTCTATTTGTGCTCGCTGGTGTTGTTTTTGTTGTTGTTGTTGTTGTGCGTGGATGATTTTCGACGACGATCGTTGAGCATTTCGTAATTCGTGGAATCTTGAAATGTCAGTCCTCTTGGTATGTCATTTTAGTAGAATCTTCTTCTTTTCGTAAATTGTCTTCAGAAATATAATATAACTCAACGATGAATATACTCGATTAATAATATTTTCAATGTAGACAGAAAATTTTATATTTTCGAAAGTTTCTACATTTTTCCTGCCCTGGATAATATCGCAGCAATTCGTACGGAGGCAACTAATTGTTAATTAGAGTACGGAGGAAGCAATGCATTAATTAGAAAATTAACGAGTGAATATATATAAGGATGCATACCGACGGGATAAGTTTAGCGTGCCAGTTTTAATTGCTTTTGAAAGTCGTTCACGTAATAAGGCGTATCGAGACCCGTCGCGCAATATCTTTAGAGCCGTTCAACCTCTTCCCGACTTCCATGTCAGTGAGGCAACAAGGAGGTCTAGGAAGCATTGAATGACCTGACATCAGTCAATCCAGACAGTCTGGCATCAGTAAAGAGACGGTATGCCGGCTAGAAGAGTTCTATAATGACCCCTCGAAGCTAGTATCGACCCTGCACCCCTCTCTCGGTGTCCACACTTTCTCCCCCTTTTTCTCATTTTCTCTTGTTACCTCTCTCTTGCCCTCGAGCGAAATTCCTCCGAGAGCGTGAAGTTATTTGCAGTCATTTCCTTAGAATATAACCAATGATTTTTATCATTTTCTACCAACTGTTCTGCCCGACGATACACTTGTTGTTTTGAAATTAAAATTCACCGGAAATGTAAATGAAAATTAAATAAGTATCCACCTGATAATGAAATAGAGAATTGGATAAAATCCGTTGGTCAATTATCTGTTTGATAAAGTGCCCCTTCGATACGCTCGAACGATTCATCCAGTTTCTTAAGTATATCCCGCTCGATCATCGTGGAACTCAACGACGGATTGTTTTATAATTAGAGCCAAAGCACGAAGTTGTAATTACAGATCCGATAACGGCGCACGCAAATTGATTAATTACAGACAATTAAACGCGACTAACAAGTCCGCGTTCGATTCGCCCGGGGTTCTCGTTACGAAGTTCACGATGTCACGGATAAGTTTCTCCGAGTTTTCCACGGTTTATATACTTGGTACGCCGATGTTATTCCTCTGGCTGTCACATTGTTCACTCACACCTGACAGAGAGCAAGGTCCTTCGCGGTTCAATCATTATTCGTTCTTCGCGCAGAAAGCGACGTAGCGTCCGACGGTTTTCTTGTTTCTAGTCAAGGATGTGAGTTTAATCGCGCTGAAATGTTAACATGCTTCTTAATTCCTTATCTCGTTTTAAACTGCTCATTTATTCCGTGGAAATCTATATTAAAAAAAAATGTTTCTCTATCGTGTTCCGATCAAAGAGCGTCTGGAAGACAAGCTGATAAAGTTGTTTAATTTATGGACATTGTGTATCGTAGTGATCGATAGTAAAGTCCTTTTGGTACGTGTGAAATGATATATTGTAGATAGTTGTAGAGGAAATATTATACGTATATTGATTAAAATTATGAGAATATATTATAATTCTAGTAAAAAGTATATTTGTAATATAAGTTCAGAGATAATATTCGGTTTCTGTGCATTTGAAACAAATTTGTTCTTTTTTAACGACATCACAAAGCACCTGACATACACCGTTCAAGAGTTAAAATATAAAGCTATGTGTGTCAGTAAAGTAAAATACTGCGATACCATTTTTCAACGACTGGATTAACAAACAGGTCACTGCAATTTTTATCAAATTTCCCGATATAAAACCTTTGACCATAAACTCGTCCGAAACTTTCAGGTGCCCAACAACACACACAGCTTCTTTTATATGCGATGATGTCATCAGCTCTGATTCAAATATCTTAAAAAAACACACACACATACACACTTATATACAATTTCATTATCCACTTTCCGCCTTGACACCACGGCAAATCGACACCGAGAATAGCAAACCTGTCAAAAACTTC
Source organism: Mimumesa dahlbomi (assembly GCA_917499265.3). NCBI lineage: Eukaryota > Metazoa > Arthropoda > Insecta > Hymenoptera > Crabronidae > Mimumesa > Mimumesa dahlbomi. The sequence continues at coordinate 7,947,724 of OU824124.1, forward strand.
TTTCCGATACATCAAAAAACATTGTCAAGGAGCCAATCAGGGCATTTCCAGGTGTTCCATGGTTCCTGAAGAACTGTCAGATCCGATTATCAGCGGGCATCGTTAAGTCTCGTTCACCGCCGCGGTCCTCGAAACGTCAGACTGTCAGGGCCGTAAATTTTTGCGCGGGCACCCACCTCGTCATGCATATTCATGAACACTCGAACGCAATCCAACGACGGGTCGAAGTAGGTAAAAGAGAGGAGAAGGAGAGAGAGAGAAAGAAAGAAAGAAAGAAAAAGGGAAGGGGGGATCATCGAGTACTTCGATCGACCGTCGAGTCGATTCGAGAATGACGAGGGGCCAAACGCGAATATACCGGTACGCGGATCAAGGACCCTTCTTCATGCTTGAACCCTCTGAATGAACCGTGTAGTTCTTACGATTTTCCACCTGAGAAATTCTACGGCATGTGGATTCGAACGTTTATAAAGTCGTCGCGATGGTTTTCGATATCCGTGAACGGTTGTTTGATGTATCGGGTATACTAACAACAGAAGTGGTTGTACGAGATAAAAATAAATGTAGATTAGGTGTTCGGTTGGGAATCGGTAGTAATGTGTTGTTGATTTAACGATAGACACGGTAATTTATTCGCGTCACGTGCGTTCGATTCGGACGAAAAGTTCACACGTGATCGACGACGTAGGCGGGGGGGGGGGGGATCCACCTTTCGTGACGAGTCTAAGATAGCAGAAGCACGAACGTTGGATTTACAGGATTTTCTAGTTCGTAAATAGAATACCCGAGACCCGGTGCCACGGAGATTATCTTATAAAGGATACCGCGAACTGATCAACGGTGAGAGAGCGATCCTTACGTAGATCCACGCGAATTATAGCATCGATCTTTATCTGAATCTGGAGTAGTGCCGCGGTGGTACGCTCACTTTCGTTCGAACCGGCGGCGGCGGCGGCGAGAAACTATCGTCGTGAAATGTAAATAATTACTGTGAATTCTACGTACCTAATTATCGCGGTACATTTGGCAGCCATGATTTATTATTCTACCTAACAGGTATGAATTCACCACGGGAAGAATGTATTTTAATTACTCGTTAATAAAACCTGTTTGTAACTCGTACAGTTTGTAAACAGTAAATTTAATTAACTATACGTATAAATATCTATTTTTTTTTCACACAAAATCTCGTCTCTATACTAAGAATAATAAATTAATATCATTTCTCCGATAGCGTAACTATAAAAGTGTCTATTTAGAATACTTATTAAAGTTCCTTCGAACGATAGTAAGTATCTCAACGAGAATACGTGGGTGTAGTTTACGCTAACAGAGGGTGTCTGAATAAGAAGTGCTTGTATTCGAGGGCTGAAGGGGGGGAGGGGGAGAAGGGTTTTAAAGCACTCGCTTACTTAAATTTGTCCAAGTGTCCCGTGTATGTGTGTGCGATCACGCGAAGACACTTGGTCCCGGGTCGTTAGAAAGTCATGAATGTGAATCGAATCGGTTCGTACGTCTTTCGTGATGTGGCACACACGAAGATATCGTGTCTTCACGTCCCACGCATGGTCTTCACGTCGGCTCTTCCATCGTTTTCGCTCGCGTTTTATCGGCCCTCGTGCTTGTCGGCCATTCGAGACCTGTATTGGACTTTGTTCCGATCGGACAGGTAAACTGTCAAGATTCTTTCAAGATACACAAATCGGGGAAATGGTATGGGTGAATATTGGACTTTCCGAGGGCGATAGCTTGTTCAACATTTCCGACGATAGCAAGTGAAACGATGTTTAGAAAAACAGTATCGAACAATAGTGTTTCTTTACCTTGGGTAAAGATACTTTGTAATTTTTATTTTACCATCCAGAAGGATTTTCTACGTTCGTTTGAATCGCATGGTACACATAGAATTTGAAAAGAAAGTACGTAATACCATTGGAACGATAGTATGTATTTGTATACTAATTCCTTTCAGGAAACTACGTGAGAAATTGATACGCAATGGAAAACGGTATCTTAGGTTTCTCTGGCATCGAGGTATTTCTTTCCACGACGAACGATCTCTCGAGAGTTCAAGTATTTCTGATCGAAGGAAAATTTCATGTAATCGATTTGAATCGCGAGCGAGATATGCGGCGGGAGGATTAAAGAAAAAAAAACACACACACACACACACATACGCACACACAAAAAACGAATAGAAAGCACTTCTTCCACGCGGGTAAACACGCAAATCATTTATCACCGTGGCGGCACTCCAAAAATGTACAAACCGTCAGACGTCTACGCGGCATCCGTGGCGTGCAATTATCGTCGAATCGTGTTACGTCGGTCGAGTTATCCTCGTAAATCGTTGATCGATGTAACAAGGAAGCCAGCTCCGATTTCTGTATTAAGCCCCGATGGAATCTGGAACGATTCTGACACGAGAGGATCGACGGATCATTCGACACGCTCGACCGTATGCCGACGGGATCGTCGATGAATATTATCGCCTATTAATGATTAATTGACCGGTACCAGCAGGCGCCTACGTGTGTGAAGGTGCTACACGTTAACTTCGCTTCGAGAACGAGAGGTCGACCCGGGTCAGATCATGCTCTGCACCGAATCGTTAGAAAGTCCGTTTCTGACTTCTCTCTCTTTCTCTCTTTTCTCTCTCTCTCTCTCTCTCTTCGGTTAACTTTTTTTTTCCTTTTCTATCATTTCTTCGTTGTATCAGTTTTCTCTGTCTATACTCGTTCGATACGACTGCGTAGTAAAACGTTGGGAAAAAGAGATCCCATCCATCGAGAGCGGATAAGTTCTCTCTCTCTCTTTCTCTCTCTCTTTCTCGTCTTGATTGCGAAGGATTTCGCTCGTTGTTAGCGCTTTCGAACGATGAAAAGGGTTTTGCCTTAGCGGCGGTCGTTACGCTGGAAAAGTCTTGTGTAATTGAAGATCTTGTAGTACGTTACCTTTATATGTATATGTACAGAGGTGCGCGTCGAGTAACATATAAATCAGCTGTCTTTAGAGAACGTACGTGTCGTCTCGTCGACGAACCAACGACGGAGCTCTTTGTTCAACCCGACTGCAAATGTGGTACATGGATTTTCTGTATATCGTTTTGACGATTTATTGTCGTGATCTCTCGCGGCACCGGTATCGCCACGATATTTCTTCTGTACTTTCATGATGCATTGCGTTAAAATATCAAAGCTGCTTTCATATCGTTCGTTAGCCCGAGATTATTCAGAATTCACTGTGCGACCAAATGAAAACTCGAAACTGGACGAAGAAATTTCTACGTTACTAATTTTACTCTATACCTTCGGTCGTTTCAGATATTCCTAATAATTTCTATTTATTTATTATCAAACACTCTCGAAGTCTCTCAAATAATTTATAATCCATCTAATTAATTAATAACGACCCAATAAATTCTTATTAATGCATCAAATACAATATTTAAATATCAGTGTATTATTCATCGAATAATATCCATCGTAAGATCCATCAATTAGTCCACGTTAAACGTTGAATATCATAAATTCACGTTCACGTATCTCCACAGGACAATTAGTCCCCTCGAATGCACCGTTTTTGGGGTAATCGTGCATCGACACCGGGGATCTACGGACTCGACCCGATAAATCGTTGCGTGTACACCGGTTCTCGGGAACGTTCGTTGTCCGAGCACACGGGACGCGATATCGGAATTCCGTGTGGCCGTGTATCGATGGAACAGTTACTCGATCGACTCTCGGCCGGCATACGTCTTTATCGAGGCGATAAGACCGAACGAATCGCCGCGGTTTCGCTACGCCTTCGTTGGAAACGCCGGCTAGAAAGTAGCGTTTCGCGGGAGATTTTCATATGGAATCCCGGCGATTCGATCGACTTAATGGCCACGTGGTCCGCGTCCACCTAATCGTCGGAAAGCTAATTAGCTGGGGGGAGGGGAGAGAGGGGACCACGTGCGCGCTTTCTCCTTCGCGGTGCGTGCGTGTAATTACGCGCACACGTGCGGTAATATACAGGGTGTAACAAAAATAGTGAGACACTTTTTGAGTATCGATAGTAAGCATCAAAAGATGAAAAAAAAGTCTATAAAGTTTTGTCTAAAAACCACACCCTATAGAGATATAACCCCTTTTGTAAAAAGTATTTAAAAAATCATATTTCTGAAATCGTACGTCGGAGAGGACCGATTTTGATTGCAATATAACCGAGAAAGACTAAAGTTTACGAAAAAAATATCACTATCTACGCAAAGGAAGATTTAGTGAATGCCTTTAATTTTTCCTAAGTTGTTACAAATCTGATAAGATATAGGTAATCGACGTTGTTTGGATTAAACAAGAATAAATGGTATTTAACAGCAATAATCGCAGCAATTATATTTTTTTTATTATCTTTGATCTTCTCCGTTTATATTGCAATCAAAACGGATCTTCTTCTACGACGTACCATTTCGGAGATATGATTTTTTAAAAATTTTTTATAAAAGGGGTTGTATATCGATAGGGAGTGGTTTTTAAACAATACTTTATAGACTTTTTTTCATCTTTTGGTGCGTACTATCGATACTCAAAAAGTGTCCCAGTATTTTTGTTACACCCTGTATACTGAAACGTACACACGCCAGACGAACAGGTAGAAAGGGCGTTATATTTTCAAACGGATGTGTATGTGGGCAAACATACGGGTAAACGTGCAACAGGGTAATGGGCGAGGAAGTATGTGAATGCGCGTGGTGTTTGAATTTTTGTTTGGATAACGTTGATGTTTTAGCGATCATGGTAGAAGTGTACGGTATGTTTCGATGGTATAATAAAAAGGACTGCGTGCGCCGTACCCATCTTTTGCTTTTCATTTAACTAGAATGCTGTGGGAATGTGAGATGCTCGGGGGAAATCGGTAAAACCACTTTGCAAAGAAGTACGAAGCGTGTAACGAGTTTTTTTTTGTATGGAAGCTTTGAAAGTAAATGTTACTTTAGTCAGTGAAAAACTGTATTGTTCATATTTCTACGTTTTTTGTACTTATAGCTGGTTTTATGAGCACTCTGTAAATGTCGATCGTGGTTTGAATTATTACACACGATTATAGTCACAAATATTGAGAGTTTTCGTTGAATTCTATATGTATTAGTTTATATGTACGCTATTCTATTAAATGAAGTATATTAATCATTCGTTTTAGTAATAATTATCACAACTGCAACGGAATGCCAAATATTCTGCTAAATCTTCCAGATTTTTAAAATTTGCTGACTCAAACTCAGAAAGTTCTCTTTCGGATATTGCTTTTATTTTAGAGATTCATGATCGTGAAAACAGGTACACCAGAGAAATTCATACGGGTACACATAAGTGGATGTATGTAAACCGATATGTACGTACTACCAGAGCCAGACCGTTTTTCTCGGACTGACAGGTGGCTACCGTTCGTTTAGAAACGTGTACCGAGATAAACAGGAATATACCTTTCAGTAGCATTCGTATTCTGTCATTTCGAGATGAAAATGTCTCGCGATATGTTAATCGACCGTAGGTGTAATTAGGGAAACATTTACCGACAGATACGTACACGAATTAATTATGATAATACAGTGTAAGCTACTGAATTCCTAATATCTACCTGTATTATACATTTCTCCAACCAACACTTCTTATCTATTCACTAAAAGCAAACAAACTATGACTTTCCTTTTACCACATCGTAAACACATACATATACCCACTATAAAATTGATTTCCTGAATCCAACCATTGAAATTCACCAAACATTGACTCGTACCACTGAAAAATTTCACTTTTCCCTACCATCGACATACTTTCGAAATCCGAATTTTTCCATTTCAATCCAAGATAAGTATCTCCATATCTACAAAAACAATGCAACAAACGACTAACGTACCTGTGTTAAACCATATACGTAGTTCCGTCTTCAGACATCCGCATTTTTCTCACCGGATCCATTTTCCTGTTCCTATTCGATATGATCTCAGTCCCGAGCCATCACTCACGTTTTCTACGTGTCGGTTCAATAAGCCCCCGGCTTAACGTCGGGTTACCACATATTCCGACTAGTTAAGGCTAACCCGCATCCCACACGCCGGTAACAACGAGAAGGGAGCAGCAACAAGGAGAGAAAAAGAGAAAGAACGGGGTCGTGACACGTACGTGTATACGAGGCACACGCGCGTTCACCATATCGACAGCCGGTTGCTGAAGCAGGCTCCGCAATCAACGTCTTATTGGTTCCACCGGCTGTCTTTGGCTATAATTCTCGTTGCCCTTCTTCGGCGAAGACCGGTGAGCACTTCTTCCGGCTACCACCATCGATTCCTCGTTAGCGCGTATGCTCGCATTGACAAACTTTTAAGTGATTGGGTAACTCCGGACTTGGGAATTATCGGGGTAATTTGTTGAAAAGAATTTTTTATGGGGTATCATGTTAGGTTGTTTTTTGAAGGGTAGGTAATGGTATTATGAATATCATGATTTTCTATTTATGGAATTGTTAGAAGGACTTACTGTGTAATAATGTACTTTGTATTATTCTTTATTTCCATTATTTTTAAAATTTTTGTGTTTTTAAGAGTGAAAAATTACGACGAAATAATTAGAATATTTTTCAAAGGGTAATGGCATTATGAATATCATGCTTTTCAAATTATAGAATTGTTAGAATGACTTACTATGTAATGATGTATTTTTCATTATTCTTTATTTACTTTATTTTTTTAATTTTTGTATTTTTAAGAGTGAACAATTAGGATGAAATAATTAGATTGATATTTCTATAAGTCTTTCTGAATCGATGATGTAACAGCATCGATTGGTTTTTCAATTGATTTCTTAATTACATCTCGTTACGTATAGATCCGATCGCTGGTACCGCTTTCAGTCATTCACTATTAAATTTGTCAGATTGAGTAACGCGATAGGAAAGGTTACGGGTGTTTCTTTAAATTCTGAATCGCGGTGCGAATATACGTATATCGCAGTCTCCCGCATGTATTCGCCGTTGCAATGAATTCTTTGCGAGAGAAGCGTGGGTGTTTCGGCGGTATCGATCGGTTTATCGATTGATTTCTATCCGGCTCGTTAGGACATAACTAATTATAGCTCGTTATAGGTCAATGCTTAATTACACCGCGGGCGAGATTCCACCTCCGCTTTCGGTGTTATCGCTCTCTCGATCTTAGACACAGCAACAGGTTCTCCTCCAGACTGGTTCGATTTTACCATAACTTCTGATCCGAATATCGCCGGGGCCCCTTAACCTTTTCTATCTGTATGTCACAAATCGCGTTACAAAATTTGCCAGCACCCCGTTTAAGTGTCGGTAGATTTCTGTGTAGCTCTGTTATCTCGTAGAATGTTATTACGTCCACGATCTCGAGAAACGGTTTTTCCCGCGAAACTAACGTCTATCCAAGTAGACGAACCAGTGTTTTGCACCTTATTAGCATAAAAACCGGTGTAATTAACGACTACGTTTTCTCGAACAATTCAAACACAATGGTCATGATATCTCAGCTTGGTACGTATGTATTAAAACGAACAAAAAAAACGAAATAACAGACAGGAATAAGACCGTACGAAAAATCTAAGGAATCGAGAACATTGTTCATTTGCATAATGATTTTTCTCGACCATGCGTGAGGAGTGTGCTTACTTTCCATACTTTCGCACGCAAGACCGACAGGGAGAGAAAAAAATAAATAAAATCAATTCTCTCTCTCTCTCTCTCTTCGAGCTAAATAAACATGTGCGAACCCTCGCCTCGATAATATTGCACGACATGTGTTTAGAGAACAATCCCCCTATAGTTTGCAGTAGGAAGTGAGTGCGGCGCAGTATCAGCATTAAACTAGTGCACCATTGTAGAAACATGTGCATAAAACAGTGCCTCCATCCTTAAAAGGAACGGCCTTGCATTACACAGTAGCGCACAGATGCACGCTCTTGCTTTCATGAAATTCTTCGTTCCGATCCTCTGCCCTAAACATCTCCAGTCCCATCTTTGCCAGCAGTACTCGCTGTTGTATGTACGGGCATGCTACAGATTAAGTTACTGCGCTTACCTGAAATACTTCCAGGGATATCTGAATCATTTCAGATGCGGTTGAAACCACTCGCAACGAATACTTAAACGGGGATATCTTAAATAGTTAGGAGAGAGAGTCTCGAATGTACATATGTACATATACCGTAGATTTTCTGACTGATACTTCTATTCTTGGAGTATAAATTAATATTGATATTATATTTATATTTTTCGGTTCTTTAAAATTACTTAGCTTTGGAGTTAAATACCTATATGAGGTGCCTAGAACACAAGGGGTATAAGTGACATTTATTTAGTTCTGAGAAAATTAAGTTCAAAGTTCACAAATGCTCACATATCACAATATAGAACAACATATATATATATTTTTTTAAATGGGTATACCATGTACAGGGTGGGCATTTCATTTAAATCCCTTTACCACTAAATAGAATGCTAAATTCAGAGTTTCATGGCACAGATCTGAGTTCTTTTGAGAATGTCACTTATACCCCTTGTATTCTAGGCACCTCATATAGTTATTTGGTCTGATTTTATTAGTATAAGGAAAACTTTATTTTTAATGGTTATCAGATTCTATTTGGAATCTATTTTTAATAATAAAGTATTATAATTTGTGTATCTTGACGTTTTTGACTTCATCTTATGTAAATTGATTATAGACACAAAAAATGGATTATGCACTGTTGCATAAAAAGAGGCATCACGTGCCTATAGAAATAACGCACGTAAAATCGTAGCGAATGATGGTTACACGTATTTCCCGTGTGCATAAGGAAGTGCATAATACATCAGGAAGTATATCAATGTTTAACAGCAAACGTCCTTGAATTGCAGCAACTAGTCTTGGTCTCAATCTCCCGTAAATCGTATCCACACTCTGCTACTATTCCCCGAAGACATCTCCAGTTTTCCCCGCACAGTAGCACGTGCAGTGTGGTAGACGCGCCTATCTTCATTTTCTACAAGTAGATTCTCTCCCCGCCTCGTTCTACACGTATCTCGTTATCATTTAAGGATGATTACAAAACGCGGCGAGGCTCGCGGACCGCTTTGCAACGGATGATTGCGCGATGATGAGGTCTGAAATCACGAAACGACGTGGTTGTTTTAGACTCTCTCTTTCTCTCTCTCTCTCTCTCTCTCTCTGGCACACACTCACTCTCCCTCAACCCACCTCTTCAATCTCGCGGACGATATTTTCTGTGGTCTGCTCCAGTCTTTCGATATCATACCGCTCTTCAGGATTTACAACCTGATGAATGGTCCTCGTCCTCTTCTATACTCTCCATCCTCTTCTAATTCCCTGGGCTTTTATAACAGATCATCCCTCGTCATAGAGAGTCTTCCTCTTCGTCTTTCTCATCTGGTGACAGATCTAGGTTGCCCAGGCTTACGTCACCCGTCGTTCTTCTTCTTCTTCTTCTTCTTGTTCTTCTGGTTGGTCTTTTTCTTCCTCGTCTCGTTCCAACGACGTGGGAGAGCATCTTCTTCTTCCTCTTTCGAGGCAGCCGAGCGTTGCCCGCGGGGGCGTCTCTTCCACGTGGTATTCTCATCGTTCTGTCCCGCTTGATCCACGTCGATCATCGTCAAGGAAGTACAGATTTTCGCCTTTCTCCGGTGTTGCACTTGCAACACGATCATTAACCACCGATCTTAAATGGCACGAGTTTCGTTCGCCGGTTTCGATATAATTGGGTTTCACGTGGGATCCACGCGGGGGTATACATATGTATAGAAGGAGGATGGTATTAAACGAGCAATTATTCAATTTCCGTTACCATTCACATCCCCGGATTTGATTGATTCGAGTTCCACGGGACGTTTCAGATATTCATGTAAGAGATACACGATCGCCTCTCTGATTATCTAGACGTTTTTCGTAGGCGTTTTATAGGACAGATGTGTATCTTTCGTATGTGTATGAAAAACATTACGAGGACTCTTACCTATGTATTATTCAAAACGAATATTAAATTGTTCAGCCGGCGTAGGTGGTCGAATAAATCATAATACGTAATACTCTCTAATCATATTTCTTTTATTATTATAAAATCAACCTTTCCAGAATACACCACATTCTCAACTCAACGTATCCAACGTCAAAGTTATTTCTCACACATAAACAAAAATACTGACAATCATCGAACGATAGATATCTCTTCAAAAATTTTTTTTTTGCCCTCCCCTCTCAACGTCACCGGTGATACTCTCGCGGGTTCCCGTGCACGAATAAAAAAGAAAGAAAGAAAAAAAGAAAAATAGAAGTCAGGGCATTAAGAAAGGCACGGTCAGAGAGCTTTCTCGAGAGGGTCTCGTTTCCATCATCGTCTCGTTAAAACCCATCGATCCGCCGGTAGCATCCCGTGGACTGTTTCGTGACGCGTTGGAAATGCGGTAAACGAACAGGCGCTTCCTTTAAAGGGTTCTCCAGCCTCCCCATACCTCTCCCCCTCTCCCCCTCGGTGGTACGTAGCTGCACGTCGCTCGTCTCTGTCGTATCGAGTGGTATCTCGGAGCGGAGGCTGCTGAAGTCACCGGTGGACCCTCGGTTCGGTCGCTGAGGCACGTTTCAGGCCGACTTTAAAGTCGGACGTCATAGACAGCTGGTATCTTTATCGAATCGATTCGGCTGACAAACTGGAGGATACCGCAAGACGAATAGCCGATCTGCATGAGGTATGGAGTCGTGCGCATTGCGATTAGTCAGGAAGACTCGAAGTCCCCGTGCTCTAATGGGCATCGTTAACCGTTCACGTAAAGGAGAGGAGCGTGTCGGTACGTGGTCGAGCCACTGCCTAGCCTAACCTGGCCAACGTCTAACGCAACGACACGAGGAGCAGCCTCTTGATGAACGGGACGAGAGGATGTCTTGGATGCGGTGGAACGCGTGTACGTTCGTGTGGATCGACGTGTTCGGGGTGTAGCGGCTAATCGTCCCACGATCGTCGTCTGTTGGGTCTTTTCTACCCCCTTTCTTGATGGTGTGTTAGCTTTCTATTGTTGTGTTCTGGCGATTTTTGATGGGGATTAGTGATTGGTTAGGATGGTTTGGTTACTTTTTTTCTTCTGATGTGGAGCATAGATGAGAGAGTATTAGGAAAGTTGGAGTAGTTTTGTGTATTGGTCATTTGTTGATATTGTAGATAGATAGATAGGTAGATAGATTTTACAATATATTCGTCCTAGGGGTGAGCCCTTTAACACAAGAACTACCAAGGCAGTGAAAAAGACTGGTTCCTAATTTTTTATAAAAATCATTTAAATTTAGAAATGTGCGTTTTCTAAAGTTCTTCATAACTATGATTTTATATGTAAATCATTAAATCGATCAATTTACTACCCTCCCTTATTTCCCTTGTTTCAAAAATATGTATTTAATGTTTTTAGATATACCGAATTAATCCTCGGTAGTTCTAGTGTTAAGAACGACGAATGAAATACAAAGATAATACAAAATAAACTAAAATACAAACTTAAAAATAAAAATAAAATAAGAGCAAACAGTAGAGTGCAAAATAAAATAAAATATAAAAATACAGCATAACAGCATGAGCGACGAAAGTAGTAAACGTAAGAAATGTGATACAAATATGAATACAAATATGAAAATCACATCGATGATGATGAAAGTAAATGAAAGAAAGAGAGATGGGAAGGAAATGAGAAACGAGAAAGAAAATGATATAGAAACAGAGTACCTAAAGCTAACGTAACTTAAAACTAGCGCAACAAACATAATTAAGAGATAGTGGGTAAGAAAGGGTTAGAAAGATCTCTACATCATTTTCCTTGGAATTAATTTTAGTTTCATGGAGAAATTTAGAATCAGTGCAATAGTTTAGATAGTTTACAAGACTCTTTCCTAATCTTGCAGTATAGGTGAAAGGTTATATGTACATAGTAACTACTACGTATCAACTTCTATCCAACATTGAAGTCTGCTTCTCTTATTTTTCCATTCAAACTTCTGCCCGTACCAAACTACCTCATAACCTTCTACATTTACCTCTAGACACACACACACGGTGTTTCACCATGGCAACGAAGGGACACCAAAATTCGCTCAGAATTTCAAACGGCGTACGCGTAATTTTCGCTCTCCGCAAAACAACCGAACCCCGGCGTTCAGTACGGGCGACAGGTGCTGGTTAACAATTCCAAGTACGATTAAAGGATTCCTGTGCATGGCAACGCGTCCGCAAAAACAACCTCTCTCTGTTCTTCATCCTCTCTCTCTCTCTCTCTCTCTCCCTCTTTCTCCCTCTCTCTCTCTCTCGTCCCTGATCTCTTTCCTTCCTCTCTCGACTTCTCGTTATACCCGGAGAGGAACACAGAAGTGGGTCGTGGCACGGGCGCGGTAGCCAGTCACGGCGAAGGTGAAGTTAGGTGGGGTACACACGATCCCATTCCTTCCGCGAGGGTAATGATAATTAATCCAGCGGGGACCGCTCCTTTCAGCCGGACCTCTCGCTGGTCAACTCGGGAGGCGCCTGAGGTCAGCCACGGCCGTTTCTTCCAGCAGGCTTCCTCTTCCTCGTCCACCGGGTCTCCTTCTTCGGATTCTCCTTTTTCTTCCCATTAACCAATTAATAACGTCACCTACTACGGCGTTACCGTTCCGGTTCTCCTCCCTGTCTTGACCCTGGCGAACGGTACCTGCGGACAGAGTCTCGGGTTCGAAGAACCCTGCAGCTAGATGATTATAATCCCTCGGGGACAGGGCAGCCAAGAATGCAATTTTCTGGGCGACGAGATCAACCGGGACATCGTTGGTTCACGTGGAAAGTCTGGGGAAAATTTATCAGGTCATGCCTATCTTCGTGATTTGGGTGCCGAGGAAATTGTTCTTCAATTAGAGACTTTTTTCCCGGGCGTAATTGCAGGATTAATTACTCCGCTGGGGATTCAATTGGTGATCCGAAGATATTTTTTGTAATGTTAGGGTGATTGTAGAAACATAGGAGAAATTTCAAAGGATGTTAGAGCACTCCAATTATTTTCTTATTTAAATGTATGGTTGCAATTGTCGGAATGTATTCGGCACGATTCGCGGCTCGGTTTTGCACAGAATGTCTTCTCGGAGAGTGTAACGTTCAGTTATGTAAAATACCGAAGAGCTGCAAAATGCCATTGGAATCTAACAATGGCTGCAGATGGGGACAATAGAGCCTCTAGATATAAATTTCCACTAATTGGCTTTATGTTTCTGTATAGATTTCTATTACGCTGCGAAGAGTTAATTTGTGAATGCTGACAATTCAATTCGCGAACGTTGCTTGTCTTCATTATCCTTCGAGCAGTCTTTTATTATAAATTAATTATATAAACTGGGACTACTTTTTCCTTGTCATCTTCCATAATCCATCGAGAACATAACGATAAAAATTTCTCTCTTGAATATCGTGTTTCGTTTGCTCTCGTCCGTCATGTTCGTTTTCCTGTAGAACGTTTTTTCGTCGAGTGATATCAACTTTATTAGATTCGATGATTTAAAGAGTTGTCAGAAGACCTACCGTGCTGGGAAGATTCTCGTGATTGGTCTACCTGTAGAATGCAATCAAGATTGGCTGTTACTGTTGTAAAAGGATAGACTTCTTCTTGCCGTTACCAATTTTAGTATGTTGGATGCATTCAGGATAGTCTTCTTATTATTGCGAAGATGTATACTTCTTCCCTCGTTTTCTTCGCTCGTCTTCTTCACGTAGTCCCTCCTTTTATTTATCGAACGATGCGATACGATCGACCTTCTACACTTTTCCGACCGACGTCTACGTTGATTATTATAGAATTTCAATTTTCCTCCAGCGTTACTTTACCCACAATGCAATCACTGCAAAGTATAATTCTGCTGGAAAGGTGTGTCCACTTGATTCTTAACGTGTATTCAGAACATTATCTCAGATTTTCCAAGCGTGTTATCAAAGTTCTGAGATTCATATACCACTACAATAAATGTTTTTCATTATAATGGTAATAATAATAATAATAAAGTTGATTACGATGCAAAAGTATCGCTTTGTGAAATTCGATAGAAAAATATATATTTTTCACCGATAAACAAGTGACGTAACTGTTCTGTGTCTACTTTATCGTACATCGACTATACTCCGTAACATTCTAAACGTGAGCTCCTGAACAGTAATACATCATACCGATTATCTGAAAATCCCATTGCGGTTTCAATTCTTTTCCAATAAACAATTTTCCCCGGCGCGGCTTTACGCGGATCTATTCTAACGTTCCGTTAATGCTCAAAGTAAATTTCTTTAGCATGGAGAATTTTAACAAGATTATTACGTTCGTTTCGTGTGCTCTTTCACCCACTGTATCTTTCATCATCTAAATGCAGCGGCACGGCGTGCCCATGATTGCATAAATGCTCGTTGCACCGCGTGCGACAAACGACGCTTGTACAACGATCAACCGCCGCCGATTGCAATTTAACAGCCAGCTAATTCTGATGAACGTACCAAATAAAGTCGTTACTTTAGAATTCAATTCGAATCGGCGAACAGCGATATTCCTGCATGAATTACGATTATCTACGTTTCAGTCAGAGCTACCGCGATCGTTTAGAAGTCCCGCGAACTTCCCCGGCAAACGAATACGTTTCCTGGAATTGCTACCAGGATCGTTTGATTCGAGGATAATTTTTGATAGTTTAATTAACACATACATTAATTTTCCCAGATAAGTGCATACTGGGAATTAATGATAGAAACTAACGCTGTCTATGTGTTAATTTCACCCTTATCACTCCCATGTATCATAATTCCACTCTAACACTAAACCTACCGAGGTGGGTCAAATGACCGTTTTCAAATTTTTTTATTAAAGTGCCTATATGCAACGTTATACCTTCAACGTTAATTTCTTTAATCGACATACTTAAAGAAAATACAATTCTTTATGCCAAATTAACTGTTACCTGAAATCAATTGCAAAGGTTATCAATTTTTCAGACCCGATAATCGGTAGGTTTAGTGCTAAATAACGCCTATATTATCTCACAGTTATTAAAATACTTGATATTTGTCTCATTCGACAAATTACACGGAAAATCTTGAAAATTCACACAATTTCAACGGATGATAACCTCCGTAGACCCGCCGGCGTCTATTAAAACGTACAATTCTCGGAAATCGTCTCTTATCGTTCGCCGGCATCTCGATCTCTCCCTGTTACGAAAGAACACAGAAAAAAATGGGTCGAAAGCGTATCTAACGGTACGAGGGGTTAACAAATTGCCCGCAGCCCTCGTTCCTTTCGCAATCGACATGCCCGCGACAAGCGAGGATACAAGCGGATTGTCATAAGCTCCGCGGATAGACGTTGCTCTCCACCTCCGAGTGTGCCGAAGATTTATTGCCTGCCCGATGTGTCGGGAGAGTTGCAGACTTTCCCAGAGAGACGTAACCAGACCACTCGATGCTCCCTGTTTCAGCTCGCTTCTGTTGCCGCGTGCTAGAGCTCTCTATCTTTGTATCTCTTCCTCTCCGTTGAGTATGTGTTTGATGGGAGAAGACTGTGTGTGTGTGTAAAGGGTGTCTGGAAATCGTGGACGAGATAATAGGTCGGGGGATGAAACTTGAGGGTGTTTTATATTGTATAGAAGAAGATGGAATAGTTTTTAGGGGAGTTGCAAGGAATAATGGAGGCGGGGTTATTATTATTATTATTCGATTGTGAAAAGTTATTGTGAAAAGAAAAATGTAGAAAATTGGCAAAGTACGGTTAACAACTTTTGGAGTTATCAATTGTTTAATATACATCATTGAGGGAATAATTAAATTCATTGATTAAATTCTTATAAGTGTTTGAATTTCATGGTTACAATAATTTCCTTTACAGTTATCTCATAGACTGTTTAACACAATAGTTTATAATTTAGTGGTCACAGTTATTTTTACTATTGACTGATCGTAGGTCAAATTATTATATTAAAGAAATTCGTTTAAAACATAACAAGTTTCCACAAACTAGTACTTTGTAACTACAGCTTTTAGAAGAATGAAACAACGAAAGAATTTTTAATTTCCCATCAACCCGGAAGAAATTCTCAATAACAACTTTTCACGATCTATCACAGACAGTCCATGTCACAAATACCTCGGCATCCTTCCTACAGCCAAGAATCCACCTTTTCATCCGAAAATCCCAAGTCTCCAAGCGGTGAATGATGTGTCAGGCTGCATTCTAGCCACGCGGCGAACAAGGCAATACTATTTCGAGACCATTAGTATGAACACAATGAGGTAATCGTGACGACGGACCGGCTCGGGTTTATGTGGATATATCGCGCGGAACAACGCCGAAGAAACGAATACGGCGACGACGCCGTGATTTAGAAACGTAAAACCGAGCGCCGGGCCCCCGTGCATGTCGAAATCGTAACACATGTTGCACCTGAGATGAAACGGGATAAACGAAGAGGCGAGAGAGGAGAGGAAGAGAAGGATGGCCGACGTCGGTCGGCCAGAAACGTGTGCAGTTTGTCTCCCCGCATAAGCGGAGCTTGTATATTTCGCTGGTCCCGTGATCGTGCACTCGTGATCATGCTGTCTGGGGCACAGAACACGCTGTTAATGCGTCATCTCTTCGTACACACCTTTGGAAACGGGGCAACACGCGGATAATTTAGAAAGCGAGGATGATGTATCGTCTTGGGGGGATTTTTCAATTAGCGGTGGTTTTACGGGAAATTTATATATCTCTTTTCAGCAGGGGTTACCATCTCGGGCTCTGGGTATATTATCTTTGTTGTTCGCTCGTGCATTGACTTTTACGTGCCGCATAGATCAACGTTTAATACGTTCGCCATTTACCACGTGTGATGAATAAGTCATTGCCTTGTGGCGAGTGAGTGATTTTGAAATATGATGGCTTTACGAATGTCCTTTTTTTTCTTTTGCTTTACTGTGAAAGGAAAATACTTTGCACAGTCGTGTTGATGGTTTAAATAATGTTGGGTAATAGACGACCCCGATTTCACACTTCCTTCGTTAATCGTGTTCGAGTAGTATAATATATTGAAAAATAGCTGAAAGGAATTTCATTGATAAATTCATATCGCACAATTTCTTTTCAAATACATCAATGAGACACTCGATAGAACAGTGGAAACATATCTCATCGATATTATGTATTTTTTTCTTTTTTTTTACCATTAATTGATTTCTAGAATCTATAAAACTTGCTTTCTCCAAATTCCTAATATTTCCTATGTTTATCTTTCATCGTACTCCTCGAATATACATGAATACATGTTCTATACCATCTACTATAGTACGTGTCGCATAATTGAAAGCTGCTACATTTAACCCAGTCATTTTCCCCAGAATAAACCCACTGTTACGATTCCCCGTTGTTTCCCAAGTAGCGGCGGTCTGTCTGTATTCTTCCCGGAGCTGGTGCGAAAGATAATATCTGTTTTCTTCCTGGTATAAAAGGCAGGAAGGAAGAATTCGTCTGGTTCTCAGGCTCGGTTAAAATGTGCAAAACGATCCTAGACGTTCCTTCCGGGCACGAAACTCGGCCAAGATCGATCCACCGTTCGTTCCCTCTTTCCAGATCGTCTTCGGTGCTCTTATCTAGGGAGAACGGCGTCGACGCGGCCATTTCCAAAAATAAATCACGCAACGCCGATCGTTAGGGTACCCTCTACCCGGCGGCGATCGAGAAAAGGGACCTATAAGAGGGCCCGGTATATAGCTTTGAGGAATTATGCAGGGAACGTGTGCTGGTGGATGGCTGGTAGTTACCCAACCCACAGATACGCAAGAATACTCGCGAGAATTCAAAACGAGTTTGGTATACCTGCGGCTCGATAACGTTGAGACTGGCCCAACGGAGTCGTTTAAATCGAGCAGATTGACGTTGACTGGCCCAAGATTCGGGAGATTAAGTTTCTGTGATCTATGGTATATATCTCGGGGGATCGTTACTGGGGGCTCTCGTAACTCTGACGGCTAGTTTTCTCATTTTGTTCGAATATCAAGGGAAA
Source organism: Mimumesa dahlbomi (assembly GCA_917499265.3). Lineage (NCBI taxonomy): Eukaryota > Metazoa > Arthropoda > Insecta > Hymenoptera > Crabronidae > Mimumesa > Mimumesa dahlbomi. Next base: position 7,965,791 of record OU824124.1, read on the forward strand.
TTATGCGTTATAGATCAGACATTTTGTAACGATGGCAGTGATAGGTGGTTGGAATGATTTGCAAGATGATTTTCTAACGATTCGTAAACATGGGTGGCTCGTTGTTGATATTCCGCTGGTATAGGCGTCGCGATTATTATTAATAACACTCTGATAGTTATGCATTTAGCGTAGCTACCTTGTGCGACGCGAGATTCGTTCGGTAGCTTGTAAGTTTGTTTGAAACTATCAATTAAATACATCCTACCGGCGACCCACGCTCTGGATCACAATATGTAATCAGAATATTACACCTCCGTACGTAGGACTAAATTATCCACTATCCGGCCAGATAAATGCAGGCCGAACAACCTGATAAATCTTCCGCAACTGATTCCACACGCCGCCGTGGAATACGATAGAATACACCCACACGATTCTTACTGAATTTATGATAACACCGTGTCTAACAGATCGGCATTCCTCTGAATCGCTCGGTCTTGGAATAATAAAAAGAAAAAAAGAAAAGTTCGTTCTATAGGTACGCACCATCTCGCAGTTTACCTTCATTCGTAGCAATATAAGAAACAATCGAACAGCATGAATAACGATCGACTCTGAATCGTACGTATCTTCAAAAAAACTACGTAACCTTTAACAATACCTAAGTGATCTATCATCCCAATCGATAGAACGATTCGTATTTACGTCTATAATAAACTTCTCTTGCTACGCACATCTATTATTAAGTTCCCACCGCGGAATCATTAACACTAGAACTACCAAAGCAGTCAAAATGATTGATTTCTAATATAAAATCCACTAGAATTTATAACAGTGGATTTTCTGAAATTCATTGTAACAATTATTCATTATATACAAAATAATTAAAAGAATCAATTTACTATCCTCCCTTATCCCCTGTTATCAAACATATTAATCTTACGTTTTCAACACTATTTCTACCACTATTGTGTGTATACCTATTTCGACCAAAAGGTGTCTTTTGACACCTTTTCGTTTGATTGCAAATATTTGCCAAAACTGTTGGTATTTCAAATTACCAGTTAAATGTAAATAATTTAACAACTATTGTATAAAAAGTCAACAAATTAATTGTGGAGAAATGATTCAACTTAACGAATGATTTTAAGTTAAAATTTCAAAGGTGTCTTTTGACACCTCTTGGTAGAAATAGTGTTGAAATGTAGGTATAGAAATTAATAATTGAGAAGTAATAAGTAACACATTATTAGGTGGTTTATAGAGTCACATTTCTTAGAAGATAAGTTTAAAGCCTCCATTATTTTAATATTTGACAATTTAATCTGAATTTGAATAAATTCGTACCAGCGTTTTTAATTTGCTTTGGATATGGTAGCCTTAGAAAGTCGAGATAAATTTCACGCGATTTTGATCAATATGGTTGATACCTAACCTAACCTAACCTCTTGGTAGAAATAGCGTTAAATAAACCAAATTAAATAATCCTCGATAGTTCTAGTGTCAATAACAAAAACATTCGCAGAAAATCCACTTTAACCACGCTGCTTCCCCGATTGTCCCGGGTCCATCAAGATCGGACACTCGACGCCACAACATATCCGATCTTCATTAAGATTAAACCAGCCCTAAAAAAAAAAAAAAAACTAATCGATTTGACGCTGGGAATCGAACCGACCGGTCCCCGTCCGACTCGAAAGTCTTCGACGGTCTCGCTTGAAAAAACCAAGATGACCGGGCGTGTACTTTTGAATGGAACTGTACGATAAGATCATGTCCGACAGAACGTTCGGTTGGATGCTGCCGGCGGGGACAATTACGCAGATGTGTGGCTGGTCAGAGGGGCGCGTGAGCGTGGCGTGCAGCATCCTCGGTTCCGTGGCTCACACGTGCGTGCCGGAGCACACCTACATAATGTAAACCCCATGCTCCCGTCCGGAATTAGTATGCACCGGGATCCACCGCGTAGTGTGTGTGTAAACGTGTGGTGCCATTGCACAACGGTCCAGCGTGTCCATGTGTGTTTGTGTGTGTGTGTGTGTTTCGTATAAGAAGAAGGAAGAGAAGAAGAAGGAAGAAGAGGAGAAGGAGGAGGGAAAAGTGATTACAGAGCGCGAGCCTCTGCTTGCCCCCGGCGCGTGCGTCCAGGTCGACCATCCTCCTGTAAAATCCTTCCAGTTTCACCTTTCCTGGAACACCGCCGCGGGCCGTTTGGAGAGATCCTCCCGAAGTTCAAGGCAGTGCTCCACAATGTTGGCGAACGGGGGATGGAATAACGTCGGGGGGATGGAATGGGTTGTTCGGACGTTTTTGATTTTGTTGCGAGGGGATGAGGGGATCGTTTGTTGTCGTTGGGAATGAGATTTATAGGTGATGGGATTGGTGTTTGATTTTAGGAGCGTTTGGTGATAGGAGAGAGTTTTTAGAGTTTTTGAATTGGAATGGATTGGTACTCTGTAAAGATGTCTCACTTTAAAGCTAATATACATTATAGTGGCTAGCAATATGATTTTCAGAAAATGATATTTTTACAGATCATTAGCTTTGGTATTCTTTTTGTAATGGAATGTATATTAATAGAAATTTGAGTAATCATTTGTTTTTTAATATTCTATTCTGTTTATTTCATGTGTAGAGAATGAATTGAATTGTACAGGAATACTTACTGCTTAAAAATCATTTTGTACAGAATCTGCAAGGTTACCGATCAGCAAAAAATTTTAATTAGCCTTAAATATTCTCGTTGATCACATCGTCGTATATTTTTCCTTTTTTTAACAATTATCTCGTTCGTGTCAAAAAATACCCTCGACACTCCTATCACCGAGGGGTCCCGCCCTCGCGCGATGTTTACTTAACGCGAAAAATTCAATCAGCCCATAAACTTGGCAAAAACCACTGCGATCGTTATTGCCATGTAATAGCAATAGGCGGGGCATTTGAAGCGGCAACGATGGCATGTAGAAAGTACAGGAAAGGCGGCGGGCGCCATGTTTGAAAGAAAGTGGGTGCAATGGCCACCCTTTTGTCGCTCGTTAGAAATACCGACGGCTCTGTCTATCGGCAGGACGAGTGCCGTTAATAAAAACAATGATTGATCTTAATGGGCAATAAGGAACGCGGCGCGAGCTGCATGAGATAAGAGGAAATAACCTGCGATTAACGTCAGGATTGGTTACGCCTTATGACTGCCATGGCACTCATTCATTTGTTCCATGGATTATTTCAAATGTGACAATCGAAACTGTTACGGTTACGGATTAAACTCGGGACTCGTATAAACTCTGGCAAAAGTGCGGATTAAAATGGAAATGGACACTGACACGAAAGAGTACGTTATCTTTGATCTTTAAGTACGTTCAACTGGGATTTAAAAATATCGTATCGGTCGATAACGTCGCGAATGTTCGTTACGCCAGTGGTGAAAATTTCAAGATCCGAAAGATATAATATATGGTACATCGGAGTGTAAAAATAATATACCTACAATTTATCGTACCGATACACGTATTCTAATTAAAAGACAGCTATAGAAATTTGTATCCAAGCAAAGTAGTATAATAATAATAAGTTGATTTTCGGACCATTCGCCGGAAACAAGCGTGAAATAGAAAACCGCAGGGACAAACTTTCCGATTTCACCGTCGAATTTTCGCGCCACGCGTAACGAGAAGACACCGTGGAATCGGTTTCCATTCGTAAAAGTTCGTTTTCTCGCGGTGCCGTCAGCCGCGGCGATTGTTTTCACCGGAGTTTCGCGGAATCCGCATAGAGACGGATGATGAAAACTGCACCCTGGGACTGGAACGATCGCAATTAAAACGTCGAAGGCCTCGAACCGCCGGGGAAACAGAGGCACGTCGTCTGAAACCGTCGCCCGCGACACTTGGTTATAATACCACGTGTATATGTATGTATACAGGGTGTAACAAAAATTCTGGGACACTTTAAGTTTATGGACAGAACGCATAAAAATAAGGAAAAAAAGTCTTATAAGTTGTGGGCGCAACCCGCCCAGATACAAACCCTTTTGTAAAAATTAAAAAAATAAATCATATCTCCGAAATGATACGCCGTAGAGGACCGATTTTGATTGCAATATAACTGGAAGAGACTAAAGTTTACGAAAAAAATATCACTATCTAAGCAAAAGAAGATTTAGTGAATGCCCTCAATTTTTCCCAAGTTGTTACAAACCTGCTACGATATAGGTAATCGACGTTGTTTGGATTAAACAAGAATAAATGCTATTTAACAGCAATAATCGCAGCAATTCTATTTTTTTTCTATTATCTTTGATCTTCTCCGGTTATATTGCAATCAAAGCGGGTCTTCTACGACGTAATATTTCGGAGATATGATTTTTTACAAATTTTTTACAAAAGAGGTTGTATCTCGATAGGGGGTCGGTTCCGCCCACAGCTTATAAGACTTTTTTTTTCTTATTTTTATGCGTTCTATCCATAAACCTAAAGTGTCCCAGAATTTTTGTTACACCCTGTATATGTATACGCTGAACTTTCACCGCAATTAAACTAAAAGTGCAATTTCAGCCGCGACTGCGCGTTCGTTCGCTCCTACCACGCTGGGGTTAATGGCTTCGCTTCACGGGGTCGCTTGAAACGTTGACGTAACGCGGAATTCCGCGAGACGGAGGATGAAAATTGGATCGAGATCGGTGGATGCATCAGTTCGTGAGTTTAAATTGATCGATTCCGCGAGGCTAGGCTCTCTCGTAGCCTTATTTCGTGGTTACGCAATCCCGCCGGAGATATCCCCCCGTTGCACACGGACGACCTTTTAATTCGAAATTCAATTTTATCGCTGAAGATCTGTCAGATCGTTTTCATTCGTACCGCTTGATTTATATCTACGTCTTCGGATCGAGCGCTAAATTTAGATCGATGCTGGGTTCGTTCTAATACTGCGAAAATCAATATTCAGTGGGTATCGATCTTTCACTTTACATCGAGTATCGAGTATCCATAACTTCCCTGTGATGATGAAGTTACGTATTCTTTACGCTATAACTGGAAAACTGTTGACTTCCGAACACGCGTTGAGTAATATATTTTCTCTTAGATTGTTGACTGAAGTATCTAGTTGTACTTGGCAATATCATTTCTAAAATGTCCTGTCTACATGTTTGTATAGTAATTCGTAGAATTTCATCTACTAATTCAGCTTACCTAAATAAGATCGTACCTATAGTACTTTACTTATAGTAAGTATAGTACTAATACTATAACATGAAAACGAAAAAGACTGAAAGTGTCGGAAAATAATTGCTTACATTTTTAATAGAAACAAATCAGCAATGCCTCGTATATTCATTTCCATTCTAAACTTACAAAAGTATTTTTTCTCCCGCTCAAAATTTCTTAATCTAATTTCCTAAATAATTTAATCCCACATCTATCTACAATTTCGATCATCACTCCTAGATCATCCTTACACCCGTTCTGTTACAATAATCATCACATTTACTCTACCGATTACTCCGATCCAGTTTCTTCATCGCACATTTTTCCTTTATCGACTCGAATAAACCAGCTAGAAATTTTTAATTTCATCAATAAATTTACAATTTATTACTTTTTTTCAGACATACCTAATACTTAAAAATTTTAGAATTTAATTCATTTTTAAATTTGCAATTTAATGTTTTATTTAAACTATAAAATTGTAAGATTTTAAGTTCTCGGTTATCTCGCTCGGCGTTCAAACTCGATAACTCGCGGAACGCCGGCTTGTCCCGAAGATTTACGCACGGATGCGCTCGCAAACGTGAATCGCGCCGACCGGGCATCATCATTACCCTGATCCACATCTCTACATTGTCATTAGAGGTAGGCCGCGACGGCACTTTTCGTCCTCGTCCGATAGGAACTGGAAGGAAAAGACGTTGACTCGTCCAGCTGCGTCCGCGGATGAAAAGCACGCTCGAAGGGGATGCGGTGGAGGAAGGACGAACGTTCCCTCGGGGAATACGAGGTTCTCCACTTTTCCCGACGTTACAACGATCACAGTGATTACGTCGTCGATCCAGTGTAGCGCATCGACACGCGCGTACGCAGACTTTCTTTACGCTGCAATTCTACCTCGTCATTTTTCACGTGCTCCATTTTTCACGTAGAACTGTGTATGGACTTCTTCCGTGGCACTGGCTCGGGAGTTACAATGTTAAGAAGATTTTTTTAGACTGATGAATATATTTAACACTATTTCTACCACGATTGTGTGTAATACGTATTTTGACCAAAAGGTGTGTTTTGAAACCTTTTCGTTTGAATGCAAATTATTGCCAAAATTGTTGGGATTTCAAATTATGAGTTAACACTAGATTTAAAACTTTAATATTATTTTCGAAATACATACGTTGGTTTTTAGTTAAGTAATGAAACATATGTAAATGTTAATTTACACTTAGTAAATTATATTAGTATATTAGTAAAGTACACTTCAGTAAAAGTAGGTATATAATCAACATCCGTAAATCTAGTGTTAAATGTCGATAATTTAACAACTATTGTATAAAAAGTCAATAAATTAATTGTGAAGAAATGATTCAACTTAACGAATGATTTTAAGTTAAAATTTGAAAGGTGTCTTTTGACACCTCTTGGTAGAAATAGTGTTAAAATGTAGGTATAGAAATTAATAATCGTGGAGTAATAAGTAACACGTTATTAGATGGCTTATAGAGTCACATTTCTTAGAAAATAAGTTTAAAGCCTCCATTATTTTAATATTTGACAATCTAATCTGAATTTGAATAAATTAGTTCCAGCGTTTTTAATTTGCTTTGGATATGGTAGCCTTAGAAAGTCGAGATAAATTTCATGCGATTTTGATCAATATTGTTAGATTACGTTTAGTATAGCAATTGTACGAGTAACACACTGTTCCACAAGCTGTGACGTTAAAGTGCGTCAATTGTCTTTAGCTGAATATGTCAATGGCATAGAAATAGAAACACAGCGTCATGAAATAATGACAGTTGACATAGTTCTACGTTGAACGTAACTACTACAAAAGGTTGCTACCGTGTCCCTTTGACATTTTCCATCTTTTGTCTTAACCCTTCGCACTCGACTGTCCCTTCTAAAAAAAGCTCGATTGCGAAGGGTCAAAGTATTCGAAAATTCATAGATGGGGTGGTTTGAAGAATCAGTTTATTCCTTCTGGATACGTAAAAAAGCCAAGTGTGTTTGCCGCGATGAGTATATGTTAAACGATCGGTTGTTCTCTATAATTCACAAGAGATAGGGTTCGTGTCCACGAGACGAAGGGGGCATAAAGCAGAGGGAAAATAAGACATAAACGTGGGTGAAGGGGGAGGGGGAGAAGCAGGATATGCTTTACCCCCGAGGAATACGGCCATGAGGCTTCGACCTCTACTTCTTCCGACGTTACTCCGATCACAGTGATTACGACTTCGATGACCGATGCACACACAGACACGCATGTCTTTCGTACCGTTCTTAATTTCACGCACTGTCGCACTTTCAGCGTTGATCGGCGAGAGGAACGGATGTCTGGAAAAATCCAGCCCAAGGCGATTCTTCTCTCCTAATAATTTTCGTGCTCGTTTTTTTCTCTTTTTTCTTTTTCTAAAAAAAGAATCTTTATCCGATGGAAATGAGTGTCATTTGAAAACTTGCACGAAGGCAACTCAATTACGTTTGCATGAATGGAGTTGCCTACATGTTATCTATGTATATTATCGTTACAGTGTATAACGTATCATCTATATGTATATTATCTTTACACTCTTCATTCTTTCTTTAATAATTCTTTATGAAACAAACATCCAGACAGTTCACTCGTTGACAATATCTCGCAAAGTGACTTTCAAATATTTTAAAGATACAAGAAACAGCTTTCCCTCGACGGGTACGATCGATGGACCGGGGATTGAAATTTTTCTCATCGAAAGATTTATATACCCCTAATTACCGAGACTCACAGATTTCTCTGGACGGGTTTACAGGTGCCTTCTACTATTATTGACGTCGCGTCCGATCTGAATTGAGCAATTACCCGGCGATAATTAGGTCCCAGGTTTATATCTCTGTAAATTGCGGCACGGTGGCGGTGAACCACGTACAAGAAGAAGAAGAAGAAGAAGAAGTAGAAGAAGAGAGGCCCCAGAGACAATGGGGTCCCCGTGAAACAATGGCTGTCTCATAGCCGGTGCACGGTTCAGCGCTATAAACAATACCGGAGAGAGGCCCGGCTGATAGGGTCATAAGGTCAGCCCCTGTGGGAGCTCATGACTCTCTTTACTCCTCTTCATCCACCTTCGGGGCCCACCTCCGCCCCCACTGTGGCAGGTTCTTCCTTGAAGGAGGTCACGAAATTAATTTTTCCATTGCCGCATAAGCGGGACGGCAACGGCGGTGATGGTTTATGGGATAAGTTGGGTTTACCGGTGTTTGCTACTATGTATTACTCGGTGTGTAATTACGCTTCACTTCGCGTATAGAATTATAACTGTACACCCGGACCGATCTTCGGCGCGGTTAACAGTTTCGGGGTTGTCTATGGTTTCCTGCGGGAAATCGATGTTTATAGAAGTACAGACATCGTGATGTTGATCGTAGGGTTCAATGTACCCATCGATACGTTATTTCGTAATGATAGATTTAGTTGGGTAACGAGGCAACACTGTATTTCATCGTTTCCTGTCTGGAACGTTCTGCTATTCATTTACGTACGTCCTTCCCGTGGTGATTGTAATTGTTTTTTTTTCTTTTTTTTTGTTATCTATCGAATCGTACGAATTCTTTTCATTGGAATCTATCATTATTTTACTTACGTATCCAATGTTGATTGGTATTCTATAAAAATGACGCTCGATTCAGGAAGAGACTTTAAACAGTCAAAGGGTTTACTGATATATGAAAGATATATTTATCATTGTATCACATGTACACGTGTAGTCACGGTATATCCGTTTTGCATATGCAGCATACATCAGTAAACGTTACATAGTAAATTACACGAACAGAGAAGCAGATAATCTCCTCTGTTCACAGCATTCCCCGATAACGCAACATCAGATTACCATCTCCCCCGGTGAATTTCTCTTTCAGCTGGCCCATGAAACCTTATGCAAAATTGTTATGCATATACGTACTATACGCCAATTTTTTTCCTTAATCCCCCAGGAAGCCTTTAACGAGATTTACTCGAAGGCAGGAGCGCGTAAACGCATTCCTGCTGGTGCAGGCGGCGGCGAGCCGCAAAAATCGCCAACGAGATCCCTTCGCGAGATAGGATATCCGCGAAGTCGGTTTCGTCGGCACGCTTTTAAGGTCGAAAGCCATGGAAACGGCAAATAAATGCACTCGCTCGGTGCAGTAGTCGAGCTAAACCGTCGGGGCCGTGCCCCCTTTTTTTTCTTTTTTTTTTTCTCTTTCTACGAGAAATTCCGACTTCGTTATGCGTCCGGTTATTAACGACTGCCTCGTCAATAGCCGATAGAAAACGGTGGAAAAACGAAGAAGTCTACCATGGTTCGGTAGAAACGTACTTAGACATTGGTTGTTTTAATGAAAACTACTGATATATATTATCTAAACCTTACCGATAGGAATTAACAGTCCGTTGAAACTATTAATATCACGACAGTCTATAAATTATTCGGTCGATATCGTAATTTCACATTTAGGTATACTATCGTCTTTAATTCAGACTTTTTTCTACATCAAATATATTATATAGTATATAATATATCTAACAGTTATTATTCAACCTATGTATATCGAATTTCACTTCCTTCTCCGGTTTCAATCAGTCTAAATACATCTCCAACATTCAGGTAGGAATAGTTTACTCATAATACCAGTATTTTCATAATGCTCGTATGTTAATAAGTTTATGAAGACCAAGTTTATATACATACCCCAAGCGATCTGGAACACGCGTTCCGGTATCTCCGGGATATTACACGGATCGCTGTATGTGCACGTATAGACCAGCACGGACCACGAAGGCCTCTCGCGAAAAGGCCACGTCGAGGTCAGGTAATGACGGGGCTAACTCTGCAATCACAGAAGCGCGCACGCCACGTGGCTTTGGTGTACGCCTTGGCCGACCTCTCCTCGCGTTTATGCCGGGCTGAACGTTCCACCAGGATCGATAGAAACGTAGGCATCGGATGAAATCTATACAAAAAACTTCACCAACTTTCAATTTAAATTGAACCAAAGAATATTTTTTACCGACTCGGATTCAACAAACTTTGAATTTATTTCGATACTTGAACCCCATAGATTAATAATAGGAAAAAGATAAATTTGTCTAGTTATAAAAAAAAAGAGAAAAGAAAAAAGAATAATAATGATAAAAAAAAAATAATAAATGTTCAAAAGACGATTAACTTTCAAATCGAAATCGTTTGCTTAGTCATACCGCGCATAATCGCGCGGTTAAATTAATATAACGATATCAAGATAAAGCAGCACAATCGGGTGGAATCAAACATTCGAGCTCTCTCTCTCTCTCTCTCTCTCTCTTTCTTCGTCCGGTCGAGATCCAAAGCTTCGTTCGAACGGCGCCGAAGGAAACGAGTATGATCCGCAAAATGACTCGGATACCTTACCGAGCCGGAGGTCAGAACCTCTCGACGTCGTCATGGGATTAAATGACTTTGGGCCGGATCGAAGAAGGGGCCAGCTCTCGGGAGCGATAAGAACCAGAAGAGCTTGCCGAGTCATTCTCGTGTAATTATACGTACCGCGAGGCCAATAGGGGGTCCCTGTATCGACAATTAGGGCATTTCGGCTTCCCATTTAACGGCCCCTCGATTTATTCGGATACACCCGCGGCCTTTCTTCATTATCTTTTTACGATCGTCCCTGGACGATCAGGTTCACCGGGGGCCCGATCGGGCGAACTTCCATTAAAGCGTGCCTGTAGACTTTGGAAATTGTTTATAATGGTTACGTCGTACCTACATGATTCGATAGTTCGTCGGCTAAGTGTTTTTACGAACGTCTGCCAACGGTAATCTAACGATTGTTATTATTATTAGTATTTTTTTTATTGTTGTTGTCGTTGTATAATATAATAGTCAGGTACGTGATTTGTTATGCAAATATGTGTAAATCTTGTCGTTTCGTAAAGGTAACTAATGCTAAACAGGTTGACCAGACGATTAATAGTTTGATGCTTAACGCGGGTGGATTGTTTATCATTTTTTCTCGTGTTCTCCTAAGTAATTATATATACGTGTGTACTGTTTTTTATTCTTTTTTTTTATATATATTCTTCCACCGAGACGACCAATCACCTGTACACGATTCATAAATAATTCACCGAGCAACAATTACAGGCTATTGAAATTTAAATCCCCTATGAACTTTAGAATTTTATATATACATATACATATATATATCTTTATAAAAGCCCGTGAATATCCGACACGTACACCAATCTCCCAAAAATCTCCTCGCGCTTCTGTTAACCAAACCATCGAAACAATATTCCCGGCTACCGTCCACCTTTTTTTTTCCCCTCAAAATTGAAAACTGCTCCAATTACCCGGACCTGACGATCCCCGACGATTTCAGCCGGAACGTGCAATTTGGCTGCTCGAACAAGCGACGAGATTCCATCTAAACATTCTAACAACAATAATTGGTCCTGCGTGTACGGGTCCTCTCTACGTAGACAGCGGGGGTGGCAGGGGGGTTCCTCCTCTGACGGCGAGGGGAGGGGGGGAGGGGAGGCCGAAACGTTGCACAACCCCGAATCACAGAATCTCTCTCCTCGCGTTCCTCGCAATTATCACGGCACCCGCGCCGATCATAATTATATATACCCGTTCTGTATCAACGGTGCCAATCGCGAATGCATTATTCATAACGCAGAAATAACAGTCGCCCGCGTTCACCGGGCGACCAACGGCGGCTCATTTCCACGCGAACGGTCTCTCCCAGGGGACGCGAATTTTTCCTTTCGCGGACGATTAATTAGATTCGCTCGGTTGGCAAACCGTTCCTTTATTTACGGGCTGCCGGCAGACTTTATCGTGGTATCGGTGTTTGTTGAACGAACGAGATCCACTCGGCCTAATATGTACGAGGTAGCTCGTAAGAAGATGATTACTCGTGATCGATACGGGAAATTGTTGCGTGGATCTTAATGGATATGATGATAATTGTGCCTATAATTATGAAAGTGGTCTAAGTCAATTTTTAATAAATTTTGGGTATTAAGTTTTTTAAAGGTTTGGAAACATCTATTAACAAATTATCAAGACTTTCATTTTTTTTTAATATTGACTTAGATAACATTCATAATTATGGGCACAATTATGGCGCTAATATTCGGTAAAAATGTCACACTATGCCTGGTGTTTTTTTATATGGTATTTTTTTTGTACCGGGAGATTGAATGTCGTTGGTGAAATAAATACGCAACACCTGCTGGAATTTTTTTTTGTAATGTCAGAAGTGAAGTGTCTCTGGGGTCATATAAAATAAGAATAATATAGGACAGGTGAGATTTATTTCGGCGTTGTAGTATGAAATTCGCGAACTAGATTTTACGCTTTTTACGCGGCTATTTATGTAACCCCGTAGAAAGCGAAGGAAGCTTCATAAATCTTGATAATAATGGGTAGCTAGGCGCAAGGTTCGAGAAAACCCGATGTAATTAATTACACCAGGATATTCAACCGCGATCCGCACTGACATTTCTCACCTGGTCTCGAGTGTTTTCAGGATCTTATTAAATCATCGAGGCACGCTCGTGTCTTCTCGTCGGGTTAATTTATTCAATTGAGTTATTAAGTTGAAACCGCCGGATTGCGAAACTTTCATTGAATTATATATATGTATACCGAACGATGTTGGTTTTCCCGTATGCCAGACCGTATCAGGTGGCAGGTAATTTACCATTTAAAGTTGCCGTAATTATTGGGAGCATGACGAGGACTATATGCTGATTAGGCGTTCCCATGGAAGCTGTTATGTGGAACGCCCTATGTTCTTTTCTGTTTCGGTTTCTCATGCGGGAGGAGCTACAACACGAAACGATGATATCGTAGTGGGATCCCATAAGTGGCTTCTGAAGCACCCGATGAGAATGAATTTCCTTTCGTGGAGGATAATGATGAAATCAGTCATCATACGCTGATGGTAGATTAATATACAAACGTTCTCGATTATGTACCATTTGCAAATTAATTCTCTTAAATGGGGTAAAATGTATCTTTGTACTGATAAAGATTGGACGGGGTATCAAAACGGTATCACGTTATTTCATATTTTTATTTCGTTCAATTATTACTGTAAAAACTGGGATTATTAAATATTGAAGTGGTACTTAATATTTAATAAAGTCTAGGGACGAAATTCCAAAGTAGAAAGACTTTTCACACTGTTTCGAACCCATAAATTGTACATTTATCGAAACTCCAAAGTATAGAAACGTAAAAGTTTATTTAAGAATTAAACAAATAATTCCGAAGATATTTCGACGTTCACTACCACAGTCTTAGCGAATCCCGACATTTATCTAATAAAACTTCTTAATAAACCTTACTTCCTATACTTTTTCTAAGTCACAACGACAAAACTCAATCTTCCCGCGAAAATTCCAATATCCATCATAAATAATTCGAGCCTTTACAATAATAGATTCACGTTCATACGTGTTCGGATCGTCCATACAATTTATTACGTTCTTCTAAAAAAATTAGAAACGAAGATTAGAGTGTACAGATTACGCAACACGTTCAAAGTGGATGCAACAGTTATACCGGAGCCTTGAAGCAGTTAGATCGATACGGTTTGATGGACTGTCCAGGTGGACAGAAATCGAGAAAGAAGTTTATTCGACGATACCTTCGGGCGTTTGTCGGCCAAGAAGAGACACGCCTGGTGTGCGAGGACGCGGAACGACTTACAGGTTCGCCATGGAATCTTTTGATTCTGCTGCCGGACACCTTTTCTCTTAGATACACCCACGGTGATCTTCCCTCGCCTAAGATACTTGTTACGTTATTCCGCGGACAGATACTTATCGGGCTGAGTTTGTTTCTTCACGATGATCTTGCTCCACTTTGTTCCCCGTCGTCATCGATAATAATGTTATCCACCGTTTTCATGACTATTGTGACTTTATTGATTCGAGCATACGTGAATTTCGGCGTACTGGGAATTGTTAAGTAACTGTTATTTCGTGAAAATCATCGTAGTTTTCTGAGTGGAGTAAATTATGATAATCAAGCTTCGATTAATAGTTTTTTTTTTACGACGTAGAGTATACGGTATTTGAAAAGTTATCCATTTTCAGATATTTGAAGGGAACGTATTATATTAGGTTTTGTATTATTGTGGTTCCAATTAGAATATTGTAAAAATTTCAGAAATTTTTTGTTAACAGATTGTATGACAGTAGTGTTATAAATTTTTATTATTTAAATATCGCATTCGCTTTAAAAAGATTTATTGTAGTGTAACAAATTAGTAAATAACTAAATACACATATTATTTGTTTCCTAATTCTTTGATACACTTCTATTAAATCGATTTAATATATGGAGAAAGGGTTTTAGGAAACATTAGTTTCATACCTTCACGAATATATTATTCTCGAAATACAAACGATCCGACGGCTGTAACGAAAGAAGCACACCGTCGTCGGTGTATATGAAATTTATTTCGTCGGTTCAGTGGTTCGTGACTCGAATTGGCCCCGCATTAATTTTATTAAGCGTGACCCGTTTGAACAATAGCTTTCCCAGACAATCGGTTTGTGTATCACAAGCAGATCGATTAAATAAAATACGTCGTTTTGACGGATATTTTATCTTTCCAATTTACCAAAGAAAATTCCTGATAAATTTAAAAACCGATGCTGGGGAATGTGTACCCTAACCCGTATCCCAACGACACGGGCTCGATATTCATAGCAGTGTCTTTATAGCCTATCAATATTCATAACGTATAATCGACTGGTGTTATACATATCAATCGATAGCTGATTCAGGAACGAGGCTGGCCAGATCGACGCCCATATTCATACGCTATCGTACACCGATAGGGTTTTAGGTGGTCAAAATACAGTTTTCAAACTGTTTCGAAATTTGATCGAACACTCTTCGGAAATGTCACGGTCCAGTTATCGTGACCAAAAAAGTATAATGAATATAAAGTGGACGGTGGTTCGGAAACTTATAGTTTGATGTCTTGTAATTGAATTAATTCGATAGAGTGAAGAATGATAATTTTTTCGTAGCTCGTTACGTCATACGATTCGTTTGCCAACGATGAATAGGAGATTAGTTATTATAATGTATTCTTCTAATTAATTGAAATCGATTCTAACAGGTGCAACACCGATGTGACAACGTTTCTCAAGCGAATTCAAATGATTTACGTAGTCTCAGTTAGTCGGGTTCACGGAGTTTTACGTTGCAAATATCGAGGCTAATCAGTGCGGAACTACCCGACTTCTTTCTTTAAACGTTTTCAATAACCGTTAAAATAGAGAGTCCCGATAGTACCGATCTATTCTCACGGATCACATTGTCATTCTATTCTAACGAAGATCTACTTAGGTAGACTTATAATAATTAGATCTCATTTCATTATCTTTCGAATCGCATTAAATTCGTTAAAATTAAAGGCGAATTAAATGTTCCCATAAATACTAAATGTATATCATTTTTTTTTCTCGTCCAACGACATACAATTTTGATCTCATTATCGCTCTCAGAATCACGTAAACATAACCCAACACACGAGCCGGCGTTTTTAAACTCCATGCTCCCGGAGTATCATTTTACTTAACTTTATTACCCCTCGCGTAAAGTCCGGTTCAATTAAACACTAATCGACTCGGGGGGCCCAAAAATGGAAATACTGGCCCGTCAGGCGAGTGCAAAGGGTTATGAAGTTCACTACCACGCACCCAGTTGGGCCCACAGACACAAACGACAAGAGAGAAGAGAGAAAGAACGGTGGTAGTCCCCGGCGTGGGGACTTTGAAAACGAGTCCCGTGTACCCCTGTGTGTATACATATATTCTTCGATCGACCGAGGCATTCCTGCACGTCACCGTGTCCGCCCAGTGGCTCCGCCGAATCGCGGTGGACTCCTTATATAATTAACCATTAAATTATAAGTTTGGCTATCGAACCGCCGGCGAAGCTCAGCGCCGGACTAGAAGTAATTACTTGCCTCCCCGAGTGGCCCCAACGGCAGCGACGTCAGCCAATATCAGTGTAAGAAGATGAAGGAGAAGAAGAAGAAGAAGAAGAAGAAGAAGAAGAAGAAGAGGAAGAAAAAACAAAAGAATATGGTAGAAAGTTTGCGTGCGAAAGAAAGAGAGAGACAGAGAAAAAGAGAGAGAAAGAAACGAAGGGGGTGAAAGAGAGAATACACAGCTGAGGCAGAGTGAAAAAATGGGGGAAAAAAAGAAGAAGAAAAAACGGGAATAAGAGGGGTCGCAACGGCTACCTTACTTCGAGCGCGGAATTACCAGCACCGTCGGTTCCATCGGCGTAATGATCAGAGGCGGGACTTTTGCCTTTTTAATCGGCATTAATCGCGCCGGGGGCCTCACTACCCACCCCCCACCCCACCCCTTCTTATCTCCCCACCCCATGGGCCTTATATCGTCGTTATTCTGTATTGCAACGACCCGAAGCGATCTGCATTAATGTGGATGCCCACCTTTCGTCTGACCGGAATTCTTTCGGGATGAAATATTGGAGCACTGACTCCCGGCCTGTTAGGAAGTTCCGTGGATCGTGTATTGGAATGCGTTCGGGTGCAGCTGCTTCGTGGAAAGATTCGCTAGGAACTCGAGCCAGCCAACGGTGCAATTCTTTTTTCGATATATATAAGGCGGTTGTTATTCTTTTCAATTTTATTGAGGATTTTCAAAGAGAAATAAAACAAATTTGTTGCTCTGTGAAAGGAGATTTAGATTGTTATTGGTTACGTACTATTTACACTATTTACAAGTGTACTAGTGATACAATATCTCACCTGTGAAAAGAGAAACGACAATTTAAGCCTATTCTATCGTTCCTTTATAACAAATATCTTTACTCTAATTTTATATGTTCTCTGTATTATTAAATTAATGTATGCACATGAAGTGTGTTCCTATCTATCTCTTTTGTTATTGTCTTTTAGTTATAAAATGAAGAAATGCTATTTCTTTACATATATATATTTTTTTTCTTTTTTTTTCTTTTATATGAATTTCATTAATCTTTCGCGGTGGTTAGAGAATACCCGATTCCTTCGGGTCTAAAGTCTTACGTGTGTGATTACGATGTATTGGTTCATTTTAAGACGGAACGTGGAAACGTGTTGCTAGAAATATCGGGTCAGAAAACCGTCGAATTAACCGCGGGAGTATGTTAAATAACGCAAAGATACAATCGCGGCTCGTAAAACTCACGGTTAGTTGAAAGCAGCCGCGACTCGTGCTAAACCGATTTACTCGATCCACGCGGCAGCAGATTTCATTCTTTCCCGATGGGTACCATTGTCTTCGATCGAGGTCAACGCCGACCACCAAGATTTTCGATGGCCGCACCTCGGGGTCACGCGTACCCGTGTTGTAGACACGCCCGTCTTATCGAAGAATTTCTTTTATCGGGCAACCCGCGGCCCGATAGGACGAATTTTATGCTACCAGACTTCTTACGACAACTCTTTTACATTCCACGTTGAAAATAAGGTATAATGATAAAATACCTGTTATATGTGTCCACCAACATGGGATATATCCAGTAAAAATAACAATTTCAAATCTAATTACGAAACAATTAACACTAGAACTACCAAGATAGTCAAAATGACTAATTTCTAAATTCATATAACAATCGCTTACGTTTCGAAAGGTGAGATTTCTGGAATTCATCATAATTATGTTTCTATATTTACATCATTAAATTGATCAATTTTCTATTCTTCTTTGTTTCTTTGGTTCAAATATATTTACCTTGTGTTTTAGATATACCGAATTAATCCTTGGTAGTTCTAGTGTTAAGTATAACCACTGTACGCAAGAAACTGAATTTGAATCTTAATTGCTTTATTCTAACGTAATTTAAAAACCTAACGATAAAGCCACTATCCTTTCTTATCCAACTCTTTCATTCGCCTAACATAAAAAATCACTACATATGAACCATTTATTTTGAAAGTAGTGTAAGTCCAATTTAAAAAAAAACTGAGGTATCACGTTATTTCTACTAAATTTAGTGTTAACTTTTTATTTATAAAAAAAAACAAAAAAATGGACTTACACTACTTTAAAAATACACAGCCCATACCTACACGAACATCATTCGTGTACTTATTACCGTAGGACGCGTATCGATCCAGCAGAAAATTTTAACAAGGCGATAAAAGATAAAGCAGATGAAAAGTCTAGGTATTAGAAAGAATCGTTTCGTAGTCCTCGTTTCGGAGTCGCGATGATCAGGACGTGGCGCGTTTCGAGCCATCCTTAAAGGCGACCACACACGTCGCGATCTTGATACTCGTTGTCTTCTCTTTCACGTCCATGGTGCCGCAGTGCCCATCAGGGGTTACCAAAGGCTGAGCTTTGTCGCCGTGCTGATCTTCAACCTCCTGTACTTACAGCCGTCTCTACCAACGGCTAATCCCAATTTAATGCTGCACAGCTCCCTCTCTTTCTCGTTTCTCCGTCTCTCCCTCTCTCTTTCTTTCTCTCTCTTTCTCGCCCTTTACTCTTCAGTTCGACCGTGTACCTCGTTTATCTCGTCGCTCTGCTCGTGAAGAGAGCTCCTCTCCTAATGGTTCTCGAAATATCGTTACATCGGTTTAGAATGTTCCGTGGCGAGGCGAAGCTTTGCCGGGCCGTCGGCTGTGAAATTAATCGGGAACTCGGTGAGATCTTAAATTAAATTTTAAATTACACGCTGCCGAGGGATGATGTGTCGCTCCGAGTGAACGCCGTGCTCGGTTTCACTCTCGTGCTGACGAGAAAGTGGAAGAGTCTGGGAGCATCCACTGTCGTTTTTATATTTCTTCCCCCCCCCCTCCCCGCCCCATTTTTTGTTAAATCAGACCTTTTCGATGAGAATGGAGGTAATGAAATTATTGTTACGTCCTGGAATTTTTTGACACTTTTTTAGTGAGTCGAAAGAGGAGGTTGATTTTATTTTTGGTAACACGATGTCGTATATTGTTTTTAAAACAATGATTGTAGTTATTCCAGAAAGTATTTGATTATGTGAAAAATATTATGAAGGGTGGGAAAATGGATGGAAATTTGTCATTGGCATTTAACATATTTTTGTTCGCAAAACTACGTGAAAACACAGAATTTAACACTAGAACGATCGAGGATTAATTGGATAAATTGAAAAACATTAGATAAATATGTTTGAAACAAAGAAATAAAGAGGGATAATAAATTGATCAGTTTAATTATTTACATATAAAAATATGATTATGAAGAATTTTGGAAATCGCAATGTTTTAAATTTAAGCGGTTCTTACAAAAATTTCGGAACCAGTCATTTTGACTGCCTTGGTCGTTCTAGTGATAAAAATATTCGTTTCTTGTTAAAGTTCTTTTTTTATATTACGCAATTATGGTATAATCAGATTGTCGAGTATTGGCACGTACAAAACTCGGTAATAATTAGAAATTTCTCGGATGTGCAATAGGAGGATGTTTATTCTGTTCGTAGAATGACGTTCCGCGGAATTTCCCAACGCACCGCGTACATTCTTCCTTCCAAAGGAATTCTTTATGCAACGTTTATGTTCGAATTGTATCCGCTTGACGATCATCGACGAAGAAACGCTGGAAAATTCCCCGCGTGTGTTGCGTCGAAGATCGTACAGTTCGGATTTCTGTACGGTTACGAGAAAAATACTATTTGTCCTAGAATTCCGAATTTATTTCAGTTTCATTATTTATCTCGTTGTTCGCGTTACTCAATTACCAAGGCTTACAAACCGTTTGCAATCGATTACAGATTTTCCCTTTGAATCTAAAGATAAAGATCATTTTAAACCGTGACACTTACCTTTAAACGATTCGAAGATTAATTATGTGGTACAACGATCGATCTTAATTTTAATGGTGTATCGAAGCAACGCTTCTAATATTCTAAACGCGCGATCTAATCTCCTAAGAATGACGTACGTCGTTATTATCTTTTCTATGGTAAACCATTGAGTAACATCGTAGAAATCGTACGAAGGTCTGCTATTATTCTCTCTATCTAACTAATTTTTGTATTTCTTTCTGTTCCAGGTAAGACTCTCCCTGCCCGTTCCGAGTACCATCATTCCCCTTATACAGTTCGACGTTGATTGACAGTTCGATTTAAAAGGTACTTGCAAAATTTCATCGATCCCGGGGATATAAAAACGATCATAAAATCGAGGCTAGTGATAATAGCCAAGATCGGACGATAGCACCGGGTGGAAAAAAAAGAGCGTGGAAAATCGAAACGTAGGTATGCAACAAACAGGATCCATAAATGCAAACGATTGTCGACAGTTGCAATTAACTATCGCATAATGAGTTCGCCGTTAATTCTGCAGCTTTGAGGAACGACGGCGGATTGTAAAGTTAACTTTTCCGCGTGACTCCGATGACGGTCGTCGGGATGCTGAATGATGATGTTATCAGGAATAACGTAATTATCATTTCGCTTCGGAGTTAAAATTAGACGATAATCACCGACTTCGATTTCCCATCTTTGAACGCGGTCACAAATTTCATTTGTCATTCATAATAATGTCACGCACAGTAGTGGGATGCGTAAAAGTAAAGTGTTATTCGCGGACATTTTTAATGTTCTATGTTCTATCAGTTTTTTTTCATTATTCCGGTATTACGTAAGCATGTTTTAAGTGAAAACCAAATTGACTTCCTTAAGTAACTAGATAACGCTAGAACCTTGGGTAATCTACTTTTGTAATAAAGATAGCGTAGACCTCAACCTAGCTAACGCAAAATTCGAGAGATAAGAACGTGCTTATAGGTATATGCAAAAGGATTGTATAACACATTTAGAACATTTTCACAGATAAGCATGTTTAACGCGAAACAATGCTTCAAGAAATTCTGAATTATTTTGAATATCGTATTTCGATATTTCCAATGTTTCTATCTAGACATTCAAAACTAGTTACTCAACAGACCCGTCGTCTTGCATATACCGTATACAGGGTGTAATAAAAATTCTGGGACACTTTAGGTTTATGAATAGAACGCATAAAAATAAGAAAAAAAGTCTTATCAGTTGTGGGCGCAACCCACCCTCTATCGAGATACAACCCCTTTTGTAAAAAATTTTAAAAAAATCAAATCTCCGAAATGGTACGTCGTAGAGAACCGATTTTTATTGCAATATAATCGGAAGAGACTAAAATTTACGAAAAAAATATCATTATCCTCAAAGAAAGATTTAGTGAATGCCCTCAATTTTTCCCAAGTTGTTACAAACCTGCTACGATATAAGTAATCGACGTTGTTTGTATGAAACAAGAATAAATGCTATTTAACAGCAATAATCGCAGCAATTATATATTTTTTCTATTATCTTTGATCTTCTCCGGTTATATTGCAATCAAAACGGGTCTTCTACGACGTACCATTTCGGAGAATTGATTTTTTAAATATAGTCTATCCATAAACCTAAAGTATCCCAGAATTTTTGTTACACCCTGTATACTAATTGATCTTTCCACATTGAAATCTCATATAATTGCGTATAATTTACATGCAGTTTATCCAACGAACTGATTCCCGTGCATCCCACGTGCTCGTAAAATGATCGCGGTCGACAGGCGAAAACTCGGCGCATTTTTCGAAGGAAACGAAGTGTATCCGATAATAAACTATACATCCGGGCGTATTAGATTAGCCGCGGGATAATAATTTGCGTGCAGATTTTCTTTTACCGGTTCGATCGCGGTCAGCCCGTACAACTCGCCACTTTGCATTTAAACTGCGCAGCCTCTCGAGGTGTCCCTTGGAACCGATTAGCGTGAAACTTAAAACCCGACGCCGGCCTGCAGGAAAATGTGCCCGGATAACGATAACGTTAACGACAACCGCGTGAAAAAGTGTCGCATTGTTCTAATAAATAACGCCGCCCGGTTTCCCGTTATCGCGCGATGTTCATCGACGTGTAGACGTAAAGGATGATCTTCGTCGATCGTTTATACCGATTTCCCCCCGGGTAAATACACACAGAGAGATCCTGCTACGCGGAGAATCTAATGCACGAACGACATGTTATCACTAACATGCATGGAATCGATGCGAGGCTTAATTATGTGCATTAGTACGATCATTATTCTCGTCATTATGGTGTACATAACGTTCGGGCATGTAGTACCATACGGCTTCGTGGAAGATCGTCATTAATATACCACTAACCAGACTGCCTTGTAAGAGCGTGCATTTTCAACAATGATTCCGATAAATCAATCGATCGCTGATCATTTTATTTAAATCGTGGATAATCGCCCCGCCGAAACGCCGACGTTTTAAGGAAAGTTCATTGATGTTTTATTATATCGTTCTTTTCGTAACGCTTCCGACAGACTGATTAACGGATCATTTACAGATATTTTCCTGTGACACATACGTATTTTTTTTTCTTACAATAATAGACACCGTGGACACGGTCGTTATATGATTACCGTAATTACCCACGGTAGCGAAGTTTTTGTCGTGTAAAATAATCGGATTAGATGCGTAATTAATGTCGGAAGATAAGATACGATTCTCGTTATTATTTAATCTGACTTTTTCCCCCTATCATTCATTATATGACCGAGATATTATACAATTTAAACTAGATTCGTATATCCGCTAAAAATATCCAATTAATTAATGACATTCACCTCGAATTCCATCAATTTTCATTCTCCATCAAATTGAATAAATTAATCCAACAAATCTTAATTATTTTCTTCTCCTTCGACCGGAAACGCGACCATTTAATCCCGATAATATTTTCGTACCTACAATTTCCCGTCGTTACTCCGTTTTACCGTCTCTCGCAGGCCGCGCCCGTTAATCGGCATTCTTTCAAACGAAAACGGAAGCGAGCGAGCGAGCCCGCGCGGATTTTCTCTCGCATTACAACCGGATAAATGTCACCGTCGACGGTGATCTCTCGCTTTCGTTTATTCTCACGCGGCAGCCCGACGGGCCGAGCGTACGCATCGTTTAAAGTTTAAACGCGGGGTTCCGACCTCAATCTCTCCGAGTCATCGTTAAAATTGTACCATAAAAGATAGAGGGGAGAGAGGTCAGCACGGTTTTGCCTGATGCACGCCGAAGTCCGAGAGAATCGAGCCGCGTTTCTGTTGCACAATGCATCGGCATTAATCGAAAGCATTGCTTCTCCCTCCCCCTCCCCTCCCCCCACCACCGCGTACCAAGACCGGCCGATAATTACCCATAAATCGTCTCGTGGATCGATCCGATCGGGAGCTACTCCTACCGGTCGCGTGTGCACGTTCCTTGTATCTCGGTAGCTTCCAATTGGTCGTTCCAATGGATAATATGATTCTATAACATTAATCTCTACGAATGAGATACTATCGTTTCTGTTTTTTTTTTGTTTTTGTTCGCGATAGGGTAGTTCTTCGCGTGGTATCAATTAATCGTTCCACTTGTCAGGCGTCGTTTGAATAATAAATTGGCGTACGTAAGATGGATGGTGATACCCGAGTGCATTTTGATCGATTTCAAGGGATTATCAGAATAATTATAAAATCGCGTTCCTACGTCATTTCCAGGGCTTATCTTAATTACTTGCACCGTACGGTCCTTGTTACCAGCGCGATGATCTCTCTTTGTTCTTTTCGTTCCGCAGGGTTAACAGCGTGTCGCTCGGAGGCCGGTGTTGTAAATTCGCCCGCGGTTCGGTTGCGTGCCCTTTATAGGCAAGGCTCTTAAGGGGCCACGTCCAAGTTTTAAGGTCCGTGGGACCGGTGGATCGCGGACATGATTGCATTTGCATTATACACGCCGCGGCGCGCACGCAGATTTATCTGCCCCTGGGGTTTATTTATCTGGAGTTATGGCAAACACTGACCGGCCCGAAGCCGGCCAATAACGTATGGTAATGGAGGGGTCCGATTGACTTTTTTACCCTCTCCCCGTAGCGTCTCGTTCCCTCTATCTTTACCTCTTCGTTTCCGTCTTCGTTTATCCCCCGTTCCGTCTGCGTTTTCTTTTCTCTCTCTTGCCTTTTTCAATCTTTCCACGTTACACACCCCCGTATAAACTCTCTCTCTCTTTCTCTCTCTCTTTCTCTCTTTTTCTATCTTTCTCTTTCTCTCTTTCTCTCTCTCTGTTTCCCATCTTCGTCCGACCGTCTATCACATTCGTTCAACTTCTCTCTCTTTCTCTAACTGTGTGTTAAGTTTCGCCGTAGCTCTTTTTATTCTGTCTATTTCTGCAGGGTCTGTCCGTCTCGTTTCTACGAACGGGACGTCTGTTTCTCCGTCTCTCTAATGCTTTTATTGGGCCCGCGGCCTATCACAACACGAACGATCGGTGAACCTTCGACCCTCTATATCCTCCTACTTCGGACCTTCTTCCTTTTTCCTTCTCGTCTACTACTCGCTGCCTTCTTCTCGTTTCGATTTTCCTACTCCTTCTCTCGTCCATGGATCGTTTCCTGGGAGCATCGACATTCCCGTCGACGATTCTGTGTTCGCTACGTGCATCATCGACGAGAACTTTCGCTCTAATTTTAATCGATAATATATCAATTTTTATTAATTATACGATCCACACCGTGGTGGTATTTACTTTCATATTTTTTTCTCGGGTGTTTCATCGATATTCCAATCCTTCGTGCGAAATGTCACGCGTCTCTGCGAATGACATCGTTGGAATTCTCGTTTCTGATAAAAAGAAGAGAGAAGGTAATGGCCGTGTTGAAAAATAATTCAGCGGGATCGCTTTGTTTCCCAGGGAACTACGCGGAATTTCCAGCGTACGTAGACTCTCTCGGTTCTAAATAACGTCGTTAAAGCGCGTGGTTACTTTAACTACGGTTTTTCCGTGCGAAATTACGTAGTCCAGTTCGCGTTTTCGCGGAGGCAGCTGAGTTTCTTCTGCCGGTTCTCTCGTGCGAAGTCTACGCTTCCTCCAAGAGGATTAGAGAAGTAGCGAAAGAGTGAAAGAGAGAGAGAGAGAGAAAGAGGCGAGGGAGCAACTTTAACTTCTCGCAGCAACAACGAGAAACCGCGGTCTTCCTCGGCATTCCGCGGTTTAAGAATGTGCAGACGGATGCACCATAAACCGAGACAGCACTCCTCAAACTGCCTACTTCGGTTTAAAGTCCGAACGCCGACGTTTAGAAGTTACACGCTCGTGTTGTATCGATAACGCAACGCGGATCAATTTTCGTATTACTTTTCGCGTTAACCTTTTGCTCCCTGAGAACTTTTTCATATCTCTCATCAGCGATATCTGAACGATTCGATGACGTTACACCGTTTCCGGAAATTAGAAACTTTTTATTTTGACAAAGATTTATAGTTGCTGGTTAATCTATATATTATTTATTTATTTGTTTATTTAATACGGTTAATTTAATTTGTCACACTAAATTAAACTTGAATTTTAACGGATACTGTGTCACTGTAACAACGTTGATGATGTCCAAAGATTTAATTAATTAATCCTCTATATTAAACTCTTTAATTTTAACGATCGTTCTAAATATAATTATTAATAAATTTATACTGGCCTCTGTAACGATCTAAAATGTCTTATGACATCGTTGGAATTCTCTTTTCTGATAAAAATAAGAGAGAAGATAATCGCTGTGTTGAAAATAATTCAGCGGGTTCGCTTTGATTCCCAGGGAACTACGCGGAATTTCCAGTGTACATTTATTGATTTTAGATCGTTACAGAGGGTAGTATAAATTTATTAATAATCCTCTATATTTCGTTGATACGTCCTGTAGGTATAAGTAGATAATTTAGACAACGAAATGTCGTCGAAAAATTTCTTCAAATATCATTGAAATCCTCGAACGTAGATTGGTGACATCAAAAGAAATTGCAAATGTTTATGAATAGTAATGTCGTGCCGTTTTCGATAACGATAATCACAAGTTTTACGACGCAGGTGATTACAAGGCGTGATGATTTACAATATCATTATCTTCTCGTTTCCCTTTCGATGTGTCATACACACATGGCGGAACGTCTTATGACGCGGCGGCAGTTAACGGCGCGACACCGCGTAGGCTTTATTACCCGCGAAATGGGCGATTCGCTCGCGAAAAGGGCAGCTGTCTCATTAGCGGTGCACTCGCCTCTCTGATACCGGCTTCTCACTTCTCGAATACGCTGACGCGGCACTGTCACCTTGCTCCAGAGACACCTTTTGCCATATACCTCCAGTTTCCTATGGAATATATATTCACCAAGCGTGTCTCGATGTGTCTGTGCTCTCGCTTTCAACATCGGCGCGGTGGAATTCAGTTTGGAAACGATTTATCCTGTCGTTTTATTTTATTCGACTTTGCCAACCTAACTCCTCTACCACCCGTCAAGATTAATCAAAATTATTTCGATCTATATTGGAAATGGGGAAAGTGAAATATCGTATATATTTATATATTTTATATTTGAGGTGCCTAGAACACAAGGGGTATAAGTGACATTCTCAAAAAAAGTGAGATCTTTGCCATGAAACTCTGAATTTAGCTTATTTAGTTTAGTTAGTTTATTTAGTGGTAAAGGGATCCAAGTGATATGCCCACCCTGTACATGGTATATCTATTCTTGACAAAAAAATGTTGCACTATATTGTGATTTGTGAGCATTTGTGAACTTTGAACTTAACTTTCTCAAAACTAAATATAAGTCCCATATACCCCTTGTATTCTAGGCACCCCATGTATATATTTATTCTGTTTTCTTTAATGGCGTGAAAAGAGACGCCCGTATCTCACAAAATAATATCGTCTTCAACTGACAAACATGAACCTCGGAAACAAATAGAGCTATCCTAACCAAATCGCCATATACCATCGGTGACAATAGATCGATGATTTAATTTTGTTTCCAGAAGAATTCGTTAATATTTTCTAACGCGAATTATCCAACACTCCAGATCGTGAAACAAATACACGAATAAAATAACTACGAGTAGATGCCGACCAAAATAAATAATACAATAATCAGCGTGAAAATACGTTTGTCACAGGAATTTTCTCTATCAAAACGTGATTTCATCGGGAAAGTAAAGCCCGTCAGCGGGTAGTCGCATCGTAACGGTCCGGGAGATTTAAAGCCGGGATATCGCGGGAGTCTGGCGTGGATTTCCACGTTCGACTCTGTCCCAGGCAGTTTACAAGGGAGCCCGTAATCTCGGGTGTATCAATTTTACACGAATCCACGTGTAAAGGCTGCTTCGGGGCGATGCGGTATCGCCGGGCCCGGAGGAACGGCACAGCTGCACGGCCACGAGGATGACGTAACGACCCGCTCCCACATACGTTCATACATCACGCGAGACTCGCGAGAAATGAATACATAAAGCCGCCTTTCCAATCCCTCGTGCACCGCGGCAACACGAGACATGCAAAGGAGCCGGGCTACCGAAGTGAGATATTAACTGTCCAATCGGTATCGCCGCGGTTCACGGTAGATCGAGCCTTTTAACCGTTTAAACGGACGCGGTGTCTTTCCGATCGAACGCAAC
The DNA here is from genome assembly GCA_917499265.3 of Mimumesa dahlbomi. NCBI lineage: Eukaryota > Metazoa > Arthropoda > Insecta > Hymenoptera > Crabronidae > Mimumesa > Mimumesa dahlbomi. Next base: position 7,993,496 of record OU824124.1, read on the forward strand.
TCGCTGTCCGTTTCGTTAATCTCGCCGCCCCGTTTTTTAACAGGATCGACGGCCCACGCCGCGGAAAGTTAGCGGATTTCGAGAAATTATGGATTTAACGGTGGGATATTTTTGGTGTTCGATTATTTGTTGTTTCAGAGTTTCTTAACACTATTTCTACCAAGAGGTGTCAAAAGACACCTTTCAAATTTTAACTTAAAATCATTCGTTAAGTTGAATCATTTCTCCACTATTAATTTGTTGACTTTTTATACGATAGTTGGTAAATTATCTACATTTAACTGGTAATTGGAAATCCCAACAGTTTTGGCAAATACTTGCATTCAAACGAAAAGGTGTCAAAAGACACCTTTTGGTCGAAATAGGTATACACACAATCGTGGTAGAAATAGTGTTTAGGTTAGGGATGATATTAAATGGATTGGATTTGAGGTGTGTTGTAGTTAGATTTTGGGAGAAAATGTCACGGAATTACGGTAATGATTTTCTAAGGAAAAGTGACTCGATAGCTACTACGTGTGTTGCGTAGAAATTGTATTCTTATCAAATTTAATAAAGTAAGATTATTGTTAAAGTTATTTAAATGAAGAAACTTTACATAAATTGTTGAGTTTGGCGCTTCTTTGGTTAATTAAGGGTTGATTTCCCAACGAGATTATAACACAACTGACAAAACTTATTTTTATTAATTTATTAGGCTAATTCTGTTCGTGCTAAGATAATAAAATCATTAGTCTATACAAGCGTATTATTAAACGGTTAAATTTAATTAAATAATTTCTCACCTTGGTTAAAAATGACGTGAATGTACTAGTACCTAAAAACTGTCACTTGTACATGAATAATGTGCTCGAAGATTCCACCCTTATTTTAACATAATTTAAATTATCGTTTAACTGTCACGAAACTCTGCGGAAATGTAAAAATTGGCGTGTAAAATTAATTCACCTTAATCAATTAAATTACGAACCCTGGACGGCGTCTAATCGTATTTAATTGATATTTATTTCCGAGGTATAATACATTTCCACAATAAAATTAATTACCGCTCGTTACGCTATTTCAGCGACCATCCCATTTGAATATAATCATAAAACAGGTAACCGTTAAAAAATGAGTGGCAAATGAATTGGTGTTCCGTGAAAATCACGGTTTCTTAGACCGGCCTCCGTTATTACCCAAAAGAAAAAGCTATTTGCAAGACACACTGTGAGGACTCGTAAAATTTCCTACTGGCAGTAATATAAATTTCACGATCGTAAAAGTCGTTTATGTCGTGTACGCACCACCACGCGAAACTTCCTGAGTAACGAGATCATTTGCAATTCCGTTTGCAACGAAAAATCGTTAAACCAGAACACCGGGCATTACTAACCCCCGTAGACCGTGATCTCGTTAAATAAATACGTATTATTTGACACAGTTCGCCATTGACGAGAAAAAGAATCTTTCATCCTTTTCTTACTAACGCAGATAACAAAGTTATATAACTTCTATCTAAGTTTAACTATACGAACGTGGAGAAATCTATTAAATCTAATTTGACATTAAACAGAACGGTACGTGATTAAATCGCCGTATCAAAATTCCATTCGCGACGTGTAATAAGAATAATTGCCGTCTACCGAATGTACAAAGGGATACTAATTAGAATTTCCGACACAATGGTCCATTGTAGAATTACAGGGTGTAACGATTTCTTTATTTTTCTTTCATTTTTTTTCTCTCTCTCTCTCCTGCCAAGATGAAACTAATAAATTTACTGTCACCCTCGCAGGTTTTTGCCCGCTCGCCGGGCGTACTGTTCACATTTGCCCCATGACATTTCCCTTGGTGTGGCGCCCACCACCCACGGCACTAAATGTCATTCTCTGAAAAGGACGTGATCGATGTAGCCCCGTTCTGCGTTCTGCTCTCGGGGGTCCTTATGAACTTCCTGGGGACTCTATCAGGAGCGACACGTGTTAGTCGATGTTAGGTGAATAATCTCAGGGTGGGGCAGAGGATCGTTCCCGTGTATCTCTGCATGGGAATCACATTACTGATAAGAAATAAAATACCTGTTAGTATTTTAAAGAAAAAAAAAATAACCTTTAAATTCTGACATCATATTAACGACAGTCTGTTTATGATGTTATAAAAATTGTATAGTATTCGTATTAAAAGATAACGGGAATACGTGTGTGTGTGTACGTGCGTTTATATTTATGTGTGTCTGTGTGTATTTTTTTATGTATTTAAATTTTATTCAAATTCAACCGGGTTATTTCAAAGAGCTGCGGTCGTATGTTAAAATTATCCGGCAGGGTCGATAATCATACCATGTGAGGATGGTTTTCCTGCCGTTTATTTGCATGCTCAAAGAGGAACATGTAATTGGTAGATTCGGATTATACACAGAGTATCCGTTTATCGGTAGATGGAGAGACTCTCCGCCGGCCGGGAGGACATTCAGCGATAAAAGAAAGAGAATCCTGTCGCCGTAAGGTCCGGTGTTCCTCGAATATCTCAATTTGAGACACACCGCGGTCCCCCACCGGCGCTGCACTTTTTTTAAAACGCTCCACCGAGCCGTCAGGCATTTGCATAATCTTAAAAGGCATCTGGAAAGCATGCGCCGCATTTATGCGGACAATATATACCGATCGCATCGAGATAACATGGAAGGATCGAGAGGCGAACCGAAGCCATTCACTTACGCACCCTGGAATAACGTCGAGATAACTGATCGAGACGACGAATTAATGACAACTTCGAGTATAGAGGAGAGAAAGCTGAATGGCGGTTGCAAGATGGTAGCCTTTTCCTCCGGGTATGACCCTTCGCGTGTCGAATTACTACGTGGTCACGTAATGACTGCGTGCGCCGATATTAGCACGCCTGCAGCTTCTTTTTCTCGATGTATGAATATACGTGTGTCTATGTGTGTGTTTGTGTGCGAAAGAGTGTGTGTGTCTGTGGATTTTTTTCTCGTTCTTTGACAGCGTACAGAGCAAAACGCGGTGCCTCGAAGTCCTTCCGCGAAATCTGTTTTGCGCGAACGACTTAAAATGTTGCCCGAGCAGGTTTTCAGTTGGGGTGTAATCGATGGAACGAGATTGAGTTTGCCGGAACGGTGTTTTCCTCGAAGTCGAGAGATTTCAATCGATATTACACCGTGGAGCCTGCTCTATACGATTAGGTATCATTACGTTAGAATTATGGAAATTCTCATTTTACGAAAGAATGCCGTTCGATTCGGTATACTGACAACTAGTTCTTAGTTTCCAGCCGATACTCGGAGATTGAATCGAGATAATCCCGAGCCACATGAATGAAACGGAAGAGTATCCATGCAGAATCCAGTTAGACTTCACTCGAACGTCGTTACCCATCTGCATAATATTTTTTTTTCCACATTATTACCAATGAAAATACTGTTCGTTAAGACTCTGTGCAACGTCTAGCTGCTAACTTCAAATATATTCATATTTGTTCAATCCCACTTAATTTCTTTACCAACGAATACCATCGCAACGACTAAAAAAAAAATCATTGAATTCCCCTATTTGTCACTTCGGGACCAGTGTCACCATTCCCAATCTAACATTAACCCTTTAGGTATGGGTATATTTCGCAAAATCGCACTCCCAAGTCGCAAAAAAATGTAGTTTCTCAAACAAAGATTTATGTGTTACAAATAATATACATATAAGGTGGAGTGGGGTAAGTGCACCCCAGTTTTTAGTAAGTTTGGTTTCAACCCATATACATATTTATATTTAATTTGTTTTATAATACCTTAACCTACATTTATATCAACGAATATTTGAGTTAATACGCTTTAATTAACATTGACAAAAACGCCAAAAATGCTTTTTACGGCATTCAAATATTTTGTTTCATTAACTGGGCAACATCTACGTGGATAAGATGGTATCAACTTTGAGTAGATTACTATACATTAGATATCGCAATTTCTCTCATATTAGTTTAATAAAACCCGTTTATGCACCTACCCCACTCCACCTTATATGTTAATATTTACATAAACTACAGCTGTAGTAAGCGTTACTCGGCTATTAAAACTAATAAATTTATCAAAACGCTTATTAATATGACCCGTACCTAAAAGGTTAACAATTCGATCCCCCCATCCCAACAATCTCATTTCTCCCAATAAACTTTCCAAAAATGTAACTAGCTTCAAAGGGTTAATTCTCCCAAAAAATCTTATCAACCCATGGCTCAAGTTTCCGTCAACGAACGGTCCCCAGGCGGGCACCCCGAACAGGCCCGAAAGAACGTAAGAGGGAGGACAGCGTTTGTTCTGGTGGCGAACAGCGTGTAACACGTGGCAGTATCTTGTATCGGGGCCGCGAACCCCCGCTGGTAGCACGGTGTTCTACTCTATCCGCGGCGCTGCCATTCGCCTTCGCGGATGCCAGTGGCGGGTCCGAGGTGGACACCAGGCCAGTGCACCTCCGCCCAGCTCCTCTGGCATGCCTACAAGAGTAGATTTCCTGCAGATAACTCCCGGACCGCACGGAGGTCCGCCGGTGGCCATAGGTGCACTCTCCCCTTGGCTAAGTGTATATGTATATGTTTGTATGCGTGTATGTGTGTGTATTATGGGTGTAGTATAATATACACCCGCCTCACGTACGGTTGGGAGTGGACGTTGGTGTGTCTGTTATGCTCGGAACGGCCGGTACCCGGGTTCAGCAGAGGTCATTGCAAGGTTGCCTTTCGAAGAGGCCGACTCTCTCGAGGAGAGCCTGGTCTCTCCTTCGGGCGACCACTTTCCCCGTTTGATCACCCTGGGTATGCGAGAGAGGAGCGTTTTGCTCGTATCTACCGGGGAGCGTTGGAGGTTGGAGGTGAGACCTGGGAGAGAGGTCGATGCGCTTTCGAGATGAGATTTCTTTTCTTGGGGTACGGTCCGGGTGAGAATGATTTTGTTTCGCTGGTTCGGTGATGATCTCATGATTTCTGGGTGGTAGGATTTTCACTTTGATTATGGTTTCTTTGGACGAAGAGGTTTAGGAATCTTGTTAGCGGAGTGAATTGTTAAATGTAGAAGTTAGACTTGGTTTTATTTAATACCGCACTATTTATTATAAACATTTTTATACTCTGAATACGTTCATAAGAGTCTAACGATTTGATTACGTCTACCTTATACATAGTGAACTAGGAATATGTAGCGATCCAGTCTAGTAGTCTGGATCATTTCAACTATTAGGTAATTATACAGATGTCTATATGTTATACATATAGATATAAACTCAGTGTTACCTATATCTAACAAATCTTTTCATAGTTTCTAGTGTCTTTCACTGAACAGCAGATATTTCCTTCGGAATCATTTACATTTCGATTATATACCGTTTTAACTGTACATCGTGTCAATACTACTCACAACTGATTCCCGTACACACTATGTAACGAAAAGAAAAAAAGATAAAAAACAAATACGAACGATTCCCGATAAATTTGACGACGACCAAGTAAAATATGTAAAAGAACATCGAGGTAGCGCGCGCCAGTCCCCGGAGTAAGTCGTCAAGCCGTTAATTTGTCTCCGAAAGACACGCGGAAATAAATCAGCGTACTCGATCCACCCGAGTGGGAATGAAAAATGTTCGTGTACGGAATTGAGATAGCCGGGCAACGACAGGATCGTATTCACAACGCGGTATCAACCTGTCGCCAAATTAACCGTTGTAACGTCGTACGTTTAACTCGCTTATTTCCATACGGGAATATTTTTATCCGCGTGTCGGCCGGCTGTCGACCGAACGCGTATTTTGGTAGTCGACCGGTAGACGGTGGGTGTTTTTTTTTTTTTTTATTTCGTGGACCCACCGGGAGTTTTCACCGGAAGCGAACGGACGAGGTCGGGACGAAAGGTTCGAACGCACCTATGTGCGTCGGTCGAGAATTTAAATTAGCTTAGAAAGTTCAGGGTCAGCCGGAGTACCAGACTATGTGCGTGCACTCGCAAACGAAAAGTGACGTTGGCGTCAGCCGATCCTTCGGCCATCGGGGAGAATGATCTGCTTTGGTAAAAGTAGCGGAATTCGTTCTGCCCGGAATTCCTCGCTACGTTCGCCGCATTCGTGATTTCTGGGAAAAGAAATCGGGTATCGGGAATTCGGTGGAAGTTCCGCAACCTGACTGTGTGTAAAACACGGAGAAATGTGGTTCTTCGATGTGTTACATTCGTTTTCTTTTCGACGGATATACATATCGAGTAAGACATCTGTCTGTGGATTGTATTAGTACTTAATTGGAAAGACACTTATCTGGCCATTTAAAGGATCTGATAAGCGCAATCAAATTAAAGTGTTGCTTAAAATAATGATTTAAACACTTACTCATTCATAATGAGGAACTGTTTGGAATTTGATAGCGTTTATTAGATCGTTTAAATGGACGAATAAGTGTTTTTTCTTTTATTATTATACATTAACAATCGTTAAAAATTATCTAGTATGTTATATTATCGTTCGAAAACTAGTGGATTAATTTCAATGGATTCTTATTCACTTATAGCATAGTTTTTTTAGAGATGAATGTATGGTGTTGATCGAAGATAATTAAACATAATAATTAAAAGTATAAAATGAAACTCTGATGACTGTGGTAGAACTTTAACGGTTGAGTTTTATCTGAATTTTTCAATGTAGCCTTTGTAAATCCGGAAGAGGCTTCGATTCAATTAAAAAAAAATAACGCTCGTATATAAATTAAACGATTTCTGAAAATTACGTTGTAAGATCGATCTGATAACCGCGTGATTCAGTGAAATGAGGTTTAAAACTGGACCAGTCCGGCGTGTCGGATGTTCGTCTCGATTATTACACGGGTACAGCGGCGCGGTGCATAAAACATAAAGATTTAACAAGCGGTACTTTGATACTAATTAAACGTATTCCGGGACGTCGTGAGCGTATGATGCCTTGCAGAACAAGTGCGCCGTGTGCCAAAGAAATTAAACAATCCGAATTAAAACCGGGAGCTAATTAACCCGGGGTGCACGGTATATAATTGAATTTCACGTCTCGAGTTAACCGAAACGATGAGAATTATAAATTGCATATTCTCAGATACAAATTTTCTTCGTCGATACACGAACGCCATTAAATTATTGAATTCTCGTTAACATAGGTTTCGCATTGCAAAATGTACTTTCGTTTCTTCATTAATCTACGAAATAATCTTTTGGACCCGCGTAGTCGAGTGTTCCGTCACGTCAGAAATGTCTTTCGAAGGACCCATTAATATCGTCGGTCAACGTACGAAGATTCGTCGCGGGCGAAAATAAACAGATGGCATCCGTCGTGAAAGAAATATTCTGATCCGACGAATTATAGTTATCTTCGGTGTTTATCAAATATCTTCGGGACGTCGTACGAATGGGCACTTGTCAAATCAGTGAAACATTAATTTATGATTGATGAACCGTCGCTCGTTTATCGACGCGTGGAAGAAACGCCGGATCTAAATTTGTTTAAGGCGAACGTATCGCGTATCTTACATGTCCGATACTCTTTCTCTATTTTTCTCCTCTCTTTCTTTTTTTTTCAAAATAGGGTATCTCGTACATGGAATCAATCGATCGATGATTTATTACGTCGTCGCGTTACCAACACGGGACTTCTCACGGGAATTCTAAATACATACTCGTTTTACCCACCATACTTTAATCCGTTCTGTATACTCGGTTTAACAATAAAAAGACCAAGGCAGTCAAAATGACTTATTCCAAAATTCTGGTAAGAACCGCTTAAATTAAAAACATTGCGATTTCCAAATTTCTTCATAGCCATATTTCTATATGTAAATGATTAATCTGATCAATTTACTATCCCTCTTTATTTCTTTGTTTCAAACATATTTACCCACTATTTTTCAATTTATCTAATTAATCCTCGGTGGTTCTAGTGTTAATTATTATTATATATTTCCTAAAATATCCACGCGAATTATTCGCGAATCCCAGCGAGAGTAGTCGAGATTTCGATGGAAATTGATTTCCTTAACGAGCAATCATTTCGCAAATATTTCACCTGGCCCGCAGAGATCGCAATCATGTTCCTGTTTAATTCCCGCGCGGCATCATCCGGATGATCCCGCAGCCGCGCCTTCTATCATGGGAACCAATCGATCGATAATACATTATTTTAATGCGTTGCGAATGTGGGAACTCGCGCGATAGGCGAATGAGGAGGCCTGTTCCATATGCTTGGCTTCAAACGTGCAAACGCGCCGCTTAACGTGTTTTTGCCAAGAGCTACATAAAGCCAGGCCAGGCTTAACACTGTTTCTGTTACGGTGATCGATAACACACGAACACGTGTTGTAGACACAACGCATACAATCGCGAGCCAAACTAGCTTTAGGCACGTCGCTATCGATCAGTCGATGTCGGTGATTAAATCCGCACGCCGTTGCCTCGTGATTTTGATCCTTCCCCCGGGAGAATAGTCCCGTAGATGATAGATATTTTGATTTTTTTTTACAGCTACTTTGGAGTAATATTAAGAATCATGAGTTATATAGGTTGATTCGAGGATATTTTCAATTTCGCACATATTGATATAATATGTCTGTGGTTCTTAACAGTAAAGGTGCCGACAGTTTAGGAAATCTGTAAAAGTGATAACTTTTACAATTGATTTCGCGTAATAGTCAATCTGGTATAGAGAACTGTATTTTCCTTACGTTGATTAAAGAAATTAACGTTGAAAGCTATAACGTTGCATGCAGGAATTTTAAGAAAAAATTTGAAACCGGTCATTTAACCCACCTCGGTAAGTTTAGTGTTAATCTGTGATCGCAAGAATATGCGATATTTTTTAGAAATTAGATACATCGCCATCTTTACCATTGGAGAGAAAAAATAATATTACATGATAAAAAATTTCTAATTATCTGAAAAATCTACGGGAGTCTACGAAATCGTCCTAAACAATTCTTCATTCCAAATACATCCGCGATATTAAATGAGAATGTCAACAACAGTCTTTTAATCTTCTTTACTCCTCATCGGTGACGGGTTGGAAATAAAACCGGCCAAGTAAATTAGTGAACGATATGAATAATGTACTATAAAACTTTTGTAATCGCTAGGCGCACCGTTTCAGCGTACCGCGCCGCGAATGTTCGGGGCGGGAAATATGATTTGCGAGCGGGGCGAATCGTGTCGATTTATCGGCGCCAGTTTATCGCGGCCGGCACGTTAATAGCGAGTTATTGCGGAGGACCGTGCCGCGGAAGGGCTGGGCATTTATCAGGGGTTTAGCCAATAATAGAAAGCGGCGGTTCGTGGGGTAATGCGCGGAGGCGGCAATTTGTATCGCGGCCGATAATAAAGTATAACCACCCACATGTCCCGTTCTCCGTTCGCTAGTTTTATTATTTATATATTTTTTTTTATTTTTATTTTTTGTTTATACGCGTGCACGTGTCACGGCGAAACATTTTAAATTGAAAGGAATTTGAAATACACGTGTATTCCAGAGCGGCGAGTAAGAAACCTGCACGTAATATAGCAATATAAATTCAAATTTAATCGATAAATATTAAATATGAACGATACCGATTCTAAATATTACATTTTCAATAATTTTCAGCCTCTTTCGGTGGCAAGAACGTATTTATCAGGGTATTTCTATAGCGGTATATGTATATTTATATTTTATCGCGGTTCACTTGCAAATCAGATCGACTCGCAGCTGGCTTTTTTCAACGGTAATAAATTACAATCTTAAAGATCCCGCGTGTCATACGTTCCCGGTACACGTATAATACCGTTAACCATTCCAACGACAGAAAAGAAGAAAAGAAAACGGAATGGTCTCGTATAAACGTTTTCAAAAATTTCCGTCTTAATGGATTCCGTCCGTTACGTGTCTCCGTTAATTACAGTTGTCGCTTAATGACCGTACGAGAAAGCACTTCGCTACCGACGTTTTACATACACTATTACATTCTCTATAAGTCGGCCCTGGCTATCACGATCTCGTTATCGAGTCGACCTTTTCCCACATTTTTCCTGCACCCCTGCCCGATACTTTCTCCGATTGTTCTACCGGTCCCGGGTGATCGGGTCTCGCAACAATTTATTCCACTCACGTGGCGTGGCTTATCGATTTCGCGAAACGACTTCTACGCCCGTAGATAGCCCGAAGTAATCCGAAATCTCGAGCTCGCCCCGAGACACGATCTAAGCGAGTATTATAGAGCCGGGCAATTTCCTCGGTACTGAATCGTAATAGCGTCGTGGCGCCATCGGCACTCGTTCGTACCGATCAGCCAGTACTTCGCTGATAGCACGCCCAATCAGTAGCAATTTAAATTCTACGCTTGATTCATTTATTTATTTTTTTTTTGCTACTTTTCGCGCGAAGATAGCGAAACAGATTACCACGGAAGTGTTGTGGATATTTAATATCCCGTAGCATCCGAGATTTGTATGCCTTTTAGGATAATATCAATTGTTAGACTGATATTTCTTTATTAATATTATCCTACTATACATACGTGATGAGATTCCAAAGTTAATATAAATTATACGAAAAATCTTCTGTAGAATATATATTGAAATTAATTTGTATGCCTTTTAGTTTAAGATCAACTATTAGACAGATATTTCTTTATTAATATTACCCTATTATATAATTATAATTTTAACGATCGTAAAATATATAATTGTAAGCAAAATAGTTACTTTGGCTTATTGAAACGATCAAAAAACTCTAAAAAAGGTAAAATTAAATTAAATGTAAATTCACTCACCCATCCACAATGAGGAAAAACAATATTATTGAATTGAAAAATTGAACGTCCTACATTTAATTTAATTTTACCTTTTTTAGTGTTTTTTTATCGTTTCAATAGACGAAAGTAACTATTTTGCTTTCAATTATTACCCTATTATACATAGGTGATGAGATTCCAAAGTTAATAAAACTTATACGATAAATCTTCCGTAAAATACATATTGAAAATTATTTACCACGTCTCTTCAGGAGAAAAACAGTGATTCTTCGTCAAATAGAATGGCGATCGTTTCGAAGGAACTTCTCTGGATTCTCGGCAGACGCAAACGTTCTCCAGCGTTTGGTCCACGATGCTGTTTTCGCCCTCCTTAGGATCTTGTTCTGTTCCAGCTCGTTCGTTCCAGCAGATTCGCCGGCTACATCGAGCGCAGGGTCGAGAGACATAAAGAGACCGGTGCCATCGCGGCCGTGAGCGTGGCTTCATTACCGGGAAACCTGTTAGTTATGCTAATATCGTCTTACAAACCCTTCATTACCGCTGATGAGCAATTAATACGCCTGCCTGCCCCTTGGCCGGCAGTGCTAATGCACTCTGAATGTCTCTCAATTACACGGCGACACGACCGTCGTCCGCAAGGACGATCAGAATTGAGCCGCAAACTTTTTCATCGGAAGCTGTATTTTTCACTGGTATCTCTCTCTCCCTCTCGTCCGAGATTGTATTCGTTTCGTCGTTACGCGTGTACAATCTATATTCTCCCTGTGGGACATCGAGGATATAAAAGAATTCTGTAACTTGGTTCTCTAATCCTGTTTAAAGAAATTTGTTCGAGAATTATGTAACAGGGAAACGGGGAGTGTTGAACGTGATTTGGTAAATTTGAATTTTCAAATATAATAGATTTTGGTGGGGTATGAATAATTAATCAATTAAGTGTGGCGACCTTTTTGTAGAACGTGCAAGTATGTGTGGGGAGAATCAAATGATAACGTTAGGACATTATATATACATGAATCTTATCTTAAATTATTTACATTGACCTCTAAACATTCTAAATATATTAAATTTGTTTTCACCAATATTATGATATAAATATCAAAGGGTAACATAATTTCATATTACGGATATAGTCGTCAAAACACATTTAACTAGTTAAAATCAATATTTTAGGAAAATTTTGTTGTGCGATTTAAATCGATGACAGAATTACAATTTATAAAATAATATCTTTGATTAAAAAAGAATATTATGCGGAATAATTATTAATTAACACAACAGCGAGGTTGGACTAAAAAAATTCCAATACGAGTACGCGAATTTAAAAAAGAAAAATGTGGCATGGCTTTAGAGAGGGTTAATTGGTTCCTGAGATATCGTATAATGCTTCTCGGTGAAAAAGGCATCCAGATTGTTTATCGCGAGTTCAGCGAGTACTGTCAGATGAGTTTTGCTATTGCCTGCGGCTCCGCAACCTTTTATTTGCGACGATTGCTACACTTATTAACCGGGGGCAAGATTAACATGTCTGGATTTTTACAAGAATTTTAATGGGATCTAAAAATATTCGGTTAATTTGCATATATATATATTCCACGAGTAAATAATTAAGAGATACACATTTGCGATTGTTGATACGAGTGTCTCGTAAGTATCAAGCTTTATTCTAGTTTACGTGTCTTAAAGATCCTGGAACTTGTCCGCCAATCAGGATCCCGTCATGGTTTTTGTTTACTAATTTTTCCAACTTCCCCGTGTGACACTTTCCACGAACGTATTCACGTTTATCCGTACCGAGGTACCGTATCTAAATAACTTAGCAACTATGTCGACTTAATTCGCAGTTACTTAAGTTATCTTCCCTTAATTGCTCTAAATTCGATAGCACTTTATACGATACGCAAATTAATAATTAAAACGCTGGCAAGTATATCCGGAAACAAGCCGGCCTTGAGCCCGTAAATTGACGCGAAAGGGCACCGGCGGCCGAGGAAATTACAGATAACAGTGCTTTAACGAACCCCGGTTTTAACGAGGGAGAAAATTCACGCGCGAAATACCTTTTAACTTATAGAAACCGCCGACGTGCCGAACAGAAACCGAACTGGGTGTGGTCGTGTAAACCGCTCGCGTTTCCTCGCGGAATGAAGAGGAGAAACGGATAGTTTATTACTCATAAAGAGATACAAATAATCTATAATACGCACGGATTAGATATTCTACGGACTCGCGAAAATCAATGAATAACCGTAAGGAAATAGCAAAAAACATCAAGTCGGATGAAGATATCCAGCGAAACCAGCTCCGTTTATTCGAACCATTTCACTTGTCGTTTATCACGATATACGTGTCATAATCGGCAAGGTATTAAATAGAAATTAGCACGCTATTACGCGTTGACAGAGTTTATGAAATACGGAAAGAATTATTGCTTTTGCAAAACTAACGAAGTCGAATAAATCGCACCGCTATGATTTCCCACTCTCGTATTATTTTCCAGCGCAATTAACGTTACGATTCCATTGTACGTGGAACCGGTATCGAAAAATCACGCGAGGAACTCGAAGAATGATATCCATCCGTCGGGGAGGGGGGAGGGGGGGGGGGAAATCTGATGAAAAAAGGCTGCGTCTCACCGTAAACGTCGCGAGATCGCGATGGGTGCGGTCGGTCGAGGCATACTTTCAGTTAGAATCCGAAGATGAAGAGGCGGAGGCAGAGAAGGAGAAGCAGGCCGTAAAGAAGAGAACGAAAGAGCGGGGGCAAGATTCGGAGCAAATGGAACGCCGGACACTCGGACTTCCTGCGGCTCGGGGGAAAAAAAAAGAAACGGACCAATAAGAACAGGAATACCGAAAGAGGAACCGAGAAAGAAGAATAAAGGAGAGAGGATGAAACGAACTGCCTCCAAATAGAGGGAAAAAAAGTATTGGACCGAAAGTCGAATAAATATCTCACTCCCCTTTTAATTCGAATTACCAAATATTATTAATTTTGTATCTTTAGTTTTGGAAGTGTTTTATCGTTATTCAAAATTGTTATTAAAGACTGTGTGCCTCAGAATATTTCATGATTTTCTAATAAATGATTACTAGTTTACCATTACGCAAAAAAGAAAAGGTAATTTAAATGAGAAATATAGAATTATATATGATGTGTGTTCGCGATGCAAGTGTTTCTTAACACTAGAACCACCGAGGATTATTTTGGTATGTCTAAAAACGTTAGATAAATATATTTGGAGAGAAGGAGCAAAAGAGGATAGTAAATTAATCAATTTAATTAATTTACATATAGAGACACAGTTGTGACGAATTTCAGAAAAACGCACTATTAGAAATCTCATCAATTTCAATAACAAATTAAGAACCAGTCATTTTGACTGCCTCGGTTGTTCTAGTGTTAAAATCCTCTTGAGGCACAAATACAACACATATTGCAACTATCTAATACTCTTATTAAATAAACTCTTCCCCTTTTCACTGAATTAATTTCATCGTCATCTAAATGCACCGCTAATATCTCGAAATAATGATCAAAATGAGATTCATTCTCCTCCATTAACACGCTCCCCTTCGCAACACGTTCAAAATTCAAACTTACTGTTCTGATATTCAACTCGGCAAGCTTACCCGCGCCGCGCACGAACAGATCCATTAACGATATCGCGAAAAGAACGACGTAATTAAGTCGTCGTAAAAACGACGGTAGTCCAGCGAGCGTTTGGCCACTTGCTGGAAGAACGTCCTGAAAGAAAAGGCATAAGGACGAACGGGAGAAAAGAGGAAGCACGGTGGGGCTGATCTGGTTAGGCCGGTGCGGTCGGAGGCGCGCGACGACCTCGACAGGGCGTGGCGGGTCACCGGCTCTTTCTTTTGCACAGTGGCGTAGCCACCGATCCCATGCCACGAAGCATTCCTTCGTATGATACAGGATTTGCACCGAATGATACGAGAAAACGGAATAGAGGTGTTGTCGAAGTAGACTTGGAAAACGGAATTGAAATTAATAATAATTGGAATTTATTAGACGAAGATTTTTGAAATTTATTACTCCCTCTGTCCCATAATACTTGATAGTTTTCATTTCATGGCCGGAATTTATCAATAAAATATGGCCCAATTTCAATATTTATTTTCTTATAAGTGTAATATTTTTTGTAAAATAAACTATATTGATGAATTTACTAAAATAAATAATATATATATATATATATAGTATAATTATTACATTTAATTTCCAATTAAAAAATTTAAATAAATTAATCCTACTTTTAAATAAAAATATACTAACTTTTTTGTCAAAGAATTAATTTTAAAGAAACATATTCAGTAATATGGGACAAGCAAAAAGGAGAAAACTATCAAGTATTATGGGACAGAGGGTGTATTAAATTTGATGAAATGATTTGACGAGGGGGGAGAATTCGAGTTAGAAGGAAAGTTAGTGATAGGGATTTAGGAGTGGGATTATTTATTAATAAAGGTCGCAAAGTGTAAAACGTTTGCTCATTAGGAATTACACGTAAATTAAAGGTCGTGGCTAACGAGAGGTGGAAGGTGGCCGGAATTTCTGATACCTGTTCGACACAAATTCCGGGCATCGGTCGAACCTAGCACGGAACATCGCTCGTTACATAAAGGAATTCTGTATAAATTTGCGGCCTTGCACACGTGGAATCTTTGCTGGTAACGTAGACAAGGAAGATCGCGAAAGTTTTGCTTGAAAAGTTATTTCATAAAATATAAGACGTATCTACCGGTTCTTAACAACTATTAAGTAACTTCGATTTATTTTCCATAATACCCGACTATCTTGTGACGGGAAATATTCTTCAATGAATATAGAAGTTAAAGGTACGATAAAAAATATTGTTTAATGAAAATTTCACTGGTTTTACACCCAACAACGATGTTGGAAATTAAATTGTACTTACAATCTGTTGTTTTTTTTTCTTTTCGACGTCGAGAATTTTCTATTCGGTAGCGCATACCTTGACAGCGGGGCTCATAAACGTAAATTCCGAGTATCGGTTCATCCTAGTTCATCCACCGTCGTGTTTTGCATACTACCAATCCCGTATAAGGCCGTGCCGTGAGCACGTAACAGCTTCCAGCGAGCGCGGCAGCTGGATGCAGGTAGCGTTAACAAAAGTTACAACAGCAGTTGCTTGGTTTTTTCGCCGTCATTCACCGCGGACTCGCATCGGTTAATACTTCATACCTTACGTTGAACAACCCATTAACGTTACACCGAGGATGCTACCGTGATTTTCATCATATTTGTGCGAACAGTTTATAGCGAGCGAACAGTTATTCTCATGCTGGATTATTTACACGAAATACCAAGATATCACGGATAAAGTAATAATAATAGAATAGTTTTTTTTTATTCCCATGCGTATAATACTCGATAGAAGATTTAGGTTATTGATTTACATGTAAATTCAGACGAACAATCGTACGTAATAGTAATTAAAGAAGTCCGCGGAAGTAATTCAATTAGTCGGAATAGTAGAATCAGATTTAATTAACGTTTCGTATGGTAATGCGCTTCGAGGTTCGAGGTGAAGAAAAATCATGCAAATTTATCACGGAACGTTATTCTCATTAACTTGTCAAGCCGTTGTACAACAGGTGTAGCAATAGTTAGGACACTCCGGTGCCAAACACGTGACTTTTATTACAAAACTACGGTGAACTTGTGTCACATGTCGCGTCACCTGATGCACGAATGATTTAAACACTGTGAATAATTAAGAAAAATATTTTATGTACCGTAAATAATGGAGCTGGTGCCAACGCAGAACGTTAACGACGACTCATAAGAAAAGCGTTAAAATTTTTTCGGAAATTCTTTATGAATCATAATCTCCGTCGTCCTCGCCAAATATTACCAGACGTGTTTTAACACTTTAAATAGGTTTACGCAATGCCAACGCAATTCGCACGTTTCTACAAAAATTAACGTACTTAATTTCCAAACGCGGTTTTAGAGGTTTTGCAGTACATGCAAACGCTAACGAGATTTACAAATTGCTTCGTATGTATGATAATCAAATAGAACTTTACAGATTCGATTAAAGTACACAAACACCAATCAAAATACATTTATCCACTATTTTAATATTATCTAAAAAATTCCATAAAACTACAATAATCTACTTTACTAGAATATCTGCCAAGTTAATCAATCTTTAATTAATTTATTCGATTGTTAATTAATTTTACCAAGATTAATATTGATATTTAAAATAAAAAATAACGATTCAATTGATAATTCAGGATTCTGAGTATAAATTTCGGTTCGTTTCGGCGAGTTTCGTCCGTTCGCGATCGATTTTCAACAGCCGCGTTTCCCAAGCGCAGAAATCGATGAACCGAGAGGAAAGATTCTTGCAGTTTCTCGAACAGCTAACGTGACGCGGTTCCGACTCGATGCTCTTCCGAGGTTATAGCCGCAGCTCCGAGATCCTTCGGGTCAGGAATTCGAACTCTGCAAGAACGGGGCCGTTACTTTTCGAGGATCCTTGATCCTTTCCACGCTCGGATACTCCACGCGAATGTTTTCAGCGAGTATATTTTTCATCCGGGTCCATTCGATCCGCGTTTTCTTCTCTTTTTCTCGCGTTTGCCCGGCTCGTAGTCGAAATCCGTGGTTTTTCGGGAAGTTCGTGATTATCTGATGAGATACGGGACAATCTCGGAGAATATACGCAACGGTACGCGATCGTAACTCTTTAAAACGATATACCCTCTACTTTATATTTCACGTGTTCTCGAGCGAACGCAGAGGTTTTATTATTAACGCTGTGAGGAAGAAAACCAAAAGCGTGAAACTGGAGCTAGAAGTATGGACATTGAATGATTGTAATCCACTGTAACGACGGAACTCTGAAGTTATATTTATGTAATTGTTTTATACGCGATACTTAAACTTTCAAAAAAATTTACTTAAAGTATTCCGTACAAAGAATCTTTGACGGTATTTATTTTACCATGAAATATTTCAAAACAAAACAGTGATCACCAAGTAATGTAATATCTAAATTTCTAACTATCTGACACTGTATATTCACCGTTACACACCATTATAATTTTAAAGCAATAATGTTTATAAATCAAACATATATAATTTACATTCCACAATCGACATTCATCACTCTCCCATTGTCCAATTTTTACCCGATCCTCAAAGAAATCACTACACACGCTTACCACTTCAAACACACTCACAAACTTAGTTGCAATTCCTCCCTAACGTTGTACCTTCACCACCAGTCCTCCCCCCCCCCCCCATATCGCATTCCACCGTCCCGCGTTCCTCATTAACATTATACGCGGTTTCCTGTCGTTATCATTCATTCCCAGGAAAACAATAACCCCGCAACACTCGTCATCCTGTGTTTACCGAGTCGCGCGAGATAACCGCGTGTTTGCAGAGGGATATAATTGATGCCGGCCCATACCCGGGGATCGCGTTTGCCCTTAAGAAGAGTTTGGAACTGGGTGGAGAAAATATAGGTTGTCTTCGTGGCTCCGGCTTTGGAGGCCTCGCGGTCGCCCGCGGTGCAACACGAGGATGATATATTCCCCGCAACTGCAGCTGCACGGCCCGCCTGGGCTTTCGTGAGATTACGAAACTCATGCCTGCAACCCCACCCCTCCCCTCCCCACCCCCCTTCACCTCGAAGACAATGAGATGTATGCACGGAGATGAGATGCTGCGGGATATATTCTTTCTGTTTAAATGTGCGACCGCGGAGACCCGTGTCAACTCACCGGGATCGTACGGTTTTCATGGTTTCCGATGGTGGGAATGGTTAACCATGCTTTCCAAGTGGATTTCGAGTGATGGATTTCTTCGTACGGGCCTGGGTTTAACTAACCCTTTAAGTATAGAATTATTTGAAGATTTTTATGCCCATGGGAGGAATTTAATTTGTCGCTATATGGAGTAATATGTAAAAGTAATACATTTTATTTGGAATATATAGTAAACTCACCTATAACACGGTAGTCTTATAACGCGTTTTCATATAACGCGATTTTATGTCCGTCGTATAACACGTGTTTTCCCCCATATAACGCGTGGATTTCCCACGTTATATTTCTGTACTGTGAAATTTAGAATGAATTTGTACATAATCAATTTCGCGTACGTTTGTACATTATGTCAATTGTGTTCTTATAAAATTTGTGACAATGCAGATTTTTAACACTAGAACTACCAAGGGGGTCAAAATGACCGGTTCCGCATTTCTTCTAAGAATCGCTTAAGTTTATAACACTGCGATTTCCAAAATTCTTCATAACCATGTTTCTCTATGCAAATAATTAAATCGATCAATTTACTATCCCCCTTGATTTCTTTGTTTCAAACATATTTATCCAATGCTTCTAATCCTCGGTAGTTCTAGTGTTAAGAAATGAAAAATTACAAAACAGTTTTTTATTTAAAATGTTCTTAGTTTGATTTTAATAAAATGCACACATTTAGTTTCTCCTTAATATTCGATTAACTTGAATCATTTGTACATAACGCGTTATACTCCTACAACGCGTTTTTCTATAACGCGGAACGGATCTACCGTGTTATACGGGGCGTTTACTGTACTTATATTGGTGATTCACTATCACTCACTTATTTGCAACTGTAATATGTCATAAACAAACGTCAGGCAATTGTTTACGATCAAAGCCCACTGATGGAGGTGCCGCAAACATCAACGCCTGCTTCTTAAATTCAGATGACGAGTCAGACTCGTCAACGGTAACTTCGCCCAAGTAAACAGATGACGAGTCTCACTCGTCAAATGTAGTGAAAGGGTTAATGAGCTTGAACAGCAGTCGAATTCCAGGGGGAATCTGGTGGATAATGATTGTTCCAGGATAAGAATAGTAATTTTCGGATATTCAGGTGTGTAGCACGAAACGTGACAGTAATGTGGCACCTGGTACGGTCTAGATGTGACTCGTAATTAGAGTAGACTCGGGTGGAATGTAGTTTTTGGGACACTCGGTTTTAGACGCGATTTCATTGCGCGAATTATGTGTGTGTTTTTTTTCTAATTACCGTCCGACACAGTTCAGCGATTTCTCTACGCAGTTCTCCGCGCAAAAACGACAGATCTGATGAGTTCGTCGGATCCAGAGGAGTGTCTTTTCGAGAGACATCGAAATTCCACCGGGTAATTTTGTTGCTTGTAGATGATAATGACTGCCACCGAGGCTCGTGAGCGAGATTACGTGAAACTGGACGATATTACGATACGGGGCGAACAGGTATTCCCGGACGGAATAGTTTTTCGATTAATTATCAGGTTGCTTCGAATATGAAGAAAAAGAACAAAATGTATAAAGTTCGGATTTTTTTTTTCTGTGCCATTTATTTCTAATAACGGTCACCCGGTTCCCTTCTGGGGACGAACGTCTCCTGCCAGCTGGCGTAACGACTTAGTTAATTAGCGTTTACGCGAAGTGACCGTGAAGTGCCGCGACGCGTACCAACCTTTCATTCTTATACACGGTTACCACCACGTACCGTTACCGTCGCCGCTCTATCGAGAATACAAAACAATGCCGGTCGTGATAGATGACCGTGCGTTCTCCATTTTAGCGTTTCTGGTACGACGCGCGTTCAGTAGTTGTCAGGTGTTTATTTTTTTTTTATTGCTACTATTGAGAGAGGGAAAGATGGCACCTGTCAGTGACGTTTTGGAGGTCTTTATAACATCTCCACATCATTTTAGAGTCTCATCTACTTTCAGTATCATGAATGAGATTGGTTGATGCTGTTTAATTCCTCAAGGAAATACGGTAGGGACTGTAAGAGGTTATAAAGACTGCTAAAATGTTACTGACAGACGTTATTTTTCGAATTACGAATTAAATGTAGCGGTAAATAGAAATAAAGGGATGAATATTTCACTGCTACAGTAAACTTGTGAATTACTATGAACGATGATCATTTGTCATTGCACCAAATGTCTCGAACATACAATATTCTATTATTCTAATAATTTACAATATTTCATTGTATTCTACGTCCACGAAAAACATTATCTTCATTTTTAACTATCGATTAAATAATGTGTCACACTTTTCAACCAGTTTATGATAATTCTACAGTTTAGGCTACGTTTCCGTAAACAATCATCGTATTATTATCGTCATCAATACGCTTCACTTTTAACCCTTTCGTTACCTTGGACGAAATATCTCGCGACCCAATACTGGCCGATTAACGCTTTTGACGATAATCTAGCTTCCTAGCACTAAGGAAACACGATATTTTTGTCAAAAGTGTAATGTCGCTTTATGCGTAACACCATGTTTTCAATTATACCACGTAGAAGGTAAATAACCATAATTTCATTAAATTAATAAAAACTGTATTTATTTCTTCCTTTTAGCTATACGAATAGAATTAGTTATAAAACATATTCATCTAAAATGACAAAATATTGGTGCTAGGAAGCTAGATTATCGTCAAAAGCGTTAATTCGCTACTACCGGATCGCGAGATATCTCGTCAAAAGCGTTGATCGGCCAGTATCGGGTCGCGAGTTATCTCGTCGAAAGTGTTAATCAACCAGTATCGGGTTGCGAGATATCTCGTCCAAAGTAACGAAAGGGTTAAAAACTACCAAAATCTTTTTGACAAAATGTATAACACCCTAAAAATGTCACACTGAAATTCATCCACAAGATCCCCAGTTACAAAGCAACAAAAAAACACCCGGACACTTCGTCTTCCGCGCGTCGCATCTAGCGAACAGGAGTAGGAGGAGGAGCAAATACCCAAGTTCAAAGCTTGTCCGTAAAAGCCAAGGACTCGCTGCGGAGACGCGCGACCTCGATTTACGCCGATCTCGATCCCGCACCACCTCTTTTCCCCGCGTAACACCGTGGAATGCTCGAAGAAGACCGGTCTGCCTTTGCGTGCAGCAGTCGCATTAGAGCGCTGAATATTTCATTCATAAGCGGGGCCCGAGCAATCACCGTATTCCGCGAACGTGTATTATAGTAGAGAGACGCGATCGCGTGGTGGTATTGGTGCTCGCACCAACACTACCGTCAAACGCATGCATGCAACGGGGGTAACTCGCGGTAGTTGCAGCTGCAATTACGTCCGTGGCCCCCCGAAGACGTGAATGAAACGTCTGTCCTTTTTTTTCTATCTCTCTTTCTCTCTCTCTCTCTCTTCTTTTCCTTCTTCTTCTTCTTCCGCCTCTCTTCCTTTCGTTCTCCGTCCTCGTTTCTCTCGCTGGCCGCGATTTCTCGTCTCCGTCTTCTGGTTCTATCCGCGGCGAGGCAACTCGGGTGACTTTTTTTATTTGTTTTTTTTTAACGACGCCGCGAAGTAATGGGCGGCGTTCTATATCAATGGTGATGCACCTTGCCGCAGCTCTCGCGAGACGAATTCACGGGATTCTGGGCGACGAGACGCGCGGCTTTGCAGCTGCCGTGAAACACGACCTTCGCGCGGGTTTCCAGGAGGTCGAAGGTCCCGTGAAGGTTTGCGATGTGCGGAGAGACGTCTCTCGTCAGATGTAACGGAGTTGAGAAGCGTAGTGGAATGTAATATCATTATTCGCGTAGTCTGTCAACGTTTATGTTGGCTGGGAGATGGGGAGAGGGAATGAAAGGGAAAGGGGACTGGAGATAGGAAAGAGGAAATTATGGAAAATGGGATGGATCAAAATATAGGAGATATACTTGTGAAAAATTCGTAAAAACATAAATATGACCATGTATAGAATAAAAATATGCCACTAGTTTTCACCGATTTCGTTAAAACTGTCTTAGCATGTCAATCACTCGATATAAAGCCTAACCCAGAAATAACCCACGTGTCTATCTTAACCAGTTAAGTGTTGCGACCTTTTCGCAGAACATGCAGCTGTGATGATAAAGTTAGGAAATTATAGATACATGAATCTCATCTTAAATTATTTACATTGACCTCTAAACATTCTAAACATATTAAAATTTGCGAATATATCTCGGTTTTCACCAATATTACGATATAAATATCAAAAGGTAACATAATTTTCGTATGACGGATATACTCGTGAAAACACACTTAACTGGTTAATTAGGAGTCAATTAAAAATCTTTCAACAGACAGTTCACAGATCTCGAGTGTCTAATCAATTTTCCTTCTGTTACAGAACTTCCGGGAGCACCGTATCGATGGAGCAGCGCTACCCCTTCTCTCGGAGGACCACCTAACAGGCCCAATGGGCATGAAACTGGGCCCAGCCCTGAAGCTCCGCGCCCTTCTAGCCCGGAAACTCGGTGCCTGTACGGTTTGCCTCCACTGTGCCCACTGTCATCAGACTCCTCTGCCAGCGTTGAACGCAGCCGCGGCGGCCGCCGCTGTGACGCAACAACAACACCAGCAACAACAACAGCAACAACAGCAGCAACAGTTGCCCGGTAGGCGACCCAGCAGCACTGGAAACTGACAAACAATGGCGGAGACTCCTTCGTTGGGCCCGGACGGCGCGTTGCCCGCCTCCCCGGACCCAAACAGGGCCCTCAGGATAGAACGGCGCGTACCACGTCCCATACGCAAGCCGGAAGTTGTCTTCAAGAAGCCCATTAAACAGTGACGAGACACCCACGTGGTTTCGTTTCACACGGGAATTCTTTTTTGGAGGCTCCGCCTGTTGTTGTCAGTTGTTGTTGCTCGATTCGATCGACGGATCGGAATCAGAAAGAGAGATACGTGCAGAGAGAGAGAATTTTGCTAGCTGGAGTACCTGGTGAAGCTGTCCAGATTTCGTTTCACTCCGTTACGAATGAAGGAATTGGACAGTTAGAAGAGTCTAGGGTAGACGAAGTTCCGGATGAGTTTGATCGGAGTACCTGGGAGAAACTATGATTTTTTCAATTCCATTGCACTGTACCTACCTAGGTATTTGGGTATGGAACGAACGGAGCAAACACCAGGATGTCGGACAGTTTGACGTTCGACGGTGAACAATGAATTACGGGGGATATTTTATGAGTTATACTCGAGTACCTGGAGGATTCGCTCTGGACGAAATAAAGTCAATTCTGGTGTGTCGATTATCCGGATATCTATGTGTTGAGACAGAGGAGGGTGATAGAAGAGAACAAACGTGTTTTGTCGATAGAGACTTTATATATCCGATGTCGGCAGCCATGTCGAAGTAACTGGATAAGTGCGGTTTTCAGCGAACTTCCGTTCATGAAAACGCGAATTCTGTACAGGAGTGAATATGTATAGCGAGTTTCGATGAAAGAAATATTGCGAGGAAAGAAAGAGAAAATTGTTCCGCGATACGGGTTCTTCTGGTGATATTTTCGAATAATAAAATGGATAATAAGAATTTTTCGAAAAATCCAAGATCAACGAACGTTCGTTTAAAGGGGTTTAGTTTATCTTGAAAGACCTGTATCGCTGAACAAGTTTCTGGACGATCTCGACGAGGCGAGATTGTTTTTTCTTCACCGCGCGCTAAATAGAGGGTAACTAACAAGTGTTAACATTCTTGCGTTTAAATGAATTCCATGCATAAATTAGATATACACACGCAGGATGAATATAAAGAAGCTTAATGATACACGCTCGTGTGGTTAATGGATCGCCGAAAGCAGATGTATGTGTAATTATTCAAATTTTATCTGTTCCCGAAGGAAACAGGCGTAGGACGAAATAGAGATTAAAATTGAATTTTATGCCCCCGTTCGGGGCGGTAAGACGAATATATATATTTTGCATAATGTAAAGAATGATTATAAAACCCGAGAAATATTAACGCGGTGGGGATAAGTGGGGGATTTCGGATTTACACGTTCGATGGGTCGTTATTATGTGCGATCGGACATCTTGTACAATTTGCGAGAATTAAATTTATATTGTAATCGTGGGATAGCAATTTCTGGAGAATTTTTCAAACAGGGAAACGACGGCTACGCAGCGTTCTGCGTACGAGATGTGTCTTTCCATTTTACGTAGGAGATATTTGGAGAATCAATAAAACGAGTGCCTATGTTCAAAAAAAAGTCTTCCAACGCAGATCTTTCTCTGGTTGACAACAA
This sequence comes from Mimumesa dahlbomi, assembly GCA_917499265.3. Taxonomy (NCBI): domain Eukaryota; kingdom Metazoa; phylum Arthropoda; class Insecta; order Hymenoptera; family Crabronidae; genus Mimumesa; species Mimumesa dahlbomi. The sequence continues at coordinate 8,018,338 of OU824124.1, forward strand.
ACAAAAAAGGAAAAAAAAAGAGCCAGGCTCTGCAACGTGATAAAATCATGCCTGCTAATTACTTATTACTTCCTGTTACCTGAAATTGCATGTTTTTATCGCGAACAGATCGCACTAGCGACCGCGAGCTACGAATTATTCGGATTTTCTTGCGTGAAAATTTTACTGAACATCGAACTAATTAGTAACTCTGCTAATTGCTCAGAATGTACACTTATAACCTTAAACTACATATCTCTTAAGTTTTATTATCTTATAGATATATTAATGTTGCTACATTTCTACGGTACGTGTCTACGGACTTAAACGAACGCTCGTAGAAAAGAATCCGAGGGTTTCTACTTTCTTCTAGTTAAAACACGAATAACCAAATATGTGTATCGTTGAAATTGAACCGCAGGTAAACCGAATAATTCGCGTAGCACGTATCAGCAACGTGAACGAATCGAGGTGTGATACCGAAAATTGTTAATCGGTAAACGAGCGTCGAACGAGTGAAAAATAAATAAAAACATACATAAACAGCAATCAAGACAGTAAGAATAGAATGCGTGAGAACGTATTAGTGTACGTGTTAAACAAAAATTATGTACGAGTGTCGTGACGTTAGCCTGTAAAAATACGTATGTAGAACTGTATGAGTGCCTGTATGTATGTGTGTGTGTTTGAGAGGGAGAAACAGAGAGGGAGAGAAAGGTAGAGAGAAAGAGAAAGAGAGAAAGTGGGGAAAAAAGAAGAGACAACATTTTATTAGGGAGAATTTATGTGCAATAACAATAAAGAAACGTTTCGACGCGATACTTTTAACTACCGTAGGAGATACGTATTTTGCTCAAATCGTTGTTTCTTTTATATATTTTAACGAAGTTTTTATATGAATGAATTATAATGATAAATATACTAAATTATATTTTTGCTAACGTTCTACGTGCAAAAGGAAAACGAATAAAGGAAAAAAGTAGTACATCCACGTAATACACACAGCCACACACGCAAATGACATCGGATACACGGAATACAACGTCAGCCGGTATTGTATGTATATGTAGGAAACGATAGATTTTCGAGCGACGGACCCGTAATAGCTTAGAAGAATTGTACATTACCTTTTTTTTTCTTCTCTTATTTACAACGTTCAACGTTTATTTATTTAGGAGTAAATCGTTGCCTTATTGTATTCACGTAACAATTAAGACACGTAACGAGTGGTGTTTCATGCCGCACGGCGATGACGATAATGGTGGGAGTGAAGGATGATGAGTTCGTAAGACGAGCAGTATTTTTAGATTTACATTAGCCTGAATTTACTGCAGACTATATACGTTTATAAATATATGTACACATACACTTACAGACGCGGCAGTAGGGCGCGCGTCACCGGCACGTGCATCAAAGTTCATATTTCGCCCGATGGGACTTGAAATTTTCAAAAAAAAAGCAATTATAATCATTTATTCAATGTCAATTTCGTTATTCTTCATCTGCGAATCGGATAAAACATGAAAAGGTGCTCGTTGCTATAAAGCCTTATTATACAATAAGTCCCGCGTTTTTGAAATCAGAGAAATTATTTCGCAAAATTAATTTTTTTTTTGTATTACAAGCGGATACGAAACGATAAACAGTTTCTTTTTCAATTTCAATAACAAAGTGGCGATTGGTTAAATTTTTCACAAGCATTTCCCCGCGTACAATGCTAAACGTACATACTTCCGTGGATTAAAGATCGAACTTTAGGATAACGTGCTAACACTAACCGAGCTAGCGGCTTTTACTTAAAACGAGATCACTGTACATAATGCTTAAGCATTTATTTATATCGTGCTTCTACGAAGGACCCGTAGTATTTTATTTAGTTTTTTAGTCGGGGTTCACGCACATCATTACTGCGTAGCACGAGCATTAGCTTATCGAGCAGCAAGATCACTGAGGTAGAGAAACGAGAGTGTGAAAGAGAGCGAGAAAGAGAAAGAGAACGAGAGAGAGAGAGAGAGAGTGAGAAAGAGAAACAGCAAGGATTATTTAAAGACAAAAAAAAACATATGAATAATAATAATGTTGTACAGCAAGAGACAAACGAGCCGGAGAAGAAGAGGGGAAACGGGCGATAAGGCAATTTTGTGATACTTCAATTATTTTCCACCCATTTTCATCCTCCGTCTCCTTACACGATTAATTCACGATAACGTCCAACTTACCAACCTCTCCCACTCCCTGAAAACACCCTTTTTTATTTCTCCATTCGCGAGTCTGTCGTGTATTATTTTACGATTAACTGTCATATTATGTATAGTAGAAATTAATGGTGAAAAGAGAAAAAAAAACAGTACATTGTTTCTGTTAAAATAAACTTTGTTGAAAAATAACAGCTGCCGCCAGGCGTTCGATGTTACGATACCCCATCCGTTCGTTTTGTTTATCGTTTTTTTTTACAGATATTTAGACGGGATTATCCGGCGATATCTCTACGATCGTGCGGATATATGTCACACGATTCTCCGTGACGCACGTGACAGGTATGTATGTGATGTAGAATGTACGTAGAGTCGATGATAAGGAAATGGTACGCGATACGAGAATGACAAAATTGTGCCACGGTTTTTTTAGATAAAGGCGATATTTCGAACGATTTATTATAAAACGCGGAGTACAGTCATTCACAGATTCAGCAAGTATAAATAGATATCATTTTTACTAATTATATAAATATTTCTTTTAAAAAAATCACCCGAACTCTCTCCCGTCATACAAAATTAATTTAGGATACAATAATTTAAGTACATTTCTCCGTATCTTCCAAGTGCGATATCGACATTCATTACGCTTCCCTCGCCTGTAAAAAAAAACAAAAATTCATTTAAAATCACCGTCGTCATTGAATCATCGTAATTTATTAAAATCACAAAAAACCTACCCCGATGTGAACAGCCACAACTCCATCTTCGTCTGATCTTAGGATCCGCACCTTTATTTTCCCATCTTTCACAACGACAACTTTTCCCGTGCACTTTCCGTTTACCAAATTTCCGGAAATGACGTCACAGTACCTTCCGGGTGGCAGGCAGCTCGCGTTCTCCATTGACATGTCATAGTTGTCGCCGTTTATGGCGATGAGTCCCACGTTTCCGCGGCAGAACGCGATCTGATTCTTCCCGTTGTCCCACCAATTGTTCAGGGCCGTACCGTTCACCATGTTGCGGAATCGCACCATGTTGTAGATCTGTCGCCAGCGATGCTCGCAGATCCATCCGTTTCCGCAGGTGTTGTCGGCGTTGATTATGGGGGACAAGAGATTCCCCGTGGAATCGGCTGGCGGACTGTCGTCGAAGTTCTTGAAGTCGAAGGAACTCATTACACGCGGGTTTCCGTAAGGATGAGCCAACATGAAGGCGACTGCCATCTGGAAAGAATTATTTTTATTGCTAAATTGTTGAAAATAATGGTTTCGTAATGATTTCGTAATATAGTTGTAATTGCTGTTTTGTTATATTATTCAAAGAAGTGATATTGTTTCGTTGCTGCGAGAAAATGAACCGAAAATTTATCATATAATTAATGTAATAATTTGCAGAGAGATTTAGAATGCTATAAATTAATATGTTATAATTTCGTTACATGTAAGTACTGATTAGTTATTCAAATTTCTAACTTTTTAAATAGCAAAGTAAAATAGTTTTCCTTGTAAACTCCATCGTAAATGAGTCAATAGAACTTTAGAAGCGGATTTAATGTTTAAAGAATTTTTCTAAACGCATGTTCTTTAATATTAATCTGCACGGTTTGCATTTGCGTCGCGTCTGGCCATGAACGCACCGTTTCTACTTGTCGCGGATGGAATTCAGTGAAAACGTTCGTCCAGCGGCGTTTCGTAAAAACATTTCCATATCTCTTCTCAAATTTTTACAACCTATTACGAGAGCAATAAATTTTGCTACCGGATAATGTTAATTGATATTTTTTATAACTCACCTTGTACAATCTAGATTTTTTATACGTGAGCACATCGCTGGCACGTTGAGTGTCATGATTGTCGATAAAAACTAACGCGTCTTTGGATGGCAAAAGACTCCAAGCTTCTCCCCAATTAACGAACCACTTCAACAGGTTATTTCCCGTCAAAGAGTTGGTGATCTCCTTGCCATGCCTGAATTCCGTCACCGCCGCGAATTCGTTGTACTCGTATTTGTTAACCGCTTCGCCATTTCCCCAGTCGATCACTTCTTGAAATATGTACGGCCTCGCGTTTCTCGGGAAGCCGTGTTCGGTATTCAGATTTTTTAATCTCGAATAAATCACAACCAGATCGTATGGCCACATGTGCTTCGCGGCGTCAATGCTGAAAAAAAAAATAAAAAATCACCAATGAAACGGATCTGCATAACTCAATTAACACCAGAACTACCCGGGGGGTCAAAATGACTGGTTCCGAATTTCTTCTAAGAATTTCTAGAATTTATAATACTACGATTTCCAAAATTCTTCGTAACCATGTTCCTATGCGTAAATAATTAAATTAATTAATTTATTATGCTACTCTGTTTCTTTGTTTCAAACATACTTGTATGTCCAATGCTTTTAAATGAAAGGAATTAATCCTCGGTAGTTCTAGTGTTAAAAGAAATTTACCGCGTAGGTACATTGACATAAAAACTATTTCTATAAACGTCAATTTTCTTTTTGATAATACATATAATCAAGTTCAATAACGACCGATTAAAAATTCCATAATTTTATATTTAGTGTCCAGGACCCACTAAAATAACACACAGAAAGGTCAATATAAACGACAGATTAAGTAACAACTTCACTAACCGGAATCCAGCAACACCGGCGTCGATGACTTCATTCAGAAAGCCGACGAGCTTCGACCTGACGTACTCGTTCGCCTGATTCAAGTCGTGAAGACCAACCAATTCACAGTTGCGCACGTTCACCGGATCATTGTAGTCGGTGATCTGACACATCGAGTGAAAACTGCTGGAATTGTACGGCACAGCGTAGTATTCCATGTTATAAGTGTTCGCAGTCGAGCCACCAGTACCAACGGCATTTGAATGGTTGCCACTCATGTGATTCAGAATTACGTCAACGTAGATTCGCACGCCGGCTTTGTTGCATCTTTTCACCATGTCGACGAAAGCCTCCTTCGTGCCAGATCTCGTGGTCCATTGGTAGGAAATCGGTTGGTAACGTTCCCACCATGGTCGCTTGTTGACCATCACGTTCTCTTGTATGGGAGATACCTGGTTATCCGGAAAAGATAAAGGGAAAATGAATTATCAACGTGTACGATAGGAATTTGACACACGATTTATTTGTCCATTGGTGTTCGTGTGTTGGTGTTGAAGGAAAATCTAGTTTGTTGAAACGTTAAATTTAGTTTGTAATGTGGGATTGTTTATTGCAAACTTTGTCGGGAAAATATTTATGTGTGTAGCAATTTCTGTGAAACATTCTTGGATTTTAGAATTATTAAGCAAAGTACAAAAATACAAATCTATCGTCACACATTTAATTATGCGGTTATAACAAATCAATGCTATATATTACAAGGTGTTATATTTCTTATAAAAATTTTACTTAATTTTTCGGTAAAGTAATATAAAACAGACACACAAATGCCAAGTGGGATTCTACACTACAACAACGGTAATTATTTGTCACAATAATAAATTTCATACTTCTCGTTTTACAAATACTAAAATTATAAAAGCGCTTTTACCAAAAGTTACAATTTTTATTCCAAGGGAAACGTGATTATTTTACCAAATTTATTCCCTGTCTATTTCAAACTTGGTGACACCTATACCACGTATTCAAATATAAACAAAACCGAAACCCCGTCGATATTGACACTATAAAATCCCGTTAATTAGCGCTTCATTTACCTGTACACCGCCATAGCCCATAGGGCCGAGAAATTGCTCGCACTCTTTCGCGATATCCTTCCATTTCCACTCGAACAAATGCACCATAGTGTCGTGACCCGGCACATAGTGCGGATCTTTGTAGACACCCTGGCCTACCGCCACCGTAAGCACGGCCAACAATCCCGCGGCTAGCAACATCACAGACAATAATGTCGCGAATAATCGGACTCACGATATATAAGCACGGACCGTGCTTACATCACTGCCAGCTGTCGTACATCCAAAGGTCAGTACATTTTCCGCCACCAATCGCGTTTTATCAATGCGGCGCACTATTGTTTAGACGATAAAATCGTCGGATGATAACATCGTTCGTTCGGTTGGTCCTCGTTCGGCGTTATCTCTGCAACATCAATGATTTGATGGGATATAAACGGAATGAATATGTTACATATTCGGAACTCGATGGATAATTGATATATATATTTGGTTCGTAATGTAAACGATAACACGTAACATTGGATTATTATTGTGTAATCAATGAACGGTCAATTTTCGGTACATTTACGTGTACGGTATATATATATGTGTGCTGTTTAACGAAACGATGACACTTGACGTAATCATGAGAGATTAAACTGTGAATTGTTAGTGATGTTTGTATTATGTCGAGTTATCGTTTCCCCTTAAGATTCTGATTTTTAAACACACAATATAATACTTGTTCTACGTGGACGTGTGTTTGGCCTAATGATAAATAAATTGTTTTATTACATTTCATACCGTTTATACGAAGGCCGATTATTTTTAACGTGATGATGTTATGAACGTGCAATCGGCTGTGTATGTTCGTTGAAGTACATACAGTTTACGACTACATGGTTCTTCTTGTTGTCGTAGACTTTGCACGTTTTGATAAAAAAAAAGATCTTGGAAACTGCGAACGTTTGCGAAAATCATTGTTGCTGGAAGAATTAATTGGAACGTGCCAATCGTATGTAAACTATTGCTCTCGTTGTACAAACATACACATACGTGACAGTGAATGAAACATAACTATCATGCAGATTAATGTACAGGGTGCTGCATGTTTTTTTATACAATGTTTTGTAGTATATTTTGTCAACAGAAATAAGAAAAAAGTACACGAGCGTTGTTGCACGATGCTTTGTTAAAGTTATAAAAAATAATGTAAATTGCGACAGAAATAATAATTTTTAAATAAATTTAAGTCAATTTTCTTGTAGCATAAATAACCACAAAATATTCCGCGAAAGTTTGCACAGAACAACTAAAAACATTCTGCATGTTGAGTAAATAATATTTTTAATAAAAGTAACGCGAAATTTATTCTGAATCTAAAGTTTTACATGTAACTACCAATTTTTAAATATAACATGCGTACAAGCGTCAATTTTTCATTTAATATAATAGCCGTGTTAAATTTAACTACATACGTAACCTAGTGTTTTGTTTAATTTTTATGCTAACATTTTATAGTTTACAATCGTCCAAGAAATTCTTATCACCCCATGGATAATTTATTTTATCGCTTCGCGAAAGGTATTTTATACTCTTCCGTGGAATATCATAATGTATTCCATTCGCGTTGAGAAATAAGGCATGAAAATGTTGAGGTTTCGTATGTTCAACTGTTTAACGGCATTCAGTTATAAGGAACAACTTATGTTTCTTATTTGCGGAGTTAATTTCAGTAACGGAACCACTGCGTTGCGTTATGTCAGAGATCAAAATCCCGTGTCAAGGATATTCATTTTCCGACCGAATAATTACGGGTATCATCCGCGAGAGGCATCAGGCATCATCTCCTCTAACTACCGGAAATAAAATCTTAAATAAATTGATATCATTACCGTATAAACCTGCTAAGTATTTCATAGCAAAAACTGTATCGGGAACTGATTTATAAAGTTAATAATCCTTAATAATTTCCACCGCGTTTACCGGTACGTCGGGCAGATGAATATCCGCGATTACGGCGTTCACGTTCGCAAAATTGCACGTGCAACGCTGAAAGCATGAATTACTGCATTCGAATCGGCTTTAATAAAACAACGAGTCGCCGGGTCAGAGTTCAATATCCCGAGAAAATTGTGGCACTCCGCCGAGAAACATATTTTCTTTCGGCAACTGTCTGTCAAGTTCATATCGATACCTCTGAGTTACAAGATCGTAACTCTGATATATAAAAAATTAAGTTTTGTATTTTTTTGTAACATTATTGCGAGAATTACCTGTAATTACAGAGATAACACTCTCAGTCCTCTATTTATCGTATAAACACTATTATTTTCAATTATTTCGTATCCTTATTTGACGTGTATGTAAAAATATATTCTCCAAAGTAATCACAACACAAACCAAAATAAAAGACTCAAAAAAAAACATCATTTTAATCACCATATCATTTACTTATACACAGACGTTGCCTCCCTTTTACTATACAACTATCGATACAATCTCCCGTACTTTCTAAACCATTCTACAGTTCGATCTTCCAACCATTTGATCGATCGAGTCAGTGTCACAAATTATTGCCCGGATAATAGCGAATCACCGATTTCCACCCGAATCCGCATATACAGGGTGTAACAAATATGCGGGAACCCTTTTTCAAAATCAATAGTACGCACCAAAAGATGAAAAAAAAGTCTGTAAAGTTTTGTCTGATAATCACCTCCTATTGAGATATAACCCTTTTGCTAAAAAACTTTTCAAAAATCTCCGAAATGGTACGACGTAGGGGACCGATTTTGATTGCAATATAATCGCAGAAGATCAAAGTTAATAAAAAAAATATAATCGCTGCGATTATTGCTATTAAATAACATTTATTCTTGTGTAATCCAAACAACTTCGATTACCTATATCATAGCAGGTTTGTAACATCTTGGGAAAAATTAAGGGCACTCACTAATACTTTCTTTCTTTTTAATATTAAAATGAAAATCGGTCCTCTACGACGCACTATTTCGGAGATATGATTTTTTAAAAATTTTTTACAAAAAGTGTTATATCTCGATAGGCGGTGATTTTCAGCCAAAACTTTCGAGACTTTTTCTTCATCTTCTGGTGCGTATTATCGATTCTGAAAAAGGATCCCCGCATTTTTGTCACACCCTGTATTCTAATCAAATAATCATCGAACCCGTTAATCCCGCATGCCGTGACATTACTCCCATTGACTCGCGAATATTTCTCGCAGTTTTGAGCCCGTGAAAGGACACACAGGCGTATCCCCGCGCAGCGGTGTACGCATCCGGTCAGAATAATTACGAGCGATCGTTAATCGGTTCTGCCGGTTCAGGGATCAGGGAGCCGACGGAGAAGCGCTCCCCGTTATCACGCCCGACGCGTATATCGCTCTTCGGCTTGTAAAGTACCGGTCTCCGACGGTACGATTTTCGCTGCGGGTTACAATTACGAGCGAGGCGCGTAATTAAAAGCTGATGTCTCTCATTTATTAATGCTACCAGACGAGTCCGGGTGCTGTCGGTTGCAGCAGCGCCGGAGCGGAGCTCGTTTTAATGCCAAACGTCATCAGTCTTCGACTACCGTCCGAGTTCCCTTATCCCTTTTACTCCTTTCCTTCGGCTTCTCTCTTCACCGGGCCCCCTCGACTTTATGTCTCATTTGCATATTTCTCTTCGCTTCGGAATGTATATCGCCGCGGCGTATATCCACGGCGCCGATAGGGGTTATCGATAAACCACGATAATTATTGCACGGTCGGATGACTCAATCAATTTTATGCCTTTCTGCGTAATTAAACCGTGGACCGACTATGCGAGATTCACGATCGGGGGGAACGATGCCGGATTGTTCGGCGTAGACTCGATTGATATTTATTGTACGACGCTTTTGACGGTGATCGCTAGCTTAATGGTGGTTTTTTTTTTTGTTTATTTGGTAGACGAAGGGGGGATTGTGTACCGTGATTACGGGGTGGTAATTGTTTCTCGATTGTCGGTAGGAAAGAGTTTAAGATCGGTATATATTGTATAACTTACGAATCTGAGTCAATTTCGAGGAAAACGTTTGACGTCGTAGGAAAAGTAGCGAATACTACTTCTTAGAAAATAGTATGTATAATATTGATAAAGTAATCCAATATGTGTCATTTGTTTGAAAATTTATATCTTCTGAAGAGAACTCGACGAGCTGTACAAACCCTATACATATTTCAGACATTCTAAACTTGGAAAATTTAAAATACAATAAAAAGTGCCTGTTTAATGGTGTATTGTTTAAAAAGATATATCAAAGTTGCAATTGTACGCACGATTTCGGGAAACACTATACTTTTCCATATTTGCGATCATCACATGAAACACAAACGTTTGGTTTTGAATTTGTTGTTTCTTCCTACTCAATAGACATATTTCGAAATTAATAATAATATTTTTGACGGATTGCGAACATCGACCAAATGTATTCGACAATTTTAAATGAACGCGAGACGTGTGGAGAGATACAAAACCCGAATTGTCAAATTACAGTTACGCGATCATGCTCCGAACGAATTTCACGTTTCATGCATTCGAATCACGTGGACAAAATTGCGGCCTGGAATGAAAGCATCGCTCGCAAACTGCAACAATATAGCTTTATCGGGCCGCGCTACCTTATTTTACCATAATTACGATACCCTGACTTTATTAGCCAGGTATAAAGTTGATGCGTGGATCGAATGGACAATCCAGCTACCTGCCTTTGGATATTGCAAGTCGGCAGGTATACGGAACACTCGGTTATGCTTGAGGCTTTTGAAACGAGGTGGACGTGCAGTTTGCAAGTACGGCAGAAACAAGCAATCTACGTAATTATCACTGAATCGAAAAATTGTTGAAATAATTAACGCCGATTATTATCTGCCTGGTTCTTTTCGTTGTAATGTTGGCTATTATTATAAAGGGACTTCAAGGTTTCGCTCGCCGAACCTTGGAAGTGTATTCTATAAATGGAGATGTGAAAAAAATGTTATACGTATGTTGCCAGTAAACACTTTGTTAAAAAAATATAAACAGAAATATAAAACGTGAAATATTTTACATGAGCAAAGTTGCTAGAAAAATCTTGACACGATAAATTTAATATTAAATCGATGCCAGGCTTTTCTTTGGATGGCTGAACAACATTTAAACAAGAGAAATCAATTGAAATTCTTGTTTCTCTTATATTTTATAAATTTGTATATATTATAATATTTTTAATAGCAGTTTATTATCTGCATTCATTCAACCTTTTAATGTTTTCTGTAGTATACGATTAAAAAATTTGTTGTCGCCAACGATATACTACTTAAAGTTCACCGTTCTCTACCATCGAGATTATTATTATATTTTTAATTTGAATTTATCTATCAGTACGATTTGTTTCCTCACCTTTATTACGAGGCAGATTTCGACGTAGATTTTACCCCAATTATTTCGAGCGATACTATCGGAGTCAGGCTTTTTAACTGGTTCATTAACGTCGATACAGGTTTCAATGACAGATGGTGCGATTGATAGACCGCGATCGGCCAGATCCCGGCGAATCGTTACGTCATAAACATCGGGACGCTGAAAATATAATTATTCGCGGTGCGCTTACCATCTGACGCTCGTAACGAGCCGTGCGGCAAGGTCGAGCGAAGTTTCTTCAGGCGCGAAGTGTCATGGCGATCAACGTCGATCTTCGATCGCCGGGCTTTTTGTCGATCATCTGATCCATATTTGATGCGCGTGAAAATATACGGTGAATGGCCTCATCGCAAGACTTTTGTGAAATACGAATATATATTTGATTAATTCGATTCGGAAATTTGTTCAAAAGGGTTAACATTTTGACTGGAACTAAATAAATGGTTAGTGATGAATTTTATAAAAATATTTAACAATAACTTGTAAAAAGTTAAAGCATGGAAAACATAGAGAGAATATTATCGATAATTTACTTAAATGGTGAAAATGCGTATATAAATAGTAAAATATTATGATATTAAAGTGAAACATTGATTATTCGAACATTATTAAACACGCAAGTCCTCCGCTCATGAAACGTTTATTAGTTTCTTATGCCTGAAACATCTTTGCATAAAATTTTGGATAGTTTGAGAATTTTGAAACATTCTTGAAATGATAGTTTTCAAATATGATATTCAAGATGTTAATTTTTATAAAAATGAAGAGCGAATAGTGAATACGAACTGCAAAGTTATTTAAGTGAAGAAAAGTCTGAATTTTACTAATCGACCCAACTGAATACGTTTTATTTAATCATCGCAATTTAATAAACCCAATGATAAATAACTCATCTCATTTTACGACAAGGAATCTATAGAAAAAGGGTGATTAATTTGTAGTGGTCGGATTTTAAAATTGTTGTAGAAAAAAAGTAGAAAAATACGACTCGTTTGAAAGACATTTTTTCTTGTATTTTCGTATAGCATTCGTAAAAGTAGTTTGAAATAAATGTAAGACATAAACGAAACATTTTCCGTGATATGTTAATTACATCGGAAAAAGAAGAATCACAAAATTCCACCCACACACAAAGTCATTATTTGGCGACATACTTATTTCAATAGAACTTTTATCCATTATGCGGTAATGAGATACACAATTGATTGACGATAATGAAACACTGGCGAAAACTTTCTTTATCAAAGTAAAGAGTGTGATTTGCGAGGCTTTGGGATTTTATGGAAATCACCACATTCAAATACACGTAAATGTCTATTACAAAAATCACGATTGACTCCATTTTACTATATTTGTTTTTTAACAATCTTGAAGCACATCGAAATGTTATACTTGATCATTTGAATATGCTGCACCGCACACGAGATCTATCGATCACAAAATTCCTCTTCTCTCTTACATGTTACAACGTTAAAGCGTTTCCAACATACAACATCGAATCGGTAACGGAAAACGATAGACAATAAATTTCGTTTAGGCTAATTTGATTGATCAACGATTCATAAATCTTGCTTCTTCAACACAAGATCATAGTTATATTTTAATATCAACGTAAGTTCCATATCGAATGCGATAAATAATTCTGGCTAAATATGTGTTATTTATTCGTCAACATTGTATCAATCATGTTTTTGTAATCGTAGATAAGACAGTAATGGCGTACATAATGCCGAATTAATTTATGCACACCATTTATTATACGCACAACCATACTCTCGTGTCTACTTGCTCGTTCGTTTTGCACGTGGTAAATCTCGTGCCGTTCTTGCATATCGGCAGCAACCAACTCGACGTGAGTTTTCGAAACGACGGGAAACGTGCACGGCCTGTTCATTCACACACGAAAACGAAATTACATCGACATTTCCCATCGAGACGACCGATTTTTCGTCCACATTCTAAAAATTCTCACAGATTTCCCGTTCCCCAAGGAGACATCCGTTCGGCGACATCAAGGATTTGTCGTTTAGTTTTTGTACCAATGGTGAGTATTACATCGATCAACAACGCTTATAGATATTCTGCTTTGTCCACGTTTTAGTTTTAAACAATTAACCGAGAATTAACAGGAAGAAGAATATCGGCGTGAAACGATCGATCGTTTAGTTTCTTTTTATTCTTTGCAATCGACGAAGAACGTATCGCTTGCATATCATAAATCCTGATGATTTTCCGTTGTGTAAAATCGAGACAAGCCGCGGGGAAAATAAGTGTTGCGCTAATGGCTGCCGAGAATGCGATTCGATTCGGTGATTCGAGATCGTTTGAAATATTATATATATTTTTCTTCCTGCCGCTTCTCGAGAAACGTCACTTAACGACTATACCTTATATATTCACAGTTTCATAAAACACTTTTTCACATCTGTATTTCGAAAATAGCTGCGACGAGTCGTCGATATTGATTAGTGTCACTGTCACAAGGAGGAAATTGGATAAAAATTATTCGTGCTTCTCGGAAACACGCGTAAGAACAATAAATTACGCGTTGTACGCGTCGTATCCACCGTATGATATTAATAAATAACAATAGAAATATTTTAAACATAGATAACATAATTATAAATACACTCTCAGCAAGTATGTAAATCAAACACTCTAATCAGTAACTTTTCAACGAACGAATATCAAATAAATCTAACTTTGTACCGTAATCACCTGGTAATTACCCTTACACCTGAGTAAGACAAGATTAAAAAACAAGAAGAACAGAGAAATACAAGAGATTTACCCTCGTCCCAATGGCAGTAAGAATATTAACAAAAAAAAAATATTACATCGATGGTTTCTATTTCGTCGTGTCAATCATCGTTAAAATTTCATCGGTACAAGCATCGTCAAATTTATCCCGATAAACTTTTCGATTAATATATATGCTCGCTGAAATTTAAACGCTCACATTAACGGCAATGAAAACGTTGCGGTTCTCGTTGCCAGTGTCAGAGAGCCCGATTGGCATGAAATTAAAAAATAAAAGGAAGAGAATAAAAAAAAAGGGGAAGGTGGCCAGCGCCTCGAGGCATCGTCAAGACGCCGCGGAATCGTTTGTCACTGTCAAATCATCGACTACGGATCTCGAACACCTCGCCCGGAAGTAATACGAGCATATAACGTACTCTGTTTTTTTTTCAGTATAGTATCAAATATAGATATATGTATGTATATATGTATATATATATAAGTATGTATTATATGTATATATTTATAGTTAGAGTCTTTGCAGTTCTTTTGACATAATTCATGGTAATCGATGGATATGTTATGACATACGGTGAAATGTTTAACAATATCGTCGATTTCTCCTACTTTCTCCGTCGCTCACAGCGAAATGCGTGTGTGTATGTGTATGCATGTATGTATGTACGTGCGGTTATGTGTGTATGCTAAAAACGCGTTGGAGTTCCATTTCATAAATGGCGAAACGCGCGTTCGGAGATAACATTGTTAGTCACGAGCGTGACACAGTGAACGTAGAAATGAGATTGCACGGTCATCGCGTGAAAAAAAGAAAATCATCGGTGAGATTTGAATAGCGAAGTGACGAAGCCATCGGCAAAACTTCTGGTTTCACGTAGTGCCAGCGACAGATTTACTTTTAATAGTAGAAAGTAGAAATTACGATCCGGCGATCGTGGTAGATAGACGATAATGACCATGAACTATTCTTTGAATCATCGGCATCAAATGAAATTAGTACAGTTTGATAACTCACGTGGCCAAGTGTTTTGTATTAATAATTAATTACCGTCGATTCGAAAATCAAACGTAAATAACGCAAATGGCAGTCTTCTTATATTCATTCACAAAACGAACTCAATAAAATCGTGGTATTTCAATAAAATGAAGTAACCACCCGTTAAAATAATAAAAGTTGTGTTAACGATTATATAATATAATAGAAGTAGGATCATTTTATAAATTAATAACGTCAACCAATAATTCCTTCGCGAATAAAACTTTCCTGTCTCGCACGTGAATATACCCAACGTAATTTGAATATCAAATAATCATTAACTATTAACTAAATGACATAATACTGATCGTGGTAACAATCGTACCACTCGCTCCTTACAAAAACCACCGCTCACGCGGAAACGTGGCAAATATTATTTCTTCTTTCCCCTAACAATTGCAAAACACCTTTAAACTCGCCACAAATACCTGTACACAACCACGGACGACTGTCCAACGGGGAAACACAACTAAAGAATATCCTCAAACTTCCTAATTCACATACTCAAACACAACGATTCAATATTGAAACACATCTAGAACTCGACAAAACCAATGAATTTCTTTAACAAATCGAGCTCGACTACGATCCGCGGACTTCACGGCACTGTCGTCGACGAAAACAAAAGGGCGGAGAACAGTGGAACGAATTGTTTTAGAATTTGTGCGTTTTGTAAAGCAAAACCGCATTCGCGCGGCCTTCCTGTATCAGCACCACCCTCATGTAAAACCGTCCAACAGCTTCGACAGGATTTACACTTGTCTGTTGTTGCTGTTGTTGTTGTTGCTGCTGCTGTTGTTGTTCCTGTTTCTGCAAATCCGCCTTTCTTCCCGAAGGATCAATTTTTTCTATTTCTTTTATTTCTTTCACTTCCAGTTCTTTCGTCACTTCCTGTCGTTCGGGTTCCGCTGGCATATCCGGTTTTCGTTCAACCTGTAGCTGCAATTGCTCCTGGAATGGTATCTGACTTTCTAATTGTTCCTCGTACTGTTTCTCCCGTATCTGTCTCTGCAAAGCTCCTTCCTCTAATTGCAACGTCATTTCCGCTTGGAGGATCTTTCTTCTCTGCTCCTCTCGCTGCAAACGTAATTGTTTCTCTGCTCGAACTCGTCGTTGTTCTTCCTCTTCCTGTTTCCTCTGTTCTTCGAGTTGCTTCTGACGTTCTTGTTCTTCTTTCAATTGTCTCTGAATCTCCTCTTCCTGTTTTCTCTGTTCTTCAACCTGTCGTTGTAGTTCTAACTGTTCCTCTAACTGTCTCTGCTTCTCTTCTTCTTCTTTCTTCAGCTTCTCCTCTTCCAGTTTCTTCTGCTCCTCTAACTTCGCACGTGTTTCCTCTTCTTTCTTCCTCTCTTCCTCCACCTGTTTCTGTTCCTCCATCTGTCGCTGAAGTTCCTGCTCCCTCTGTTGCTGTAGTTCCTGTTCCTGTTGCTGTCTCTGCGATTCCCTCTTCCTCTGTTCCTCTTGTCGCTGATCTGCCTCGCCGTTCTTCGTTTCCGACGGTTGTGCGTCGTTATTTAAATCCTCACGTCGAGGTTCGTCCGAAACGGCCGCCGTGGCGGCCGAGGCCGGAGGTTAGTTGCTACCAGAACGTTGTTTCTGATCGGATCCGGCGTCGGATCCGCTCGAGCTCAGAGTTGTGTTGCTGCCATACGGGTCCAAGGACGATTGGACCGACATACTGCGACCTTGTCGCCTCACTCTGTGGGGGGAGAGTTTTCCCGGGTCGACACTGGTTGGATCTGCCTGCAACAAACCCCCTGGTCAAGTGGCTTCCGCAGCCTGCGATGGAACCAAGTGAATGACGAGGTTAACGAGGTCATGGGTTCACGAGTTCAGTACTATACAGGGTGTTCCAGCTAACGTGCAGGTCCCTGGGCCAGGTGATAGCTGAGGTAATTCTAATATAGGGAAATGAGATTCGTAATGTCGTAGCTTAATTTGTGGTCGAGTTATTAACGAAAAACGATAGCCAATCAGAGGGCTTCGTTGGGCCACAGTACCCTACTTGTGTTTTTCTATTGTTTTACTATTGTTTTTCGTTAATAACTCGGCCACGAATTAAGATACAACATTACGAATGTCACGTCCCTATATTAGAATTAACTCAGATATCACCTGGTTCAGGGATCTGCACGTTAGCTGGGACACCCTGTAGAGTTGGATCCCTTGAAATGTGGGAGATACGCTACGCTAGAAATTAGAAGTAAATGAATTGTTGACAGAATTGAAGATAATTTGCGATTTAGAGTGTATATTCTTGAATAACATGGACGGAATATTTTATTTAGTGTATGTATGGAATAACTTAAAGTGAACAACGCGTTATACAAGTTCTTAATGGAATGTGGATGTCTGTGTAAATATGCGGTTTTCTGGAAAATTGGTAGAAAAAAAGGGAAAGAAGTCGAGTGTTTTTATTATCATTATAGTGTTATTTATGCGTTTGAGAATCTTGATAATAGGAATTAGAATTAGATATTTGAAACGTAACTTAAAGCCATACGCACCTGATAGGCCAATGCAGTCATAATAATTCCAGATGGTACCAACCCCAAGGGATGAACTTCTCGCATTAAAACGTTCGCTGGAATTTTATGGAATTGAATGTATTCCAGGAAATTCCCGATCACATCTTTCAGAGGTGTCTGCTCATCGCCGTCACAAAATTTTTTGCTCCACATCAAGGCCGCCTAAAAATAAAAAATAGAAAATAACTGCAATAGTTTATTATAGGTATAGTTAGTTCGCATATAATAACAAAGCATATGAAAGAAATAAGTATAAAATTCAGGAGAAACTTTCGAGATAATTATAAGGCAACATCATTCGAAAGTTCTCAATATGTAAATTGAATAGAGAAATAAAACTGAAAGCTTTTCAAAGAACCATTGCCAATTAAGACAAATAATGAATAGAAGAACAAGCAAAAAATAGAATTTACAATCATTAAATATAGTGATTCAATTCAATTAAAATATATTAATACCATAAACATATGTATTTAAATTAATAAGGGTACTAAGAATATTTCATTAAAATTTTCGTGAAAGTAACACAAGAATATTGTTCAAAAGTTCTCGATATGTAAATCGAATGAACAACGAAAAGCGAAAAGTAATAAGTCTTTCAAAATGATTATTTAATTTTCATTTACTTGAAACTTGGTGAATTCATCAGCGCGAAGTTCTTCTCTCGCCAGGATTAAACGGACTACGTGTTGAGGAAGCAGGGTGAAGGATCCTAGGTTCAATACTTCGTTGCCATGTTCATCGACGAATTCCAGTACCTTCGAACACGTTAAAAAACATAGAGTAAATAACATTGAACATTATGAAATGAAAAAACTAATTAATTCGTTAAATTAATTTCACTTGCAACAGTGTATCATTCATATAAAATAGATCGTGGTCAATATATTTTCAGTTTTCATCAAAATCGGTACTCTCTGTTTTATCTCGTTTAGTAATACGCAATCAAGTTTCATAAAGTAGTAGATATCTATCGAGATATCTTCTATCGGAGAACGTGAAAATACGAGCTTATCATTAAATTGCCTTATCGATATGCTTCGAACCTATGTATAGAGTACCAAACCTTCTTGGTATTTCAAGATTACTTTGAAGGTAGATATTATCTTATCCTTTGGCAAATGTCAGATGCGGCGCAGTATTAACATATCTATCATTATCAGAGTAATGACACTACGTAATATTTTATCGGAAAATTATAATCTAAAATTTTGTAAAATAGTTTTTTTAGAGAAATATTGTAAAATAATTTTGTAGAAAATTTATCGTTTACACCAACCATTTTTCAACTGGTTTTAATAATTGTGGAACAGAGAGAAATATTGAAAAATAAGAATTTTCGAGAGATTTACCTTCTGGACCAACGATTTCGTGCATTTGTACTGAATATATCGTTCGGCCGATGCCAATAGGGCGCACACTGTATCCACCGTGATACAGCACTGAACGAAGCCGGCACAGGCTCTCCTAAGTTCATCCAATCCGTAAAAATCAGCGGCATTCATTACTCCTACGAACATAAAAATGTAATCCCAAATTTGTCAGGGACTCGAGATAATTAATCCCGTATAAGAAGAAAACACTTCACGCGAACTATTACCTATGTTTTCAACGCAATCGTAAACATCTCATTTTATCACGATAACAGATCTGAAACTATTTTGATTGGAATATGAAAACATTTCAAATAAACTGACGTTATTTCTATAATTCTCTTAACAGAAATAACTGATAAATAATAATTCGATAGAAATGAATAATGAAATATAATTTTTGCTTGTCACTAGATTTTACGATACTGATAGAATAAAGTTACAATGTCACGATGCATTATCGTGATTAATTAAGTTCATGTAAAAACAATATGGAAATTTAAAGATTTCGTGGATATAAACAATGACATTGCTACTAATATTTTAGTATTTCAAATAAATCGAAAACTTTAACCAATATACACGATCCGTTGACTTAGTCGAATAATATTGACAATCGTTAATATTACTAATTAATATTTTATTATTATTACAACCCACCTAATAATGTTCTCGGCTGCAATATAATACCGCCAGTGTGAATATACTCGATTAGCTGACGGAAAACGTCCGGCTCAAATTCCTGGATGATTAAAGTGTGGTGCTGATTCGGCTGTGGCTTAGCAAAAGACGCAAATTTAATAATGAACACGTGCGTATTCGTCGGGAATATGCGTCGTAGCCTGAACTCGAAAATTCATGCTAAGCGACTTCTATGGTCGCGTTTAGCGATGGGTACCATTTACCATTTCAATTTATTACACTAGAAAGCTAAAAAATATCTAACTATTTCCCGTCAGATTCTCCAGAACTAAATTCACATTTATTACATCATTCTCGATATTAAAATGAAACTTAAAAAAAATAATTGGGTCGCCTTAACGTTAATATTAATGAAAATTGTTTTCGATCGTTTGGATTGAAATTTTGTAAATTTTTCTAATATTTTTTAGTCTATGGGTGCCCATCGCTAATCGCTCGAACATACGTAAGAAGTAATAGAACACGTATTTCGGTGTCGCGAACAGTTCACGAACACGTTCGACGTAAGTGCAGAGTTCCATAGGCAAACTACTGTGCGTCTAACACCATCCTAATTGTAGACGATGATACGTTACGTGACTACGTTATAGATTGACGAGGTGCAGAACTTCGAGTCGTGGTAAATCGTCGCTAATGAGTGAATACCATGACCGTGCTAATCTACGGCTACTGATTATTCGTGGCTAGTGGGACAGTTAACTAACTTTGATGACCCCGTTGATAATGATTTTCATTGACAACTCGCATGCCGACTGAAAGAGATAGATTTACAGTGTGTAAAAAAAATAGGGTACCAGTACAACTTGCTACGCGAACAAAGAAATGTTTAATATAAAGCTTCCATAGGAATAAATTTCAATATTAAATACCCATCGTTTTAATATTCATGATAATTATTGATTGTCGAAGGAAGCGGAAAGTATTTTTGCACACTGTAGTATCTAAATATTTCTCAACTCGATCGTCTATTTCTTTCAGCGAGAAAATCAACCATAGCACCGATATCGTGCGACAAACAATCCCGTCGATGAACATGATTAACTCAACACTCTCGATTTAAAGACATTTTCGAAATCAATATAAAAATAAATCTTACCAATAGTCTCGAGTGATATCACGGTATCGGTGCGTATACTGTTTCCATGCAGATCATACAGAATAAATTACTGTCACTGTCTATAATGACTTTCGCACACCGCACGACTACCAAAACGAATCACAGAAAACCAGACAGTGGAAGAATAATACAAGACGACTCTATCGTGTAGAAGAATTGAAAACGTTTTCGAACGAACAGGCGTCGAATCGATCGATTCGATTCCACGGTTTAATTTTGTTTTCTTTTTTTTTTTTTACTTTTTCTCGTGTTCTCGAGAGTTTTCCGTGGATACAAACAGAGCCGACAGAGTAAAACGGGCAGAGAGAAATTTGACGAGTAAAAGGTTCATCGGGATGCAAAATCGTAATGCAGAAGTGACGTTTAATGTACCTCTTGTATGGGGGCCAACTGCTGCGTGAACCCTGAACGCTACACGACACAATAATAAATGCACACTTACTATTTCTATCATTTGGACAGAGAGATGCACGTGTCAGTGCCGAATACGGTATACGCGATATTCTGTGCAAAATTGTGCTTACAACTAATTGCTGCTAGTCTGTATGCTTCTCGCTAAGAAACTGGTATTTTTCTTTCATACTTGTTGTGCTTCTACCTGGTAACTAGTTTCATTCTTATCGTGCTTCTTATTGTGGTTCGACACTGTGTCAATTTTCTTATTTTTAAGGTGTATCATCTTGTTAACAGTATAGGGACGGTAATTACGGTCGCGCAATGTATTTTTTAATTGCGTTAGGATAATATTCGAAAAAATGTATTTTAAATCTCGCGTATTTGTTGTGTTCGATTGAATACATTGAATATTCAAGTTGTGGGTGCTTTAATTCATTATATTGTAATAGTTTTCCACGTTGCGGAATAATGATTGTAAATGCAGTCGAACAGATGAGATTTAAAATTGAATTTTGTGAATATTTGACGACGATCAAATTTATTATTTAATCAAAAATGTATTAATGTCATTTTTATTATAACGCATCGTTCAAAATACTGTACGTAGGTCTCGTTTATATTAGTTTTATTAATTACAAGAAGAATTCGTTATTTGTTAAAATATTGCTGTATAAATTATTCAAGTACTTGTACGGGCAGATTTATTTAAATACTTTTTGTGCGAAGTTTAGCTTGCATTTTTCATTCAATATCGGGAAGTGATGATATTACTATCCAATATTTCCGTCTCGCTAGAATGCGGTGGATATTAAAGGGAAACGATCTTTTTACAACGACTGCAATTACCTGTTGCGCGGCATTCTGTAGATTCAACAACGGTTCCGAGCTTCTTTTGAGAAACAGACGGATTTTATTTTCTCGTGCCGGAGCTTCCTTCTTCCGTTGCGGACTCGGCGCTTGATAAAGCATTTTGTGAAACACTCTGTAAGGTAGAAAACACCGTGACAATTATTTTAATTGCTTCCCAAGAAGAGCTATCGATATCTTGTCAACTTCCTCAAAGTCTATCGCTTTAAATGAATCGACTCATTAATTATTTCTATCAACTTTCACTTATCAATACAATATATACAGGGTGTAACAAAACATCGGGGCATATTTTTAGGTATCTATAGATCGTACAAAAATAAGAAGAAAAAGTCTTTATAAGTTTGTAAATGATCTATAGATACAGTTAATTTATGGTTTTAATGAAATTCCTGTAATTGTAAAAATAAAGTTTTATTATGACAGATTAGTGCAATGAATTTAACTTGTATAGATACAGATTTGTATAAATAAAAGTGACGCTAAAATACCCTTAGAATTTTCTACCAAACGATCTAAATTCGAACGGAAATGATTGATTGGACTTTGAGTAAATTTGTCTAAAAAACGAACCTGCTCCGCGCCGCCAGGACGGCCTTCACCGCACAAACTGGCTCCCTGGTGTCACCGACGAGAAAGGTCACATCGCAGAGCTCCGGCATTCTCGCTAGGAACTTCATGTCTTCCGCGAGGCCGGTCTTGTTCTCGAAGGTCGAGTGATCCTTCTCGTCGGCCACCCCCGACCCCGAAGCCTCCGGCATCGAGCCCGTATTTTCCTGAAAAATATAACGTGATATCTGTAACACGATGGTCCAACAATTTGTATCTCATGCCTTGTGGTCTCGTTTAGACGGACATTTCTGTGAAATACCGGAAAACTATTTTCAAGGAAATCGCGTTACACTTTGCGAAATACGTTCGTTATTTTTAATAAAACTGTGCAATTTTTTAGATAGTTTAATCGAATCTACGAAAAGATTTGTACAAATTGAATTGGTGTTTGAATTTCGTTGGAATGTAAATATCATTAAAAATGTAATGTCTGATTTAATATTTTAGGGAACATTGTGACGAATCTAAATTATTGATGAATAAAAATATTTACAAAATTAAATAAAGTTATTTTCCTAATCGAGGAATTATTTACATCAGATATGATTGTACCTAAATGTGTATAATGCAGCAGTGCAACAGTATTTAACCAATGGTGTAACGAACACGAGGAATGTTATTAATAGAGTATCGTATAAATAACTAGCTCTATAAATATCACAATCCCACGCGTTAACGACGAACAAATATATTGTGACCTTTTGCTGAACTTCACGCGCGTCAATCTGATTTAACTCAGACGACTGAGAATGTATATTTTATAGCGTTTAAAATCGTATTGCGTATAAAATAGTCTTTAAATGCACGAACAGTATATTGTGTATTTATTTATCCTCTACAAACGCGAATGTCACATCACACGGTCAATTTAGAAAAAAATAATTTGCGGGAGAAAAAAATTAAATGCGGCAACCAAGCCAGACATGTCGAGGGTTTTTTTTTTCAAGAAAAAGGGAAACAAGTGCACGCTTTAACGGACGAAATTCACTTTCCTTAATCGGAGAGAGAAATCTGCAAGTCCGTCGATAAATCAACCCCTGACGAAAGACTTAACTACCCCTCCGTATAACGAGGTCTGTTATCTACGATGTAGTTAACCTACTTGCAGGAGGAGACCCGTTTAATTCTTGTTTCTGGCCAATAATAAACTTTCATTTACGTTCGACCTTTAAATAACACGAGCAATTTCAACGTGCTTTCCCAATGATTTGATTCCAGTCTTACCCAACCTCCATGGAAGAAAATAAAGAAGAAAATCACCAACAATTCAACGATTTTCAATTTTTTGATATAGTTAACAATTAGAATAAATAAATAAATATTGACTATCCATGAAAGAATAAATATTACGTCTCTGTAATTTTACTTTATTTCACTTACTATTCACGGATCAAATAAATGATAGATATTAGTTAATTGAAATAATAGTTTAGGTAAATAAAAATGATTATTTTCAATACACAAATTCCAAGAGAAACCGGTATGTATTCCATAAAATTATCGCGAAATTTCCTACTAACTAGTCTCTTCGAAATACAACCGTATTATCCAGGGTCGTTAACAAGTGGGACGGCGTTAATTGCATCGCCACGGTCTCCTCCTACGACGAAGTCACTCAAAAGTGTAAGCGACAAAAGCGGTGCCCCCGCATAAGCGGTAAATTACCTGTTGCTCGAATCCCGGAGCCCCCTCGCTCGCCGGGCGGCTTTCACCCCGAAAAAACACTTTTAACTCACTTCCACCGTTCTCGAATTACGCATAATCCACCATACCCATATACGACATTCCCTAGTCTACCTTAAATCATCTCCACCATTCAATCTATATATATCCCTCTTATATATATATATCCACAAGAAAAAAAAAACAATCAACAATCACCAATCCGAAAATGAATTCTTCCAGGTCCAACCCCTCTATTCCAGAAGAAACACTTTCGGTTCACGAGACAGCGAAACTACGAGACACCCCTGTCTCTATTTTCACCGATTTTCTTCTTTCGAGAGTGTGTTGTCGATTAAAAATCGTACGATCACGTTTCAGGTACCGTTTGATAGGTGAACCTGGAAGGGTGGACGTCGAATCAGGTCGGATTCGTGAATGGACGTCGCATACGACGTACGAAAACGGTGCTCGCGATGGCAAAGCAACTCGACTGCGCTGAATCTCCACTCCCTGAAACCTGGGAACGGTTACGGCGCACACGCAGCACCTCGCCGGGGGTGGGTTAGGGCGACCCCGGGGCGCACGCGCGACCTGGAGGACCTCCGTAGGACCTCTCCCTTTTTTTATGAGATTTTTAAATGTCACCCGGTAACGGTATCCTTGAGGTAACCCGAGATCGTTGATTATACGGGACGACGTGGGCTTAATTGGGCCGCCGGGAAGTTGGCAATTCTGTTTCGAGTTCGTTTCAATACGATCGGGATGGACACTTGGGAAATTAATGCGGGATAAATTCGATCCTCGGTCGAATTAGATTTTTATCGCGAATCATTAATGGATTTTTATTTAATAAATTCCCGTGGATATTCCGTTTTTCGATGGAATTGATTATTTGATTATATAAATATGAATATTAGACATATAAAATTAATTTGTGGAATGTTAGATGGTGTTCCAGAGTTGCGGTTAGAAATTGTATGAAAGTTTGTTGACGAAATTTTAGTGAAACTTATAGAATCGAGTCTTGCGGATGTTATTGTTAAGGGAATTCAGTGAAATAAATTTTGTTGGAATCGGATGATAATGATTGGCGGATAAGGAACTCTCGATTTTTCGTAGTTGACAGTAGGTTACAACGTGAGCAACGAAAGTGAAGGTAACGTGAACTCCACCGTGACGAATCCGGGTCAAGCTCAAAATCTGGCTCTGTGGACCACAACCATTCATGTCTGTGGTACCTTCGTCTCTTTCCAACCAGCCCTGTCTTCCTCCGCTAATCAATAATACCCGACCCCGCAACAAGTAGGTTCCCTGGTTGAAAGATAGGAAAAAATCACAAATACTTTCTGCCGTTCACCAGAGAAACATTGATCCGTTTGTTGGTTAATCGAAAGATTCGATTGATATTTCAAAAACTTGGAAAGGATTAAAAAAAAAAAAATAATATATATTTGATTTTTTCACAGGTTTAGATTTTTCGAGATCAAAGAATAATTCCGTTATTATAAGGCTGGTGTTAATTTTGCGAAATTCTATCGGGAAAATTGGAATTGGTATTTCTCCAGGGAAATTAATACCTGAATAATATGAATATGGAATATTGATGAGTTAGATGATCCGTAAAACGACCCTGATATATTGGAAATTTTTTGAGTCTTTTTTTTTTTAACGAGTGGAATCTCTTCGTGAGTCCAAGGTTCCATGCGTCGAGGAGCGTCCCGACGGCGACGGCGCGTGCGCGAGAATAACGAACGATTTCATTTTGGTTTCCGTAGCAGCCCTCGATAATTTGTAAACGGTTCGATAGATAGACGCAGTTTTCCATAACAAGTGTGAGGCTAATTAAAAAAGTTTCCAATTCCTTCTAACTTCGCGGACGTTAAAAAAAAAATTACGTCGATTTTTATTCGATAACATTGCAAAGTATGAAAATAATAAAGCAATATATTGGGATATTTCCCAGCCGGATTTTAATATAATATAATGCGATTCCGAGTATTTATTAATATACAAGGAATTAGGTAAATCTGATTTCAATGGAAGTAGTAATGGAAATTCATATGCAGACTGAAATACATCAAGGTCGATCAAAAGTATGCCATGACCGACATTCCCAAAGTACTCTCGATATTATTTTATGCAGAATTGTTTACAACGGTGCCTTCTAAAAAAGGATGTATTGTTCATACACTGATATTATGATATAATACTCATGTCCGAGCAAAGATGATATTTTAAATTCATAACATTTCTGCGAGATATTTTAAATTTCGCCAGTAATCGAATTTATCAAGGAAATTGGCATACATGTTATATATAAGATAAAGTAATTGTCTAACGATGAAAGATTTATAGATTGATTATAAATATTGGTTTCATTATCGAAGAAATTTCACGAATTAATGACGTCGACAATCACGTACGACAAACTAAATAGATTTTACAAATCATTATTCATACTGTTTTTCCAACATTACATTAGTACGGAATGGTTGTAAATATTTTAAACAAGGAACACTTAAAACATTACACTACAATAAACGTCAATAAGTAAATGAATAATAAATTAAACATTTCGAAGGTCAATCGACTATATGTATTGAAATGTAAAAATGATTTTGTTTCCCCGCTAAATAAATTATTAGAAAATGTGT
This sequence comes from Mimumesa dahlbomi, assembly GCA_917499265.3. NCBI lineage: Eukaryota > Metazoa > Arthropoda > Insecta > Hymenoptera > Crabronidae > Mimumesa > Mimumesa dahlbomi. The sequence goes on from OU824124.1 coordinate 8,045,341, forward strand.
AAACTTAAAATTTTATTATTCTGACAGTTCGCACGAATGCGAAAATCCCCACTTTATTCGGTATTCGTATAAAATTCGGTAGTGTAAATGAACATGGAAGATAGTAGTCGATCTCCATCAGTAACATAAAACAACATCGATTTATTTAACACAAATACTTGCACGTTACGATAGAGGTTCGTAGTAATGATAATAATGGTAATAATATTCATATATACACGAAATAAGGCACGTTCGATATTACATTAATTAACGTGCGACAAATGTCGCTCGACTGTCTCTTATTCGTCATCATTTTCCCTCATTTACGATATGCAACATTTACCAAATGTAGAAAATGTCGTTAATATATATAATATGTATATATATATATATATTTCTGTATAAATGTTCTCGTTGAATTCCATTCGTCCGTTCACCGGCATCTCCAAGAAAAAAAAAAGAATTTAAACCACCTTAAACCTATAAATATATATATATATATATAATTTTTTTTCTTTTAATCATTCACGATAAAATCGCATCTCGAAAGCGATCGTATTACTTTCGAAAGATTTCCGTACAGCCAAAGAATTTTTCTCGCAGGCCGGGAAAACACGCGAAACTTCGTTAAACAGCTAGGATGAAAATCGCTAATTAGTCGTATCTAATTAAGCACTCGTCACGCTCGCGATAACTGTCGATTAAATTTTCTTTCGGAGTTACGCAATTAATTATCGATGCATTCACGCTTAGGTTTCGCATTGGGCGACTTAATTACATGCGAAATCGTAAATCCGGCCGAATGTTCATCCATCGACACGTAAACGGCGGCGTCAATAATCAGTTTCACTTTCCTACGAACACTTATATTGTCGCTCTCGAAGGATATGCTGAAGGATAATTTCGATAGTTAGAAAGAATGGCAAAACTCGCCCTAATCTCTTGTATCCTCGTGACTCTGCTTTTTTTTTGTTTACATTATGAGCCTTCGACGGCAGTTCGTACTTAACCATACAGATATGTAACAAGTTTTCGTAGATCCGCACGATAAAAGATTCGTGACGGAGCCAATGATAATTGGGGAATACTGTGTATTAATATTGTGTCGGGCAACGGTATTCACGATTTCGTTGGCACGCACAGACATTCGCAGACCACGCTCGCATATGGAATCTCAGCGAACCCTTTGAAATCTTGGCGCAAAGTGAATCTGATTTGATTTTAATTTATACTTTTAACTTTAAAAATTTTTACATCACAAGTAGGGCTACAAATTTGACAAACAGGATACAATGTACTTTGTTGGAAAATTCTTAAAGAGAAATATAATAATTACTATCAATTCTTTCAATTTAATTGAGCGACTAAAAATAATTAAACCCGTTATAACACCATTTAACTTTCAAATTACATATCCATGTATCTATATTTTATAAGTTTGACTTTCCCTATACCACTGATTTTAAAATTAAATTTGAATTTTTCTATTTCCCACTGCAGAGTGAGCGTCATCTTACAATGAAATGTCGAAATTGAAATGTAGACAATAAATCGTTACCCACAATTAATGTGAGACAATACACCTGGGTTGTAAAAGGTTAAAATGCGCAAAAGTTCCAAGGGTTCGAGAACACGAAGCGGGACAGTCTGCAAATCTATTTACTCTCGCGCATACACTCGAAAAACTTACGTTAGGCGGTATCTAAACTGGATACTTTACACGAATGTACAAAAAACCCTCCCGCAGCGTCGGAATGTTTTCTCACCCGTTCGCTTTTTCCGTTCCTACCAACTACCTACGAGCTAAATTAGAAAAAGGTTCGTTTCGTCGCGTACGAGCTTGGAAATGTCGACGTCGTTGGCCGAAACTGGAATGTAAGATACTACCGTAAGTGTTGTGGATATGACAGAGAGACAAAGGGCGATCAACGAATCGTCGATTGATAGGTCTCTGCGTACCCAGCGCAATTTTAGCACATTGTGAGCAGAACAATAAAATTACTTATTCAAAACATGGAAAATAAGAGCGTTTAGACTAAATTTTCCGATTGTTTTAATCTAAATTATGTTTGAATTTAATCGATGATATAAAAGTAAATTATTTGTTAAATTTCATTATTTTAATTTTAGATAAAATTTGTTGAAATTTAACGAACATGGAGTAAATTCTGTTTACAATGTGTTAAAACATGAAGATTATACTGTAACCCTACAGCTAGTCATTTCGAGACGAATTTATCGTATACATAATCTCGCAGCAGAGAAAAAGGGAAGCCTATCGGAAATAAAAAACATGTTTGGTCCTCAAATAAATACCTCGTAATTGAAATTTTTACAAGGATAGAGAATTTTTGATAAAACTGAAACGTTCGAGTGTTCGTAAAAAGCCGAATCTGGTAGTAGTCTTTAATCCTAAACGTATCTATCGTTGAAAATTGAGATATGGTAATTCGATATCCAATGAGACTACTGTTCGCAATCTTTTCGCTAAAATTTCGACTAACGTGATTCTTAGCTTTTACGAAAAAAAAAATGTAACAATCAACGATTCGTCGTTATCAATGGAAATGGCACTCGCCATAAGCAGCTTACATAGATCCCTCCATCCTTTTTTTTTAAAGTCTCAATTCACGGACGAAAGTGACGATCGAGAATTACAATGGAAATCAATGCGATCACGTTCGTCCGTGCAATTTTCTCGAATAAAATCTGAATAATATATATTCCTCCTAAACGCACTTAAACACTATCGCTGTCACTGACAAATTGCTGTGTCTACGTCGTGTGCACGCGAAACATTCTAAACGATAAATTCCATTATAACGGATTAAAAGTTGTGAAATCGTAATAAATTCAATTCAACGCTTCTAACTGTAGAATAAAAAATTCTGTCTAGCATCAACGTATATTAATAAAACATTATTTAATATCAAAAGTTGCGGAGTCTCGAAAGTATCCCGCGGAACGTCGGCGCGAACTAATTACGCAACAACCTGTAATTAATTTCAACCGCGCCGATAGAGCACGTACTAATTATTCCCTGCAACTTTCGTTAACATCAACAAAGTACAAACATAAATTTCACCGTTCCCTTCAATCCCACCGAGAAAGTATCTCGTTAGAATCGATTCTACAGTGGCAGCGAAAGTGTCGGTATTATAATCTTCACCGGTTTCAATCACTTTCAGAATTCTTCTAACTCTCATTGTACATCAGTTGCAAACTTGTCGAAAGTCATTCATTCATTCCTCGAATTCTCTTTTAAAATCAGTTTCTATTGCACTTTGTCGATTCCCACGATGAACGTTGTCCCTAATCGAATGATTCTTCCGTTCAATGTGGGAAATCTCTCGATAACGTTCCTCTTCCTCCCATTTGCAGCCAATCTTGAGCATTTTTCGGGGCTCTTGGGCCCCGGAACCACGGGATCTATCTGCCGAAACGTGTCTTCGCCACGGAGTAACGTTGCCCGGAGCCCACATGGTCCGATCCCTGATTCTGCCCGAGATTCGGCGACTGGTGACGTGAGAAGGCGCGATATCACAGCTTCGAGGGGTCGTAGTTCTCGAAGGACCACCTCTGTCTCGGGGCCGTCGGCGAACACTCCTCCATTATTAGCCGTTGTTTGCTCTCGGTGATCGCGAGACACTTGTCGCTGCTTCCGTGCCTGATCTGCTTCGTCTAAAAATGAAAAAAATCGTGGTGAAATGTCTGTCTACGACGTAGGACTGGAAATTTAGCGAGAGAGATTAACCTCTTCACGCCCACAGACAGATGTGGACGTTTAGTTTTTTTATTATTATTTTTATATATGTGCCCATACCTAATTATGAAAGTGGTCTAAGTCAATTTAAAAAAAAATTCTGGATATTACGTTTTTTAAAGGTTTTGGAACATTTATTAATAAATTATCAAGACTTTAATTTTTTTTTTAAATATTGACTTAGACCACATTCATAATTATGGGCACATATATTATTTTTTATATTATATACTTTTTTATTATAGTTACTGTCAATAATAAATTGACTAAAATTATTACTACAGATTATTCACTATAGAATCCTTCAATAAGAGAAGTATTTTTTTGGTTTGGCTGCGCTGGTATTGGGATTTTTATTTTATAAGAAATTACTAAACATCCACGTATGTGGCCAAGGGCGTGAAGAGGTTAAAGGGTGCACTCGATAGGAAAATGATTGCTAAAGTAATTAACAAAAGTATCTCGAAGAGCGTAAATATTGAAACATCAGAGTTTTAGGAGTATTTACATTTACATTTTGAGGCTTTGAAGAGGTAATCTGGAACATCTCTGACGATAACTTTCCGCGAAAACGGCGTATAATCTCGTAAAACCAGATCTTGTAATCTTATAAGAAACTTTCGTTCTGTTGATATTGACCCTCAATAAATCAAACTTTTCCCGTACATATTGATCGTGGGAAACGAATAAATTACGCAAACTTCAATTCGTCAGTGTTTTATTGTAAAAAACAACACTCACTAACGAAAGGTATGGATGAATTCGTGAATTTTCAAATCACAACCGTATACAATGGCGAACAAACTATATCAGATTTAAAAATATAGATATATATATAACACGAGGATGTAATTTCAAAGTTTCACGGTGTTAAGGGGGTGTAACAATGATGTTTCAAAATCCTCGAGTCTGAGATACCAGATTTACACGTGACACTTCGTAAGCTTTGTAAATTGGACAGTTAATCTGGCCCGGAACGATTATCGCCGATATATAATATTTCCCGTATGCTTCGGAATATTATACCTGGGGATTACAAATCCATTGCTGATTCCCCTTGCTGCCGTGGCAGGGATAGAGGATGACATCGGTGCCGCTGTAATCCAGGCACGACTCGTCTCGGCGGATCTCGCCGGTCTTGCTCAACATCCAGTACTGTGACAAACGATCAAGATTAATGCCCCCGGATTTTGACCCCGTGTTTGCCTATGACCGATGGTTCCGACAGATATATAGAGACGTGCGAAGAAATTTCGAGAACGTCGTGATCCGCGAATTTATTTGAAGTGATACCCTTTTGGTGGGTCGTTTGTATTTCTGTGTGGTGTTTGTGTAGTTTCAATTTGAATAATTACATATATGTATTATATAACTTAAAGCCTTATACAGAAGAAAATAAATTTATTTAAATGACTTTGCGGTGTTGATGAATTTTAGATAAATTTGTAAAATTGTAAATATGGTGAAACAAATTTATTTTCATATGATTGATAATAATGATGGTTGTTTAAAATTATTGTTAATTAAAGGTACTTTTTTTTTGAAAATCTAAAGGAGAAATTGCAACTAAACCTGCATAGACAGTGGAACCGAGTGGCAGTTCGGTAAGTGTTTGTTACGCTGCGACACGCTGGGAAATTCATTTCGAAAGTTATCATGTCGCACGCTGTTAAAGGGAAGACTATTTTGTTTTATAAATAAGGCAGCAGACTGTTGCACGAGGAAACGAGAAAATTATGCGGAAACGTTATACGTGTATCACTCTTTTATTCTTCCCTTAAAATAAATTGTAGAACTAAACTGTCATTCTTCATTAGCCATTCTTCGTAGTCCACTTGGAATTTCAAGTTTCAACTTCTGTTCACTGCGAGTAACAGAGAAGAAGTTTGCGAACTTTCTTCAAATATTAAACTTTCATTTTTATTATCCACGGGAATAACGTGAATGATGCGGGAAACGTGAAACAATGTGGAAGTTTCGGCAGAACTTTTCTATCAGATTTTATGGAGAATCAGAAATTTCTTTTTGTCTCAAATATTAGAATAATTTCGTAGCTCGAACAGACGAGAAAAGTTTCTTCCCGTGCTAATGAAATCTACGGTGTAATTTATTTGCAGTACAGTGATTCAGATGACAGTAGAAAACAATTCTAATTGACACATCCATTACTTTTAAATTAAACTTTCTTTCTGTTTTTTTTTTGTTTTTTTACCTGAAAGAATCCCTCTATTAAAACTGTCGAAGAGTTTCCCTAATAGTTTGCGAACTTTTCTCCAACCCGGAGTCATTAAACTTTGTAATGTAAATCAAGAAAGATTTCCTCTTGCTAATTACTGTAACGATCTGGTAGACTCGAATTTACACGTGTAATAGCCAGTTAATACTTTGGACATTTATAAGTCCCAAAGGAAAATTCGCCGTAGGTTTATAAAGAAAAATTGCCCGATGCTCTTGAAACTATTAAACTTTCTTTATAGTCGAAAAAAAGGACTTTTTCCCCCCCTAGCATAGACCAAAGTTATTACAGTTTGTAACTTCGGACAAAAATGCTAGTTATAAAACACTTCCTTTCGAACTCAACTTCGAGGCTAATGAAATCTCATAAAACACTGAACATCTTGTTACATAAATCTACATTTTACCCGGAAAATGTGAGCTACGTTACAAATAGCCAACGAGTTAACAGTACCATTACGGAAGATTCTTTATTCCATAGTTTTCATCGATATGAAATACGTTTACAGCATTATGGCACAAATACAGGTAACTTTTTTTTCCACACACGAAACTTATTAATTGACTTGTAAAAGAGAGAACGCTCGCCGATGCAAATGGGCCAAAGATATTTTTGCATTAAAATCCCATAGTGGAAGTCGCTTCGTCCCAACCACTTGGAAAGAAAAATACTTCTCGCCGGCTATCGGAATTCCGCTTAATTTCTTTCGCATTCCGCGAAAAGTTTCCTCATGCATATTCCCGCGGCCGTTAAAGTTCCCAGTCGTGAATCAAGAACGATTCTCTCCCGTGAATTATTTTAATCATTCGTCCGACTCAATTTTACACGCGTAACGACGATCGATGGATGCGTCTCGCGTAAAATAACTGCCCTTCGAAGGGACACCGACACCGTCGACATTTCAAATTCGCGCAAGGTCCACCATAGGGGCGTATCAAAGGGGGCGATAATGATTGTCAGTCGATGGTAATCGAGTTCGGAGGCCCCTGGAAATTTCTCGGGTGTGATAGTGTGTCACTGTGCGATACAGTTCGATTGAAATTAACTGGCGGATCGTAACGAAAGATCAAAGTAATTTTTTTGTTTCGTATCTGTAATATACAGGATGCCACGAAGGCTTTTTACAGGATCGATTGTATTCATCGAGTGGAGAAAGTAAGTGTAATAAATATTGGACGGTAAAGCATCCCTTTTTGAAAATGCATCTATTTCTGGATTAAACGAAAGCAGGTTTTTGTGTAAATTTTTCTGTGAAATTGGAAAATCGTAGATGAACGATATGTTCTTTAATATTACAGGGAGAGATTAATATTTGTTTAAAACGTATGAAGGCTACGATTAGGATTATTACATACATCTTTACACATACTGTAGTACTTTCAGAATCGATGTGTATGGCAAACAAGAATAAATACTATATGTACTACTGCAGGATAGTAATCGTGGTATTCATATTTTTTAACAAATATTGATCTCTCTCGGTAACGTACAAAAAAATATCCGTTCGTGTAATCATTCCGGAGATATAATTTTTTTGAATACTTGCCTGTATTCCGGTTATAGTACTTTTTTCATCGTTTCCCAATGAAAAAATCACTTCGATATTTAGAAACTCCGTGTCCACGAGTGTGGTACGGATTTAATTGTAATTATTTTGAAATAATTCCATCGCGAATCGTAGATTGTGTTTGTTCAAATTAACATACTCGTAATCTACTGTCGGAACCATCCGCGTTAACGTGTACAAAGGGTTTTCAGTCACTCTTGCAGAAAGCTAAAGGATTCAGGATAATGGGAAGCGGAGATTAATATCATGCACGCGTTATTGCATGTTAATACCCAAGCAATATTACCTATGCTTTTGCTACAAGAAGGTACACACGTGTACAAGCCTCGCCTTAGGACGAAAATTATGGCAATTTCAGCTGCGAGACAAGTATCGCATTGGGCGAAAGCGAAATTGCGTTACAATAAAAGCGTGAATGTTCTGTGAGCGTCATAAAAAATAAAAAACAAATGGTGCATTTAAAAATAGTATGGAGAACAACCAGACAAAATATATACATATTCAAGTATGTTGAAATTGACCGAGAAATTCATCAATGTAATCGCGAAGTGGGATCTCACTTGTTGATTACAGCACTCGTTCGTTACCTGTTTCGTCGGTAATGATTATCAACATAAATTTTGTTTATCATTTAAACACTGCCTGTCAATCGCCTAATCGTCATTTTATCGCTATCTAATTATCAGTAATTACCTATCATCAATCTCGTCTGGTTACAATGTAACGGTAATCTAATTATAATCTGCTCGTTACCTATCACATAGTAATAACGTCACGGCAATTGCATTTATCGTTCGCATCATTATCAATGACTAGTTGTTGATCGTTAAGTGGCACACGCGTAGCAATTGATCGTAGTTCTGTCGTATAAGTTTCACGTAGTACAATATGCCTATCGTTCATCTACCTTCTATGTATGTATATGTACGTGTCATTTAACTGTTGTCCGTGTGACGTAACACGCCTATCGTGGATCTCGATCTGCTTGTCATTAATTTCATGATTCACAAGTAAAGCGTTGCGATTCGTCCAAGTTTCGATGTTACGTTGCGATAGGAATCAGATTCCGATGTAAAAGTTTACGGTAAATGCTGGAAAATTGCGCGGCTGTTTCAGAAGTTCGGGTGGTTCGAATGCGAAATTCGCGAGGCATTGAAATAGTACGTAAAGCGAAAATCCAAACTCGATAGCGGATAAAGCGAATAAAACGTTCGGCGCGTTAAAGCAGAAGTCATCGTTCTGTCTTTTCTGTAATTTCGGAATTTCTCGCGCGAACATTACGATACCCCGGAATTTCTATGGATACAAAATTCTACGTCTATGTTCGTCGAATCTGAAATTCCCTGGTTTGAAATATTCACGTTTCTATTTCGGAACACTAAAACCACCGTGGTTTCAAATTTGTAGGGCTTAACGTACCGATAGCTTGAAACTGGAATGTTTTAAAATTTTCACGCCTTGAAATTTCGAAACCCGAACATTTCCGCCCTTTGGAGAACGTCAGCCTTAATATTTCACCGTCTGAAGATTTCAAACTCTTGAAATTTATAAGTCCTGCATTTTATAAGCCTCACAACTTCCACGTTACGAAACTTCACTGCACAACATTTCTACCTTTTGAATTCTCCACGATTTCAAACAAAATAAACACACTTGAACATAGGAAACAAATTCTCGAAACGCATTATTAACCAGTTAAGTATGTTTGACGGCTATATCCGTCATACGAAAATTATGCTATCCTTTGATATTTATATCGTAATATTGGTGAAAACCAAGATATATTCGCAATTATTAATATCTTCAGAATGTTTAGAGGTCAATGTAAATAATTTAAGATGGAATTTACGTATCCATAATTTCCTAACGTTATCATTTGATTCTCGCGACACACAGCTGCGCGTTCTGCAAAAAGGTCGCCACACTTAACACTTTATCGACCGCTAGCCTATTTATCGGCTTTTCCATTGCCAACGCTCAGCGACCGTTAGCCTATTAATTGGCTTTTTGATGTCACACTCTAAAGAATTATTAAAAATTGAATTACTATTACCTTGAATATTAGTTTATAAGGCTCTTTATTACATAAAATAAATGCAAAATAAAGTATAAATAACGATAAAATTCCTTCGAAACAAAAAGAAATATAGCACAACACAATGAATAGCGGAAATTTATCCGCTACTTACTGAATGACAGCCTCAACCATGACCGGTCGATAAAGTGTTAACTGGTTAAAACTACAAAAAAAAAAACAGATTACCATATGTTCTACATTCCGCGAATCAAACCAACGAACTTCCTATCCCCCTGTTTCATCCCTCGCTAGACAAAAATCTTCGCGAAGATCATCGAAGGTCCCCGGAAGCGATCAGCGTCCATCGAGAAGGTGCGTGGAGCACGCGTGGTCACGACTTTATCAGCGTCGCTCGACCGGCGGGTGGAGACGTAATTACCGTGAAACCGCGGCTTAATTGCTAGGGCAAATAGCTAAATTAAAGCGACGCTTTACGGGGCAAAGCGAGCGCCGACTGATTGTGTTTTTGGTTGTAACCGGTTGCCACGGTTGTTAAACCGCGGTGAAACTCGCCGTGGGGGGAGGGAGAGGGAGAGGGGAAGGGGGAGGGGGAGAGAGAGAACGGCTGGCTTTTGTGCGAAACGACGCCGGGATTCACGCGCGGCTGTGTCGTCGTCTGCGTGATTTTAACGACGAGACGAGAGCTACGAGGGTAGTTTTCCACGAGCGTAACACGTGTACACGGTATGTGTCGTAACGAGCCGCGTTGTTTTTCTGTTTTCCATCCTTTTTTACCTTGGACGAATTTTTTTTTAATTTGAGAGCCCGCACTTTTCCGCGGGACTTTGACGCCGCCGCGGAAATGTAATAATATCGCGATCGACGTGACGCACTGCGCGGAACGCGTGCGAATACGATATAACGGAACGTACAGGGTGTAACAAAAGTGCGGGGACCCTTTTTTGGAATCGATAGTACGCACTGAAATATGAAGAAAACGTCTATAAAGTTTTGTCGAAAAACCTCCCCCTATCGAGAGATAATCTGATTTGTGAAACATTTTTTAAAAATCATACCTCCGAAATGGTACGTCGTAGAGGACCGATTTTCATTTTAACATTACCGTGAGAGACTGAAGTTTACGAAAAAAAATATCACATACTACGGAAAGGAAGTCTTAGTGAGTGGCTTTAATTTTTCCCAAGTTGTTACAATCCTGCTGTGATATAGGTCATCGAAGTTGTCTATTTAACGGCAATAATCGCAGCAATTATATTTTTGTTATTATCTTTGATCTTTTCCGGTTATATTGCAATCAAAATCGGTCCCCTATAACGTATCATGCCGGAGATATGATTTTTTAAACATTTTTTAAAAAAAGGATTGTGTCTCGATAGAGGGTGGTATTTAGACAAAACTTTAGAGACTTGTTTTTCATCTTTTGGTGCGAACTATTAATTCTAAAAAAAGGTCCAGGAATTTTTGTTACACCCTGTATACACACACGCGTTACACATACTCTCATTCCCGGAAAATAACTTCGAATTCCGCGAACATTACGCTGTCTCCAAACGAGATTTTTGAAAAGTTCTTTGTTTCTATTTTTTTCGAAACGTTTCAGAGTATCACACATCCATTGGAAATTAAAAAAAACACACAGAAACTCCAAAATAGAGGGATGTTTTACGATATACTGAAACAAAGTGTGTTCCACAACGGCGCGATACGTTGAAAAATCTTTTCCGAACGATATGAAAAACCCGCGAAAATAATGACGTCGATGAGGCGATTTATCACGGCAACCATAACGCCACCGTTTAACGAACGTCAAACGATATATCACCGATACACTTGGACGAGAGCTTTATCCACGTTTCGGCCGCAGTTACACCTACAGTAATAACCTGGAGCCGCGGGTGGTAGTTCCCACGAAACGGAAGATTAATTCGACACGGTTACGGCGCGGAACTAAAAATGACGACAAGGAGCAGATAGCCATGCCAAGGGGAAGCCAGTTTAGGTCATCGCACCGTAAAGAGGAGGACCGACGATTGATGAGCACCTGCACCAGATTAGCGACGTTACTAATTGCACCGAAATGGGTCGAGCTTAGCACCGAGTTAGCGTGCAAGTTAAATGGTAAACGTGTCGTCGGTTAATGGTTCCGTTCTTTTACACACGATAGTTGTTTCTGGCAGAACGATTACCGCGAATGATGGCCGCGGATCGATGCGCAATTACGATTTCACCGGCGACAACGAAACTCTATGTCGGCACTTAAGAAACTGTGATCCCGGAATCACCGTATGTTTTCACGTAGAAATGTTTGATTGTATATTCTCTTTGTAGAACTAAGAAATGATTTGTTGAAATAAAATTGTAATGAAAATTATTGAACGTGAAATATGTGAGAAAAGTACTTTGAAATGTGAGACGGTTGAAGTTATTGTATCTTCACATTTTATATTTTTGTTATAAGTTTAATAATGTATTTCTCAACAACGTTGGTCTAATACTATTTTTCTTATTTCTGTTTATAGAATGAACATACAATTAAACTTTATACGGAAACGTCTGACATGTCCAGTAGAACAAACAGGAAACTACTAGTGAAAGAAACATGAAGTGCGGAAATAGAATTTCAATTCCAATTTAGATTCCGTCCATTATGCGACTTAATTCGACGAAATAAATGAAATATATTATGTTTATAGAATCACCGTGGCGGCGAAACCGTCTGCCAATCTATGAAAAAAATACCATCACCATCGTGAATAATGTCACAAACAATATAATCGAATTAATATCGTTTTCCGGTTAAACAGTTAAGCAGGCTTGAATGTGTCTAAATGGAAAAAGACAACCACGTGCTCCCGAAAATAATTAATTCCTCCGTTAATTATCACTCCGCCGGCTTTCGAACTCGTGTACCTGATTGCCGCCCTGGCGGTGACAAGGATATAAACCCACTGGCTGGTGCAGGTCTTCAGGTTTGCCTGGCGAGTCTATACATATGCTGCTAGCCAGGTGTCTTATCTGCGATGGAATTCAAGAAATATGCAAACGATTACTACCCCGAAAACGACTCGTTTTCACAATGACCTGTCTCTTAACGGACGTTCAGAGAAATCGTTAAGAAGAAAAAAAATCGTACATAATGAATCCTTCCAATGTCGACGAATAGGAAGTACCTAAATCCTGATGCGAAAGCGTGAAAAAAAACGTTGACACGGAAGCCTAGATGCGTACAATAAAGGCGTGCAGGCGACAAGTGACACATTTGTCCAGCGAAACGAAAATTCGTCTAATTTTCTTGATTAATCGTCTTTTAGAATTATTATAAGTAATGTCTGGAATGATCCTGGCTGATAAAACTATTTTCTTGCTTTCTAGAACTTTCCATACAAACATATCCCGTGTATCCAATGCACGTCCGGATTAGAGGACCCGTGGGTCCCAATGTACATGGAACACACTCGCTAGGTATGTTTGTAAATGAGAATCTAGCAAGCCAGAGAATTAGCGTAAGTCTCACAGCCCGGAATCCCCGGAATCCCCGTGTAAATCCTCGCTTGTACGTTTACTAATTATATTATACTTATCTGTTGTATCTCTATCAAATTTGTTATAATGTATACAAAAAAAAAATGTACACTCGTCAATTTAATTATTTGTTGACGAAATTTATCTAAAGAAAAAGAAGAAGAAGAATTATTTATCTACGACGAAATTGTTAAGAAAAAGAAATGAATTTTCGTTTGCAAACATGAACGACAGTACCAGGGCTGGGAAAGAGAGATTGGCGACAAGATTTTTACACCTGCTGGGGATTTGTTCAGCTTCCACATCTATTATACCTGATTTCCGCCCTGTCGATGGCAGGGATAGAGTCCGGCCGGTTTGTGCAAGTCAGCCTTGCGTGCCGGCGAATCCAGACAGGTGTTACCTCCTTCTCCAAGATTACGAACCTGTTCATTAGTTAGTATCATAATTTCTAGGATTAGTGTCGTTATTCTAACGTTAGTCACGTTTAGAATTAAATATTGTACAGAATGGTTCTTGGCTACTATGCGACAAGCTGAGAGAAATAAAAGTGAAATTTACGTGATGCGATTCATAGATTTTAAAAAGATGAATTTATTGTTGGTTTACTTTTCACGAAGCTATTGTTTCAGGGAAACCGGTTAACGTATTCCGGGATGATATTATAGAAATGTGTATAGCGAACGGTTAAAAGAAGAAATTATTTTAAGGTAGGTCGAAACAGAGTTCTACATCGGTAACTAAACGAGAGACCGGTGAAAGCACAACTTTTTAATAAACGTTGTAGCCCAAATACAGTTGGCTCGCCGCGTTAAAAAACTGTTTTCAATAAACCGTTTATTTTTCTCAGCGTGTACACAATAGAAGAGATATTTACAACAATAAAATCCATTTCGCCGTTCCTGGAAGATAAATCAACGAGTAAAAATTTGCGATAACAACTTGAAATATATGTTCATAAAATTCCCATGCCGCGGTAGAAAAACAAAAACAAACAACAAATTCAGACGTATAAATCGGTCCACGTCGTTTCGTCTATCCGATTACTCTTTTTAATAAAATTTTATTTTCTCATGGTATCCCGCTCGTTGCCAAAAAATGCGGTCTAAATAATTCGCGACCACCGCATCCACGTGAAACTACCCGATTTTTCCCGTCGTCCGATCCCGAATCCCTCGGGTTTCCACGTTCGAAACATCCGTCATTCGATCGTGGAAAAAGTTACAAGGCAAACGACCAGAGAAAATCAGGATAGGCCGCTCCATTTGCAGACAAACCGTCGACGAGCAGAGTCCGAAATGAGCCCGGCTCCCATTTTTGTTCGCGAAAAATGCACCGACCACGTGTCTATGTATACAGGGTGTAACAAAAATACTGGAACACTTTTTCAGCATCGATAGTACGCACCAAAAGATGAAAAAAAAGTTTATAAAGTTTTGTCTAAAAACCACCCCCCATCGAGATACAACCCCTTTTGTAAAAAATTTTTAAAAGATCATATCTCCGAAATGGTACGTCGTAGAGGACCAATTTTGATTACAATATAACCGCAAGAGACTAAAGCTTACGAAAAACATATCACTATCTACACAAAGGTTTAGTGAATGCCCTTAATTTTTCCCAAGTTGTTACAAATTTGCTACGATATAGGTAATCGACGTTGTTTGGATTAAATAAGAATAAATGCTATTTTACAGCAATAATCGCAGCAATTATATTTTTTTCTATTATCTTTGATCTTCTCCGGTTATATTGCAATCAAAACGGGTCTTCTACGACGTACTATTTCGAAGATATGATTTTTTAAAAATTGTTTACAAAAAGGGTTATATCTCGATAGGTGCAGACAAAACTTTAGAGACTATTTTTTCATCTTTTGGCGCGTACTATCGATACTGAAAAAGTGTCCCAGAATTTTTGTTACACCCTGTATACGTGTGTGTGTGCGAGAAAACACGTGTGCGTCGGAATCGCGACCGCATTCAGTCACGAAGCTCGGTCAGCAGTCCCGATTCCGCTGTATGCAAGAATTCTGTGGTCGCTGCAGTTTTAACGTGAGCATCTTTATCCTTTTCATCCTCGTCGTCGTCGTCGTCGACGTCGTCGTCGTCGTCGTCGTCCGACGGCTGGAATAAAAACTGGTGATTTATCACCCGGCTCCAGGGCGACTCCGATAAAATTCCGAAAGGTCGACTCGATCCTCTGTCGGCTTTATTAAAGTAACTCGGAGGCCCTTCCGCGTGGATTTAATGGTTTCCACGCTGTACTTTAAATGGACATTGATTCTCATTCATGGTACAGTAATTCTGATTAATGACTGCTGGAATGTAACTCTCCATGCTGGACGGTGGAAGGAGATGTTGAGAATACTGTTAACGGAATTTTAATCGAAGGTTATATCGACTTTATTGAGTGTTGCATTCGTTTCTTAAGATTGTTCGTCAATTTCGTTAAGTTTATCAGAAACTATAGCCAACTTACCTATTATTATACATATATATATAATATATTAATATAATATATTACATATTATAAAATAGAAAGATTTATTATATATATTATAGCATATAACGGAAAAGTATCTTTCATAAAAATAACCTAGTGAATAAATCAAATCTTTTTACATTCGCCCACCAAATATTACACATTAAATCCTCTTCATTAGATAACAGAGTCCAAGAAAAAGATCGACAAACACTACGTTCAAGAATAACCGAGTCAATCACGAAACACTTAACGCGTCTCAGCCCTCGTCAGTCAACCATCAGATTTACCAGAAAACCGCCGCGGATCTCCAAGTTTTCCGTCGCACGTACACCGAGCCACGTGCGTCCGAAATTATTCACGTTCCCAACGGTCCTTCTCGACGGTCACAGGATCCGTGAGAACTATAAATTCGACCTCCCACCCCCGTTTTCGGGACAGCAGGCCCAGCGTGATTTAGCCGGTACTCCAAAAAGACGAGACGAAGAAAAAAATAGGGGAAAGGGTAAAAACACGTGGGAGACAGTGAGAGAGAGAGAGAGAGAGAGGGTTGGAGGCGAAGGTGGAAAATCCGGTTGGCCGACGGTAAAAACATAAGTTTCGAGCCAGCAGGCGGCTCGAGCCAGCGAAATTGTTATTTCGCATGCGGCGCGAACCGCATTCCGAAGCGCACGCCGCGTGAAATGCTTCTTCGCGAAAATGTCCGGCCATCCTTTATGCATTCTTCCTTTTTCCAACACACCCACCCCACCTCACAGCCCACCCTTCGCTATTTTTTTTTCCGTCTTTTTCTACTCTTTACAGTGGCGCGCTTCCGACCGGGTTTTTCCTCCTCAGCCACTCTGAGAATGCTGGCGTCAGTGAGCAGGAGAAAAAATATGGCAAAACGCATTCCTTTCCTATTCGAGAGGGTGTCGGGGTAACGTAGACTACACGAGCGGGGGTGGAACAGGGTTGATCAATACCGGTTCTACAGTGTGACGTGGCGCGACATTCGATTCCACTCTTTTATTTATATATTCGTTTTTATTCGACTCCGACAGCGTTCGGTGAAAGTGTCCCCGTGTATTTTATTTGAGTTTCTTCTTTTTCCGATGGACGACTCGGGTGTGTCAGGAACTTTTTAGAGGGATTATCATTAGTTTCGTGGGAACTAGTTAGAAAGACAGTAACGTTTAGGAAAATTTTGCGAACCGGCCGGAAAGTTTGCGGAGTTTCGCGAACGAGTTGCGTTGAATTTCATAGTAATTTTATTTACGGCGGAATTCGGGTAGAATGTGTTATCGGGCGACTCAAAACATTTCCGAATTAATACGGCCAGGTGTGAAATATTGTACGAGCAACGAAACCGGGAGTCTGACACTTCAAAACTTAGCCGGCACTTCCGGGACAATGCACTTTACTACTTGCGAATATCTCGTAGGGTGTGTGGAGATGGCAGGAAGATGATTCTGATACGAGAAATTCAAGTGAAGTGCGCTGATAATGAACCAACTGGAGACGGAAGAGAAAGAAAAACGTACGAAACGAAAACCTGGCGAAACGAAGGAGAAACATAAATGATTTCCAACATTTCGGGAAAATAATCCGAATTTTAATCGTTATTTGAAACACCAGGAGATTGGAATGAAAATTATAATTAACACACTTTAAATAATTGTGCTTATAATTATGAAAGTAGTCTAAGTCAATTTTTGAAAATTTTTCGATATTACGTTATTTAAAGGTTTTGAAACATTTATTAACAAATTATCAAGACTCATGTTTTTTTTTTTGAAATGTTGACTTAGACCACTTTCATAATTATGGGCACAATTGATAATTTAATATGTATACATACACATATACATTTTTCGGAGCACACGCATTTTTCTTACTCGAACGCAAACGAATTGTAATTTTCCCGAACCTCGGCCGGAAACTCCAAGTTACAGTTAAACACGGGAATTTCTTTTTCCCGAGCTATCGTAAATTTCAGCTTTGCTCTACTTCCCCCCGACGTGTTCCTCGTTTTTTCGCCAAGGCCTCGAGATATATTGTTCATCCGATAAAACACGAATACACGCCGGCGAAGTAAGACGGAGAGCGTTAACGTAATTTTTGACATTTACGAAAAGTTCACCTCAAAAATGCATCGCCGATCCATCACGACGAAAGAAAACCGATGTTCCTTCAAGTTGTCAGTACTTGTAAGGGATACCATAGTAAATCATAAAAGATTAAAACACCCTTTACATCGCTCACTTTAAAACGTCATAATCGATCAATATTAACAAAAAGTAATAATACACGTCTCGCGGCGTGAACAACAAATTAATGAACGACGTTCCAGAATGAATAAATGAAATAAAATACAACGAAGACGTTCCCGTTAATTAATTACCGTTAATTGAAAACAACGTTATTGATAAACCCGACGGAAGATAAGGAATTAAGGATAAAGCAAAGTATGAAATATCCAAGTTGCGTGACGCTGCAATTTATACGGGGGGTGAGAAGCCTTTAATCCGTTGTTAGATACCGTGACTTTATCGCGGATCTGGGAGCATACATAAAGAAAGGACTAAGTCTCCTGAAAGGACACAGAGTTATGAATTACGAAAAACTACTTTCGAGAACACGATGTTATTTTCAAAGAGATTATTTTGTAATTTATTACGAAAGTATAGAAGTAGAACGTTTTCCGGGCGTAAAATACACCCGCCGGTTGTTTCACATTTATATGTTTTAACCCCTAATTGCAAGAATAATGGTCTCTATAAAAATATGCCATGCATAGCAAAACACTGTAACGAGAATAAATTGCAGTACGTTTCCGGCAAATTTCAAAATAGCAACATGTGCAAATTCTTCTAAACAATTAGCAGAGCGTGTAATTATCTAAAACACGTAATTAAGTGTGAAAGTTAATGGAGAGATTTATTGCACTGATATCCATGAATTGCTGTTTCAACATATCCTAATGTTTGTGTTTTGAATACTTTCTTTCGTTCGTTTTCCCGTGTTCAATTAGAGAAATAGAAATAAAATGACGTCGATGTGTTAAACGTTAAGAATTTTATGAGTTCCACACGCAAAGGAAAATCTAGAAAATAAAGAAAAAAAAATTGTGGTGCTCGAGCGAGAAATATTTCATTCGCGTGACAGTATAGTTTACGCAACAACCCTGAGCCTTTAATTCTTGATATATGTCGCAAGTTTGTCAAGATTTCAAAGTCGTGTGTACGAAGGCGAGCAACAATTTAAAAGTAAATGCCGGGGGAACAAGTGATTTTCCGGTAAGAAACTTCGCGATCATTTTGTAACCGCGCGTGCGAAATAATAAAAAGAATTTCATTCAATTTAAACTTTAACAGACGTAATTAGAGAAAGCTATTTAAATCGTGTAGCCGCGCTTGTGTTTCTCGTATCCGTCTGTATAAGGGAATTACTTTTATTCCTGAATATCTTATGAAATTACAATATACAGGAATGCAGAGAGTTCACTGCCATTTCGTGACCAAAGCTTCTAAGTACGAAAAGAGCTGGCGCGGAAGGAACGTGCGCATGTTTCGGTGCAATAACAAGATAATCGTAAGGCTGATTTCACACCGAGAGTGTCAAGTCGACCATTAGACAGCAGACATATCAGCGCGTTAGAAATTCGACGACGGAGGATTTTATCTACAAGAAATTGAAGTTAGGATATTATTAAAATAAGAGGTTTCAACGCGTGAATTTTCAAAGCATTGAAATATATACCTATGCGTAGTATTTTCAAAGCGAAGAAATTTTCACGCATGAAATTTTAAAGCATAGAAATATTTACGCGTAGTATTTTCGAAGCGAAGAAATTTTCACGCAGGAAATTTCAAAGCGTAGAAATTTTCACGCATGAAATTTCAAAGCGTAGAAATTTTCACGCATAAAATTTCAAAGCGTAGAAATTTTAAAGCGAAGAAATTTTCACGCATGAAATTTCGAAGCGGAGAAATTTCAGCGTAGAAACTACTCCTGATAGACACATCGCAAGCACAAGAATTTCAAACACAACAATATCAACGTTTAGCATCACTTAGAATTCCAAAATTTCCGCGTACAATTCCATTAATTAAAAATCTATATCGTCCAATGAATTCCTCACTTTTCACCATCCCAAGTACAATAAATTTTAACATTAAAATTAAATCACTGACCATAATCACCCACTCTACCCTCCTAAACGACCATTTTCATTCAACTCGATTCACCATAAATTTAACAAAGTCCCCAAATTATCCTAACTAATAATCACTCGAACTTTGAAATATTTCAAAACTTGTGTGAAACCAGCCAAAGGATCGGGAGCTTTCACCGATCAAAGTACACGAAGAAACACCTAAGTCAGGTATGTAATGATTCGAGCCACGAGAGAGAGATTACCGGCGACAAGCTCGACAATCATTTCGCAATTACGAATGCGCCGAAACAGAGGGCCCCGGGTGGACGGCTGTAACACGACGGAAATAAATCGGGACGTGATTAATCGTCCGCCGGGCTGACTGCGTCGCATAGAAACGAAATTAATGCACTATCAATCGTGTCGGTCCCGGGCAATCATGTGTACCGATCCCCCCGTTAGTTTTGACGACTCTGTTCCGGACGTCGGATGCCGAGGTTTTCTCCAGCGTCGATATTTATGCGCACATTACTCCCGTTTCCTTTTATTTTCGCATCACTTTCCGACCGGTGGATACAGGGTGAAAATAGAAACCAGCCTGGTGGAGAGCAGCGTGTGGGTTTCATCGAAATTTTCTTTCTCTTTCTTTCGTTCTTTATTTTGCTTTGTTTTGTTTGTTATTTTATTTTATTTTCAATGGAACGCTTAAAACACGAACCTTTCCGTCGGCGTGTATAAAGAGGCATGAGGTACGAGCGTATAGTGTGTTGACGTAATGCGTTTCGTGCTGCCACGTGTCGCAGTTATTCCCCGTGAAATCGGAATAAAATACGAAGGTGATGGTGTTACGTAACGAAAATTCAGATAGAAAGTTTAACGGATACGGCCGACGATACGTATAACAAAACGATAAAAATCTTCTATTATAAATAACAATACACACTAACGTTTCCGATAGAAATCCCAGTCGTCAAGATTTACCACACGGATCATATACAGGGTGTAACAAAAATACTGGGACACTTTTTCAGTATCGATAGTACGCACCAAAAGATGAAAAAAAAGTCTATAAAGTTTTGTTTAAAAAACACCCCCTATCGAGATACAAACCCTTTTGTAAAAAATTTTTAAAAAATCGTATCTCCGAAATGGTACGTCGTAGAGGACCGATTTTGATTGCAATATAACCGGAAGAGACTAAAGTTTACGAAAAAATATCACTATCTACGCAAAGAAAGATTTAGTGAGTGACCTTAATTTTTCCCAAGTTGTTACAAATCTGCTACGATATAGGTAATCGACGTTGTTTGGATTAAATAAGAATAAATGCTATCATCTTTGATTTCCTCCGCTTATATTGCAATCAAAACGGGTCTTCTACATCGTACCATTTCGGAGATATGATTTTTTAAAAACTTTTTACAACTTTATAGACTTTTTTTTCATTTCCTGGTGCGTACTATCGATACTAGAAAAGGGTCTCAGTATTTCTGTTACACCCTGTATACATACATAATACCTACATACAAACAAGAGAATACCGTGATGCGAGGCGCAAACAACAAGACTTTAATTGCAAAATCGAAACGAAAAGACCCGGCGATGCATTTCCGTGGAAAACGTCTCCGCCGTCGGCGACGGTTGATTCGCCCCCATTATCTATCGACTACAGATTTCGCCGGTGTAAGCCAAGAATTCGCAGAGCCGATCGAGGCGAATCGATTTCCGATCGGATGTCGCGCGGGCCTTCACTCGCGATCCGATCGGGATTGCCTCGACCACGAGCTGCATTGTTTCCCAATCGAAGGCATTGTTTCCTGTGTCGCAAGCTCGTCGACATCAATCATTGTCTCAGCGGCCGACGATTGTTTCCCTGTGTTCGCGTACACGCACTCGCACCCACGTGTCATATGCATTCGCCGGAAGAGCACCGACAAAGGGGATAAGTCAAGGGATTTCGTGTACTGAGTTATTACTTTAAACGCGTGTTAACTACGCTGCTTTTTTTTCTGTGACAGTGGATATATCGTATATTTATTTCGAGGATGTTTCGCGTGAGAGAAGAATGGATAGTGCGTGTGGACATTTTTCTTGAGTTATGGGAAAAGAGATTATTTGGTGGAAAATACGAGAGAATGAAATTTCTATCGGGATAGTGTTTAATAAACTTTAATTCATTATTCTGACGTAGAGAATTGTGAGAAGATTCCATTTTATTGGTAATGGGATCAGACCGCGATCGAAGAAAAATCATAGGTATATTGTAAAAATGTTGTGTAAATTGCAAATTGAGGTGACATATTTTTAATGAGTTTCTATAAACAGAAAATAGGAGGAAGTTTCACGAGAAACTATGCGGCAAGTATGTTAAAAGGAATTACACGGAAAACCGCGACACGCCACAAGGCTATTAAGGTAGCTGAGTTTCAGATAGGCATTTCACTTTGTCCTCAAACTAGCCAAACCACGAAAATCTTTGGAAAAAATGTCGTTGAGCAATTTTATAGGGCGTTCCATCTTACTGTATCACTTGAATTATTTCTGTTATATTTAAAATTTTATAAAAATGTTTGCTAGAGAAATCGTGTAGATTTGTCGCAATCGACGAATAACAATAATAATTTAAATCTAGATATCGAGACAATCACACGACTACATATCATAATGGAATTAATCTAGGTCATAATTCTTAAATAATTCTTTGTAAAATTGTGTCATTATTTAATGAAAAACAACGATCGATAAATACTTTTATTTTCTTTGACAGGATTATTAAGATGCAAAGGACAAATTTGTTTTTCTAAATAGAATCCCAGAATTTATTTGTCCTACAAGGGTGCTAATTTAAAAACGAATTTACTGAAAGTGCTAAAAATATAATTTGCAACGCTCCCGTCGAGTAACGTTCGGTTTAATCACGTTACCATATATTGGACTCCAAAAAAATTATGAAACAGCTCTCAGAAACACTTTTACGAAATTTTCAACGCAGCAAAAATATTTCAAATCATACACTCGTACGAATCACCCCGTATAATATTACTCCGACATTTTCATCTTCAAAACTCCACACCAACCAGAATATTACATAATTTCCCTAATTTACACCGCGTACAAAATAAAAAATTCTTCCACGATGCAACACTCAAATAAAATCGTATAATCACTATAAAAGAAAAACGGCAAACCAGGCATTTTCCAGCCACCCTGCCATTTTCCGCGGAAATATTATCGATATATAAGTTCCCCGCAAAAGGAGAAACAAGCCGAACAACGTGTAAGAAAATGAAAAAGAAACCCTTCTACCTCCATTTATCCGCGTACTACATTCGCCCCCCAAAGAAGAGCCTCCGAGCGTGGTAATTCAACACCTTGATGGATCAAAGTAGCGGTAACGTTGTTAAAGAAACGAGTGGCTCTTCGTTCCCGTTGATTCCGATAGCATTTTCCACGTCGTGGGGTGAAACGCCGGTACCTGCGGAGAAAAGAAATGCTGGGACACGTGTAAATCCTTACCTCGCCGGAGGCTACAGCCTCGCCAGGTATGAAGAGCTCTGGATAAACGTTGTCGAGGTACCACTTGAACGACTTGCAGCCGAGCTTCTTCCTCAGGGCCTTCCGATCCGATACGTTGCCGTAGTTACCCTATAAATTGCGAATCATAAGTCCGGAAATTTTGTCCCCGAACGGAGGGCGAACGGGACAACGTTCAGACAGGCTGTGTATGTATGTGTGTGTGTGTGTGAGTGTGCGAAGGAGGGAAATACTGGAACGTCGTTTCCGCGAGCACGGATTTAAAGACACGGAAGAGGGTAAAAGATATAACCGTAAAAGGGAACAGGGAACGGAGGAAGAAATAAAGGGCGAGTCGGAATACATGGGATCTTTATAGACTCTGGTTTAGAGGCTCAACATGGAACGATGGATATATTTGTCAAGATTGATGCGTCGATGGAATTTTCACGACTTCTCTATTCGGTATACGGTAAATAATACAGCTGTTAATATATGATAGTTCAAAATAGATATACATATACTATGTATTTCTATATATCGAACCGAGGCGAGGGAAATGTACGTTACGAATTTTAATAGAAACCCTGGAATCGAATTGCCCGAGAAAAGTGACTGACAGTGAATTTTCAGTGAAACCGTAGAAAATTTCCATACGACACGAACCCTGCGAAAGGTATATCGTGATATGTATTTCTTCGGAAGCTATCGTCGGAAAATATATCCAAGACTCGAGTAAATATTTTCTTCGAGTATATTGGAAATCGTAGAACCGTAGAGGAATATATAGATTCTACTTCCACGGGATACACACACAAAGTCATACCATTGAAAATACTAGTGTCATTGTTCGCGTCGACTAATTAACGCGATCCTGAATATAATTAAAATAAACAACGGTATAAGTTGCACCGTGTCTATGTATGTGTACGTCGACGATCTATTTTTATCCTATCATTTTACTCTCTCCTGATCGGATCTGTTCCGAGAGGACAAGCTGCCGGGATAAAGGACAGATCGTTATGTCCGGGAATAAAAGAAGCGTCTTTCAGGAAAGCCAGGACTCGCGAGCGATCTTTAAGAGTACTTGGCACGTTTATGGTTCCCTTTTTACGACGAGTCTGGGTCTACAGTGCTCTCCATCATCTGCCTCAGTTATCGTCGTCCCTTATCGCAACTATTTCCCGACAACGTGTGCCCCGCCGTGCCACGAGTCGGCCAATAAAACCCGCAGAAAAACGTGGAATAAGTTTTTAATCATACGCCGGGTACCTACCGTGCAATCATCGGCCGTGAACGAACGAAAATTAGAATGCACTTTCGAAACGATAAAAATACCAAATTACCGGCTATCGATGAATTTCAAACGAAAGTTTTCCGGGTCGGAGTTTTCCGATAATAGAAGTATACCGGTAAAAGTTTAGGTACCGATAGATTTCGGTAGGGTGTTAGGTTGAAAAATGTTTGCTGTTGAATCATTTTTTTACGATTGCAACGTTTTCAAGGAACTCACATTTCCGGTATTTTTTTTTATGATTCGCGTGAGAATATTAAATACTCGTACGAGTACGTACGGAATACACTGTTAAGTATGCAAGCACTCTTTTTAATTCGAGTTTCGAACAATTTGGCAGTTAAAATCCCGTGGTAAATACAGCAGCGTGGAAAAATCACGTTGAAGGGCGCTTGCATTCTTAACAACACATTCTGAATGCGAGGCGGAGAATATTCAGAACTAGAGAAATTAGGAATTACCGACTTACAACGCGGCAAGATAATACCGTTTTTGTTGATTAAAAAATGCGAAGCACCTATTGAATTAACATTAAATTCTATGTAATGAGAATCTTTTCCGACAGGTAATAATTTCGTTCAGCAATTCAACACTCTCATACTATTGAAAGATAATGGAAAAAAGCCGAGGTAGCGTTAAAAAATAAGATTAATATAATACAATAAACCGTCTATCTAGAACAATGTATATACACAATAATAATTATCGAAGAAAATTGTTAATAACCTCTACCTCTCTTCCAATATTACTCTCTTTACTACTTTACCACTTCTATAGATAACTCAAACATGACCCCATTACTTGAACAAACCGACAACTCCAATTTACCATCTCCAAGTCTTGATGAGCCACACCGTCTCATCCGGCGAGTACAAATATTTTCCTTTTCGAAAATAAAAACAGATACACACATACATACATACAAGGCGAAACTATGTAACATTCGCTTCCGTTGCCAAGTCTTTCTCAAGTTAACCGAA
The DNA here is from genome assembly GCA_917499265.3 of Mimumesa dahlbomi. NCBI lineage: Eukaryota > Metazoa > Arthropoda > Insecta > Hymenoptera > Crabronidae > Mimumesa > Mimumesa dahlbomi. Next base: position 8,070,858 of record OU824124.1, read on the forward strand.
TCGTTTCGGGCAGAGGGAACCTGTTTTGGGAAATGTTGGTAATCTTCGTTCGCGCCGGAATCTCCAAGTACACTTGACTTCCCTTTTATTATTATTTTTCCTCTCGAGACATACCGCACATTGTTTCAGGTGTAATCCCGACCAGGTGAGGGAGAGGGAGGAGTGGGGGTACACCGAAACCGGGATCACAAGGGGGGTCGGAGGGCTTTGTGAAAAAGGTTACTCAGCCGAATAGGTGGAAGTGCTCACCTTGTCGTGACCTATCCTCTGGTAGTAGTACTTGGCATACTCGTCCAGCCACACTTCGCTCAGCCTTATACTGTTCCTCTTGAGCACGTTCACGCCACTACGCCACTTGTAAGGCGAACGTTTCCTGAAGATGTGGCCCACGTGTGAGCACGGCACGATTTCCAGGGTACCTGAAGGCAGAAGTCGAATTTTTCGCTCGTCGGGGAAAAGGAAAAAGGCTGATTGCTGCGGTGAAACAAGTTTATTTCGTACAGCCGGGATTGTGTGGACGGTGAAACTAGCTAGGGGCTTCATTTTTCCCGGGGCTTTCCTTTGTTTTCGTACCGCGAGCGAAACACTATTGCCGAAAATGTTTTCCTTTTAAAGGGACATAAAGAAAAAAATAGAATTTATTTCGTAGGGATTGGTTTAAGCGATAGAGAGTTTCCGATGTTTTGGCGGAATTGATTTTTATAAGAATTTATTTGGACAAATTATTGGGCTTGATGGTAAGAACGAAATTTTACGTGCCCGTGGCAGTTTCACCGGGTAAATTTTCATTCCACGGATGGTCCATACCTCCGCACATCCAAGTTTTAAACGAGAGTTCGAGATTTTCGCCTCCCCAAATGTCGAAGCCACTGTCGTACGTGCCGAGACGCTCGAAGAAAGCTCGGTCTATGGAGAAAAGACCACCGGCCATCGTGGGTGACCAAACGGGCTCCGCAGGATTCTTGTGTCTCTTTTTCTCCCTTTCTGGGACCGCGTGCCAGTTGAACTGGTTACAGAAACATCGAGAAACCTCGAGAAGTTTATTCAGATTCGTGGACCGTCGCGCGTCGGCGACGAATGAATTTTTACGCAGAAACGTTTCGATTAAATCTCATGACAAGGATACGATATCATGAGTTACACATTTCTAACGTTGCAACTGAAATATCAGGTTTGGCAAGAAAGTATTGCAGTTTCAAGAGCAGCGTTTGTCTATTAAGTATTGTTAAGATTTGTTAATTTAATACGTAATATCATCCTCGGGACCTGGAAGATCTTTTAATTGGTTTCTTGAAAAATTGATTAATTTATGAGTTTACTAACGGATATACCAATATAATTGTAATTTTTGTTTAATCTTGTTTGATACTTTATTTAATAGTCCCTCGACACAAAGCAAAAATTTATTTCCAAATGTCTCCTGCGTTTCGAGCATTTTTTTAAATACAACAGAAATAATGGAAGCGACGAAAACTTGTTTTCTGTATACATTTTTTTTTTTTTTTAATTTAGCTTCCTTGAAAACTTTCTAATGAAACGATTATTAAGTTGCAAGTTCTTTAAAGCACTAAGAGCACACTGTCCAACTGTTCCAAAGTTCTAACTCATATCTCCAACAAATAAAGACGTATTAATCACACAGTGCTCAAATAAAACATTACTTTCTTGTTAACAAAATAACATTCAATCTATTAAGTTGTGAAACAAATTTTTTGCGATTTTTATGATTTTTCTGCATTTTCTATTAAATTACCACTTAGTAAATTATAATTAATCCATTATTTTGCAAATCGTATAAATCCAATATTGAAAACAAATTTATTAATACTAGAATTACTCAGGTATCTATCTATTCTTTCTAAATTTAAATTAATTTTGTCCAATATTAGACTTCCACCCTTTAAAAAGACGCTGCATTATCGACAGATCATCTCCCAACAAACCAAAATACCAAACGACCAAAATTACTCGCGAAAAACTTGTTTCTACACCTAATAAATCACCCGGCAACCTTTTCCTTCCACTTTCTACAAAATATTCCCGCGGATTTCACTCACTTGAAGGTTCCAGTCGAATCCACCAACGTTGACACCGCCGGAGTCCCTCCAGTGGTATTCCAGCGTGGTGTCATCGATAACATCGATCACAGGGCAAACGACAGTCGTTGGATCACGCGCGATCCGATCGAGAAGAGGTTCCAACCAGCCCTCGGTGCACTCGCAGTGGCTGTCCAAATATGTGAGAACCGGGGCTTTGGCAGCTGCTGCCCCGAGTAATCGAGCTCTGATAAGACCCTCCCGTTTTTGCGCCCTAATGATCTGGACCTTCGGATAGTTCATCATGTAGTCCTCTAATTGGCGCTGCAGATGGGCTGCGAAAGTTTTCGGTGAAAAACGATGTTAGAGATTTTCGGCAAAGACGACGGGAGAGAGACTGTTTGAAATTCATACGGCAAAGAGAATGTTTTACACGTTCGGTATTCAACGGAGAACTTGAACCTATTAACCTATTTTCATCGGTCGGTCGACAAGTTCGTCGAATTTCCCGGCGAAGTATGTCAGGTATTATTACAGCGGGTCACACCTTGTTCAATGATTATTCGAAATGTTTGCAACGATATTTCGATTCAGATGAATTAACGTACTTTATTGTTATTTTTCGAATTAAGCTTGTTTCTGTGCTGTTGGCTCTGGGAATTTGTGAATAAATGATTTTAATTACGTAAGAAAGTTTTCCGTGATACAAGCTGTATTCTGTAACGATGAAATTATGTAGATTGATGTAATTAGAACTTTTTTTTTTATCTAGATAGAAATATCCGTATGGATGCTGTTCTGGATTAGTTGTTGTTAGCTACGATACTCTAAATCACATTACTCTGCGACGCGCAAGTCGTTGGTGAAACAGAAAGTAAATTGAATTCAGCTTGATACCATTATACGACGTAGTTTACTTTCAACTCATATATAATGTACATTGAGTGCCAGTACTCTAGGTAAAAGATATAGTAACCATAAGCAAGGAATTACCTTTGCCCCACGTTTTCTCCTTTTACCATCCATAACATTTTTAACGACGGATTATAGATTATTTACGATATCATACCATAACTTATAGTGATCACCAACTCTTTATTTCCAAGTGCAGCGAATGTCACCCGATATTATACTTCGGTTAATTAAAAAGTGAATAACTCGAACGATATCATTCTATATAATATCACGTTAAATTCTGAAGTAATGAAATTACAAAAATATTTTCATGAATTTTTCTTCCTTTTGATCAAAGCACATGATTTTTATTGCGTGTCATTTTACATGATCGTACAGAAGATTTAGATTTACGGTATCTAATAGGCTATACTTAAGCGTCGCGCCGGGATAGCAATTAGTAGACATTCGTGATTTATTCTCCGTTAGGATAGCTTTATGAGGACCCCACCAGCTAAGCCTTTACCCTGTAAGCTTGGTTTAGCTGTGGATCGCATAAAGGGATTTCAAGGATCGGCCACCTCCGTGTGAACGTAATGATTATCTTCCGACGTTTTACGAAAATGAATGGATCTCTCAAATTAAATATTAATACAACACTCATTACTCTCGAGCCGGCAATAAACGGCGACGTTTAAGCACAGCGTCTCATTCGTAATAAACGCCTTGGCTTTTCTTGCTGTAGTCTCCGGAATGCCACGGAATTATTTTCTAAAAATACTTGTACACGAATGGAAAATCCTGTTCGTAATAAATAGCAATTTGCTTCTTTCAATCTTGTTTATTTAATGTTGTTATTTAGTTTCTAGTCCTCCAGGCAGGTTCGAGTAATGTTTGTAACTTGAAGATTAAATAACAATATATCATATACCAGATATCATATTATATGATGGGTGTGTGTTATAGCTGTGTTCAATATTTTTTTTCCGGAACAAAATAAATACTAAATTGTAGAGAATTAATCAGCGAACAAGTGATTCGAGAAAACACTTCTAAATATTGTTGTGCGTTATTGACACTTTATTGCTTTTTTCTTGACACATTTCGCAAAGTACAAATGCACTTACAAGGGGAGGCTACGAGTGCGATCAGCGCTTTTTGGATAAAATTGGTATCAAATGGTAGGGGGTGACGTGTATAAACACCCTGTAAAATATTACAGGTATATGGCCGGCCATTTTTATAAAAAATTGACTTAAAGTTGAGAACCTGATGTAAACGGATCGAGCTCAATTTTTTTCTGGCCATAGGGCTTGCTGTAAGGAAGAAAAAATTCTTATGAAATTTTGTTCCAACTGCAATAGTTTAGCTACAAATAATATTTTTATTTTAACTACGTTGGAAAAGGGATCAAGATCCTAGATTTTCAACCGATTCTCAACTACCACAGTGGCTGTGGGTGTTAAGCGGCAGTTCGACCGCTGCGGAAGCTTCGTGTTACCTGTTCGAATCCATGCTGGAATTTTTTTTATTTTCACTTTTTTCTTCAAATTATGTCATTTTTTATATATTATGCAGAAAGGGGCCCACCACCACCCCCGTCAAAAGACGGTCGTCTATCGGCGAATATTATTGTTCATCACAACCTGTTACATAATTTTCCATAATTCTATCTTCTTGTTAATAATGTTGTCAACCTCGACGCATGCCATGCATAAGTTATCATCATCCGGAATATTGGGGCGGATAACTGATCATGAATAAGCGCGTGGATTTTGATTACATGATTCCTATCAGTAATCTCTCTGTCTTCTACTATTAACGTTGGAGCGTTTTGTAAACGGGAAATACAATTTTTGATTTGACGAAAAAAATATACATCACATGGTTGGCATATCGCTGTGCATTTCGGTGGATCTACTTTTAAAGTGTAAGTAGGACTATTACTTGCATCATAAAATCTCTCGTCATATAATAACGGATTGGTTTGTCCGCCCCAAGAGTTCACAATGAATAAAAACTTATTCTGCATTACATAAGGTTTGACAATATTATCGAGGAAAGCTTCATAGGTATGTCCCTGAAGTTTACCCGATTTCGTACATCTTATGTATACGTTCTTATATTCATTCATTTGCTCTTCCACTGCTTGGACTATCCTTGGTCCAAAATTGTCTTTTGACGGGGGTGGTGGTGGGCCCCTTTCTGCATAATATATAGAAAATGACATAATTTGAAGAAAAAAGTGAAAATAAAGAAAATTCCAGCATGGATTCGAACAGGTAACACGAAGTTTACGCAGCGGTCGAACTGCCGCTTAACGCCCACAGCCACTATGGTAGTTGAGAATCGGTTGAAAATCTAGGGTCTTGATCCCTTTTCCAACGTAGTTAAAATAAAAATATTATTTGTAGCTAAACTATTGCAGTTGGAACAAAATTTCATAAGAATTTTTTCTTCCTTACAGCAAGCCCTATGGCCAGAAAAAAATTGAGCTCGATCTGTTTACATCAGGTTTTCAACTTTAAGTCAATTTTTTATAAAAATGGCCGGCCATATACCGGTAATATTTTACAGGGTGTTTATACACGTCACCCCCTACCATTTGATACCAATTTTATCCAAAAAGCGCTGATCGCACTCGTAGCGTCCCCTTGTTAGACATGAATGTCATACAGGTATTTCCGTTCATTATTGATTTCGCAAAGTATATATACATTATAGACGTTTGCATCTATGATCCATAAAAGATACAAAAAAATCAAAGCAGCATTTGTGTCGTAGATTACAACGTAGAACTACGTCAACTGTTCCTAGACATACGTCATTGGAGTATACATGTATAGCTAAAGACAGTAGAGCTGCATTAAAAATTGTGGCACAGTAACAACTGTACCCATCTGATCTTTAACACTCAGTTATCAATCAATTAAAGTTTAAATTAAAGTAGGGGAAAATTTCTTTCTTTCCAAAAAACATGGCATGAATCAAATCTCGTGAAATTCGACTTAACTTTCCAAACCTACCGTATCTACAAGTTAAACGACAGAAGTTTGAAACTTATTTTGTTATAAATGGGACTCTACAAGCTATTTAAGAACGTATTATTTATTACTCTACTTTCGTCAGTTTCAAATACATAAGTGTTGAAAGTGCGACCCATTTTCGTCGCATTCATATTTCCCAGTTTATTATCTTCAGCTCATTGTCAGGCATGACGTAGTTCTACGTCAAAAAACACTGGTCCTGTAATCATTTATTCAGGCAGGACTTATTCGTGATCACACACGACCCGCAAAGTTTCGTACGCGAGCAACGTTTGGCAATTCCATTATTGATTAGTTACTAATGAATTCCACGAGTACGAGAGCGACCGTTCGATCGAACCGGTATCTCTTATTGCAAAAGTCATTACAACTTTCTAGAGGCACGAAACATCCAACCTGTTTAACGGAAAATCAAAAAACCTAACGACACGACACCGCGAACGAGGGGGAATCGATTTCGCAAAATTTCGCCAGGAATTCCGAAAAAAAAAATCCGACCCCCGTAATCCGAGCAATTATGGCGGAGTGTTTATTACACGTCGTATCACGTGTAGCATCCCGCAGTATTTCACCACGACCCATTTACGTACTGTTGTGCGTACATACGAGAGCGTGGCATGTATTTCGTGATACATATAATATAACAGCGATTTCCTCGTTTATCGTTCCAATTTAATATAACGCGGACACTAATCGCGTGGTTTATACGCCGTAAAAGTATCAAAGGAGAAATTTATTTTAGTCTTCGCCGAAATTTTCCGCCCCGCTCTATCACGATTTTATTACATAATCTGGAAATATCGTGAAAATTTGAATATTATTCAATCATTCGAATACGAAATGTGCATGCGAAATGTATGCGGTGATAAACTCTGGTACTGTTTATGGGTATCAGAATTTTGTGTCAATGTTTTTCCATGCGATGAAAATAAAACATTGTTTTCTGTTCTGATATTAGTAATTGGGGATAATCGGAAATTCTTTCAAGTTCATTAAATAATTTAATTATACAAATATGGATTAACAATAAGTAGACGCACGTTTCTAAATAATAATTAATATTCGAAAATATCATTCATTTATTATTTAATTCGGCGTTAAAGAATGACAATCATAACTTAGTTGCGTCTTGTCCATTTCAATCAACACAGTTCACAGTCACGAAACTGCTTCGCGCAGAGTGTTTCGGTCAACACTATCCGCCACTCGAAAGGTTAAAACAATCAATTACCCAAATTACTGAAATTCCGAATCACCGTCCAGCTCACGAATATCATTCAACGATCGCTATCCCGCAATTATGTTCCAACTTAATTCCGTAGTATCGCGATAACGAAGACACGATGCCTGTTATTAATTATCTCGACTTCGTGTAACCCATATTATCATGTTCCTGCCGTGGATAAAAGAATAACAGGGTTAAAGTAGAGGGGGAGGAGAGGGTGGAAGCTTATTATCTCGTTTCTATGATAAAACAATCAGCCGTTCTGTAATGAGACACGCCATGTGCTGTCCATGATGCAACGGGGCTCGGCAACTATGTTTATGAGGCTCACTTCCGGCCGGTACGAGGGCTTATCTCGAGCTTTTAAGGGGGATTGCACGGGGCTCTATGCTATATCGTTTCCACCACGTTGCGCTTCCCTAACCTCCTGTCAAGGGGGGAGGAGGGTTAATCTCGCCAGCCTTTCCGTTGCGATTTTTATTTTCTTCCCCCTTTCTGTTACACGTGAGACTACTGTCCGGTTATCTGCCCCTTTCTATCCGGCACGCGTTAATTCGATCCGAATGTCTTCATAGACTACTTTTATCCACGGTTAACCCACTATACTAAATTTACCAATGCCAGCTGGAATTAAGGGTGAGCAACCTTCTGCTCGACCCCGTTCCGGCAACCACCGTTATCTTGTTGAAACCGTTGCGCCTTGTACAACACGTTTTAGAAACGTTCGCGCAAGGAATAGTCTAACGTAAGAAACTTTCCTAGTTGTAAGGAAAGAAAAGAGAAAAAAAAAAGAAATGACACTTCCTCGAGTCCGCGGACATGTCGTCGATGAGAGAGAGAGAGAGAGAGAGAGAGAATTGATCGGCGATAAGCGTTCGCGGACAACTTTTATTTCGCTCGAGAGAACGCGTGTCAAATGCACGCGAATATTTCGTAGAAGACGAATGCACGGAAAGATATAAACAGTGAGTATGCATCAACCTGTCGGAATTTTCTGAGTGTACGTGAAACATGTCGGCGGCGAGTGAAAGAGAGAAAGAGAGAGAAGGAGAGAGGAGAGTTTCTCTTCCATTCACGTTGTCGTGGCCGTTACAGGCCGAATGGAAGAGAGATGGATCGCGATTAATCGATCTATCGCGAAACTACGGTACACTGCTGCGATAACGAATCACCACGGTGAATAGGGACACGGTTGTATGTTTCGAACAAGTACATACCAGTGTATAACGAACCGCTGCTTCGACTCGGTTCGTGTCCACGTTCACGAGTTTCTCGTAGTAAGAGACACAGACGAGAGTACGCGGAATTATCCACCGCAAGTGCGGAGCTGTGAGCGGTATTACAATTATTTCTCGATCTTTGATCGTACGCTTAGTTATGCGACGGAATAGTGAAACAGAGAATGAAATAACTAAAGCTGTAGGTTACAACGTGACATACTTATGTTCGATGTTTAAAATATATATAGTTTAAACAATTATTATAATTTTTATTAAATTATATATAATTTAAATTTTATTAATTATATATTAATTTTATAAATTATTATTAATATATAATTTAAACATCGAACATAAGTATGTCACGTTGAGTTATCAATGTTTAAGATCCCGAGAGAGGGGGAAATTGATAACTTGTGTTTTCGTGAATTTTAGTAGATATTAAAGGGACTACTTACGCATGTCTGAGAAATCATCGACAAGGATGATTTCCTGTATAAGATGATCCGGTGATCTATCCAACACCGAGTGTACTGTCCTCAGTAATACTGACCACGCTTCGTTATGGAAGCAAATAATTACAGCCGTAGGAGGAAGATCTTTCATGTAACGTCCAGTCTCTTTACACCTGTAACACAAAGAAAACAAATAAACATATAAAAATCGTTCCGGTGATAGAAATAATTGCGTATTATTAATATCGTTTTATTCTATTTTATCGAGCCGTAACCTACATATTATTTTCATTCAAAGCCATTTAATTAACGAACCGACGTATTCCGATTGTTGTTACTAATATCATTATTAATATCCGGAAAGACTGATATCCTATTTCTGGAACAAATACGGTAATAATAAATTCTGCTCACAAGGTAACACAATTACAGTCATATGTATGTACTACAGACGAAAATTGATGAAATCAGGTTGAAATTGATCGAGTTGTCAATCAGAATTTAATAGAATGTCTACGTGAGGCGGGTATAGATGCTCCGAATAAGTATTCGAAATACCAGGACGATAATTTGATTCGTTCGTATTAATATCTTAATCCCATCATCGTCTGGAAAATACGGATTACGGGGAATAGATACGTTCGGAACGATAGGGAGCAAAATACGGTAATGCGATTAGAAGCCAGTATGTTGGCAGAATAAACGACCGGGTGGTGTACACAGATTCGAAGGTCCCTGTAGGCTAAGATTCTAAGGGTGTTCGATTCAGGGAGCATTGCATCGGCTAATACAGCTAATGGAGATAGTACACGCTGTAAACAATAAACTTCCTCGCTTTCTTTCTTTTGCCCGTCCGTGTCCGTTCTATTTTATAATGGGAAACGGGTTCAACGAGTTTCTTAAAAAACGAACTACAACGTCCTTTCTGTAATCTCCTTCTCTAATCTGTAACTCGATGTTTTTATTCATTTCGGAAAAGAAATTGGGTAAATGACGAACGTAAATCAAAATTGGAGATACAATTTTGATTTATAAATATTTAACTATAATAAAAGGAACATTTAATCGGATATGCGAAATAGGAAAATTATGAAATGTCGTTTGTAAAAAATGAAAAATATAATAATAATATAGATGCGAGACTTCAAAGATATATGGAATTGTAGAGTATAGATTTCGATAATTGTGAAACATTGCATACCATGTAAAATCTTTTACTAAAATTTTAATCGAATTAAAAAATCATGTGCCGAATCAAATACAAAATTCAGTAATTTAAACGGAGAATTTTCGGATACGAAGGAATCGCGTTGGTAAAATAAGAAAGATCGGGCAATTCCTAATGAATTTCCAAAGCAGAATATTTTTAAACGCTCCAACTAAATACTATGTGGTTAGCGCGGGTTTCGGCCGCCGCAAGTATTAAATATGTGATTTCTACCGGAGCAGTTTACGGTTTATATTTACGTGTGTTTGCGTGGGATCAACTGTAAGTCGGTTCAGTTTTATGTGCGGTGAATCTAGCGGGGAATATAAAAGCAGCTTACACGAGCTTAAAGTGGTTGGATCAGTGCACAAGAACAGCGAGTCCTGTTAAGTAGATGTGTCCGACAATAGTCTGGCAGGCAATAAGCTGCCAGTGTATAATCCGAAGAATGTCTAATGTAATAAATTACTACTATTTTTACAGACAATCGGCTTTCAACATTTATTCCACTGTTTATCGATATCGTAAAATTAAACCTCAGATAACAGAACTGATAGAATCAGACAGTTTGCAGGACAAAAATATTCTTTCAGTAGTACAACTTTCATTAGCTCGAAGTCTTGTGGTCATGTCTGACCCCAAGGTTATATATACTACTGAAACACATCACCAAAGTGGCTGATTTGTTAATCGCATTTTCAATAAAATATGAGACAAAATGGATTGACTACGAATCGAATCTACTCGATAAAACTGTACCGTAATCTTTATGTAAGTTAATACGAAACATTTGTAGATTTAACGATTCTGATTTGCGATTAAAAATGAAGTCGTGGAATATTTTACAATTATATTTATTTCACATTGTATCGGAAATATACATATGGAGAACTTTCCGATGTTGAATTTATCGGGCATAATAAAACGTTAAATTTGTATTAATGTTGGGTTTGTTGAAGTCGATCGAGGAAGAGTACGTTCTGTACAGTTTTCCATTCGATGTGTTCAATGTTATTAATTATACAAATCGATTGTAGTCCGTGGCGTTGCAGCGAATAAATAATATAAGTAGAATACAGAACACCGCTGTCAGACATTCTATTCCGGGAGTATAATTTCACGGAAATAATTCACCTCGATTATACGCGATCGTAAACCTCGGCCGGCAACGGCGAAACCACGGCAAGCAGCGCTCTCTAATTTTTGAAACACACCTTTAACTATTAACGACGAACTTTCAGACTGTAGGTACGTCAGAACTTTGATTAGTTTCGCGGCGAATGTTAAAGGGATTAAAACAAACCGAAACCCGAGAACTATTTCGTCCATCGTTCATTCACGTCACATCGTTCAAAAAAACAATCCCCGGCGAATCTCTCTCCGGGTAATCGGCCGGCGCCGAAAAGTAGTCGCGAATTCCTTCGCGAAAATGAATTCACATTTCCACGGAGATTGAATCGTCCCGGAAACCATCATCCCGTGGATATCTCCGAAAACGTTCCGCCGCGCCAACGTCCCTAATTTACCGAATCGGGGGGGGGGGGGGAAGAGGGGGGAGGGGGAGAAAACTTTCGTCGTTCGCCGAGCTGAAGAACGTGATGCGTTTGATCGAGTGCAACGTACCGGCAGCGGGAACAAGAAAACGAGGGGGAAAAAAAATAAAGGAAAAAAAAAGAAAAAATCGAGGAGGAAGGGATGGGAGGGGGGAGATCAGCGAGAGCGAAGGGCCCGCAGGAACCGCTTCTCATTCGATATCCGTGGCTGATTTCGAGGCGACCAACAATGGGGCGTCTTTTGTCGTCGGGAAAGAGGATATCGCTGTTGAACGCCAATCGAGCAGAAACGATTCTCGGCGTTTACCGGCTTAAGAGACTTTCCACTTTGCCGGGTACCGCGTGTCTGCGCGGATTCGGGCTAACACGCTCATGAAATTAACGAGCCGGTGACAGCTGGCCGCTAAGACGTCGGCGTTGCTCGCGAATTGAAACGCAAAAGAACGATCGGACGGGCCGCGCCGGGTTTTCCGGAAATTAGGGTAATCAATTATGAGGATCATTGAATGAAGAGGATTCGGATTTAAAGTGTCTTTAGACATTGTGGAAGGGGAGAATCGTTGGATGTCAGTGTACGTTTGCGATGAAAACGGAGTGAAAGTTTTAAGAATACAGTTTTTTATAATTATTATTTTGAATTTATTTGGGAGAATTGGAATTTTTATCAAAATATACGAGTTTAGGTACTTTTTTATGCAAATTGTTAGGTTTTTGCATTTGCTATGCCCATACTTTGAATGTCTGTAAAATCATTACAGGTTGGGTTAAAAATCTGTAGTGCCTCTTTTATATTTTATACTTTTTTATGCAAATTGTTAGGTTTTTGCATTTGTTATGCCCATACTTTGAATGTCTCTAAAATCATTACAGGTTGGGTTAAAAATCTGTAGTGCCTCTTTTATATTTTTTAAAACAGGTATATGTGTGCATAAAGATACTTTGCTACACTGCTGGCTTATAAAATGAATAATTAAAATGTATATTGTTTCCAAGCCAGATAGGTGAATAAATTTTGTTAAAAGGAACTCGTAAAAAACCAAGTTATTAAAAAGAACTGTGTGGGATTTCATGTCTATACTATAGTAACATTTTTTTATTATCTCATATTTTTACTATATCAACGATTCAAATTTATTGTGATTTATACGTTTACTCATATTATTATAGACATTCTATCGTAGACATATACCGCTTGTGAAAATTAAATATAAAATTAGGTTGCAAATAAATAAAGTTTATTCACTAAGTAATCCTAGTCAATTTTAATTGTTATTGCTTATCGATGGCATAAATAAAACTCTTAGAATAACGCAACAATTTCCGTCTATCACGGTCTTGCTTTACAACAACATCGCATTATGCATGCCCGGCATTAGGATCGCATCACCGCGTCCTAGTCAACAATAATAAAAGCTGCCGTTACAACAACTACGTTCCATTATACCAGTTTCACTTCGCAGTGAAGTTTAAACTAATAATCACCAATAAAGACCACATCCTATTGTTCCCTAATACCAAATAAGCTATTCCTATCATTCCACACATTTCCACCATAAAAAAAAAGACCAATCCCTAAAGTTGAATCTAAAAATACAAAAACCTGGGGGAACGTAATCTGATTCACCGACAAACAGTAATTACACTGTCATGAAAAAATATGTCACGAGCTTCCTAAACATATTAGCAGGTTATGGGAAAAGTTTCGCGGTTTCGTCCAACGAACCCGGATCATCGTTTCAATTACAACATCGTTGGAATATCGCGCTCCACGACCTTGCCGTTTCTATGGGACACCGTAAAGATCCGTAATGGCCAAGGGTACGGACTTCTGGTCGTGAATGTAACGGGGGGAACGCATGATGAACTGTTTTTCACCGCGAATGGAACAACGCTGGAATGCATGTACACGTAAGCGCGCGTACGGGGAATACAGGTAGGATACAGATAACTTATGGGAGTTTTTGCACGCAACCGTGCGGAGAATATATTCGACCGTCTACATGGCGAGGAAAGCACGAATTATATTCGTGTTACATTAATAGCACGGGTAGTGAAACTTTTTAGCGCCGCGAAGAAACCGAGTGTTAAATACAATCCCGGGTGGAATTGAAACGGAAATCAATCGAATGAATACTTAAACGTGTAATTAAAGCTGGAAATATTTAACGACGTTGGAGACTTGGTCTATACTAATCGTGTGTCCAGAAAGTTTTTACTATTAGTAACAAATGTTGCGTATTGAGCGTTAAATTAGGAGAGAAATCAGGAATCAATCGTTTGAATATTTAAATATATGATAATTAACACTAAAACTACCGAGGATTAATTTCTTTCATTTAAAAGCATTGGACATATATGTTTGAAACAAAGAAACAAAGGAGCATAGTAAATTATTTAATTTAATTAGTTACATATAGGAACATGGTTATGAAGAATTTTGGAAATTGCAGTGTTATAAATTTGAGTAATTCTTAGAAGAAATTCGGAACCAGTCATTTTGACCGCCCTGGTAGTTCTAGTGTTAAATATAGAAATACTTGAGAATTAAAAAACGTTTCCTATTAGTAAAAACAAAGTCTACACTTTCTGTAGGTTAAATTAGAACAGAAAACCGAGATCGGTTCACCGAATATATTTAAATATACGATTAATTTAAGCTTGCGGTGAAATCTCTGTAATCCAACAGTTCCTTGTATCCACGCGGAAATTGTTAAGTAACTATTCCATAATTATTATACAAACTACACTGATTAATTAAGTAACAACTACACACTCAATCTCAACTTTTAATTACATTGTATTCCAGTAAAATACCCTTACCTACCGTCACGTGATAATTAAAATATCGGTCACTTCCTATCGGATGTTAAAAGCTGGCCAAAAAAGGATCGAAAGGAAAAAGGAATACAAAGCCCATCAGTCCCCATAGAACACACTCTAATTATACGAAACGTGAGCATGGTACCGGACGATTGCTCAGATACAAAGACTGTTTTTTTTTTCTTTTTGTTTGCGCACACCAGAGCTCCGGAATAATCAGGAGTGACGCAGAGAGTCCGATCTATTTCGTGTCCGATTCGCAAGCGAGATTGAAATTCTAATGAGTACACGCTTTGATCGATTCGCAGAGGGAACGGAGTCGATTTGAAAACGCAGGAACGTTTACGGTCGTATAAGATATCCCCGATGATATCGGGGATCAGCGAGCATTGAAAGTCCTTTGGGAACCACGACCTCTTCCTAGGGTAATTTCGTGCATATACATATATATTGTGAAATCCCGAGCGACATTCGCAATTACGTGACAGCCTTGTGCATTGAAATGATTCGCAACGCGTGGATAATTCTTGGCGAACGACGTGATTTTTTTTTTATTGGAGTCTTTTTGTAGTTTTCATATTATTTAAAGCTGCTCGGATTTGTAGATTATGGATTTTGTGAAACAATTGGATCGTTGATTTATATTGGTAATTAGAAAAGTGGCTTAAATGAAATATTAGGAAACATTTAATTTATCCTATGATTTATGATTTACATCTCTAAAATTATATGATTTACATCACTATTCTGTTAAAAATCTTGGGATTTAAATTTTGACATCAAGCAGGATTATTATCCTCTCAATTAGATAAGAGTGGAACATTTATCGGCGCATATATGAGATACGCCCTTTTCACGGAGTTTAAATTAAAAAGCCCAATTAGCGATCTGTCATCGGTTTACAAATAAAATCAACTGATATTTTCAACGGGATCGCGATGACTATCACTAACAAAAAGTGCTGCGTATTTGCAGATACATATATCTGCGGAATGCTATCGTCAAGCTAAATGGACAGTAAATCGTTCGATCTGATTGTACTCTCAACAATAATTTATCACCAACGATTCTGGGGTTTATTGATTTTAATCAACATGGCTCAATGAACCGGATGAAAGTAATTCAGATATAAAACCCGACGCGGAAGGTATCCACGGTGTCCCTGTGTTTTCCATGGATCGTTTATGGAATAAATAACATCAAAACGTTCTGATATTGAAAATATATCTGCCCTCTGTATATCAATGTACGTTCGGGCGAAATTTATTGTCCGCCGTTATCCCGTCGATTCAAAAAACTCGGCGGTGTTTTTTCGAAAACAACAATGAAACCGCCATGGGGAAAAAAAACCTTGCTCGTCGTGCCATCGTCCTAATTTTCGCGGATGCAAAACCGTTTCAAACTTCTACTCGCAGTAGGAAAAAAACCGATCCCGTTCTCGCTAAACTTTTGTTAAAATTAATAAACGCGTCCCTGGTCGCTGTGTTTCGTCGCGCAAATTGATTCTTTGTTAAGTTGTCCTCGATTTTTTTACTCTGACGTTTAAAAAAACATGCAACAAACAAATTGGATCGTACAAAGACATTGTTACACTAATGCAAATGTATTATAATAGTACCTATTATTCAACAAAGTACAATATAAATTTACATTTCTACTTTTTCTACTATACAAACACAATTTTACTGGTTACATTAAAAAAAATACAATAAACTATTAGTATTTTCCACCTCCCTAAACTTGACTCAAAGTAATAAAGTCCGAAGACTGGCTTACCGCGAGGAAAATCCCGAGATTTCAACTAAAAACTTTCCTCGCAGCGTGACACGTTCGTTACAAATTTTTCCGAGCTTCTCCTACTTCTTTGTCGGTAAAGTTGCGAAAATCCTCGCGAATTAATCTGCAGCTACGAAGTTCTAATTCTTACGTCAGGCGTCGTATGGACAAATGGCGTTACGAGGCCAACTGGGACGAAGCGGCCGGTTTAAAGCTGAAAGCGGGATGATGGATTGTATTTGCCCGTAATGAGTAAACATCCTCGCGTTGCTATCGCCAGCAGTAAATGCCGGTGAGAATGGTTCGCGGCGCTAACAAGCGCTCTCGTTTGCATCCAATTTCTCGACGCGTTTCGCAAAATTCTCCCGGTCGCCGAGGATCGACGTGGATTTCACGAGCCCCACGGGAAACTGTATTTTTGTGGTGTTTCCGGTGCGTAAGGCTTTACAACGAAAATTACACGTTGAAAGACGTGCAATTTAGACCTCGTTATAGCAAAGTTGCTTGTCAAACATTAATTTTATTTTTATAATTTCCCTGTTGCACAGGTTCGACTCGTATTTGACGAGTGTCTCCTTCCTATTTGTTTACAAAATTTAATTACGATTATATGTATTATTTTTAATTAAAACCGTGTAACTGGATAAAGTTTACTCGACGAGTTTACGTTGTGGAGGATCTCGATTACAGTTTGCTTAAAATATTTTTTAATATAAATGAATGCATGAATAAATTGAGTTTGTAAGTTCTGGTCAGTTTTTTATTCCCGAAAAGAAGAAATTAATAAATGGGCGATATACAGGGTGTAACAAAAATACTGGGACACTTGTTCAGTATCGATAGTAAGCACCAAAAGATGAAAAAAAAGTGTAGAAAGTTTTGTCTAAATACCAGCTCCTATCCAGATTGAACCCCTTTTGTAAAGAATTTTTAAAAAATCATATCTCCGAAATGGTACGTCGTAGAAGACCCGTTTTGATTGCAATATAACCGGAGAAGATCAAAGATAATAGAAAAAAAATATAATTGCTGCGATTATTCCTGTTAAATAGCATTTATTCTTGTTTAATCCAAACAACGTCGATTACCTATATCGTAGCAGGTTTGTAACAACTTGGGAAAAATTAAGGGCATTCACTAAATCTTCCTTTGCGTAGATAGTGATATTTTTTCGTAAACTTTAATCTCTCCCGGTTATATTGCAATCAAAATCGGTCCTCTACGACGTACCATTTCGAAGATATGATTTTTAAAAAACTTTTTACAAAAGGGGTTGTATCTTGATAGAGGGTGGTTTTTAGATAAAACTTTATACACTTTTTTTCATCTTTTCGTGCGTACTATCGATACTGAAAAAGTGTCCTAGTATTTTTGTTACACCCTGTATAGGATGCATGTCTAGCTATGTCCGAGGAATAACAGGATTATTCAGGAGTTCGATGGCCGTCGATTTCGCAGACAGTGGAAACGCCGCCTGGAACGACGAGCAACTTTACGAGGCAGATACATCAGTAATGCAGCCTGAAATTTGGCCTCTGATATTAGCCTATCTAGGCATTATACGCCACGTAGCAATGATTACATTGTGCAAATAATGTCGTGCCTACGTATTCAAATTGAAACATTGGCCGAATGTAATTAGACTGGTTATTGCCGGCAACACCGTCTGAATGCTCCGTTACAAATTTATGCAGAAACATCGTATGCCCCCTGAACACTCCGCAGTGTCCGACTAACGATACATAATTAACAAAACATACCTAATGTTGTTATTATGTAATTAATATAGTACGTATTCGATACACGGTTCAAACACGCGTCGATAAACTTGTTCGCATACTGTTTAATACAATTTTCCAGCGGCAGATTTTAACGGGATATTTCAAATCGAAATTTCAAAGTGTCGGATTAACGTACGTTTGTGAGAAAAAATTGATTTATATTTTAATATGGGGCTTGGGAATGATTAACAGTCGGACGTGTACATGAGACGTTTTTTTATAAGATTACGTATGAGTGTATTGTTGTAAATATAAACTTGGAATAATTTGTACAGTTATTTCAAGAATGCGACGAATCGTTATGTATTAATTTACAGAACGTTGAAAACCAATTTGTTAAAAATTAAAGGAAGCATGGTTAATAGCACGGAAAATATTCTTCGATATCTATAAGCAATACGTTACGATGAACTTCTACTCGACCGTTAATCAACCCGGATTGAAACTGTCCAACATTGAAATATTATCTTACACAGTATTCCCGTATCATTCTGTTAACTATTTGCCCCATTTGTTTTTAAACATTAGCATCCGACTCGCTGATTTTTGAAGCGACAAATCGATGGTAAGACTCGCCTGATATTTCTAACGTAATTAAAAGGCCAGTAATTAACCCGGTCCGGAATAGTACAATTACGAAATACTGTCTCCATGCACCGTTATTACTCTCCCCTCTATTTTCACTCTACTCTCCGGGGATATGAAGAGCCTTAATAATTAACAACTAATCGGAAATTAATTGACGCACAGTCAATGCTGTTTACGTTGATATTATTGAATACTGAAACGTATTGTGTGTATTCTATTATTATACACTGCCTCTTCCCTCCATAATTATTTAATCACCGGTGATACGTGGCATTTTAAATGCTTTTCTGATTCAATGGAGAATAAAAAAGTTTTAGACAGAGCAGGAATAACTTAGAGATTACTACAGATAACGTATATATTGCATATTCGTATGCAAAATTTACGCTGCTCATGTTGAATATTATATTTTAATGTTATTAATCGTAAAATATTGATGTTACGTAATGTTTTCTGTCAGCGGTTTCGCAATACTAAATGCATTCAACGATTGAATACGAAAAAAAGCTTTCAAAATGTTAAATAATTTCATTGATGACAGTTTTATGGGTTTTATTTCATTTTGCAATAATATCAAGTTATTCGTTGTTTTTCTTGTAGCGTATGTGGCAATGCGTAATCGATAAATAAACGAAATACAATTTTTTAAAATTAATATTCACGGGTCAAACGATTACCCTGTGGTAAATCAATAAAAGCAAAATGTAGTACGAAATTTAATGTAGCAATCGATATCTAGTAAATGAAGGTAGTAAATTTTACAAAGGTTTAATGTTTCAAAGTTACCAACATTTTAAAAATTAGATTTTCATGCTAAACGATTACCGATGGCCAATCAATTACAAAAAATGCATTTCGATATTTATATATGCAGCAATTTACATTCAGTAAATGAAAATAGTTAAATATTATACAAGTGGGTTCAACATTCTATTATTAACATTTTTAACATTAAGAGTTTCGAATAAAAACGTTTACCCACTCTCAATCAATCAGATAAGCGTTATTTAGAACATTTATTTTAAATTTTCAACCATAACAAATATATTATAATATTCCACACAGACTAGACAATAACTTACAGAAACGTGCGATTTAAAACGTTCACCATGAACTAAATAATAAACGAAGAATTTATCTGGCTATTGAAACGATCATGAAACAACAATAGTTTAAAAAAAATTAATTATACCATGTCCCAAAGTTTCGGTCCTGGTTTTGGACCTTCTTCAGAGGAATATTTTATATATTCACAAAAATCGAAAAACGGGTGTAAACTATTAAAGCTGGTAGAAAAATCAAAACGACTATTAATTGTTTAAAGAATGAATGTTGTCTGAATCATGTGCAACAGAGACACTCATATTTTGGTAGGAACTATCCTTGAAATTTTGATAACAACGAATAGAATTCATTCACCTTGCACCGTTCCAAAATTATTAAATAAATATTTCACTATTCCAAACAAAACAAATACTATATGTATACACACTATACACAATACATTGTACACCGAACATCCCTGTACTTAACCGATTCGTCGATCAGTTTCACTGCGAACGATATCCCAGCCGGGATCGAAGATAGAACCCTCGTTACCCGGCGTGTCCGAAACTGTCACGGTGCGCGGTGAACTAACATAATTATCGGCATCTTCAGACAATGGCACTCGTTAGCCACCGTGAAACTATTGCTACCGACAGTCTACAGTTTGTCGAAGATGCCGGTAGCCGCCGTGGAAACGGGGTATTACTTCCTGTTTGGAAGCGGTCCAAGTTTCCGGTTGCTTATTGGGAGACCAGTCCTCATCTCTGTCTTTCGACCGACAGACTTGTCCTTTCTCGGTCTTGTCTCTAACCCCCTTTTCCCTCCCCCTCCCCACCCCTATCCGCCAGTTTTTTTTTTCTCTCGCTCCATTCGCCATCGTTCACGTGCCGACATCGAACAGCCATCCCCCTGGTCGCTACGGTTTTCTGGAACCGCAGCAGATTTCTCGACTAATGGACCTTGAAGAAGAGACAGCGGCACCGTCGTACCTGGCCTGACAGTCTTTACACGTCAACGAGAAGGGCCACCTTGGGGATGTCGCTCACGGAGCGCCGAAAACGGGAATCGAGGTGAATTTCGTTTCCGGGAAATGCCTGGCAATTTTTGTAACATCCCCGGCGATAGCTAAGGGCGTGCAAATATGGTTGGGAATGTCGGGGAATTTTCGTGAAAACGTTGCGAGAGCGACGTGTTGCATATGAATGCGAGATTATGACATTATGTAACGCGCCGCTGTCACTCGGTTTCTTCAATTTGGTGTTTTTTTGCAGGGAATTATTAGGTTAACGCGCAATTCTCGCAGGTGGAAATAAAATAATGAGGTTGGGAATCGAATAAACGTTTTCTTGGAGAATTCTATCACCGGGGAATTATGAAATTAAACAAATCACATTTTGGGATCGATATTTATCTTCCGAGTATTTTACGAGTGATATCAATAAGATATGAATGTTAGGATTAATATTATTTTCTTTTTAATCCATATCCAAAGGAAATCAAAGTTATAATAACTGTATCACATCGTGGAAATAAAATAATGCGGTTGGAAATGGAATAAACGTTTTCTTCAAGAATTCTCTCATCGGGGAATTTCAATAAAATTAATCAAATCACATTTCGGAATCGATATTTATCTTCCGAGTATTTTACGAGTGATATCAATAAGATGTGAATGTTAGGATTAATATTATTTTCTCTTTAATCCATATCCAAAGGAAATCAAAGTTATAATAACTGTATCACATTGTGGAAATAAAATAATGCGGTTGGAAATGGAATAAACGTTTTCTTCAAGAATTCTATCATCGGGGAATTTCAATAAAATTAATCAAATCACATTTCGGAATCGATATTTATCTTCCGAGTATTTTACGAGTGATATCAATAAGATACGAATGTCAGAATTAATATTATTTCCTTCTCAATCCATATCGAAAGAAAATCAAAGTTATAATAACTGTATCACATCGAGGGAAAGTAGATTGAATTTTTCTATTCCCGTGGACTCTCGCGAGCACTTAAAATTCTTTTGAAAATTACTCGTCGCAACGGAGCATCATTTGTCTACGCGACTAAGCGAAAGCGGTCGCGTTCGAAGACAAAAATGCAACAAAAATCCACCTAGCGCACCATTACCATTCCGTTGTCCATCGCATCCCCCATCCGCGCCCTCGACACCCTCGACAGCCCCATGACTCCACGTCGCCACGAATTAATTGGTCTTGCCCCGTGATTAGTAGGTCCCACGGAATTACCGCGATGCGCCGCCATGATTAATATCCCGGCGTTGCCAACTTTCGCACGGGAGATTAATAATGGACGGAAAGGGACGGGGATGCTATGGGGGTGGCAGCAGGGGGGAGGAAAACTGTAGAGGAGAGGAGTTTTAATGCAGCGACGATGGTTTGTCTCCGTGGGTTTCCGTGGATAAATTCCTGTATTTTCAACCATGTGGATTTAGGCTTCGCCGATGCCACGCGCACAACTTTCTGCAAATTCGATCCCGGATGGACTTCCATCCGAGTTTTGTTGGTTCATTTGTACGGGAATCAAACGTTCCGGGGGATTAACCCGTAGCCACGGGAAACTTATTCGATATGTGTATGTTCCGTATTTTCGGGGACGCAATTTGTCAATGCGTCGAGGAATTTAATTGAAAATTTACGTGCACCGTCTGGAATAAGTTACCGGGATAGTTTGAATAGTTACTCGAGTGTATTTGACGATTACTACGTGTAGATAGAAGATTTTTCTCATCGTTTCGAAGAACGGAAACTTCATTTTGAGAAAAATACGTAAACTTAATCACTGAATTTTTCGCCATTGGATTAATAAATTGTCGGTAGAATTTTGTCAAAAAAAACATCTGTATACGCTAAATAATATATGTATAAAACGTTGATATTAAATATGTGAAAATACTAGTTGCTCGAACGATTTGTTTATTAAAAATCACTGTTGCAATACTCTGCTGATCCATCTATCCTGATTTACCGTGAAAATCAATTAAACAGCATTCAGCTAAATAGAAAGCCGTGTCTCCTTCCGAGATACGTGTCCGCGAAAGCGGTAATAGTAAAGTCATGAGGTTAATGCATTCGGAATTACTTAGCTGGCATTTAATACATCCTTGGTGAGTTCCTATGGAGATGAGAAGCGCTGCGATAGACGTGCCGGTGGACGAGCACGAACTACGTCTTAAGAAGTAATTAACGCCATTTCGCGGAGCAGCAGAAACAGGGCAGTCGCGAATTAAAATGTGGAATATAATGGAATGACCGGGATACAAACGACAAGTGTCCCCTCACCTAGAAAGACCGAAATTTTCCGAATCAGAGCGACGTTCCCACTAAATTATTTCTTGATTAACTTGAATAAAATCATATTTCTATAGCATCCAAGATATGTATATCAATTAATTTTAATACGGATAGATATCCATGTTAAATAGCATAGATACTATTTTAATAATTCTTTTAAATTTGCCGCGTAACGTGCCAATAAGAGAGATGGCGAATAGATAAGGCAAGAGTAATAAAAAAGGGAGACATTTTTTTAGAATTATACGATATTATCGCGCTCTATAGTAGAAAATATTTATAGGTCTATAGCTAACGTGTAAGTAAAAGATAGAGATAGGGAAGGAGGTTTAAATGCCGTTTCTAGTTCTACAGGTGATTCTAATAAAATAGTGTAATACCAATTTTAATGAATAATTAATCTCGTTCTACAGTGAAACTCAGCTAAGCTCATTGACCCATAAAAAAGATTCCCAAAATTTAGAAAAAAGATCACATTATATCCATATCCATATCACTGATATCAAGCTAGTCATTTAATTTTTCCTGTCAAATCCATTATCCAATTTTACAAAACCCATCGTCTTAATTCGTTTCCAGAAATTTCGAAGAATTCATTGCATCGTTTCCCACTAATTATTCATCCCGAGGGTAAACCAGTCCCGGCAGGGATCGATGTGTCATTCGTGCGTTTCCGATCTGCGTTAACCCGATCGTACACACGTATTTGTCCGAATATATACAGGCTGATTCATAACCGTCCCGAATAATCGTGTACCAATGAATAATCCAACACCATACACACGTTGGGTGACAAGAATTTTTATGCAGTTCGAAAACAACGCAGATATCCAATTCGTTTCGAATACCGTTGATACACAGGTCCGTTAACACTAAACCTACTGAGGTAGGTCATACCACCGTTGTCAATTTTTTTATTATAGTGCCTATATGCAACGTTATAGCTTTCAACGTTAATTTCTTTAATCAACATAAAGAAAATACAGTTCTTTATATCAAATTAACTGTTACCTGAAATCAATCGCAAAGATTATCATTTTTTCGGATCCGATAAGAATATGTACCTAAACTGTCGGTAGGTTTAGTGTTAAATCATCCCTCTCCCAGGGAAATTCTGATATCCCAGTCATTCTTGAAGATACGATTAAATCTTCTGGATCACGCTGTACGTACGTACACCACCGTACAAAAGTATCCGGACACTTACACATTTGCCAAGTTCACCTAAATATTTCTTAAATTTAGTTTCTTTTATAGATTTTTTATGTTATCCTTTAATCTTGATGTTATTCTTGGGTAAGACCAGCAATATTTATTAATTAATACTGTCGATAAAGTTATTATAAAGCAAAGCAAGCGGAACATACATATAAATAGAAGCGATATGAGGTTATACAATTTTAGACGATTTTAGCTCCAATCCGTTTGTTTCTCACATTCTATTTGGTATATTTTTAGCATTTATCTATTTAGTATACTCCTTGTATAAATTCGTATGTGTTTTAGTAACGGGGAGGACATATGAATGAAAAGAAAAATTTAGTCATTTTTATGTCATTTTGTAACAAGAATTGTGTAAACTATGCTCTCCGTATACTTTACTATAACTAAATGCTTCATAAAAATAAATTTCATTGAGAAATGGGTACATTATTGTGGGATTCTAGAAATAAGCGGAATGAGTGTTTTCGAGTGCATGAGCGAGTGTCTGCCAAATGTTATTTTGAAAGAGAAAGAATGCGAGTTTATGGAGGACAAGGGCAGCGGTTGAAGAGCGACCACCATGGACGTTTTCATGGGAAAACCCGGTCGACTCTTCGGCGGCGGTCCGTAGGCCCTTGTCCTAGGTATAAGGGATGAGTGTGAGTGAAAATGAATGACGAGTGAGAAAGATAGAAAATGAGTGTATAAGCGAGCGAATGATGGGAGAACGGAGAGAATGAGAGTTGAGCGCGAGAGGAACATTGTGAGAGTATTGCGATAGATATTAAGAGTATTGCGAGTATTGTGAGTTTTGTGAGTAAAGGACTGAGTGTCCATTATTGTGAGTTTTTACGAGATTAGATTTAGTGATCATTTTAAATATAGTTATTATTATTCCTACAAACTTGGAGGCTCATTTTAAAGATTTCAAACAAACCCCATCCATTCTTCAATATTTTCCCCACATTATTATAGCATAAATACAGTATTTACATGAATTTCATAGGTGTCCGGATACTTTTGTACGGGGGTGTAGGTACGTAGGTATGTACCTATCAGGCATGTTTAAGTAGACCGATGAATGTCGCACCACGAGCCGGTCCGATCGCTCCGGCAATTCATCCCGCGTATTACGGGCCGGTCATTGTTTATGATTAATGCGATGTTTCTAGGCGGAAATACATACACGGGCCGCGGTATAATGCATACGTTAATTAAATACCGACGCTGGCGTCGCGTAACCCCGCGATACGTTTCCGCGCGGAACGTCATCGACGAGAGCACCGGCTACGTTCGGAACGCAAAATTATTTACTCGTCCCGGTATAACGCCGCGACATGTTTGGATAGCTAATCACTGGATATCACATCGTATAACTTAGCTGCGGGTTATGCACAACACGCCGAGTGTTCTCCTCTTCCGCGCGGTTCAACACTTCCGAATTGATTTCAAATGCAAGGGATGTAGGGGAGAGAGGGGGGGGGGAGAGACAGGGGAGAGGCTGGTTGAAATTGTACGCCGGGTTTAGAGGAAGTAGTTTTGGTATAGGAATGAAATGGACGATTTTTTTTTGTGATATTGTATGAGCCTGGCTTTTAAGGGACGCGGGGCTAGTATGAAAATTTTATTGATTTTTTGTACGTCTTTGAACGAAGCACGTTTTTGAATATGAATGAATCGAATGAAATGTGCGATTTTTTCGGGCAAAGAGATATTCTCGTGTTGGAGGGGAGAGAATTTAAATGGCAAACTTTTTAAATTAAATTTCCAATTATGAATTAGAACTTATGAATACAACTGGGCTTTTTGTTTCATTTTTATGGAACGAAATATGTGTTACGTAATATTTATAGATTTATCATTCCCTCATCTATCGATATTTTATATTGATTTCTGTGTCGTTATCGTCGACTCAGCGCATGGTTCGATTTCTTCGATTGTCATGAAATTTGTCCAGTTTGTAGGTGCTGACGAAAAAAACACATATTTTTAGATTTTTATTACACACCGAACTACGAAACATTACTCAGTTTCAAATGAAAACAAAAAAACAAAAAATCGCGCGAGAAATTCATTTCATACGAAATTAAATATAGATTGCGAGTGCAATCAAAAATCAAACTCGACCATTTTTTTTTCAAAGTTGATTCAACGTATGAAAATTTATCACTTTACGACACAAGCTTTTTTCTTCAACATCTACACACTGCACAAATGTTCTTAAATTCAGAGAAGCCAAAGATCAATCGCACGTTGCACACATGTATATGATATCACAAGTGCCGTTGGCCACCGCATAAAATTATTTACGAGTTTCTGCACGATGCCAGTAACGTCCACTTGATGCTCGGGATGCACTTTCGGGTAGCTAATCAAGCGATATGAATTTCTAGTACGGAAACGCAGGATTCCCTGAATATTACACGACGAATTCCCATTGACGATGCCTTACGGGACTCTCGAATTTCACGTTCGTCGTTACATCCTCTCCCATGGAAAATAATCCGATTTCTAATACACCGTGACAAATAAAGGAAACGCATTAAAACAAGTTAATACGCGATACAAGGTATGCAGAACACTGCCGACGGCAGGCATAAAATTATTTACGCCGGTCTGAGTAGTGCCAGTAGCTTCTACTTAGCGCATTCATGTGCACACGACGCAATTGCGCTGCTTACGAGAGTATGAATTTAAAGTTTACCAGCGCTCCTCTGTAAACATTTAAATTCCATTCGTCCCCGGCGTCAGTTTGTTAACGTTTTCAATGAAATGTTTAAACGGGACTGCGAAAGCTCGCGGATTTAAAATGTTGTTTAAACAGAACGATCTTTTCTCGCTGGAAATGGGAATGAAATTTTTTTTTTTTTTTGCAACGCCGGTTGATAAAATTTGTCAATTTCACTCTCGGTGGAATTTCCTTGTTTAAATGGCCGTACCTTGGAATGTAGGTTTTAAAAATCGAA
Organism: Mimumesa dahlbomi; assembly: GCA_917499265.3. Taxonomy (NCBI): domain Eukaryota; kingdom Metazoa; phylum Arthropoda; class Insecta; order Hymenoptera; family Crabronidae; genus Mimumesa; species Mimumesa dahlbomi. Next base: position 8,097,996 of record OU824124.1, read on the forward strand.
AGTTCAATTTAAAACGCTTCAAGACGTTCCAGCGTTGCGTTTCGTAATAACGGGAATAGAAATCACGCGGGCGAGAAAGTTTAAGTATCAGTTTTTTTTCCCGTCTGTATGTGTGTGTATTTCTTTTTCACGTATCCCCGAATCTCTAGATAATCGCGGCCGTGGTAGTAAATCAACGTCTACCCGGTAATTAATTCGTCGGTAGACGGAAAAATAAATAACGTCAGTAGCATCCGGTGGCGCAATCGATACTCGCGTTTCCAGGTATTGTCCTGAACTGTCTGCTGTAACACGCTGTGCACCGAGATTAAGAAGAAAGGATATAAAAGTAACCCACTGTTGAGAGTGCGGTCCTTGAAATATCTGCGAAATCTTTCAGCCCCGGTGATACCGTTGGACAAGTAGTCCATTGATCCGTTTTTGTGAAATACAAAACACGGACATTTATTCCCTTAATTGAAATTGAACGATGTAACCCATTTTCCAACACTATTATTCAGAATTGATGTGAAAACTGTTTGGATCGTTGAAAGTTCTAGAAATTTAATAAATTATATAACACACATTTGATTCATGTGGGTATTAATCCTTTTTCATGTGAAAATGCCAACAATTTCGAAAAGAAGTTCTATACAAAATTTCCTATCGTACCTTCATCGTTCGCCCTTTTATTTAAATATTATTTCTAAAAATTAAAATACCACTCCGACTATCATACTCAATATCAAGATTTGCATTTTCAATTTCAATCTAGCACTCCACATAGAACTTCATTTCTCTGACAATCGAATTTTTTTATTCCGTTTCAAAATAATACCTCCACCAATTGTATCAACTACGAGATAATACGTACCACAAATCTTTACACACTTCGTGCGCAGTACACTAATACAACGATTTCCCAATAAAAGATATGATACAGGTAATTAGCATTGAATTTCTCGCGAATTTCTCCGGCGCAATATCCCGGAAATGAAATATCGATACGTGCGCGACGGTAAACGTAGCGAGGCGGCCCTTTGTTATCAAAAATGTCGATGTGAAATATCGGTTTGTCGGCGGTGCGGGACGTGTCCAGCGGCGTCGCGACGTTTTCTTCCACCTCGATGAAGATATAACGGCGAAAAGGTGCCGGTAGTTTTTATTACTTCTTGCCCCGGCACGTCTCAATGGCCGCGATTATTCTTCGGGGTGGCGCGTTGAATTTCATTCGAGGATCCTGTTTGTTGCTGCTTAAGAGTTCAGACGTGAGACGTTTTTCCTTTTTTCTTATTTTTTACGATACTTCACGCGTTATATAGTATACACCAATAAGCCCCTCAGGGTTTGACACAACGAGGAAATTGCACAGGATTTCCGGAATCGTGGAACCTTTAATAAAAACGAAAATAGAGTGGGCTCTATTTTGAATTTAAAATACCCGCGTCATTCTTCCGGCATAACTTAGAATTCACTGTATGACTCTGGACAATTTGTTCGAGAGCACGAAACAGGACGATGGATACAAAAGTGATATGTCATCTTGAAATTTTAAAGAAAATCCCGCACGGAATACGGAAAACCGTGCGGGAGAGTCTGATGGGAATTGACACGGAGATTTTCCCTTGGGATTTCTTGGATGAACTCACAAAAATCGTTTCTGTTGAATCGTCGAAAAATAAGCTGTGCGGTTGGATAAGAAACGGGAGGGGAGAGGAGTTTTAGGTTGCGTCACTTCCTATTCCCGGCAAAATTCGCCAACGACGTCGACCAGACTCAGCGAAATCGCTCGCGAGGACCGCATGCACGAGCGATCCGTATCGGTAATGCGGGTAATGAAAGACTATCGTTCTTATCAGAAGTCCACCCGCAAACTCTAATCCTAAATGACTTCCGTACATCACGCTTGTTTAGCTAGTTTCCCTTGGACATTGCATTCCACGTATGTACACTGATTCGTCGATTTGCAGTGTGTTTTTTTTGAATAGCGGCAAATTATCCCTCCGTTTACTCGTCGTTTTTTATATGTGATCTATGTTTTCGTTATTTGAAGAAATATATATTTGGGGTATTTATTTAACTCTGTTGTATATATATATATAAATGTTATAGAAAGATTATGTATACGTATGTTTCTATTTTTACGGAACCGATTAAAATAAAAGACGAGTTCTTGACTAAATGCTGTAATTTCTATAATTGATGCCAAATGAAAGTACGTTTATAAATTGAGTAATAAATTTAATTAATTGTGATTAAATGATTATTAAATATCAATAACATAATGAACCGTTTCAGACGTGGAAGAGAGTTTCGAACATTTTTTTATTTAAAAATTGGAAAATACTCGTTTGACCGGCGACGATGACTTTATTTTTATATTATTATTAACATTCATGTGCAAATTTTCCACTTGATCGTACTTGTTTACATTATTTTTATCATTCTTCGATTGATTTGCAAAACCAACGCTGAGTGACCAAAAAATTACTTTACCGTAACTCGCGACCATAATGGAAACAAAAAAAACACGGTGGGCAACACAAACTATTTATTATTTTTGTGCAAATATGTGAAATAAATGTTTTTACAACATACGCAGGCTTTTCTCTAACGTGCTTTTTTTCGTGTCGGATTCCATTTATGCGATTTTTAGCTGCGTAAAAAAAAATCGCGAAACGAAATCTCCGTGTAAATCGCGCGACCAGGGTAGTCGAATATTTTGTGGAATTACGAAACAAATTTCAGAAAATGCATGGAATGGACGTTAGGTAGATAGTGAATTAACAATTGACTAAAATTAAAAATTAAAAACTAATCTATATGGAAAGAAAGAGAGGGAAAGCCATATAGGGATGGTTTCTCTTTAAAACTTTGGGCTCTTTGGAGTATAAAATACAAATGAGACTATTCAATTAAACATCCAGAAATTCGATACTCTATTTTCATGTTACTGCAACAAAAAATTATTCAGCTACACAAAATTTCACTCGTTACACCCTGGCTCACACATTCATTTTTTTTTACACATACGTTCAATACACATGTCCTTCGATCGAAATCCCCAAGAATGATTTTTGAGATACACACATATTGAAATCTTTGCATAAAGACTGTCCCGTTTCCACTCCGTCTTCGAAGAACACTAAACCACGATTTACATAACAGAAACTTGAATTACAAGCTGAATTTCAACTGATTACTTCAATTTCAGAATAACCGCGATATACACTACGTATAATACGAAACAGAATAGGAAGCAGAATGCGAAGCGTTTGAAACGTACGATATTTCTTATTCCACCCACACGGACAGAGATCTCTACATAAAAGAACACCGACAGAAGCATAAAAATAATTCTCGCACACTTCCTCTCCCCTGTAACACTTTGTGCACAGTGGTTTCGTATAAAAAAACACACACACACACACACCCGAACAGGAAAAAAAAATGAAACATACAGAATTCTATCTACCGCGATGGAAGGGAAAAAAAGCGTCAGTCGATATACAGCTCTTTTTCATTTCTCCACGAATGAGACTCGTGTCGACGAGGATATACATATAAAAAAATAAAAATAAAAAAAAATTGTTAGTTTCTCACAACGATCCGACCACTCTCTCCGAAAAACTTTCCCCAAGCACCCTATAATCGTATCGATACATTGTGATCGTTTGATCATTCGCTTCCCATATCGAGGGGTATTAAATTTCCAAGCAGTTTCACCATTTCCTTTGCCCCCCCCCCCCCGTCGTTTCGCCAGTGGTGAACACGCGGTAGACGGTTTTATGGTGTCTGTGCGCTCGTAAAACTGTTTTCTCAGGGCGACGTTTTAAGTTTAAACGAACGTTAACGAACTTGCGAGATTGCTCGAGTGCGGCTGATGGTTGCAAATTAAAAGCTCGCCGCGGAGAGGCGGATGTGCCCGGAAACTCCCGGGGAAAAGCTGCTCCGGGGGTCGTTAAGCGACGGTTCTCGCGAACAATCGGGGCTTCGGCTCGCTGCCGGGGGGACGTGTCGCATGATCGAGGATGAGAGGGCTTATTGAAAGGTGATCGACGACCGGGTTATGTTTCCACGATGAGTATCGATTGGCCTTCCACTTACGGATGATCGAAAAATGATGGGAATCGGATAAATCGGGCGAAATTCAATTACGGGATAACAAGCGTCGTATAACCCCCGTTTTCTGTAGCGTGTAATTTTCCGACAGTTTTTTTCTTTCGCGCCCTCCACCACCTCGTCGGGGGAACGACGTGTAAATCTGTTTATGCGTGAAACGATTATCTACGCGGATATGTAAAGTGATAATTGAGAAATAAATTCTGTTGCGAATTGAACGGATGGAAATTAACCGTTCGAGGGGAAAGAAGAAAATTGATCGGTGTTTGAGTTATATTTTTATGGTTATTAACGTAAGATGGGTGGTACGGATGGAAGTGATACGAGAGATGACAAAGGAAATAGAAGAGAAAAGGAAAAATAGACTTTTGGAAATGTCAAAGGGGTTTGAAGTTACGGAAGATGAAATGGAAAAAGAGTTAATTAAGGCGTCATAAGTTAAAGGTAAAATAAGAGACTCGAAATACGCCAGGAATATAGCTGAATAAAAAAAAGGATGTATAGTAAGTAATTATAGTTTTAAAAGACGTAATGCAACGTTGCTATTCAAAACGTCAGTTTTTCAGAGTCGTAGGAATTTGTCGTTCTGCCAATACATGGGCTCATTCCAATATTTCCATTCGAAGCTGTAATACGAAACATTTCAAAGCACTTGAAAATTAAACCGAAACGTCTATCTTTCATCCATCTATCTTATCCTTCGTTCGAACGTTTTATCCATATTATTTTCAGATTCACTACTCATATGCTTTTTCTTGTAATTTTAGAATTTTCTTCAAATTTCCATGCCACTCAAGACGTTAATATGTGCCCATAATTATGAAAGTGGTCTAACAATTTTAAACAATTTTGTATATTACGTTTTTTAAAGGTTTTGAAACATTTATTAACAAAGTATGAAGACTTTCATTTTTTTGAAATATTGACTTAGACCACTTTCATAATTATGGGCACATATCTCTTACCGCGTCGCATGTGAAATTTGCGTTGTAAATTATTCAAAGATATTCAAGAAAACCGGGAAATTAATTACGAATTGATCAACCGATTTTTTGTTTTAGAATACTGCACACGAGTGTGAGTGTTATATGTATGTATGTTTAAACTGGTACTCTTGTACTTGGCACAGGACAAGTAAGAATACGGGCCTGGAGGGTTCGGTTCGAACTCGAGACAAGACTCGAAAGACAAAGCTGAAGACGGTGTAGGAAGAGAATGAAAACGGAATAAAGAGAAGCCGGGTTCAAAGAAAATATAAGAATAGATTGCCAAAATTCGCGGAATAGTGTAAAAATTCGTCTGTGAGGTACATTAGACATTAATTATTTTAGATGTTTCTCACTTTGTTTAATTATAATAATAATAAGTCTGACCTTTTGACACCATTTTCTTTGGTTTAACGAATGCTTTCAACATTACCGTACTTTTGCAATTTCATTTTGATCTTGACATTAACGTTGCAAGAAGAAACTTCTGAACGCTCTCAGCTGCCTGGACTTTGATACGAACGTTCCGGTATTTTTCATAAAAATTTCGCCTAGAGCAGTTCGGGTTCTCCGCTTCAAACGCGATTTTCAAGATAAGGCGAGATAAAGGGGAATTAAGCGATAAGCGGAATTCAGAACAAAAATTTCGTCGTTAAAACTGGCACGAAAATTCTCCTTCAATTAGCCCGACGAAATTTTCATTCTTCTGTTAATTTTTTAACCTTTCCCACGGTCCTTTCTAATGGAGATTTTCATTTTGATTATTTTCCCGGCACAATAGGTGGAATTAGCCGAAATTAAGGCCAATTCAAAAGCGTATCTCGCGGCTGAGCTAAGAAACCATTTAGACATTGAGTTATGATAACGAACTTCGTTTCAACGAGAAAGGTGGAGAAACGGGGCTTGAACTTTAAACTTGGACCCGAAGCAAAACTTCAAAGAGGAAACCGCGGACCGCAGGAGAAGCCCTGGGACTGAAGCATATCGCAAACTCAGTCGCGAGATTTTGATAATTAAACGCCCGACACTTTGCAGCCGTCTGTTTTCGGGTTTCAGAAAAACTTCTCGCCTCTTTCAATTCCGCCCCGTTTCATTTCTTTATCTCCGACGCCTAACAAAAAAAAAAAAGAATCTAATTTGATTGTGGATCTCTGAATCTCGAGCCAAGTTCCTCGAACTCTCCGGCGATGCTTTCATCCCTTTGGATTTACATCGCGAAAATTTCCATTTATACCCTCGAAATAGTAATAACGAAATAAAGTTTCGCGGCGCCGGAAATTCCAACTTCACGACTCCGGCTAATTATTTCAATCACTTAAAACTGGAAGAACGTTTACCCAGACTCCAAATAATACCTCAGAGATGAAACCGCCTGAAAGAGGAGACGCGAGCGTGACTCAAAGAAACGAGAGGAATTTTCCAGCGGTCTGAAAGATTTCCGCTGTTTTCAAATTAACCTCCAAGTGATTGTCGCTCACACAAAAACAGCAAACGTATCGGTATTTATTTATTTATCCGAATCTTCCACATCCCAAATTTCCCGCAATCTTCTCCACTGTGTTTTTCCGCCTAATTCAATCTCGGCTCCCAGATTTGATAAATTATTTCCGTTTTATCAGTTCGAAAGTAAATTAAACATATTCGCGTTAATGGAAACGATTGAGAAGGATTTTTCCGAACGTTGATAAAAAATGCACTTTTATGGAAGTTTAAAATTTTGATGACAATAAACTTAAGAGGATAGATATGTATATCTATTTCTATTTTATCGAATTTAGGCTTGATATAAAAGTTTTAATTCCTACTATTGATTGTAGGTAATAGTAAAGTTCGTAGGGGTAGTATGCAACAAAATAATTATTAAATAGTAATAAAAATGTGTCTTCGTCATTATTTAGCAAAATAATATTGAACACTGAATTTTTAAACTAAAGTTTAAAACTCTCTTTTCAAAGGACACGTTAGATTTAATTTTAAATTATTCTATCATTGACCAGAAATTTACCCTTGCCCGCACTTGTTACATTTTTCAAATCCCAATTAAACAAACGCAGAATTCCCGTCTAAAATTTAAAAACGATTTCATTCAGCCATAGTATATTCACTATCAAGCTAAGCCCAAAAATCAAATAATCTACATCATCGAAATTCTCCAGAAGACCAAACGGCTTCTGCCAAAGTAACTACCTTAAAAAATTCTTTCAGCCCGCGGGGAGAACCGCTGTCGCAATTAACGCGCAGCTGAATATTGTTCCGATCGAAATAATCAGCGGCGAATTTCCACCGGCGGGGGGAGAGATCCGTTTCCGCGCGAAATACGCCGATGAAAACGATCGGTCAAAGGTAGCAAAGCGCACACAGGTGGTCGCGAACACGAAACCCGGAGTGCAGAATAAAAACAGGGAAGTCCTTTGAATCGCGGCGGTCGACTATCAGAGTACGGTCAATGGCTCTCGGTATCAGTTGCCTAAGCCCCCTTCGACGCCCTCTTCGACGTTGCATCGTGGAGTTTGCCGACCGCAGGCGTTAATTCAATACTACTCCCCCTTCTCCCCCATCCCTCCCCTTCCGCCCACTCCTTTTGCTGTGGCACACACGTACACATAGAGTGTAGAGCGTTGGCCACCGATGCAACGAGCTGTACATGTATCGGAGACGTGACCCTATTCCCAGCTTACCCAGACGCGGCGGAGCAAGTTTTGCAATTTGCAAATTGGATTCGACAGGAAGAAACTTCCCTTTTCAATAGAGAAAGACGCGTACGAGGGAAACTTTCGAAATCGGACTACTGGCGACCGTAATTCTTTTTTTTTTTTTTTGGTCTCCTTCTTTTTTGGGAGAGAGACGGAGGGTGGAGGGGTAAGGGTGAAAGATGGAAGGAGGAGAGGTCACGCGATATTAATATCGAAAGAAAGTTCTGTACCCTGTTCCAAGAGCTTTTCACGATATAATCAAGGATACCTTTGAATGTTCATTGGGAAATACGAACGAAGTGGAAGTTTAATAAAGCTGACAGGACTGAACAAGTTTTGGGAACCCCTCGTCCCGTACCGAGGAACTTCAGACGAATGTAATCTGTGTTGGTGTTTGTATCGGTACGATTTCGATTTGTTTCCTTTTTACTTCCACTTTCTCGTCCCTTTCATCCATCGTGTTTTTTAACTCCAACTACTTTTCTATTACTATCGACTGGTACTAGAAGAATGCAAGTAAGAACAAATTTTTCCAAAACTTTCACACTAAACCTACCGACAGTTTATGTAGATATTCTTATATTCTTATCCGAAAAAATGATAACCTTTGCACTTGATTTCAGGTAACAGTTAATTTGGCCTAAAGAACTGTATTTTCTTTATGTTGATTAAAGAAATTAACGTTGAAAGCTATAACGTTGCATATAGGCACTTTAACACTAGATTTACGGACCGAGCCAATTTGACTCATTCGAAATTTGATTAATATATTTACAATATGTATGTATAAAACTTTAATATTATTTTCGAAATACATACCTACGTTGGTTTTTAGTTAAGTAATGAAACATATGTAAATGTTAATTTACACTTAGTAAATTATATTAGTATATTAGTAAAGTACACTTCAGTAAAAGTAGGTATATAATCAACATCCGTAAATCTAGTGTTAATAAAAAATTGGAAAACGGTCATTTGACCCATCTCGGTAGATTTAATGTTAAATATTCTCTTTCCACAGCGAATTCATAAGAATAACTGTTGAGATAGGGTGTATCCTACGGGGGAAACCTTTAACATTCTCCCATCTGTCTTGCCACTGACGGGGCACTTTCGCCCCGCGTTCCTTAACAAGGGAGACAAGATCCGAACCCTCTCGAATGCCCCATCCCTGGTTCCTTCCACTTTCTTTTTCCCGTGCACCCTTTCGTTCGGAGGGTGAAGATCCGCCGCCTCATTGACCCGGTGTCTAATGAGCGCACACCTGAGTGCCCGTGGACAAGTGGATCCGCACTTACGTCCGCCCCTGCGCCGATGTGTGCATCGCGACGCCAGGAAACGGGAATGAAGGGGGAGGGGGAGGGGAGGGCAAAGGGGAAAGGGGATGTCGTACAGTTCACCGCACAAACGCTGGACGCTGTGATCTTTCAACAATGCGGAAGGTGGGTGGAAAAAGTCACGAGATTTAGCGATGTTTTTATGCTACGGCGTCCTTTTGTTGATAAGGGTACTCCGGTAGTCGCACGAGTGTTGATACTGGAAGCTTTGAATAGGATGGAATAAAGATATGTTGGGGAGGGGGCGGAGACAGTTCTTTTTTTTTTTTTTAAATTAACACTCGTGTAAATTGAAACGAGATATTTTTCTGAAATGGAAATAAAGATTTTAAGTGTATTTATAGGATAGTTATTTTAAAATATAGGGAACGTTGAGAGTGTTTTTAGAATAATATGTAAATTTTGATAGAAATGAAGTATAAAATATGAAATGGTCTAATGGAAAACGTGCGTGGGACGAACAGGATTATTTGAAAAAGAAAAAGAAGAGAATCCGAGCAGATGATGACGTCAACGACTAGCCACAGGATAATGGTGAATTCATTAAGGAACTTTTTGTCCGGATGCACCATTTCCGGAACAATTACTACCCGAGTCTGCATTAGGGGATAGGAGCGTAACCGATTCCGCATTAAAACGAATTTTATGTTCATTTTAATTGCGCGAGGAAAGTGCTATGAACGCGAAACAAAACGTTATAGACAGAGCGAATGCGCCGCAAACCGTGAATTATGAATCTGCAGAATCTCAAAATTAAAGTGAAAATTTTCCTTCGCCGTGTGCTTTCGATTCGAACGAGAATTTTACGGGCAATAAAATATCCGTCCAAATTATGACCCGATCGGAATCCTATTTAAAACTAACTGGAAGTCGTGGCAATTATTCCGCGTAAATTTAAAGGTACATGAATCTGTTTCAGTGATAATGTCCGGCAGTAAACCGAAGGTCAGACGGTCGTAAAGTCTCGCGTCTGTTTAGCGAGACGGAACTTTTGCCGCACGAATTTAGAAACCCCTATGCAAAACTGTAATTTTAATCGTACAGAACCGCATAACGCGGTATGCTAATGACCCTGGTTCCACTGCGCACATGTGTATACATATAAACATACATACATACGCTTTCAAAATTACATTTCGGAATCCACGTTTCAAAACGCGAGGGACGACTAAACAGTTCCTACTAAAAAATTCAACGTCAGTTTCCCCTAATATTAATAAAACAAATAACATCTAAAAAACCCCTCTAAATTACAACGAAAAATTGAAAATAAAAACAACACGTTAAAATAAAATAGTCTCTTTTTAATAAAATTCCCAGTTTCTCCAACAATCGAAAATGGTAATCTCGGTAATCGTCGTATATCTGTGAAATAAAAAAAATAAAAAAAAAATCCAGTTTCACCGGTGCGCCAGTTTACATAAATTACCGCCACGCTAACGTCACAAACTTTTTCCCGATAATAATCCGGCGCCGATGCCGCGGCGTCGCGACGCTTCCGAACGAAAGCCCCACGGTTCAGACCCCGTAGACACTTTACGGCAACGACCGCGTTACTTTTACGAGAGGGAACTTCTGCAGTCGATTGTACCGGGTGTATCCACTCGAGAAGCTCCTTCACACACGAGACAGGAAAGGTGGAAAGCACCCTTCCCCCCCCCACCCCTCCCCTCCCCCTTCTCTCTCCCAGGCGACGCTGCAACGTCGTGAACACCCCATCTAACCCCTTCAGGGTCTCAGCGGGCTCTTTCTCCTCCGGGTGACTATCTCTCTGTGTTTGTATACATATGGATGTGTAGCTGCATCGCGTAATTAGAGCGAGACGTGCTCAAAGAGCCGGGTAGAGCTGTTCGTACATACATGTATGTACGTGGGTCTGTAAAATTTTACCGCGCGATCATCGTTGCTTTATCAGGTGAATTCGGGAGGCTTCCATCTTTTTCTTCTGCTTCTTTCGCCGGGTTTTTTATTTTTTTTTTGGTTTTTTTTTTCTCATCTATGTCTCCCTTCTTTCCTGGAGACATCGTACGCTTGGTTTCCTCTGTCCTTTGGCGAACGCGGCTGTGTTTTATTTCGGTGTGTTCTTCAAAGCGTGACGTCTTTGTGAAATTTGATCTCATGAATGTATTATTTTCCGTTTTATGCGGGTTGGCGTATTTCAATTTTTGTAGGACGTTGGGTGGTGGCATATGGAAAAATGGGAGAAATGTTTTTTTTTTGATATCTTGTTACTCTAATGTATTGTATGTGTCACGAGCAGGTCGAGTGGATCGATACGTATTTTTTTTTTGTTATACTTCAGTGAAAATATGAAAGGTGGACTGGAGGATGAAATGATTTTCGAATGGTAAAGTTTCGCGCCGATTTATCGAAAGCTTCGGGAAATACGATACTGAATCGAACGGATGAAACCTTGTAATTTCCAACGGTCACGTATGCATTCTATGTTTTTTTTTTTATTAATAAGAGAACTTATAACACAGGAAAAACGTATCATCCAATACTGTTTCTATCCACCAAACAAAGACATACTTTCCTGCATTGTAAAATAAAGTACAATGAAAGGACTAGAAAACATCTTTCTACTTTGCTTCCCTTTTCATTGTCCCGAGTAAACGTGGAAGAAAATACATGCCCCTAATTTCTATTCAAGAAATAGTAACCTTTGTTGCCACTCTTTTTCACCTTTGCAATTACGCTCGTAAAAAATTATAAAATCCTAAGTCACGATGTTATTGCAGAAAGGGGCTGAATAACCGAGAGAAAAGGTTTACGGAACCGTGGCGGGGGAAAATTTCTACGATTCGCGAAACGCTGAAGTTTATCGCATCGGCGAGGTAGAAATTGTTTCTTACGTTCGAATAATTCGCGAATGATAACTTCTTATCGACGCGGCGTCGTAGCTTCAATATCGTTTTTACCCGCATCGTTCAGACAATATCCCGGATATCCACTGGATTCCGATTGTAGAACGATACGTATGTACTTCTTACTAGACGTCCGGGGAAAATTCTGCAAGCCTGCTGAGATACGCGACATCTGCCCTCGAACGCGAAAATACTCCGCTTTACTTATTCGGTAGAATAATTTTCGCGACACCTGCCGATTCCTCCCGTGAATATTACGATTTCACCGATTCCACTTTAAGCTACGTTTGCGAGGAGCGTTTGAAATACACCGACCACACGGGGAAAACATGACGAGTAGAAGGAAACTATTTGCAGAAAACGAAAAGCGTTTTTAAGGGAGCAGAAAAACCGGAGGAAATTCTGTAGGGTCAAGAACATACATATTTAAGCAGGAAACCAAATAAAAACATCGTTTGGGCTAATACGGAATGGCTGGAAAGCGTTGTGAACCACAAATTCCTCTCTTTTTAAAAAACAAAAAAGATAAAAAATATGTGACTTACGTTTCGCTCCCATGGAATAAACTATATGTATTTTTCCTGTTTGTTTTTCCATACGAATTAAAGCACATTAAACGTACGAAAGCTTCAAAGAGGTTTAATGCAGAAAAATCCATTTCGTAATGGTAGATAAAGTATTGAAAAGGTTCATCTAAACATTACAAGATGCAATCTGTTTCCTCACTTGAGATATCTAGATCTTTCTTGTCGAGTAAGTCTTTCAGCGACGGATGCTGAATAATAAAGAGCCCTGTAAAGGTCGCTCAAATAGAGGAGGGTAGAGGAATATCAAATCGACGTTCATCTTTGAATGCGTCACTTTACCCATGTATGTATTATTAATAATCACTTATGCAGTACTATCATACATCATCGGAACAATTTTCATGTTGCATAATACCTGTGTGAATCTCAAGATAGAATAACTCACTGTACTAAATTATTATTGTACACCAAGGTAAGTTTTCATTGATTATCATAAAATTCCACGAATATAACAAAGTCGATTTCATTAAGTATGAGAAAAAAAAACTAAAGACTACGAGGAAAGAATAAAAAATGTTTTAATAAATTAATGAAGTTCTTTGAATCTCCTTAGACTCGCAGGAACTGTATTTTCCTCTAACAATCTCTTAATTGCGGACAAATAAGTGCCAGGAATGAGAAGTTTTTCCCCCAAGTTTCCGAATCGAAATGACTGTTTCCCGAATGCAAACAAACCGTGCCCTCATTTGTATAACTCCTAATGAAGTAGGTGGATGGAAACGAAGAACAACGAAGACGTATACGCCTAATAATTATTCCATGTTTTCCTTATGAGGCATAACACAGAATTCCCGAACAACTCGACCGCGATTAAGGAACATATTTTGCGGTACAATTCCACCTCATGCGAAGAATATATTGCTGCTATTTAAATAAACTTGTATATAATTCCCTTTACAAACCCATGAAAATTACAAGTTATTCTCCGGTTGATTAATTCGCTAAACACACTCGTGTCCCGTGTTAATTGGCCAGCTATAAATCATCCGCTGATGTACACACCACCCCTTTCACAAGGGTTATTAATAGGGTCGATGCTTTGTCGCCATTTAACGTGGCTCAATTCTATGGGTTTCGATTTAATCCCTCCGAAATGAATCTCAGACGTCAGACACCGGTGATAATTAAAGCCGGATATAACGGGCGGCAATAATATAAATATACGCGAAAAGTTGTCGCCTGAATTGCCGTGAAACGAACGGGAAATTATTTGCAAGAATTATTACAATATTCAAGCGAAATGATAAATACCGTTCGTAGAACTCCGAATTACGTGAAAATGGGTCGTTTAATGGGCAACTACATTAAATAGACCCTGAACTTAATGCAAATGAGGATTTTGAAAGACGACGATGTCGGGCGTATGAAATGCAAATTCGCAGACGATTCGCGCCGGAATCAGAAATAAACTTTCAAATAATTTCATCGGTGTACTAAAACATCCCACGTGACTGCGTGTTATCAGAATTTCGGGACCCGCAGTCGTAGATTCTCATCTGTGAGAAAGTTTAGCACTGCTTATCGCACGAAGAAAGGTCACGACATCGAAATTAATTCGCGACTTTAGCGGCAATTTTCCTGCGAAATTCCGAGTTCACGCTACGGGAAACGAAAAATCGGCCACTTTTTTTCGCACTTGACACAAGGTAATTAAACAATTAAGATTACAGGCATTAGTGAAATTCACTCTTCAGAGAGATCCTTCGTTTCTACGAAAGCAATTCGGCGATACGAAGAAAATTACGGCGTACTTCAAAAGCAAAGTAGACTTGATGTTCTTTTGATAAATTGCATCCGCTTCGTTCGAAATTAGAAATGTATCGAACGAAACGCGACCGTTGCAAAGGAACTTCATTTTCCAACGTTCCGATTTTTTTTTCCCACACAGATATACCAATGTAAATTATAATATTAAAACGAACAGGGATATCCCGAAGAATTTTAAAGTAGCTTTTGAATATCACGAATAAGCCTAAAACCCCCGTCGAGGGTAACGGTGTCACTCGATTTTCGAATATAAAAACTATAAATTCAAAGAAAAAAAAAACCAGTATTCTGCCGTCAATTTTTTTTCTTCCGAAAAGTTCGTCGCCGCTGGCTTTTACGAGGTACATTCGCAGCTTCTTCAAGCGTAACCATGGGCACTATCGTTTTACTTGCACGTGACGTGAACGTCCCGTAAAACTCAATCGGGAAGACCGTCTTTTCCGCAGGAATTCAAAAAGGGCAATTTACCACGACGTATGCAAGCCGGTGTGTCGCTAAGATCCTCCCACTTCGCGACAGGCCACGTCACAGCGCATCCATGCAATTTCCGTAATCGCATGGAAATATGTTTTAAGAAACAAGCTTATCGGCTTTTGTTTCGCGCATTTCGAACGGGAACCGCGCGCGGCTGCATGAGAAACGGGAAAGTGTTTTTGGAATAAAGAGAAACTCGATTAATTTCATCGTATTTCGCTGCTTTTCTGAGAATACTTTGAAATCTTCTTGCGAGATGCTCCTATTTTTTGTGATTACGAGTCGTTGAAAATTCTATTCTTCGAAAATCCTGTACACTCATTTTCCGAGATTGAATATTCGACACGTAGAGAGATAAGACGCGGAAAGATACGTGGAAATATGTGTCACAAGAAATTCTGAAAAATTTTGGAGATCAATTCAAGTAGTGAATTACAAAAACATAATTAAAAAATCTCAGCATATAATAAGATTGGTTTATAGATTAATCGCTGCCTTGATATCGTTTGTAGTCATTTGTTATAATTCAACTCTTTCACAAGATCTCAGTGTGACACTAAATCTCGCCAGAAAAATTCATCTCATTTTACAACATATTTTTTAATTTATTTAAAGATCTGTTTTCCCTGCAAAGAGTAACATTTTCTTTGCGAGCTTTGGTAAATTAATTAAAAAATCTAACTGTCTCATGTGTAGACAGTCACTTATTTTTTCTACAGCCGCTAATGGTACGAGTAGTTCTAAAACAATATTCAGGTGTTTATTTCAAATAATCGCGAAATATCTTTGGTACAATATAATCATTGAAATGAATATTACCTAAAGGACGTGCTAACTGCATCAAATTTACCGTCAGTTCCCATCGGCGCATTAATTGGTGGCGCGAACTATTAACTCGATACCAGCAACAAATATCAGTACTTTAAATTACAACGGGTGTTTTCACGCTGCCATCGAAACCCCTCGCAATTTTCCCCGCGAGCGGGCGAAATACTAATTACCACGGATCTTGAATGTCGCGCGATAGATTTCTCAATTAAGTAACTGTCCGCGAATCTCTCCAATCAACGGAATAACTTCTTCTAATTGGTTATTACGAGTGGCAGACGATGAGCCTCGGAGATAAATCCGGAAACGAATCGGAAAGAATAAGGAAACGACGACGGTCCCGGGGGTTCCGATGAGATAACGTTAATAAAGGCAAAACGTAGGAAACCCGGGGGGAACCGACGTGCCGCGAGTTCCCCCGACTTCCGGAAGTTGTTGTGCTAATGAGAAAACTGAACGAATATTCCAAGTGGTTCAAAGAATCCGTAGACATTCCGCTCCGTATGGCTCTCGCCTTTGAGAGGAAAATTACCGACGTCGATACACGCCGGGTCATTACGCGAATTATCATTAAAAATCGAAGAAGAACGCGGCGTTCTTTGTTCGCGAAATTGTTCCACTTCGAGAACGATTCGACGAAAACGGCTATTCAGAAACGAGACGACGATGCACATTCAATTCTTTCGGGATCCAAGAGGATACTTTAATGTGATAAAAATAAATTTTAAGAAAAAAAAATGCTGGTTTATCATCGAGAAAAAAGGGTTAACACTAGAACTACCGACGATTAATTCGATCTATCTAAAAACATTTAATAAATATATTTGGGAAAAGGGAATGGGAGAAGATAGTAAATTGATCGATTTATTTCTTTACATAGAGGAATATTGTTGCGAAGAATTTCACAAAACGCACTATTATAAATTCGAGTGAGTTTTATTAGAAATTAGAAACCAGTCATTTTGGTTGCCTTGATAATTTTAGTGTTAAAGAAACGAATATCTTATGGAGTCTATTTCTCATCACAGAGTTTGTGTTATTTAGTAATATTAATAATGTATTTCATTAGAATACGTGACAGGATACAATATGTAACATAAAATAAACGTTTCCGTACACTGGTACTTCAAGCGGAGGCAGCTTATTACATCGCTAATTATGTGATCCCAAGAATAATTTAGAGCGAAAGTAAATTTATTAACATCACAATTCTGTATCGTGTACGAGATCACTAGGTAAATTTCCACGAAGCTTGCTCTCTCGGCAACCTTTATGGAAAGCTTGCACGCACGTCGTCTCCCTATTTGTATTTCCGCGTTAATTACGTAAGAAATTTATCGTCAGATTTTTAACGAACAACAGATTCCGTTTAAATTATATATCTTTAGAAAAGAAATTAATTTTAGAGAATCTTGCGCAATCGTTACGATTCGCTCGCGAAGGAGTCGTGTGAACGATATTTTATTTTAATAAAATTATTTCCACTACTTCTCGTGACAAGTATCACCTTCGGAATTACCTCACCGAAAACTCGCTGCTAGGGTGAGATTTACGTTGATCGATTACCGGTGCACTCCGACAGAAAATTGCTACTTCGACGATGGCTTTGCACACAGAGTGAAAATTACGCGTCTCCCATTAGTTGATTGATATGAACGAAAATAATGGTCAAATGCGAGATCGTAGGGAAGTGGAACACTAAAACGCGCTTTGTACTCCGGCCGTTGGTGGAAAGTTTACAGCCGTCGTGCTGCGTGATATAAAAATACCGAAAATCCATTTCGCAACGGAATTGACAGGCTTTTATATTAAACGGAAAATAATGTTTCCAGTGTGAAACAAAAATACGGGGTTTTATTTAATACCGTGAAACAGAATTATATTTCCTCTCGAGAAACGATTACTTGAAGGAATTTATCAGATACATACATCGAATCGTTCAATTTCCTCGCGCAACCCGATATTAATCCATTCCTTTCCGTTTCCATTCGGTAAATATTTGCCGTTATACTATACGAAACTACAAATCGATTTGAAACATCCACCGAGTGCACAGTGAACTGTAAGTGAATTATTGAATTGCTAAAGATATCGATGTCGAAGACAGACTAATACGTGGGGAAACCTTGTACAATAATACCTGTTCTAATACGCAGACAAATTACAGTAATATACGTTTCATAGTGTATTATACGTAGACACGTATCTGTATTTTTTTCTCATGCGACACGAATTTAATTTCTATCGATATACTTTTCATTCTACGCGTTTCCGTCCGTGTTCATTAAAAAATATAATTTTCTTTTGCCGTCTGGTACCTCCTCCAAACTACGAGGTCCACAGAATCACAGAATATTCGCCGGATCAAACAACGAGACGCGTGAATAACAGGAACATTCCCGTAGGAATGAAGAAAAAAAAAAGAAGAAGAGTATTTCGCGTGCTGTGAACTCTCACTCAGTTTTACAGACATTTTCTTTTTCAACGAGTATTCTGTTCCATGCTCCTTTCATTCTCCTGTCTGTCGTCCCCTGATTTTCGCGTCATTTTTCCGTTTCCGGTTGGATAATGATCAGCCCTTTTTGCTTCTTCCTGCATTATCCTGCTCCTACTTTATTTTGAGGCTGAGTACCTCGTCTTCCTTTTCTTCCTTGCTACTCCTCTCTCTTATTACAATCTCGAATCGAGAAAATAACAAATAAACTGCAATTTTTCTTGAATTATTCATTTTGACCTTTGCGTATTTTTGTTTCACTTGTACTTTAGATATCGATACTTTAGGATTTCAAAGTACACAACACGGAGAAAATTTTCTATGTATATGTATACAATAAGAGAGCTACTGAAAAAAATCAGTAATTTAGAACGGACGTGATAAACAATAAAATTACATAATCTTGGGTGAAAAATGAAAAATTCATAGCAAAATTCAAGATCTACTTCACTGGAAGTATCATGTTTCCCAGTTTTGTAAGATCGTTGCTATCATTCTTTATTTTTCCTATTCCGTACCGTTTTTCCACTTTTTTTCTCTGGAAAACTCGACTCCCCTATTTTACCCGGCAGTTTTACTACGGTTTTTGTATGACTTATTCCTTCGCTTATCCTGATGTCGTAATTTCGTAAATCCACTTCCAGGAGAAATATTAACCGAGTTCGTGTTATTGCGTCCGGCTCCGGTTGAAAACGGGAATAACGTTCTGTTTCCTTTTCAATTTGTAAACGTAAGTAAAATATGAAAGACGTGCTGATTGTACAACGTTATTAGCTTCTTAATCAACGTAATGTGAAAACAAATATTTAATCGTGTAGCGAAATAGAGAAAAAAAACGCGATCTTTCCACGTTTCCTTGTAACTAAAACGTTCCTTGCTTTTCCGCCCTCGACTCCGACCCTCTTTTGTACCCACACCCTTTTCTATGTTTCCCTTTCTTTATTATCCTTTATTAAACTCCTCTATTCCCTTGCAAATACAAACCTTCCACCTTCTACCTTCTAACCGGCGCAACCTTCGTTCTTGTATAGTTTCGCGCTAAAGTTCCACTGAAATATCCAAGTTTCCGTGCGAGCAACTAATCCAAAATGTGGCGAGCTAACAAACTCCGATTTAATTGTTACATCGTAATTTCGCGACAAAGGTTCGAAGCCAAATATTGCAGGAGAATTGCCAAACTTTAAATTGTACGCGTATAATTTATTCCCAACGATTCCACCGTGAATTTAGTATCATACCGATACTTATACAGTAAAATATATTATATTTTAATATATTATATATAAACGTCGATATGTCATCAAGAAATCATAATATTAACTTATAATTTTAAACTATTCGTTAAATTCCGGATTCTTTACATTTTCGCAATATTCCGAATGTAGAGCACCAAAAAGATATTCCGAAAATTCTCCGGGAAAATTTCTCAGCGAAGTCGGATGATATTAAATAAAGAAAAATTAAATCCAGTATTATTTCGCGTAGCAAATCCAAACGTACCACCAAATGGATCCATATTTCTCCCTCCACGTATTCGCATTACCATGAATTCCAGACTACCTTTCCGCTTTTCCGCCGGACAATGACCAACCAGTTATTTCCATTTCCATCCTATCGCGGGCATAAGAAGGAACTTTCCGTCGATTTCCAATTTCTGCGTGAATCCCAGTCCCGTGCGACGTACGTTGTCGCGAATACAGAAAATTATCTGCATGGGACCGTCCTTGGCAACGTAATTTCGCGACTGTGCAATCCCCATTGTCTATCGCGCCGTCTTAATTGGACGTTTCGCAGTGTAAATCCGCGGGACGCGCTATAGATAATCCTAATTAGAGGACGCAGCATTAAACTCGAAGGGAACGATGCGTCGAAAAGTGACCCAAATGCAACACGCAACCGGTTGTTTACCGAAATTCCATTATTCTGCCCTTAAATAGTCACTTTAGAAAGCATAAAAAATAAGCACTCATGCAATGGATCTTTAAAAATTGATAAATAGAATGCTTTTCGATTATTTCAATTTTAAGGCGAACTTTATTGTATTGTCTATGAAAAATAAAAAAACTAGGAGAAGATATACAATAGCAATAGAATTTATATCTAGCATAATAATATATACAGAACGATACGAGTCAAATTGGTCCCACGAGACTATTTAAGATTTTATACAACAAAAAATTCGGAGAAAATATCTCACGACACTTTCTTTGGCCCGATATGAATAATGAAGTTTCCGTTGTACCAGAGTGTCTTTAATTAGACCAGAATTCTAAACGTCGGGCGGTCTGACTTTTTTTATTTCCCAACTAATTTGTAAATTGTAATGTAATGTACAGGGTTATTTATAACACGGGTTGCGTGATTCAAAAGAGAAACACGAAGTCTTCAGAAGTACTCCCTGAACAGTAGAAAATAAGATTCTGTAAGGCGAAAGGAAATAGTCTCATCTTTTACTTGGAAGGAAATCCTGTTTGCATTTTATTTATACACTATCCACGATTTTTACCTTTCAGATACGGCTACCGGCTTGCTAAGATACCAGCTGCGAGGATAGAATTACTGGGGTCTTGCCGACTTAATTACGTTTGCTGATTCAATTACCGAAGTCTTTGTTCAGCGTGCACGATGAACAATTTAGATAAATTAACACATGCTCGGCACGTAGCATTCGAATAAATTATCAATAATTAACCCGTCCCCGTATTCCGTGTCAATAACCATGGCGAACGCAAACACCGTGGAAATGTCTGCTCGTATCTTGAAAAATAATCCCCTTACTAATTGTAAGTAATTAACGTACCTGATAAATAGTGTAACCTTATCTAACTTCATTGGATAAATAATTCAAAAGCCCGTGAACAGAGTTAAATGAAACAACACTGTACTCCATCTTTCCCTACTTCGTCTTATAATTCAACAGGCTCTAATGAATTCCATTCATTTCTATAACAAAGCAATTAATCTTCATTCAAAATTCACCGAACACAAACCGAGTAACATAGCTCATCCGTTGTGAACAAAAATGATAAAGTGAACATTTCAAACGTACAAATTAAAAAAACAAACAAACAAACATACAAAATACGTTTCACCAAGTTTTTTTCTTTAAAAAAACAACAGTGATATTGGGATGTCTGCATAATACATATCAAATTAAAATCTATCATTTGAAAATGCACTTGAAATATGTATTTACTTGATATACGTTACAATATCGCAAATTAAGCTTTCAATCGTAATTGGGTACGTGTAACAATTAGAATAAATCGCAATTGCAAATCACGTCACACTATATCTATAATATAATCAATTTTCCAATCAATGCGATGAAAATAAAATCTAATGTTACAATATAATATAAAATATAAAATCTAATATTAAAATAAAAAAGTGATCATTCCAAACGTACAAATTTAAAAAAAAAACAAACGTACATACCAAATACGACTCACCAACTTTTTTTCTTAAAAAAAAACAACAGTGATACGCAATTTCCCAAGAAACTTGGCGAGCCATCAGGAAGGTAACATTTCACCCCAGGTGAAGTAGCTCAATTCCGGCAGCCACAAATCTATCCTCGAAAACACCCCGGGCATCATAGATCTTCGGTCATTACGATACGAAATACCCTCGTCAGTGGTCTCCCCCACGTCTCCCCTCCCCCCAAAGGATCCTGACCCCTGCCAGCATCGCTTCTCTGTCCCGCGAGAACTCACGGATTCCGTCGATTCGAAAATGTCTTCGAATTCCGAGATCGCGTGGGATGAACCGCAACGAAAGGGGGATATCCGCGGTAAATCCAATTACCCCGAGGCTTCCGGGTGATGTATACGAGACGATTCGAGAGGCTGGGCGAGGTGAGAGAGAGAGAGAGAGAGAGAGAAAAAGAGTCGCGTCGCGAGCGAGGTGCATTATAATTCCGGGGAAACCCGGGGCGATTAAGTACGAGGTTGATTAAACGACGCGGATTCGAGTCGGGGGTGTTAATTTGTGTAAAGGGCTCTGGAAGATCGAAGTGATTCGGAAATGAGTTTAAACACCCGTTCGGTGGGAAAAATTAAATATTGAATCGCTGGGGTGACGATGAAATCTTGTGCGGAGGGAATTATACGTAACGTGTTATAACACTTGTTTCTGGTTTTATATTTGTAGACTTTATACTTGTAGAGGTTGAAAATATAGGGAGTTTGGTGTTGACAAATTTAGTTTCAAATTATTAAATTTAAACGTCGAGGTGATATACAGATAGGAATGTTTAACTAAGAAATTTTTCGTTTACAAACTCGATGAACTGCCAGTAAAGTTCTACATAAGACCTGTTAAATTTGTTAGATTATAAATCAACGGAAAAATTTAGATACTCATTTATGTTCGATCCACAGAAATTTTAATAAAATTCTTTAAGCATAATAATAATATATTCCGGTATTTTTATGTGTTAAACAACTTTCTTGGGGCAACAACCTTGGTATTTTAGTTAACTACTTGTCGGCCCTGCCTGTTCGAAAAGCACCAAGATGTCTGCGCCAGAGCACACAGGACCTTACTTAACGATCTAAACCTGAGATCCTCGACGTCGATCATCGTTAAGGCGATAAGACGCTTTCACTTAACTTAATCCGGGCGGGCAACGGGGATTAAGGTGAACTGGTTCATTAAGGGTGAATACTAACACCATATTGGTGGGGACACGAACTGGACCAAATGCATTATGCTCCGGGACCTAACACACAAAAACTTTAAATCCTTATCGATCGAATTAGAAAATTGCAATCTAATCTGTTGCCACCCACGGGGACAAATATTGAGAATTCGATCGTCAAACGAGAAGCAAGTGGAGTGCAATTTTCAAAGGTATTAATAATTAATTTCTAGAGCCATGATAGTTCCATTTATCATAATTTTCATTCTACTTAAAAATTTAATTTCAAGGTATTTTCGTTGCTGAAATATCATACTTTAAAATAACATTCCTGGCACAGGTTTTTTAATCGTTGAAAATTAATCATAACGGTGAGATACCAGAAAGAATAACATAAACGACCATTCGCGAAGAGTTGAGTTATCCAAAAAGATGTGAAAAAATTTCGGAAAACGTTATCGCGGCAATGGCTGCAAGCAGATGTAAAAAATGGCTCGGTTTAGATCGAATTCGCACACTGCATGAGAGTAGCGCGGTAGAAATGGTCCGCGAGAACCAGATGAAACTCGTGACTGCGAAGTTTTCGAGTTTCGACTGTTAGATAAGACCGTTGTGGGACGGTGAATCGCGGGGAGAATGTAAACTAAACTTTAGAGATGCACAAGCGTTCAAAAACGGCGAGGTTTCGCTAGGGAGAACGAGCAGATGTCTGCTATTGAATAAAATTATAATATTATACATATCCGAGGCAAGAGTCTATTTTACATTAACACTTTCAGGTTATCCGACGGCATTTGGCACGATTTCCAAATGATACGCATGGAAACTTGGGCGGTAAATTATAAACGTCAATCATTTTTTGCTCCACACAATAACACGTGATTGTAGTTAATTCGAGATCGTATCGAATGCGAGTGGGCGAATTCTCCGTTATTGGGACGTCTGCATAATACATATCAAATTAAAATCTGTCATTTGAAAATGCACTTGAAATATGTATTTACTTGATAAACGTCACAATATCGCAAATTAAGCTTTCAATCGTAATTAGGTACGTGTAACAATTAGAATAAATCGTAATTTCAAATCACGTCGCACTATATGTATAATATAATCAATTTCCCAATCAATGCTATGAAAATAAAATCTAATGTTACAATATAATATTATTTTTCGGGTAAAATTTTCCTCCGGAAACAGGAAAGCATACCCAGCGCTCTGCGATCGATGTATGCAAAAACAAAAGAAAGAATGCTTACATGGCCCTATTCGGAAGTGCTCTCGCAAGAATATTAGAAGCCTCTCCTTCTGGTAAGTATACTTCTCGCGTGCCTATGTCTCGCGGCAAAAAATTATGGTACCGATGCGGTTTCCGGAAGTACAGGTCCATTCACCGCTTCCACAAGTTTTACGATCGGGTCTAACTGCTGTCTAATTTTCGTGCTGTCGGGTTACGTGCGGTAATGCCTGTTCGTTACGCTACGGAAACCTGAAGTGGGTCTGCGAAAGAGCCAACTTTGCACTACTATCGAGACGCTGGTTCGTCTTGAAGAAAGAAGAACCTTTGTGAAACTGATGACGAACGGATATCTCGTGGCAACTTGTTTCCCATCGAGAGACCAAGTGATTTTCATAGAAAAAAATGAGAATCGAATGATTTTTTGGGGGAAAAATTTCGTAAAATTATTAGGGTGGGTCGGTTTTCTGGGGAATTTTATTTTAGCGGGTGGAAACGATCGTATATCTGGCACCGTATGTGGGATATATAAAGGAAAAAAAAACAAAGTGGCAGCAAAATGTGATGGTATGTAACACCCAGTATAGATTCAAGTGATCAATAAAACGTGTACTTATATATCAGTGAAATTTTCGCGAAGGACAATCGCACAATGTGGTGCAACATTGGTATTCTGGAAAAATAAAGGAAACTATGAAACCGAATCTAGGGAAAAGCCAATTTTGTCTTACTCTGACGTGGTAGTTTCGCTTGGAAAAAGTAATGGCAATAAAAGGTTTCCAATACAGGGTTTTCCAATAAAAGGCTCCCAAATAACAGTATCAAGATTCGGTCCGCGAAATCTCTTCGGTCAGCGGAAAATACTGTAATAAAATCGATGCTGAGTAGTTTTCATTTCACCGGCAATCTTCTTATTGCCTATCGGTATCATTATAAAATAAAAAATCTAATTTTCACACCTGAAATGACCTGATTCACTAATCTTCAGAGGAGAACTATCCTTTACTGTAGTATCTAAACAATTGTCACATACTATCATCTTGTTCTTCAAGATCATTTTGTGAAAACATTTCCTAAAGCGTCATACAACAAATATTTTCATTTCTATTATTGCCTCTCTCCGGTCTTTCATTCTTCAAAACTGAAGACGTTCCGAAAAACGGAAACGTTACTAAGTGAACGCAGAAAGAGGAAAACTTGCCATCTAATTGGTATAATTAATTCAACAAAAATTTCACGATAAATATTTTAGCGACTTTGATCGCATTCAACTTTCGAGCTGTCTTTTTGATCAATACGGAATTGCTCGATAACCATTTTACATTCCTAGATGGCGAATGAAGTGGGGCATCAAGGAGGTCATCGATGTTCATAGCAGACTTTACTCTGCCCGTTTTTAAGTGGAGCATACCGAGTTCCGGTCGGCGAGTCGATAAAAGCTCCGCAAATATCGCTGGAAGTGAGGGTTCGCTAGTTGGCTCCACTTCACAAGGAACCTGCATATCTAGCAGCAATGAAATCAGAAGCAGCAACAACACTGCTCGCATGCGTGCTGCTGTTACACGACGTGCAGAATTATACTAATTAATACTTAACGTCCGCCCGGTTAACGAATTAATTGCATTCGCTGTTTGAAGACTGGATGTAAAAAGGGACTGCGAGTGCCATCTATCTTGATTTTTTGTTTCTCACTTATTACGTTGGTATGTTATGGGAATATCAAAGACTTCGAGAAAAAGTAAAAGGCCATTTGGAGGAAGTACGAGACATGTAAAAATTTGTGTACGTATATGTTCCCATTTACACCCTTTTTATATCATACCTTCATTTGATAATGGAATATGAAATTTTGCGAAATTTTGCGATAGTAAGTAGTACTAGGTACTGAGGAATAACTGTTCACAAAAATTTTATCGTAGATCTCTAATAATGACAAGCGTGACTTATAAGGTTTATATTTAGATATTAACTTACGTGCGGAAAATATGTATAAAATAATTCAATTTATACTAAATTTTAAAACATATTTATAAGCATAGACCAACATTGAGACATCGGTTACACTGTTGCTCATACACAATGAACTGCGTTTTAATTTATGAATATAAGGAATATACATAAAGGTATGTGCATACATATGTATGTACCTAAGGGTATAATTTACCCTTTTTTATTTTGCATGTCATTAGAAAGATTTAGTACCGGAGTCTCAGTAGAAATTAATCTATTTTATAAGAGGGTTGAAATTGTTGTGGCTAATGTAGTAGCCTTGGCCGAAATATTTAGCTTGCCATGCTTTAATAATGAAATTAGAATCTCCTCTAGGGAACATCACTTTAACGTGACACAGAAACCGATTTCTTAAAATAAGTACAAAGTTTCCATAGTTTGCACAGTTTTCGTGTCCAACGTACAAGCGTATTTTGCAAATTGATTAAATCTACAAAATAAAATGATCGGGGCCACCAATTATCTAATGTTTTGTATATCGCTGAATGAATAAAAAAATGACCTAACATTTTATAAACGTCTAAATTGCATAACTACGCAGTTAATTTGATTAACTTCCAAAGAAAGTAACTTATTATTCAACAGGTATAACAATTTCTTTATCTGCCGTAAAGTCAAATTATTCAACAAATTTATTACTTTCCTGCTAAAATTTTAAAAAATTCTAAAAGAACACTTAATCCCCTTATCCCATAAACGGTTCATATCTTCTCCAAAAATATAAATTCCATCAATTCCATTATCTCTGACAATCCAACACACCTACCTGAATTAGACACTCTTACAACATATTAAAGTAATAACTAACTAAAATTTTTGACCCTGAACAGGGTCCAAATTTGAACCGAAACGTCGGAAATTAATTACAAATAAGGTTAATTCACCTTCTTGGGGATGGTTTCGTAAGTAATTATTATTCTTTTTCAATTCTTTCGATTTAATAATATGTAACTCTTTCAGTTATATTGATCCTTTTATCCAGATAAATGTTATTAATTTCTTACAACACACATTATATTCCCAGTTCCCCACTTTTCTCAAAAAAAAAATCCCCCAAACTTTCCTTCATCCCTATCGATCTAAACACAATCCCCAGAACAAAACTCCAGAATATTCCTCCAGCTCGTAATAGAAAAACAACGAGAGCAAGTGCCCGGCGCGAGAAAGAAAATCGACGAAAGCGAGCACCTAGACACCGGTAGTTAATTTCTCCCCGTGACAGCGGTATTCCGGGATACCAGTATCCACTTGGACTACCGGTTTTCCAGACAACCGACAGTTCACTGTACTTTCTCGTGTCGTGCCGGTAACGCCACTTCAACGGGGTATCTTTACTGCGCCGGAATACGTTTACGTCGCCGGCCATTCCCAGGGCTCTCCTCCTTGCCCCGGCTGTTCCAGGAAGAGAGGGTGGTCCAGGACACCCGGGGTAGGAAGCGGCGGAGAGTCCCTGGCACAATGGTCGGCCGCGAATGGATTCCTGGACCGCACAATGGGATGCGCTCGGTGATCGTTATGCATTCGTGCCGCGATTTGGCTCCAACGCCAACTTATTTCTTCCGGCGTTGCCGGGAACCTGGTTCGAGAGCGGCGGCTCCTCTTCTCCTAGGCGTGGCTTTACGCTCTCCTCCTCTCTCTTTTCCGCCGAAATTGCTCCTCTGTTTCGTGAATGAGTTTCCACCGCGGCGTTATGACGGTTGCTGGATATTAGTTTGCGCTCTCAGTTTCCCGCCGACGGTTTCACCCCGGGGAGAACGTTTCTTTTGATGCGCTGATAACTCACTTTTCGGACGGTGAAGTGGTCGGTAAAGTTTGTGGAAGAGTTCTCGCTAAGGTTTTGGAATCGTATATTTTTTATCGGGTTGGAAATATTTTCGTGTGTTTTTTCATTTGAGTGTTTTTTCATTTGATTTACAGGGTCGATGGTGTACGAAAATAAAAAGGAATTAACGATAGATCAAGTTATGCGTTATCGATAACGCGGCGATACAAAGCCGACGGTAATGTACATCGTACGAGAAAATTAATAAACTTGTTATCAGAATGCTTTTCTTATCGGTAACGTGTGGATAATAAGACTATTCGTAGCAGGGGATTTTAAACAGGTGATATAAATTGCGCACTCCATTTATCCGTATTCAGTCAACTGTATTTTATAGGAAATGATTTAAATAATATTCCCATTGAATTTTTAGCCGCCCGTTCGACTTTATTCGTCGTTCAAAACGCCAACAACAATGACGTCCGAGGAAATATGTTTTCACGCGATAATACTAGACGAATTTCGAAAGATATATTTCACGATGGATTTTTATTCAACGATGTCGTTAAGTATTTTCTAATGGAAAATATGAAACACGTTTATCGCGGTGTAATTGTCGTAACGCGAGTACCAGCGGTACTAACGGAAAATAGAGAGTTTAAGACGTTTGCGCATTTCTACGGACGAAATATTTTAATTGCGGTTGTCATTTCAGTTTCCAAGAATTATGTACCGTTGCGCAGCCGATCCGCAGCCGTATTTTATTTGAGATCACCGTGTTTGAGTTTACCGTTGCACGTCTCTCAATGGGAATGGACTCTAAATTGCTCTTCAGAACTGACTTTGTACTACGACCACTTGTACACTGAGTGCTTTATTCAGTATCACTTTGTTTGGATTCTGCTTACCCGGACCATGAGGCCGGGTTTCATTTCACGGGGATCGATTCGACACCGCTCCCACTGTTTCGCAAATTATTTCGCCGATGCACGTTCCGCACATTTTATACGGAATAGTTTTGTGCCGCATGGGAAAGCTCAGTTCCAGCGGATGCGATTCTCCGCGTCGAAGTCCGAATTCAAAATTCCCCGCCAGGTCCGCGAAGAATGATTTGTCGCGCGGAAACACGTTTCGAAAAATACAAACAGTTTTGCGAAGTTTCTGAGAAATTATTGCACGTTGCATTGTAGAAAGTAATGTATCAGTTTCTATGAAGATCTATGCAGTGTGATTTGATTTTAATAAACAATTTTACGGAACTTATGCTTTTCATTGTTTATACCCCCTTTGTCTAAACAACACTAACAAATATTATACAATAACAACGTTATTCCATGACTTCCACCGTGTTATTTATTACCGAATAAAAAATTTGTAAACGTGGAAAATCCGTGAGCGGAAGAATAAAAATACCAGAAATATACTTTACCGGCGTTGAATTAAAAGTTTTAACATACCCCACCTAAAACTTGTCGGGAACTGTCAGTGCGGTAGTTTTCATAGAGTCCGCGGTACAAAAAAAGAGCACGGAAATAGGTTAATTAACATATGTAAGGCAGGCCACTCGACGCCCTTAAAAATACAAACGATAATCGTTTTTAACGGTACCCGTGTCGCCGAATATTCCGCTCGCCGATCTAAATTCCACTTTTCGCGCGAGGCGTTTATTCGGAACGAATTGAATTCGAAAAAGGAAGTGCCACGAATCGGTCGAGAACATCGACACTTCCCCGAGTCAGCGATATAGTGCAAATGATAACGGAATCCGATCTATCGTTTTGCATGCGAGAGCGATTTGGCTCCTCCGCCAACTTATTTCTTCCGCTGGTGAGTAGTTCTCCTCGGCGAAAGCACTTCTCCCCCCTCCCCCCCCCCTCCCTTGGTCGGGGTTCCAAGTCAAAATTGCTCTTCTATTCTGCGAGTAACCCGTTACTCTGGCAATCTACATTCCTCGTTTCACCCGAGTTGCCCTGTCTGTGGCATACCTTCTCAAGTTTGATCAACTACACGGGTTTCAGGCTGCGGAACGATACTTCAAGCTTTCCAGTATAACGAAATACTTTAATCGACCCCGCCTTTCGAAACTGTGGAACGAACGACGTGTCATTTGGGAAACCGCGGGTTCGGTTAAGTCTGCGTCAAGTAAGTATAACCTATAATGGAAAGAATAAGAAACTGTGGAGACACGATTAATTTGAAAAAAAGTACGGGTGACATAGAAGTGCTCCTTTTGTTCTAGTAACAAATTTATGGTATTGAAAATATAGAAGTTGGAGAAGAAAAAGTTTCAAGCGATCTTGGCGTATTAATTAAGGGTAGAAAATTAGGTGATGATTTCCTGAAATGAAATATAATTATTTTTCATTCTTAAAATTGGAATAAAAAAAGTTTCAATGGACGCTGTACGGGTATCCACGTTTTAAACGGAGAAAATTAGAATAATGTTATAGTTTAATTTGGTAACGTAGACGGTAATGTCAATAAGGCTTAATTGTAAAATTAAATTATTTTAAATAGATGATATAATCAAGTTTGCACGGGGTATAGGATTCTATTTATGGCAATTTCATTCATCCTGCCACTAACTTCTCAGTAATATAAGTCTCTTAATCATAATCTAATTGTAGGGAAGAAATATCTTTCAAATTTAATCGAGACTGAACAATACTTTCATAAATGATTTATTTCCAGTAATGAGCGTCTCTGGACAAATATCTGGCCTGATGAAATTACGATAAAAAAGCTCTACCCCGACGTCGTGGATAACGGGACGATCTCGGGAATCATACTCGACTAAAATATTCCAGCGGGCTTTCTAAAAGCCATTTGAAAATACTTTTAAGTCTCTTCATTGGTTACCGATATCGAATCAAACTGATCGCTGTTAGCCGGATCACTGAATTTTCTTTAAAAGAAGGGAAAAGGATTAAAAAAATGTCCAATAGTCTGCTCGAATGTCAATAATTCGTTCAAAACTGATCTTGATAACAAGATTCTGTAATGAATGGTAATGTATCCTGCAATTCACGACTTTTATTCGCGACATTGTTATTCCAATACATCCCGACATCAAAAATGCTTTTTAATATCCACGGTACATTTTTAAACACTACCATTTCCTAAATAATTTTCAATTAAATCTATAATCCTCAAAAAAGCATAAAACTAAAAAGATATGGGCCAAGTACAAGAACATAAACGTCATTTTACGAAGTATTTGAAATCAAACAATTGCCAGTAAATACATTTAATATATCAGTAAACAAATGTATTAATTAAATGACTAGAAATCATTTTTCGAGAAATTTAGTTAACCCAATATTAATAATATCTCCCGTTACGATTCTTTCATTGCTCCACGATGATCATCCAGGCAATTTGACACCGATATAGGATCAACTAAAAAAAAATTCTACGACTCTGCAAAGCGGTCTGATTTCCAAATAAAAAATGTTTGGTATTCCTTTCGCGGCTGCCTCTCCGGTGTTTCCTTTTATTCGAGAAATGGCCAGCAGTGCGCCGTAATTTAGTTCTGCCGAGACGTAGGATGGGTGGAAACGCGAGAACGGTAATGAAAAAGTATGTGCCGGATCCGACGGGCTGACTGGCCGATTTCCGCTACGCGTACACCGGGCGAACGGAACAGTGAGGCGCCGATATTTTTCAATTACCAACCCGCTCCGACTTTATTTCGTTTGCTTACCCGTTGCCGCGATGTATCCGCGTTTAAATTGGATTAGATACATCCGAATAAACGTGCCGACGGCCACTCTTAACCGGCGCGAGAACAACGATTCGCTTGTCATACGTAATGTCATTCACGCGCGAATGGAACTTGTTTCGCCGAGCGAAATTGACGGTTGACGTTGGTCCCGCGACGGACACGATTGCATTGCAAATTAGCTAGTTCCCACGAACAATTGGGCTATCGGCATATTCAGGGTTGACTGTTTAAAACTAGGAAAAATTAGGAAAGGAAGATGATCGAAGTTTGAAATTAGTGAGTGCGTATAATGTTACTTAGTTGGACGGACAGAGTTTGTATTGACTTTAAATTGAGAAACTGCATTGTGTAGAAATATGTACTTGCAAGTATTTTTGGTAAAATAGGAATTTTATTTAAAATGAGATATGAAAAGTTAAGTGTTGAATTAATTACTTAATTCATTAATTTTTTTTATGACTTACCGATATTTTTCTGGTAAGTTACCATTATTTCTACGGCTAATAAATAATTATCATGTATATAGAAGTATATTAGTCCAACTAATCAACGTCAACGATCGACAAACGGGACGCACACCTGCAATATGAAATCTTCGAGAAACACGAAGGAGAAACATCGTCAAAAATGTTTCCTACGAGTCGTGAAATTATTGGACGGGCCGACCACGCAACCCGTAAATTCTCGTTAAGCGAACAGGCCATCTTTTCCCCGGTTCTTGCGAGCTCTTCCTAACCCGCGAAACGACATTGTCGCCAATTTTCCGTCCAAGGGCACTCGGAAGAGGACAGTGCACCACTGATCTTCCAGGGAAATTTTACGCCTAACGAGACGCGCCTTATTGCCAACCTCGGAAAAATTTAACGAGCGGAATATGAGAATTTCCGCCGGTAATAACGAGCAATAAACAGCCAGCGTCGTTTTAAACCGCAGCCAATCGAGGGGAATGAAAATTATGTCCATATTAAATGTACACAATGTTGACGATGTTGAAAATGTAGGGTAAACAAACCTGGACGGACCTTTAATTAATTTAGACTCAGGCAGGGAAGTGATTTTTAACAGAATTACCAATGTACCGATGTAAATTACGTTCTACATTAGTCGGAATAAATATTTCAATGTTTGCTGTGAAATATCGATTCGATACCCGTGATTTTTCGGAGTAACAGTGATAAAAAAAATACATTTTTCAAACTCACCGGTCGTTTCTTTTGGTTCGTTTGCGTCGAAATCGCTGTTGTGGTTTTTGTTCGGTCGATATAATCACTGACACCTTGCCGATTGTTTCTACTTTGCACGATGTAATTTAAATAGTAATTAACACAATTAAAAATTCGTTCGCACTGCATAGGACAGATCTAGTTCACGTCAAAATACAGAGTGTACACGGTAAACGTAGTTTGTTTAATCAGTTGACAACATGTTAGAGTCGACTAGTCAGGCTGTGTACAAATACTCGACTGATGACCTAATGTCACAGTTATCGCTTTTCGAGTACCTGGGTCTTTGTACCGCGCAGGTATAAATATGCACAGGTATAAATGTATCGAGGAAAATGTTTCTGAGACGATTTTCAATTTTACGTGTTACAGGACATGAATATCATGAATACTAATAGAGGGTATTTGTAAAATAAATGTACAAAAACACTAATTATTAATAACAACTAAGTACATCAATTATGTAAAATTTAATTTAATAATTTAAAATCAAAATGATTACGTATTTTATGTCGAATTGATAGAATTATTTAAAGAATTGAAAATGTGCTCAGGAATCGACGGAAATTAACTTTTCGCACTCCAAAGGTTAGTCAAAAGTTTTACAACAACTAGCAGTTTTATTAAGTTTGTCAAATATTTACTTGATTTTTCATATAAAAAAGCAATGTCCAGTATATATGCTGGCTAGCTTTAGTAATACAAAGATTTATTAATAATTAAAGTGAATACATATATTTTGTAGAACCCTATATCATTTATACAGCCACAGAAAATAGTACCTTTAAAAAAGGCTGTCGTTAATGTTTATATACGAAAATTTTGATATACATATAAATCATATAGCATTGTTTGTTTTAATGGCACTATTTCCCCTGAAATGTTCGGAAAAAATCATTAAAATGAATTTATAGCGCAAATCTAACTTCGCAAATGTTTTCCATTAATCCATTTATTAAGCGTGCGACATTTTTTTACCGAGCACCTGGAAAAATAACCGGTTCTATGAAATTTGTATTCATTACCAATCTTGCTAATAGGCAGTAATCCCGTTCTAAATTGATTCTACCGGCGTGTCAATGACATGCAAATTGTTAACGTGTCTCGTCGCCCCTCGTTCTCCAATCTCTCACGTTTCGCCCGCGAAAATAACAATCTAACGCAAGACTAACAACCACGATCCGCACAACCTGGAAGCTTGTGTCTGCTCCTCAGCTAATAATTAGGCAAATTTCGCGTAAGCTTACACCGCAGTCACCGAGGAACCTTATTAAACTAAACGTTTCGCCATTTGCATATTTACGTTTCGATTTTCGCGAAACGACGTCGCTTGTAGGCAGGGGAGGAAAAAAAGAGAGAAAGAACAATAACGAATGAAAAACCGTGGGTATCAAATAGCGATAAAAAAGTTCCGTCGTCTTTAACGTGGGAAATTGCGTTAATATTTTCGACACCGTGGAAACCCCTTTCTTCATGGTGGCATGCGTTTTATTTACCAAAGGAAAAGATTTTCCAGTCTACTTTGCATAACCCAGCCGCGGCATTTTAATCGTCTTTTTGTAAACGTTTCCGTGAGCAGCCAGTGATAAACGGTGTTTCGATGGTACGCCAAGGAATCTCGTCTTTGTGCCTCCGGCGGACCGTGAAATCAATTAAATGATCTGTTACGGATAAACTTTCTCTTCCTGCGATTTAATGAATATGTCGGGAACTCCCCTATTGAATATTCACGAATGACAGTGCTAAAATTAGAATCGTTTTCCATTACATAAAGTTTAAAATGAACTCGATTATTAATTGTCCTAGTAGCTGAATTAATTTCCTCTGTCGGATATCGACCGACTTATTTTTTTCATCACGCAAACATTACCGTGGATGGATTAGAAATGGTAACACTATCGCTATCCAAAATTCTGTCGCGCAAAACTAAAACTGTTTCACTGAAACTGAATTTTTTTATTGAAATTCTCTTTAAAGTGTCATATCCGTTTTTGCGTATTATTTGAAACTGAAAGAAATTCTGTGTTAAAAGTCCGAACGGAAAAAAATGTTGAATTTATATTTAAATTAAAAAATCAGTTGCATATAGCTGCTAGAAAAATAAAGACATAATTTTATTTGTATAAATTGGCGTGGTATTAATTACGTCAATGATTAGCAACGTGTTAAACGGACGGTGTTGTATTAATCAGAACCACGACACGTTAATGGGATCCCACTGAAACGTTAGACCGTTCACGAACACATTTTACGATACACATAGCATCAATTTGTAATTGAATTAGACTAATTATATTCCCCGAAATCAATTGCTCTAGCCAATGATCAAATTACACCTGAAATAAAATACTTTTCACCTGATACTGATATTCACATTACCTTCTCGTATATCTTGTTATTTGTCCGTACGCGTTATTATTTGACACCATCGTATGTTATTGTTGCGAAGATAAACAAACATGCAAAAGAAACATTAACCCATTGCCGCAACTGACGACTATAGCAACTGACGTCCTGCACAAAATACAAGAAACGTCATAAGTACGAAGTGTACTAATGCATTTATTTTTTAATTATTCCAAATAACATATCAATTATTTATCTCTACAATTTTTCATGCTTTAACGATTCGGAATAATTTTGCATCCAGATAAATATGTTTCAGAGAACGGTCCTCGAAAAAGTGTGTGGCAATGGGTTAAACAATGTCATACTTTCCCCACACACACACCTACCCACCTACGTACCCGTTCTACTCTCGAAGCGTACACAGATAAAGTTTCAAATTAACCCCTTGTACTACTTTGACGAGTCTGACTCGTGATGAAAATTTTGTGCCAAAATTGAATATCACGAGTCAGGCTCGTGATCGAAATTTCGAACCAAACAAGAATTCAAACAATTAATTTAATGATTGGTCCTTTGTTCCTATACAGTCCATGTGTTATATGAAAAATATCATGGGGATAGAGATAACGGCTACAATATAAACAAACGTAGATACTAAATACATACGGATATCTGTGCAGCTTCGGCTCCTTTTCTCACCGTTCCGGCGGACAAGTTTGGCACGGCTTTTTCAGAGTTTCGCGGTAGTGCAAGGGGTTAAACAAGAAGAACAACTGCTAATATTTTCCCTTCAAATTTCCTCCCCGGTCTCTCGTTATCCCGTTTCAACTATAACGTCCCGCCATTGTTCAACTCGGCCGCAACGTAACTCGGCAAACGCTTTTCATCGGCGTTAATTCACGGCGGTCGTCGTCTGAAAAGTTCGCACGTTCGGCTAATCGAGCCGCGGCATTAGCGTGACCACCGATCGGCCCGGGAGTAACCCTGCCAAAAGCCTGTAAATCAGGACCACCTGTTTCGCAGGGCCAGCTGCAATGTTTGGCCCTTTTAGTCGGTTCGGTTTAGTTTAGCGACGCCGCGGCGTCACCGCCATTGGGCGCGCGCCCCATGAACTCTCACCCCCCTCCCCCCCGCGCTGTCCTGATAATGTCGCTTAATATCATGTAAATTGTAATTAATATTCATGGGGTTAATTCGAGGCGCCGCCTGCCCTCGCGCCGGCTGACTAAAGTTTTACCGTGGAATTTACGATCGGCCGGGAAACATATTTCGACCGCCGATCGTCGCCCCCCCCCCTGATATTGCTACGCTCCTGGCAGGCTGTTGCGGAATAAATCATTGCCCGCGCTAAGGTAACCGCAGAGATTTATTACGGAATTATGAGGACCGATCTCTCGCGCCTCCCGGGGAAAAAGGAGAGTTTCGCGTTTAGCCTGATGAATGGCGCCGCGGGTTTCGACGCCGCGACGACGCCGACGATGTTTTTTGACTTTTAGAACGAGTGGTTGAAAAATTTTCAACGAAATACTCCGTCTGAGTACGTCCATGGGTTCGTGGTTGCGTTTCTTAATTTATGTTTGGACATTATCTACGGGGATAAGGTTAAGGGGGTGGGAGCGTTTATATTGTTCTCGGTGAACGTTATCGGGAATGAAAAATTTTTCAAGATTTATTACGGAATTATCCGAAAGGATCTCGCGAACGATGAAGAAGCGTGGGTTTTGATACGCGCGCTTTCGGCTCTCGCGGTTTTAATTAAAAGCTCTGTTTTATCTACGGGATAATATCAGCGGGCGTCTTAAACGCTTCCTGCGTTACTGGACTGGATGCTAGAGGTTAGAATTAATTTGATTTTCTTATACATCCTTCCGTTGATCGATTCGCTTTTTATTTAAGTCACTTTACCGCACGTTCTATTTCTAGAATAGAAATTCCAAGAGAACCAGTAGTTAATATTAAAATATCAAAATATAATAGAACGTTTAAAAACGCTTTATTTAATGAGACATTATTTCAAAATTTATATAAAAATATATAAATTCTCGAACGTCTATTAAAATTGTATATACACCAATAATGAGTGGTATTGGTATAGTAAATGAATTTTTCAAATTAAGCCTTAAATATCATATCGCACAATATAAATGATTTAATAATTTCATCCGATAGGTTTATCAATATCGTTGGATACTTTCATGATCCCATAAAAACTATCAATTGAAGGGGGGAGGGGAGAAGCTTTCAATGGTAATTAAAACGAAAGTTTCCTTTTTACGAACGGAACGCTAGCGAGGGTCGAAACTGTTTCGGAAAGGACGGGAACGGACACATACGTCGTTATTAATAACGGTTATCGGAAATAGAAGCATTTTCGTTGCTAATTAAATGTTCGAATTATAGTACTCATCTCCCGTTCCCAACCCGTTATGGAAGTCCGGTACAGCAAATTACGTACGATGCAATTAATTGAACTGTACGCTGTACGTATCGTGTGCTTGAAACACGGAAACGAAATTACTTTCTTCGTGTCAACGAAAAGTAATTTGGGTAATTTGTTAACAAGAACTCGTAATAACGCTCGAGGACTTGGTCCGAAAACATATTAACTCCTTCAGACATAAATCTGTGGAATTCCGTGGATACGTTTTTACACGTTTACATACATCAAACGTATCGTAATATTCGCAAATATACTTTTAATTTTTGCAGAAATAACCAGGCCGGGGGTTTGAAAGAAATTGAATCTCGTTCAAATATTTGATGGAAAATATACGAAAAAATGTTTTAAATCGCGAAGTAAATAATTTCCTTGTAAACGATAATGCAACGATTGAAAAATAATTTGCCCGAACTTTTCAGGGAAATTAATTAAACGATATATCAATTTGAAATTCTTTCTCTAGAAATGCGATAAAATAATTGCATACGTTAATATAGAAATTCTCATATATTGACGAGCCGTTTAATTCTTAAACAAGATTAAATTGAATAAATGATCCAAACGGATCATCTTTTCTCTCTCGAAAATAAAATATCAACAAAGACTCGTATTGAATTTCCGATGGATTAACTAATAACAGGCACCATTACCACTTTAACCCAACGCAGCCTGTCGTTTAACATTTTCAGCATAAACTATTTAAACTGTGTTCTACAGAATTCAAAGTTCCTTTACCGGGGGAAAGATTAAAATCGAAGCTGCTTGAACTTAATACCATCAAAGAAGCATTTACAACGAAGCTACCGTTAATTACGTTACCATTAAAAATTCCTGTCAGCGTCGTTAACCTTTGACGAAAGTTTATCAGCCAGGTCATGCAAAATATTAGACAGCATTCGCGATCGCTATGTTCGATAAAACCGAGCGCTCGTAACGCGCCAGACATTTTCCAACATCGATCATTCACGCTGGAAACGATCTAATTCCGCGGGATCCGACGACACCCTTTTCTCACGATTCATTCGAGAAGAGCATCGGAGTCTCTCGCGGCAATGATCTTCACCTTTTTCCTTTATAATACGAGCCCGAATAAAAGGCGGGAGGATAAAAATGAAACGACGGACAATAAAAATGTAGAGACCCGATCGGAACGGGCACCCCGGCGAGTCGATGCGTTTTTTATTAACGGCCGACGTTACGACGTCTATTCGCAATAAAAAGAAATGAGCAAGGCGTCCAGTGATACGCGTTTACCAGATGTGAAGTCGAAACCGTAAGTTCGATGGTTTATCGCTGAATTACGGCCGGCCGATATCGAACCGATAATGAAACAATCATCCGAATTAGATTAACGAGTTTCGCGTTAAAATATTCTGGACATTTTAAAAAGGAAAACGGTTTAAATAAATCCATCGGATAAAGATATTAATTCGCAAGGGGTTTAAAAATGCAACCGAATCACTTTCATACCATCGACAGAGGGATTCTAATTAATGCAAAATATCTTTTCTTCGTTGCATTTTTCAGCGAATATATAGAAATTCACTAAATATTGTAATAACCGAATGTACAGTGTTTCCGGTTTTAAAATATTACGCTCGGACATAATTTCCGAAATTATTCACGCGTATAAAGTTTCGCCTATAGTTAGAATGAAATTTTCACCGAATTTTAATCAATGTTAAACGAGCATTAATTAAATTTTTCGGGTGAACTCAGGCACAACAATTCCGAGAGTAAACAGAAATACGATATTAGTTTCCGTTCGTTTCTCTTCAAAATTTCCATTAAAATATTAAAATTCGCCGGCGAGTGTATCAGCCTCTCGCCAATGTATTCCGACCGTATCGCGTTTGTCGGATGACTAAATAATAATTATTTTAAATTATCCACTCACCATGGATCACGGGGGTCGGGCAATGTTCTGTGAACGGAGATCAGGTCGCTGACGTACTGGTTGAACGCGTTATTTAGCCAGCCATCGTCGACGAGTTTCTTCGTCTCGGCAGTTAAATTCGTCGGTAGGATTACGGGTCTTCCCATCTCACCTGGCGCGCTGGAATCCTGTTCCCGGGGTGCAGCAAGGACGCCACCACCTATCACGTGGGAAATAAAAAGATGTATAAAACTACCGGTGAACTTGTGCACACATTGTATGCAAAACTTTTTTAACGTAACTAGACACCCGTCTCGAATTAAATTTTCTGATGAATCTCGGACAATTACGTTTCTCGACGACGTATAAATTCGTCGGGTTGTTATCATTAACAGTATAATACGTTGAAAAGGCTAATATTGCTAAAAATTGTTAAAGTAAATGAGAAGAGAGTGATTTAAAGAAGGTAATTAGTATGGGGATAGAAAATTGATTATGATAGAGATATTAATTTGTTTGGAATAGATTTCGGAGAGATTTAGATGGAATTATCGTTCGAACCGATGTAAAGGAAATTAGGTTGAATAAAATTTTGAAAAAGATAGGTGGACCTTTGGGTAATTGAGCGTGGTTGCCCTTTTCCCGGAAAACCCAAGTGAATTCACTGCGAAGGTAAATGAAGGCTAAAGAAAAACGAAATATAAAAACATGGAGGAAGGTACGGCTGAGTGGAAAAGACAATGGAAATTGAATTTTCCGGGCGCCAGGATAATGATGCGATATCAATTATGGCGGAAATTCTACTTTCACTTGGAAATCATATAATTTTCCACAATGAAAATAGTGTACAGAAGTAGTAATAAAGCAATTGGATCAAAATTGGAAATCAATAGATAGAATATTAATATTATTACTTGCGAAAACTTGATTTTAATATCAGCAGAGTGCGGAAAATGAAAAGGACAAAGGCAACGGGATGTTGCAATAAATTGCAAAAATATAAAATGCCAAAGAAAAACGCTAACCAAAAGAAGACTGTGCACATAAGAACGTTACAAAGTCCATACTCTCGCATGCAATTAACAGCAGCAAAGTTAAGAAGAAAATAATGCAGCCAATATACCTCTATTTTAGTCCAAAGTAAAATTAATTTCCTGTAAGTTACAAAACAAAAATACATTTGCACTAAAAACCTCAAACATAATGAGATACCGTCCTATTTCAAAATAAACAGAAATACATAAAAACTAGCACTCCTTTACTTATCTCCGAAGAAATTAAATTACTGAATAAATAGAAATCTCTAAAATAAAAAGAGACAACCAAACAAAAATTCTAAAACCCATTCCAATATTCTCGTTAAAACCGAAATTGGTACACGTAACTAGAAAGCTTCTAAATAATTTACAAAGTACGCTGGAAACGAAGCTCGCTTAAATTCCGTGGGCAACCAGGTGTCCCGTGTTTCCCGGGAAAAAATAAAAAAGACGACGCAAAGACCGGCATTACCTGTATGCAGCCAACAGTGAAAACGTTGGGCGAAGAGAAGTCGATGTAAGAATAGCAGAAGAGAAAGACAAAACGGAATAGGAAAGAGGACAGTGCGAATTGAATTTTCAGGGGCGTCCACATATCCAGGCATATCGAGCGTTGGGTCCCTATACCTTCTAAGAGCTTTCCCGCATAAACTCGAGTTTTATTTTCCGCCGCCATATTGCCGGGGCATAGGTAAAACCGACGGTTAAGTGCGCGGTACGATATGGCTGGTTGACTGGCATGCTGGTTTCCCCTAGTTTTCTCGCCTTCGCCCCCGCTGGCTTGGCTCTCCCTGAAAATAATTTTATCCCGTCGACGAAGTTGGGCCCTGGTGTGTACGATGCGGCAATAAAGAGGACGACAAATTGCTTTAGTGCCAACCCGGCCTGCGAACTTGGCCGCAGTGAAACTCGCGTCGTGCATCATGAGTACCAACCTCCGTTTGCTTCTTTTCTTTCAAAATTCCACCCCCACCCCTAAACTACCTAGGATTGTATATGTTTATCCGACCCATCTGCCGACATTTTAGATTCGAGACACCTGAACATTCATGTTTCGTAAACGTTAACGAGTTCCTTGATTCGCTGGAGTATATTGAGGTAATCATATTTTTACTGAAATAAACATGTCCGATTTCGGGTAATCAACAGAGATTCTGACGGCGTCCGTCATTTATTTTCGTATACAATATCGATTTTTGTGACTCGTGACGGATAGGTTGCTCTGTATAAGAATAGGAAGAAGAGAACGAAGTGGTAGAGCATCAAATCAAAACCAGACACGTCAGGCTGTCAGTTGTTCGCTAAAATAGGTGACAAGAAACTGACTAAAAACAAAGGAACGGTTTCTATTCGCTTGTTTAATCACTGGCGAGTAATTTCCCCGTCCCCATAACCGGGAACTCATGTTAACACGTTGAATGCCATGGGGGGTCACCGGTGTCCGGCACTGAATTTGGCGATGGCGCCACGGGGGCCACTGGTGACCGGCATGTCAATTTCTACTTCTTAATAGAAGTTCATAATTATAATAAATCTCAATACTTATACATATTTCGATGCCATCGACGTTACTACAATGATGTAAAGAAATTAATGCGTTGTAAACACTCCTAAAAATATACAGGGTGTAACAAAAATTCTGGGACACTTTAGGTTTGTGGATAGAACGCATAAAAATAAGAAAAAAAATCTTATAAGTTGTGGGCG
The DNA here is from genome assembly GCA_917499265.3 of Mimumesa dahlbomi. Classification (NCBI taxonomy): domain Eukaryota; kingdom Metazoa; phylum Arthropoda; class Insecta; order Hymenoptera; family Crabronidae; genus Mimumesa; species Mimumesa dahlbomi. The sequence goes on from OU824124.1 coordinate 8,140,137, forward strand.
CAACCCACCCCCTATCGAGATATAACCCCTTTTGTAAAAAATTTTTAAAAAATCGTATCTCCGAAATGGTACGTCGTAGAGGAGCGATTTTGATTGCAATATAACCGAAAGAGACTGAAGTTTACGAAAAAAAATATCACTATCTACGCAACGGAAGATTTAGTGAATGCCCTCAATTTTTCCCAAGTTGTTACAAACCTGCTACGATATAGGTAATCGACGTTATATGTTATATTTTATTCTATTATCTTTGATCTTCTCCGGTTATATTGCAATCAAAACGGGTCTTCTACAACGTACCATTTCGGAGATATGATTTTTTAAAAATATTTTACAAAAGGGGTTGTATCTCGATAGGGTGTGGGTTGCGCCCTCAACTTATAATACATTTTTCTTATTTTTATTCGTTCTATCCATAAACCTAAAGTGTCCCAGCATCCCATTTTTGTTACATCCTATATCTATTTATACATGAAATATGCACTCAAAATAAACACATTATAATGTTCGAAATCTGTCGTGGCGCTGTAGGCAATCTATGGAAAACCCGCGTGGCATTCAACGTGTTAAAACCCCGTGAGAAAAGTTCAATTACCCTGCTCCGGACCAGCCTGGTTGATCTTCAACTTGGACTGCGCGTTGAACGGCGTCTCTTTCCTAAGAGGTGCTGCGGGTGGCACGAAACCATTAGCCATTTGAGGCGCCGCGACGCCGGAGGGAGCCAACCCTTGAACAGCGGCGTTGGCACGGTCCTCCGTGTAAAGTAGGAAGCACACGGTGACCCAAACTGCGGCCGCCAGGACGGCCACCTTGAGCCAGAGGGATCTCCTTCTGGGGAAACCCATTTTCGACTTTCAGCTCCAATCTCGTTTTCCTGATCCCCCTTCGCTGTCCCGCACAGCTTGTATCCCCTCCTTTCGAGCACGGTGTGATTAACTGTCGTTTTTCAGCCGGCTCGAAATATCGTGTTACCTCAGCAACATCCTCTCACTGCGTTTCCCTCGTCCCTCTGTCACCTTGGAACGATGCACGGATCGCGGATGATTGAAAACAGTTTCTCGTCGAGAGGCTGGTAGACAGCAAAGATGACGTTTCTTGGATGGGGTGTTGTTAGGATTGATTTGGGATGCTGGCGATTGGGTCGATCCACAATGATCGACGCAGACGAATCGACGAAATCATCGTTGGATACTCGTCATTTTTTTTTTGTGATATGTTTCACGGAATTAGTGATATTCTGATATGCGTGGAGATTAACGAGATCACTTGATTCACGTCTCGACGTAAGATTTAACTCGGTTGATATAGAGTGATATGAGTTGATATGTATCCTGTAGATTCGGTGTCACTGACATCACCGCATTCTTGTATCTGGAATTAAAATAGAAATAACCATCAGTATTTTCAGTTATAATCTGAATAAGTCTGGAAAAAATGTGATATTGTATTGTAAATACGTTCCCTCGGTCAGGCGAGTTATTCTTTCAGTTTTTTATTGTAGTTACGAGGCAAGTAACTATAATTATGTCAATTTCAAAGAATAACGTCGTAGCGGGGGAAATAAATGAACGGGACACGTCAACAAACTTCCGAGGAACAAAGCATTTATCAAAAGATGGATAGAGGTAAGAACGAGGAAGGGACACTTTGTTCAACTCTGTTTCCTGGTTTCCTACTTATTTATTAACCGATTCGCCCGACAATTATCCTGGCTGTTCTCTGTGTCCCCTCGACATGCTCATTACTCTATCCCCTACCGCGGTGGCATGAGAAATTTTAATGACAATCGATCCGCCCCGTATCCACTTAACATGTGGAAACTGAAATGAGTCAATCTCGACTCGGTTTTCGGTCGACGAAAGTTAATGGTAGTATCGTTGGAGAGTTAACCCCGTTAGACGCGAAATCTTTCTGACGTAATTTATTACTTAAAAGTTAATAATGCTGACAGCTCAGTCTCGGCCGGTAAATGTTGATATTTTAATTAGGATTCTAAATTGAAATAGTAAGGTGTATTAGACACATCGAACGAATACGAGTTAATTGACGTTGACTGAGAGATGAGACTGGAAGTACGGGGAATATTTTTAAAAGTCAAATAATTTCGGTAACAGCTGAGTCTGTGTTAGAGCTATATTTGTGGCGTACGGAAATAATACACAAAGCTGGAACTCCCATAAATTAACTTACGCGAAGTAATTGAGTAATACATCACGCCGGGGATTTCATTAACCAAAGTAAATCGCCTAAGAAAATTTTGCTTGGACAGTAACTGTGTTTTAAAGATCAATGGGAATCCCATTATTCATAATGAAAACTCAATTATATATTTGTAATATGTTCATTAAACACGTTTCAAGATAAAGTAAATTTTTTGCTAGGTATATCCGTAACATAGTATAAATTTATTAAGTGCTATTTAAAAAACGTTTCAATAATTTTTGAATACTTCTTTCTGAGTTACCAAACGACACACAGTTAAAAATTCAACGAATTTCGACAGTTTCGACCATAGAACTATTTCAAGATTTCGATATTTCGATTGACCTGAAACTTTTAAGTAGAAAACCACAGCTATGATCAGACAATAGTTCGAACGGATCGTTAAAATCACGATCGTTTTCACGCCATTCGTTGATAAAAGATGCATTTGTTTAAACCATTATATATTCCGCAGCATGAATAACGTAAAGAAAAACCACCTTGTGTGGTAATGGTGTCGTAGTTGATAAAACATTGCGTGAAAAATAGAAAACTAAAGGAAGAATGGATAGCACAATCTTCGTCTGTAAGCCTTTCTAATGTACACGTTCGACATTGCACAAAAAAAATCATACAAGACAAATGCATATTTCTATGGCTGTGTTGCATAATGACTTAAGTCATGCGTTTTCACTTCCACAATATTATCGCATAGAATTCTATCGCACCGTACTATAATTTCGAAAAGGAAAAATTTCAGTAATGTCTATCCTTTCTTGTAAAAACAATTCAATCTTCTAGAACTCAATTAACACAAAAGCTACCGACAATTTATTAATACATATGTATACGTAATATGTCTGTACGTATTTTTACCAAATTGGTCAAACAGCTGGTATGTAAATAAAAGTTACATTTTTAACAATTCAATATGGGTACGAGTTATTTCGGTACAGCCAAAAAATTAACAATAAAATAACTTTGAGATGAAAATAAAAAACAATGTATCTCTGTTATTTTAACTAATGAAAATTCCATCGAAAGCTATAATGTTGAATGCAAAAATTTTAATTAAAAGTTTCCAAATTTTTGCAGGTTCAAACTCAAAGCATAAACTTAAATTTAATCTAATTATAATTTACATCATTTTGTCTTACCACCCCGAATAATACACATTAATAAACTCACCGCCTTGCCCTTTAAAAAAAGTTTAAATTACCCTACAAATCAATTTTATATTAACATAAAAAGACTTCCACACTTTCAAACTTTCCACACTGCCACTCTGCCACTATTCAAATAGTTTTCTTAAAATTTAATTCAATTGTTCGCACATCACGAGCTAGTTACAGCTTCTCCGGGGGAATTCTGTAATATTCCGCGCGTTTAAATTAAATACTTCGCGGACATGTGAAAGAACAGACATAAGAGAAACTCAAGAGGCTGTCGTGCACGTTATCCGGTGAAGTTTAATCTCGCGTACGTCATACCTGCACAAGGGAAACGAGAACGTCGCGGGACGTCCTGTCTTCGTACCAGAAGGTAATTCAATAGCCCACAGATAGGGTGGTTCGTACGATAGACATGTCGATTTTCCTCACCACGTGACTCACCACGATTATCTTTTCCAATGCCACGGAATATGTATAATATCGAGATGGTTGTTAACGCGAATTCTGTGACAGGACGCACTTCGATTGTGTCGAGAAGAGTCTTGTTACCGATTTCAAGGCTGGCTGAAACGAAATTTAACGAGACGTACTAACGAGCCCCGGGCGATTTCACCTTGGTGAAATGAAATTGTTTCGTTCGACGGCTGGTTACACGGTTACAAGGTAATATGCGCGTACTCGTATCGGCAATGAGATTAAATTCAATTTCAAAGGACACGCCGTGAGAGGGGCAATTTTGACGTATTTCAATTAAACACACCGCGTCGCGGTTAAATTCCAATGAATTCTAAATGCAATATAATACCGTTACGTGTCGCGGGGAAGTTCGCGTGAATTCCATGACATTCGGGCGGATCTGATCGAAATTATTCGGAATGTAAGGAGTGAAATTTTGTAGGAAAATTTCATCCGTCGGTGATATATTTTACTTTATCGCGAAACGGTCGTACTTTTCGATGAAATGTGTAACAATTCAAAGGAAATTTCTGTTTCCATGTAGCGTAAATAATTTCGATTGAATATGTCGTAACGGTTTCATTGGAGTGTAATAATGTACACGCAATTGCGTAGCGATAATTATTTCCGTTTATATTTAACCACGTTTACGTTATATTAATGGGAATCCACGGTAAAATAGAAATTAATTAATTTATAGAAAACATCAAAGTTATCAACGGAGTTTGTATTGTTCACCGTAAACCATGAAGCCACCCTGTAAAGTTCAAACATAATTTCTCAAGCGTCAAGCGCAAACGCAACCTGTGACATTTAATTATAAAGAAACACGCAGGAGGTTCACAAAAAACGTCAACCATGTTCATCGAATCGTTCTAATCGATACCGGCATTAACGTTCACACGCGAAACATTAGAAAATACTCGATCCACACATTTACGTTTGACCTGTTTCCACCATAGTCGAGTTTCAAACAAACAACTAAATTTATAAAAATATCTACACTCACAAAACGAATGAAATAAACAAAATAAACGAAATAAACAAAATACCATACCGTAAATGAACTCTCAATAACCAAAAAAAAAAAAACATATCCGTCTTCAATTCTACTTAAAAAAGACACATTAAATCCACTATACATCGTATCCTTCTTCTCATTATACATCCGCTACGTCTACGTATCAAGTAACAATTCCTAAATTACTTCCGATACCTGTCAAACTCACCGTGCCTAAGTAACCTGTGATTCGAGTACCTTTCGAAGTTACCTGCGAACTCGTCTCACCCACGTTAGAACAGTTTCGGCGGTTAATAGGGGGGGGGGAGGTCTGGTGGGGCAGGTAATCACTTCTTTGCCATCCCCCTCCCTCCCCCACCCCCATCGCGAAACAGAACCGCGGTTACGCAGTAACATTGTGATTGCATCGCGACAAGCATCGGAATTGTTCGCAATAAGTAGGTGTATACATATACAATGCCAGCCGCCTTTATGTGTGCCGGGGAAAAGTTTTGCGGCGCTTGCAATCTCGGAAATTGTCTGAAGTTGTCGCCTACCGTATCAGCGAATCGAGGGCTGCATTCAAAACGACAAGAAACTCCGACGATGGGAAACGATGAAAGAGGAACCCCCCCCCCCCCCCCGACACTGCACTTGGACACGGTATCCTGAAGGATTCTCAATGCGCAAAGCTCCAGGAGAATCTCCCCGGGAAATGCCGGGACGAGACGGGTATATGCCTGTGCACGTTCACGCGTTTCCCCGATTGCAATTCGGAGAAGCCCGACGGATTTGCAAAAAAAAAAAAGGCAATGTTAGTATATACGTATAATGTAACGGTTGAGATAACGCCGTAGGAAGCTGTGTTTGATAATATTTGGCTGAATTGGAAAGGGCGAAAAAATTCGATTAACACTAGATTTACGGGCCGAGCCAATTTGATTCATTCAAAATTTGATTACTATATAGGTACATATATATAAAACTTTAATGTTATTTTCGAAATACATACGTTGGTTTTTAGTTAAGTAATGAAACATATGTAAATGTTAATTTACACTTAGTAAATTATATTAGTATATTAGTAAAGTACACTATAGTGAAAGTAGGTATATAATCAACATCCGTAAATATAGTGTTAACAGTAAACCTATCGAGGTGGGTTAAATGAGAGAATTTTAACTTTTTATTAAAATACATACGTGCAATGTTATAGCTTTCAAAGTTAATTTTTTTAATACTAGAACGACCGAGGATTAATTGGATAAATTGAAAAACATTGGATAAATATATGTTTGAAACAAAGAAATAAGTAGGGATAGTAAATTAATCGGTTTAATTATTTACATATAGAAATATGGTTATGAAGAATTTTGGAAATCGCAATGTTTTAAATTTAAGCGGTTCTTATAAGAATTTCTGAACCAGTCATTTTGACTGCCTAATAAGGAAAATAGAGTTCTTTATGCCAAATTAATTATTACGTGAAATCAATTGTAAAACATATCATTTTTAGGGATTTGATAGGAATATGTAGATAAACTGTCGGTAGGTTAAGTGTTAATCGCATTTTCACGACAAGTCAAAAGAAGTAATAGAAACGTGGATAGTTGAAAAAGAAAAAATAGTTAGACACTGTGCATAATTATACACAGAAGGTACGACGAACGCAGTAATAACGCTTGACCGCAAGTAGGTTACGCAGCAAGTAGAATAATATAATCACAGAGAAGCCCGTGACTATTCCGTGATAAAAGTGCCGCGGTTAGACCACGTTTTCGTAATACGACAAACCGTGAATTTTCACCGAGCACACTCTTTAAATAAAATAGCAACATCAGCTTTTTAATGAACTTCAAAACGTGACACGCTACGATCCGTTCATAAACCACCGTGTATTAACAATCAACACAAATGACACCCTTCTAACACCGAAACCCTACTAACACACCATCAACGAAACATTTCATTACACGATAAACACCCTCTCGCTTATTTACAATCTCGTCGCAACTCGCGACTAAAAGCCCGAAATTTGCCAGATAATTTACCAGATGAGTAACAGAATGGAACACGAGTTACATGATGGTTTCTTCGAGTACCAATGGAAGAAGGGCATAAGTCGCAACGTCGATCGACGCGGAACAAGCGATCGCACTTTCCCATCCCGTTATTACATTTCTAACAATCGACGTGGACGATTGCTCGCGGCACGCCACCGACTCAGCCCTTTTTCACTTCTTCCGCGACAGTGGGACCTCCATTTCCCACAAAAGTGGAGGGAACCAGTGTCTCGAGTGTGGGAAACGAGTGTGTGTCGTCGGGGTTCCGTCGCCGACGACGATAGACTGCCAGAAACGTACGTGGCGAAGTGGCTCGGTCGGTTTTTAGTGGTCGTTACCTATCGGCAACACTTTCTGTACGAGAGTTTACTGGCCCGAGTTCGTTGAGTGCAGGCCGATGTAACAAGATAAAAAGTCTTTTTCTGTAACCTACGTAAATATGACGTACACAACGGTACGTACCGCGGAAACAGCTGCCACGTTTCGGAGATTCGTTCGCCACGGTTTTCCGTTTACGTAATTTTATGGCGGAAGGGTTAAAAGGGTTCTATGCGCGGGGGTTCGCATGCAAATTTTTTTGAAACTGGTAATCAAGCTGTGTCAGGAATGTATTCCACGCTGGAATAAAATTCAGGATAGAACGCTGCGTTCTTGTCTGGCCAAGTTTTAGAACGTCGGCGGAGATTTATCGCGCGTTATTCATCTTTTTTTCTTCGAACTTCGGGTAGAGTAGGGTATACAGAATTTTTCGTACGTTTATATTTATCAGAATCTCCAAGATAAATCTGTGACACTCGGTAAATATTATCTGTGACTACAATGTCATTTCGTAGCATCGTAATCCTCCGTTCCGGTTTAAATAACAGCAGCCGGGGGTGCATTCTTTACGGTGCATCAGCGAGAAGTTAATATAAAGAGAGAATAAAACAGGACCGGAGAAGAAAAAGAAGAAGAAGGAGAAGAAGAAAGAAGGGAAATTTCAGTCCGTGAATTACCGCAGTACCAACCGTGAGATTACTTTCACAAAAGTTTTTTTTTTCTACCGGCAGCACAAACGCCCTTTCGTGTTACGTGAAGTTACACCGTATTACTACGCCGGGGATAACATCTCGGTCGCGTGTCACTGTTTATTTGGGTTAAGTTCTATTTTCGCCGCGGGATTTCCACCGCCGTTAATCCGCGAACATAATGGTCGGACTCTTCTTATTATGGGGGGATATTAAGTGAACCCGCTAAGATTCAATTGCCTTTGTTTGCGTTCCACATTCACCGCGTAAAAATAGCGCAACGTGAATAGATGAAAGTATTGCACGAATACATATAGATATTATATCGAACGCGAGATTACTTGAATGGAGACATTCATTGAATCTCAGCCGTCAAGTTTATCAATTAAATCTATTCGAGTATAGTAAAAGCATTTATTGTATGTACATTACAAGAAATATAAGTGTAATTAGATTCATAGTGGACACGTAAAAAGTTGAAAATGCCCCGAGGAAATTCGACTTAACCTATTGACTGCCACGCAAATTTAACACGTTTTGCCCTGGGTGCCACGGTGTTATTTTAAAGAAGACATGAAGTTTTGCAAAATATAATGATATTAATGTTACTCATATAATTTTAATAATAAAAATTTATAATTAATGTGTTCTCTACACTATATACATTTTTCATTCATCCTTTCGAATAATTCCTAACTCAAATGACCATTTGTAGCCAATCACGCACTACGAGATATCTCGTAGTTGGCAGACAATGGGTTAAACTACGAGTTACACCATCTTTGGTGACAAACACACGCGTACGTATAATACATGTATCTTTTTATTTCGGAATTCGAGTCGAGCGGAATTTCGGTGTTCGCGAGTTTCGAAAGTTGAAATCCCCGGGCTGCAAAATGCGAGACACACGTCATATTCACTTATCCCGCTATTTCCACGCCCGCGAAGAGAGTAACAACGAATCGAGAAAGCGGCGCCGTAGGCAGGGAGAAAACAACGAGGAAAACTCGGTGAACCAGGTTGGCGACTAAGAAAATAAGCCGACCGGGTTTCCCGGTGGCGGCTCGATGCACCTCGACGGGTAGAGCGGAAAAGTAAAGCAGGGATTTGAAATCTGCATGAAACCTGAAGTCTCTCTCTCTAACGGCGACACAGAGAGAAAGAAAGAGAGAGAAAGAGAGAAATATTGGAAAAACAATGGAAAAGAGACACTCGAAGACGTAGCATGAAATGCACATGCAACGGGCACGAATTCAAGACCGAGAGGTAAATCGTGACTTTTCTCTTCTTTTTTTTTTTTTATTTTACTTTCATCGGAAAGACCGTTTCCCATTACTCGCGTCTTCTGTTTCGTTCTTTACCGGGTCTGAAGCTTTTTCTTTGTACCCTCCTCATCGTCTTCGTTTTTCTCTTCTTTAATTCGCGCGACGTCCACGAAACGAGAAACAATATTATTCCTTTGGACGCGTCAACGGTGTCTCACTTTTTTCTATGTGTTTTTTTTTTATTTTTAGAAGCAGAGAGAGAAAGAGAGAGAACAACCACTTCTACGTCATCCCGGACAAAGAGTCTAACAGCTGGAAATGAATTTGATAAGGGATATTGTTTCTATTGTTCGACGAGACGATGCGTGGTTGACAAATTTTTCTCTCCCATTTTTCGTTCGCGACATGTTTGTTTAAAACGCGAAACATCGAACGATGGCTTTTGTGCGATTAGAAGTGGAGGAAATCTTTTTCTTTGCGATTCTGTCACGTACACGGTCCCCGTGGAAATGTATTTCCTACAACGATATTACTGAACAACACGAATCGTTGCGTATCTATATTACCTGTTTACCTGTTTACCTGTTTAGATTTTTAGATTTTTAGATTTTTAGATATTTAGATTTTTAGATTTTTAGTTTTTTAATTTTTAAGATTTACTCACACACGTATGTCCCGGATACGTAAAGTGACTTTCGCATATTTCCGTCAACTACTGTGAAAGCCTTTGGTATGCGTGTGATACGCGTCCCCATTTTTCACAAACGCTTGACAAAGGCGTTGCCGTTTGCATCCCCTCGTCTTCTAAGCGAAACAAAACACTGGCGATCTATGTATGTAGTCGGGACATAATTTAGGCGGAAAAAAAATCTTCAGTCACGTCGATCTGTTGGTACGTGGTGAAAGTGTGATCGATCACATGAAAGAAGAGTACGCAGACACGCATTAAATTGCACATTGAAAACGGGCTCAATTAGTGGACAGGTATGGTACACTGCTAATTGCCGTGGAAACGTTTGAAAGAGGGTAGTACCTCGGCGCTCTGTGATCTTCGAGAACCGATGAAAAAATAATCCGTTTCATAACCAATACACTTGCCCCGTGTTTAATGAGTTTTAATGGAACCTTATAGCGCTAGAGGTTATCATAAAAAGAAATCCGAAATTCTTCGAATAACACTTCAATCTACATTATACACCACTTAATTTGAAAATTACAAGTTTTAACAAATTATTAAGAAAAAAATTAGGTGGTTAAAAAGAATAAAAAAAATAATCGTATACAGTAGCAAAAGAAAATGAATTCTTATTAAATAATTAATAAATATAACTGTTAATAATGTTTAACCGTAAAAAGTACAAGTTTTCCCGCATTTGTCAATGTACGAATTATGCGACGAATTTTACGTTAAATAAAAACGTGGCTTTTCTGCGATTACACTGGTTTAAAAAGGGAAAATGAAAAAAGCACTCGTGGCTTGGGATATAAACGAAGAGGGTACATTTCACACTGTCGTGTTGCTGGAAACTCAGACGACGCTCCAGCGGCGATGCACATTTAGGATGCATTAATTCATAAATTATGTAAAATGCAACGCTGGGTGGCTATACCCTCGCCTCCGCGCGTCACGGCAAAGAGAACGTTGTCGGGAAATTTTCTAAGCCCGTCGATGCACGAAATTGCATCACTGTGAACGATCACAGGTCGCGTACCAATAATCTCGAATGTCATTATGGATCGTCACGGGATTCGAAATTCCCACGATGAAAAGCATTAAACTTTTAGGTGGTTGTTCTATAAGCGCGGGTGCTCATAACGCGTCTAATTTTTGTAATGAAAGTGCCGCGAAGCGTTGCCGGAAAACTGTTCGATATTATCTTCGCCGTTTCTGTGATCCCCAAAGCAGCTCGTTAATTTCACGATTAGTTACACGCGAATAAATTTCCGGCGGTGCACTACGTGCAAATTGAAATGCGATTCGTAAAACTCGCGTGATTCGTAAACGTGAAAACCGACGTAACGGTAGATTTCTGTAGTCTTTGAATAAATCGCAGGAAGAAAACAAAAAAAAACACACACACACATTTTCGGTGCAAATAGCATGTATGTATAGTATACATACAGATTTTGCATACGGGAATTTATAGATGGCACGTCTAATAAATTTTACTCTGCACCCTCTCTGAATACATTTCACGTAAATCTCATTTATTCTACATCAAACGAATTTAATTTATTCCACGTACCTACGCGACTCAAATAATTTCACGTAATCTTGATACCATGGATACGTATACATTATTGAAACTGTACATCTGTTAGAAATAATGGAATTCATTTCGCGAGTAGCTTTCTGTTATCTGCACGTGTTCACAAAAAAAAATATACGTTTTCTCCCTACTTTCAGAACATGGGGGATGGTAAACTGATCGTAAAAAGGAACAAGAAGGGATCCGTTTAACGAACATTAAAGTTTAGAAACCCAAGATGAATATTTATCGGTTTTTTGAACGATCTCATAAAATCAAATTTTTGTGATTATTACATAAAAATCATTACTTACGCATCACAATAAAGAATAAATCCTGTATAGAAAAAAATTATTCCGACGTTTCAATCCTCATTGGATCACCTTTGTATGATAAAAAGTGTAGTAACAAAAATGTCATTCGATTCGACATGATGTAACATGGGTTTATTAAATTTCCATTATCCACATCGCTTCGAAACTGGACATTACCAGGTAGGTCCACGAGAATTAAAGAACTCTTCTATCCATTTTCTAATTACAAACAATTCCTTTATAAAATATATCCGCTACAACGTAACAATTTTACCATAATTCAATTACTTTTCCCACACCGACTGTCTTACATTCTGCGAAAGAAAAGCGCGCGAGAAAAAAAACAACGAATATACGTAACACCTGGTGGTGTAAATACATCCTTATATTAGAGTGGCGACCCAAATAAAAACTGCACTACGAAAATCTGACGTGACAGCTTTTTGGTAATTAAATTATTTTCATCAAACGATACGTTGCATACCAGTCACTTGGTTGCAAAACCAGATACATTACGTAATCAGAGTTTTTTTTTAGGAATACCTTTGTAGCTTAAATGTTTAAAACGTAATAAACTCTATCACAGTATAGAAAGGACCAGTCGAAACTAATTCCACGATATGAACACAACATCTATATTACTATATATATTATTTTTAAATAATTACATGTTTCGTATACACCTTTTTTCAAAATAAAAACCGTCTCATATCAGATTTTTCAATCCACCCAACACTCCACTACCACTCAGACACATACAGGTTGTTAACTTGTTAAATTTTTCCGTTCAGATACATCCGGATTGCTAACTTATTACATTAGAAATGAATACAAATATCTGTTACGTTACATTTTAGACATCAAGCTTCGCAAAAAGCGGGCCACCAAGTGCATCTAATCAAGCAGTAAACAGATTTATTAATTAAATGAGGAGAAATAATTTTTTCTGAAATTTAGTTAATTGAATATATTTACTTAGCAATAGTATTTAAAAAAAATACTTCGTATAACGAAGTTAATGTTAACAAGCAAGCTATTCCAAAATCAAATCCTCTTGTACTTAGCCTATACCTTTGCATTTTTTATGCCTTTTTAATGATTTTCAAATCACCCCACCATTTCACAACACCAAATCATCGATATACACGTATCCAAATGAAATATTCAACGTTCCCATAGAAAATTCAAAGTCAACTCAAACATTCCATCAACACCAAAAATCAATTTATACAAAAACCTGATATAGATCGTTCTCCAGTCAAATGACTCTCGTCCAATAAATATAGCTCACAAGTGCCAGACTTGTCCAGCATCAACGAGTCCTCGTTATGTTCCCCAGCCGTTTGTTACCGTAGGCAGAAACGTTTCTACGACGACCCTATCTCGTCCACTGGTACCGGAACGGTTTTACGGTAATCCCGGGGAATGTGGACATTAAGCGTCCTCTCACCGAGAATGAAGAGCGGTGGCTCATATACCGAGGGCAATAAAGAGTTAACACGGTAACCGCTAATGGAATAATGGACACTCCGGAGTGCGCAGACAGCGGCTGGACCATGGCCAAATACGGACGTTCCTTCCGGAATATCAGCCTACCTTTTTTCCCTCCCTGTCTTTTTTATAGCCCTTGCTGGCGTACCACCCTTCGCCATCTTTACGGATTTTTATCTTTCGACGGACGCACGCTTATGGTATATTTATATTTTTCCCTGGCAGCCCTTATGAAAGTTTCCCGGGGAAATATGTGTAATAAACAGTTTCAACGACGACCAGTTGAATGTTAGAATTATATACGCCAGCGGATAATCACATCTTTTTTTTTATGACGTATAGAATAGAGTGAATTATTTGACGTTTGTATGAAAGATTCAGCCAGTAAATTAATTAGATATTTTATTATAGATACAGTATAGAAAGAACTTGGTCCAGTTTCGTGTGTAGCTTGTGATTAATGAGGGATTAAATTGAATTAAAATACTTGGTCACGGGTAAAAGAGAAGTTCATGACGACGTGTCATTACTTTCCAATTAATTAGGTAACCAAAGCCCCCAGGCCGGATCGATACAACCAAAATCCGATCCCAGCGTCAATTATTATTTCGTTAATATGATAGTGGAATCTCGGTTGCGCAATAACGTTTCATCAAGTGAAACAGTCGACCGTGTCTGATTTCATGACAAACGTTTGTATACCACGAGCCCCAATTCTAACGGCTGCCGGGTAAATAGTTCGTGTGCAAACTTACGCGGAAATACACCCTGAAATCTACGTGCGTAAAGAGTCACGTGCCCGTGTGGGTCAGGGGTCACGGGGCCACTGTGACCCCCCCGACAAGAAGTCGTTACGTGACTTGAGAACCTTAACTCTAGCTGTCGACACGCTCCCTCGTTTCGTTCGGATCCCGGAAATTCAGCTTCTAATCACGATCATATTTTTTTTTTCCAGGAACAGGCAAATATTTGGCTTCGGTGACACATTTCCCGCGCACACGTACATTTCGCCGGGACGAAACGTGTCGTAAGTTCAACACGCGCGGTAATTTCCTTTATGAAATTTTATTTTTCACTCCGTTGTTCGACCGGATGGCAAACTATGATATTCGTTCTTTCTCCTTTGTATATGTGTACAGTGTTTTGAAACAAAAAAACGCGTGCGTATGAAAAGGTCGGATATTTTTTGAAATGAATTCCCGTTTTCATCTTTTATAATTTCAAAAACTACTATTTTTATTTTCACCGTCCGGCCACGCCGTTCTCGTATTTATATCTCTATGCGTGTATCCGGCTACGTCAAAGGTTATGCGAAACTTTTTGCAAAATACATTCCGAAAAAAGCATATTTAAAAGTTCTGCAATATTTATTACGTCGAGCGGTAACAAATAGTAGTATTATACAAGCGGTCACTGATAGCTCTGCTGAAAAAGTCGTATATCATAATTCGTACATTTTTTCAAATTTCAACTTTTTCCATTCATTTCGACGCACCGCAACTAAATATCCCAGAAAAAGGTAATTAATTCTTTTCCTTATTACTCGATATGAAACACGTACACATCTTTAACTAACAAACTATAAGACTGCCACCAACAAAATCAGCAGAATTCTAAAAAATATATTCGTTCTCGAATAAATTCTTTTTCCAATTTACCATCCGATGAAAACTAGATGTTTACATTCGACTCGTTATTCCCAATAATAACCCTTTGCGGTCGATGCCCCGTAGCGGGAACCTTCAAAAATCGCAAAAATGACAAAACACTATCGTCCCCTATGCCTCATGGTTCAAAATCCGTGTCAACAAATTCTGTATGTTTTAATATCCATATATTGATTTTAAATACTGTAAGCAAAAGTAACTGCGAAACGCTCGATTTGCTGGTACTCCCAAAAGTGAAATGTGCCGATCGCAAAGGGTAACCAATAGAATAATTAAAATTCAACTCTCTCCATTAACCAATACACTACTAAACAATACTTATTCCAAGTAGCATCCGACGTAGATTCCCTCATCGACGCCTCTTCACTTAAGCGCGTCTCTCCGCGCGTTATCCCATTAATTCCAAAAGCGATTAATTACAAACTGACGCGTTCCGGTTGCCCGTCAAACGGCAACCCTCGGAATCCCTTTCCGCCCTGCTGAGCCCGGTACTCCTAGCAGCGATTCCATTCCGGCTGGAAAATACGTCGGGACGACCGGGCAAAGTAAACAGCGGTACGAACGGCGAGAAAATTAGCCGCGGAGTCGCGGGTACGTCGTCGCCGGACACCAGGGTAACGAAGCGACATCCTGCGACCCGCGCGGACTACGTGGCCGGATTTCGTTGACGGTGAAAATTTACCGGGTGGCAGGAGAGCCACATAGCCGCGACACGACGACGCGGCTAATCAAATTTTCACCCGTGGGACGATTCGTGCTCGATTTCATGGGACGTCGGCAGTTGCACACTATCGAGAGGAAGCCAAGAGAGACCCTGAGACCTCTTCTCGAACTGCTGGGAGAGGAAGGGGGAGAGGGGGAGGGGTGAAGAGAAGTGTGGGGACCGATGCTAATTAATTTTCATCGAATTAGCGTCGACGTACCGTGAATAGAGCACCAAAGGAAACCGTGTCGAGGCATCGGTTCGTTGAAACCAGCCTTCGCAGACGAGCAATTGCGGAGATCCCGGTGGATGCACGCGTATTTATTGGCTCCGCGCAATTAACGGCTCCTGGTGCTACGATATTGGAAACGATAAAGACGATAGGCAAGCGTTTACGTTCCGCGCTCGATTCGTGGACAGGGAAGGGGGAGGGGGGAGGAGGTGCCGTTTAATCGATCAGCGAGAATCCTATAGTGGGACTTGAAGCCCCCCCGATGTGAAATGATCGGGGGCTTTCGTACCGATGGTCTACCGTTTCAGGAATCCGTGGTTTGAAACTAGACACTCTAGAGACTGTTCCCGAAATTGCGTGGAGAGTTTCGATACGCGATACCGGCAGGGATTTGTATCGTTTCTGTATCGATGTTTGTATAGTTGTTTGTTTTGTATATTTTTCTTAATGGTGTATATATGTATAAATAAAATAATGAAAAATTGTGTTATTTAAAAAGGAAATATAGAATGTTGGGTAAATTTTCTGTCTTCGGTTTATTTTCGTTATAGAAAGCAACGTCGTCGTCATCGGGCCAAATCGAAAACTGGATCTTTTAAAGGGTTTCTATGTTATTTCTCTTCCATCTGCTGCCGCAATAATCCTCGTACGTGACATTTTCCCGTCGAGTTCCAACGGCGGATCGTCGAGAGCGTCTTATCCCGCGGTTTACCGACGAAACAAAATTGTATTCCACGGAAAGAATTCGACGTCAACGTCACTCATGCGGAGACTGACTGCGAAACAGGAGAAATCAAATAAGAATCGCTAGTGGCAACGCGGCCTTTCGCGGTGGCTGCCGCTTGGATGTCGACCGTTTTGATTACTCGCGAGACTGGAGTCCCAAACGTGATTCGAAGTCGGAATCGAATTCACGAACTTTACGATCCCTGATTCGTTCTGTCGATTCTACGCTCGTTCGCATAGCCACCAGCATTTCTTGCAGATCCGTGGACAGAAAATAAACGGGCGCTCACCGATCTACGATTCCCGTTGCGTTCCGACACACAAGTGCGGTAACATTTACGGCCTGGGATTCTGCGGATTTTAATTGAAAATGTAATCCTCGGGAAACGAGTGGAATAACCAATGTGTCTCTACAATATGATACTAATATATTCAGCGAGAAAAAGCTGAATTTAAACGGTTTCTCGTATGGATAAGCAAATTTTACATATCGGACAAAGGTAACAGTGTGATATGTAGGTGTGAGTTAAAATGTTAATAATATTTGTTTCATTAGTAAACTCTTTTTATAGTCAGAATTTATTGTTTTGTGTTACAGGGTATGCTAGAAGTTTGTTTTCTTTTGGTATCTAACAGGAACTATACCGACAATCTAAAAAAAATCGTTTTGAATGAACTGGCAGAAAGTGAAACTGGAATCTCTGAAACCTCACTGTTCACTCTTTCGAAGAGCTCTAAAAAAACACGGAATCCCGAACACACTGGCCACTCTTTTATCTTTTCATTTTCTCGCGCCCACTCGCATCCTGACACGTTTAGTCACAAAATTCCACGCTCCACGTACGTACAAAGCGTTGGTTCTGTATTTAAACTCACTGAGAGTAACCCCGTAAACTATTCGGTAGAGAAACACATTTGTCCCGACGAATATAAGTCTTTTGTCATCTTCATATCTTTTGAGATAATCTACCGATAATTTACCCATGCATAAGATACTAGAAAATTGGTGAAAAGTCATAGAAAACGACGGACAATTTTTCAATCACAAACTCTCTATAACATTTCAATAAATCTTTCATTTTGCCAAAAAAAATCAGAAAAACTGCTTTCCACGCCTAACACATTTAAAAACCAAGGAGCATAAATATCCTCTGTGTCTCCCACAAGATTTTCCAAGATCACCAGCGAGTCCAGCGAAATTTCTACGGAGAGTAACCCTGTAAACTATTAAGTCTAGAAACATATTTGTCCCGACGAATATCAGTCTTTTGTCATCTTCATATGAGATGCCTAGAACACAAGGGGTACAAGTGACATTCTCAAAAGAATTGAAATCTGTGTCATGAAACTCTGAATTTAGCATTCTATTTAGTGCTAAAGGGATCTAAGTGAAATGCCCATCCTGTATATGCTATACCCATTCTTGAAAAAAAAAACATGTACTATATTGTGATTTGTGAGCATTTGTGAACTTTGAACTTAATTTTCTCAGAACTAAATAAATGTCACTTATACCCATTGTGTTCTAGGCAGCTCATATCTTTCGAGATAATCTACCGAAAATTTACTCATACAAGATACCAGAAAATTGGTGAAAAGTCATAGAAAACAACGGAGAATATTATGTCAATCACAAACTCTCCATATCCTTTTTCAAACAAATCTTTCACTTCACCAAAAAATTCGGAAAAACTGCTTTCTATACCCAACATATCTAAAAACCAAGAAGCATAAACACCCTCCGTGTCTCCCGCAAGATTTTCCAAGTTCACCAGCAAGTCTAACAAAATTTCGCATTTATCTTCCATAACATTAACATTCCCAACGAACTTAAAAAATGCGAGAAACGCATTCGCGTTATGAATGCCAAGAGTTCGTGAAAAGTACCGGTGCATCGGTCCAGATGCCCCGCACGCAGTTCGGCGCAGCCTTGCTTGTTCGAGTTCTAAACTGCACTCCAAGTTGCCAAATATTCCGCGACGTTCTCGCACTCCAGCCGGCTTTGCCCTGCACTCGACTTCGGTCACTTTGCGGGACGGAAAGTGCGCGTGAATTCCGCCATCTCCGGGTAAACTCCCGCCGGCTGCTCGACGAAACCGAATTCAACTCGTTGAAACTATGTCGAGTCTTTTCGTATGCACGGTAGTTTAAACTGGCATTACCGTACATCCCCCTGGTGTCTAACGCGGCATAGATTCATCTTACACTTCAATTTGCCGGTTTAACTTCCGCCGCGTTCCGTCGACGGTTTATTAACTTGATAAATAGAAGTTTAATCCCCAATTCCGTGGGCGGTTCACTTGTTACGCTTACGGTGCTATTTAACATATAATACATACATACATACCGTATTCATTGTGCGGCGTACGTTAACGACGCGCGATAAAGATAAAAAGAATATACGGTAACTTCCGCGAAGTTCGTTCGAAATTTCCCAATTGAATTTAGGAAATTGATTATAACGTACACCGACGTGGCATAGGGTGTACATACGTTTCCTTTTGATAAAATGTACAATAATACGCGGATGAAGCTCGATATATGTATATATTTCTAGGTTTCTAAATTTCATTTATTCCCGCCGTACAATTTTATTCGCGGAATTAAATTCCGTCCAACTCTTTTATCCCGCGGAATGAAATGAAATTTCACTGCTGCGAAGCATATTCAATTAAATACATATTCCGATGTAAAATTACAAAGGGAACTATACGCGACCAATTTATTATCTTCATTTAAACTTAATACGATCTAGCCCAATAGAATTTCATTCACTATACACACCCCACTTTGGTATTTTCGTATTTAATACTTTACGCATCCATTTCTCTCTCTCTCTCTCTCTCCTTACCGAACTTTTCTTTTACAAACTTCTCGATCGAATCATCCACTCTAAAAATCCCCCTTTTATTTACGTAATGTACCAAGCCATTACCAACTGCTTCACCGTGGTGAACGTGGTTTTCCAGGACCCGTTGGAAAAATCGTGCCATTCAATCGGCGTTACCACGGATCGATTTATTCGCCGCTACAACGAGACCCCCAGCGAAGGGAGAAAAAAAAATAGCGAAAGGGAAAAGGAACGGGGGGCCAGCCACGAAATACAAGCTTGCGACATGACAGCTTCGCCGTGGCTGCGATCCCCGGCTCGGAATGCCGGAGCCTTTCCGCCCGGATGCACGTGCGCGACTTTGCAGCAGCATTGTTGCGCCGACGTCCTACGAGGAAGAAAAACGAGAAGAGAGGAGAGAAACCTGCCGTTTACACGGATAAACGTACGTGTATGCACCTCGAGGGGCTAGACGGCATAATTCCGCGTAACGCCTGTCAGCTCCGCATGGTTTAGCATACGCAGACACGAGTGAACGAGCACCGCAAAAGCATCTACGGGGAACCCGTAACTGGATGCTGGGAATACTCTCCGCCCGCTCACTTTTGTCGTAAATGAAGTTTCGTGATGGCAACGATTCCACGGAGCGGTCCGCGCGAATCCACGTTGCGGTGGGATTAAAAATGATTTTTAACGAATTTTTTATGGCTTTCGGATAATTCTATTTATTTGACTGTAACGAGGGATGTTACGGAATGGATTAGAATTATTGAAATTGGAAATTGTTGGTATGGAGATAAAATGATGATAGGATTAAATTGTATGAATATAAGTGAGGGTTAAATAAATTATTCGTTATGCAATTCCCTTGCTTTGTGAGATCTTTCTTGCAGGGCGTATTAATTAAATTTATTGTGGCTTATACGTTCTGGCGTTTGAGAATTCTATGGTGAATAGAGTCGTACGGATGAAAATTTGTTTAATTTTCAAATTTCGATGCGTTGGTATTTCTATGCACTGAGATATCCATGACTCGAAATGTCTACGCGGCGATTATTCCGCAACCATAAAATAAAGAGATTCTTTAAACACATTGTTAAAACAGCCATAGAATTGTATTGAATAAATTTGATGGTGTGTGCATACGTGGACTGTCGTGGTCATAAGAAACGATTACCAAATATTATCCATAATATTATCCATAATATTTGGTAACCTTCTGAAAATCCTATAAAGAAGTTTATTATTATAAAATCTGGTCTGAAATACGCTAAAACTGAAATTTCACAACGTCATGCGTCAACAAAATTTAATCAACAATTCTTCTGCAAATTCTACCTTTGGCTTTGACATTTCTTTCCAACATACATCTCCTAAATAGACACGATGAAATTCCGGGAAAAGAATCATCTCTATAAAACGACATTCCCCGAACGCAAAAGTTATATACCCATACACATAGATATATTTCATATTTTGTCGTTAGATCGGACGATCGCAACGTACCTACATCCGCATCGATCTAAATACATGTGAAATTTCGTTCTGTTGCTCTCGTGGCACGGGCTTGAAAACCGTAACTATATTTATCCTTCGTTTACCGGCTCCCGATACACCGCAAGTTCGACGGCACCGTATTTGACGTATCGAACGTATCGAACTTCCGTCGATCAAAACGGGCCGCTCTTCATTCGCCGCGATGCATCTGGAATGCACTCGAGTACTACGACCGCACAATAACCTTCCGTTCCCTATTGGCCGACGTGTGTGTTTTATAGGGCTGCATATAGTCGCCCGCTAACCAACAGTTGTTTTCACGATGATAGACCGATGGACCGGCGAGCGGAACGTTGTTCACGGGAGCTTGTAATTTTCCGAGCTTTCATTCCGTTACATACGCCAATAAACATCGATAATTTATCACGGTCTGTAGTTTTTATCGGCGCGTGGACAACCGACAACACGTATGTACTACACGAACTTGACATTAATTAATACGACCGTCCGGTAATTTCTACCGGCAGTATATTCCATGGAGTTTTTTTTTTCAACGTAGAGAAAAAATTAATTAACTGAGAAATAAGGATGAAGCGTGAAACGGGAAGATAAGGGGATTTATGTTTCTGACATTTTAATATTCGAAAGCGCTGCCTGTAAAATATTATTATTCATTTCGTAGAACGAAGATATACTGTAATTATGTAAAGATTGTATTTTTTTCGTATTTTCTTTTGTGTCTTATATCAATATTATTTAAGCAAAAGATGAAGTATGTTTAACTGTTGTTTTTTCGCCGGAAGATTCCGGAAGAAATTCGTGTCAGTGACAACATGCTTCCGCTTCCGTAAACGAGCCGAGGGGCATGTTGGAACATTGTTCGTAACGTCGATGTACAGAGGACGATGCTGTGCAAACAAAAATCTCATCGGGTTTATATAGCTTATATCGGTGCAGAAAAACATTGAGAATATCCGATTCTGTGGTCTGTATGCGTGTAGCAAAGAGAGCAAACAGAATATCTCTGGTACAGCATCTTCGGAATACCAATATCGTAAAACATATATGACATTACGATCGAAGGCACGATAACGTCAGAAATCTAGTTAAACCGTGTTATATCCGAAACAAAATTTCAACTTAAACTGTAACATCGCTGTAAAAAGATGTTACTCAATTACTCTCCTATTTTCTCGTTTATTATCAATTCATTTAACTGATAGTATAAAAATTGAATTTTCAACGGAAAACATATACATATGGATTAAGTACATTATTACAAAGTTGCAATAAATTTTCGATATTTTGTGTATTAAGGATAATTGTTTTGGGGGGGGGGGGCGCACGAAGGACCTCTTTTCATCCCGAAGGATAATAGGGTCGCGAAGGGGTGAAAAGGGGGAAAAAACGATGGAAGCGAAACATGCTCAACGCGGCAATATTCGTCTCGCTAGAAGTTACAGCCCGCTGGTTACATTGTATCACTCTACAGCCTCCTGCACTTTGCGTAGTCTGGCCCTGTGTGTGCCAGACAGACTCTCCGAGCTATTTGTGAAACGAAAGGAAAAAGATAACGATCATCGTAATCTTCGAAAATATATTATTACCGCCAAGGATTTTTTACACGAATTACAATGCTGTTGCTTCAAATGAATAAAATATAATTCGTGAACATAATTTCATGGATATATCAATTTTCAATTAATTAATGTGTCAAAGGGTAGAGTTAAAAATTATCTTCATAATTTTCTCGAGAAGAAGTATTTTTACCGTGTGAATTCTAAACTAACCAGAACGCGCTGTTCTCTGTGCGATTCTACAGGCGTCCCGTCCGATAAGTTCCATCGTGCTGCTTGTCTGATAACAATTATTATACTCTACGTTCAGAACTAATGGCTTATTCGGTTTACAGCGTAGCCTGAAAACCTAGAGAAAATTCCAACCTCATCGTCGAACGCGCTAAATATTAATATAAGGGTGTAACAAAAATTCTGGGACACTTTATGTTTATGGATAGAACGCAAAAAAATAAGAGAAAAAAGTCTTATAAGTTGTGGGCGCAACCCACCCCCTATCGAGATACAACCCCTTTTGTAAAAAATTAAAAAAAAATCATATCTCCGAAATGGTACGTCGCAGAGGACCGATTTTGATTGCAAGATAACCGGAGGAGACTAAAGTTTACGAAAAAAATATCACTATCTACGCAAAGGAAGATTTAATGAATGCCCTCAATTTTTCCCAAGTTGTTACAAATCTGCTACGATATAGGTAATCGACGTTTGGATTAAACAAGAATAAATGCTATTTAACAGCAATAATCACAGCAATTATATTTTTTTCTATTACCTTTGATCTTCTCCGGTTATATTGCAATCAAAACAGGTTTTCTACGACGTATCATTTCGGAGATATGATTTTTTTTTAATTTTTTAGAAAACGGGTTGTATCTCGATAGGGGGTTGTATTTAGACAAAACTTTATAGACTTTTTTTTCATCTTTTGGTGCTTACTATCGATACTGAAAAAGTGTCCCAGTATTTTTGTTACACCCTGTATACCGCGATAACAGTGATAAAATGTGTAAGAATTATTAAACGACGATACGCGATCAAATAAAACCTTTATATGAAATACCGAAACCAAGAACCGTTTAAATATTCAAATTTTTTTTTTAATTCAAACATTTGCATACCGTCTGAATTAAACAGTTTGTCGCCCCAAGTCAATTTATCAATCAATTACCCCACCCCACCACCGCCACCACGTAGTCCAGTCGCCGCGACAGTTTCAATCGTAAAGTCAATTAAACTTTTCCCGCGTCACGTTAGGCCGCGTAATTCCCCGACAAGACGTTATTACGTAAATTTACAACGATCTCCCGTTCACGACGTTCGGGAAAAACTTGTAGCCGGCCTACTAGCGCGAATTCATTCATTTCGAGGAGTCGTTTCTATTCGGCCGCGCGGCGGTTTTAAGTGGGCTCCTCAAGACGGGTATGGAAAAACCCGGCCAATGGAAGGGGCAATTAATTAATCCGAAGGAAAGTATGCCGAAGAAGTTCCAGCATGTTCCACGTTCTACTCTTTATTTCCTTCACGAAACAATGGAGATTGCAAGTGTACCCTCGAGAGAAAGAGAGCCGGGAATACTCGACGATTCTCGGTAACGAAGCGCACCAGTCGTCGTCGTCGTCGCGGTGGATTTGCATGAAGTTTAGAAACTTTTCGAATAAACACGAGATACCAACCTCCCTCCCCCCTTCGCCCCTTCCCCTTCCACCCTCGAAGGCGGCACGGTTAATGGAACTTTTCCATTTCCGCTTCGTTCCACCTGAGCCTCGGTCGGCAGAAAGTTCCGATCCAGCTTATGTTTTCGAAAAAAAAAAAATGGGAAACGGAACAAAAACAGGTAAAGGCACACCGTACCGCGACGAGATTTCTTAATCACGACATAATGACGTGCCACGAAGCCACGGAAATTCCAACTTGCTTTTTCAACGCGACGATCCGGATGACTGAAAAACCTGCCGGCGGAAGTTGGAAGTTCGTTGGACAATGTCTTTTTAATCCGTACTCTGTACAGCGAGCTTTCCACCACCTTTCGTATTAACGTTAAAAGAATTTCAACTTTTTTTTCTCTAATTTCCCGTGACACACGATGCGTCGTTTTACTTTTTCTATGGAATCTTCCATTAGAGAGCAATGATTACTTATCAAAGAACAATAGTGTGATGGGGAAATACAGTACTATAGAGAATATGATCGTGATAGTTCCTCTAATATGGGATTTATTGAAGAGGGATTCGGTTGAGGTACTTGTAATTAAAACTTGTGTTGCGATTAGTATTAAATAATGAAACGCACTCAGAATTGTTTCACGTCTTTTGCACGTTTTTGCAGCAACTGACTCGCATTTTGTGCGTCGCGAATCTCGCTCCCGCCGTGGTTTATAAAACAAAAGCCAATGCTTAACACTAGAACTACCGAGAATTAATTTAATCTATATACATGTATAAACGTTATAAACGTTAGATAAATTTATTTGGGAAGAGGGAAAGTGGATGGATAGTTAATTAATCGATTTAATTATGTAGATATAGGGACGTAGTAATGAAGAATCTCGGAAAAAGCACTGTTACAAATTATTGTGACTTTTATAAGATATTAGGAATCCATCACTTTGACTTTCTTGGTAGTTCTAGTGTTAATGTCGCAGTTCGATCTTCGCATGCATCCACACGCACATAATTCATACACACTCATAATTCATACCACGCATACGACATTCTCACACACTGAACGTATTGTTACTACGCGAGCAAAAAATTTCACGCCCTACAGTACCGACAATTTTATTCTTATCGTTTGAAATTTGTTCGTTTTCCCGATCAACCTTTCGCACGAAGATTTCGAACGTCAAGATGAATGACGATGCAATTACACCCCGTCGTTTTGCTCGCGATATCAGGGAGGGAAAAAATTTTGGTAACGACGTCGATAATTGCTGTTTGGGTTAACAAGACAACGTGGAATATCTCGCGAAGTTTTAACGAGCCACAAGGACGCGAACGGTCCGTCGCGGAACGTTATCAGACGAAATCGTATCGCTCGGGGCGAGATTACCGACGAACGTATACATACATACACACATAATACACACAGTGAATGTGTGACGGCGGCAATATCGAACGGCGGGCTCCGCAGGAAAATTCAATCTGATCGTCACCCGGTTCCCCGCATTCTCTTCTCCTTATCCGCGAATCTGTTCAAGAAATATGGCCCCTGGGAAAGAATAATGTGGCTAGCAATGATAACTGCATCGGAATCGTCGGAATAATTTTTCTGGTTAGGGTAACGACGCGTTATACTTGAAAAATGGCGGGCATGATTACTTTGACGAATGAAATCATGAAATTGATATAATCATAATTTTAATAGCTGACCATTATTTTCAAATGAATTGAAGCAAATTTATTTACTGACTATACGGTCGGATTTTAATAAAGTCTTTTCATTTGAAAATGTTTATAGCAATATTATAGTTGATGTTGTAATTATAAAATTAATTAACACGACTACCGAATGAATTTTCTATGCGTTACCGTCTACAACGTTAAAAACTTTCATATCGTACCAATGTAATTTACTGCTGTTATGTGATTTTATCAAGAATGAAAATATTTAACGTTTTAAATAAGTTTGCGAGCCCCCGCTCACCCCACTACGATGCACGTATTAATTTTCAATGTCCGTTATTTTTAATTGGAAATTAATAAAATAAAATTTTAATTGCTATACACTTCGTGCCAAAAAAAAAATTGAGAGTCGAAGAGGAAGACTCTAACCCAAACCATCGGTGGAAACAATCGAAGAAATTATCGAAAGTCGTCGTTCGCCAAAACAATACCGGAATCAGGGATAAACGCAGCAGCGGCCGGTTTCCGCCAGTTTCACGACAACTTTCTCAAAATCGCCGTCGGCTTCTTATCCGAAACTTTCTTTCCAGCGGCACGGAAAGTCCTCCGACCCTCGCGAAGTCTTCACGAACAGCGCGAAAGCCCTTTCAACAGGTATTCCCGCGTTTTTTGCAGCCGATCGTTTTCGCGGATTACGGTGGAAACGGCGACGGGAACGTGACACGACGATCGCGTCGCATCGACAACGATTTTCCGATGTCGTTTTCATGCTTTCTAACAGCAAATATGCCTCGATGCGGTTCGATCTGTTGAAATGACATTTCCTTCGGTCTCGCAAAGCTGCTCGACTGAATAAAATTGGCTTATCGAAATCGCGGTAGTGGAATAAAATTATAAATAGAATTAAAAATATTTTCTTTTTTCCCGGTATTAAAGGAATGTTTTAATTAAACGAGCTTTAAATACGTCAATACACATATATTTTCTGCGAATTATCGCGCAAATTCATTTTATAATGTTTGTCAATATAAAATACACAAAAGAATGAAAATGAATGCGTGGATAATAAAATACTTCGATAAACAATAAACCGTTCCGTCTCCTTTACGCCCCGTAATTTAATAGATAATTTTCACTGTCGTTCGTTTAACGACAAATATTCCGTATAATTCCGGCACCAAAGATTCTTTGGCGAGATAAATTTTTCTCTCGCCATTCTTCTGCCAGCGAGGGTGAAAAAAAATGGTATCCTCGTACATTTACATACGTACGGAACGGTACACCGCAAAGTCGAGAAATTTCAGGATTATTGTTTGGCGT
Source organism: Mimumesa dahlbomi (assembly GCA_917499265.3). Taxonomy (NCBI): domain Eukaryota; kingdom Metazoa; phylum Arthropoda; class Insecta; order Hymenoptera; family Crabronidae; genus Mimumesa; species Mimumesa dahlbomi. The sequence goes on from OU824124.1 coordinate 8,167,249, forward strand.
TCTAATGAAATGTACGCGGAGAATTTAATTAACCCTTCGCCGTAACGACGGCCCGGGGCACACGTGTTGGTTATACATTTAATCCCGAGTGTCGAGTGTTCCCTGTCACTTTAGTGTATTTTTCGCAAGTACACCTCTGTTTGCGATACACCCCCCGCGTCTCTGTTGGGAAAACGTGACTGGGCGACTCCGACACACATTTTCCGCAAATATGCTTCTTTTAGATTTAACGTTCAAATGATACGCAAAGAAAGCTTCTTGTATGAAAACACGCTATACGGTACATTTTACTCGAAACCAAACTTGCATAGTTAAACAGAAACTAAATGCATTTGTTAAGTCTTCAAATGAAAATGACGAGCATTGCCTGCACAAGGTATTTGCGTTAAACACAATTTTTACCGACTTTGTACATCAAATTTATATTTTACGTTCCATTACATTTTTTACAACGTATAACACTAGTCAACATTGTACAGTTAAAAACGGATCGTTTACCGCGATTGTTTACCGTTGTATGTTGTCGTAAGTTACGTTTACAAACAAATTTATTGGAATTTGAAATAATTCCGTTTTCCCCATAAAAAAAAACGCGTACAGCGGTGTGATAAACTGAAATACACAGTCTGGATCGGGTCTGCTCCGAAATAAATCGTAAGGCAGGAGAGTGTGTTGATAATTCATAATTTTCGCGAATATCGAAGTCGAGAGACGGGTGAACGAATGTCCCGTAGGGGATAAGCACGTGCCGCCGGTAAGCAGGAATATGCCACGGTGGGCGTATTCGCCACATATCGCGCAAAACGACAGCCAAACGGTCGCCTGATCGGGGATTAGCAAAGTGCACATATGAATGCGCCGCAAACATGAAAGTGAAAACGGTTTGCGAAAGCACGCGACGATTTAACGATAATCCGAAATAACAGGCAAATTGTAACGGTGGCAGAAAAGTGTAAATTTGAATTTCAATACCGCGCCACAGACCATAACAAGTTTTATCGTATCTCTATGTATGTATGTATGTATGTATGGTACCGTGAATATGGTAATTACTTGAGGCAACATTCTATCTCGACGTGTAGGAACCTTTCGAACCGTTATTGAACGTGCAAACATTTTTCTCCCGCGAACAGCAATAATATGTATAACACCGACTTCGCGAAGTGTGATGAATGTAGAAAATGGAGGAAAATTCTGTGGAGGCTACAATCACGGATTAAATCTATTAAATGTCTCTCTTTCGATGTTTGATATGACGGTGATCAAAATACATCCGTTAAACTATTCCGAAATAGAGCCAATTAAATCAAGCTTCTGAAACGAGAGAGCAGCGAACGGCATTTCCAACGAAAAAATCGGCGAACCTCGTTTATTTCACGTACTTCTAAAATTGGTGGTATATGGTAGTGAACGACTGATGAAAAATTAATGAGCCTGCCGACTGCTGCGGTGGATCGAGAAGACGAACACAGGAAGGGGGAGGGGGGAAGGAGGCTGGGGGAGAGGACGACGAGAAAAATTATAGAGCAGAAAATGAGCGGAAAAAGGAAAACAAGCAGAGATGGAAGAAGAAAACGGATAAAAACGTCAAGTGAACAAAAAACGAGTAAACGGAAATAGAAATAGAGAAAGCGAAAGAACAGAAGAGTATATGTATGTATAGAGTGAAAGGAAAAGAGGCGAGGAATAGAGTGATCGCGTGAAAAAAAAAAGAAGAGTGGAAGGCAGATTTACCAGATAAATAAAGCAAAAAACAACAGGAGAGGACGAGTGGAAATGTTGACACATTCGTAAAAGGTTACAGTGTTTTTCTCGGCTGGGGAACGTATCTTCCTCTTTTCCCTGACTTTTTCCCACGTGTTATCTGATCACGATGCGATTAAGAACCCAGACTACTGCTGTCGTCTCGCGGGAAAAGTAAATTGAAACTGACACGCTCCATTTTCCGATCGTAAGTCGCCACTCATATTCCGCGGGATGCCATTTATGGACGTGAAAAAAATAACGCGGATAATTTCAAGTTGACGGATCATTTGTATTGTATAAAAATGTATGAACTTAAATATAAATCGCTGTGCGAAACAAATTATTTTTTATTATGGAGTATTTTAAATATTTGCGAATATTATTTTCAAAATTGTACGTATATTAAGATGATTTTATTCGTAAAACTGATAATTTACAAAATTGACTATGGGGGTCACCGATGACCTAAACTTGATGGTAGCGTCGTGAGGGTCACCGGTGACCGGCGCTTCAATTTCTACTGAACACTAGAAAATCATAATTATGATAAATGTCAATGATTATAAATTGTTTGATACCATCATCGTTACCACAATGGTATGAGAAATTAATACGTTATAAAAACATCTAAAAATAGTTCTATTTATACATAAAATATACACTCAAAGCCTACACATGGCGATTTTACGAATCTATAGTGCGACCATGGGCAATCCATGGAAAAAACGTGAATCATTCAACGTATTAAAAGTTCCACATCGTCAAATAAAAAAAAACAAAGCAGTAATATAACCCAAAAATTTCTTATATTACTTATTAATTCATTTCCCATAAATCTAAATACCACATAATTTTAGAAACGAGTCGACCCTCAGCGCTACGAATCCCAGAAAATTTTTCCATCACCCGGCATTTACACCTTCCAATCTGCAAGGCCTGATCCTGTAATACCTCGCGGAAAACTAAGAGGGAAAAAAACCCGTCGGGGCCGATTCCGTCGATGAACCAACGCCGCGATATTCTCCTTCCTTTGTTCCCGATTGAATGGTAGGCTCGATATCAATTGAAACGTTCCAGGGAGCGACTCCATCGGCTCGACCAACAGAAAATTTTTAATGAAAGTCACGAACAGGCATAAAAGTAATGGCGGATTCGCCCGGGAAAGCGGAGAGAGAGCCGGGTAATCTCTGACATCTTGTTACAGCTCGCCCGCAAGAAAGAAGTAGAGTGTGGTGGTGATGGTAGTGATGGTAGTGATGGTAGTGTTGGTGGTGTTGGTGGTGGGTGCTGTGAGGGTGGTTTCTGAGACCTTCGCGGCCGCGTTCAATTAAAGCGTCACCTCCCGCAGAAAACTTTTATATGAATGGTTTTCATTACGTCGCGGACTTATTAAAACCGTCTTCGCGGGGGTATTAATATCCCTGGTCCAGACGAGTTTTGTTATCAGCCCCGGCCCATTCAGCCGGTCATGCCTCCGCGGAAACGTAATGGGCCGTTTCGCCTGTTAACGCGGGTGTAAATGTATGGTAAACATTAATATGGGATAGGGGGATACCGTTTTCGTTCGCGGCACGATCGAGTGGAATGTTTTACAGCGTACGATGAATACAGAAAGGGTTTTTAACTCACTTAGGGCTTGCTTGGAAATTCTCAGGAATTCAGGCAGGTCGTTCGGGGTTGAATTATTACTCGGGCGAGTAGTTCGACCTGAAACGAAAAGAAATACAGTTTTGTTAGGGATATAATATTTTACATTAAGTTGCGTATCGAATTCGATCGAGATATTGATACTTTTATATTTCGGAGATACTTAGTTAATGTTATTCACGTATCGAATAAATTGTTACGTCAATTACGATGTACGAAATGATAATAATACGAAAGGTAAACGAAATATGCCATGGTTGAGACGAAATTGTGCTCGTAAACAAGAGATCGTATAACCGCGAGAGTATAGGATGTATGCATACAATAAAGGGAATACAAAATAAGCAATATGCGTATAATTTTAGATTTGCAAATATATACAATAAATCTTGCACAGGGTGGCAATATACGGCAGGTTTATCGAGTTTTTCGCGTATTCCTTTGGCGAAATATCGTACACATCGAATCGAATTTTCCCCACCGGTAAATGTAATAGAACGTACTGGTGGAAGTGGCATAAAAAATAAAACCATCGACACATTTCCAAGTCGGTTCAACGACGAATACATCATTTTCTCAACAATCCTACGAAAAAGAAATATAAAACACTTTTTAACCTAATAAAATGTACTTTTAACCGTGCTCCACGGTTAAGCATATTTCCTTCTGGAAAATTATTTAAAAATTACCCCAATAAATCTCACATTTAACGCGTCACAGAGTTTCGCTTAAAAATCCGGTAATTAATTCTCAAAGAAATATCCAGAAAAAGCGGCGAGTCCGAAAGGCTTCGCGTGCACGTACGTACATACATATATTAACAAGCCTTGTGGAGTATAGAAAGCACTGAAAATGGGACGCCATTTCCCGAAGAGTAATAGCGAGAGGACCAGACGACGTCGAGAAACATCAGAATTATCCTCCGCGCGACAGGAAATAATTCCACCCTGTTCCCGGTCTTCTTGATTTCGCGGAGTGTAACGTTTCCACGGCGTATTTTTTCTTCTCTTATTCTTTCTTCTCTCTCTCTCTCTCTCTCTCACACACACTCTCCTCTCCCTTTCCCCAGCGCAACGGAAAAATTACACTAACGCACGAACCATCCCTTTAAGTAAACTGCGGCAAGCTAACACAGTGGTTTCGCGTGTGCTCGTGTAAAATGCACTTCGCCTCACCGCCGGGCGTTTATAATTTCGCGGTGGATGCAACGCGGTGAGAAAGAAAAAAGAAAGAGAAGAAAGAAAAAAAAAAGGAAAAAATTGCGAATGACGGGCAGCGGCGGGAAGGACGACGCCGGATAACATCCGGAGAATAAAAACGCGCGTTGCAAGAGGCATTCGAGTGTACTCGTGTGCGAGGGCGCGTTGTTTCTTAGAATTCGACGCGTGTTTCTTTCTTTTTTTTTCTCTCTTTCTCTCTCTCTCTCTCTCTCTCTCTTCGTATGTTTCCTTCTTTCTTTCCGTCTTTCAGCAACGGCGAGAAAACGCGAGTTTTGCCGCACTCTATTCGCGACGGCAACAATTCCCAAGCCGGGCGTGGCGCATCGAAGATGCAACGTTAGTTTAACGCCGTTAATATGGAAATTAGGTGGCTACAAGTGTGCAGCACGAGCGGGCGAGCGAGAGAGCGAGCAAAAGGTGGCTACTACGGGCAAGTGGATCCGCGTAGGTACAGGTTTTTCGTGTTCTTTTTTTTTTAGAACGTGGTGAAGGGAAATGTAAATGCAAACTCCTCAGGATTTTACCGGCTACGATTGGAGGAGGAACTGGTTTCGGTTAACTCGGTTTCGTTAAATGCTTCTCGCGGTTCTGAAATTACTTACTACAAGGTTCATTGGCGCACTCGATACTCGTAACGAGATCGATAGTAAAAAAAAAAGGAATATATGTATGTGATTAAATACGCAACCAGATTTTGCATATCTACGCTTTTTGAAACGCGTACGCTTCTCCGTGGTATTACTGCGATACTTCAGCGTACAAACTGTAGGAATATACAGAAACTCCCAACATTTCTGCGAAACAAGACGATGTCTGGAAGCAATTTCCACAGCAACACGAGCTTCAATTAAAATCTCCAGGCCAACCAACGAGTAAAAGAAAATTCTCCAAAGGGAAGTAGCTACACTTGAGTTACTTAGTTGCGAAACCAGATAAGTCACTTTTTTTTTACTCTGAAAACCAGACACGTTCGTAACGAAATCCCATGCAGTGTGAACCGTTACTTCGTAAAATAAAATAACGTTACAACGGCGGAATCGTTGAAACACAAACACACATCAATACGTTTGGTTTCACAGTGAAATACATCGATAAGACAGATCTAATTATTAATTAAAATATGTATGACATTACATGGTTACATTAAATATCTCGTATATTTACCACCTAAAAAATCACGAGTTCACTATGAATTTCTAAAAAATATAAACAAAAGGTATTCACATTAAATATTTCGCATATTTACCACCTAAAAAATCACAAGATCACTATGAATTCATAAAAAATGTACTATTCTCCGAACAATTTAGTTTCCCTGACCTACGATCGGCCCACTAACTCGAGGTCCATTAGCGATAGAACAGTAGACGTTGCTAGCATGCTTGGGCATGCTTTGGCATGCAAACATCGTCTACTATTCTACATCTACCTAACCATCGAACCACATGTACATTTGTCCCCGATTTTCCAGCTACAATTTCCATACGACTCCATCCAAATTTCACCGAATCTTCCATTCGTCCTTATCAATCCCTTCCAAATTCTTAAATTCGATCTTAGCGACTTTCTCGTGGCGCATACGAGTAGAACAAGGTAGAATTTGGAACAGTGGACGTCAGACGCCGTTGGAAAGGGGATGAAAAGGGGGGTGGAAAGGGGGATGAAATGCAGGGGACACGTGCAATGCGGCAAACTTGAATATCCGGGCTAACGACACGCCGTGTTAACCTGCCGGTAACTAATAGCCAGGTCGGCGATACGAACAAGTGGTCGCTAAGTACGGCAGGAAAGCGACCCTTGTCGGATGACACCTTCTTAAAATAGTGCGTTACACCCGGTGCATTCGCGGGAAAGCACCGGGAACCCGGATACGGTTGTTGTATCCGTTCCGACGGAGGACCGCCGGCGTTCTGCAAGAAACCGCCGTCGCGTTTGCGTTAGTCGCACACTTTTCCCCGAGTGCTTCTTTCGCGCGCGGTAGTCGCACGGGAAATTTCAAAGAGGAACAATGAAGCCGTGCGGTTGACGCTCTGTGTCGGAAAAGATTAGCCAGCTGGAATTTACTAGTCGTTCGTTCCTCCCCTGCGCGCGCTAAATTTCGTTCGCAAAGGAAAACTCTTCCACACTGGCGTTTGCTTTTTTTCGGGATTATTCCCCGTAGCTGGTTTCGTTCTAGGTGGGTGGGATGTGTCGTTGATGTGCGATTCTTTTGTAATTGCTGCAAATCCCGGGGCAAGTGTGAAAGTTTGAAAGAAAATAGCGAAAGGTAAATAATAGGAAATATGATATTAATTGAAGGAATTATGATTTAAGAAAATTATTTCACGAGAAATTTCGATAAGGTGTAATTGAGGTGTTAAAATTGCGCGAAAAACGTAGGTAAACACGTATCACAGGTTTGGATATGAGGATAATAAAAATAATGTAGCATCGTATAGCAATGGGATAGAAAGAACGTCGTGGAAGTGTTCACAATTAATAATAAATGCAAATTTAATGCAGAAAACGAGTTAACTCGTCAAAACCTTTTATCAAGCAAATTTTGGATTACGAGCTTCCCAGCCCTGCCCGACTAATTGTTGATTATATCACTTTTACGATCTCAATAGAAACTTCCTGGCACATAAACCCGGGCAATTAACCACGCACGTGTGCAGAAGTCCTTTAAAAAAGTACATTATCTTTATGACAGCTAAAAATATATTCTACTTCTATGAAAGAATAATAAAGACTTCCTTATTCCAGCCATTCGGCATAGACAATCTGCGGCGATGATTGCCGACACGAAAGTAAACGAAACGCAACAAGCGGGCTGGTATCAAAAAGAGGAAAAAATAGAAAGGGAAAAAAATCGTTCGTCAAAAATGAGTCTACACCGACACCGGCGTGGTCATTTTTTTTTTTTTATTTTTCTCCACCATTCTCCACCCTTCGTTCCCTTGTGTCACTTCCTCTCTCTTTCAACATGATACGCCACAATCCTCCTCCCTGACTCGCTCTCTCTTCCCATCCCTTTCTCTCTCTTTCTCTCTCTCTCCCTCCCTCGTTGTACTCGTCGAAACGTTTGAAAGCGGATTTGCGGAGCGTAGCTGCATTCGAACGTGATCCTAGCAATTTGTCGCAGTGGCGCATTCATCGCTGCAAATCGAAGCGATTAAGAGTACCTATGGATACTCGAATGCCGGTTCGACCTGCCAAACCGGTTTTGCGCTAACGGTGCAAAGCCCTATTTTTTTTTCTCCCCCGGCTTTCGCGTGGAGGGAAAGAACCACCGAGATGAACGAAGAAAGGGAAAGAATGGAGAAAAAGACGGGGAGGTGGAGAGACAAAGATTATTAGAGATCGTTTCAATGCCTTTAAAGGGTTCTCACAAGGAAGGGCGTGCTCGACCATAGAGAATCCTCTTTCCCGTTTCTTCCTCGTGATTTCACCGGAAGTATCCGGTGATTCTATCGCTGGACCAGCGGCAGAATTTTTTCGTATAATTCCTCGTTTGTGGTAACGGTATATTGTGTGCCACGTTGGAAGTGTAATGAAACGACTCGTTCCGTTCGGATGGAAGCAAGTGTTGGTACGTTTATGGATTATTTTTTTTAAGAAATCCTTGTTTTTTATATTGTAATGTTTATATGGTTTTTTTTTCAGTAATATTGATATATAAATTGAAATGAATGCGAAGCATTGATGTTTGATGTAAAAACAAATAGAATTCCGAAGGAATACGTGTCGATCCGTAAAATTCCGTAGTTGAATCATCAAAGCCGAACACATGTACGCGAAATCAGAGCGCCGAAAGGGCAAACGAGATGATCACTTAATCAAACCCGACCGTAAATGGCTTTCCGCGTGGCGTTTATTTCGGTTTCATTATTAACGTTGCACTGACCGTTTCACTGTTTGCGTGAAAAAAGGGCCATCTGTTTGATATGTGTTGCGTGTGATGCCCCGTCGAAGAAAGTACACTAGTCATGCCATGCATGCGAATATGATAGATATCGGAAAATATTGATTTTATAAACGGTGAAACTGGCAATGGAATGTTGTACAGATAACGGTGCGAGTTGTAATGTATGCGAAAAATTTATTGCGACAATTTCGTGTTAGGTTTCCCTGTCTATAAGTCTGAGTTTGAATATCATTCGATGTTTGAAATTTTCATTTTAAGGTGTGGTACGTCAAAGTGTAAAATTACCGGATATCTAAAATGTCAACGTTTTGAAATTTCCAATACGTCGGAAGTTTCAAAGGCTAGAAAACATCTAAACCCAGAAACCATACAACGTAGAAATTTCAAAGCTTCAAATTTACAAGAAGCAGAAATTCGAACGAACGAAATTCACGTTCAATCGTCAAGAGTATCAAAGCATTGAAATTTGTTCTTGTAAAAATGTCAAGACTAAATCGTGTAAAATAAAAATAGCACTATTATAATTAATTAATCAATCCGAGTAGTTGTTTAATTAAAATCGTACTTGTCCCACAATTTGTCCCACATCTGCATGCAGATGAGTGTCCACCTTTGACGTACATTTCGCAGTAATTATCGGACTACATTCAACTTTTCCGTTCTGAATAATATTCGCGAGTAAAATTTCACAAAGAAAAAGGGTCATGAAAAAAATATGTTTACCTTTCCCTACGCGATATACATACAGCCCTGCGGTGATATTGTCAGTGCTTCATTACGGGTATGCGTAAAAGCCGAATGCATTTTTGCAGCTCTGCGAAACGTGTGTCGTTAAAAGAGAAGGCAAAACATTCACGTTCAAAGAACTCCAATAATTTCCGAAAGTACGACTTTCTTTTTTTTCCTAAATGCTGTTTTTATAACCCCGAAATCGCGTCGGGCGCGCTTTTATATCCGACAAAAACTTCGGGTTTACGAATTTTCATTCGGATTTTCTTAATAAACGTTACGCATAACTTTGGTGGAAAATTTTCAAATATATTCCGGAACGCATTGCTTGACGTATTGTAGTCAGATCAAAATCAATCTTTTGTCTTTCATACGGCGGAACCATATACACGCGAATCTACTGGAACACGACACGCTCGGTTTCCTGTCGATCTTCCTCCGATGCTCGAATCTACGTTTACACGGTTAACCCATTAGATTAATCCAGCCTGTAAATTCAGCTAAAGGACCGTAACAACTGTATTTTTTGACCGACTGTTGGCTTTAACTGCGCTGTGATGCGTCGTGAAACAACAACCAAAAATTGTCCACTTTATAAAGTAATTGCAAAAAAAAAGTAAAAAAATAAAGGACAAATATAAATTATTATATGTATAATAGTTTGTACATTATTATATTTGACGATCAGAATTTATCGAAATAATGCTGAACAATTAGGGAATCGTTAATTATACGCACGATGATTTTGAATGGAAAATATAGGAGAAATATTAATTGCCATGCTATAGGACACAGTATCAAATATCTACTTGTCGAATGGAATAATTAATAAGAATTTCCCGTAGTTGTATCGGTATCAAAGAATTTCTCTTCCGGGAAGTGAACATGAAAAGTTTCCTGTACCTGAAAGGCTTAAGCAGTTCTATTCTTTCTACAGGTTCAAATTAGTTAAAAGGTGCTTTTCAGGAAAATTAATTGCGTTTCTTTTGAACTGAACGTAGTCCTTTGAGGATAAATCACACGTTGTAATGTAAAATGTAGAACACAGCTTAAGCAATAGGGTCTCGACGGCTACAAAAAAAATACATGATCCTTTCAGAGCTCTCATTTTCATTTCACACAAAAAGTCTCATTCAACAACGTGTACATGAATTTAATATCCATTCACATAAATTAACGTTATAATTATCATCGCCCGGTAGTTTCCCTCAAAAACAACCAACGCCGTTAAGTATCCACTACGCCCCCATTATCTCGATACAATTTTTCGAATTCATCGTACACCATTTTTCATCGCAACTCCGCGGATACGCTCTTTCCAACTTACATCGTTCTTCCACGATTTTTAACACTAAACCTACCGAGGTGGATCAAATGACCATTTACAAACTATTTATTAAATTACCTGCGTGCAACGTTATACCTATCAACGTTAATTTCTTTAATCAACACAAGCAAAATACAATTCGTTATGTCAAATTAACTATTATGTAAAATCAAATGTAGAATTGATCTTTTTACGGATTCAATAAGAATATGTATATAAAATATCGGTAGATTTAGTGTTAATTACAATCGTGAGCCAAGTTTACTCTTTACAAACTTTTTATTAAATTACCTGCGTGCAACGTTATAGATTTCAACGTTAATTTCTTTAATCAACACAAGGACAATATATGAGGTGCCTAGAACACAAGGGGTATAAGTGATATTCTCAAAAGGACTGAGATCTGTGCCATGAAACTCTGAATTTACCATTCTATTGAGTGGTAAAGGAATCTAAGTAAAATGTCCACACTGTACATGGTTTACATTCTTGAATAAAAAAAAATGTTGTATTATATTGTAATTTGTGAGCATTTGTGAGCTTTGAACTTAATTTTCTCGGAACTAAATAAAAGTCACTTATACCCCTTGTATTCTAGGCACCTCATATAAAATCTTTATATCAAATCAACTATTACGTGAAGTCAATAGTAAAAGTTATCATTTTACGGATTCCATAAATATATGTACATAAGCTATCGATAAATTTAGTGTTAATTGTAATCGAGAACCAAGATCGAGACCAGAGCCGAAAAAATGATCGAATCTTCCGTTTTACAAGATTCTCGGTTGGCCCTCTGCATTTAGCGAGCAGGTTATACCGGGTGCACGAAACGACAGGACACCGGATAAGAGACGCGAGAACGAAAGTGTCGTTATTATTAAATAAGGCGTGGCAAAGGCAGCGGGGCGGGTAGTCGGCGGTTATCTCGACGGACAGGGGAGAGAAGGATCATGCATAATTCAGCGAAAACTTCGTCCTCGACGGGATGGTAGCCGAAGAACCATGGTATCGGTGCATCTCGGTGCAAGGAGTAACGGCACTCTGTCCTTTCCTTCTCGTGACGAGCTGCTCGCCGTAATCTTTACCGAGCCATTAACGTCGAACAACTTTTTACACCGACCGAGGAACTTTACTCTTTGTACGCCGCTCCACTGCACCGAGAAACACTTCCCGATTTCAACTGGTGACTCCGAATGTGTGTTTCACGGTCCAGATCTGATTCGGGGGGATGGAGAGATTAACTGCGGATAATGCGGTAAATACGTATTTTCCATGGGCGATGGAGAAGTATATTTAAATCGAACGTTTGCTGATTATATGTCATTTGTAGATACAAGAATCTTCTAATTGTGAAAGATAAACTAAATAAGTACTAACATTTATACTAGTATTTATCGATAACTAGTAAGTATACGTGTATACTTCTTTTACCTGGCTGAATAAAAATTTATAGTAAGTGTAAAAATGAGTTGTTTCCAATTTTTTAGCGAAATGAACATTTTATTTGAAATAAAATAAAAAATGTTAAGTAATTATAGAAATATTGGTCGTGGTGTTTGTGTTACTTTTCGTCGCTTTTGTGCAAAATTAAAATTTCTAGAGAACAACTTATTTCTACATCTAATATCTGGATTAGAATCCACAGTTTAGTTGTGTGGAATTTAATTTAAATGATTTTTGCCAATTCGTTTTCTGACAATTTTCTTTTTTAAAAAAATCCTCTACCATAGGTAAATCAAGCCTTATCGGTGGAATTCCACTTTTGACGTGGCAATGTAATTCTACGGCACAAATCATGGGAGGTGACAAAACTACCTAATAAACACCGAATAACGTCCCAACGTGAAGTCACGTATAAAACGCTGCCGTCCGATAAGGGTTAGGTGTAATAAAATTAAACTACACATGGATACGGCTCTGTAATCTCTTTCGACTCCACGACGCTACAATTTCGCAAACTACTTTCAACAAATTCCGTCAAGACACTGTCTCTGCAGTTATTCTTACGCAGTCAAACGACGTAAACAAAGAATGCAAGTTTTTTGGGTAAAAACAAATGAAAAGAGATACAAACGAAACGTTATCGAACGAGGTCGGAAAAATAAAAAAAAACATAGGTTTTAAAATCTGCAAAAATTTCGCATCCATTAATTTCCTTCTCCGATAGTTGATGTACTTATTTTTATTAGAAATAATATTGATGGTTGACGGATCTTATAAACAGATACTTAAATAATTTAAAAACTTATTGGCAACATCTCCAAATGAACTAATACTTATTAATTTCTAATATTACACTTTGACTAGTACGATAATAATCTGTGTTGATATATCGCAGCAATCCTGCAACCCCGGAAACTTGGTATCTATCTTCTTAATACCCAACACCCCCACAATTACACCCTTCACTAACTCCCTTTTTTTCTTCCTTCCCCATGGGTCCATTTCCCGAAGTAATATCTCCCTCACCCTGACACTGAACTATTAGACATTACCCAAATATATTGCAACCGTCGTACATTCGTAGCTTCGTTATTATCTTCACCTTCCCGGAATATAAATTCCCATATTGTCCATGTTCCTAGAACAACCCCCTCAAAACTGATCAATGTATCCCGAACTGCACCCCGGAGGTACCCAAAAGTACCCTAAGTATTTTTCGGACTATAAGACGCACTTTTTTAGATAGAAAAATGGACTCAAATTTTGGGTGCGTCGTATGGTGCGAAGGTAACATTAAAATATTTTTAAAAAATTAAAAACTAAATATTTAAAAATTAAGGAATGGCAACTATAGTTCAGATGAAAATAATATGAAGGGTGAGATTAATGAGACGAGCGATAGTACCAAGATTAACACTAGATTTACGGATGTTGATTATATACCTACTTTTACTGAAGTGTACTTTACTACTATACTAATATAATATACTAAGTGTAAATTAACATTTACACATATTTCATTACTCAACTAAAAACCAACGTATGTATTTCGAAAATAATATTAAAGTTTTATATATAGTAATCAAATTTTGAATGAGTCAAATTGACTCGATCCGTAAATCTAGTGTTAAAAAAAGAACTGAATATTGCTAGTACGAGTTATGTTAACAATAAATAAAAACACTCTGCTCCGAGAGTAACATTAAAATATCTTTTTCTAAAAATCATCTTATAAATTTGAAGTGTATCTTATCATCCCCAAAATACTGTACATTTACCAGAATTTCGAATATGTTGTTCGCTAATAAAACCCACTAGCAATAAGTAACCAATTCTAATCAAACTCACAAAAATCATCGCTCCACCCAAAAAAACCAGCCAATTTCGGTCACAAGAACGAGATGGTGGATCCGTACAGTGCCGTGCTTATCACGAGGACACGAGAAGGAAACGGAGAGCAGTACGAGAATTACTCGGATGGGAATACGGGTCTGAGCGCCATAAGCAGGCGAGAAGTGGAAGCTCCGTCGGTGCTTGAAACTTAATCCTCCGCGTCGTCATAAGATAACGGTACTCGGCGCCGCATAAACTGCATTGTCCTCGAGGTAAGCGCCTGCTGCAACATCGTCCCGTTGCACAACCCTGTCTGCATTGTTTTCGAGACGTTGCTGACGCCCGGATGACGCTCCGAGTCTCTTTTCTCTCTTTCTCTCCCTCCCTCTCTCGTTTTTTTTTCTCTTTTTCTTTTACCTCCACCGAATCAAGCGGTTCCGTGGTGCCCGTCAAATGAGTTCCGGATCTGCATCGCGATTTATACGCGACGGAAACAAGTAACACGACGACAACAATCGTGGCAAAGAAAACTGCGAGGGGGACGGGGAGGGGGGGATCTTCGAATTAATCCAGCAATTTCGTGACGAGGGGGATTGAAAGGGGTTGGGAAGCTAAAAAGTTGCGAGGATTAGCGTGGAGAGCGTACTTGAATGCTTGCTAGTAGCCTTCCTCTCTTCATGGGACCGGGCTTCTGTTTTCTTGTTTACGCAACACGGATTTGAATGTTAAAACAGATGTTCCGCCGGTGCGGTTAACCGTGGAACACTAATACGATTTGCGTGCAACAAAATGAAACCCTATCGTACGTTTGCGAACGAGATTGATTCGATAGTTTAATAACGGAGATTGTCGCGGCTTGTGGAATCAGATTTAATGGGAATTAGAAAATACTAATTGTTAAGGGATTGAAACCTTGAGGAGTAAAATGTAAATGAAGACTTTTATATGGTTTTCTGTATGAAAGAAAGTATTACGTATCATTCTAGAGTTTTCATTAAAGGTATCAGACAGCGTTGGTAATGAACAAAATTTATTTGACTGAATTTCCTACATTGTTCTGTCCCTTTTTCATTACCTTCTGAAGAACGCGTTAAAATCACTAGTACATGTGATAACGAATTTATATTTCTGTATTTCCTGGAAATAACACACATCCAGAGCAACGCGATACCTCAATTTTTTCTCGGCTTTCATTATCATTGTTTTGGTAGAAATATGTGAAATAAATATTATTGTAAACGTAAACAGCATTTTCTTTTGTCTATTTTTTTTAATTGCAAACTCCATTTACGCGACTCGGAACAGCATAAAAAACATACACGTTCATGAATACTCCGAGTAAATCGAGGTACCCTTGTACACACACATACACACACACACACACGTACCTAGAGTACGTCCTTATTTTTCCGCGGAAATTACACCCCCAAATTGATGTTAAATTTGAAAAATTGTAATGCAGACGATGTGTGAATGAGTGATGGTTCACGCTACGCGGAAAAATGTGAAAAGCTGCCGAAACACGCGTTGATTAATGCTTCGTCAGAGTGACGCGAACAAACTAACAAAGAAACTGTTCGAACTGACCGACTAACCATACCGATGAATATCGGAAATATTCTAAAGTACTATAAAGTAAAAAGGATCGTAAAACAAATAGCTGTTATAAATACTGATTTCTAATTTCTAACGTCAAATATTGTCCAAAATCCATCTTTCGTACGATTGCATAACGCATTAAAAATTCATTGAAATGGAAATGAGACATCCCCCTTGTAAAGTACAACGCTACGATGCTGTAAACCGATCGAACCGGAAGAACAGATAAGAACATATATAGATGTTGAAAAGAGAATTTATGAAGTAGAAGAGAAAAAATTTAAGACGGGAGGAAAGTAGCTCGGTAAAAAACGTGCGAATAAAAATTCGTGTTCTCTTTCATAAAGACCGAGTCCGCAATTCAACCCGTCCGAGGACCCTTTTCAAACGAAACAGTGATTAATGAGGTCCAGTATCGTATCAAGTGCACATGTAGCCAATACATATACTTCACCTTACAATTCGCGATGTTTGAAAACGTCGTTAATCATCATCAGGCATCCTTTTTCCCGTTTTAAGGCGCTTTAATTTCCTTTCAAATCCACTGTTTAACGAACGTATTAGTAAAACGAGGAAGTCGCGTTCGTTACATCATTTAATACCAGCGGGCTGACATATCGATTTTCACCAACTTACCAGAAATACTTCGACCCGATTAATCGGGTTTCAGAGAAATCGTGAATAATTAAACCATTAATAATATTTTTAATCGAGAATCGTCAAGTACAATTTAATAAAATCGTTATCGACAAACGTTATTTTTGTTTTCAAATAAAAATGAAAAAAGAAAGTATTATAATATATTATATTATATATTATACATATATTATCACTACGTAAGTATCTAAATCACTCAAATATTTTCAGCACGTCTCATCAACTCCGACTGACAAATTGTGATAATTAAATTAGTCGCGAATAATGTCAATTCTAATTTAAAAAATATATATATTTCGAGACACAGTCTGCACATCTGGAGTTCCATCGTCCGTCAAAACCACGAATAGTTAAGGAATCGTGGATATCATGGAGAGTGATATTCCTCTCCACGTGGCGAGACGAAAAGGGGCAGAGAGAGAGAAAGGGGGAGAGGGAGAAAGACGAATGATTCTCTGGAATAAAGCACGACGGGCCTCTGTCTCGACCCTAGGGTGAAATTTGCATCGGCGATCTTTTCCCTCTTCCGTTGTTCTTTCGTCGTCCCCCGTCGCGAAACTTAATTTGTTTTATTCCCCGAAATTTTTCACGTAGAGAAAGGAAGCGGGGAGAAAGTTTCTAATCATTTACGATCCGGCAAAGATAACTTTATTCTCCTCGAACCTCTTCCCTTGCGTGGAAAATAAAAATTTCAAGTAACGGGGGGACCATGAAAATTATAAATTTCCGTCAAACTTGTCTCATCCCATCTTCATTACGTTTATAATAAATCCTGAATATTATACACACTAAAATTGTGTAACAGACAAGATACTCAGAAATAATTGTACTAAATACAATTCCAAAAAGAATACAATTTAAATGACTCCTCTGAAACGCAGTAATTTATCTCGTTTCTTTTTCAAGTACAGTTTTCGCGAAAAAAAATATTTCCACGATAAGCGAGAAAAACACAAGGAAAAGAATGCATCCCTATACGTTCAAATAGATGTTACGAGGGGCGGGTGAACGAAAAAAACAAAAAAAAAACATTTGCCTCAAATAAAACACCGCGCGAGATATATGATAGACACCGCCTCCCACTTTCGCCGAGATAAAAGTAAAGCGTTGTTGTTTTTCGACGGCGGAAAAACGTTTCGCGTTTCATTTTGCCCGACTGGAGAACGGAGGAAACGATTTTCGTTTCGGCGCACGCAAAAATTCATAACTCTACACCGGAAGAGGAAAAACGCCCGACGGAGTATAACGTTGGACGTCGAATCGACGTGTTTGCAAATGTTCGACGCGCGGCTTCGACGGCTCGCCGGGAGAGAAAAATTGCCCATTTCACTGTCCACCATTTTTCTACCGACAAACCACCCTGTCATCCCTCCCCACCCCCCTCCCACCCTAACCCTCTCCACACACTCACACCGCAACGATCAGAACTGCAGGTGAAAAACGTTACTGCTTGTTGAGCGGAACTTTCCCCCACTCGTCTTGTTTCGTTGATAATGAAACTTTCGTTTTATATACGGAATACTTCAGATGTTATCGCGACTATTTCGCTGGTGAATTCGGATGAAATATACGTACATGGGAAATTTCTACCGGTTGGAGGATGTGTTATACATATACATATTATATTTCGTTTCGTTCCGTAATTGAATTTCATTTGACGCAACCGAATGATTGTTCAATCTCTCGATACGTTACGAGAAATTATATTATATATTATTTACGATAATATTCCGCGGGTATCGCGGGAGAGAATCAAATGACTCGTTATATCATAATCTCCTCGTACGAATGAAAATCTATGTTACCGAATACAATATGGTTAACAAAACTAAAAAAAAAATATCAAATGAAATAAAATAAACTTGTTTTTCAGATATTCCATGTCAATCCGATAACACTTAGTAATACTCGTAACGCAAAAGCAGATAACGAAATATCATCGGTACGGCGTTTATCATTTTATTCCGGTGAAAATTTAATCGCCGTATTATGCAACGGGATTCATAAAAACCGCATGCTTTATGCAATACTGTTCCGCAATATTGAATTAAAAACGATTCATCTCTGACACGATTTACATTCGTGCGATTTCTCGATGCGAACTCTTGTTTAATCCCCCTCGCGCGTATTGGCTTTTTAAAAGATAAAAATTCAAATAAAACAAAACCCGTATTTGTAAACGGGTAAAAACGCAGTTCTCGTCAACGTTCGTTGTTTTATTTCTTGTCCAGTTTCTCTATCGCTGAAAGTCAGGTCGCATTTCGTATCTGTGCGAACCGTTTCCCGTCGCCGCGGTCCGAACAGATTTCCTCCGGTATTTCGTTTCGCTAAACTCGTTCAGTGTGAAAATGGTTTTTGAAAAACCGGGGCAAGAAATCGCTCGTCATCCGTGCAACAACGAGGATGTCGATGGAATATAATATCGTTACGTCCCAACGGCAACATTCATCGCGGGCGAATGTAAATGCACCATCGCACATATAAACGCATTTGTCGTTCGATCGACGTTATATGGTATTTTACGTTGAAGCCACGCGCCAACGGGAGAGTAGAAAGAATCAGTGTTACGTAAGAAAATGAGTAAATCACATCATTGGCAAAATGTTAGTAATAAATCGGCGAATAAAAATTGTCGATACACTCTGATTTTAATATTACAGTTTAAGGTTGTTTAATGAAATTGTGTATCAATTTATTTTAATCGGATAGCCTTTGATACAATTACTAAAAAAGAATAAGACTTTCAAAATAAAATTAGTCGGTCCACTGTCCCTTAAAATGTCAAAAAGATTAGATTGAAAATTCTAGAGATTTCGGAGAAAACTTGTAACACTTTATTTGCTTCACCCAACAGAGTGTGATATACTTATCTCTATTTCGATAATTTCTAGTAATTTTTAAAAAAGAGTTCTGCAATTGGCGTTCACCTTTCTACGGAACAAACGACGGAAAGTAAGTTGAACACCTGTGCTAGTCGGCTAGAAACGAGCAATGATAGTTCGCAAGTAGTTTAACAATTCCACGCGTAATTATCCTTCAGAGCTAGATATTTCTCTCCAGATTCTGACGTATACACAAATGATCCAGAATACTTTCTATCGATCGTACTGCTAAAACCAAGCCTTCGAATCATCATACTCAATCCGAACGAACATTAACGAAAGATAACCTGTCCCTCTAATTAACAAGTTAAGTGTAGCGACCTCTTTGCAGAACGTGCAGCTGTGTGTCGCGAAAACCAAGTGATAACGTTAGGAAATTATAAATCCCATTTTAAAATATTTATATTGACCTCTAAACATTCTAAACATATTAAAATTTGCAAAAATATCTTCGATTTCGCCAATATTACGATTTATATATTATATTAAATGGTAACATAATTTTCGTATGACATATACAGTCATCAAACACACTTAACTGGTTAGACATTAATCAACGTAATTAAGAATTCCTCAAACTCGACGAAGACGATGTAGAAAAATAATTAAACTTATTATGTTCATAGTTGTAATATCATTAATAATTTGTTCTGTGATTCTACAGTGATTAATTCTATATGAATATTTGTTTTTATTAGTTAAAGAGAAAGTGATTTATTTATATTCTGGATTTGTATTTGTTTGGCTCTTCATTCCGGATATAACATTTTTATTTTTTATTAAGGGAACATGGTTTGAAAAATAGTCCCTGAAGAGGGTCCCATAAAGGATGGAAACGTTGGACGTTTTATTTTCAATTTAATAACTGTCTTCTTCACTGTGAATAGTTAACTTACTAATAATTTTCTTTTTTCCTTTTTATGTAGTTTAATGTTTATAGACTTTTCTTGGATCGCTCAGTAGGCCAAATTAGCCATTAAACAATTATAAGTTTTGACGATCGTTAAAATTATAATTATCTAATTAAACTTCCGGTTCGTCAGGAGGTGTGGAAAAGAATCCGTCGGAAATCCCGCGGCAATTTCGAGCCAGCCGAGGGCTCGCGGTTTGAAATTCGTTCCATCGACATCGATAACGCGGCACACGGTTCCAGCGTGCGGCTGGGGGGGAGGGGGGGGGGGGCGCGATAAAATCAAAGCGAAATCCCCTGAAAATCGCGCATCGACGGAAACCCACGCATCCCCGACGTTTTCGGGATCGCGTTTCGACGCTCCGCTCGAGCGGAAGAACCTGCCAGACTTTTTTCCACGCTGGCCCCCTTTCGGCTGAGCTGGCAGACGCAATCATCTTCCGGACTGTCAGGCTCGCCTTTTGCGCGATACGAATCTACGAGACGATCATTGAACGTCATACGTTACAATCCCCCCGATATCCAGTTAGCGCGGTCTTTGGAAAACAACCGAGGCATGGTATTATCCACTGGAAAATATACGGATAAACTGGAGTGTGGTAATTAGCGATCTGCGGGATAATTACGGATTGCAGACAGGTTCCTGGATTGCTTGGAGAAAGGTTTTTTTGGGGGGAAATAAAAGACAGATAGCGGAAAATCTTGGCTTCGCGAAGAGTTAAGAATGTAAGAATGATGGCGACTAAGGCGATATTCTCTAGTTTTGTATTTTTTGATTGATATATATACTATTTTAAACGTATCAATAGGGGACGTTCACCACTCGATTACGCGTGAAAATTCCAGGTGAAATCATATTTTCAATTTTTCACACCCGAATCTGTTATCTCTACGCAAAAGTGAATAACTTTGACGAAATCGTATATCACTTTCCCTTTGGAAATTTGATTTTTCTAATAAAATTCATCGAGCGCCGTTAACCATTTCCGTTAGACTTTAAGGTAAACATATACACCTGTGCTATTTGCGATGAAAACGTATCATAAGTCTCCAGTCTCGTCACTCATCAACGGAAACTGAAAACTTGTTAAAAAAATAAGTGTCCATTTCTTAAAGCGAAATGGTAAAATAATTCTATTAGCACACACTTCATCCAGAGCGTTCCTACGTCGTTGTCGCTACTTGTCACGTAATCAAAAAGACCTAACTCCGTTAAAAGTTTCGGCACCGACTGCGATGTGAATATACGACGTCGTGAACGTTGCTCGTTGACGGAAAAAGGTCTGCGAATGGACCCCGAAGTATAGGAGTAAATTACCGAGGGGAGAGGGAGGGGGAGGGGGGGGGGGGGGACTGCGAAAGGGTCCAAATGAAACCCGTAAGAAAAGATCATTCCCATTATTCCCGGGGCGCGATACGTAATACCTCGTGAATTTCCCCGGTTATTCGAATCCTGGAAATGAGAAGATGAAGAATTCACGAGAAAACACGTCGGCGTGTGTGCCTGGTGGGAGGCCCGGGGCTGGGATTTATTGGATGAAATGCAAATTGAATCGTAGTTAGCAAGAGCGCCGAGAAACGACGCGAGTAAATCGTACTTCTCCACCTCCGCCGCCCTCTTTCTGTTCCTTTTACGTTCTCCTCCACCCTGCCCACCTCGCTCCTTCCCGATAATTCGCACATAAATTCACGACAAATTGAAATAAAAACTGGGTCGATCGAGATGCAATTTACCCGGATGCACTCGGCAGGACAAAAAAAGGAAGCTGTGCCGAGAAGAGAGGAGAGGGTGAGAGGGGGAGAGGGGGGAGGGGGGATTGTTTAGTACCCGGAAACCAATCCCGTGATTCCCTTTCTCGTATTAATTACGAAAACTTCAGAAGTTCCTCCGATCGACTAAACTTCTGTGGCGTCGGATAATTATTGGCAAAGTACACGAATTATTCTTTCCTGATGGTATTACCGATTATTTCTTATTCCCGTTTTTAATACTCTCTTCTTCTTTTTTTGTGTGTCTCCTATCCCCGGGATTTCCTATTGTGCAGTGTATTAAACTACTGGAAATTATAACCGGGAACAATCGGTACGTATTGCGGGAAAATATAAATTGCGAGTTCCGTTCGGTTTCGTTCACTTTCAAATCCCCGCGGTGAGTATTTTTGTAACGTGCTTTATCAATTTTTATTTTCCCCAACACAATGGAACTGCATTGGCGAACGCCACGATTCGCCATTGCGGTTGACGTAATTATATCAATTATTATAGCGAAAATTACTGTACGTTTAATAGAATTAATACAAATACTTGCGATCGTTCGTCGAGAATTCTTGTTTAAATTCGTCGCAGCTTTGTTATAACGTACAACGGAGTGGTAATTTCCATCAGACGAATTAGAATCATTAAGAAGAAGCGACGGAATTACAGCTACATAAGAACGTTGTGGAAATAAAGAGGGAAAGAGGTGGATTTTTCTGATAAAACTCGATTTACAGCTAACCACCGTAAAGTTTCCTTTGTCTCTAACCCAGCTTTCGCTCTCTCGCCCGTAAACGAGGAACAGAAAGGGGAACTTCGTTACCGCTTTGATGCGGTATTTCGTATTAACCATATAGATCGATGCTTTATTACCATTACTCTGCCCCGAAGTCATCGATGGAAAGCGGAGATCGAGAAAACTATTAAATGGAAAGCCGGTCTCTACGCTTCGTGCAATTTACACGAAGGTTGTCGATCTTCTCGGATGATTACGAAATGTAAGCAAGAAAGTGATGATTATCGTTAATACAATAACAATCTATCCTCGCGGGGCACATAGTGTGTGTGTAATAAAACTTTTACTAAAACGCATATCGATTGACACTTATTAATAGTATACCACGAGAAAAAACAGGAAAATCGTTTGACCTGCTTTACGGTGAATGAATGTATAACATGTATGTATTTACAAAGCATACAAGTCGCAATGTTGTGTGTGAAAGTAGTACACGATGTCATATAATAAAAAAAAAGAAGCAGCATTTACATATTTGGATTTCCCTTTTTTTTGCGCACGCGCAACGTTTACCTTAGCACAATGTCAATTAATTTGCGTTACAGGACGAGGGTCATTTAACCGAAAGTTGTCGGCATTAATCGGCATTCGAAGTTCATAAAATACGAACAGCGTGCGTCGTGTTGCAATATTGAAAGTTAATATTTGTTGGAAAATAACAAGCGACTTTTGACAGCTATTTAATGATACAACTATATCGCGCTTATGCGATAATCCGACGTCTAGACGCGATAACGATTCGTACTATAAATCGGTCTGATCTAATTTTTCGAGAAGATCGATATTACACGGTATTAATGTACGAAACACCTGTTCATCGAGGAAAATATTTCAATATTGCCCGATGCAAATGTAACGCGATGCTGAACGGAATTTTATTTGGCAAAACGAAAAAATACGCGACCTCAATTTTCTCACGAAAAATAGCATGAATTGTAGATTTGAAAAATAACGATGGATTAGAAACTCTAAATACGTTTTGACGCGACACCGTTGAATTTCCAAGCGACCCGCCTCTCTACGTGTCGCATTTTAGTGACCAATTAATGTGCGTAACGAAATTGAAAATTAATGTATAGAAAGGTAATTAACTGGGTATAATGAATACCTGATTTATGCAATATATTAGAATTAATTAAATAATGAATACGCTATCACTGAATAAGTAATTACCGTTCGTACCTTCACGGTTTAACGTTCGTTATATAATACTATACACTAGATAGTGTTAAAATAAAACGGTCACTTAATTTGCACTATATCTGATGAAATGAAAGCCGAATAATATTTTATAACACGACCTTTTGCACTCTGAATTTCTCATTTGCCTTTCACTCTAGCGCCAGACAATCAACATAGAAGTGCAGACGATTAAAATACACTTCCGGATATCAATTAGTCATCCCCCCCCCCCCCCCCGATACGTTTACATCGCCCAATCATTATTTACTAATTAACAATACAGATGAAAACCCTCGCGAATTGCGGAAACCGAATCCACGAGTCGTTTAACAACAACAACAACGACGATAACAAAAAAAAAATAGAAAGTGATCGGACAATCGATGAGCGTTTTCATCTCAGAGTTTCGCCGGTCTGAGTCATCGGAATATCATTGTACTACCACCGTCGAGTATCCATTTCGAACGTGAGCGAACAGCTCGGCAAAATAGCTCGCAGTTATTCCTGCGGAACGATGGGACGTGAGCGGAGTAGATCAGAACTTCCGGTTACCAAGGAGAATTCAGCAATCCGGTAGGCATTAACGGCACCGGTGCATGGATCGACGCGAAATTCGATCGTCTAGTAGTCCCGTCTTAATCACTGATACCGATGATGCTGCATTTCGAATCGTCTCGTATTCCACATCGAGTCACACGTCATCTCGAAATGGAGCACTTCGTATCTTTGATTTTCTCCTTACCGAGAAAGAAACACGGTAATCTCTCGATAACTTTCTGTCTCTACCAACACCAGCGCTATCTTCGTTCGATCGTACGATCGGATGCTGCACACACTATAAACCACTATGGGCCTGTGTAACTTTTAGGTCACATTTAAATTCATCGATATTTTACCATATAATTATAGCTTTTTTCATGAGATTTCGTATAAATTTTCATTCTATAACGTTAGCAAGACAACCAATATCAATATTTATAACCGTTGGCAGGCTCATCAACCTGAAATAACAAAGTAAATGCAGTGCAAACTGTCCAGCAGTAAAAATAAGCGAAACCATTTGATCGACTTAATATTATTTGTGCTTCTGCCAGAGATTACCAAACTAAAAATACTACAATTAATACCTCTGGGTTCTTATACCAATAACAACCTACTTGTTTGTACTTCAATTTTCAGTTTGTTACTGTTTTTTTTTTATGTTTATAGGCCGTTGTTACCTGAAAGTCATATAGTGAATATATTGCAATAAAATTGTTTAAACAGAAATTTTGTTTTCATTTGCATATATGTATAGGTTTATAATTGGTGATTTTTCGTTCTCCTAATCTTTTTGGATTTAAAACAAAAATTCAGCCTATACATATATTAGAAAATAAATGAGTTTTTGTATGCTAAACAAAATCCACACAGTTTCAAAAATCCATATCAGCCGTTTATTTTGAAAGTGGCGCAAGTCCATTTGTGGTCAGAAAACACATATTAGTCACTTATTAATTGTTATTATCTTAAATGGAATTGTAAATTTAACTATTTTAGCTGCACTTAAGCAGTATAACACATTGGTATCATAGTATATGTATATTTTTAACTTTGTTGAAACGTTAACTCTTAGATATCTCAAATCAAATACATATAAATGGACTTGGGTCACTTTAACACTATTTCTACCAAAAGGTGTCAAAAGACACCTTTTAAATTTTAACTTAACCCTTTGCCCTCGTATATCACACTGGAGGTGAAAATACTAATTTAAAATCGAAATAAATCGAGTGCAAAGGGTTAAAATCATTCGTTAAGTTGAATCATTTCTCCAGAATTAATTTATTGACTTTTTATACAATACTTGTTAAATTATCTACATTTAACTGGTAATTTGAAATCCCAACAGTTTTGTCGAATATTTGCATTCAAACGAAAAGGTTTCAAAGGACACCTTTTGGTCGAAATAGGTATATACACAATCGTGGTAGAAATAGTGTTAAAATAAACAGCTCATATAGACTATACCAACTTTTCCTAAGAACGATTCATCTTCCACGGAAGTTATCACGAATCGGTTGCGAATTCGAAGCCGACGACAAACAACAAGAAAAACGTGCCACGGACGGCGAACGTGGCCATTTAAATTTCACAATTACAAACCGCCGTCGCGTTCCCGGCTCGCGTGTGCAATCAGCGTGCACAGATTAGCCGTAAATACCGGTCGAAAGGAACGCTAGTTCCACCGGGAGTGGAAAGACACGAGTGACGGAGTTTAAAAGCGTCGTGACGAACTATATTAAACTATTAAACGTCGGCGCGGACTCGTTGAACAATCGCGCGGTAACTATTACAGACACGATTGGCCCGTGGACCCCCCCCCCCCCCCTCGCTGTCTAATTTCGGATGACTGACTGCATGTTTGCGTGATGCCGCTGGCATCTTCACGCTCCACATGTCCAAGGCATGCCACGAGAATTTGCGGATCGACCGGAAGCGCACGGATTCGTGCGTACGATACCCCCCATCCTTCCCCCCTTCCCGCCCCCACCAATCTGCCGCAGGAATCGATAGCTGGCATTCCGGTTTAATAACACGTCGCGGCCCTTGTCAACCACGTCGTTAACGCTAGTGGTCCCCGACGCTCGTCACTTTCGAACGGTATCGATTTCTTTCGGTGTAATTATCCCGCGGTGATTTTCACCTTCCGCGTAAAAATCCCGCGGAGATTTCTACGCGGCCGCTCGACTTGAATAAGAAAACGATCGTGTCGAATCACCATGTTCGCGGTGTGTTCGGAGAAACGGATATGAAAGTGTGTCGGGAAATGGATTAATAAATGGGGGGAATAAAAAAATAATTGGATAGGATTTTATATTATTACTAGAGGTGATATTTTATACATATTTGTCGAGGGACGACTGTGTACTAATATTTTTTGCGTGGCGATCGTTATCGAGATTGTATTGTATTATGCAAATAGAGTGTACTTTGAGCTTACGTTAGAATATAATGTACATTCTCTGCGCCAATTTCAATTTACAGTTATACGCCGGGCGCACGAAGAACATTCGCCATAAACAACCGGTGGAATAACCGGTACTTAACCCCTACGAGCGAACGAGTCCTTCGAATATTACCGAGGGTCAACTATATCCCGAGGAACTTTCGCGAGGTGTAATTTAACAAGACGGTGTCAAATTTCAGACGAAGTCGGAAATTGCTCAGGAGAATCTCATGGTCAGATATAAGGGGGTAATCATCCGAAGCCAGGGTTAAGTCTCGAGGCAACCTGTAACAAACTTCAACGGGATCTGCCGATTCTAACTTTACACCAGCGCCACGAAGTTTATGTAACTTCCTGTAACCGACTACCACGTAGAAACATAACCGGCGTAGGTATTAAGAATTCTATAATCATCTGGAATTAAAACGTACGCCCGATGAATCTTACTAATATGAAATTAATTTGATCTCACATATATATAATCTTTTTCTTCCATACCAACGAATATCGTTTAATAAAACTTATTTTCAACGGAACACGTTATTTCTACTCGTACCGTGAATCGAACAGCAGACGAGTTATTAATGAATTTCTTTTTTATATCGCAGAATTTATTATATCCCCATGACACGTTTCGGAGATGAGGGGGGGGGAGAGGGGGGTAATCGCGTAATGAGAATTCAACGTTTGTAGAAAAAGGAACGGTGGTACGCGACGCACATAGATATAGAATGTCAGACGAGTGCAGCAGTTGTAGCCGCATTTAAATTCCACATCCAGTTGGCAATATCCCGGGACGAATCACGGTACAATAAGTGGCGGCAGATGGTGCTTCCTAATAAGCGGCGCACCTTTGCACCCTTCGTCACCGATCCCCGATGTAATTCGAGTCTCGTTTAAAAGACGCGGCGTGCAGCTTCAATTAACAAATTCTTGCCGCGAGTCCGCGCGACTGTAATTAAAGGATACAATTCCGCGGCATGGCGAATAGAAATTCCCCCGCCCGTGGGAGAAAGTTACGGGACTGCAATATCCGCGGCAATTATTCAAAACGGAAAGAGCACGATGACGCATTGTATACCGCATTGAAATAATCGTACGATACGCTGCCGGTAATTACGAAAGTAGCTTAACTAAGTAATCTTGGTAATCTGAATCATTTACTTTCTGTTGCAGTGATAAATCTAATGCGTTTCTGTGTTAGAAGAAATAAGTGAATTAATACTCTAGTTTTGTAGTCACTGGTAGCCGAAAAATAATTAGACGAAATTAGATAATTGATGCTAATTAGATTGTTAATTTATTAATTGTTAAATCGTGAGCAATAGTGATTCAAGTTATTCTGGATAATGAATATTCACTTTAGTTGATAAGTTATATTGGATAAATAGTATAATAATTTTTACACTTCTCGTTAGTATTGTAGAAACAAGTATAAAGTTTGCTCATAGTGAGAGAAATGGCTTTTTATAAAATTACTATGAGAGTGATTAAGGAATTGTTGATGGATACGATAATTTTCAAACTACTGGTGGATAAATGATTTATAGGGAGATCGGTAGTAGGAGAGACTTTGAGGGTCTGGTTAAGTGTAGATCTGCGGATTCTAGGAACCGTCAATCGGTCTGCTAGGTGTGTTAATCGTCCAAGTCCTTGTTCAGTAAGAGCTTTACTGTATAAGGCTTATCATACCAGCATACTAAAACCGAGTTCATATGTGGCTTGGTATAAAATATAAAATTTTAATACCTATATGACAAATACATGTATTTGTATTTCTATTCTATTACTGTATTGCGGCTAAAAAACATTATCGACCCAAAATTCCATTATTAGAAGTATAATTCAAATAAACTCTGGTGTCATTGTTCATAAATTATATGAATCTCGCATATTTTTAGATTTGCATCTATAATTTAATACATAAAAAGCTTATTTATACTGCAAATAGTATACACGACCGACATACTCATCGCGTTAAAATATCTTTCTAAATTTATCATCCGTCAACTATTTGAAATTCTACATAAATCTATTTTAATGGCACCAACACCATCACCGAAATACGAAATGGTACCGCGTGTACGTATAGACGCCAGACAGAACTATGACGTCGTCCCGAATCTCTCTCTCTCTCTCTCTCTCGTTTCAAATGATTAAATGCCAATCTCGAGTTACGTGCAAATGCGATCAAAATCAGTCATCACGTCGACCCGAATCGAGTTCACACGACCGACGGCAGTTCGAGCACCGTTAACTTCTGCGAGTCGACTATTTCGCGTGCCCTCACGACGTCTCTAAAGACACCTTCACGTGTCGGCAGATTGCTCATTCGACGTAATATATCCTGGTGTTTGTGGCCGGGGTTCGATGCCCCACACACCTACACGGGTTTCGTTCGGTTTTTCTCTCATCGTACTTTTCTTCTCCTCTCTACGTATTTTTCTACCCCGCTTTTCCATTTCATCTTTCACCTATGATGTTATTTAAATAAATTTTAATTTTACTCTATTTCCATCCTCATATTTCTCTGGGGGGGGGGGGGGGGTTCTTTAATTAACTTTTTCGTACTCTTATACGACGTATCGTTTTACCAACGTCTACTTACCCTATTCCTAATTTTCTGTTTCTTGTTGTCACTTCGCGCCTCCACGTGCGTTTTCTTCCGCTGTTGTTACAATTTAACTATCTTTATTCATGGCGTCTGGTTTTCCTATTCTAATTTTTATTCTGTATTATCTATCGTCTCGCTGTTTCTCTCGTTCCTATTATTTCATAGTCTTCGCGTATCCTTTCGGTAAGGTTCTCATACTTGGAGCCTCCTTTTTCGCTCTCAAGTTCTCTTTTCCTTTACTCCCTCTGTCACGAAGACCGCTACGAGCGACCCGTGAGATCGAGACCGAGGCTTTTTAACCGCGTAGACGTCGTCGGGGAACGAGAGAAGCAGGGCAAAGAAGGATAGGAGAGGAGAGGAGAGGAGAGGAGAAGAGCCAGATCCAAACTCGCTGCCGCCATTCCGGAGCCCACGATAATGGGATCCTCTCCGGAGGTTCCAGGACGACGAGCGCACGGTGTCTAAGTGCCTTCTAATCGCATTCCGTTTCTCGATTGTGCCAACCCAACCCACGACTTATAGGAAATTCGGCTTCTTGGCATCTGACGGCCGCGAATCAATGGCTAT
The DNA here is from genome assembly GCA_917499265.3 of Mimumesa dahlbomi. Classification (NCBI taxonomy): domain Eukaryota; kingdom Metazoa; phylum Arthropoda; class Insecta; order Hymenoptera; family Crabronidae; genus Mimumesa; species Mimumesa dahlbomi. Next base: position 8,197,055 of record OU824124.1, read on the forward strand.
GGGACTACGGACCGACGAGTCGAATAAGACGAATCGTAGGAGTCAAGAGACAAGATCATGTCTCGGATGAAGTACAAGAGACTCGACTTGGCAGACAGCTTGATTTTTTACGGAATAATTATGTCCTCTGTATTATTACATTAACACTAGAACGACCAAGGCAGTGAAAATGACTGGTTCCGAAATTCTTATAAGAACCGTTTAAATTTAAAACATTGCGACTTCCAAAATTCTTCATAACCATATTTCTATATGTAAATAATTAAACTGATCAATTTACTATCCCTTTTTATTTCTTTGTTTCAAACATATTTATCGAATGTTTTTCAATTTATCCAAATAATGCTCGGTCGTTCTAGTGTTAATGTACGCACATGAAGTGTGTCCCAATATTGTATATCTCTTTTAGTTATTGTCGTTATGTGTTATATACGCGTGAAGCGCGGCAAAATTTAAATTGAAAAAATATATTATATTAGATCGGGGTTTTCGGGGTATTTGAATGGCATTAAAATTGGAAATTTATGAAAAAGTACGATGATATTGGTAAAGGCGACGTCGAAATGAGTAATTTGAGACTAATTAGGGATAAATCGATCCAGCTAGTTATGAGATATTTGATCTTAAATGTAGTGTTTTTTTTTGTAAAAAAGGTTGTCTTTTCTTTTGCCGTCTTAACAACGTTGAGAGATATAACGCAGAACGTCGTAGCCACCTGACGTCTGACTGCATTAACTTACATCACATTTACACACCATGCGACGATGATTTTTCTACCGATAACATAGATTTTTATGTGCAATCTGTTGGCGATAATGTTGGGAAAAATACAATTTACAGCAGTGTTTTAAATATTCGATATTTATCGAGTAACAGGTAGAACTTAGTGCAAGGTTTAAAAAAATCATATCTTTAAAACTACGATCGTACGTGGTAGTTAACACAAATAATTCAGAAAACCTTCAAGTATTAGCGATAATTAAAAAAATATAGATAATTATAGACACTTAGGCTTAACGATAAACTGTAATTATAGGCTTGAAACCGATTAAACGTCGACGTTTTAAAATTCAGCTATACAGTGGAATACGAAATTGAAAATCAATGTTAAATACCCGATGAAATAATTAGAAATGTTTAAAATAATATAAATAAATGTCCAAGGCCAGCGAAAACGAACTGAAAAACGACAGACGGAAAGGAAAACCGAAGTAAAGAAAAAGAGAGATTCTTATGCGAGAAAAATTCCGTCCATGTCAAATTCCGCATTTGACGACTTCCTCGATCGTCAAACGCGCTCTCACACATTCTTACCCGGCTCACGTTCGTGTGTCTGACTAGTGCGATTGCGACGGAGCGACGGAAAGGTAAAGACAAAGTAGTCGTGAGTCGTTAATATTCGGAGACGTACGTCCGAGAGAGACAACGAATTATACGAAAGAGACGAAAAGAAAGACACGTACGTGAAGCAGGCATTAATAGATAATTCAGAAAACTTCAAAGTCTTTTAAAAGTAATTTATACATTTTATGAGGTTTTGTGAATTAAACCGGTCTTTGTTCACTTCTATAGCGATATCGGTAAAATACTCATGCGTGATTCCCACTCATACATACACACATACGTACATATAAGTCTATAGGCATATGTAGATTTAATTAGAGAGCTAGCGGCAGGCATCTTCGAAAAAGTGTAAAAAATGCAAAGATATGGGGCAAATATCGGTTGGTCATTAACATAAACTTCATTATAGAAAGTAGTATCGTTAAATAATTACATTCAATTAACTAAATTGCCCAAAAAATAATTCCTCCTTATCCAATTAATAAATCATTTAAATCGTTTATTGTTCTATTCCAAACTGACTCCAAAATGACATCCCCTCGTACGTGTCCCACATCCTTGCATTTTTTATACCTTTCGAAGATTTCTATATCCCGTTGGCTCGTGGATAAACTTCATGTGTCAATCCGGGATAAGATGTAAGACGAATACGGAGCGGAACCCTAATATCCGTGTTTGTGTATAGAAACCCGGACTGACAGTCGAGTAAAACGTATTTGGATTTTCAATTTCTCAACCTATTCGGTATTCTAACAGCGGCGAATATTTCCGCGAGCCCGAGATTAGACCAGAAAATATATATTTTTATAGGCGACACTCACCGAGATAGAAGCCTCGCTGGGGATTCGCGAAATTCAGCGTATCTGGAACGAAAAATATTCGCGCGTTAGTTAAGATACGAGACAGAAAAAGTACAATTAATAACTTAGCTTTAAATAATACCACGCAGGTAAAACAAAAAAAAAAGATAAAATTCCTATGCATATTATTTTCAATGTACAAAATTTACACTATTCAAATATGTATACCACACAGTGTTCCCCAATACACTGACAAATAGATAAATACATGTAAACAATCCACTAACGCGTTACCGTGAATTAACGTCGAGCGAACCAACAAGACGTAATAATCATCCCCGGCATTTTTTATCGCGTCAGAAAATGAATTTATGATATCCCCGGATGATCGGCAAGTGCGAGACAAGCCAATCCTACCAACCTCCACGAATCTAGTTCAATTACAGGGCACACGAATGACGTGTTGTAAATGTGGTCCCTCAGATACGGCTAGATTGAGTAATGCACGTCGTTGATGAACGATCCCGTATTGACTGAATGACAGTCTTCGTTGAATTGACAGCCTTCCGCTTGCGTGTTATCAGGCCATTACTACGTAACATTCCGAAAGAGAGCCGCAGAAAATGGATGTTTAAAACATGCACCAATCGAATGCGGTAACGCTCCTCTTTCTCTCTCGGGAGATTTGCTCGTAGCGTTGTTAGGACGGTTGCCAAATGCGACGGGAAATTTGGCCCGATAGGTATTACGTTGATAAGGATTCTCGTTCGTTGATTTTTTACCAGCTTTTGAAAACCGTGCCGAGGTACTACGTAGTTGAATAATTCACCCTGGCCACGTGAGAATTGATAAAAACAGCTATGTACTTCGTAAATAAATCGTACATTTCGTTTTTAGAAACATCCGAACGAAAATTATGAAAATTTACCGCGAATCTGTAATTACAAAATATTACACGTAAATTTAATCGATTCTACTTATTGGAATTTAATCAAATTTTCTCCTATCTAAGAAAGTATCAATATTTTTAACGATCGTAAATATAATCACATATGTAATCAGAAAAGCTTAACTGGCTGTGAAAGGTCAAAATATATGACCGAAACGTTGGAAAGTTGATTGCAAATAAAGGTTGTTGCCATATTATGGATGTAACGAACATTTTCCTATTAATTCAAATTATTCACTTCTGTCTGATTTGATCGTTCATAGCCAGTTAACCTTTTCTGATTATATAGTATCTAAGAGATATGTTCCAAGGGAATAATTTTTCACCGTGAAGTTTAACCGTGCAGCGAAGTTGCTCGCAATAACAAAGGGTCAATGGCCCCGCCGTTCTGTTGCAACCGAGCACCTCGGTTGGCCTCGCAAACTGGTTTTGCAAAAGTCAAGATCTAGATCGCGACCTTCTAGCAGCGATTCGCGGCGACCTCGGAGTGCTCACGGCTGGCACCCGGACAACCTTCGACGTCGATGGGAAGACTGGAGGTCGGGATCCGGGGGAAATTAAAAGTAAATAAGCGCATGATCGAAAGCCGGGCTGCTCGTATCGAGTTTCAATCAGCTCGCCTGTGAATACGTAATTTGGATAATGCAATTAACTCGCCCGCCAACGGGGCTATGTGCTCAACGATGCGACACGTGACGTTTCTTCGGCATTTATTGGCTCTGCCGTATATCGTTCGATGATTTGCATAATTGTCTCCTCGCGCTACGATTTACCGATCACGATTCATGAATACGGTTCGCGAGCACTTTGTTGCCGATTAGCGACGTTGCTAAAAGTGAATGTTGACAGAACGTACATATGGAGAACGTTAAACCGGGAATATATTATTTTCGGCTTAATTAACGGCTCGTAATAATACCGATCTGAATTCCAATACTAAATAATGTTACAAACAAAATTGGTGTTTACCTATGATTACCGAATCTCGGTATCGTTGAAAGATGTACATATATCGATATAATTAGAAATTGTTTTCTAATAACGTATGATTTTTGTCCGTGTCGAAAGAACTACAATGCGAATATCGATTTTCTTAATTATTCTACGTAACAGCGACATCGATAATTCCATTGTCTGTTATTTTCTCTATGTCTCGCCGCGGGATTGTGAAACGTTAAATACTGTTTTATAACAGGATTATTAGAACGACCGATTATTACCACTACTTTGGCACGATAATGATGCGGTTCGCATTTTGCACGAGAATAACGAGACCATTACTTCTTTGTGTTAATCGTGATTTAGTGACATTATGTGGTATAACTACCCCGAAGCTCTGCGATTTAACAGTTAACAAAATTTGGAGGATTTGTAATCGGCTATTAGAGAGCAAATAATAATTGGTCAGAACGAACGTGATAAATATTTGCTTCACCGTACACGGTGTTACGTAACATGAATATCTGTATGTATTCTTGATCGAACGAATAAACGAATGTTTAAAATTCGATTCGAACGTGGTAATAACTATCGACACGGATATTACGTTAAAGTCTCGCGTAAAATAATAATTCCGTTCTCATGCCTCGGTTGCGTTTACGAACGAAACCCGATATGTAAAGGGAAAGATTTTTCGACGAACGTTCATTAATTCCCATGGAAACGAATGAAAATATCGAACAAACATTCAACGGTCCAATTACGTAGAATTTTGAAATTTCTTCTTTTATTCCAGAAAATAGTACGTACCGGTGCGCATTGTAACGCCCGTGGAACACACGAAACTCTGCCGGAACATATATTACCGTAATTAAAACGATTTGCAACTATTCGCTCACGCCACAGAAATTCACGAATAAACGTGCCCACTCTACGATTCTAGTTTTGATATTTCAATTTTTAGATCAATTATTCTTATTCGATTAATCACCGGCAACGCCCTTTCTCAATTTCCTTTGTCTCGCGACTCTTCAATTATAAACGAACGTGCAACGAAATCATGAAAGTGGAATACGTTCATTGTGCACGAATAAGTAACGAAATTTCCGTGGAATTACGTCCTGCGAGAGTGCACGTGGAAATTGGTGATACGCGTACACGGGAACGCGATGTTAATTACCGTGTCACAAAGACACCAAGAAAGCACGCGGAACGTAGTCCCACGATTTTATATATTTTTTTTCTCGACACGCGTTACACGAATTGACAAACGGTAATCTATGCTCGATCGAGTGTATTCTCGTTTTTCAACCTCGGCAGAAAAAAAAACATACATAGAGATTTTCTATCGCGAAAATTTAAGATGAAATTCTTGCATCTTGTAACGGCACGATATTTAATTGAAAAGTGAAACAAAAAAACACTGTAACATCGCGGAAGCTTGGATTCCAAAGGAAATAATAATTAAACCTTCGAACGTTGGAAATCAACGGGAAAATAAAATTACAGCTTCACGCGTAAAATATTATTTACCATCGAGTGAAACTATATTCCGTTCGTACACCAAGAATATTATTTTCCGATTTCAAGCAATTTCTCCTACCTGATCGATAAGAATTAAACCCATTTCCTTAATTCACTTCATATTTCACCCGAGGCTACGTACAACATATATTGAAAAAACACAATAACAATAACAATAAAAATAAAAACGTATCGTGTGTCCATCACTCACTGCTATATATTTACAGACAGATGCACAACCACCCCAAAAAAAAATAAAAGGCCGAACCCGGCGAAAAACGCTATTTCCCAATAACTGCACGAACTAATTACTGTCAGTTAACAACCGGTAAAAAGACTCGGACGTCCATGTGGCAGATGGTTCGCGAGGCCTGTAATTCACGGTTTTATTCGAATTTTAACTTCGGCTTGGGGGGACAAGGGGGAAGGGGGAGGGGGTGGACGACGAGAAAAATGAGTTGAGCGCGAAGTTTCGAAATTCACGTCTGGTGCGCGAACGGAGCACGTAGTTAACGGTGGACCGGGCGCAGTTTTCAATCAAATCCTGCGGGCGATAGGAGATTTAAATTCGTTTCGACGCAAATGAGTCCAATTCCCGCTCCCTCCCACGGCTCACCATTTCTCTATCTCTGTCTATCTCTCTCGCTCTCTCGGCTACCCATCCCTGATTCCGATTGCCGTTTCGCGTTTCGAAAAGATCCGCGACCGCGAAAAATCACATCGCGACCGGTATGCAGCGTTTCGATTCATTTCGGAGACGTGCAATTTTTGAAAATCGAAACCGGGATTTGTCCCGAGAAATGTATACTTTCGGAAATTTTAACGGGATGGAATGTTTTGATTCTCCCTGTAGCAAGGACGTGGAAGATTCGAGACAGAAGAAGGGAGTGAATAATTTATTATAGGATCGATAGCGATGGGGCTTTCATAGAGGGAATTTTGTAAATAATCAAAATGTAATATCGCATAGGCGTGGAATACGGTAAGAAACAAAATAAATACTCGGTCGGTACGTATAATACCGTATGTACGTTCACGGCGGGCCTTAAATTCACAGATATGGAACAGGGGGGGGGATAGGTGGGTGAACAATTTTCCAATAAAATCAATTTCGTTTCAAACGATGCCATCGATATGCCGCACGTATCCCAATGCTCGGTTTCATTTTAGAAAGTTGAATATGGAAAAGAAGAATCTGCAAACGAGATTGGACCTTTCGATACAACGGGGATGGGTAGGTTTCATGGTGTCTTAATCCGATAGATATTCCCCGGCTGATTATTGAAAGCGATTCGCCTTCACCTCTGATCTTCCTGGCGGCAACATTCCTGTTTCTCGGATCCACGGGCTCTCCAGACCCCTCAAGGATCACTTCTTTTCTCAGCGAATCGAAATGGCTGCCAGTTTGCGATCTTCCTTTCCTTTCCGGGAATATATTACGCGAGATGAAAGCACTTTTATCTGAATTTCTAGTGCCCGGGGATTGCGGTGGATGGAGAATCCTGATGACGTCCGAGACCGAGTACCTACTGGGCAAAAGTACCGCAGTGGAACATTTTTCTGAATATGTTTATTTATAACCTACCGCTCGACGGAATCTCTAATGAGCGTATTTTTTATGCCTCCCTGGTAAGAATGCGTTTTAAGAGTTACATAACGAGCCACCGGTGAATGTTAAATGAAAATTAATTTCTCTGTTGCTCAAGAATATGTTTTCTCTCTTCTTTTTTTTTCCTCTCTTTTTTTTGTACGGCGACCCGCTGCTTACTTAAAATATTTAATGCGAATAAGAGACTCTTTTTACTTAATCCGCGTTTCGGGAACAATATGTTTTATAAGGGTATACATGGCGCTCGCAAATTAAATCGGTTTATGCATTTACGTGCTTCAAGCGAAAACATTATTTGCGGGTTGGAAGGAGATATTTGAAATGTATTTTTACTGGGATATTTTTGTATATTAAGAAAAATATTATCCGTGCAACGCGCGTACTGAAATAACAAATATATTCCACCACGGTTGTAAATATATGTAAGCAATTAAAATTCAGCTGCCTAACAATATTTTATATAACTTGAAAAATGTCTCGTAGAGTATAAAACAAAAGATTTAAAACAAAAATAGCAGAAAGAACATTTCAACGATATATACACCTGTTACAATTATTACATAAAATACGACCAATTAGTTTCACTGAAATTCCTTGCAACGAATATAAACGAACGTAGCACAGCGTACTCTGAATAAAACACTGATAATCCTGGCGATCGAAAAATTAACGGTCACTCTTTCCCGAAATTAATTTGCACAGCTACAGTTTCGCATCAGGGCAATAATGAATTATGCAAATGTCCGTTGTACCCCGGTGCATTTTTAAATCGATGCAAACAACCGACGCGGGAGCGATAGAAATACACACACACACACACACGTACGTACGTACGCTCGAGGGCAACAAAAAAAAAAGACACGTGTGTGCACGATAGTCGGACAGAGAGAAATTTCCAGATTCGCACGTGACGTGACATTGTAACTACTCAGTGGTCCGTTGCGCGAAATTTTTCAGACGACCGGACAAATTACCGATATTAATTCTTCGTTTTCGTCGCCGGCGTTACACTCTTGGCAAAAAAAAACCGTTTCATTCGCCGACACCCGTTTCGTATTGCGCCGCGAGCAAACTGTCAACGAACAAATGAATATTTCGACGCGTTTATTTCGCGACTGCGAAAAGTGACCTCGAGTAAAAGTGCAATGATCGTGGTCGAACGGTGGAACACGGTTTTAACAACCGGATTAAAATAAAATATTATAGTTATGGTAATTAGAAGTGTCAAAATATGTTTCCCGATAAAATTACACGTCGTTAATCCACGGAATTGGTAATGCGAGTTTCATCAGTGATAAAGTTCCACGTCCATATCGCGCGGATCGATTCCCCGAACTTCCGAAACGCCGACACGCCATTTCGAAATTAAACCTGACGCTTCTGTTTTGAAACCGGACAGTTACGAATCGTTCCAACTTCAGCGTGGATTGTAGAAAAATCACGATATGCAATCACGGAGGAACAGGTGCCATACGGTAACGAAGAGAAGGAAAGAAAAAAAGGTGTGTGTGTGTGAGGGAGGAGAGGGGGTGTTGGAAATAAATGAAAAAGAGTAAAAAAGGGACGTGTAAATTGCGTGTAACGTATCGCTGAAACAAGGGTGCCACCGAAATTTCGGACTATCGGACGAATTACCGTTATTAATCCTCGGTTCCCAGCGTGGCTCGTGTACCTGTTATTATTCAAGACCTATCAGAATCGACGGGAACAATTTCGAAATGCCGTTCGATCCGCGGAAGCAAATTTTCAGAATCGACAAGGAAAGTAATTAACGATAAAACCACGATATTTCGCGGCTTAACGGAAGCCACGTAATATTTTCTCGTACAGTTTAACAGCTTTGGACAGGTAGAATGGTATACCTTATGGCACAGGTGTATAGAAAAATGAAAAAATGGGGACATAGAAATTTTATGACGTCTAAACGTAGTGATACGAATCTTTACAATGAACATTAATTTTTATGATAATTAAACGACGGGAAAAATGATATTTGATAACGATTCTACGGGTTTTCTCGTGGGACAGAGGTTAGTTTAGAAAATATATTTTTATGGAGAGACTCACCTAGTAGAAGGTTTGTATGATATCCTCTGGGACTCGTAAAATTCAACGTATCTGAAAAGAAAAATATTAAAACGTTATTCGCGACGTCAGGAAAAATATATGTATCATATCTAATAATAACTCGATTATGTGTTCGTTAATAAATGAAATGAAATTACAATCGGGTAAATGTACCGCCGGTCGACAATGCTAATTATAAAATACAATAAAGCAGGATTTCTGCAACACTGTACCACTTTTTATTCATATTGAAACAAGAATTGTCACGCTAGCAGAAATTGAGAACAAGAGCGGAGAAAAAAAAATGTGCGATTATTAAATGCAGTCTGTTACACGTTCCACCGTTGTATCCCAACAATGAACTATGAATATCGTGGGAATTGCAAGTACTGAATGGCTGAGATAAAGTTTCGCCTGATTCACGCGATGCAGTCAAGCGGGAATCGCAGGATAATTATAAACTAACTGCCATAACTCAATGAATGCCTGGAACATTATCACGTTATAAAATTTGTCGTATGTTTTTCTGTACTTTGAGCGACTGAAAAATGAACGGAAATTAATTCGAATAACGTTACCGACATCATTCATATTAGCGGTAATTATAAAAGTTAGATGAACAAAATGAAACTTTATCTTTAGCTGGATATAATTTTATATCCGCGATAATCCGCGTATTCTTTAACAGCTACAATTAAACTTTATTAGAAGAGTGCATTACAAATATAATAACTCGATTTTAGTGATCCATATTTTTTGTGGGACTCAGTTTTAACAATTTTAAATAAACTGTTTGCAAGCCGTATTCACCGAACTATTTTCACCACAGGAAATATCGTATTGAATTTTATTATACTAAATGGGGTTGGGGATAGTTACCGTGTACAAAACTTGTTCTGCGGGACAAAGAGCAGACGCATCATTTTTTTTAAATGGAATGCAAAATACATTTTTTCTTGAAGGTTTTGAAATTCATAATACTTACATACTTATTTCAATATTTGAATAATGTAAAAAAAAGTCCATATTTCTTATAGTTTCAAAGTAAATAGCTCGAACTATAATTATCTATATAAAGTTGTTCCATTAATGTCTATATTAATCTGATCAATCGAACGAATGTAAATAGTTATTTCCGTCTCGTATCACGGCACAATAAAAACGTCACGGCCGGCAGTAACACAGATCATAATTGTCAGCAATAAAGGTTACATGCAATTCTCGAAAGACATCGCTACGCCAGCGAAGTTCCGTCATAAAACACAGGAACATATTTCAGAACTTAATTTACGACCAACTTTTTCCAGGTTTCCCCGAGTCTATTAATCTTGATACGAAATTTTCGCCGGGCTTCTACCGAACGACATAACTATTTCCACCGTAACGGTCGTCTCCGCAAAACTTCAATTAATTTACTTAAACCACGAAAGAAAACTAGTTTATAAACGCGAATGAGAGAAGAGAGAGAGAGAGAAAAAAAAGGAGAAAAAGAAACAACACTTTTGTAACAAGCGAGAAAACAAAAGGAGAGGAATGTAGCAATTTAAACAATAAGATAATAGAACCGGGTGAAAACAACAACCTATTTCTATTATTCCCACGACTGTCGTCTAAACTCGTAACAATTTCTGATTACGTTTATCCGTTTCCCCGAGAGTTAGGTAGAAAAGTCAAACAACGGACAACGATACGGAGATTCGAAAGTTCCAGCCCCGTGTGGCCGGCCTGGCAAAGAAGAGATCGGCCGTCGACTTTTCTCGCGTAATCCCACCGTTATTCATAGCCACGGCATTACCGAACTTCCTAAGTAGGATTACCGGAAGGAGTAGCAGCAACGCTACCTCCTCCTTCCCCCGCTTTCCCTATGGAATCGCGGAAAAACCTCCCCCGGAAACTTCCTAACCGTGCGCTATACTTGCCGCGCAATCCGCTCTATTTCCTTTCCTTAATTTTTTCCCCACCGCTCTTTGCCTTGTTGCAAAAACGTGTGCGAATAGTTGCACCGGATTACGGTGTGCGGTTTTACCGACGCGATTCCGTTAGAAATTCCGCTCGGCCTCGGGAAAGAAGAAATCATTCGGCAGATTGTAGCGAATAAAGTGGGGAATTATTTGATAATTTAATGAAAATGCGAGGAACTTTGCCGCGTAGGTTGTATTTTTTGAAAGTTCAGCGGGTAGGGTACTAGGCGGAGGAGTATGCGGGAAGTTATATTAAAGTTGGCAAACATTGCTTAAGCTTCGGCAAAGACTTTACTTCGTATGGAGAAATAGTAGAGATTCTTCAGTCAGTGATACAAGCGACGGAATTTTGTCAGAGGATGGGCGACGAAATTGTGATAAGAATAGGAAATACGAAAAATTGTTCCACGCGAATTTCAAACTAAATGCATTCTTCGTTGTAATAATATTCTTTCATTAAATCGTACGGAGTGTTTGTTACTTTTGCACGGGGTATTAAAACGAGAGGGAGGGAAAATGCGAAATAAACGCCGGTTTAATGGTATACATATACCGATAAAAAATATACTGCGACCCGTCCTAGACGTGGGATATACATATAGAGGATGCATCTGGGAATAATGAATAATTGGAACGCCGCAAAAGCCACTGAAAGCCGATAATTGTTATACGTTCGCTCGATAATTAGCATTCCGTCCTCAACCGCAAATCAATACGTTCCCAATGAAGAAGTTTGCAGGGCCGAGGTATACTAATCCAAAATTAATTACCCCGAACGGTCGCTTTTAAAAATACATACACGATCGTGTCACACCATCGTATCGTCATTATACGTATATCCACACACCCACATACACGCTATATCCAATCTTTTCCATAAATAGTCCAAATGAAACCGACAAATTCGTGATACTAGCTACCAAAAATCAATTTTCATAAATCAGCCGGATTCCTTTCGCTTTCGTCGAACAGTCCTCTTTTTTATTTCGAATCCTCCATCCGATTATCATGATTCATACCCGAAGCGTCGGGTGACCTTGCGAAAATCGACGACAATCCGGCCACCGGTCAGGAATGCTGACTTTCACGTCTCGCATACATGTAATCTTTCCACGCGACGCCCACACACGTTTCTGCGACGACATACAAATACGTGTACGTACATCGGGGATCGAATTCTGAAGCTCGATGCATTCGGTATCCCTATGGCGGAGAACGCATCACCGAAATTACCGCAGACATTCCGATTCCACTGACGAGAGAGCTCTGTAATCGCTCTCGTTTTCGAATCGCGGCCACGAGAAGGGAAAAACCCGATATGGGAAATATCCCTTTGTTCGTACGACGGAATGTTCTGGGTCATTTTTTTCTCCTCGTTTTTTTTTTTTTTGTTAACAACAATGGAACCTTTTCGTACCAATAATAGAGCCATTCTAGGTCAGAGATTTGATCGATCAGCAATGGATGCGCCCCGGCCGCGAATAAAACGCGCTGGCACCGAAAACCAGGAATGCTTTAACGTCGACGAGTATTATCTTAATACCTTTACGATTACCGACACGGAGGCGTTGGAGATCCGGAATGTTGAAATTGCAAAACGGTTCTCAGTGAATCGTGTGAAAATTTTGTTGAACTTGCCCCGTAGGTCGTACGAACGCGTGCAGGGTGAAATATCGGAGGGGTTCGCTGCTAAATTTAATATTCGACATTTGTAGAAATCAATATGGAACGTCACCTTGGTTATTTAACTGTTCTATTTGGATACAGTTATTTTTCCCGCGATACCAAATATGTACATCGCGGCGATTCGGCGAATAGGTGACGCTGATTTTAAAACTTGTTCCAAAATGATTTTGTCAATACACTGCTCATTTTTAGAAAATTTATTGGTTATAAGCTACTTTTCGACGGAAATAAAATAAATGTTGAGTAATGTTGACTTAGAAGAAATTCCCCAATTATTCTTCGTTTCTTTCATTCTATTTTATTTCCATCGAAAAGTAACTTAATACCGAATAACTTATTATACCTGTTCTTCAGTTTTATCTAAAATAATACAAATATTTAACGAAAAAACAAAACGTTCATCCACACAGGTATCCGTCACGATCACGTTATTTATTTACTTTTTTAAAGCTAATTTCGGCCACGTCAGGCAATTTCGGAAATGTTTATTAAAAGCACGAAAGTACAACGCCCTCTAAAAATGATACGAGTCCCGCGATGATAAACTGATGCCCTCTGAATAAATTAAGTGCTGGCCAAGCGGAAATTGCTTGGCATCGAAATTCACTTAGCGAGACTTTTCGCAGAAGGTGCATCAGGGGATCTAGCGGGCCGCAGACATGATAATCACCATCGCGACCTTACCTGAGCCTGTTAACCTATGCTAAGGGCGCTTTTTCACCGTCGACGACTCAGCGTGTTTGAAGACGGTACCTCGAGAGGAAGGATGATACCATTCTTCACATTTAAGAGGATCAGCCTCCTTATAATTGCCAAGATCATGCTCTTATTTCCTGTCTACCGGAGGAAATTGTGAGGAACTCTCTGCAGAATGGCGAACAAATTAAGCTGCTTTAGAAACAGTTTTAATTACGAAGGTATTCCTAAATATACTGGGCGTAACAACACATCGGGGACCTTTCTGCAGGATCAATATATATTATAGTACGTATTAAAAGATGAACAGGACAAAAAATAAACTTAAATCCTTACACTTTGGAAAAATTATATCTCCGAAGTGGTAGGTCGTAGAATACCAATTTTAATTTTGATATTACCTAGATAGAAGTTTGTACAAAAAACGGTAATTATGATATAAAGCCATCGAAGTTGATTGTAATATACAAAAATGATATCCCTCGCAATATCCAAATTAAAATCGATTCTCTACGAGTTAATTACAATGTCGGAAATTTAATTTATCAAAAAGTTGTTCAAAAAGAGTGTATATCTCAACATAATGAGTTCTTTCATTTTTCAATAAGTATTATCGATCCTACAAAATATCTCTAATCTTTTGTGACACCCTGTATATTAAATAATATCTGTCTGTGCTCGTAGCGAATCCTAGACATTTCTATTTAGCATCGATGCTGTAATAACGGATGTTACCAGCGTATTTTACGAGGTGAGCGTAGAATGTCAAGTATGCGAGTGTTAGGAATTCGAAATCCAAGGTCGCGAATGTTGCATAGCGGAACCCAGGAGCACTAACGGTAGCTTCTGTGCCGGACAGTCATTAACTGACGTCGTCGCCTCTTAATGCCGGCAGAGACACTTAAAAAGTAATTTACCCAGCGACTCGCGAAAGGGAAACGGAACGTCCAACGGCTAAAAGTCGCTTCCCGCGACGTTAAACGTTAATTGGAAATGCCGGTAGAACTACCGCCAGTATCGGACGAACGGGGTATGAGGGAAAAGAAAAAATGAGTCCGACCGGGAAGATCAAAGGTACGAGCTGATCGCGGCCAGGAGGAATTCCCAACGGTCAGAATAGATATTTATTTACCGACAATTATTATTGGATCCGAAAGTTTTCTCATTCGTCATCTACGGTCAAAAAGAGTTTGGTTAATCTAAAATGAATATTGACAAAATTTGAAGGATATATTTTTCCGAATCTACGATTAGCTTTAATTAACACCACACTGTATTTTAACTTTATTGGACATTGGCAGATATATATCGTTTTTCTTTGATTAATATTCACTCTAATATAATAGCAAAGAGTGAAAGATTTTATACAAGAAATTTCAGTCTCATTTTCCTCTATTCATACAAAAACGATTTTCAACGTAAAAATACAATATCTCTTCCACGTTAATAACATTATACCAAAATGCCAACCAAAGCTCATTCTCCAAACGAAACCAACGATCATTTTTGCCCGTCGTTTCTAACCACTCGGCGAGATTTCACGAGGACCAAATCCGCTTAGGAGTCCACAATGCGTATTAAGGTAATTAACAGATGCTTCCAGGCGACCGAGAAAACCAGAAAATCATTAACATCCTTTCCCCGTAGCCACTGTACGCGTAGATTCGATGAAAACCGACCGGCCGGCGGACAAAGCCGCTGTTTGCAATCCCAAGGTTTTCAATACCAGCGCACGGACCGAACTTGATTTTCACTTATCGCTGACAGCAGCGCGGCTCTTCTTTCGGCGAAAACCTCTTTATCGTCCCGCGATCCTTTTGTCTACGACGTACAAAGGGGTAGGTTAGGCGTGGATACTCGGCCTAACGAGCATGATATCGCGTATCTACGCCGGCATATGTGCTCGTGGGAGATATCCAGCTATGCGGCTAAATGTACCTGAATATGTACCTGAATGCACACGTCTCTAACCGCGGGGGGGGGGGGGGGAGAGCCATTGTGTCGTGACACGCACACCGACGACGAAACGGAGATTAGCGTGGATGTACCTCGTCAAAACCACCGGCGCTAAGGTGCACGCTTACCAGACTGCACGGTTTTAATTTTAAACAATCACGCTTCGCGCGGGTCACGGCAGAAATTCAATTTACCAGATTACCGAATCAATGTGAATTATATTAGTTTTCGAAAGAATAGCGGGGAGAACGCGTGTTAAATGAGAAAACGTGGCTAGGTTTTTTTTTTACTGGGTTAAACTAAATTTAACTGGGTCAAACTTGATGGGATAAAATAATATTAAATGTTGCTTGAAAGTTTACTCTTTTTTTTTTGTTCGTGTTATATTCTTATTCTTTTTTTGTTAACCAATGACACGAGGTAACATCGGTGCGAAGGTAATTCGTTGTCGGTGAAAGTAAAATACGAGTGTGCTGTTTTATCGAGGTTTTTTTTTGTTTATTAATTTCATAGGGAAATTCGATACGCAATTTTGCCAGACTAATTTATTGCAGACGCGATAAGGTTATTCGTATGACGTAGCTCTAGTTATGCGGATAAATGTTCCCGAATGCACAGCCGATTGCGTCGAATCTGATCGGGCGACCATCCGTGCACTACACGCAGACGTATGATAGAATTCAGATTAGCGTGGATACGAGTCATCAAAGCAGCTATGTTCGGCACACTGTAAACTTGCAGAATGCCATTAAGTGGATTAGTTCGGTAGACGAATGTTTGACGGTATAACAGACGGGCTTTGTTTACGGATTTACATAGTGTCATCGTGAATTTTGATGTTGCTTGCAAAATACTATGCGAAATATGTTTCCATTTGACAACGGTCCAAGTATGCATTAAACAAAACTGGCATAAAAAAAGACAATCGTATTAAACTGGCGTGTCGCGAAATATTTTCATCGCGAAATGCATTCACACAAATGGATTCTATACATATAGGTATACAATGTAAAACATGATACATGATATTTGGTAAATTGAAATGATTAAAACCATATGTCCTAATTTCAACATTTTTGTAGTTTCAAAAATATACCATGATAACAAATTAAGCCAGACGCGTTCTCTACGGAAAAATAGCTAATGGATTGATATTTTTTAAAAATGTTTTTCCAAAGGAGAAATAATTAACTTTATCAAGCGAAATTCTAAGAAAAATCTAGATTATATACACATTTAAATGAAAAAATCGTATTCCTTAGTACGAAGGGTAATTACCAACAGGTACATTTGCACCTAAAAGTGCATCAGATCTACTTACGTAAGGGCTAATTTATCAACGCTTCAGAAATTACTCGGAACGAATGGTATCGAGCGATTTAACAAGCTAATTAAACGACTCGTCAATTGACATCAAATGTGACGAGGAGAATTCTCTCATTAAACCCGGGAAACGTATGATTAATGACACGTCGCGTGAAACGCGATACGATGTATTATTTTATTGTTCCTGAATTCGTTAGGATCGCCGAACAAAGAAGATCTACCGTGACCGTGACACTTCGGCGATGGAAAAAATTACAGAGTGAAACTATCTGCCACGAATCGTGAGAACGTCTTCGGTTCGCAGCTTCCGATCCGACTAGACGATCGACTTCCGTTCGTCATTCATCAGCTCTCGTTTTCTGCGCTCGAGGACTATCTCTCACGAAGTTGCCGGCTTCGGGCTCGAATAACCGTGAAAGTTTTGGGAATCGAGCCGGAAAACTATGTTACTTGCGTAGACCCTCTCGCTTCGGTGGCTATGAATGTAAAATAGGCCGTCCCCCCTCTCACCAACCACCCCACCAACCCCTCAAAGCGAGGATGCGATCGAAACGTGAAATTCCAATCGCATGTAAACGAATTCGAATTTAAAACATGTCGTTGTTTGTCGCGAACATTGCGAATGTGAAAAAATCACGGGTGAAAAATGCACGAAAGATAAAGGAAATAGCGGGAATAAAATACCGATGATATATACAATCGATGCAAAAAGAAAAAGGGGAATCAAACAAATCGTGTGGTAAAACGAGTTCGAAAGGAAAAAACAATTTGCTTTAAAAGAACACCTGCTGGTAATATAATATATAGAATCAAAACTGAAACTACTCGCAAAAGGGACTCTCATTGTCAGTCAAGTACTCGAAAAATTCGGACAACGTTGCACAATTCTCGCTGTAAATGTCACGTTATTCTAATCCAACAAGTCACACTATACTAACCCATGACCAACCATCACCCACTCCTTTATACACTCATTCTCTCATTCACACTTCGCTCTATATCACTGTCGGTCATCCCTTATACTTAGAAAAAGGTCTGTGGAGCGTCAGCAAAGAGTCGACCAGATTTTCGCACTGACAACACCCATGATGTTCGTTCATCAGTAGCTTTCGCTCGTCTGCTATAAATCTATGTTCTTAAACTAACGTTCGATACACTGGGATTCATACGACACTTTCACTTCATTTATTTCTACACCCCACAAAGGTAATGAAATATTTGATTCTGTCTTCGAGATGAGATGATAGAATATTTTCGAAGAAACTACCCAGCTGTAATTTCATCGGTGTTTGTCTAATATTAGCAGTTTCTCTTCCACGAGACGAAGATGTCTCATAAAGCTTTAGAAGTCTTCTATGAAGTCAACTTTCAAACAGTCCGCACCCTAATTGATTCATATGAAAACAGTGTGTAAAAATATGCAGGGAAAATATCCCGGTAAAGACCGTGGAAAAATACGAGAAAAGGGAAAATACGTGAACGTCATTTTTATTAGACCCGGTGAAAACTTGTCGAGTGAGAAATATGCGAAATAAAGAATTAATTACACCGGCGAGAAACAGAGGTAAAAAAATATGTACGTAAGACAACGATAGCGGAAAGCACAATTACGCGTAGTTATTCATGTCCGTCCACAAACATAACACTACCACTGCTAATTTCATAAAGCGAGTACATTCAGAAACGAATGTCACAACTCGGAAATGTTTCCCATCTCGAGCTCCGTTGTGACAGCATTTATACTTTCGTGTATACATACACATCCATCTATCTCGTCGGTGAGCACGTTAGTCAAAGGCAAGGTGGAATAAATATGAAGTATGAAAAGCTTGATTCGCTCGGCAATTTCGAATAAACGTTCCTTCGTGTTTCCGGAAAGGGTAAAAGGAAAAAAAAAGGTGATCCGTATGTGCGCGATTAATGGTTGCCGGAACATTCAACAGAGCGACAAAATAAAAACAAAGGGGTGGGGGTAGGGTCAAACGAAATAACAGGAAGGGTGACAGAGAGAGAAATTTTTCAAAGAGAAAAATCAAATACTCCTCATCGGACTGTTATAAACCAGTAATATCACCTAACAAAGGAGATAAAGAAAAGGTGAAAAGAGCTCGAAGACAAAAGAGTAAAAGGGGACAATAATTACAGCCACGGCGGCTTCGTATTTCTAACAAGAGCTGTAAAGATAGCGAACAACCACCGCTGTCCACAACGGTGAAGCAAAAATTCTGTTACCGCTGCCCGACGGATTTTTACGTGCGGTCGAACCACCTTCAATTTCAATTTCAACCGTGTAGAATCCTACCCTCGTTTCACCACGTGTAATCTTACGTCAAAGGTATTCCTATTCGCGACTGGAAGCCGCTCATTTCTAACAATGACGGGTTTTGTACAGATAAAAGAAGTTCTTCCCAAAAAAGAAACGGAAACATTTGTCAAAATTCCAGAGAAAATTAGACGTCTCACTTATACAGAATCTGACTTGCTCGAAATTACAGGCTTCCCAGTTCCTCCCGTAGGACGGCGTTCCTTCGAGCGAAACGGTATTTCTTACACCGAAGAATGTAAAAGTACAATCAACGTACCGAAATTCCTTTCGTTATCTTTCCTATAAACGTATCCGTCCCTCTATACATCCCGTCTTACCTTAACGAACATATTAACAATTATAAGAATGATATCTCTGAATAATTACGATAATTCATACGTTTATCTATATTATCATTTTCTAAGATTCTTTGCTTAAAGCACTTTTAACAATTCCACAATTCCTGCTACACAAGTCTTCAATGAAAATCCACTCTTAGTCGACAAAACATTGAACACAGGTTTCGGTGGTAGAACGAGTAGAAAACTCGTCGATTTTAACGAGAAAGCAAAAGACGTAAATATCCGGGACTGTAAACAACAGCGATCCCGATGAGTAAAAGGCTCGGGGAACGCGATGAGGAGGGAAAAAAAGGGGATGAACGAAGTAGTTGCAGACGTCGTGGCTGCGTGTCAGCCGCACTGAAAACAGCTACCGTTGACCGTAGAACACACGATAAAATCCCACCGCTGGCGGCTTAATAGCCCGGACGTTCTGTAACGGTAGCTCCAGCAGCTTGAATTCTCCGGTACGTACGTGCCTGCTCGCGAATGCCGGAGAGAAATGTTTTTACACGATGCACGAGACGCGACTTTCAGCTGACTGCACTCCTCCAACGTTTTCAACAGGGTAAAGGGAAATTGCCGGAACGAGTTGAGCCGAAAAAAAAAACGGGCGCGAATGAAATTATTCGCGCCTCTAATAATCCCGAGACACTTAGAAACGTTAAGAATAACCGCCAAGTATTTACGAGTCAATTTCTACATGGAAATACTTTTCCATTGACTATGTACGAAGGTACTCTGTTTCCTTTTTTTTTTACATTTTCTTCAGTAAACGTGTTTGTCACGCAATCTTAAACGTTTTCACAACTTTGAGAGAGAAAGAGAGAGAGAGAGAGAAAATGGGAGATGATGATAAAGCTAGCGGAAAGAGCCAGAGTGGAAACAGCTAGGTGACACTTTGTTGCTAAAGCCGTTGTATACGTCTTAAGCGTGATTAATTCGGTTCGAGAGAGACAGGGAGAAAGAGTCGAAGGGAGAGAGATAGCTATCCATCAACAAGAGCGAGGCAACGTCAAGCTGGCTTCCTCAAATATTAACACAATGACTACATGGGACGCTTGGTGGCAATATGCTTCGAGCTTTGGAGCTTGTGAACCGAGAGGACGAAGGACTAGACGAGAAGGAAGTTGACTTCAAGTGTTACAGATACCAATAGTTTCACCTACCGTGAACAATCCCCCGACATGCTTGTACATATTACCATTGAATGCTAAATTCTATCTGGAATTTCGAAATCTTGGATGCCAGGTTGGCTGTGCCACGATTGCATATGTAGCCCTGCCCTGGAAATGCAATGTATGATCCTTGTTAACCGGAGACAGTAATAATAGAGTAAACCTCCTGGAGAAGCACGGTAATTATACAGAGTGTTTCAGTAATTTTTAACAAACCTCTGCACCGGATTCTATAGATATAACAGTAGATCCCCCTAAACGGGTTCATAGAACACGGATGTTCTGATTTTATTACGTTTTAATTCCAATAATTAAGACTAACTTCGTAAAAGCACGATGGAGTTAATAATAATAATCGATAGTTTTTATCGATTATGGAAAATAAAATTGGTTTTGTGTTATCGGTATATTTCAGGGGCCAAGTTTGCGGTATTTTTAGTGGTTCACAGAGTAGAGACAGTAACTAACATCCTATGGATGGAAATAAGCAGAAAATTGTAGGCAAAAATGAAACTGAAATGAAAAAATGGTTCGAATAGATTTCCCATTTGAAAAGGTCATCCATCCATGTCGAAACAAGCCAAGTTGATATTTAATTTAACGCCATCGGAATTTCGTAGAGATTCTGATTCATATTTCTCGTTTAGCGTTCGGGTATGATGTTTTTAACAAAGCATTCATCAACAATATTCAAAGAACTTTTTTTTTATCTCCACCTATGCAATATGCTCTCGAGGTTTGGCGAGGAAAAGAGGCGTCGAATTCGCATTTCATGAAATTCAGATTTTTCATTTCTGTATCTAACTGTCACTTCGATTACTTCAACTTACTATCTCCGACATAGCGAAGAAATTCAATTGAATTCTCCCTGTGTTATTTTAAAACGAAGTAAGAAATATCCTATTGTCATCATGTCAACAAACAATTCCATATTTTTGAAAGTAAATTACTAACTTTCCTATATTTTGAGAACTAGGAGTTCCATGAAACAAATATACAATGTTATTCAGGGATCCGTCGTAATACCACGTCGATTGCGAAGAAAATTCGAAAATTCGCCGACGAATTAGAAACGCTGCTCGGAGAAACGAGAGAGACGTTCGGATGTTTGAGATTTAAATTCGACGCGTAAGCATTTCAATAGAATCTCAACATCCGGAAGACTCTGAAGTACACGGGGAAGTTCGACAGCTGCAATGAAAGTACTTTAACTCGAACGATTCGTGTTTGCTCGTAAGCACCGGCAAGACCGTTTGCGGTCAACCGCGACAGAAGCGACAACGGTTCCGGGAGCTCTGAAGCTGTTCTCAAAAATAGAACCAATCTTCTCCTCGAAGTCTCGTTCCGATTCGTCAAACGACCCAGAAATTATTTCCACGGACTTTGCAGAATTGTTTGAAACCTTCGGCGTCTCGTTATTTCAAACGAAATGAATTTAATAAGTTACAAATAGAAAGCTAAACATAAATTGTAAATATCTCCACACTTTCAAAAAGAATATTTCCTATATGTAACTCATTGTTAGCCGTATTCATAGTCGGAGAGATCTCATCAGCGAAGAAATTACGGTTACTTTGTAATTACAGTCTTAGAATTACACATCCCCTCGACTTGAATTAAACGTTTCTAATGAACCGTTAATAGAACGACTCAAACACTCGAGTGAAATTAGACCGGACTAACCAAACAGCCAGTGAAAGTACGAACCCTTTGCAGCACCGTATTCCTTACACAATCGAAACGTGGCTCGCGAAATAAAAAAAAAGGGAAAAACCACGGAAAAGAAACGATCCAAGGATAGAGATAGCCGAAAGAAGAGCTCGTCGCCGGGATTAAGGATGTTCGGACATTTCTCAGCAACAAAGGGGAGTCCGTAGGACGTTGAGTAAACGTGCCGGGTCAAAACTAACGAATGAACCCAGCTCGGTCTTCCTTTTTCATCGTGGTGGCCTTCTAGCCGGCGCTATCTCGACCGTGACAATGTAAATTCGGCATTGTGTCCTTTTGAAAAATGCCAGCCCAGCCGCGTCTCTTTCACCGTGCTTTCCGCTCTATTTTCCCCCTCGATTTGTGACCCCGTTTAAACCCCCCCTCAAACCCTCTCTCCCTCTCTACGGCCCTGTTTCCGTCCCTCCGCGAAGAGTGAGACGCCTTACCGGCACCACCCGGAAAGTTCGCTTTTGTCCACGCGTTACCGCTTACATCCAGCTAACTCCATCGATTAGGCTGGGCGGGGATCTCGACAGGTAGCGTCGTTTTTCACGGCGCTCCCTTCTCCTAAAAGAACGCCCTGGAAGACCGGTAGAATAGCCCCGATCGATACAACGGGATCCACGAAATTGGGATTCGAGGGAGATCCGAAGGACGGATGGGATATAAAGTCCCCCGATTTATTACGGGTGAATATGAAACCGTAGGGCATCGATGGGTTTTTTTTTTCAGAAATTGTCCGGAGAAAAGTGGCGATCATGATGTGTGATCGGGGAAAAAGGGGAATTGGAAATGGAATATGATTAATTATGTATCGTTGTTCTTCATATTATATGTGGAATGAATACGGGATTTCTAAGACCGTTTTGTTGATTATTATTTTTATATATTGTGATATAGATAGTTGTATTGTAATTTTCGATAATTCTTATCGTACGAATAATTGTGCAGATTATTTTAGGTGATATTTCGCACGAGTCGGACAAAGACTTTAAAAGCTTTCCTTTAAACAAACATTCGGCGCACGTGCTTCAGTCAAACGACGATTCTACAATTACAACGTTGTAAAGTAACACTCGAAGCGGTACTTACGAAGAGAAAAGCGACCGGAAAAAGGTCGAGAAAGGGGCTACAAAACGGTAGTGAGAATTTTCCGACCGAGCGATGCAACAATGGCAGTACGTCCGGCGCAAAGAATGACCTATTCGTTTGCCACTTGAAATTTCATCCCCTTTGTTTCATGACAATTAAAATCCCTCTGTACAAACCCTTTGGTTAAATCTCTTATTTATCATTGATATCACCTAAACCACACCATTTTAATGATCCCGCCAACAATGAACCCACCGGAAGAATAATTCTTCTTTTCCCTTCTCTGATCTCAACTATACATATATTTTCCATCATTATCCAATTTTATCGCGGTCCTTAAACACCTTCCGTTTCAACGAAACAAAAAGCAAAGCGTGGCAAAAGACAGACAGACAGACAGACAGACAGAACATTAAAAACGTTTTTCTCTTTTACACAAATATTCAAGGCACGCATCCATTCCAGACCTTCTATCCCGCAATTACAAGGTCGTAAAACAAGTCCGTCGTGCTCTTGGTGTGCAACCAAGAACGGAGGTAAAAGAAAAAAAATTTTTAAAAATACGAACGAAAGAGAGAACGCGGGAGAGGAGAGTAAGGGGAGAAAAAATGAAGAAGGGGGGGGTGAAAAGAGGATCCGCAAACGGTAGTGAGAATTTTCCGGCATAGAGGTGCAACAATGGCGGTCGGGGGTCTGTGCCGCGAAACGACGTCCCGTTTCCTGCCCCTTTTTTTTCAAACATACCGGGGGAGGACCTCTCCTCTCCCGCTCGCGCCCCAGTAATTCGAACGATGTAATCTGGATCCCTACCTTTAGCCGCGGCACGAGACGAAATTAACCTTCCGCCTACTGCTCGCGAGAGATGATACGGCAGCGGTGTAGGCGTGCCGGGAATTCACCGAGGAATCCCGGCGTTGCGAATTACGAATGTTTCGAGGCAACTTGCCGGTCGCGAGTCCTCGTAAACTGGGCTAACGACGGATTTACCAGGAGGCGCAATTACCAAGCGCAGAATCCGTTACGCATTGTCTGAGACGTGTTCCCTTGCGACGGGGACGAGGGTACTCCTGCAGAAGGACACTTCAGAGGTGGTAAAAGTGGAACGAATCGTTTGCGACGTAGCTGCTAAGCTCCGGCCAAGAGTTTATATCAGTGGACTGCGAAGGATTTTAAGGAAAAAAAAGAAAGAAATTTGTTTTGTAACAGTTTGGTGAATGGTCCCGTGTTAACTCTTGTTTGCACTTAGGATAAGGTTGCTCAAGTCGTACCCTTTAAAAAAAATCGTATAAAACTTAGGATTTATCAAATTAATAGAAATTAAATGTGTTCTTCAAAACTTGGGTTAGTATTGTTGTTATTTGTTACAACGAAATTGGTAAATCTATATGCTTTCATGTAAAATAAACTAAATCTTTAAAGCCTTACTTCGGTACGACTAAAGCAACCGGTTTCCTAAATCGTACCACCTATCGTACCTAAGAATTCAATTTATTACGCAACAATAATAATTAAAAGGTATTCTATATTAATCACTTTACGAATTGTTTTCGACTTTACTATGTGTTCGATGCCTCGTCGTTTCGCATTTCGGATCGACGTACGAAAACGTCGAAATTCTAATCACCACGACGTACGAATTCGGTACGACTTAGGCACTGGTACGACTTGAACAACCTTACCTATCCGTTTAGGCGGTTTTTTAAGTTTGCGAGCGATGTAAGTGAGGTATATACATATAAGAGCGTTCGAGAAAGTATTCTTAGTTGTGTTCAGTTTAAATCGTGTTATCTTAGCTCAAGACAAATAAAAGGAGAGAGGGCATAGTAAACTTTATTCAGGTGTTTTTATCTTACCTGTCGAAAAATAGCAGGTTCGCGAGTGTGTTAACTATTTCGAATAAAGTGTGTACTTTTTTATGACGGAAGTCTGTATATCTTTGGTACAGAACATTTTTGATAATCAAATGTGTTCGATAATAGAGATTCAGTCAACTAGGACTTTGAATAATAAAAACTGTGCGGTGACGGCGTATATTTAAAACAGAGAATTAATTTGCACGTGCAAGTCGAGGGCAGGTAAACCGAGTTCCACTGTTTCCCAGGTAGGTGTAAGTGAAACAGACGTTGATTTCAAATTGTCTGGTTATTACCAGACGTTTCTACTAACGACGTCTTAAATTTTATCCAACGGAGCATTTAAAATTAGCAGAGAAAATGATAAAGCTACTGAAAGATTCATGCTCAGGTGAGCTCTTGAGAATAATCCGCAATTAAATATGCCGGCTAATTTGAAACACGTGCAAGTCAAAACGGAGCGAACGAAAAAGAGTGTTGTACGATGAAGATTACGTTTTCACGATTTCGTGCAAATTTTAGTCACTCGAATTCCGATTAAATATATTTTGATGTTAAAACGTATTACTTACTTTTTTCCATTTTTTCTTTTAATTAAAGTACATCGTACATAGTAGAAATCTGTTTTAAAACGTACGTATATCTACAACGTGATTAACAGTGGAACAACAAATTCAGGGTAAGCTTACTACAGATTAAACCCATAACTTCCAACGCGTCTCGAGCAGCTGGTTCTTTCCTACCAAATATATCGTAGTCTCTCGCCTATTCCGTGCACTCGTCTATGGCTGCGGCTTAAAACAGAACTCTCGAAATTTCAATAAATTCCCGCCCTCCACCCTACCCGGTTTTTCCGTCGCTAGTCGAAAAAATATACGGACATTTTTTATCCTCGCCAGCAAACGAATACTCCATTATTCGAAATTATTACAACCGAAGCTTTATTTGTCGTTTTCCCCCCTCCCCCAACTGTCTCCATGTTAATTTAAGAGAAGATTCTTAATGCGTCGCGGCAAAACGACCAACGAAAGAAACGAAAAGAAAGTCAAACAGCATCTAGACGTCGCGATCGATGCAAATTTTCCTTGAAATGAGATTCCGGGACACACAAGCGAGAACGAGAGGAACAGGAAAGCAGTTTCGGTAGAAAGGAGTAGCAGCGAGGTCCAAGGACTTCGAATGGAAAGCTTTCCTCCATCTCCTCTCTTCTTCAAGCTAGGATTGTCGTACGAGAACGACGAGCTTTCTCATAACGAAGTTTCTTCCTTCGTTTGGCACGCGATGCACGTGCGATTCCTCGATCTCGTTTCGTCCTCCATTTTCCTCCTTTTCCGTTTCTTCTCCTTCTTCTTCTTCTTCTTCTTCTACTTCTGCCTCTTCAGGATCTGCAGCCAGCGGTTAATGGATTTAACGGCTGAGCCGAAAGCTGGACGAATCTCTGTTTACTGGGAGGTCCTCGCTGCCGAGGGAAAACGGCCGTGAAAGATGCCCCGGATATAAGAGGGATTTATGAGGTCGAGGGAATGCCAGAGGGAGTGGGATAAAAGGCAAAGGCTCGTAGGAACTGCCGGTGAAGCGAGTTAATTAAGACTCGGCTACCCCTCTTCAACCTTCCCGCGCGAGTTACCAACCACTTTTTATCCCCAGAGAAACGTTGTTTTTTCAACGGTCAAACACGTGGAACGTGTAACTCGTCGCAAAGATCGCGACGATTAGGATCGAAAGTCAAAAATTGTTCGATTTGAAATTCGATAGACAGTTTGGTGAAAGAAATCTGTGAGAATGTATTAGAAAATATCCATCGACACCGGTAAGGTGGGGTAACTGATAAATTCTGGGAATCTGTGTTTAAGTGCGTACTTTAGTTTTAATAGTCTGAATTATGTGGAAGTTATAATGTACCATTAGTTGGGAAAATTAATGTACATTATGATTCATGCCGTGCGCAAAAGTGTCAGGGGACAATTAACCTTCCTTTTCCACCGCAACGTACGGAAAGTGGAAGCGATATATAATATTCTACGAAATTTAATTTCACGCTCCCGTGTGTACATACACATATAGCTGGGTGCAGTGAAAAATTCTTTTTTTTCACCCGTTTTCAAGTAGTCACGCTGGCTTCTAATATCACGGCGTAAATATTTCCGTTCTATTATAATGTAACGATAAACGGATCGTTGATTTAAACAGAAATTTTCGGATTTTTCCAGGCTTCGCCGGAGAGAAGTGTAAACAGACAATGGGCCACCAAGGACAGATGAATTTTTGATTACACGACGAAAGGAAATGAGAAGATCCTGTGCATCCGCAAACCACCCGTATAGAGAGCCAACCGGGGTAGTTGAAATGCATGCATTGAATTTCGACGTGGCTGCGTACACCGCTATGTACTTTGTTCCCACGAGCTTGTTTTCCCGTCTCCTAAGCCCTTTATTCTCCGTATAACAGTACTGTAATAATACTACCAAAATTCAAAGGGTTTTAAGTCAATATAATATCTTTCAGAGTAATAATATTCAAGACTTCCAAGCGGAGTTTCCATTGTGAGTCGGTTTAAGAGTATATACCTCCCCCCGCTGTATTTTACTAAATGAATATCACTTTTCTACGTAACCCACCTCTCCTCCTCCCATGCTTTTGTTATAGTTTTTTTAGAAATATCACTTTACCTCCGGTAACCCCATTTATCGAATTTTCTGTCAACGGGTGAACGGAAAAATAATATAAAGTACGGAAATTGCATAGAGGAATGTATTTACACGAGTCATTTAAACACTCGAATAAACGAAGGTATCAACAGAGTGATATTTCTATTCGTACAATTTTCTCGGGTTTAATTGGATAAACTTCATTGAAGAAAGCGATACAATAAAGGTTCATAAACGACCTCCTCTGCCAACGTAAGCGAACAGTTTCCACGGCTCTGAAGTTGAAAAGATTATTATCCACCGCGAGCAACGTGCTCAAGAAAACCTCTCGAATGGAGAGTCGAATTGCGACTCGGGGGCACAACACATAAAAACCGCACCATCTACATTTTCACGAGATTTCTTTTAATTTCTACCTTTCGTTTGCCCGGAGTCATAATCGTGCCAGTAATTAACCACGTCACGTTTAAAGGGATGGTTAAAGGGGTGAAGGACCTTCGTGAAGCGGCAACCCCACGGCTGGTGAACACGCGAAATGAAAATCAGGGACGCTCATTCGAGGGTGCATCTCATTCTGTGATCTACGTTTCCCCCGGCTAATGCCCCACCTTAATGCACGAAACTTCTTCTGTCATTGGACAGACCGTTCGTAAAAAAAAAAGAATGGAAGAAAAAAAAGAAAGGAATCAGGGATAGGGGGGGGGGGCAAATGCGAGAGGGTTCGAGAGATCGTTCTCGACGTTTCGTCGCGAATAGACTTCGACGTTCGGATTTTGCCGGGGCGACGCAACCTCGTCGCGAGAAAATGAAAAATTACTTCTGTATAATGACTGTTACGTAACTTGTAATTTTGCGGTTCTAACGCGAAATAAGTAACGCCGGCGGGGTATAATGATACCAGAGAAAACTGAAATTTCTAATTACGAAACCGATTAGAGTGCCGGAAACGACGACGATTACTTTCCGAATGACTCCGTCGATATTTAAATTCTAGCAATTAAAGCGAATAAATGCAGAATAAGAGGAGACGGAAAATCACGGAAATCCATGACAATCTGTTATTAAATACAATATGTCTGTATGTATACATATATTCCGACCAAAAATTCTTCACGCGTAACACACGATCGGACGTCCATATTTAAAAGTAATAATAAAACAACACTTTTCCATTACACAAGACCGAAACAACCGCGACCCGTTATTACAACGGCAATTAGAACGTCTGAAACAAATGGCAGCTATTTCCCAGAGTGTTTATTCAAATCCGAGAAAGAAAAAAAAAAGACGACTCGACTATATCCCGATAATCTTACACAATAAACCAATCACACGGTTCGCTGGATCGACCCAAATACAAGAAACATTGACGCAACAATTTGTCGCTGAGGGGGGAAAAAAACCATCCCGAAGGATGAGGACTAAATGTTGGCCAAGTATCTACATAGTGCCGCGTAACCGCTTTCCGGATAGGAAGGAATCGCCATTAAAATGCTAATTTTATGGCTTATGCTCGCACACTTTATTCCTCGTCGGCGCAGCTGCGAAAGAAATTGGCTGCAAGGTACGAATGCATCAAGCCAGCTACCGTTGACCTACGGGAGGACGTTATGGTAGGAACACCCTTAGGGGGAGGGTGGTGCAACCTAATCTCTTTACTCTTTCTTCTCGTATGAATTATAGCGATATTACGATAGTAAGGTTCTTAAGGTAGAGGGAGGGTAACTGCACACGAAAACTCGACGTACATATGTGTAAGCGTGTTCATCGCGGCCCGAGTGGGGGGGGGCGGTTGAGGAAAATGTGGAAATGGCTTCCCGTGTCGTTTGTCGCTACTTAGGAATTTCTCTTTGATGTGTTACTTTCGTGATATCGCAATATCTTCCGGGTTACAAATGTACGTACGCGGAGGTATCTTCCACGCCGGTTTCACGGGTGTTAAATAATAATCTCACATCGCAGTCGATGTGATTTATAGCGGGAAAAAGTGTTTACACCGAGTATTTTGTACATTTATACGCGAGTGTGAAAGAAAACGATGGAATTTGTACGGGTAGGAATTAATTTCACGATGTTAAGTGGGAATTGGTTTCTTGTTAGTTAAATTAATAACCGGTAACGCACACTTTCCAAAGTTTTCCCGTTCGCGCGACGGCCATCGCCGTGGAAATTTCCAGCATGGCAACCGCGAGAGTGTGTGCGTGTGCTTTCCCCGCGAGGAGAGGCACGTTTTCTTCGGTTCGACCTCAACGGTGTATCATATATGAAACCGCGGTAATCTCCAGATTTAGGCGTGTGCGTAAAAGACGACACAGAGCAGAAACTCTAGCCGTCCGGAGACCCACGAAACTTTGCTTTTATCTTCGCGAGGAACTTCCTAACAGCCGAAGACGGAGCAGGGAGAGGGCGAGAAACGATAAATTTCACCGAGAGAAGCCAGACGCGAACCAAAGAACGTAAAACGGCAGGGATCACCTTATTTCTACGGAGCAACCCCGTAGGTTCGAAGATTCGTTGTATTAGGGTGGGTATTCTCACACGTGGAAAATATCGAGCTGCAATAACACCACGTTCGAGTGTAGGTTCTCGCTAGATTACGAGCCCACGCCCAGCAATTGTTTTTTCAACGTACAAATTTCTGTTCCGACTGACGCGATAAACAGATGAGAAATTAAAGAAAATTATGCTTTAAGGTGGAGTATATTTTTTATGTAGAAAATAATACAAGGAGTGAAAGAGGTAGTACGGATTCTTTTACCTCTGTTCTTAGCGTCGCAAGCACCTCTTTCCTGGAGAAAATGAAACAATATGACAGTGGAGAGATCGCATTACAGGTATTCTCATCGCATATTTGTTACGGGTGAGTTGATTCCTGGTTAAAGTTAATTAGGTCCTGGAGACATCGGATCTTTATGAACATTCTTTGCCTCTTATTCTCTGGCGGCAATAACCTCAGACTAATGGTAGCTTACCTCGCGTGAAATAAAATAACACGGACCCCCTAATGTTCTTTATTTACTTTCGCAATATGTAGAGGGAAGTAATTTCTACGCCACGTAAAGCAACGAATACTCTTTTTTTATCAAAATAAATACTTTCGCATTATTATGTATATTCATATCAAGATATCAAGATTATTTCCATTCCGAGATGTGCAAACTACGAAATCATTCGACGTTCATTTCCCCCGATTATTTTCAGACGAATTTCTCTTTCGCCGGCGACTCATTTCGCCCGCGGATCTCGCGATGACTTTAGATTACTCTTCGCAGCGATGAAATATCATTTCCCTGCGAGATATTAGTCGACAATATGCACAGTGACAAATTCCGCACCCAATCTGAATCCCCGTCGGAGTCTGGTTAACTTAATTCCGCCGGCGGGATACTGGCTACCCAATCCGTAGGCAAGCAACCCACGAAATTAGGCTAATCGCCCGCGGATTCTCGCAATTCGACGTCGTTGCAGCTGCCGCGTTACGATTAGGCAACACCCGCATCGGGGCGACGCCTTCCACCGGGTCGACGATATTCCGAACTTTCTCCCAAATCGACGGGAAACACATTTTTGTCGAGTGGCGTGGACTTTTCATTAGCGCGCGGGAAAATCACCCGGTCGTTGGCAGTTTTCTATTTAATTCGGCCGCCACACGGGCCATAATTGGGGCTTACAACAATTCGACATTATTCCGCGTGTTAAATTCACTTCTATCGCGGGATCCTCAATCAGTATAACCGAAACAAGGCAAATGCCGATTAACCGAACACGGTCCATTATAATTTCCCCCGTAAATTATCGTCATTGATTTAATTCATTCTGGTCCGTGCGGTAGCGATCCCCCTCCGTAGCGAAATAATTTCGGTGAACAATTTGGGTAATATTATAATTTACGTAATCTCTGTGTAATCGATAAATTTGTATATATGCGTGTTGTTAAGTTAATTACAAAACATGTAACCGGTACTGCTTCGTTCCTATATACATATACATATATATTTCCAATCAATTATCCTATCAAATTCTTCAAAAACACTCCACACGGTGTTCCAATCATCGAGAGAAAACACGTTCGATAAAAAAACACACACGCACACCCACACACTCATCCACTCACATATACACAGCTTCACGTTTATAAACGCGGCATATTTTCCCGATATCGTGTTCGTAGCTCGTCGAACAGGATAAATCACGTGGAAACGTGGTTATACGCAAGTACAGTGAAAATAACCCGCTACCTAAAGATTCAGAATCCGACGGCGGGATCTTTCGCGGTGGTAGTTACACGCGACTTGATATCGACAAACCTTTATTAATGCCCATCCATGTTCCGAGCACGCGGACAAATCGATGTGGGAATATCGCGAACCTACTCGCGGATTCTGGACGATCGCCAAGGTCGATCGCGCTCGACTGGCTTTGCAGCTGCAGCTGCAGAGACCCCCCTTAATGGACTCTTCCTCTAATCCCAGGTCTGATCCGCGGAAGGAACGAACAAGAAGAGAGGACACGGAGACGAGGGGGCTGCCGATTGAGTGTCCAGGTAAAAGATACGTGACCAGTTTTCGAGAGTAGATCAGTTCCGGCAACGTGGATCACGGTAATTGCCAAAGATCTTTGCTTCCATTCTACTTTTCAAATCTCCCGATATCCCCGCGATCCCTCCTGTGTATCGAAACTCAGTTTCGTGGATGTCCCTGATTTTCACGGATGCGTCGCGTGGGAGGCGTAACGAGAGATACAAGAAAAAAAAAAGGAAATACTTTCATCCTTGGCGTTCGTTTACCTATAGGTAAACTTATTTCCTTTCCACTCGCGATAAGCTACTGTAATCGAATTCCAGCAGGTAAAGGATAAAGTGAGAGATCCCTGATATCGATTGGATTAAAACGAGATCGACTTCTGGAGAGTGACGAGTAATCAGAAACAAACGAAAAATGAGAAACAGCGTGAAGAGAAAGAGAGAGAGAGAGAGAGAGAGAGAGGGAGGAGAAACAGAGGAAAAACGTAGTCAAGGAGACACGCTTTATTTTTAATAAAAATGAAAGAACCTTGTTTATCGGAAAGGAAATAAATGTCCCGCTATACGACGACGGTGCAGATGAAAAGCGAAGCCAGCGGGGGGGAAAAAAAAGAAGAGCGAGACAAAAAAATACTTTTCAATCCCACTAAAAGAAGGAAGAAACGTTTGCCTCCGCTCAAGAACGAGTAAACGTTGACCTTTCGATGGCACACTTTCCCAATGGTGACGGAGGCCTCCTGTGTAGACGGCCCCTGGTATCCTCTTCGCCGTGTGGCACACATAGTTCGAGCCTCGACCTATGGCATCCTGCGACGTCTCACGAGGAAACACAGTCTATGAAGAAAGTCGCAAGAAATGCCGAGAGTCCAGGTTTCTCTTTCGTTTATTTCGGAATATTGTTGTGAAATTCGCAACGAGAGATAGATCGAGGCCGAGTCATTACAACTACTACTCCTCATCCTCTGGATAATTTGCGTAATTGCAATTTCGAGATCAGATTTCAAGCTCTGCTCTCTGTTCCGTGGCTAATTGACATTCTTACCGGTTCTGAAATGCGCTTCATTAAAAAAAAATAAAAAAACAAAATAAAAAGGAAAGAGATAAATGAAAGACTTTGGTTTGAAGGTTGTCCTGTACTTACGTCATTTTTATTTATCATTATTTAGTGTATTGTATAGTTGTCGTACGAAATACTATGGAAAAAGTGTCTTCAGAAAAATCACACGAATTAGTAACTTTCACATTTATATGAGTAATGAAAGATCTTATTGCACGATCGCTCGTTAAGTGAAACAAAATATTAATTGGATGTACGAAGATGATTTGTTTCGATTCAATCTCTGCTTTCTCGCGGTAACCCAGATTTTCTTGTATTTGGCAAAAACAATACCGTCGAGACGTTATTAATATAATAACTATAATAAACGCCTGATCACAGGCGAGCGTGACAAACTTCTAACAAGTAAAATTCCCGAGTTTCGCGATGCATCCGTGAAACACAAAAAAAAAAGGAATTTCCCTTTCCTATATTCCGAAGGAGAATAAATCAACCTCTCAGTATCCACGCCACGATTCGTTTCTTCGCGTAGCCCCAAACATAAACTCCCCCCCAAAAGGGGTGAACATAAAAACTGAATACTCTTTCTCATGGTAAGAGACTCTTTAAGTAGCTTTAGGATACACCTCTTGCATTCCCGAAAACCTAGCATGGCGCCATATAAAATTTCTTTGGTACTTTTCTGATAGTACTGAATTTTTATTAGACCCGGTATTAGCATATTATGAGACCGGCACGTTTTATGAGAACTACTCGCAAGGCTTTCCTAAATTCAACGATCCGTCCTCGACCTCTCCCCCCCCCCTCCCCGCCCTCCCCCTCCCTGACCTGTATCTCAAGTTCGTTGTTTGTCGCTTTCGAGGAAATTGCTTTCGTTAAAAGCAGCTGAAGAGCCGGGAAACTAATTCGGACCCTCGTACTCCGACAAACGCTAATTGGACTTATTCGATTCTGTCTAAGACCCGTCCATTTCTGAGTAAGAAGCATCCTCTCGAGAAGTCTAACGTGATGTTCGACGCTCGCGTACATCCGATTACAAGCAAACCCGTTGGAATTTCTAATAGTAATTAATCACTCGTCACATACGGGGCCGGCGATAGTGATGTAACCGATAACGATTGATTTCACAGAAAAAATAAATAGTAATTATAAAATAATATATATTCGTGGAATTTCTTGTCGAGAAAGTAGACTTCGAATATTTGGACTGATAGAAAACAATTCCTGACATTGTACGCAAATGGAAATGTAAGCGTATGTCTGTATTGACATCCGTTCAAGGACGTCTTGTTAGCTAGGTACACGAGTACTCGGCTGATATTCAAAGTCGACTCTCTCGCGAAAGAAAATCTCGCGTGTGACGAAATTTTATTTTATAAATATGATTTATTTTTTCATAGCAAACTCCTTTCTTTCGTGATTGAACCGCGATTGCTCGAGTATTTCCGTATTGGGTGTGGAAATAAATTCTTTACGAAGATTATCACTTGTTTGCTATGTGTATTTCTTGTGAGATAGTTTTGTGATAATTCACTGATTCCTATCGTACGAGTATAGTGTCACGAAGTCATCGAAAATGATAGGAAATATTTGAACGACGAATTTCTTAAATGTAATTAACTTATTATACCTTCTTTTAAATAATATTTGTATTTCTTTGAAAAAATCGGAAAGAACGTATTTTCAAACCTAATATAATAGAGTAACAAATCTCTTTGTGTTACCACGTTATTAACCGCCGACCCGAATAACCACTTTGGTTTACCGAAGAAATATACATCGATGAGTGGACTTTCTAGTCGAGAGAATATAACAGGACGAGGAGGTCCTTTGCGTGGTGAATTAAGCGAATCCCTCGTTAAGACCAACTTATCGTTAGTCCTTGCCGGCGAAGCAGAGAATCTGCCTACCTCTTCTCTTCGACTTCTTGAAAGTCCAACTCAAACCTTGCCATGTAAACTCATCAGTTCTCCGGAACTATCGGCGAAGTAGCGAATCACATTCTGGCGAACGAGGCGACGAGTTTGTACGTCGGAACTTCTTCGGAATAAGAGAAAGTGTAGCGATATTGTTGTACCGTCGACCGGAATTCACATGAATGAAATCAATTAATTGGTTTTCTATAGCACATTGAAATACGAACGGAATACACTCGTTCAAATGTGCCTGTGTATTTATGAATGTATATTAAAACTAGATTATATCATACCCATTGTTTTTCTTCAAATTCTTATTTATTAATATTATATTGGATTATTGTAATCGCGTTGACTATCCAGTAATAATTTGTATTTCACGTAACGGTCAATTTGTATAAACTTTTCACGAAGTCGTTAATAATGGTTTGCATCGTTAACTAATTGATGAAAAATAAATAATGTAGAATAAAGAGAAATATTAAAACGAACTTTAATTTGCACGAAAACAGAACGACGAGTAGCGTCTGTTTCACAATTTACATACGTTTCAAATATTTATCAAGGCCTAACAGATTAACTGAAGATGATATACGCTTTCCCTGGGCGATATTAAATGCTAACAGATTTATCATCGGCATTATCGATTGCAAAAGTATCGAACACGCGGTGAAACTACGTGAAACAGATACCACGCGATGTGTGTAAGAAAACTTAAGTTAAGGTTTCAATGAAACCGAATCGAATGAGACCAAGGTAACGTGAAATCTCTATTACCCATACACATGTCGTTAATCAGTTTTAATTAATGCCGCACGATAAACAACGTTCAGAATGATTGGAAAGTTTCACCTGGCTACCGGTTGGATAATTGAGTAATCTCACGGCGTATTAACACCGAACACGCTTCTGAGAAGCTATTAATCTGTCGCGCTAAATTTCATATTAAAAGTGATTTCGTAAATTCGATGATAAACGCACAATGTGTACTGACGCGACTGCCGGCTGCGTAATCCAGCATTAAAATGTCAAAATGCCTGGACAACGGCGAGGTAACGGGCAACAAAATTTGCGCGGCACTACGACAAAATTAACGTCGAATTTCGACCAATTATCGGGATTATACGACGAGCCTGTTTTTCGAGAATCATTCATTCTTTGCCTGCCGAAACGTTTCACCGATGCGTACAATACCAGGTAAATACGAATAAAAAGTTAAACGATTATATGGATAGAACTGGAGAATCACTCGTTAAAATAACACAGTGGATTTAGTGAATTCTAAAATCGCGGAAACGCAACAATTAATTGATTTTTGTTCGAAGTACAATAATGGTGGTGGAGCATTTTTATTTCAATTTTTATCGCGCACGATTCGACAATTTCGGAAAATAACGAACTACAAGCGAACGACTAAAAATTACAGCGCACTTCACTCCGTTGCAATTTTAACAGTTCCCGTTGGTTTATACGTGTACCGATCGGATATTATGCGAGATTTTGCTCGACGGTCAAACGTGCGACCGCCACGAAACAGTTCTCCGCAAAAATTTCGAATTTTCAAGCCGTCTTTTTGCCTGTCAAACGCCCGCCGAGTTTCGCCATGTGCTGCAAACCCACGACGCAATTAGCGAGACCGCAACCATAATCGCCGAATGACGTTGCCTAATTTAAATAATCTTCGTCCTCTCGACGGAGGGACAACGGGAACGCGCCACTCGGAATTGTTCAATAATAAATGTCTCTATAATATTTAATCTCTGAGAGACAACGAAATAATTTCCCTCCATCTTTCAGTCTTCAATCATAGCGAATATAAATGTTTATTGCGGATCTCGAATTACGTCAGTCTTCGGCAAACGAACAACATCTGGTACACAAGAAAGAGTAAATAATGACAAAGATTGTGAAAAAAAAAACGCGCACCGAAATTACTGGCAACTTCACGTTTAATTCGTTTATTATAATCGATCACGATGTACCGATCACGTTTCTCTTGCGAATCAGATAAAATAAAAAAACCCTCACGACAAAATATTAAACCGATTTATCACGGCATCGCTAATTTTCTTACATAAGTTAACGAAATAACGATTCAATCCGTCTCCGCCGAAACGTCATTAAGTATCCCACCATCTGTCCCCCGTCAAGTTTCCACACAATTCTAACGGCGCAATTATCATCGAATCCTCAGAAATTTAAACTATCGATAATATCGTGCTCGACGATAACCGCTGGAAAACTCCACCGTAATTTCCCATCGTCGACGAAACACGGAACGTCTCGGGGAGACGCGAATTATCTATCGTCGAATCTCCGAGGCCGTTCGATACTCTCGTAATCAGCGAAAATATATAAAATAAGAAAAATCCCGTCGACCATCCGTTGAAATTGTCTTCGCGATAATTAATGCAGCATTCTCGTTCCGCGATGCCCTCGGTGAATTATCGATTCACCGTTTACCCGGGGACCGCGGGCGCAATCGGTGCCTTCCTGCTAAAAGTACAAATCCGCATCGCGGAAGGTAAAGAGTCGTCGCAGTAAACCGCGAACCATCGGGGGAGAGAGAGAGAGAGGACTTCCAAATCGTACCGAACCGTCTAGGGAACCGGGGAACAAACAACTGGAACGCGCATTCTCTCGGTATGGATAAAAATCCCGCTTCGCGTCACGAACCGGATAGTTCGGGGGAAAAAGAGAGAGAAAGAGAAAGAGAAAGACAGAGAGGGGATACCGAAAAAAAAAAATTGGTAGAGAGACAGAAAGAGAAAGAGATAGATAGATAGAGAGAAATAGAGAAATGGAGAGACAGAGAAGAAGAGAGAAAGTTGGAAAAGGGGTAGGCTTTTTGGATAACGGCCAGAAACTCGGCCGGAGGAAAACTCCGCAGTGGAGCTGGACCATTTCAAAGGACTCCTGTGGGTGTGCACTGCGAAAAACTGCGGCTTACGAGCGTCCCTTCCGTCGGAAGTGGAAACTGCCGGGCCAGGAACGACCGGTCAAAGAGAAACTTCTGTCTGTGTGGAAACGAGTCCCGATTCCGAAGGCGCGAACCGTCGTGTCTCTCCCTATAGCTCTCGACAGATTACCACGTGAATCAGTGAAAGTCTACGGGGAGGGTTTAGTTACTTGCAACTTTACGGGTCTACGGGACTTGGTGCAAGATTCATTAGAGCCTGTTTTTCACCGCGATACTTTGTTCCGGGGTAATAAGAAGCAAAGTTTCTCTGGTAACGATCGTGCGAGATACTTTTTTTGAAAAGCGATATTACGATGAGAATTTAAAGATGCGTCAGGTGAACCGAGCTAACAAGTCAATTTTTTATAAAAATAACTGACAATATTCCTCTAATATTTTATAGGGACTTTATACTAATCAACCCATACTATTTCAGACCAATTTTATCCAAAAAACGCTGATCGTACTCGTATCCCACCCTTACAAGATTGAATGACTTTGTTATTAATTAGAATTCAAGCTTAACGAACAAACAATTCGTGGTCGTTCTTTCTGCGCTCGGCCAAGATGGAAAACCATTATTATTACATATATGACGAAACGTTTCCCGGCGATACAGAACGTTGCTTATCGATCGTTGTACGCGTACAGAGAGTCAAGCTCGAAAGCCAGAAGCAATTCGAAAGGGAATTAAGATCATAATCCTCGTTTCTCCGCTGGCAAATTGATCCCCCAGCCTAGTTGCAGAGGGTGAATGAGCTTTTCCCGGAGATGCACTCTCAAATGCATATATTAGGGCGCACTGTGGAAACGTAATTAGTACCGTTTGATGGACCGAGACTCGATCGGGAACGACTTCCCGAAGGGAATAAAAGTCCGAAGACGTGAACGGAACGAACAACCGGGCATCGGTTTTTTTGCACGTAGCGTTTGATTTTATAACCTAATTCGTTTGGGAGCTCGATAAAAAAGTAGAGTAATCTAAGTCGACTTTCGCCGTGATGATCTGATTCGATTGCGCGAAGAACCCGAGGTCCCTCGTTATCGTACGTTACGATCGATCGGAGCACCTGCTCGAAAGAAAAGATTCGTTATCTTGCATTATCGAGCAGATTATTTTACATTCGAATCAATGCCGAAAACTAATAATAGTCGAACAAGAATTGGAATGCGAGAAATTATCGCTATTATCGATTCTAATTGTAACCATTTTTTTTTTTGGTTTTTTAAAGTAATTGTACCTGTCTACGGTGTTTTGTAGGAATTTCATTCTAAACGTGTATATCAATACATATGTTTATGTATGTGATATACAAAATGTATACATTGACACATGCGTATGTATGTAAAGTAATTTGAATAATAGTAATTAGTCTAACTGTCGTCAATGTATGAATATCAACCTAGTTAATTACAAATGATATTAGCATATATTCGACCTAAACGGTGGAATGTTATGCAAATTATCTAATTCATAGCTAAAACGGTCTGTTACGCGCGCGAATAGATATATTAATATCATCCATTATTATCGAAGTTCAGGCGCTTGATGAAGCCTAATCTGTATTAAACGACGGCTTTGTTTACAGTAATAAACCCCGGTTCCGCTATACACTGTGCAACTAAATTTCCTCCTATGTGGCAACATATTAAACGTAATGGATAACGATAAACTTCACTTCCGTCCAACAGATATATCGTACGTGACGATGATATCGTAAGATTATACTGTAATAATAACGTCAGAACGGTAATGACGCCATGAATTCATTGACTCGTAAAATTCTAACGCGTATTAACTAAAATCATTTTACTGTATACGACGAAATACCCTCAGTTTCATTTCAAA
This sequence comes from Mimumesa dahlbomi, assembly GCA_917499265.3. Lineage (NCBI taxonomy): Eukaryota > Metazoa > Arthropoda > Insecta > Hymenoptera > Crabronidae > Mimumesa > Mimumesa dahlbomi. Next base: position 8,237,342 of record OU824124.1, read on the forward strand.
CTTTCCACCGAAGATATGCCTTTTTAATTTCAAAGTTATTATTAATCGAGCACGATGTTGAAAATTGCATATACATATAATATGTGATATTCATGAACCACTCCTTTAAATGAAACGATAACGCTAAATAGAGAATCAAGAAATAAAACGAACCAATATATGGCAATCGGAATAATATCTGTATTTGATTGAAAAGAAGCGATTGTTTGGAGAAGATGGATAGGTCAATTACCGTATGCACTATTTGCCTGTCTCGTATAATGAATATTGCATACTAAATGCTAAAGGATGCTGAATATTTCGGTTTATAGGATACAGCGATCGATACGTTGGCTTTGCAATCCCCAAAAATACCATCCATGGTCCGATATATTGGGTTTCGTGATACTCTGACACTTACACCATGGCCTCATGATAATGTATGCACAAATACTAATATTCAACGAACAATTTCTACGGAAACAAATCAGATAGTGTCTAGGAAAGTCAATGTAATAAAATCCCGAATATAAATTGAAAATATTTTTTGATGGCCATAGAGAAAAAAAAATCACTATCACGCTAGGTGAAACTGCTTGCTTTTCAAACAAACTGCAAACAAATGCGATTTTATTCAATTTTCGCTTTAGTATCATATGAAAACGAATGATTTTCAACGAGCGCAGAAAGATTCCAATGAATATCAAAAAATTGTACAAATGGCAGTCCAAAAAGCGAAAAATTGCCGTGCTTTTGAAATCGTATCAATTTTCTCCGTTTCGATTCGTTGAATGGACATTTGAATATTTATCAATTTCATCCCTATCGATCCATCGGTTTCGATCAAATTGAAGACTCAATCTGTGAACATTTATTTACGACAATAATGTCATAGGTCAGGACGATCGTCTTAAAACGTCGGAAAAGGCACGGAATTAATCACGATAACTCAGGTGGAAAATCTCTCGCGTCACGAAATCGACGAAATCTTCGGAAGATTTCCGTTTCGACGTCAGGATGCTTTACTTTTCGATGCCTTCCGCTCGTAAAGCACTGTCATGGTGTAAACTTTGCCTCGTAAAAGCCCGACCTAATTCGGCAAGCGTAATAAACCCGAAATGAAACGCGAGCACCAAACCCGTGTTAAGTGCTTTTGTTGCACTCAAGGTTTGCCCGGTGTCGATATTGGAAATGCAACGGGTAGGAAAAAAAAAGAACGAAATTTAAGAAACGAACACGGAGCAAATAAAAATACTACCAACGGGATTCCGATTTCAAAAGTCCTATATGTATCGAATACATAAACGAGCCGGTCATTTATGATAAGAATACGATTCAGAGGAATGGCAAAGATCCTGGCGAATACCGACCGGCGAGTTAAAACGTGATAGACGGAATAAACCTTAATCATAAAAATTTATAGAGCTCTTTACGTCACTTATTTTTCATAATTTTTCTCCAGTATCGATATACGTATATTGGAAATACTAAACGAAAAATACAGTGGGTCTCGTAAAATCCTATATAAACTAGACTGTTTCTGAATATAAATTTTATACTTCCTCGTAACTTCGCGACTGTACGATAAAAAAAAGTAAACTGCATGAAAATATATGCGTTTATCACGAAATAATCCAGCGGCATTTGCAAGAACAGGATAAACTAGTTCGGAACTACGAACGAAAATTTTAACTCTTTTAAAAGTTTCCGCGGTAAAAATTCCAACGATCTGCCGCGTGCGGTAACATTTCGTAATCTATGTAAGACAAGGTGGATTTAGATTTATTTCAAAGACTATACTGTCGCCATCGTTTGTCTCGCAACCGAGCGAGCATCGGTGAATACTGTTTTAATTGGACGGATTCCAATCAGCAAGGCAATCGAATCATTACATATAGAGCACACGTACTCGTGAAAAGCAATCTGGCTGTCAAACAAACAAGAATTTCTGAATTTTACATCCGACGCGACCGGATAAAACGCTGTATCAACGGTCTGAATGTTGCTTAATTTATCTCATCGCTACCACGAAATAATAAATAACAAGATGCTCCGTTATTAACGTGCCCTTATTAAATTATGATTCCACATAAAGGGAATAACGACGAAACACTGCTGTAATGCACGCTCTTTTTTTTTTGAAATTCCACACGAAACGATCTCATCATTTCCAGATCGTTAAGCGAAGGAAATTGCATATAATATCTGTAATTCACATCTCAGGATGCAAGTATATCTCTCCCAGAAGCATCATTTCACGGGTATCTTTAATACGTACCAATCACCGTAATTACTTCTCGGATTCCCAGTTCAGTCTCGGTTAAGGACAAAATGATAATCGTATCACTATAGAAAGGAGGGAGTCGTTGAAAAAAATAATGAGGCACCTAACAAAATTTTAACATTAATACCCTCTTTGCCCAAGGGTAGAAAGATTTAAAAAAAATCAAAAAAATAAATAACGTTACTCCTCAGAAGATGTCATATCGTAAAACATCATCTGCCCCGCTAAGCAAGCAAGATCGTTAGACTCCGGATTCTGTATCCAGCGTATATCCGGTGTCCTCCCGTCTCATCGTCGACGCGACGTTCTCGTCGTCGTCGTCGTCGTCGTCGTCGTCGTCGTCGTCGTTTCATCGACGGCCTTATCAACGGCAATCTCCACCCTACGAATACACATTTCCGCGGCATATATACCTCCGTGAGAGAAGCTCCCGACTCCGGGATTAGATTACGGCATAAGCGGCTTATTTATCGCTGCGGCGACGTGGATTCGCAACAGCGGCGCAATCAACACCGCGAAACATTCAGCGAAATTGTGGCGTCGTCGACGCAAATCCCGGCTTCCTGGCTTCGATGCGCGCATACCGTTCCGTTTTTCCACAATGGATACCCGGGAACCACCCGGGAACCACCCGGGCGGCAGCACCGGGTTGTTCTCGTTAGACGAAGGAAATAATGTAACAACGTAACTTTTTGGTATTCGCGCGATGCCGAAAGAACGCGTCGATGTCGCGATAAAAATATCGAAGATACGATATCGCCGGGCAGAAAGATAAAAAAGAAACAAAAAATCCGTATCGAATTCCCCAAGTGGAAATCGAACGGGACAAGTGAAATTTGTCGGGCGTCGATAACGATTGGAATTTCTTCTAAACACACGTTTTTTTTTTAAGAATATTGTTTCGTCAATATTTGATTCGACGATAATACACCCCGGCTATCCCCGGTGAAACTTTTTAATTACAACCGTATCTCGTCGGATGCCTTCGAAACTTAAATTTCAAACTTTTTTAACGAAGCGTGCCTTTCTTCGGGAGACTGCAAGCTTAGATTATTCTTTAGTTAGAAATTAAGCTGCTTGTACTTTATCGAGCACTTCTCTCTTAACGAAAAAAAAAAGAGAAAATCTCGTGAAATCTCGAGCGTCGGCGAAAGAAAGAAAAAAAAAATTAGTACGGTGTCTTTAAAAGTAGCGCAATAAATAACACTAAAAAGACAAGTCCCCGTAGTATCGCTATCCTGAAACGGGGACAAATATAAATTGAATTTCCGACAAAGACACCGTACACCCTTGGTACGTGTATCAAATCAGGAAAACGACCAATCCGACAAGCCATTATCAGCATCGTGAACTCGCTACGAGGGTGAAGCACGTTTCCTCGGTTCACGCGTCGAATAATTGAACCGGATGGACCGTTTATGACCGATAGAGATACCCAACGCCGCTGAAACGGCGATAAAACGCAGAAATGATGAGCGAGCTCTCTGTCCCAGCATCTGATGTATCAGGTGTAGATAACACACGAGTGTCGTTAAAGCCTGGTCGTCAACGCGACGTTTTTCCGTGTCTTTCACCCCGCTGCAACTTGTTCGCGCGACTATACGGAAACCACGTGCACCGAAAGTAAATTCCCGGCTCGAAATCGAGCGGAAAATCTGATACCGAAGCATCAGCTGATTCCACGAATTTGTAAACTTTATTTATTTCGTGTCACAAGTACAATTAATAGTGTTTTGTTTGATTAAACGAAAATTTCGAATCAAATACTATATGTAATGTTCCAAAATAAAATTAACTTTGAAAACTATGGACACATCGATATTTCGTTAATCGTACCAAGTATTTGTAAATAAAACTTCTTTATATTTTCGTCAGGCTTATTTAAGAAAACTTGAAATATATTGAACGAACGATTATAATCATTTAGATTTATTGTTCTTTAAATCTCCGCGTTCGTTTGTACCGCAAGCATTTTTTCGTGACTTCAATGAATATTAAACCAGATCTCGTATCGAACGTTCTTATTTTGATTCATTCCGCCAGCAATTATTTGTCTGGCCTTGCAAAACGGTTTTCTGGTACACATGGAATTGTTGGGGCAGCCAGTATCGAATTTAACCGGACGTTGTATTCAGTCGAAACATAATATGACAGTGAGACATGCGAGATGGAAGATTTAAAGGGTATATTTGCGTACTTGTTTACGATCGTTCAAAGTGTTCTCGGAATACTAAAATGACAGAGATCGTGCTCCAGATCGGACAATAATTTTCGTTTGCAACGTTAATCAAACGAATCGCGTCCTTCTGCTACGTCTAGAAAGTTGTGCAAGAACGAGAGAAGTTGATCAACTTCTGCCATGGAGATTCTCTAATTAACCTTGATGCATGTTTTTACGTGGAATAAGTGGGTCGAGTGTAAATTTCAATAGACATATTGAAACGGTCGAGCCGCGGGATATTGTTGATATTTTCTGGAAAGTTTCAGCGTCCCGATGTGACGAATAGAAAGAAAGCACGACACGGCAACTGGAAAAATTGATTCCAAGCGTATCATTATGTCGCGTGACTCACTAAACACGATAAAGCTTTTACTTTATATAATACACGATATACAACTTCGAATGGCTAACAACAATACCGGTAACACTTTTTCCACGTAGAGTATTAAATAAACGACGAATGCTCCAATAAAAATAAAAATAAAAATAAAAAAAAACAGAAAGTAATCCGTCAGAGAGCTCGACATTTATACAAAAACAACAACCATAATAATAATAATAACAATTACACCATATGCTTCTGTAACGTACATTCTCCCGAGAAAGAAATCAAACACCAGCGATCGGTCAGCGAATCAAATTCCCTAACATAATAAAACGTTAATTAAAAAGAATCGGGTCACGATACCGTGCAATCCGAACGGTTACATCGCAACACAAATAAAATCCTGCCTACGCCAAAAAAAAAAGAGAGAGAAAGAGAGAAAAAAAGAATACGCTGCAACCTTTAACGGCCAATTCGCGAATCAATCGAACACGTATCGCAGATTTCGATCACGTCCATATACCCTCTATCTACTTTATCACATCGTGTTATCATCGCCTATCCAAATTTTAATCAGAAACTCACCGTATCCCGCCGGTCAGTTTTCCTCCAAGCGAGTCCCCGAAATTAAATCCGTGCACGTGATACAGCGACACACACACCGACGGAAACCACACACGTATATACGTACACACAACACCACACGTCAGAAAGAGAAATCGAACCGACAGGCCCGGCGACCAGGCGCTAACTGAAAGCGCACAGAACCGGCCACTACACCTGTGTGTCAGGTAGGGGGGACGCGAAACGAGTAGGAGAAGACACTCCCGATGACCTTTACGCGGGATATACCTGCGATAAACGGTAAATAGTAAGAAATGCAGGGAAGGTTCAGTGGAGTAAAATTGTGCTCACGTGTGTGTGTATACATATATGTGTATGCGTGGGAGGGGGGGTCTTCGGATCGACGTGTCGAATGTCGATGGGTTGTGATAAGTATTGTTCAATTTTTTTTTTCTTTCTTTTTCTATGTACAAGAATAATAAAAGATGGAAAATGTAAATATTAGATCGGTATGTTTGCTGTGAGATAAAAGTTAGAGTATTGGAACAGAATTGTGAAGAACTTGTAGATTTTTATCGATATCGATGACTACAGTTTTATCCGTTTCTATTAATAACGTTGTAGTTTTTTGTGTTCTCATTTTTGTCAAGTACAGCTAGAGAGAGTATGATGTAATGAAAAATAGATAATAAAGTATTGAATGAAACTAAGAGTCGCCGTGAATGAGTATGACTAATAAAAGTCTATTGTCTATAAAAATAAGTGTATGTCATTGGCGTGTATGTGTCTACGTGTCTATGTGTGTATATCCGTAAAGGCTATCGATGGCCTTTGCGCGAAAGCTGATCCCGCTCGTTCCAGAATTACTCAACCCACGATCTTTTGAACGGGAGAGAGGAATCTTCTCGCGTTCTCTACACTTTCTGGAATTAAACTGTAAACCGCCGCGGTTCCACCTGTTGAGGGGAACCAGAGTCCACCGTAATTCATCTACGAGTGAAAGAATTCTGGCAACGGCATTTCGATGTCGCAACGAAACTCGTGCCGGTGTAGTAGAGACAACACGTAATAGACGGGAACACTAGTATACTGTCACAAAGTATATACCTGTTCGTAACAAATCGTTGCGAAACAAAATAGCGATGTACCTAAGGAGTAATTAATTATAGTATAAAATCATTGCAATTGTATATCGATTCGAAGTAACATTGAAAAATTCAAAGTATTTCTCCCTTCCAATATATCTATCTCTCGAAACGAGTAATTTAAAAGATTCTTCTTCGTAAAACGTATCGTCGAATGTTTCACCCGACTGACAGCGATAAATCTCCGATGGTTGGTCTTTCAATTAAACCAATAATAAGCAAGAATCGAGTAAACGATAGGAAACGTTTGTCGGATTAAACGATACGTGCCATGGAGGCGCTCCCGACCGCCGCAAATTATAGTCGTTCGCAGAATGCAATTAGCTGGTAATGATGTCAGGCTTCTATCGGTTGCGAGCTTAAACGATGTAAGTTTCAGCGGGAAATACCGATGCTGTGATACCAAGATAGGAGAGAAGACTCCTACGAAACAACGTTAGCCAGTTATGCGGATTGCACGGTGGACGTACGAAACGATTCGCTGTTTCATTACCGCGGCCGCAGTATTGTATCGGCCGTCGAACAAATTGCTTCCTTCCATACGGTTTTCGAATTACGGATACCATAAATACCGTGCTACCTGCTACGGGAATTTGTTGGCCGGAATACCGATCCACTGTAACCGTGAACCGTAAAGTAATCGGAATCGCCGAAGCAAAATTTCCTCGACACGTTAATAAAACGATATTTTTCTGGAGCGACAAATTTTATCGGGTTTGCGTTGAAAAATTTCAGTTTTATACGAATCAGGATGATTACGCTATGATATTCGATGGAAAATTATAGTAGAGAATGTCGTGCATCGAATTTGTATAAATAATTGTAAGTTCAAAACGGTTGATAAAGAAATAATAATGAAAATAGCTTCAGTGTGTGCTACTGCCCACGTTTTATCAGATAATTATATTAACAAACTATTATTCGTGTTTTTCTGCATAGCAGACGTGGTGGCAATTGTTCAAGATTTATTTTAATACCAATTGTATTAAAGTTCGTGCATGGTTTAAAATATTACACAACAATCTCTAAAGTGGGCTGTATATAATATTTTTTACGAATTTTCAAGTACCGTTTTCTACGTTTTCCGCTCCACCTTTGTTAAGTAGTTGTGTTTCATTAAAACTAATTGCAGATTATAGTCATTGACGTCCCGAACAGCGTAATAACGTTAATTTTTTCAAATTCTTAACAACATTCTCAAATCAACCGTCAAAAATAGACTTATAAATCGTTTGCACGTTTAAAATACGTACTCCCTTGTTAAGTAAACTGACTATTTAAAAATAATTCTGTTTACTTTTCCAGACGAAGAAAATCAAATGAGATAAGTAAGAGAAAAAAAATTGGTGCTCTACACAAAGGTGATATCGATTCCATAGGATTTAAACTCCTGCAGGACTAAGTCGTTCGGGAAGTCCTTTCCCAGATTAAACTCACTCGAATCGGGCAAATGAGACGGAGATCATCGGCCACTTTGGCTATCGATGCTCCACAAGTACATCCTTAATTCTGATTAAACGTAATCTTCGAAGGAAGCGTAGTTTGGTCCTGCCGTAGGTTCACTCGGTTTTCGAAGCAAACCCGAGAAAAGTTTCGGGATTCGTTTGGTAGGAGCACATGGAATCGAACAGATCGACACAGACAGGAATCGAATCGATTGCATATAACAAATAAAACTGGGCTTTTTTCCAATGTTTTAGGAATTTTACATGTTACCGTGAATGAAAGATCCTAGCTTTGACACGTGAACGAATAAAATTATAATTAATATGATTATAATTATTATTAAGTAGTACTAATACTGATATTATTATTTTACGGAAGACACAGAAAAATATTTTATTTCACTGAAGTATAATACGTAAGTACTCTGGATGCAGATTCGCAATCCTGAAAGAGAAGAATGAACTATGCATACTATGCGAACCTATCTTTAGCATTGTGCAAGAAGTACAGGGCAAATCCTATTATTCATATTCACAGAATTATTGGAACTCAAGGAAAGAATGTCGTACTTTCTAACTAATTCGAGATTCACGCCATTATAACTGTCATGTATAATTTATCATCCGTAATGATTCGAATCTTCCAGATCTAAGAATACGGTATGACGTATTATCAATATATTCGTTCCCCGTACGTATTAAACAAGTAAAATCCAACAAGTGACATCATCAACGTTTTAACGATGACAATTCATATTTAGGTGGATAACGCTAGTTAGCGCATAGATAACAATAAACGGTATCGATAGTCCGTTCGACGGTGAATTTTTCCAGCTAGAAGCTAGAAATACTTTGAACCCAATATCTCGTTTCCTGGTCGAACGAATAAAATTCATAATTAATCTCGCCTTACGTCCGGGCTTCAATTTCCCGTCGTCTTCCGCGGAAGTAATTAATAAATCATTAAAGGTGCACGAGTACCCCGGATCCTTTGTACGTTGGTACGCCCGAAAGGAGCAGCCCTTTAAAAAGCATCGTTCTATCCTTCCGCTCCGAAGGAACGTTACAAGACGTTTATTTAATCACCATTTGAGATTTTTGCCCTCGCTAGAAATTTCCACACCAACACACGACCTTCGTGCAATCACTTTGCGATTTCTTTCTTGACGCTTGGTAAAGACATCCGCGTAGGTGTTAGCACGTGTTCTTTAGATACAAAAAAAACAAAGCCTACAAAGAACACGACGTATCGGTAAATCGAGGAAATAAATGAGATTCGTAAATTTAACAGTAGAACTACCAAGGCAGTCAAAAATACTGGTTCCTAATTATTTATAAAAATCATTTAAATTTAGAAATGTCCGCTTTCTAAAGTTCTTCATAACTATGATTTTATATGTAAATCATTAAATCGATCAATTTACTATCCTCCCTTATTTCCCTTGTTTCAACACATGTATTTAATGTTTTTAAATATACCGAGTTAATCCTCGGTAGTTCTAGTGTTAAATACAGCGACGTGGATATATTGTAACAAGTGAATCATTCCGCGGAATGAAAAATACCACGCGAACACGGGGAAATATGAGAGACAAGTAGTCGATACCATTTTTCTCATATATATTTCACACTAGACATCGCCGGAAATGGATGTCGAATTCCAAGCTGGCGAATAATTTTAAATAAGTGATCCCGAATGTCGGTCGGCCGCGAACGCGGGATCAGATTCGTCGGGAATCATACGTGAATATACAATGACCTATCGATGTTGGCGGTAGTTCTTGGATACTTGCTTGAATCATGAATACATCACACATCGATGCGGGTAGTACATACCTACAGGAATATCGAAATATCGACGACGAGAGCTGCTGCGGATGTCAACGAGCAAAGTAGAGAAAACCTGCGTCATCTTGTAAGATTTATGACTCCCGGCGAATCGCGATAGATGGTTTTACCTGATCCAACCTCACGATCAACTAATATAGCCTCTTAAATCATTGCCATAATCAAAGACGTTAAAGAAACAATGGAAGACATACGAGTGAATATAGGATGCTCACTATTATGGAAGAAAATAGTTCGTATAGGAAAAATCTACAAACTTGGCCGTTCATTAATTATAAGTAGTTTTTATCATTCAACTGGATGTCGATGTGGTTAATATATTAAAGTGTTAAATATGTGAATTTTGCATTAAAAGTTACCGGTAGATAGCAAATATTAATTTCACAAAATCCCGATGCGAAATAGTTCGATCGACCGTGTAACATTAAATTTTAACGAGACAATGCTCAGATCTCCCGTAGAAGAGTGTGTAAATGATATATGAAACGATAGAATAATCGAACGAAGAACTATCATTATATTCGCTTGATTTACACAGACTATCGACGGACAGCGGAGAAATTCAAGGGGAGAAATAAAAATACAGGGGGTTAACTGATACATCAAACTTTAAGGATTGTCGCTCGATGGTACACAGTATCTAGTTCTCTCTTTCACCATTATTTTTTCTTTTTCGGAATATGAGATCAAACGTAGTAGTGGTACGAACACTCACCGAGAATGCATTCAGGAACTCGAGTTATTCGGCACGTACGGCAAAAAAAGAAAACAGGGAAAAGCTCTTTCTCTCTTTTTCTTTTACTCTCTTTCTCTGTCCAAAGAATTACGACGTTTCGAGGGCATGTGACAAGTGCAACGATCGTAGTCATCGATTCACATCAGTTGCTACTGGCAACTAAATTTGCCGGATGGCAGAAGCATCATCTAGATTCCTCTACCATCTCTCTCGCTCTCTGGTCGTTTGTACTATTTCCTTCCTCCACTTCCGTCTGAAACGACCGATCGAACCAGCTCCGGTCTTACATCACTTTTATACCCACCATATTTCCGGATGGCCGAAACGCTCCAGCGAATGATGCATTATTTAGAACGCAATTCGAGGAAAGCTAGCTCGAGACCTCGTCGTCTGTGAAACAAATGCAACCGAAATGGGCCAAGAGCATCCGATAAAACGCCTCTTCCTTTCCCAATCGACCGACCTACAAACTTAATTTTCCACGTAATTTCGTTACCACGACACGGGGAAGCGTTTTCGCTACGAGGAACATATTTTGTAATACGGGAAAAATTGCCGTCGGTTTGTAATATTCATAATTTTGCAGATTTTTGAAAATATGATTTGAAATAGATTCAAAATTATATATATAGAGAAATTTACGGTACTAGAAATATTTATTGTACCAGGAAATATTCATAGTAGTGATAATTTTCGTGATAATTTAATTGGTTAAATCCTTCGTGTTGAATTAATTCTGGTTAAAAGTGTATAGCTCTCTAATCTTGAGTACAATAACTTGTATGCCTATCTTTTTATCAATCATATCGCTGTTAAGATTGTAGTTGTTGTTAGATTTGAGAATGGCAAAAATAAATATTCCATCTAACAGTATATTAATATATTATAATATTTTATGACTGCTTAAACGATCTCGAAAAATAAAACAATTATTGATCATTCATTACTTTAATTTATTCAAAGCCATAATGTTTAAAACTTAGAATTTAGTCCATTGCAGAATCCTAATATAATATGTACATCAGTACACGTAAATAGTTAGAATCTTTATTAACATCAAATTATAAATATCATAAAGATTTCATTTTAGATTTTACGTTGACAAGGGTGTAAAATAATGGAATCAGAACGTGGAATTTAAACTTGAAGTTTCAAACATTATAGCTTCCAATAAGTTGATATAATAATACATCATTAATTGATTTGTCTTTCGAGTACGTTAATTATAACTAAGTTATTATTATTCACATAATATCATGAAAATTACGCAATATCAAGTGGTATATTAATTTTGTATAGGTCTCTGCTGGATTAATCGCAGACTCCAGAAGAACACAAAACCCGCACGCATCCCTTTCCGCGCAGGTGGCCGCATAAGAGACAGTCTTCCATCTTTTATGCAACACATAAAACAACCGCCTATAGCAAACAGAACAGGATCCTGCCTAAAACGCAGAGATTCACCGTGCAAAGTCACGCCGAACTGTCAATCCAGCACGAACGAACAGATAGAGAAAACATTATTCGCAACTCTCTTTTTTTTTGGTTTCTAGAAAACTAACAATTCACCACGCTTTTTAATCCATATGTCAGTCGCACGTTTTCCAGCGAGCCTGAGAGGCTATATGAATTTCACACGCGACGAAAGCACATTATTTTGATGCAATTTTTTCCGGAATCACGGGCACGCGAGGGTGCCCGAGAGAGGCGAGAGAAGATTAATGTTTCCATCCGACGCCCTCTAAGAACTTTCAATCCGTCCTGGTATCATTTTGGCCTGTTCCTTTCGCATTCGGGATGAAAAGATGCCACCTGCCAGTAATGTTTTAGCAGGCCTCACAATGTATTCACTTATATATATTTTTTTATTTTTTTTTTGGAACCTCTTCCACTTTCAGAATCATATTTATGATTCACTTATGGGTGACTGGTCTGCTTGTTATTTATCTTTGGCGGGAAAAGTGAAAGACACTCAAAGAGATTATAAAGCCTATTAAAACAATTAAAGTCTATTATCGTTGATTATCTTTCTATCTGCTAATAGTGTTATAATAGCAGATCGCAAAGTGTGGCTATGAAATTAATTAAAAATATATATGAAAGTACGTGACCGCGAAATGATTACTAAGTGGTTACAATATTTGATTATTATTTAGGATCCTAGCATATATGTATATATTTAAATGATTTCCTAAGAAAAAAGTATGCAAACGATGGGGTTTAGTTTGCTCATGTGTGCCATCAAAAATACCAGTTCCCCGTTAGATATCCGTAAGGTTAGTGACTCCCAGCTTAATTACGTCCTCGACATTACTTCGGGTTTCTTCATGCCCGTTGCGTACATGGCCTTTCGGATTAAACGCTCCACCCCGAGCCCATTAGTGTCCGTGGGTTAATTAAGCACTGCGATAAATTACCATTCGACTATTCGTACCGATAAACCGACTTGCTTCGAGCGCCTTTCAGCGAATACGTTCGGCTAAGGAAATACACTGGAGATTATTAATAACAATCGCCGTGGAACGTCGGTGTTGCGGCACAGTTTCAATAATAATTATTCGAGATCGCAGCGAGCACGATTCGGAATTAAACGAATTAATAGAACGCAGCGAACTTAATGAACCGTAATTGAATAAAATAAATCGACGGATTAGGAATACGTACCAGTCATTGACATTTATTTATTTCGGCACGATTACCCCAATTTCCAAATATGTCAGGGACGTACGATTCGTGGATGGCCGGTGAGTTCATTGTTTGATACGAAAATTGAAATATCTTGTGAAGTATTATTAATTTGTTTCTATCGAATAAAAACGGAATTTTGAAACTTTGATGTCGATAACCTGGTATTCGCTAACGAAGATTTCGGCAAACATTCGACCATTGCATGAAAAGAAAATCCAATATGAAGCATAAACTACAAACAGCGGCCGTTACATAAAAGAAATTCAAGTTTATTTACTGCCATAAAATTTCAGAACAACCCGGGCGGTTGGAAACAAAAGTTCCGCGCAGGGAAGCAAAAGCTATGAACAATCTTCTTTAGAAAACGTTTCGTTTGTAATTAAAAACTAGTATCACGGACCTCGTTCTCTGTTACGTGTATTACGCGGCACACTGTATAGTGTGTACGTTTTGTACATCTCTTATGCTTCCAAAAAAAAGAGAGAAGAATAAAAAGAAAGCACGAAAAACGAGACGAAAGGTATACATTCAAAAAGCAACGTTTACCACAAAAATTGTCGTTTGAACGAAACAATTTCAATTGGAGGGTACTGGAGAAAATGAATAAGCGCGAATTAATAAAATTTCCAACGCCGAACAAAAGGAATAAAAGTAAAATTTCCAACGTATAAGTAAGCGGTTTTATCCATTGTACGAATATCAAAATTTCGGTGGTAGAGCAAGTGAATTCTCAATTCCCCCGGGAAGCCGATAAAGGGTACAGACTCATCAGTCATGTCGCATCACGCTCATGGTGATCGAGGGCAGCGCCGCTCCCATCTCCTTTCTTAATGTCGATAATATTTCAATGGCTAGTCAGAAGCGGGTGGAAGTCGGTCCGGAAGGAATTGCAGAAGCTGTCGATAGTCATTGTCCGGAAAGCTGCCGACGAATTGCTCAAGATTAATCGTCCATCAACGTAACGCGAAATTCTTGCACCACGCGACTCGGGACACCGATAAAAAATCGAAGATTTTTGGACAGAGGATATATACATACATATACATATACACGAAATACTTAATTCACCTCGATGATGTTACGACGCTGGATAAAAAAATTATCGCATAATTATCGCAAAAGAATTAGAGCTAACGGTGTGTCAAAAATGTGTAGTATAATGTTTTTGTTTCCTTTTGTGACACAGATTTATAGCACACCGCGGAGAATAAATTTCTATTCCGCGAAAATAGAAAACGAAATGAATAGAGAGTAAAAACGACGGCGAGAATTTTTATTGTTATTCGAAATAATATGATATCAGATCAATGTATATAACTCATACAAAAATTTATAAAATTATACAAAAATCAGCGGTGAAATCCCCTCGAAAACGCGAGATAACTTTCAGATAAATTTCTGAGGTAATTTGATCCAGCGAATAATAGGAAAACCGTCAACGATGAATAATAAGCGTAATCAGGAAACGGTAACGATGTTTAATCATCTCCGCTTCGGGAATACAAATCATCAATTTCTTACCGCGCACACCAACCAGGCCGGTGTGTCTTCTATAACGACAAATAATGTTCCACGATCGATCACGTTAGAAGGGTTTTACAACCCTTTTAAAGCATACACACGGTAGACGACGATATGAGGAGTCTAATGAACTCGACGACGCGGAGTTCTATCATTCTTCCACGTTCCCTACCCATCTACTCCAACCGTCTATGCCGTAATGCAGATTTATGTCGAAAAAACGATTCTTTTTTTCAGGAAAAACCACGCCGGATCGTTACCGACTACAAGAACGATATTAAATGGGCAATCGGTTTTCCTGTCGTTCTTTAACGTAAAGTAACGATGAAGCCTCTACCCCACGTTCTTTTACGATCCTGTTTATTTCTTCATGTTTCCCGGGTTATTCTATAATGTAAAATAGCGTCGAATTTTTTTTGTCACGTTCTTTTGTTGATAAGAATAATAATCCGCCGTCTAGTTACTAGAGCTATACAGGGTCATTATTTTACATAGAATAATGACGGTAAAAGGGGGGGAAAATAAACTGTAAATTGAAAGGTGACGGACAATGAAAACTGGTTTTCGCGTTCATTAATGTGCAGACTTTTTGACACGCGTGTTTCATTATTTTTCTATTGAAATTTTGTTGTGTAAATAAATTATATCACGCGAAAATGGATCTTTTAATAGTTTCTGAATGAAAGCCGTGTACAATAGACTCTTAATAAGATTCTATTCGATAACTTTCCGCGTTGTTACTTTTCCCGTCATACATCCTTTTATTAACGCTCGTTTCATCGTTCCGCCATTCAGTCAAATGCAACACATACACAACTAAGCCACGCATACAGAGATAGGTGCACAGGGCTATTACTCGAGCGCCGACAGTGGGGGCTCTCGATAACTGTCCCCTTCCGCGGAAGTCTCTCGCCCTGAACACTATGACACCAAAGTTTACTGTAGTTTCGAACTGGGAAAGATCATTAAACGCTCATTACTCCCGTAATTTTAATTAAAACGAAGTCCGAGGGAATTGAACCATTTCCAGTCGCCCAATATCGTACGATAATTTAAAATACCTCGACAAATGAATTAAAATTTGTGAAATCTTTGTTTTCCTGCGTTATAATGCCAACCCCTATCCAAAGTTTCCCGGTTGCAAATGGTTGCAAATCTGCTGCACCGAAATCACTGTCCAAACTGGCCGGAGTAATCGCGAACTGTGCGATGAGGGATGTCACGGCAGGTTACACAACGTTTGTCGCGGCTCGCAACTTCGAAATATGGCGCAAGTTGCACATGGAAGTCGCAAGATGTTTTGACTGGGCTAAAGGACAAAGGACAATCCGCAACCGGGCTACAGAATTCGAGATTGGTGCCCGCCCTGTGTATACAACACAACCGGGGTCATTTGACTTGACGGAAACTTCCGGGATCACGAACTTGAACGCGTAATCCTTTTACAGGTTTCTATCGTGACGGAAATCTCAATCCGACCGATGAGAAACTATGCGTGAAGTAAATAGACCAAAGCTACGAATATCTTCGCATGTTGAATTGAATGTTTGTCAAATGGTATAGAAACTAAGTTATAAATAAACATTTAAGTAGATATGTATTATTAAAAAAATATAATAAACAATAATAGAATCTCGTTTACTTTAATAAGAAAATCTGTAAGATCGGTATACTCTTTCCAAAGTATGAAACCAAAAGTATTAAAGTTTACATTTTCATTGCAGAATCAATGTAGGTATAACAGGATTTTAATTCCCAAAACAAATCTGACTTTCGCAGCACTTAAACGTACGTATACCAGAGACACGAGCAAGCACGAGATACTCTAAAGCGTGTCAAACCATTAAATTTCCCTATCACAGATAGTTCCCCAGTTTCACTTCATTTTCCGGTTACGTGTAAAGCGTCTATTTATAGCGTGGCGAGGAGATACTCATACTCGGACGTCGTGTTTTTTTTTTCCAGGAACATTATTTAGCGAAAGTACTTATTCACGGGTGCAGTAAACCGGCCATTATAACTCTCCAGAGGCAAATAACCACGGAGCTTACTCCATATCGCCCGGTTTCATAAATCGACCCGTGAGATCTCCTCTTCCGGACAAAGGAACGACAAATGTTCCTCTCGCAAGGAGCCAGCTATTTCGGGGGAACTTGATAATGAGTCCAAGAAGATACGAAGCCATCGCGGAATAAATCCGTGGACTGGAATGGATGATAAAGAGAGCCAGAGGAACGTGGTGGTTGAAGACCGACGAACGTCTTATCGAAACTCCCGTATACAAGCCAAAGAAGAAACAATATAAAAGGGGAGCCTAACATCCAGCGTTGTTCTCTTGACCCTGAAGAACAAGAGAGCTTAACGAGCTGAAAACCGGCAAGAAGAATCCTTCGTGGATGGTTCATTTACGACTCACTTTTACTCTACTACGTCGTCAAGAAAGACGGTAGGTTTTTTATTCTTGTGTATAATAGATTTTGTTCTGTGAGAAGTGCGATGATTATACGTTTATAGTGTGTCTGGTGTATTTTTTATTTTATTTTTTTTTTGGTAATTGTATAGTATTAGTCATGTGTGATTTATTATATCTGTGAATGATAAAACCTAGGTTCACTGATATGTATGATAGAATCGGTATTTATAGACTTCTTTCACAAACACGAGTAAATTCCTGGTACTCCAGACAAGCAATTTCTTGGAACGAAATTAAATTCGTAGGAAAAGTACGGGGAGATTAAAACAAAAAAAGTGTGTAATTATCATGTACTCACGGTAATCTGATCAGAAGTTTCACGGGAGGCCGTGTTCCTCGTCCACTCGAAGTCTGAAACAATAAAACGAAATAATCGATCAGTCTCGAGGATCTCATTCTTATCGATACCCTAACTAAATTTGTACAATTATTAGTAACGATGATTCGATTGATCGCAGAGATGTGGTGAATATATTAAGAATTCAAAGGAGGAAGATACCATAGGGTAAGAGGCAGAGAGAATTGAAAGAGAAATCGAACTTCTAAGTCGGTTGTGGCATCGACGAAAAAGCACCCCTGACCTTCGAGCACTCCAGAGACGATCATTCCTACCCTCTTTCATCCCGAGAGATTCCTCGTCTTTCCCTCCCAGCAAGAAGTTTCATTCGTCTCCGGTACTTTCAGGTTTTTCTGTTAGAGGCAGCCAAAGAAATATATATCAAGCCGTGGAATAAGCTCGACAAAACTGTCGGAAATTCACCCCTTTCGATGGGAGGGTGATCTTCCACCGCGTCGAACAATGCTGAAGAGCTCTTGTATTCGTTACGGGACATTAGGAAAGAATGCGGCAAACGTTCACCGATTTAATTCCTTAAATGACTGCCATCCGTCAGAACAAAGCCTACCATATAATTACTAAAGTATCGCAGCGAAACCAATTTCCGGCCGGAGAGTAATTAGAAAATCGTAAACGTCGGAGAGTTTAAGACAGACGAGTTTAACTTTTATGAATTCCCGAGGATTGATGCGCTCGAACGAGAATATTTTTTATTCGTGGTGTTTAAAAAAACAAGCATCGCGGCTGATGTTGCACAGCTTCTCGAAAGAATTCTTTTCACACGGTAACGGAGATGGTGTAAGTTAACGCTGTCGGAAGAGGGACGTTGTAAACTAAATACTCGTAATGCGTAAAACAGCAGTAAAAACAGACTTAAATTGGATAGAGACACCATCCGAGGGTAATAAGGACGATGGTATAATTATCGTAACAATTAAGCAGGCTCTGTGTCGAACAGTTCGTTTACCGCTGGAAATAACTGTTCAATTATTCACGTATAAACTCGTCAAGTACTTGTTTACTCACAGCTGTCAGACCGATATCGACATAAAAGAATCCTCGGTAGAATAAAAAAAAAAGGAAAATAAGCATCGTTTACTGATTCACTAGAAGAGTGATGAATCCATATTCCAGCGAAATAAATTTCTCGCGAGTCGTAGACAACGGGAAGCGAGTAAGTAGCGTTAAAAACAATTCCGACTGAGTGAAAATGAGAGGAAGAATATTTTTTCTTTTTTTTTGCCCGTACCGTATATCAAGTGCAAATGTCATTCGGAAATGTTGAGCGAAAGACGAGCCGGGACTCCGACGAATCTCAACATAACGAGAATCGACGATTATCGACAGCTGTCGACGATATCTAGATTCTAGAACCGAGCACCCGGAGAGATCGGATCGTATATTACGGCGCGAGATGCGACGAGGTTCATAAAGTGACCCACTTTTCCAGTGAAAATTGCAATCTTTTTTTTCCACCCCTCCACCCCTCAAAAAAAAAATAAAAAAAAAATGACAACCCAATGTCGCGTTGATGCTCTACACGGGAAAACCCGATAGCAATATTATTATTAAGACTGATCAAGAAGAGTCCGAGTGAAAATCTTGTGTTAAAATTGTGTTTTATGATACAAGTGTAACACGCGAGGGTGAAAATAGAAACTATGATTTACAGTGATGCACGAACGAAAGATTAATAAAAAGAGACATGAATGTATACTGCATTCTTCCACTACGTTTTCTCCGCGCTGATGTTCGCAAACTCCCTTTTCCCTGGGATAGAGGACAATAAATGATGTTTTTTTTTTGTCAGCGAGCGACGAATATTCCATGCTCCATAACGCCCTGACAAATCTTGTTCCGCACGAATGAAATACGTTCCGCTGTTTTGGGTCATTTCTGATCGGGAATGGGCCACGGAGTTCTATAATTTATTCGAACAAATTTCCCATTCGGCGTGAAAAATGATTTTCTTAATTCTGTCACGCATCTCACCGTATCGATCACGCTTAGTGTTTCCTCGGAAACATAGCACTTCGATTTGTCATTAAATATTCAAACTTTTAACATTATTTAAAATTATCAGTATTTCTATACTAACACATCTGAGAAACATAATATCAAGTAACAGCTACTGATAGTAATAACAAGTATACATATATCGTATATTATTCGCACCATATAACATAGCATTAACACCAATAACAAGGTTCGCGAATGTTATCAATTTCTTAATTAGAACACTTTGCTCTTGAACTTGAAACAGTAATCGTAGAAACAATGTTATACTACTTATCGGTTGGTAGGAAGTGGTCTGTTAATTGAACGCGGTTGTGATAAAAACTAATTGGTCCTGGACCGTCATACCCGTGGGTAATTACACGTTGTTATCGTCATTCTATACGAAAAAAAAAACAATACGAACCGCTGCAATATTATCGTCCGCGCACGATCGCGGGCCATTCTTTGTCATTCGACGCAGACCGACGCCAATCAACTCTTTTTCGTCAAATAACCTTTTTAATTAAAAGCCCCGCAATGACAAATTCCACGGATGCATCGTGCATGAAACGCTGATGGTCACGAGCATATCGGTATATTTCGAGTGCAATTAACGTTACGTTACAATTAATATCGAGTCAAGCCAGCCACTTTTCCGCGGAATCATGTTTAATCGGCTGAACATGACTGAAATTCGATAAGGTAGCTAATTTCAAAGATATCTGTATGCTAACACTTACATACCGTACATTGTACGTACACCTATGCGGTAGTGTCTACAATCGTTTTCTACGCCTATGCTCACTACCACATTTCACTCTGATACAGTGGCCGAAATAATCTTAGGTTCACTCCAATTTCCTAACAGAAAAGTATGTTGTGCGTAGTATTTTTGATTTTATTTATTAGTATTTATTCTTTCTTATATAATTAACAAAAGACACAAATAAATTAAATAATAGAATGTTTATTAGTGCTAATTACAAACTTTTATCACAAAATTGGAATTTTCGGTGCGAAATAAATATAGGTTCATACTATATTTTTACATGAAAAATTGAATTAATGAAAACCAAATCATAACATATTACTTAGTTTGTGCTTTTTTGTTCTTAACTACCTGAAATATTTTGTTTTGCATTGTTTAAATTAGTTTTTGCAATGTCTCTGGGTCAATTTGAGACCATGCGCCTCTGGTGCCATTTTTTAATTCAGAGACATTGCAATACTTTTTTCCATTAGCATAAACATTTAGTGCTAGACTCCCCCAAAGGTTTTCAATAGGATTTGAGTCTGGATTTCTTGATGGCCAAGGTAGAACAACAACTTTTACCCTCTCAAACCAGGTATGAATTATCTTTCCCCGATGTATAGGTGCATTATCATGCTGAATTATGAAGTTAGGCCCACCAATTTCGTCGACATATTCACCCAGAACGTATTTCGGCAGTTCCTAGTATTTTTTCGCATTTACTTGTAGCGCAAACCACACTAAAGAGGTGTTACCGCTGTATCCAAATGCAGCCCAAACCACGACGCTAGCTCCCCCATGGACTCTTGTCGTTTTAATTTGTTTTTTTATTGACGCAAATCGTGCCAATAGTATTTGCATATACTAATGATACTAATAATACGATTTGCGTCAATAAAAAAACAAATTAAAACGACAAGAGTCCATGGGGGAGCTAGCGTCGTGGTTTGGGCTGCATTTGGATACAGCGGTAACACCTCTTTAGTGTGGTTTGCGCTACAAGTAAATGCGAAAAAATACTAGGAACTGCCGAAATACGTTCTGGGTGAATATGTCGACGAAATTGGTGGGCCTAACTTCATAATTCAGCATGATAATGCACCTATACATCGGGGAAAGATAATTCATACCTGGTTTGAGAGGGTAAAAGTTGTTGTTCTACCTTGGCCATCAAGAAATCCAGACTCAAATCCTATTGAAAACCTTTGGGGGAGTCTAGCACTAAATGTTTATGCTAATGGAAAAAAGTATTGCAATGTCTCTGAATTAAAAAATGGCACCAGAGGCGCATGGTCTCAAATTGACCCAGAGACATTGCAAAAACTAATTTAAACAATGCAAAACAAAATATTTCAGGTAGTTAAGAACAAAAAAGGACAAACTAAGTAATATGTTATGATTTGGTTTTCATTAATTCAATTTTTCATGTAAAAATATAGTATGAACCTATATTTATTTCGCACCGAAAATTCCAATTTTGTGATAAAAGTTTGTAATTAGCACTAATAAACATTCTATCATTTAATTTATTTGTGTTTTTTGTTAATTATATAAGAAAGAATAAATACTAATAAATAAAATCAAAAATACTACGCATAACATACTTTTCTGTTAGGAAATTGGAGTGAACCTAAGATTATTTCGGCCACTGTATGATCCTACGTCCGCGTGCTTCGCTTCCTACATTATTCCGCAAAACTCTCCTGTCTGCCTTTTTACATCTTTCCAGGAAATTCTTTTGTGTCCGTAAAGTGAGGAAATTTAGTTTGCAGGGAAAATAGAATTGAATGTATACCGATGGAAGTAAAATCGATATTAACGACTCGATGGGTTAAAAATTGAAGAAAATTTCCCATCATTTTCATATTTCGTTTTAGCGACATTAACATACGGAATAATAATGCCACCATCCGTACAATATCATTTCCAGCAAAAGTTTCGCGTCTTACGTGACTGTTATTAGGTTTCCTATGAAGTTTTCATGAAGTTATGTATATTTCTCGCTGAAATTCTTCTACGCCAATGTAAACCTCACACTTTGTCACGAAACTGTCTCACGGCCGTGTACACCTTCTATTACATTTCGCTGGAAAATTTCCTTTACACCATGCACGGCCGTTCTCTCCCTTTGACTCGCATCTGTGTGCAATTTTTTCTCGCATTTTACACGGAAATTTTCTTAACCCCTCCCCCCCACCCACCCACGGTATCTGCCCGCCCACCCCTAATATCTTTCCGCGAAACTTTCCTACATTTCTACGTGCCCTCCCGCGCACTTTATAAACTACATGTAAATAACCCAGCCGAACGTGTGCGTGTGTCAAGCTTCCTGTATGAGTGCATACGGACGATTATTAAAGCAGCTATTATATGCGCGCGTGACATTATAGTTCGTGTAGCGGGAGAGAAAGAGAGAGAGAACGCGGGAGAAAGAGAGAGTAAAGGTGCTCTTAGTAAACTGTCGAGGAGCGTAAATCAATACCAGCTTGTTCGTGTCAGAGTCTCGGGTATTCTCGACTTGACAAAGTCTCGTGGCTCGCATCCTTGGCAGAATTTTTCCCAAGAGTTTTCCCGTGGAATCCTTTAATCCTTTCCCTCAATGACCGGGATACATCTAATACCTCATTAATCAATGTATAAAACAACCTGGACATACGCGGGGTAAATGATCATTCCACGGGTAACCAGATATCGTTGACAATTAATTTATTCATATTAAAGTGTGAGGATCACTTTTAATTCGATATGAGAAATTATTACAGGTAATCCATATTTCTACAGTAAATTGTATACACCTATGTGGACCGATTATTTTGAAAGTAGTGTAAGTCTATTTTTTTGTTCTTCTTCTTTTTATAAATAAAAAGTTAACACTAAATTTAGTAGAAATAACGTGATATCTCTGTTTTTTGTTTTTTAAATTGGACTTACAATACTTTCAAAATAAACGGTCCATGTATACATATGGTTTCCTGCGGGTTAAAGTATTCGTACGACACTTTTCGCAGGGTTTATTTATTTGTTGTTTATCTTTTTGAATATAAAAAAATGCTGCGCCGGTAAGAATGGTAAATCAATAAAACCAGGCTAACCAAGAGACTATGAAAAGGTTTTATTTGCGGGGCCTCCTCTTTTACCCAGATGGACTTCAGGGCGAATTCATTGGGCGGGTCGTTCTTTTATGATGCATGAGATTTTCTCGATCCCTGGATAATGGAATGGGAAATAAAGTGCGAACAATTCCGTCACTCCCAGTTCACTTCGAGTTAGAGCATTCACGCGAAGAAGTGTGCGTCGTACGCCCACACAATGGAACATTGTTTGTGTGGCAAATACAGGTTTCAGAAGCAGTCGAATGTAAATTTGTATCTGAAGCTGGAGGACGGTCGATTTAAAATTAGACAGCGCATGAAGGCGCACTTTAAACCGGCGGCGTTCGTAGGGCTCGACAATCGCATAATAATTACAACGGGAAACACACAAAATCGCGAGATAATTAAATTGTTTTCAACCGCACGTTTGACAAAGATATACAACGAATTCACTGTAAATAGAAAGACGAAACTTAATTGAAATCCAACTTGATCGGCCAGATAACGTATTAAAAATCATTAATTGAAACATACTGCTACTCTGTGTAACACTTTGTATCGTTAAGATTGTACGTCGATGGATATCGAAAATCAATTAACTCGAAATGGAACGATCAGGTAACAGTGCGGGACATAAAATAAATTTAATCATTCCCGCGGACGAAACCTAGCGTCCATTCGCTAGTATGTTCTATCGGAATCGTAAAATCGACTCGGTTGTGTTAGAATGGAAACACATCGCGGACTTTCGCAAACGAGAAATTCCTGGACGTTCTTGGGACGGAGAACTTGCATCGTAGAGTCCGTAAGGAAAATTGCACCGCTGTTTAATTACGTACGTGCAAACGTCTCGCAGTCGTAAATCAATTTTCAACATACATATACACTCAGACCGTTAGAGTGTGATACCATAAATCAATTAAGATAAGCACGGGAATAGAACAAAGTTCCGTTTGATTCGGTAACGTGGAAAAACAGAGTTTCGAATGGGATAAGTTGTCTGTTAGATAAGAACGGTTGCGTGAAAAAGCAAATTGGAGGGTCGGCCAGGCGTGGATAATACGTGTATCTTGTATAATGCATGTGTATCAGTAATAAGGAGCTCCGGCAATTAGAGCCGAATAATTAAAGGGTCGTTAGTCCCGACGGGCACTAAAATAACTTACGTACCGAACAACGGAAATGAAGTCCAGAATCCACGAAGCCGGACGACGTGGCAGAATTACAGAAACTATCGATCGTTGGGGGGTACGTCTTAGTTCTTGCCACCATCTCCACGCGGAATGCAATAATCGTACGTTAAACGTGACACAACTCCCGTATAATTAATGCCGCATGGGAGGCGGGTGTCGCGTTATATGCATTAGCAATGCCGACGAAACACGTAATTACCACGGGTTTGCCGTGTTGATGGTAAGTGCCAACAAAGAAATACTATTCCCACGTACATACATCTATTCAATAACACTGTACGTCTATGTAATAATATCCTCTTGATATTTATAGACGTTGGTAATTAATTTCTAATCGATTGTCAATCTTGCGATTTCGATTTTGTTCATTCGTTAACACGGGGTATAAGATTTCAATAGTCCATGAAAATTTATACGATGAAATATATAATATAACGAGTATTCGTATGAAATCATTAAGGTCTGTGAGATGAATTTTATTGAAAAGAAATGTTCCGTCGATACGCGACGAAAATAATTAACGAACCTATCTAACAGGGAGTCTATAATGACACGTGATGGAAGTAGATCGGACAACCCAAGAAACTACTTGCCGTGCAAATCTAATGGACGGCTTTAATTACAATCTATGTGCGGCCGTTACACATGCGTGTGTAAATCGCTGTATAGAGTTTCAATACGAAGTGGCTGGCTGGCCTAAGGAATTAGCATAACGATCCTTCCGGCGTCATGCATTTTTCATACGTTCGTTCAGTGGTAACGATAGTACGAATTCTGTATATATGTATGTATTTTGTTCCATTTGCGAAACCTAATTCGTACCGTACCTACGCATCGGTAAAACAAACTGTGAAACTACGAAATATTTGTCGCCTTCCCGTTCGTTCCGTCGGTGGAATCTGTATGTGTGCATGCATGTAATTCGAGAATATTCAAATTCCACGCAGCAAACTACATCACGATACGCCGGGCGAACGCGTCTTTTATTGTAAATCAATATTAAACGAATGGAAATTTGATGACGTGCTAAAACGTCACACCGTCTGCCAATCAGTAAAAATAACGCAGCCGAGACGAGGACTCCTAGTTAATTTTTAATGATGCTCCATTTTTACACAAAGGTGAAAATGTTAACCTTTCATCCCACACACAGTTGCTACGTAACGATTTATTAAAATTGCAGACGACTTTATAACGACTATTCATTATGTTTTATTAATACAACAGACGTAGAATGCCTCCGGTAAATGGAACCGCAGTTTGTTAGGATGAAAATAAAAATGAAATTACCAGAGCAAACTGACATTATACGCTTTAAGCCGGCTTAAATCTCTGTGTCCGAAAAAAAAAGAAATTGTAAAAGCCAGATAATAGAACTAAAGATCGCAAGAAAAAAACTATCAAAGTCGTCCACTTGTCGCGTGAGCGTTATTAAGTCGCTTGGAAAATCCGCGAAAAGCAGATAATCCGAGCGTTGCGTTGTGAGGATAATACGCGTTTCCGAGATGGTCTTGAATCTACTGAAATTGTTCTCATGGGAAGTAAGAGAGTCCAGATTTCAAGAGCGTCCCGAAGGACCCGATCGATATCCCTTACTTGCCTTGGCAAAGCTTTCGAACGGTAAATCTCGCATAATTGTATCCGATCCTGTTAATCACCGTCAAACCGAACTTTCTACGCAAAATTTAAAATCATCTAGTAAAACATTATTATTGTACAAAACATCGTGTTGCGTAATACTATTTATCATAATCACATTCTTTGTTCTTTTTAACAATATTTACGTTGCAACGATGGACTGAAAATATTTGTCGACTTTTGAAAACCAAATCGGCTGAGGGAACATTGTTCATCGTTATGCGAGTCGGAAATTATACGTAAGTAAATTACTGGAAAGGAATCATCATCAGCTGTGTCGATCGAAATGGGATCCGAGGGAACTATAGAAGAGCGAGAACGTGTTTGGAATTTTCCTTGCCGGAAAGCGCATAACTTCGTGCCCGTATGCGCCGCTCCCGTAGACGGTGAGAATTAAATTTCGATAGGACTCTGCGAGCTGCTTCGAGAAATGCGGTGCGTCTGCATCGAGTAATTGGATGCTTTAGAAACTATACATACATATGCCAGAGCCAGGTATTAGAAATTAACGGTGTTCTCCTCATTAATCGCGAACAATCTTCAAAATTATTTCCGAGCCTCCGCGGAATACTATTGAAACTAAATAACGTGTATTTTTATTATTAACCTGCCTACTAAATAAACGATAAATACACAAAATTCGCATGGATGAAACCATAGAACTCAAACTTGGCAAATGATAATAATGAAAGACTAAAGTTTGCGGATTTGAAGTAATATAGAGAATCAGGATGGATTACTCGACCAAGGAAGCTACGGTGGTTCTTCGTGTGCTCGGTAAAGAAACGCGGGAAAATATGCAGAAGATGCGAAAGATTCTGTGTGAAAGAAAGAGCAGGAGAACGAACGAGAATGGTTGGTCGTGTAAGCACGGAAAAGAATCGATGTTGGCCGAGAAAGTGGCGATATGACTCCATCTACCGTTCACCGGATATTATTGATCAACGAATCGAAAAAAAAACAAGAATCGTATAAAAATAAAAAATCATTCTATGTTTTCACTGACAATCACATTATACGTGTCAACCTTTAGATCTTTAGAATGTGTCTACCAATGGTTGGATTATACGTAGCAATAGTAAGTTTGAATAATTCGAAGCATTTCGAAGTTCGACCGATAAAGTGGGGAAACCCGCTTTTGAGTTGATGATTTTCTGCTTCTGCTTGACAGCGCATCCGGTAATGTTAACAATATCTGGTCTCGTTGCAGATAATTCCATCGTTATCGACATCGCCCACTGTATGCACTCGCGTCGTGGATCGCTCTATTTCCAGAAATTCGAATATTAATGTGGACAAACGGCCACCAGATTCGTGCGAAGCGTAAATTCAACCTCCGTTCTAATTCCAAAGCTTAATCCAATCTGTATGCAATTGTCAACGAGGGCGTAGTACTGTGGAGCCGCTTGATTTTAATTAAATCCAATGCAGATTAAATCTACGCTGTAAACGTGCCGTGGTAGGGACAGATTAGAAACTCTCCTTGTTCGCATAAATTAATAACGATCAGATGACGTTTGTTCGACGAAACCGGGTCAACCGATTAGCCTATATCTATGTATATCGCTACCAAGCGAGTATTTTTCTATTTGTAATCTCAACGTACATACATACATATCCGCGAAGAATTGAAAAGTATTTCCCGAGGGAAAACAATTCATTCTTCATTTCATTCATATTTCCTTTTCAAATCTTCCTGCATAGAGTTCGGAGGCCTTTAGTTAAACGAGTTGAAAAACTTCTATGATAGGCACGGTAATTAGGAAGGATTCGTGGTAATTAATTCGTATGTCGGACGTTTCGGTTCTGCTTGAAGAATCCTTCTGATATTCCACGCGGCAATCGGTAACGTCTACCTGGTTAAACGACTTCTACGAATGAAATGATTCAAGTTCCAACAAGGTATTTCGACCGTGTGGCATCCGGTTGGGAACAGTAATGGAACTTGGAACAATCAGAGTGCTTCCAAGAGTGACTCGGGACTGGACACGTTCCAATGCACGAGCTACAGTCGACAAACTCGCATATCGTCCCGGTCGGAACGTGACTCCACTTCTGAGTAAAGTCGTCAACAATACATTACTCGATCATGAGCAGACTCTTGGATTTAAGACCGGTAACCAACAACTAAACGGGCATTATCTTCACTCGTACATTGTACAGTCAATTTACCAGCAGTATAAAACATCGCGTTTGCGCGGGTCGTCTAGGATAACCGATAAGAACGTTCACTCGTACGTTTCCAAGTATCCGGAGACATGCTCGCAGTGTGAGAAAAAAAGAAGAAGAATTTTATCATAGTAAGATATTTTCTTCGATCGAAGAAATTCCATCCAATTATCTATATTGTCAATCGTTGAATAATAAATTAATTCTACCAAGGGGTGTATAATTAGCGTAGTCGATGCTTTGTCGAAAACTAGATGTTTCTGAATTAAAATTACCGTGTCGGAAATTGAACGAAATTTCACTCGAAACGACATAATTAAAGAGATGTTCATCTAGATGTATAAAGGGCGCAACCGGTTCTTACGCAACGTCATCCAATTTTCCCCAACTTCGATCAGCGAAAATGAACTCCGTTTCGGAAGATTGCAGACCGGGGCAAAAAACTTACTAATTTTCGTTCTTCCGTGACTAACGTAGCATAGTCTCTGCTTAGGTCCCCGTGTATCCTTATCGTCTCACCGAAGCCGCCTTCTAATTGCCAGGACTATAAGGAGCTAATAGTATTAGCACGGTAGAGTCTCCGGCTCTGGGAAACAATTAACCTGAAAGGCACGTTGAGTCTTTCAGCGAGATGAGTAGATTACCTTGTTAGTCCGGCAGCTACGTTATACGTACGTGATATCCCTTCAACGTTGTCTGACTACAATTTTCGTGGGCGGCTTTGTATGTTTCGAAAGCAGTGTATGCGGACAATCTCCCACCCTTTGCACATCGAGTTTAAAAAAAAAAAAGAGGGGCAGGAAAAGGAAATGACGTTAACGTCGAAGTGTATTATACCTAAATAACGAACGTAACCGAGGATAATACAAAGTGAATGTATTAAAAGACGAACAGAGGCGCGATTAAATCCGGTGAAAACGGATACACGGCGATGCGAACTATGAGAGTGGAATTAATTTTGTTTCCACCGAAATTACCTTGTGTCTTCCAGTTTAAATTGTTTATTATCCCCTACCGGCAACGGAGAATTTTTAGCCTATGGGACGCTGGTATTTATAATCCATCGTAGACTATTTATCGGTAGTTTCTTTAGTAGGTGATATTATTTGTGGAAACAAACAGTTCGGTAATATCATAAAGTCACAGGGACGATCGATAATGTTAGACGAGTTACGCGAAGTATGGCGAAAATACTGAGATTGTTGGTAAAGTAAAAATACATCTGGAACGTGGACGTAACTTATTTTCTCGCGGACTTCATAACGATGCGCCCGCAGAAGAAAAGTTAAAAGTCGACCTCCGAATAGCGATAACGACTGCCGGAAGAGGAAGTTCCTACTCAGACATTAATGACCAGCAGAATCTTTTCCCGCGGCAACAATCACCCATTCGCGGTGGCTCTTTTTAAAGATTTATCGTTATTGGAAGCAAAGAATTGCTCGCGTTACCCGCTCGCAATTACAGGAGGAAAAAAAGAGTAAGAAAATATTCATTGAGAATTTCCGTACTTTGGATACCGCAGATTTCATTCTTTACCATTTCTATCTAAAAAAGAAAACATAAAAATAAAAAGAAGAATTCTTAGCGCATCGAATCTATGAGCAATTTTCTATAATGTATTGTAGTAGTTGTAATTAATTTCATAGTTACAACGTTTCCGATGTTGCTATTCAGCAGCACGAAATTAGAATGGACTAAAGTGTTGCTCGTCGATGTAGCAAGCGAAATAATTCGTATCGTGATACACCTTTGAACAAAGGGACTCGGTTGCACTGCAGGAACAAATGCAGCTAGTTGGAGAAACAGTTACAGACAAAGTCTGGATATTTTACCATTTGCCTAACACAAAAATCACCATTCCCCTGAGCATGGTTGCGGTGCGCTGCAAATCAAGAGATAACTACGAGAGAAATAAAAGACGCCCCGGCGTAGACCGGGAAACTTTATCGTTTCTGGAGCTTCTCTTTCGCCATGAGACAGAATATCGAAGAGAAAGACCGAATTAGAATATAAAAAAGGTGATGAAACATGCTTATTCTTCAGAATATTTCAGTATTTTATTTTCAACAAAAATATTCCGTTTGAATTTAGATCCCTTTTATATTTCGTCGTTCGGGCTTCCATTGTTCCGCATTGTTCGGAATTTTGTTCCCTGCACTTGATAACACGGGTAAAGTGAATCGTACACGTGTCGCAGGATTTTTTAACGTTAGACACAAAACCGTCGCCAAGTTCGTTGAGAAACTTTAAAATTGCGCAAGCTTTCGTTCGACGATAACGTTCGTGAGAAGCGAATCGTAGTTGCCAAGGGATTCCAACGAAAGTTAATCGACTTAGCGAAAAGAATTTTTTTAATTTTTCCGGAAACACTGTGAGACACAATATAAACGAAAAACATTTTCAGACTGAAGAACCGAGCGTCGCGGAAAGGTTGTAACTCTATTTGAGACGTTGGGCTTTCCAACTTTATTTTAAGCTACTAGAACCGTGGATTGCGGTCGGGCCAATATTTGCACCCGGTTAAAATGACGTATCGTTGTTGCCACAACGCACCATTAAACGTTGCAACGGCGACTTTCACACTCTCGCGGAGTGCACCGTACCATTGTAACGCAAATAACATACGGCGGTATCATAGAAATCGTCGTTGAAATGGTTGTCCGTTTGTTTCTGGCCACCGAGGGAAGTGAATTTATGGTGTACATGGTCAATATAATATTAACCAAACAGTGGCAGACAATTGCCATAATTGCAGGAGAATTATTCTACGAAAATGTGTTTCAACTTTTCTTCCTAAATTATTTTCATAATTTCATTCGAACTTTACGTCAGACTTTTCTCTCGCGTTATTTGTTCAACATTTTATTCGACGAATGTAACAATAATTACCGTGAAAAATAGATTTATTAATTATACAGTTTTTAATTTCAATCCACGTGTCGTTCAATTTTAAGTATGCGTTCTGTAATTTAATGCAATTGAATCAATAACAGCGTCGCGTTGATGCGGCACGTATGTACATACCTATACATATATACATGTATGTATGCATGTACAAGGTACATACATGTCGTTATTATCGTGACGATTCAATTTTACATCACAATGTTCCAACTAATGCGCCGACAAATGCATTTCAACGGAAACAACGACGTACGTAATTCGTTGCAGAAATCGTCATACACCAATCTATTATATAGAATTAACTATAGCCTACCTCGTAAATTTAATTGTACATGTGTTATCAATATTATAAATACTTTGGAAAAAACTGTCGCGCAAGTAACATTTCTCATTGTAACGAGTAATATAATTCAAAAAATTATTTTCCATTTACGGCACCTTTTAAGCGACGATTAAATACAACGCGAATATTATGGTGGAAATTATAGTTCACCCATTAACTTGTAGAATTTTATTAATTTCGAATGAATGGCCGATATATGACCGAGTACATCGCGGAAGTCCTGATGCACGATTAATTTAATTTCACTCTCCACTCCACTCTGCACGCTACCAATTTGATTGTCCTTCCGGTAACTACCACTCAAGCGTCCTAGACGACGATGTCACAACTATTAATATTAATATTACTATCTACGTGTATTATAATTTTATTTTCTGCATTTCTTGCCGCCGGTTGGCAACGCAAAAATTCGGTATGATAATATTATTGTAAGCGCGGTCGTGATAATCCTAAGGAATTAATTTTTACTGCCCGCATTACCAATCCGACGTGTATTTTTAATAAACATATTCCAGTAATCTGTATTATCTGGAATTACTTACTATCAGAAAAAGAAAAACAGGAGAACAATACGATTAGAAGCATACAAACAGAAAAATTAAACAATAGCTTACAAAAGAACGACGAATGAAAATCGCTTATTTGCAAAATTGAATGATCAACAATAAACGGAATTTCATATATTGTGATTTCTCTGGAAAAGCCGAGTTCTTTGTTTTTGAGAACGTTCATGAAATATTTGCATCACACACGTGATTGGTATTATCAGCACAAAATTTTAAAAGAGATATAAAACTTTTCCCCAGGTTTCCATTTCGCTGACGTATAAAAAGAAAATTATACTCCGTGTATTGTAACTACAATTGTTGGTCGAATGCACTTAGCGTAATTTCCCCATCGAGGTGCGTGTAATGGTCCTTTCATTAGAAACAAAACGAGAACTGAACAAGATCGAGATAGCCTAATCAACCCTTCAATTTCAGCCTTAGCAATTCGATTGCTCGACTAATGACTCTATCTACGTGGCAAAGATGTTTCACACGCCACCGTTCATTGCCGCATTACCGATTCATTACCTGCGAACCGTAACTTATCAACCTTTGTTGCGGCTCGTTAAAAAGAAGACAAAAAAACGAGTACAATTGTTACAGGGTACCACCTTTAAAAAAAAAATTCACCGGTTCGCAAACCATGACGGTGCCCTGGAATCAGACAGCATAAACTAATGGGACAGTTCGAGTGATTAACGAAGGTATATTTCAGTAATGCGAAGTTCAGGGCGGACTAGGTCGGACAGCAAATTGAAACTTGGTTGGTTGATTTATCGTCGCCGAAAGAGGCGATGACGTAAAATTAATTACGACCAGGCGAGACGTGTAAAGCGGGAAAGAGTGCCACGGTGGAATTACGACGAGAAAAAAAAATTTGTATTTCGTGCCCGTGTCATTCCGATTCTAGTACCATGCCGGAATGACATGCATCAGCCAGCGTAAGAACATGAAAACGCAGGAGAGCGAGGATAAAACGTCGTCGAGAGAATAGGAATAAAGGATGGAATAAGAAGACCGGATGAATAAAGACGAACTCGGGACGGAGACCTATCTGCTCGTATAACAAGCGGAGATACGATTTTTCCAAGAGAGAGTATATTATGTTGCTGTCACTCTGTATTCGTTAACGGTTGACAGAAAAAAAAATAAGGAACACCCATACAAGTGCTACCGTATACATGAGAATTTAAAACACTATTAACAAATTTATTATTGTCTATACGAGAATGTTTGCCGAATTATTTCTACAAAATTTGAAAATAGAAATAATGTAACACACAGACGCAGACATTCTGCGACATTTACTTACATCCGAGGTTGTTAAACGAAAATGCAACACGGTGTTACAGGAAGCTGCGCGCCGTTATAAAACAACGCCGGATTACGAAACATGGTATTACGGGTGAAATTAACAATGACATTAAGCAACATAACCACAACTTAAGCAAGATGCAGCGAGACATTAAATTAACTTCACAAAGTTGAACAGCGTGGCCCCCAAGTTGGATGGTACGCTGTTACTTCGTAATGAAGAGTAAATGAGTCTCCCTAGTATCCCGGCCGAGTTCAATTTGTACGTACACCTGTTATTACTTTTCCCGTTCTACCGTGGCCGCGGTGAAACGAAGGAATAAGCATAATAAATGGACGCAGAGAAAGGGGAACGGTGGAAATAAAAAGCCGTTGCGAGATACGAAGCAAGACGAATGAAGTCTTCCAAACACAAGGGGTATCTCCCGAATGAATAAGATGAGCGATGAATAAGTAGAAACGACTGGCACGATGTTCCCATTCAGCACAACAGGATGAAAATAATATTTGGTTGCAAATTCCTGGCGTCTCGGAATTTGATTAACAGACTAGTCGCGTTAAGGAAAAAATTATACGATTATACGGAAAAACGAAAATGGCCGGTACAAGGTTAATAATAATATTTACACCCAGACCGGCGATTCAACGTTGAAATTTATCTTATCAATCCAATTTCAGTAGAATTCGTTTCCTTTTTTGCGAAAAGGTGGATGGAAATAAAGGAACGCGATGGAATATGAATAAATTTGGAAAGCATGAATAGAAATCATGCATGTTCACAGACGAAATGTATCTTTCATATAAAATAATGATTACTATCTAAAACCTTAATTACCGAATAAACAACAATCAATGTGGAATTTCTTTAAATATACACTAACCATTAATATTCAAGAAAGATAGAAATTATCGTGCGAGATTTGTTTAATCGAGTAATACATTTCTAGAAAAGTCGATAATGTAATCGAATAAAAATCAAATTTACATGTTTACCAAAAGTTAACCAGCACCGTGGTGGTAAATTTCGTGATGTGGTGGTGGAGTTCTAATCTGAATTAGACGAGGCTGTATGTATACCAAGCAAGTCCAATTTGCACGTATTCCTGTCATCCCTTCTCTCAACGAAGTAATATGTAATCTGCTTGATAGTCGCGGCACGCAGCCCTTGTCGGATACGAAACTCCATGCCTCGTCATATCGCTGCATGAGGCTTTTGGAAAGGGAGGTTGAGCGAAACAAAGGGTGGTTATATGGTGCTAGCATCTCGCGCAAGACAGAAGAGGCAACTGCATGTATCTCAAGTGGAAAATCATTACAGTCGAAGCGGATCTGAATTAAATCGAATTAAATTAATTTAAGTCAAGCTTAGCTACATTAATCCTCAACGTGATCCTAATTGTAGCGAATCGTGATTACGAATGTCACAAGTGTTACTTTATTCCACGTGAGAAATATATCGATTTATTGTTCGTTCATCATTTCTAATTTCCAAATAGATAAATCACTATTTCAATACTTTCATTTCGAAATAACTTGCATAAGAATCAAATCTTAAATAATTCCCTCAACCGAGTAACTTTAATTGAAAAATAAGATTTATTACCGAAAAAAAATCAACCGAAACCTCAGCAATCGTTTAATTAATTAATTACATCAGATTACCATAATAACATTACACCTGCTGTCGTGTTTACACCTTAATATCACGAGCATCGCTCAGTAATGCGCCGATCCTGTACCCCTAATTAATGATGATGCGCGTAACGAGTTGCCTGGCGTTGAACGAACATCAAAACGTCTCTACCGCGGACATGAAATTCGTCAAGCAACAGAATCGACTTACGAGCTCTAATTGGCGCGTGTTTCGTGTTAACATCTGTTCCAGGAGCCCGGTACACCGGAGGAAGGCTGTTGCCGTGAGCGTAGGTAAAGGTGGATTAACTAATTAGAATGGCGCATATCCGACGTAGCCCAGCGATTAAGATGGCAGAGACGACGGCTCCCTGAACTTAAGGAGGATGTAATCGTCTTAGGTTCGTAACGACCATCGGGATGGGTTCACATTAATCTTCCGGCGTGTCTGGAGCTGCTTGATATGCGGCCAAGGATCCGGCAGGACCCCGGCATCGACCAACGGAGGACCACTAGCGAAGCTTCACAGGATACGCCTGCCAGCCGCGCCGGAACGAGTTCCCATGCATTCCTGGCGAGATTAAGTTATGTGCATTTCCACATTCCGTGAAAAGATGCCACGCACCGAGTTTGTACTCTGGACGAGGGATAAAACTATCGTATTCTGTGCGAGGGTGGATGGACAGGTCAGGTTGACAGAAGAGGTTCATTAGAGAAGATAATAAATATGAGATTAAAAGGTGAAATAATTAATAGTTTCGAATTTTGAATAATACATTTTATACGGGCGTTTATAATATTCTATTGTCTGGGTGAAAGTGTGAAAGGTTTTGAAATTTAATTTTATAACTTTCTTGGAAACCTTTAAGATTCTTCGTCCGTGAGGAATGAAATTTTAATCTTTGTACCTCCCGGTTAGTGAAAATTAAAAAGTTTCGGGAGATTCGTAATTAACTTCTGAAACACACCGTAATCGGTATTTAAGAGTTTCAATAAATTCCCCCGGCCCCTGTGCCGCTACTGAATCAATGTAGCACGCAAGAACGCGGTTATGTATTACACAGCTCGTAAAACACGAACCCGCGATCTTTCTCGCTATTTCCTGTACGTGCCGACATTACATATCCAATGCGATTTCTTGCAAATTTCAGGAAGAATGTGCACGACATACGTTACAAGTAAGCTGTTCTTGAATTCCGTTTCTTGACGTAAATTACCATGAGGACGGCGAAGAAAGCCCTACGTACATTCATGAATAATAAAAAGAAAATAAAAAAAAAATTCTCCCTTAGATAATCACATAGACAATAACATTACCAGGTAACGTATGCATCGATGATAACATTCCATCTCCATGTGCTAATCAAAATCGCTATTCAACAAATTATAAAACCAATTACACTCGCCCGATTCGTTATCGTACCCCGTCACGACAACAACTTATAACGTTTTTCATTACGACTCGTTATAAAAACCGTCTATAATTGTCTCGCGAAATATATCATCCACAGGCGTCGGGAAACGCGAGAGTTCGACAAACTCGTGTAAAACACGTGACCTTAGGCCTGCCACGCGAGACTCGGCGAAACGTGGTGTGGCAAAAGGCTCGTTTGGTATTCCGTCCGTGGGTCGTTCGCTATGTATGCGTTTCCTTTTTGGTTCCGGCAGGGAATACGGCATCGGAGATGCGATAGGCGCCAAGGAGCCGCTGCATCGCGGCCGATAAATCTCTGAACTGCCTCTATTAGGAGGAGAAGCGTCTTAAAGCCACCCCCCGTGTACCTTATGGGAGGGAAAGGGGGAAAAGGGAGGAGAGAAGGTGGATAGGGGTAAAGCATTCGAAGACGCCATTACCAGGGCGCGATCCATCTGCCAAGTCTCGAGGATCCGGCCTTTACTCCTTTCCCCCGTCCACCGATTTCCTCGTGAACGTCACGTTCTTAGGGAAGATTAACATGTAATGGGGATATACGTTTCGACGAAATCGGCGTCGCGACGGCGCTAGACGCGTTCCCTTATCGAGGGAGTATTCGAGAAACAATTTACACGGGCTATTGTGTTTTACATCAATCGTGGATATTACCGTGATAGCGATGGATTTGAGCGACTCCTTCGTTATGTAACAGAATTAGAATTACTTCGTTTATGTATGTACCTACGTGGTAAAATATTGAAAATTGTATGTACATTATTAAATATTATACCAGGAATGAGTATGAATAATGATAAAGTCCAGTTGAAAGTTAATTGCCTACGTGGAAAGTTTTATCGGCGTTGTAAAGTGCTGAAAGCAAGACCGAGCCGGTGAAGTATGCAAAACATAAGAGTGCGAAGTGTTGCCAGAAGGTTTCACGGCATTCAATTTATTACGGAATTGTCTATTCACGCCGTATCATTAGCCGCGAAAAAAAACCCTGCGCGAGCCGGCAAGCGAAAGAACGAAAGCCGTAAAATCAACTCCATTCATCACTCGTATTATATGGAATACACGCAACAACTCTGTCACGCTTGAATATGTTAATCTAAGCGTATCCGAAGTGGGTGCAACACAGGGATGCAACACTCGCTGAGCGTGCACGAAACTTCTCCGGCTAAATTTGGAAGTGAACCCGGAGTGTCTGACTGCAACAACAGGGAAGCCAGAGAGATAGAGCGAGATAACGGATAAGACGGAGAGTCAGAAAGGGACAACGAAATAATAGGAAAACGATAAGCGGAATGGAGGGTGTGGGGGGAGGGAACGATGCGTCTCGATTTACGTTTTACGAAGTTAATTGAATGGGCCCTCTCTCTCTTGTCGTAAGATCGGTTATAACGATGGGGGTGGATGGGAGCCTATGGAAGCGCAAAATGGTTATTATCTCCGACGCCACAGACATAGCTGGCTGAGCTCCTGATTTACGAGGTGCCCTCTCGACTTAATCCGCACATCGAATACTCGTTCAAAATCCCCCCCTTTCGTCCGACCGTTCAACCATCCACCCATCGAATTGGTCCTCCGTTGTCTGTGAGCCCGAACGACAGAATTAACGCGACGAACGCCTGTTTCGAACCACCGAGATCAGTGCCGTCGACTTCGGCCGACCGTGAAAGCGGTTGATCGCGTGCTCCAGATTATCCGAGGAGACGGATTACACGTTGCGACTGTTAGCCCCCACGCGATATTAAAGACAAATTTCTTTCGAGCCTCCGCGAGACACCGACAAACCTGGCGAAGAGGGAAACGTGATCGTATTCCGGGCAACGTGCTTGCACGTTACACAGATAAACTAGTAGCGGGCCAGAGGCGTGTTGTTGTTTGTTTTACGTTTTTCGTTCGTGCCGGTTTGCGGAAAGTAAAGAACGCGATAGCAGGTGAGAAGAAGGATGAAACGCGTAAAAATATTAATTACTATTCCGTCGGAATTAAACGTGGAATGGAAGGCATAATTAAGTATAGAAAGAGTCGGGGGTGGGAGGGTTGGTTAAAAAGAGATGGAAAATCATTAAAACAGCGAAGCTTGAATATTCGAGGGAAATACGATTGAACGCTAAGCAGGAAGCAGTGTTTTTCAAGTATGATTTGTCTACCAGTCACAATGGAAATCTGTCGGCGTGACGGTACGAAGCGACGAGAGAAGGAAATGAAGCGACGGAATCCTATTTTAGGAATATCGTAGAAACGCTTTTTCGTTCTGGCATATCGACGCGAGTGCCGCAAAATAGAGAGACGTTCGGTCGACATAATTTACTATGTTTCCTGGAACCACCTGGATAAACGTCACACTATTCCCGGGAGCGCTTTCTCCAGCGGCTGCTGTCAAGGTCGCTTCCCTGCATACTCTCTGCATGTTTAACATCACAATCGAATGTCCGGAGAAAGAGTGATTTATGTAAATCAAATCCAAATTAAAAAAAAATATATGAAAACGGTAACCGATCTTTTATTTCAAAAGATCGATACTTTGATTTCTTTATTACATGAAACAAAGTAGAGTGCGTAGTAAAAAATTCCTAAGTTACAATTCATTAAAACGATTCATTGAATATTCAACGCAAACATAAGTCTCATACATAAAATATTAATTTCGTGCAAAAAAAATCCCTCAAAACTGAACACGTAAACGTATCGTCGCACCCCAAAGTAATCTTTATGCAAATTGTTTCGAAAGCTAATCAGACGTTACTACGACAGGGCGTGGAAGTCAAATAATCGGGAGAAATTGTCCTTTTTTATCGGTCCAACATTGAGGAAAATTTTCTGTCACTTTAAAGCTCAGGGGGGGTTCAAGTGTGATCACGAAATTCTCCGAGAGAACTTACAGGCTGTCTAAGGAAATTTCTCCTCCGACTTGATAAATGGCAGGCATCAGGAGCTCGTTCCCGAGGCCCATGACTCTTCCGGCTTTTCCCGCGGCGGGTCGTCCGCACGAAACAAACCGCTCAATTTGTGGTCCGGCAGCCGAACGAATGACCCCCAACCGAGTTTCAGCGAGTTTACGTATCGGTTCGGGACTTATCCCCAAGCCGTTCTGGTCGTCGACCGTAAATAGCGTCGTTTTTCACGAACCGATCGAACCGCTCGATACATAGTAAGACGTCGTTAACACAACGCGATTGCTGCATCGCTTAAACGTCGTTAATCCAAGACCCGTGCTATCAGTTTTCATTTCTTTTGTCGACGGCGTGAAAAATCGATGAACGCGTTAGGTGGATTATCAGGAACGATTCGTGGCTCTGGTTGAGTTAGGGTTTTCGAATCGGGAACCCGGTATTTGTGGTTTCGTTTTAAGGGTGGCAAATTCGGTGAACAAAAAAGAAACGTTGATGTAATGTGATAGAACCAAAAAGGTGATCGTTAATCGAGTTCTATAGATTTGTTATATCTTTTTTTTATAGGCAAATAAACGCAAGATTATCCGTAAAATTCGATGGAAAATCTGTGAGACAGCAGAATCGGAATTTCGTCAACGATAATGATTCTTTTTCATTACGAGATTAGTGTCGATGAATTTGAACGCGATGGCTACGGACGTTCACTTTGTGAACGTATTTCCATAGGTTAATCGCATTATACTATGATAACGCCAAAATCCGATTTGGCAAATGCAATTTTACGAATCCTTTCATCGGTGCATCGAGATTTTGTCCCGCTAATAAATACGTTCGACGCTTCGATTCCAACGGGCTGGACTAATTTTTCGTAGAAATGTGACAGCCGATCGGTTATCCGGCACATTTTTTGATCTATCGACGGGCGATTCGTTATTCGCAAAAAAGTTTCCCCGGCTCGGCTGCAAAATCGTCGCGCTGCGCTTTATTTCAATTTCAACTTTCGAAGTTCGTGATTCCTTCTCATAACTGTTGAAACGTTTTAAAGTCTCGTGGAAGTTCCCAATAAAATAAACATTTTTCGAGACTTTCCACGGGAAACTTTTCACTTTTACACCAGACCCGGTGTACGGATGTATGAATGTACATAGATACATATATACGAGCAGGGGAAAGCCGTCATGGTATACCTAGCCCGTGCTTAACTCCCAGAAAAATGAAGTTTTGTTCACGTGTACCAGGCGTGCAAAGTTTTACGAGCCCTGAGCCCGGTATTGCGCTGAAATTTTACTGCCGTGATAACATCCTGTCCCAATATCCGCTATATCCGGAGTTCAATATTTATCAAACAAGTGTACCATAAGAAAAACGGCGGATAAAGTAATATGTCGAGTACCTATGTATGTTCAAGTATCCCGTCCGCGTGAAATGTGATACACTTTTTTTGGAGAAAATTCATATAGAGTATACATATATATCATGCTTCCGTTGCTACGTATATATCTCTTCTACACGAAAGATATTTTTAAACGAGCTTCCAGTAACACTACCCGAAGCTGGAATTGCGTACGAACTGCGACGTCGTTCGTCTTACCATCTTATCTAATATTAAATCCAATCTAGTATCCAACTATCCACCGGGTTAAACCTTTAAAGACACTCGATTTAAATTTAAAACCTGCATTGTTCGACCTGCCGTCCGTCGATTGGAAAGTCACGACCGACGAACTATACTTAACCAAATTCCGCTGACTCTTCTACGAAATAAAGAAAATCCCCCGTAAAGAACATCGGCAGCCCTTTCCCGAGTCTGGAAGGGTTCGTCGATCGAAATTGATCCAGAGTGGAAATTGAGGTTGGACAGAGAGGAAAACCATGGGTCCCCCCCTATCTGGGGCATGGAGAGCAATAACAGTTTTTCCAACGAACACTTTACATCGGGTGTATACGTTCGAGGCAAGGATGGTTTGATACGACGGAAAAGGAATTCAGGGGTGGTGGTACTTCCTCTCGCCCCCTGAAATCCGTGTATCGGATTTTCACAAACGAAACGAGCAATCTCGCGGCTCAGGAATCCCCGTCTTGGAGGGCAACCGGTCGGCCCC
The DNA here is from genome assembly GCA_917499265.3 of Mimumesa dahlbomi. Taxonomy (NCBI): domain Eukaryota; kingdom Metazoa; phylum Arthropoda; class Insecta; order Hymenoptera; family Crabronidae; genus Mimumesa; species Mimumesa dahlbomi. Next base: position 8,278,906 of record OU824124.1, read on the forward strand.
TGTCTAGCGCAGCTTTAAAGCTTTAGCCCCGAGGAATGCCCTTGAGTGTTGCCGCGGATACCGCTCCCAGAAGTCACTCGACCCCGAAGGATCGATCCGCGTCATCCCTCTTTTTTTTCTCTCTCTGTTTCTCCCTCCCTCTCTCTCTCTCTCCTTTCCTCTGCTTTCTCGCTAGATATCTCCGAGTTCTCCCCGTTGCAGCTGCAACCCGTACGGAATGTAATCCAATCGAAGGCAAAACGGAACATAGTTCTTTTACGGTGGTTCGATAGTAAAGAATACGACTGGGGCATGGGGTAGCATGTACAAAATGCTATCTGTTATTCCGAGAAATACCGCCGACGCTCGGGAATACTTTTTCTATAGGTATTGGAAGATCGGATCGATTTAAATGCACGGTTGTTTCATAAACATAGATACTTACTTCCATTTAGCAAATAATTGATTCGGAGTTATGGATAGGTGTATTTGTCTACGGTCATCAGGCGTGCCGTAAAGGTCAAAAGGATTGAAGAAACCGTGATATATGATTTACACAGATGCGAAGAAATATAAAATTGTGATATCATTACAAATCATTTGAGATAATATTGTTATTACTCGTAAAAATCCGATGTATTTATTTATTATTGAAAAACTCAGTGACAGAATATCATGGATTATACCGGCGAACGTGTGCGAAATATTTGCGAACAAAGGAGGGAAATTCCAAACTAACAAACTATCTCCGATAGGCAAGAAACTGGAACGACAAACCTATAACCCTACAGCAAGTTCGTGGTTCCCTTAACGTAACGACCTCGGGAGCCCTTCCCACGAACTTGCGCCGTCCACTCTAAGTTTGTCCCCTGTTTTACAATCCGGTGCATCGCATACGTTGTTTCAAAGGTCGCGGAATGCCTGAAGGCTACTCGACGAGGGTCGTCCGACACGAGGAACCGGGGAGTTGTGAAGTACTTGGATTCGGCTTCTTGAAAACGTGTCGACCGTGTGTACTTACAGAGTGCAATATATATCGAGTTCAATTTCGAGCCGTCGTATTTCTCCCCGGCACCGGTTACATCCACAGCCTTTCCGTACGTGTGCACACGTACGCCAGTTTAGTGGGACTGTGTCGCGCTGTGACACTTGTACGGCCGACTGGGAATGTCAACGATTTAATAACGAGTCCGGGGGGTGGTATCGATCCCCACGGAACCTGCGAGCATCGCGAGCGGCCGATACGAATACATTAAACGTTAACTCGTTCCTGACGTTATAATTCGTTATACGCTCTGATAAGAGTCTCTGGTTTGTGTTCTTTCGCGTGAGGTAGTCTTCAAAGTGGGGGCATGATGCGACTGTTTCGTGAATGAGAGCACGAGACTTGTAGTTGAACCGGTAAATACTATTTAGAAATTAAAACGCCATTTGCAAATTAATTGCTTGCATGCAGTTGAATTTGTTATTTTGTAGATTCAATTGATATTTGTCTCTGGTTAATCATTCTTATCGTTTTGGGGAAAATATAAAAGAAATGCTAGATTCTTACTGAATATGAAACTATAGCTTTCTAAGGGTAATTTCAAAGAGGGTTTTGTTCAACTAAAACTAGCAGACGCAGCAAATCCAGCGCATGACAGACTTGACGTTACTTCTCGTAAAACTTTTACAACCAATCGAGACGCACTTCGACGAGGCGCTGATAACCATTCAATCTGTCATAAAACCGAAATCGTTGGATGCAGAAAATCGATTTATCCAATCTGAGTAAACTCCATTCAACCCCGAGGAAGCTTTGCAAACCGGAACTACGTTATAAGACGTTGATTTGATTTTAAAAAGAAAATTAAAACCCTTCACCTTCGAGGAACGTATCTTCAAACTATCAAGTACCAAATAAATAAAAAAAAAATATATTCGTGACACCATTAATCAATGCTGGATCTTCTTGAAAACCATTCAACGCGCGGAATATGAAATATTGCACTGGCCGACAGCGAATCGGACATATTCATACTGGTTTACAGTGGATCGTTAACCGAAAACAAATGGTTTTACCAGCTCAACCAGTGATTAATCGTGAACCACGCCGTAGGACGTGGTTAAGCACGGTTAATCATCCACCGTGGGACTGGAGGATTCCCTCTGTAGACCATGTGACAGAACGATGGCGAACCACGATTGGTTGACAGATAGCCGCGTCAAAACAACCGCCGCGTGGCCTCTGCGTCTGCAGTCGCATGTGCATAGACCGCTGACACCTGTCGCGGCTTCGGGAACCTCTGTCAGTTGGACTAACCGAACTGAACAATAGGCATCCACGCCCCATATGCAAACTCATATATCAAAGACTGACTAACTTACCGAGGAAACGTAACACTGTACGAAATATCGAGGCAGTGTTATAACGGGTCCAATGGTAACATAACATCGTCTGTAATAGTAGTAAATTTAACTAACGATTTGAAACAGAACTGTATTATTCCCTGATTAATCTCGGTTAATCATTTGTACTCGTGATTTCTCATTTTTTTCTTCTACTTTGACGTCTGACAGATGGCAATGGAGGTCTAAGGGTTAATAAATGTTCTACACCCTTACTATACGAAGATTTTAAGGTTCCATTTTATCGTCCGATCTAACGTATGACTTCCGTTTGCGGGCTGACACATGTTAGGGAGGAGACTTTCAATATAGAGAATTTAGTAGCGGATAAAGATAATGCGGTCTAGAAAGACGTGGTAAAAATTTATTACACCCCGTCATCCCCGAGCAATTATATTCGCGGTAAAGATACATGTATAGATAAGAAAGATCACGAAGACCACGTGTATATGTATATATGTATATGTGTGCCAGTAGTGCGAAATCACTACACTGCTCCCCACTTCTGTGTGTTAAACCCACCCCAAATTTGACCTAGACTTAACACAGGCCTATCCCGACCCTATCCGCGGCCTGACCGAGGTCACACGCAGTGAGGCCACTAACACCTGTCGCAGGCTTTGGAGAGTCTGTTAGCTCTGCTAACCGAGCAATAGGATCGTAAGCTTCATGCTACCTGGGCGTAGAATGTCCTATCAAGGACCAGCTGATCAGAGAATTGGCTGGCTGAAATTTACTGTCACGTACATAAACCGATAACGAGATTCGAGTGTATTTTAGTAGATTAATCGGGATCCCGTTAATCTCTGTGGAACGGTGAAAAAATTCGATTGGTAATTATCTCCTAGAGTATTGCCGCCAATTTTCCAACGGGAATTAATCATTTTTTAAAATTAGAAATTAAATTAACAAATTATCGAAAAACGTGTTAATTAAATTTGTGGAGGGGAGTCTTTCGTTAAAAATGGTGTTACGTATCTCATTGCGTTAACTAGGCCTGTCTCGGATTTGAATAAAATATCATTGACCTCTGCACGGTGTTATTTCATTCATGTTGTTTATCTTAGGATACAAACTCGACTCGAAAGCTGCGGATTACCGGGCAATCGGTCAAAAGTAAACAAAATCGATATTCCCTCCGAAATTCGGACGTGGTCACTCTTGTACAGAGGGAAACGGGTCGCATTGTAGTCCGTTTCGGGATGTGACTTAAATTTCAAATAAATGGCCAAGGATTATTCCATGCACGGTGCCACTTTGCAGACTAATCCAAATTTTAGAATTATCTGAGCAGACTATACGGACGCAACATAGCGTCGTATCAACGGAGAGAATGTCCTGTGTTTAGTGTACAGTGTCTACCGTAGAGAAACTAAACGTTAACCACGTAGAATAATTTCAATCGAATCACTTCGAACGTTTTAGATATCGATCGTCGTTTCTATCTGCTGCCCCCTGAGATTTTAGCACGATTGTTGCGGAAATTCAATGACTGCAAACAGTTACTTACAATATGTAGTACAAATTACACGTTAATGATTTGCGTAAATTTGAAAAAGACAGATCACGAATACATACTGTATTAAAAATAAGAAGAAAAGAGTAAATTAAAGTACGTCGGTATATTTTTAATGAAATTAAAGTAACCGAATATATTAAATATCTTATTAATGATGTTTGTGTTTCCTCGATACCCGAAATATGTAATATTATACACCAAACAAAATTTGCTTGCTTTTCATTATGTAAATATAATTTGTAAAACAGGTAGAAATAATTAAAGTGCTAAATGACAGCTACGTCCAAAAAATTATTTAAATAATCTTGTAGAGAATGATGGGACGTTAGCTGCGTTTAATAAACTCAAATTAACATGTTAAATACCGATGGACATGTTCGTAAATGTATTGCTTTGACATTTAACAAATTTTCCAAAGAGGCGTTAACAAAGGCAACGCAACTTAATTTGATATTGATGTCGTATTAGCTTCCAAAAACGCTTGTTATACTTTTAAGTGAACAACACAATGGCCAAATCGATAGCGTAATAATAGCGGCATTGTTGACAGAGCCGAAACGTGATAGTTAGTCTCTCACAGTTAAGATTATTCTTGATCCTCACTAACAAGCTGTATTATGTGCCGCTACCCTTAAACCTAATATAGGTATAGCAATACAATCATAAGGTATACCGCAAACGATCATTAGTAGCGGGAGATCCTAATTAATGAACACGTCGTAATTGAACGGCCAAATAAATTCATGGCACCAAAACGTTAATGCCAAATGCTAAAACAAGCTCATTAAAGCTGCAGACGTTGAAATCCTAGCAGAATTCATACATATACGTACGTCTAACAGCTGTCATGTTCTTGATACAATAATTAACTAAAAATCTATTTAAAACTGGCGTGGAGTACGATTCTCGCAAAAGGTTAATATTACTGGACGTACCACGATATCGGCTTTTTTTTCATGTAGGGCATTCAAACAATGCTGATGGCGTGAAACGAATACACGTATACCATGGAAATACGGTGCCGACAGGCAGACGTGTGAATAAATAAATTTATAAATGCTGACTCTTCAATCGACGAGGGAAAACAGTAAAAATTGCTGGATAGCCCATCAGTATCGTAAAACGAGTGCACGGGAAAAACGAAGATATATCAGTACGGGGAAACGATTACCAACGAGCTATTGAGTATCGAGAGTAGATCCCATCGATTCATCTCGAAGTCCACATACGACCTCACTAGCCAGGGATTGTTTCCAATCAAGCTCCCAACATTGCAAGAGCAAACGGTATCAAAAGCTCTGGTAATTTTAAAGCACCGAGCCGTGGAAAACGGGAAATGAGTGTGCCACTAGCAATCAATTTGATCTTTCATTCCATAAATAGTAATTTAAAAAAAAATAAAAGAGAACGAGGTGATGGAAATTACTGGAACGTTAATCCGTTGCTATCGAACAAGTCACGGTGAATCGTGAATAATAAATTACTACATGGTAATCGAACGATTTATTTTAACAATTATAGATAACAAGGGCTCGTTTCGGTGATGAAAATCGATAGAAAAAGTGTTTGTTCAATGTCGCAGAAAAGGATAACGGAAATGATAACGAGGAGGCAGACAGGCGGAGACTAGTACCGGTCGATATTATCGGAAAGAGAGCAGCAAAGGATAGAGTACATACATACATACATATGTACGCAGACCATACTGGCACATAGATATCCGCCTAGCAAGCACCTAATACGAATAGGGACGAAGGGCTCGCTGCAAACTTGGATTTATGCTCACGTTGCAGCGCATAAAGTTACCCTCTGTCCTTGCATACCCCGTACACCATGGCAAATTTCTCACTATTCCAGCAATATTCCCGCTGACAGGATAACAGCAAATATATAGTGGCAACGTGGGGATACCAATTCCATCGAAAACTTTGATTGCGAACGAGTACTACAAATGAGCAATACCCGCGGTCATTTGTACCACTCGACTTCGTACCGTTTCCCTAAAAGCAACTCGTCGTCAAACGTAACAGGGAGCAAGAAGATGTTTCGACGAAGAGGCGTAAAACTAGGTGAGCTTGCATCAGAAGACACCGAGAAGAAATACCAGTCCTCTTCATTCGGGTTGTTATCCATTAACGGCGAATAATTATGATCAAAGCGTTCCACATGTTTTCCAGCTGTTACATAGAAATTCCAGGCTAAGTTGCGACACACGTGAAAGCCTTAGGAAACGATGGTAATCACGGGGTATACGTAACGTTTATCTTTACTGGGATTGCAATTAACCGCAACGAAAGGAAGATGGTCAAGCGAAGGCAATAAATTATCCTTGAAACGGGTAAGTAAATGACTCGAAATACACGGTGAGTCAAATGTAACCTTCCACCACCACCACCACCAGCACCCTGTGAAAGGTAGATTCACGTTGCGATGCACATTTCCCGATCTCCTTGAGCCTGAAACCTGACCTTGAATAGTATTTTCAGATCCGTCGGTTCGGCATTCACCGTCGCCGGGGATAAAAATTATTCCGTCGAGTCATGGACTTTCTTTCGCCGGTTTTCTATAAGATTACGCGACGTATATTCAGCTGTCACGAATTGAAACGCACCGTCAGAGAGAACAGAATGGCTTCCACGGGAGAATCTCCTTTTTACGCTCAACAACGCACGATTTTTCTTGGGGAACGATGGAATTCGAAATATGACACAAAAGCGTATTCAAGCATAGACTCGAATATTTCTGATAAAAGGATAATTGCACAAAGTATTTTTATTACATATTTCCGATCTTTAGACGTATTAAAACGTATCGACAAACCCGACATTACCAATATGGGTAGTTTTACTAATAACAAAGATTATCCATCATTGGCGTGACTTTCCGTTATTGCGGTGATTATCGATAATACAAAACGTTCCTTTCATCGGAAGCATTCAGCATTCCGTCCAAGAAGAACACCTTTTAAACTGTCTTCCTTATTTAATAAATTATTACCGTCAATTCATCTCCGTGCCATGTAACGTATGAAATTATACCTTATTACAGATATTTCTTCCAAGTGTGATACTTTCCCCTATAAAGTACCTATAACAACACCGTATTTCCGCGGGACTTCCACATTAATTAACGATACTTATTACTTATACCGTGTACTTATTCCCCATCTGTACAAGAAGCCGTTCTTATCCGTCAATTACAATTATCTCTGACAATCACGGCATCCCGGTTTCACTCGCGGATCGCACTGGCCTCTCGCTATCAGAGCAACAAGACCGAAAACTTATCCTAGAAGAATTCCAGCACGTAGCATACGATATAGTCTAGCGTCATGCGAGGAGCTGAAACCCGCGCGCGCGCGCGCGTTTTACGACCAGCGATTTATCGGGGTGGCCCTCCTTGTCCTCTCCATCTTCCCGCCTTCCTGAAGCAGTCCATAAATTGCAGCAATGTACCGGAAGAAAAGGAATGAAAAGGAGTGAAAGGAAGAAAAGCGGAAGGGTGGAAGGTTGCACACATCGCGGCTGAATAGGGCAGTCTGGCCCGGCCGCCATACCTTAGGCTCCGCAAGGACCAAAAATGCATCGAACGTGCGACACAGCATCCCTCTTCTGTCATTCGCAACTCGCGGGCGTGCGCCTATGTACAGAGATAAATAAAGGAGGACCCTCCCGGTAGCCCGGGGGCGACCGGGTGCAGCCGGGCGTGTAAGTGCATCACGAAACTGCGAATGCAATGGAAACGGGATTGGTTCGTGCTTCCATTTCCGTAGGCATCGATAAGATAGAGGTGAATACATCTTACGTGTCGTTTAATTTACGCCCGGTATTTTCTGCTGGATTGATAAGTGGGCGATCTCATAGTTTTGCTTGAATCGCAGTTTTATTTTATTTATATATTAAGCAATATATAAATAATATAAATGTAAATAATATAAATAACAATATTATTGGCGCAAGTATTATTCTATAAAAAGGTAATCCCCCGTTTCATATTATTATTCCTTATGTGACTCGTTTATATAAAATTTACGTCATTGGTTGTTAAACGACGTGCCTCGAGCTATTGGAAAGTATTCCGCGAAATTATGCAAGCTGTATTTCTTTTAAACGATTTTTATAATATAGATATATTATAAACATTTTGAGTGAGGGAACTAATTTTAGTATTCTGCAAATTTTTTATATAATCAAAAGTGCTCCCTCACTTCAAAAAGATTAAAAATTACTGGCCTATGTCGTAGAGTCTACGAATAACGAATACCCGCTCGTGGGTCCCCGCAGGTCCTATATTTGTAACCTTATCAGGCCCTATCGCCTTATCGTCGTACAACTATCCCGTTCGTTTTCTCTTTTTGTCTAACACTATTTATGCATCGTATTGTTCGTTGGAAGTATTTGAGATCGATAAGCAAACACTGTGCTGAATGCGGAATAAGCATTCTACATTGTATGTTTATGGAAATACTTCAAGGTGAGAGATATGATAATAATTACGAAGGTGATGGTATTTTCTGGAAGCAACTAATGAGAAAAAATATACAGTGTTTGTGGTAAATATCGAGGTCACGTGGTACATCAATAACGACTAGCCATGAAGAAAATAGCCAGACAAAAAACTGCGATGCATTTTTGCACCGATTATGCAAACGATATTTCACAGTCGCGGTCGCATCTTTCATAATGATAGTACTAGAAAAAATCATTGACTGGTGTATAAGAGTTATATCAAGTATTTATCCGACATTTTCAGTGGTTCGAAATGAAATGTGTTAAATATCAGAAGCATTGCAATCTCGCACGTGAAAGAATGCAAATTTTCGCTGTTTGAATATTATTTGAAATCATTTCAAATTCCGGCAATGCAAACTGACGGCACGATGCACACTCGCCCCGTTTAACCACGGAAAACAGCTGTACCCCGGAAGAGACCGATGAACAAAAAAAAATGGCACTGATTAAAATGCAACTCTGCATTCACCGTCCAATGTATATCTAAATCATAAATTCCATAAATATTCGAATATATCATTTTATTAAGAAAACGACAAATACAGAGAGCTGATTCGCGACTATAAATGCATAGAATTCAGTCGAAGAGAATTTAATTCAAGAAATGTCACCAAAAAGAATTCAATCAGCATTCGGCGGAGCACGAATTTCAAAAATACGGATATTCCTTCCGATATGAGATTGCCATAAATTTTTCTGCACGAGCATCAACTCAAAAACGAGAAGGAGTAGTAGTACCCCAATATCCCGTTTGATATCAGATCCGGAATCCAAGACCGCTTTATCATTGGAATAAGTGTACAGAGTGGGCAAACTCGAGCGGATAATGTGAGTCTTCGAGAAAATAAACCGACGAGCTGGCAAGTAAGCGAATAGCTCGCAGAAAGATACGAAGGGAAAAAGATGGAGGAATCGAGATACTGTAAAAGGGACGTTGCTTCCGTTTCTGGAGCCATTCCGTTTTATTTCGTTCCCCGACTTCTCCATCCAAACCTATATAACACAGGAACGTTGCTCGAGTCGCGAGTAAAACAACAAAACTTAGTTTTAACACTTATCCGCAGACATCTCCTCGTATTATCTATGTATACATATATGTATATATGTATATGTATATGTATACACAGTTTCATCAACGAGCATCTTCTTCGTGGTTAACCATTACCACCGACTAAACCAAGTTTTTTTTCCTCCGGGAAATCGGATTTCTCCGGGCAACCGATATAATTAATCCAAACACGTTCGCGGGCGTTTTTCCAGCGTGCGGGATCGCCGGAGTTAATTAAAACGCGGGAAATGGCACAATGTTGTAAGTGCCAATTTTTTAGAAAGCACGAGGCGCGGAAAGTGCACCGTAGTCGCTACGACCGCTTTATTGAGATAAAGTTGCCTTGTTTAATTATCATGCGGTTAAATAACACAGATGCTCGTGAACTCTTTGAAAAGTAGAAAATAATGTTGCATGAAATATTTGTTTGCATGCAAAGAATTAAAATAACTCAATCGTTGCAGTAGAAACTTTTCCATGAAATTATCTGTTGAATATATTCTTTTAAAAGATGCCGAAATCCATGCACAACAAAATTCGAGATGTTACGAGTGATCCTCGAGGTTCAAAAGTGATCGACATAGATAAAGGAAGGACTGAAATGGAGGAAAAGGGATTAAGCGATTTTACCGTACAGAATGCAGCTGACCAACACAAAGCTTGTCCGGCGGACTAGGATTTACCTGGCCGTATTAACGCGAACCGATTAAATCGCCCAATGCACTGTATGACCGAATGTTGCACCAGATATGAACTTCAAATTTGCATGCTTCGAAATGAATGAGCTCTATATGATTAATGTGATCGCTGCGAATTGGATGATATCGAAACTTAATGCCACATCGGACTAAATGGATTTTTCGAAATGAATACAAGTAGCACGGTAATACTTTGAGATTAGCGACATATCGCATTTAATGGATGAATATCGTACGATTCCATCGGATAAATATCAGTTTCGCTTGAACGGTATCATTTTAGATTTGAATTTTGCTTAGATTGAAATTTCATTAAAATATACATGAATGTCCACGAGGAAGGTAAGTGCACTTGTTGCGCGACAATACCACTTAATGACGCCCGAGTCATTGCTTCCAGCACATTAAGTGTAACGCGACCGTAAATAGGGCGTCTCGTAAAATACAGTTCGCGCCATTTATTCGTATACGCTTACAAATTGCGGCCGCGCATGCACTCAATCACGCGAAGCTTGATAAAGAAAACCGTCGGCCACGTTTGCCATTCCATTGTGTAAAGCCTTCAAAGAATTTCTATATCATAAATCAACTACCATAAACACGTAACCAACCAACCAACCAACCGTACACATATATATTTATACAGTCCGCGGTTCGAGTCAACTTTAAAGCTCACCTCGTCCAGAATGTCCGTTCTGTTTCGCCTAGCCTTTCGGCGAACGAGAGAAAGAGAAAGGTGGACGAAAAGTAAGTGTTCCGAGGAGGAAGAGGAAGAAAGACCGTGCGGCTATGAGGCAAAGTGCGGAGAATGCGAGATTGAGACACCGGAAACGGAAACCATTAATGGCGGAACGGCGAGTACCGTCGAGTAGATGGAGCCAGATAGATGAAGTGAGGGAGAAAGAGAAAGGTACGGACGGGATAGACCGAGAGGGAAAGGAGACAGAGAGAGAGAGAGAGAAGGAGAGAGAGAAACAGGTAGATTTAAAACGAGAGAGAAAGGTATAAAAAGGTATGTGGAAGGGTGAACTCGTAGGAGAACTCGTGGCTGCAGGGATGAAAGGGGAGAAGGTTACACAATGCCATTGTGAATTCGTAACCACGCTTTCTGCCTTCCCTTTCTGCAGTCCTTCTGCATCGCCAAGCCGTCTTCTATGCGTCTCTTCCCCGGGTCTGCAGAGAGTGCCGAGCACCGTCGGAAAAACCCCCTCGTCGCGTGTCGGGTTGCACATATTTACCATTTTTAATCCTTCGAGCAAAGAGCCCTCGTATTTCTCATTCTTCTCTCGCCTCCGTCTCCGCCTACTCGAGCATCGAAATTTTCGAACGGCCACTTCTCGAGGGATGGATAAAAAACAGGTTCCGTCTACAGGTGGGGAAACTTTCGTTCTAGCTGACGAAAAATGTCTATCTCGTTGCAACTAATATCCATCAAGTTTTATACATAGATACCCGAGACGTTGCAAGATATCAAAGAGAATTATTGAACGTTCTATAGAACGGTTCGGTTAGAAATTTCCGGTTATTTCAGTTAATTATTATTCCTTCAAATATCTCTTCCTGTATAATTCATTATATGTCACGTGCACTATCACGCGATGCTTGATAGAAAAAAAAAACCGCTTACACGGAAATAGGACGCGAAAATAAAATTGAGGAAGAATCCCGCGGTTGGATTACTTTCCCGAGTTCCGACAATGGTCATCGATCAAACGACCAAGTGTACCGCATGCACAGGTGATAGTGCAAGCCTGTCTATACCTCATCTATGTCCACGGTAACATGCCAGTCGGGCCAAACAATGGCCGCCCGTGCAATTATTTATCCTTAAAGATGAACATGGTCGTAGATAGAGCATTTACGCAATGCTATTGTCCCCGAACGGTACTCTAACGTGACAAACTAGCGAGCAATTTAAGCGACGGTTGTACGAGAAGTCATTAATCGTTGAGAATAATCCGACGATCGCTTAAACGATTCGATTGGCACCTTCTTCCCACTTCGTATTGGCCGACTGCCAATACGTCCCTAAGAAAGGATCTCGAAACTCGGGTAGATATTTGAATCACGTCGCCGCGTTCAACAATGTCGATCAGTGACAACGATAATAGAAATGGTGAGTTTGCATTAACGTTTCTATATCGATTCTGTAGAAAGGTATAATTTAATCTTTGATTTATTTTATAATAACGACATGAATTTTCTATTCATTTTTTGTTCAATCGTCGATTTGCTCGTGGAACGTTGAGAAAAGATTTTGATCGTTTTAATACCACAGTAATTTCGTTGTTTTTCCTTTCACTTCGACGCCTTTTACAAAAATGAATATACGAGCGAAAGCGCGGAAGAGAGATTATCGGGACAATTTGGGTGACGATACTTCAAAAAAAGTCATTAATCGCGGCGAAACTCTTACGGACGTTTCCACAATTCCTACCCTCTTCTGGCCTGACGCCAATCCTTCGCGGTGGAAAAGGGCGCGAAACTCATTTAGCAGACAGAAATTCAAATCAACGCGAATGGAATCGCCGAAATAATATAACAGTTCCACCTGCTTAACGATCTCAACTTTTCAGTAACGTTTCAAAAGAAAATCACAAAAACCCGAACCTTTTGCCCGAATGCAGCGGACATCGAATAAAAGTTCCTCTAAAGATCTCCGAGCTGCGGTAAAAGGTTCACACGAATTCGTAATACGAATGCGAAGTAATGAATATGAAGTTCATCGAGTCAACCCTTTGACAGAGCGTCGTAAAAAAAAAAAAAAAAGTAGAGGAAGACTCGGCTAAATCTTTGATAACCCGAGTCAGTGGCACTTCCACGACAACGATTCTTCCGTCGATCGTTCCCATTTCGGCGGAGTCGTAAAGTCGGATCCGAAATTCAACGACGCGACTCGCACGAGCGACATAAATTCTTCGGGTGGGCTTCGACCGATGGAAGTCGCGTGATCGTTAAGCCATCGAAATCCCCCTCGATTTATTATCCGTGCTCTCATCGTCGATAGCATAAACTCCCTTCCCATTTCTTTTCCCTGCGGCGATCGAGACAAATTTTTCTAGATCGTAGCCTGCCATATCGTGCCGCATGTAACGGCCGTTCGATGCAACGTTCGGCACCGACCTTATCTGGGAAAAATATAGATGCACGATATCGCGTCGAAAAGAATAATTTTTTGTACTCATAATATTGTCAAGACGATCATACATATAGGGATATATGATAGATACTGCATGAAGGATACGGTTGATTTTTGAAAACGTTCATAATAAAAGTCAGTTTTTATTGGAAAAGTAACAAAAAAAACTAAGTGGATTTTTAGAACATTATTAGTTAAATCTGATCAGATTATCGAGCCTTTGAGTATTATTTCCAGACACGGTAGTTAATTCTGCTGACGTTTATGCCATTTTATAACGGACGTTCCGAAATTATCGTCGGTAATTTCTGCACTTTGTTTATTATGCAAGTATTATCGTATAAATATTCCGCCGAAATGAAGTGCTACGTCACGTCAATATTTGAACTAATAACACTGTCGTATAATGCAAAAGGAATTACGAACTAATTCTCGAAAATACCTATATAATTTTATGCGACAACGTGACAGTTATAGAATTAATATTAATCATTCAAAATCAAATCGTTCGATATATTGCACAAAGAATGTATTACCAGAGAATCAAAGAACAGGTTGCAAAAGTTGTCCACAAAGAGATTATCAAATCCGATCTGCATAACGTGCTGATAAAAAAAAAGATACTCTACACAGTCCAGCTATTCTCTCACAGAAACGCGGAATGTATTACATAGGCAAAGTTCGCAACTTTCCATTACCTAGTACCTGCTCCCATTTACCTGGCAATTACGCCAAAACTTGTAATTATCCTCGTCAGTTTTACGATAGCTTCGGATTTAGGGGATGTGCGTTGAATTTAACGATCGCAGACAATGTAAAACTTTATTACCCACGCCACAGAACTTTCTTTTTGCGTAATAGTGTAAGGCAGAGCAACGCAATGATTTTCACTTGACTCTACTCGTACTTAATGTGTGATACGGTTATGCTTGCGTCTTTATGGCTATCATAAACTTCAAAATCACCCTTAGCCCTCTTCAAAGATACTTTCATTACTCTCCATTACATATTACGTTACGGAAAATCTGTTGAAATTTTATACCGTTCATAAATTTGTACTACTTACTTACTCTCGAAATGATATTTGTCAAATTTATTATTCGATCGCCACATTTAAATCCGACGGATTTAATCCACTAAATTTATAATATCCTCCACTTTGCAACATTATAACTACAAAAATTGAAATGAGCTGCGCGCGTCCCCCGTTTTTACACTAATTTTCCCGTATCTTCAGTTGAGTGCTTTTTCATATTTTCTTTTTCATCAGCCTCAAGCGCTATAAAACAGGAAAAAAGTTCGCGAACCTTTAAAAGTCCCGCTCGAAAAATAAAATACAGAAAGGACACATGTGAAAAATTAGATTTCACCCAGATAACTATGAAACACAAGCTATTCATGGCAAACAAGTCCTACAAAGTGTAAATATTTAATACGCCCCCTTCTACTACATACTTATATTAACACTGTGGCGCATTACAGAAAGGTCCATAGAAACCAGGGAGAAATTCAACCATCCACAGATTTTGCGATGAGAAAGATAATATTTTCTGCTAAGCTTTCACCGTGTAATTAGCGCATTTAACAAAAAGTAATCCAGGAATAATATTGATGTTAATAACCCCCATTAACCATGTAACGTTTCGTCCCCCCCCCCTCTTTTATGTGCATATTTTCCTAGCTCTCGGATCTGGGAATCGCAAAGTTCCCAGACCGCCATGGGGCCCGACAGATCTGCAGGATCAGAGAAGATGATTCCACCAACACTCGTGCAGAACGCTGTACGAGAGAAATTC